>JAVUPR010000383.1:9804166-11062500 GCA_036785695.1 Gentiana straminea | reverse complement strand
ACTATGAAAGATCTTTGAAATTCCCATTTTGTCTAGTAAATAGGAGAAAATAGGTGCATCCAAGGCCTTGGTGAGAATGTCAGCTACTTGTTCTTTTGTGTTCACTGAAAGAAGTTTGACAAGTCCTGATTTGACTTTGTATCGCACAACATGGCAGTCAATTTCAATATGTTTTATTCTTTCATGAAAGACTGGGTTATGAGCAATATGCATTGCACTGGCATTGTCACAAATAACACAGTATACAACTGAACCGGAACCTGCAAATCCTGTAGTATATAAATCAACCACTGGATTTCACAAACTGCATTTGCCATAGCCCTGTACTCAGCCTCTGACGAGCTTCTACCTATAGTTGTTTCTTTCTTGGCCTTCCAAGATATTGGAGCATCTCTTAAAAAATCATATAACCTGATATCAATCTTCTTATTTCAAGACAACAGCCCAATCACTGTCTATAAAACCTTTGAGTACAAAGCTGTTGTCTGCTGGGAATAAGATTCCTTGACCATGATAAGTCTTCAAATACCTCAGCAGCCTATAAGCTGCCTTCATATGTCTCTCAGTAGGAGTGTCTAGAAGTTGACTCAGCTGTTGAACTGCAAAGGAAATATCTGGTCTGGTGAAGGTAAGATAGATGAGTTTGCTCACTAAGGATCTGTAAGCTGTATCATCCTCCAAAAGGGGGTGAATCACCATGCTGTAAAGTTTGCTTAGACTCCATAGGTGTCTTAGCAGGTTTTGCTCCCAAAAATTCATATTCTTCTAGGAGATTAATGGTGTATTTTCTTTGAGAGATTGATATGCATGTAGGTGTTCTAGAAGCTTCAATGCCTAGGAAATATCTCAATTTTCCAAGATCCTTAATAGTGAATTGCTGATGTAGGGCATTCTTGACCTGCTGAATTAACTTCTCATTAGGGCTTGCTGTTATGATGTCATCTACATTGACCAGCAAAGCAATAAAGGACTGTCCTGGCCTTTTTGTGAATAAACTGTGGTCATTTTTGGATTGAACGAATCCTTGAGCCTCCAATGATATAGTCAACTTGCAATTCCATAGTATGTTGGCTTTCTTAAGGCCATACAATGACTTAGTAAGTCTGCAAACTTGATTTGGTTTAGTTGCTGCACAACTTGGGTGTAACTGAATGTATACTTCTTCATGCAGATCTCCATGTAAGAAAGAACTGTTGACATCCATCTGATGTAAATGCTAATTATTATCTGATGTTGCTGCAAGTAATGTTCTAACTATAGTAATCTTGATAACATGAGAGAAGGTTTCTTGATAATCAATCCCACATGTTTGAGTGTAGCCTTTTGCTACTACTCTAGCTTTATATCTCTCTACTGAACCTACAGGGTTGTATTTGATTCTGTATACCCATTTGCACCCAATGGGTTTCTTGCTTGGGGGCAGATCAACTATTTGCCATGTATGAGTCTTTTGTAGAGCTTCAATCTCTTTTTGCATTGCTTCCTTCCATTCATCATGCTTGATGGCTTGATTGTAAGTCTTAGGTTCTTTAACAACATCAATAGCATTAGTGAATCTGGCATAATCTGCTGAGAGATTTTCCAGGCTCATCAGGGTTGTATTTGATTCTGTATACCCATTTGCACCCAATAGGTTTCTTGCCTGGGGGCAGATCAACTATTTCCCATGTATGAGTCTTTTGTAAAGCTTCAATCTCTTTTTGCATTGCTTCTTTCCATTCATCATGCTTGATGGCTTGATTGTAAGTCTTAGGTTCTTTAACAACATCAATATCATGAATGAATCTGGCATAATCAGTTGAGAGATTGTCCAGGCTCATGACTGCACTCAGCAGGTGTGGAGTTTGTTGAACAGTATGAGCACCCCCTTGATAAAAGGTTGGTGATTTCCTTGTTCTTGTGGACCTTCTTAAATGTGTGGGTTCAGGTGCCTGATTAACTAGTGCATGCTCTTCATTGGATGCCTCGGTACCGCAAATTTGATTACGTGTCCGGTCGGTCCGCCGAGTCATTCAGAAGATCATCAAAACTGTCCATTATTGGTAAAGGAACGGGCATGTCAGCAAGATATCTAGCCCTTCCTAATACCTATTGAAATAGAGGAAAATAAGTCTCATGGAATTGAGTATTTCTAGCAACAAAGATGTCTTTGTTGGTAATATATAAAAGAATAGCACCCTTTGACGTATTTGAATTCCCAAAATAGACACAAGTCCTACATCTTGAGTCAAATTTTGTCCTGTACTGCTTAAGTGTGCAAGAGAAAACTAAGCAACCAAAAACCTTGAATACAGAATAGTCTGGTTTAGTGACCTAAAGCATCTCATGTGGAGTGCTCTCTTTCAGCAGTGGTGTAAGTGTAGCATTAATTAATTTAACAGCATGTAAAAGACAAAAACCCCAATATCGATGGGTAAATTACTCTGGAACCTCAGTCCCCTGTCAACATTTAGCAGATGCTGATGTTTCCTTTCAACAATACCATTCTGTTCAGGTGTGCTGACACAAAATGTCTGATGTATGATGGCCTGCTAAGCATAAAAGTCAGTGAGTTGGAATTCAGCTCCATTGTCAGATCTAATAACTTTAATAACTTTGTGAAACTGAGTAGAATCAAATAAGGCCAGAAGCTTCAAATTTATGCCTCATAAGAAAAACCCAAGTAAATCTAGAAAGTCATCTACAACAGTTAAGAAATATTATTGTCCATTGACGGTATGTTGTCTTAAGGGACCCCAAATATCTATGTGAACAAGATCAAATATAGCATTCACAACAGTAATGCTTTTCTTTAGTTTTGCCATAGGACAAACATAACAAAAGTCATGATTACAAAACTTGACATCACAAGACTGTGTACTAATCACTTGCAGTCTCTTATCTGGCAAGTGTCCAAGTCTGTAATGCCGTAAAAGAGCATCTCTAATCTATCAGACAATGTGTGATTTTCCTAACAGCATTGACAACAGAAAGTCTTATTGGTTGATCCATGACATAAAGTCCTTTGTGTAACTCAGCTGAACCAATCACTTTCTTGTTCTTGTCCTACAAAACACACTTGTTAGCAGAAAAAACAGCTGCACCTTTTGTATGATTAATAAAGGCTGGTAAAGAAAAAAGGTTATACTTAAAAGCAGGAATGTAAAACACATCATATAGGACCAGCTGAGGTTTTACCCTTACTTGTCCTATATGTGTGACAGAAACATTATTTCTATTAGGTAATCTTATTTTTATACCAGATGAAGGTTTGGGATTGCTTAACAGATCAAATGATCCTACAATATGATCTGTGGCACCTGAGTCCAAGATCCTTTGTATAGATCTTACTAAATTTAGATCACCTGTCCCTGTAGCATGTGAGTAGTGTGTCACAACCTCAGCAGGCTGCTGGCCAACAACAAACCCGCATGTCTAGGAGGATGAAATCTCAGCAGAGCCATCAACTTATCAAGCTGTTGTGCGGTAAGATTGGGAAACCCTGGTCCAGTAGATCTATTTTGGGCCTGATCTTCTTCTGTGATTGTTCTTCCTCTACCAAATTAGCCCTTCTTGACTTGAAACCAGGAGGATAGCCATGTTTCTTGTAACAAGTCTCTTCAGTATGACCATTGAATCCACAAAAACTACATTGAACCTTCTTGATATTCTTAGGTTTAGGATTTGCAGCAGATGCAAAGTTAGGTCTGCTGACTACTTGATTTTGCCCCTGTCCACTTTTCTGAGATAAGAGAACCATAGAATCTTGATTCTTGGCCCTATTTTCTACATATAACTTTTGTCTTTCAAATTTAATGGCCATTGCAAAGGCATCATGAATTTCTGGCAAAGGCACCATCAACATTGCCTGTGAAACCATTGGCTAAAAATCATCCCTTAAACCTTTTAGGATTCATGACATGTTCAGCCTCCATATGATCCATTAGCGTGCTAATTGCATTGTACTGACATTGAGGATCACAAGAACAAACTGACACAGGCCTGATAGTCTTGATTTCTTCCCACAGAACCATCAATTTTGTGAAGTATTGATTGACAGAATCAATACTTTTCTTCAGCAGATGCATTTCTTCAAGAAGATCTGAAAGCCTCAAGGCATCAACATTAGAAAATCTAGCTGCAAGATTCTTCCAAACTGCATGTGCACTCTTGAAGTACATCAAACTCTGGGCAATGGTGTTCTCTACAGAATTCAAGATCCATGATCTCACCGTTGTGTCACATTGTCTCCATGCATGGAAATCTGCTGAATCTGCTTCTGGCCTTTTGATTGTGCCGTCTACAAAGCCAATTTTGTTCTTGGTAATTAACACTATTTCCATAGACATTTTCCATGGATTATAGTTGTTGCCATTCATCAATGGCTGAACAAGAACCAGAGACGGATTCTCATTAGGATGAACATAAAATGGACTAGAGGGACTTATTTCTTGTTTCTTAGCTGCCATGGCTATCAAGAACTCTAAAAAAGATCCCAAATCAACAATGAAAGTGAGATTACAGAAAGAAAAATGATCAAGAAATGATCAGAAAGCTCAGGAAAAATGATGACAGTTTACTCTTAAGAGACTGAAATCATAGAAAATATGAAGAACACTCTCAAGATTCTTCAAACAACTCAGAGAAAAACGCAGGAAAACATTCAGAAATTCCCAAATTTCTACTCTGATACCATGATGACGTTTATAGAATTATAAACTGAAAGTAAAATGCAGAACTATTATTGATGAATTGAAAGTTACAAGTTGGATTACAAAGATACTTCAAAGCTGCATGGTCTATGAAAACCGTGACTTTAGATCCTATAAGGTAAGGTCTAAATTTGTCAAATGCAAATATTACAACTAAGAATTCCTTCTATGTGGTCGCATAATTCCTTTGGGCACTATTGAGGGTACGGCTGGCGTAATAGATCGGCTTAATGATCTTGCCCACTCTTTGTCCCAAGGCTGCTCCAACCGCCGTATCACTGGCATCACACATCAGCACATTAACTACGTTCAATTCATCTTGCACGTACTTGTTAGTTTAATTAATTACTTACTTACCCTGTTTATCATGCTGGTCAAACTTACATAATATGTTTACCATCATGTACTCTACTAGCATGTTCACGTCTTATCTATCATGTTCATTGTATTTAGCATACTCAAGTTCTTGTTGTCTTTTGTATTCATGTTTCGTTACCAAGCACTAATCGCATAACTTGAGGCATGCTGCGACACGGGGAACATGACTAGTCATACTTCCAACATAGGGCTGGGTCACAGTACCCCCTTCAGTACATCGTCTAAGGAACGACTTGGGGAATACAACTAGTCACACGTCCGACATGAGACTTAGGGACCCATGGAACTCCGTTTAATACATCGCAATGTCACTAACTAGAAACAAGAAGACGCACATAAAGCACATAAGTTCGGATTAAAGTCCATATCTAACCTGTGTGAGCATACTCATAACCGAAACACATTAATATGGACTCATTTCCTTAAAGACATGCCGAACTACGAATCAAACATCTACCAACTTCCAATTCTTACGTGAATCTACAAACCAACAACGAATATAACAACGATTACTGTTCAAATCTAACCTAATTATGATCAAAGCCAAGAACTACTATGAAAATATTAGATATTACCCAAAACGCACATATGGACTCCTTACCTTAAAGCCGAGCCATACGAACCAAGCAGCAACTAACTTCCAAATCTTACGTGAATCTACAAACCAACAACGAATATAACAACGATTACCCTTCGAATCTAACCTAATTATGATCAGAGCCAAGAACTACTATGAAAAATGTAGATCTTACCTTCTAACATAGAAAATTCCGGATAAGAAACTGCTTCTGGAACCGAGACGGATTCAGCACAATGAATGCGAAACAGAAGCTACGCGATTAGAGCTTCTTGTAGAACATCGGGGGTCGCACCTCAGCGGCACTTGCTCACGCTGAGGCGGGGCTTGCCGACCTCTTAAAACACAAACATGAAGGAAGACGAAGGCGGAACAACCAAGTTCCGTAAAAAAACTCTAGCTCGTCGAGGCGGTGGCTTACCTAGCCGAGGCGAACTACTCGAAACCCGAAAGCCAAAAACTGAGAACTTAGGGTGCCTTGGAGCCTTTTTATAGGTTCTTAAGCTTCCTAGGTCGGTTTTCCCTTTAACTTGGGGAACAAGAATACCTAAAAAGAGAAGGAAAATGAAAATCAAACTTCGAATAAACTAAAATACCCTTACAAGAAATTATAGTTTTACATTTATCTTTATAATGAAGTTTCATAACACAAACACCTTACTCCTCACCGTCAACCATCAGTTGAATTTGTTTAATAACATTCTTTCATGTTCTAAACGGAGGAATTAACTAATCAATTCTATTCCTTTTTTATTTAATTCGATTAAATTCCATTCATGCTATACAAGCCGTCGGTAGAGTCTGAGGAAAACTTTAAAAATGAGGTTTTCTTGATTGTTGTTTGCATTAGAAGATTCGTAGTCCATAAGAATTTTCCCCACTTGTTACCCCACCTTTTTTTTTTATCATTTTGCGCGGAAAAATTACAGTACCTATACATACCCAAGAGCTCTGCACCTTTTAAATTCCCAACCATGAAATCCCTTCAGCTTCGTTAATTCCAGAAATCCAAGTAATCATTCCCTTATAAGTCCCAAAAGAACAACCTGAAGATTCAAAGAGTCAGTTAGCAGAAGAGCAAATTGCTTCTGCAACAATTGTTCTGCTGTGTTTGTTTGTCCCCCCATTCCCCATTCCCCATTCCCCAAAACAGCAGATAAAGTTCAGAGTTTATCTTACTTGTTTGTTCAGATTCACAAAAGCCAATTTCAATGGAAGTTAAAAAGATGAATTCAGAGAAAGATAGAGAAAAAGAGAGGAAGATGTTTGTAGGTGTTGTTTGGAATTGTGCTTCTGAGATAAAGTATATCCTCACTGTTCTTCTCTTTCTCTTCTCCATTATCACCCTTCTCCAATTTATCCCTACTCGTTTTTCTATGTCAATCTCCGATCTCCGCCCTTGTGTTTCCACCCCCGCCAATCCCACCGCCCTGATTTCACTGGCACACACAGACAACCAAAACAGCACCACCACCGGAAAACCCACTACTACTCAAAGCCCACCACCACCACCGTCTGCACCGAAAGACCAAGTTCTTGAAAACGGTATAATAAAACGATCTTTTATCCCGTTCGGTACAGCAGCCTATAATTTCATCCTCATGTCTGCTTATAGAGGTGGTCCCAACACTTTTGCGGTGATGGGTTTGGGCTCGAAGCCACTCCATGTCTATGGTAATCCTATTTATCAATGTCAGTGGGTGCAAAATGGTGTTGAGATGAAAAATCAAGAGCCCATTGTTACAATTGGTGAGAAAATCCTCACCGATTGGGGTTATGGCCGTGTATACACTGTTCTTGTAGTTAATTGCACTTTTCCTACTCCACTTGTAGGCGGAGGAGGCGGTGGTGGAAGGTTGCTCCTCCATGCCACGACCAATGGTGGTGGTGATACAAGTTTAAATACTACTGATACAATAGAGGCATTAACAGAAACAGGGGATGATCTACAAAAGTTCAATGAGATTCTGAATGGAAAACCCAAGTATGATTATCTGTATTGTGGGTCATCATTATTTGGGAATTTGAGTCCACAAAGAATAAGGGAGTGGTTAGCATATCATATAAGGCTACTTGGTGGGAAAGCCCATTTTGTTATACATGATGCTGGAGGTGTACATGAAGATGTTATGGAGGTTTTGAAGCCATGGATGGAGAAAGGGTATGTGACATTGCAAGATATAAGGAATCAAGAGAGATTTGATGGGTATTATCACAATCAGTTCTTAATAGTGAATGATTGTTTGCATAAGTATAGATTTATGACTAAATGGATGTTCTTCTTTGATGTGGATGAGTTCATTTATGTCCCTAAGAAGAGTAATCTCAGATCTGTTTTGAATTCGCTTTCCGATTATACTCAGTTCACCATTGAGCAGATGCCTATGTCTCACAGGCTTTGTTTAGCTGAAGATGCCAAGACCTTTTACAGGTATTTTTAATTTTCATTCATTCTTTTGTGTGTTGTTTATGTTTCCTTATGCAATTGTTTCTTTTGTAAATGGTTAGAACCGTCCTACGGAATGAGTGGTCGGAGATGTTAATCAGGTAATCTAGTAGTTCAGAAGTCCTTCATTTACGGGGTTCGAACCTTCACAATCCAGTTTAAAGTTCAACTGTCTTTTTAAAACATCCAAGTCCTTTACCATTTGGCTATGTCCCGAAGACACATTTCAGCTTAAGGTCCAGCTTTTTAAAACATTCAAGTCCTTTACCATTTTGGGCTACACAATTGTTTCTTTCTTTATTTATCTTTGGAAGGTTTTTGTGTTGTCATAATTAGTAATCTCTTCATTTCTCTTGTACTACTTGTCTTCTTGATTGGCCAGCATTATAAAAAGGGTCTTAATTTGATGATTAAGAGTGTCTTTTTATGTGTTTGACACACATCCAATGGTAGTCACACATTATATGGTGATTATTATTTTCCATATTGCTAGTGAGTCTAACTTCAATTTGCACCAAAATGCATATTTTGATGCTTAGGGAATATCGAATACGGAATGGTCTAGTGATAAAATACTCGAGTGTCTTAAAAGAGCAACTGAACATAAAGTCGAAATATGGATGTTCGAATCCCGTAAAGGGACGACTTCTTCCAATCTGTTTGATATACTAGCAAGCTCATGACTCCGAACCAATATATTATCTGATTAATATCTCTACTAAACCCGTAGGACAGAGAGTGTATGGACCCTTTTTATTAGAGTTTAACAATTTTTATATTGATGCCCTAATCACTCTCACTTGGGGTTGGAAGATATCTCTATCTACATTAATTTTGTTTTGGTTAGGGTGTAGCTTTTGTTTTCGTTAAGAGTGGTTGTGTGAATTGAAAGTGTTGAAATATTTGTCAATATCAAATCATTGCGTGTAAATTGTGTCAATGCTCTTAAGATTTTTGTCACATAGTTCTACTAGTATATAATTAATTATACATTCATCATGTGGTTTTTGTTGAAGCATTTGCTGTTGTTATTTTTGGAAGTATTATATTGACATTTTGAGTGGCAAAGCATTTACATTACTACATTAGATTCTATACTCTTTTCCTTTTGGCTTCAATTCATAAGGGACAGCCAGCTTGAAGTGTGTGGGGGCTACTTATACAATTATCACAAGATGTTTGCAATTATTTAATGTCCCATTACAACTACACCAATAATTTCATTTAATTTGTATATTTTCAGGAAATGGGGTTTTGAGAAGCTAGTGTTTAAAGATATCAAAAGAGGAATCAGAAGAGACCGGAAGTACGCGGTGCAGCCACGAAACGTGTTTGCCACCGGCGTTCATATGTCGCAGAACACGGTTGGAAAGACGACACATAACACGGAGGGTCGGATAATGTACTATCATTATCACGGGACCATCGCCGATCGAAGAGAGCCGTGTCGGCAAATGATCAACACAAGTAGCATCACCATTGATGGTATCACTTATGCTGTGGATGCAACAATGAGAAACGTAGCTGGATTTGTCAAGAAATTTGAGCTGAATACTATCGGTCCAGTACTGCAAAAAACACGGCAATGATTATAAATATAGATCAAAATGTTATTTTGTAATTTTTTTTTTTTTTTTTTTTTGAAAAATCATTTCTAAATCCTGTTTTAGGTGAATACGTGGTTTTGGTTGGTTATAATGTTCTCTACGGTATTTCTATTTGTTCTTTACATTCTAAAAAATCAAACAAAAAATATGTATATGCAGATGTAGAATATCTTTCGGAATAGAATATCATTCGTTAACGCGAGCTTGTACTATTATTATTATTTTTTATTTTTTTTTGAATGAATGTACTATTATTTATTTATGCCCTTATATTTATTGTAATTTAAAATTTTACTACCAGGTCGTCTGTGGTAGTATGAATGTAGTTTATTATTTTTTATAATCTTTTTCTTTTAAATTTATCCTTCAAATTATCTTTTTCTTCGTGGTTACTTAATGATGAATTTTGCGCCCAAATTTAAGTCATAATGAATAAAATTGGTTTTCCGACATAAATTTAATCAGAATATTGAATTTTTTTCTTCCCAAATTTAGGTCTGAATAAATGAAATAAACTTTCTAACAAATATTAAGTCCAGAAGAAATTCAACTTTTAAGTCAAATTAAATCAGAATAGTGAACTAATTTATGACTCATGTCAGGTTAGAATAACGTGATGGGTGAAAAGATGAGTTAATGATTTAACTTCGCACCAAAATGGTTAACAAACCAATATATACAATTAATGGATTCTTCTTTTTTGGCAACTCAATATGTTGAATTGAAACGAAAAGAATAATATTATTGTTTAATGTAAAATGGAAATAAAGAACTTTCGGAGAAAAAAATTAATATTTCAAGAAACTATAAGAAAGCAAACAAGAAAACTCTATATTATTACGCAACTAAAAGCGCATGATATTAATATATTATGGTACAAAAATATTCCAATATTAATTTAATCGTGTGTTTAGTAACAACATTCCTGAATGTAAATCGGAAATAATGTTCGTGAGCAAAAAATTAATATTTCAAGAAAGTATAAGAAAAAACCAGAAAACTCTATATTATGCGACTAGAAGCACGTGATATTAATATAATATGGTACAAAAATATTCCAATATTAATTTCACCGTGTGCTTATTATTCTTGAGTGTAAAAAGGAAATAAACGAACTTTCGTTAGAAAAAAAATAATATATATTTCAAGAAACTATTACAAAAAGAAACAGAAAATTCTATATTACGCAATTATTATTTTTATTTATTTTAGACTAATATATTACGCGATTATAAACGCGTGGTATTAATATTTTATGGTACAAAAATATTGTAATATTACTGTCTTTATTGACCATATTCTTGAGCAAATTGACTAGTGTCGGTAAGCATATATGGGCGACAGCTATCACCTTTGTCGTTGTCCACAGCTAGGTGGAGCTTCGGAACGTCACCTTCTTTGGTCCTGCTCCTGCACATGACTTCTATATCTATCTTGAACTTGAAGTTTCACACAATCACACAGTTGTTTACGGTGGCGGATTCAGAAAAAAATTTCAGTGGGGACACGTGAACAAATTCGAAAGGCGAGTGGAGGCATCAATAATGTATTTATATTTTTTATTTATAAAAACACGTCAATTTTTCGGATCTCAGTGAGAGCAAGGCCCCCCTGTTCAAGCTGGGTCCGTCCCGGGTTGTTTAAGATGAATATACAATTTTTTCTAATTAACTTTTTTTTTCCTCTTGAAAATTTAGTTTTACACGATCAAAAAAGTATATAATCTATGTACCGTCGAACATAGAAAATAGGAGAAACATTATCAAATATAAAATAAAGATATTATAAACTTAATATTCTGGACTAACCATTTAAGAACAAACGTAAACGTTAGAACAAAATACTTGTTTACTATTATGTGTGCATCCTAGTGTGTTACATCTGATATTGAAACCCATTACGAGACAAAATTAAGTGTTATGCCGTGAGGAATTAATAATTTTTTACCATCTCTAGAATAATTTTGTGGGGTGCTAATGTGGAAATGATCTAAATCATTTCATATTAGTTGAATCGAAGGAGAAGAAAGAAATTGGGATTTAGGGTTTGGAGAATTTGGGTAAATAAACGAGAGCGTTTTTATTAAGTGCTGAAAATGTTTTTCTACCATTATTACACAAGGTATATTTTCATACTTTTATCTATCACAAAAATACAAAGCTCCCAGAAATAAATACAACCAGAATAATACAAAAAAAATACGGGGAAGCTAACTAATGCCAATATAATGAACACCCCCCCCCCCCCCCCCCGCCCAAGACGGACTAGGGGAGCAATAGATGTCCTTCATGTGAAAAGATCGCAGCAGGGAGTGAAATGAAGGGTCCATCTAAGGGCTTCGTAAAGATGTCGGCTAGTTGGTGCAGTGTGGAGATAAGAATGAGCTTCACAAGTACGTCTTGAATCTTCTTGCGGATGAGATGACAATCTATTTTGATATGCTTCGTACGTTCGTGAAAAACTGGGTTGTGAGCTAAGTGGATGGCACTCACATTATCACAATGCAGATTAACCGGTGTAGGAAATGGCACATGAAAATCTGTACTTAAAAAACATAACCACTGCAATTCACAAACCGCTAACGCTAATGCCCAATATTCTGCTTCTGTAGAACTACGGGAAACTGTAGTCTATTTTTTTGATTTCCAAGATACCAATGCACTACCAATAAACATACAACACCTTGCATACTACGGCGGGTGTCATTACAAGCACCCCAGTTGGAATCCACAAACCGATATTATGAGGATTATTAGCGGGATAAAATAAACCTTTCCAGGTACCGACTTAATGTAACGTAATACCTGTTGTGCGGTGTGGAAATGATGGACTGTGGGTGCATCCAAGAACTGACTTAATTGTTGCGGTGCATAGGAGATGTCGGGGAGTGTTATAGTCAGATAAAGGAGCTTACCAACTAAGCTTCGATAAACGCTGTTGTCAGAAAGTAAAGTGGAATCTCCATGATGCAATGATTCCTTGGACTTCATGGGCATGATTGCACTCTTGCAATCCAATATGTCGAAAGCATCAAGTAGACCAAGGGCATACCTGCGTTGTGAGACAACAATACCTGAAGCTGATCTGGAAATTTCAAGGCCAAGAAAGAACATCAATGTGCCCAGGTCCTTGATTTTAAACAAAGAATATAAATGGTCTTTCAGCTCAGCAATAAATGGCAGGTTATCACCAGCAAGGACAATATCATCTACGTATGCCAAAGCAATGAGAAAATGGCCGTCAGCTCTCTTGATAAACATGTTGTGATCGTGTTTGGATTGTTCATATCCCAAATCCTGAAGGGCCAAGTGAGTTTCTATTCCATTTTCGACTTGCCTACTTGAGCCCATAGAGTGACTTTCGTAACCTACAAACTTGATTAGGACCATTGGTTTGAAAGCCCGGTGGTAATTCATACAAACCCCTTTATCGAGGTCCCCGTGCAAGAATGCGTTATTGACGCCCAATTGGTGTAAATACCAGCCCGTGGCTGCTGCTAATGCTAACAGGCTATGAATTTTGGTTACATTTGTAACAGGAGAAAATGTCTCCTCATAATCAATGCCCGGCATTTGTGTGTATCCATCCGAGTTGTACTTCACTTTGTAAACCCATTTACATCCTATGACCCTCCTCCTTTTTGGCAAAGATTCTAAAGCATTTATTTCCCTTTTCATGGCCTCTTTCCATTCGGGCTAACAACTACCTGATTATATATTTGGGGTTCAGGAATTTTATCAATGGCTGTTGTGAAAGTAGAATGTGGTGTGGACGATTGTGTGCAGCTGATAACAGATTCCAGTGTATGTGGGGAAACAAGTTTTTGAGAGTGTGCACAAATATAATCTTGTAGATAAGTTGGGGGGCGATGTGTCCTAGTATACCTTTGTATGGCAGTTGTGTAGATGTATGCAAATTTTCTAGCTGATTTTTTGGGGTGTTTGGATCAGTGTTATGCATCTGATGTGTGTCATTTTCTAGTGCTTCAGCAGTTGTGAAGTGAGGTGTATCATCAGCATAAAAGTCAGAGGTGAAACATGGTGCTGGCAAAGTGCTAACATGCTCAGAAAAACCATGTCTATTATCAGTGTGGAAAGGGAAAATTAGCTCATGGAACACGTCTCTTGAAATAAAAATCTCTCTAGTTACTAAATCAAGAAGGATATAACCTTTGGAGGTTTCTGACATACCCAGATGGACACATGTCCACGCCCTTGTATCAAATTTATGTCTATCTCTTGTTAAAGTTGCAGCAAAGGCAATGCAACTTAAAACCCTTAATGGTTTCAATTCTGGTGTTTGATTCTGATGTAGTTCATAAGGTGTTGAATTGTCTAACACTGGTGTGGCAGTGATGTTTATGAGTTTGACTGCGTGTTGGATGCAATGACCCCAGTAAAGAATTGGAAGACTAGCTGCAAACAACAAGGCCCTAGTAACGTTAAGGATATGATGATGTTTCCTCTTCACAACCCCATTTTTCTGTGGAATGGAAACACAGCTCTCCTAATGCACTATTCCTTTTTCAGTATAAAACTCTTCCCACCTAAACTCTGCCCCATTATCAGTTCTCAAAACCTTTATTTTCTTATGAAACTGAGTCAATACATAAGAATAGAAACTCTGTATCAAAGACCTCACCTCAGAATTGGACACAATCAAGAAAACCCAGGTGTAGCGACTGAATCATCAACTACTGTCATAAAGTAATGGTGACCATACACGGTTAGGTGTCTATATGGACCCCATAAATCCATATGCACTAATTCAAAACAAGAATCTACAGTATTGACACTTAAAGGAAATGACATACGCTTCATTATAGCATGAGGACATATGTAACAGACACTCTCACTATGGGGCAATGCCACATCCTCATGTTGTTGCTTCAATGCACTCATCCTCTTGTGTGACATGTGTGATCGCGTGTAAGTCGCTTAACACACACGAAATACTAGCAAGAGTACTAGGTCAATCGTAGTATAGAAAGGGCGAGTCAAGGTCGATCCCACAGAGACTGTTATTTAATAATGTTAAACACAACCACAATTCATAGGTCAACCGGATAGGGGTGGTCATTGACCAACATAAAGGAACAGTAAATAAAAGGGATGCAAATAAACCAATCATCAATCATGTATCGAAAAGGCATTAACCAAACTATTCATAACTAATCTCCCCGTAATCCTCATCAGATCCATATTTGTAATTAAGCTACGGGTGCAATTCCTAACCCTATCTACTCCGACAATGGCAGTAGATAATCTATACGCCAACTACCCTCCTTAATTGGTCCGTAATAGCCCATACGCATAAAGAACTAGAATTGCCGATATTGAGCGCTAACTCATACCGCAAACCCTCCAAGACAGCTGTCGACATTGACCAGCACGTTCCTAGGGTCCATCAAGATATTGTCCTAATTAACACCTCACTAACAGTCCTTCATGTTAATTTACGATGACATGCAAATAATTGATCAGGCTACTAACATGTAAATTAAATCTATCGATCAACGTAGCTGACGCCGAGCCACATAATCAAGATTTACTAGGTATTCAGATCTAGCGATAAAGACCGTCGCAGATCTGAAGAGCGCAACCCATAATTCTGCGTTTCATATTAACGAATCGAATAAAAATTAAGGTTCGTTTAATTAATTCATAGATGATTATATGTAAGCATAATCTAGATCTAGCACAAAAACAATCATGAATCTAAGAAAGAAATAAAGCATTGGAATAGATCTTACCCATGACGAAGAACAGATCTACTCTTATATTCTCTCTCCCTCCGGCGACTCAAGACGATCCATGAAGATCGTAAACCAAGCACAATTCAATAATGAAAGACTCATGACTTATTTGCAAGAAGAAAAGAAGAAAAGAAAAGAAGACTTTATTCCCAAAAGACTACATTGTATCTAGTTGATGAAGAACTAGTAAAAAGATGAAGAATAGATGGAATAGATGATGAATACAATTTCGCAGCTCTTAATGGCTTTATATAGGTGTATAAACTGACTTAGGGGTAAACTCAATGCTTGGAGGACAAGAAAACGCGTTTTTGGAAGATTTTGGGCCTCGGTAAGTCGGCGGTACCTCCCGGGTTACCGAGGGTATGTTCTTGTTTTTCCCGCTGCCGACTTAACTTGGAATACCCTAGACCCAGCTTCAGTATTTGGACCATAACTTGGCCTAAGCAAACTTCGATTTGGATGATTCAAAGTGTGTTAGAATCCTTGTTTCCGGACCTACAACGTTTATGAAGAAGTCCAAGCCCAATTAGTCTTGTAAAGCTTCGTAAACTGCATTTCAAGATCACCAATCAGATTGTCGGGTCCAATCTCCACTCGAAACACTTCAACCTTCAAATCGGTTCAGTTCTCTATCGATTAACTCTTATATTCAGCCCAAATGATGCTTCAAACACTCATCCATCTATCAATAAAACCATAGCACACATAGTAGCTTCTATTTCTAGCAAATAACGCATAAAATACACGGTTAATACGCATAATACCAATTTCGTCACCCCGGACGTGGCTTAATGACATTTAGCTAATTAACTCATGATTTAATACATATTATCCTCATTGAGAACACAAATCCGGGGAAGATTGATGGTAAATAATGGTACCAATTTGACCGTCATCAACTACCCCCCACTTTGCTTTTGATCGTCCCGAGCATAAACCAAATCCAAAAAACCCCATAAACAATTACAAACTAATTAAGAACAGCCTCATTCAAGAATGATAAATAAGATGAGGGTCAACACATATCCATCAGTAATCCATTAAGCACTGTCTCGTAATAGAACGACGTGTGTGTGCAATAACTCTCAAACAACAGTGATGCAGACAGAATCGCATTATATCAATAAAGAATTTAGGCAAAACATGTATCACGCATCAATCCATAAGTTCTCCATTAATCATCACCTACCAATGCATCAATGTGTCGTGTGATATATCTTTTGTGATAATGCATTCAAGAAAAGAATGAAGTTATGGAGACCCCACAATCCTTACTTATCAATGTGCACACTCGCTCCTCTTGCCTTCAGACTTAGGCAAACAACATGAAACCTTACTTGGGCCGGGCGGACTTGGGGACTGAGCATCGCTCTTAAGTCCTCGTTTGTTTCTTTTTATGCGAGGGTCGTGCCCTTTTTACACGAGTTTGTTTCCCTCACTGCCTTTATTGCAAATCTATTTTTTTCATTTCATTTTTTTTCCTTTTTTTCTTTTGGGTAGATTCCTCACTATTTTTTCACTCTCTCTCACAAGCCCGTTTTGTCCCGGTTTACCTTGTTTAGCATTCAAGTTGTTACCATCCTCCTACAACAATTGGTTAAAGTATATTCACCGAAAAATATCGATTTCCGGTCTAGGATAACTCTTCATCTTATCAAAATACTTCTCATTCAGATTGCGTGCTCAATTGAATGTAACGGAAAATAATAATTAATAAGTCACTACTTCTTGAAACATTCACATGCTCATTCTTCCATACTAAATTGAATAATGAGTCATCTATACTACACACTGAAAAAAAAAGAGTTATACGTGCTTAAAAAGGTCGAGTCCACAACAAGATAGATGATTAATAAACCACTACTTCAAATAGTTGACAAACCCCTTATTCATCATTAATGAATTAAGTATGTAATTAAGCAATTTCAACGATTTAAGGTTTTTATTTCATTCAATTCAAAAAATCAAAATTCACAAAAGTAAATGTAAGCGTGTCTCAATTTTTCAAACTCAGTGTTATGCCTACCCCCACTTTAAAACTCAACATTGTCCCCAATGTGAAAAAGTAAAGCAAAAAAAAGTAGGAAGAAGAAGAACACTTACCTTTGGAAAATAGAAGAACTCGGCTAACTATTTGAAGCAAATCATATTACTGAACTGGAACCAAAGTTGTCTTCTCCAAAGGATTAATCTGCACTAGTCAGCTAATACAAACGATGCTTACACAAAGGCCATTAGTACCGCAAGATGCGAATAAGTAACAAAATAGTTATGTCACAAGGCAGTCAATAGCACAACTAAAAATAAGAAGTGCAATAAACAATTTAAGCCAATACATAAGAACTTTATTACTTAAACACAACAAAACTATTACAAGACTCCAAATAAAAATTAAAAAGACTCAAGACTCAAAATAATAATCAAATAATCAAGTGAAGTAAAAACAACTCCCGCACATCTTTTGCTCAACAGACTTAGGAACACGGCGATGAAAAAAAAAACTTCTCATTTTTATTCGATCATCGAAAAGAAGAAAAAAAATTTACAAAAAAGGTTAGCTATAAATTAATGGCTATGCCTAACAAATAAATAAATAGTCCCCGTCAATGGCGCCAAAAACTTGATCGCGTGTAAGTCGCTTAAAACACACGAAATACTAGCAAAAGTACTACGTCAATCGTAGTATAGCAAGGGCGAGTCAAGGTCGATCTCACAGAGACTATTATTTAATAATGCTAAACACAACCACAATTCATAGGTCAACCGGATAGGGGTGGTCATTGACCAACATAAAGGAATAGTAAATAAAAGGGATGCAAATAAACCAATCATCAATCATGTATCGAAAAGGCATTAACCAAACTATTCATAACTAATCTCCCCTTAATCCTCATCAGATCCATATTTGTAATTAAGCTACGGGTGTAATTCCTAACACTATCTACTCCGACAATGGCAGTAGATAATCTATACGCCAGCTACCCTCCTTAATTGGTCCGTAATAGCCCATACGCATAAAGAACTAGAATTGCTAATATTGAGCGCTAACTCATACCGCAAACCCGCCTAAACAACTGTCGACGTTGACTAGCACGTTCCTACGGTCCATCAAGATATTGTCCTAATTAACACTTCACTAACAGTCCTTCATGTTAATTTACGATGACATGCAATAGTTGATCAGGCTACTAACATGTAAATTAAATCTATCGATCAACGTAGCTGATGCCGAGCCACAAAATTAAGATTTACTAGTATTCAGATCTAGCGATAAAGACCGTCGTAGATCTGAAGAGCGCAACCCATAATTATGTGTTTCATATTAACGAATCGAATAAAGATTAAGGTTCGTTTAATTAATTCATAGATGATTAGATGCAAGCATAATCTAGATCTAGCACAAGAAAAATCATGAATCTAAGAAAGAAATAAAACATTGGAATAGATCTTACCCATGACAAAGAACATATCTACTCTTCTATTCTCTCTCCTCCGGCGACTCAAGACGATCCATGAAGATCGTAAACCAAGCACAATTCAACAATGAAAGACTCATGACTGATTTGCAAGAAGAAAAGAAGAAAAGAAGAAAAGAAAAGAAGACTTTATTCCCAAAAGACTACATTGTTTCTAGTTGATGAAGAACTAGTAAAAAGATGAAGAATAGATGGAATAGATGATGAATACAATTTCGCAGCTCTTAATGGCTTTACATAGGTGTATAAACCGACTTAGGGGTATACCCAATTCTTGGAGGACAAGAAAACGCGTTTTGTAAGATTCCGGGCCTCGGAAAGTCGGCGGTACCTCCCGGGTTTACCGAGGGTATGTTCGTGTTTTTCCTGCTGCCGACTTAACTTGGAATACCCTAGACCCAGCTTCGGTATTTGGACCATAACTTGGCCTAAGAAACTCCGATTTGGATGATTCAAAGTGTGTTAGAATCCTTGTTTCAGGCCCTACAACTGTTATGAATAAATCAAAACCCAAATCGTCTTGTAAAGCTTCGTAAACTGCATTTCAAGATCACCAATCAGATTGTCGGGTCCAATCTCTACTCGAAACACTTCAACCTTCAACTCGGTTCAGTTCTCTATCGATTAACTCTTATATTCAGCCCAAATGATGCTTCAAACACTCATCCATCTATCAATAAAACCATAGCACACATAGTAGCTTCTATTTCTAGCAAATAACGCATAAAATACTTGGTTAATACTCATAATACCAATTTCGTCACCCCTGACGTGGCTTAATGACATTTAGCTAATTATGTAATATTTCGATTTTCGAAAAAGGGCATTTCAGTCTTTTAACGAAAAATCGGAATATTATATTTATTTTAATTTTGGAAATAAAAGGGAAAAAAAAAGGAAAAAGAGAAATTTAATGATTTTGGTTAATGGAGGAAATTAATAAGGAAATAATGGTTTTGTTTAATGGGATTTAAAGGAAAAGGTAATTAGGGGATTAATGGGAATTTAACTTCCATAAGTTAAAAAAAAAAATAGAGAAAACGGTTCATCAGAGAAAGAGGCGCAGGTTTTTGGGAAAAGAAAAGAGGGGAAGAGTTTTTCGATAATCAAGCTAATCCGTTGCTCGGTTGTGCAGACATCTCAAGGAGAAAAGATTCTACGTGACGCAAGGATCGTGTGGATACAAATTTCTTTGGGAGAAGGTTAGTTTTTATCAAGTTATGGATTCCGTGTTTCGATCAAGTTTAGGTGTTCTAAACCTTCCTTTTCGTAGTTTTCAGCGTTTAGAATTCTTGGTAGATTGTTAATCGATAGATGAATCATTTTTTGTATAGGTTGAATTGAGAGCTAGGTATTTGTTGGAGTTGGATCGTTGTTGCTCGCTTTTAAAAGGTAACGAGGTTTTCATATTGAATGATTGATGTTTTATAATAACTAATGTGAAATAAAGGGGTGTTCAATTGTATTTATTCGTGCTATTGTTGGTGTATTTTTGTTGGTCCACTTCTTACTGATGTTACAGGTTGCCTTTTATAATATATATAATATATACATGTCTGCTATCCTTTCTGTTCTGTCGAAAATAATATATATACCCAGTTGATGTCGAGGGTTGCTTTATAGTTTAATATGTTGCTGCTGTACATATTTTGCACTGTATAGTTCTTTATAATTTTGTGGTTAGTTTCGAAAGTTGCAGGCAAGAAAATAAATATAATAAAAAAAGGGGGTTTCCTTTTAGGTTGTGATTTATTTATTTTGCTTTTGGTTTGGATATAGTTTCTTTTAAATTATACTTTATTTGTGATTAATTTTGGGTTCATGGAGTTTTCCAAATGCATGCTGCCGACAAATAATTTAATTAATTTGGTTGTAGTGTGGTGGTATACTAGAGTATGGTTTGGAGTCTTCCTAATATGATCTAAACAACATTAATAAACATTCATGAACATTACAAAGCCATGATTAATCTTCTGATGCGCTTGGTTCTGCACCGGATGTATTCTTAAAGGGAATTGAAGTTCGGGACCGTCGGAAGAGTAAGAGTGGCCTTGTGCTTTGATGAATTAGTACTCATCAATGTCTGTGTAATTGCTAGCTTGAGTCTAAGAGTCTAAGAAGAGGGAGTATGGAGCTTTTTGTCCTGAATGAACCTAGGTGGCTAGATTATCACTTAATAAACGTAATTGACTAGATAAAAGATTAAGCATCATGAGAGCTTGAATAGGCACAGTACAACATCGGCAATGTGTTGGTTGGCCAGATAAAGTGGTAATGGTCACTGCCGGATTCTAGACAAAGCCAGTTAAAGTAGTGATCATACCGCCGGACAACCTCACGAACGAAATAGTCATTCACCGGACGGCTTCTAGTGCTAGCCGATTAAAGTGATTGATTGTCTCGGGACCGCTGAGATTTATCTCTATAGGGTTGCAACTTTTGTCTTAGTGCATATCTCACTAAGTGTAGTGCCCTCGCAAACATCTTTGTAACATAGATAAGCTAAGCTAGTAACCCTAGGGACCTCATGTTATACTATGAATATAACGTGATAGTTAGATGTAAGATCATGTTTAAACGGTTTATTAATAAGATGATGGTTACTTGCTTTCTTTATAAAACGCATGATTTCAATAGCTTCTACTCGTTACTAAGTACGTATGTACTTACCCGTTAAATGTTTTATTGAGAAGATGAACGGGTTTATGGAGACGAGGAGTATGATGAAGATGTTTGAGGTCTTGATACGAAGATGTTTTATATGAAGTGGTTCTTTTGGAAACTTTCTTTTATTTCAAGTTTGATACAAACTATGTTGTTATTTCGATTGAATATTGTTTTTGTTTGGCTCGTTTAGTGGCCTTTGTTGTAAGACTAGATCGTTTGGCTTCTTTTGTTTTGGATTTGATGTAAGACGTTTCAATTTCCATTTTGGATTTTAGTGCAGCATTGAATCTGGTTTTGTTGGTCTTTGGAATTTATTTCCCCGAGTCGTTTCGTTTCCGCATTGTGTTTATGATATATGACGTAAGGCTTATGTATAATATTGGATTATATTTAATATTATACATGCCGGGCGTTCGTTTCCGGATAAGGACTCGGGTCCGGGAACGGGGCGTCAGGAACCCGACGGATAACGGAGGGAATCGAATGCATACCGTGGATCTTCTAGCGACCTACTCGTGTCTTTGCTATTGATGTGGAACCGAGAAGAGCCTCGATGATCTTGTTGTTACCGGTACATTTTAAGTGTTTGTGTTTATTATGAATACTTAATATTATATGGACGCATATGATGTTATTTATTGTACTTAAATTGATCCACTTGCTAGGTACCATAATCATAGATAGCTTAGCAAAGTGTCGGCCTTGTTTGATACCGGAGCCTCGAGTACGTTTGTGTCTTCTAAGATAGCTAGGAAGTTGAACCTACCACTTCGGGAGTTGGAGAAACCTCGAGTATCACTACACCTTTGGGAAGAGTTACTAAAGTTGCACAAGTTTTACCTCAAGTCGACGTTAGAGTTGGAACTTATAGGTGTAAATCGGACTTGACAGTTTTGGACTTCACGAGACTTTGATGTAATTCTCGGGGATGGATTGGCTATCCAAGAATTTTGTTCATGTGGATTGTAGAGGTAAGAAAGTGGTCTTCGAGTTCCGGGTAAAGTCGGATAAGACCTTTCGGGGTAACGTTTTTACGCCAAGTAAGAAGAGGCATCCGATAATATCGGCGGTTAGAGCTATGAAGGCCTTGCGAAGGGTTGTGAAGGGTATGTTCTTTATGCTATGGACACGAGAGAAGCATACTCCTAAGTTAGAAGAAACTCCTATAGTTAAGGATTTCCCCGAAGTTTTTCCGGATGAGTTGCCAAGAAATATGCACGACGGGGATATAGAGTTTGAGATACAGTTAATTCCGGGAGCAGCATCTACAGCCAAGGCACCTTATAGGATGGCACCAGCTGAATTAAAAGAGTTAAAAGTACAGCTTAAGGACATGTTAGAAAGGAATGTGATTCAGCCAAGTACATCGCCTTGGGGAGCACCGGTTTTGTTTGTGAAGAAGAAGGATGGTAGTTTGAGGATGTGCATCGACTACAGAGCCTTGAATAACCTGACAATCAAGAATAAGTATCCTTTGCCTAGGATTGATGACTTGTTTAACCAGTTGCAAGGAAAGAAGGTGTTTTCTAAGATTGACCTTAGGTCAGGTTATCACCAGTTGAAGATCAAGGTTGCAGATAGACCAAAGACAGCATTTAGTACAAGGTATGGACATTATGAGTTCCTTGTCATGCCTTTTAGACTCACTAATGCTCCATCAGCGTTTATGGATCTAATGCAAAGAGTCTTCATGCCTTATCTTGATAAATTTGTGGTAGTATTCATAGATGATATCTTGATATACTCTAAGGATGAGAAGGAGCATGAGGAGCATCTAGGATTGTTTTGCAAACTTTAAAGGAAAAGAAATTGTATGCCAAGTTTTCAAAGTGTGAATTTTGGTTAAAACAAGTTAGTTTTCTTGGCCATGTAATTTCTGTAGATGGAATTCAAGTTGATCCTGCGAAGATAGAAGCCGTTTCTAAGTGGCCTAGACCTACTACAGTGACAGAGATAAGAAGTTTTCTGGGTTTAGCGGGCTACTACAGGAAGTTTGTACAAGATTTCTCGAAGATAGCAACTCCTCTCACTAGACTTACTCGAAAAACATCAAGTTTGAGTGGACAAAGGAGTGTGAGGAAGCTTTTCGGACGTTGAAGGATAAGTTGACCGCAAAGACTTTGTGTTAGCTTTGCCGTAGGTCTTTGATAACTATGACGTGTATACGGATGCTTCGAGTCAAGGTTTGGGATGTGTTCGATGCAAGCGGGAAAGGTAATAGCTTACGCCTCCAGGCGGTTAAAGGTTCATGAGAAAAACTATCCTACACATGACTTGGAGTTGGCGGCGGTGGTTTTTGCTTTGAAACAGTGGAGACACTATATTTATGGAGTTAAGGCAAGAATATTCACAGATCATAAGAGCCTTAAGTTCTTTTTCACTCAAGAGAATTTGAATATGAGGCAAAGAAGATGGTTGGAGTTTGTGAAAGACTATGACTTGGACATTCAATACCATCCGGGTAAAGCGAATGTTGTAGCGGATGCACTTAGCCGGAGACCGTTAATGCTATCACTACTTTGCAAGAAGTGGTCGATCAGTTAGACAGTTTGCAGATTCAAGTGGTTGAACGGGAAGGTGAAGCTCAGTGTTTTGCGCCATTGATGGCAAGGTCAGAGTTGTTAGATGATATCCGGGCAAAGCAAGACAAAGACCCAGTGTTAGTGGATTTGAAGCGCGTAGCTCGAGATAAACCTACAGTGGGTTATCAGTTGGATAAGAGTGGACATCTTTGGTATGGTAATCGTTTGTGTGTGCCTGATGTTGATGGACTAAGGCAGCAAGTCATGGATGAAGCCCATAAGATTGCCTTTGCGGTTCATCCAGGGATCTACCAAGATGTACGAGAGATCTCAAAGAGAGGTATTGGTGGCCTGGCATGAAGTTGGATATTGCGAGTTTGTGGCAAAGTGTGATACATGCCGAGAGAGTTAAAGCGAGCACGAAGGCCGGAGGTTTGTTGAAGCCTTTGGAGGTACCGGAATGGAAATGGGAGAACATCACAATGGACTTCATCACCGGTTTACCGCGTACGAAGAGTGGCCATGACATGATTTGGGTGATTGTTGACGGACTCACGAAATCAGCCCATTTCTTGCCATGTAAGGTTGACATGCCCATTAAGAAGTTCACTCAACCGTATTTGGATAATATAGTGAGACTTCATGGTGTGCCTTTATCTATCGTATCCGACGGAGATAGCGATTCATAAGTCACTTCGGAAAGGGTTGCAAAAGGCTTTTGGAACAAAGACGGACTTGAGTACGCCTTTCACCCGCGGACGGACGGTCGGTCCGAGAGGACGATTCGGACTCTCGAGGACATGCTTAGAGCTTGTGTTCTTGAAGTAGGGGGATCATGGGATGATTACCTCTCGGTGGCGAGTTCGCTTACAATAACGGTTATCATGCTAGTTTAGGGGATGCCACCTTTTGAGGCCTTGTACGGTAGGAAATGCCGGACTCCACTTTATTGGGATGAAGTTGGAGAAAAGCGATTTACGGGGCCGGAGTTAGTTAAGCGAGCCAAGGAGAAAGTTGAGCCGATACGGAAGAATCTTAAAGCCGCTCAAGACCGACGAAGAGTTGGGCGGATATCGAAAGAAGACCGTTAGAGTTTGCGGTTGGGGACGAGTGTATCTACGAGCTTCTCCGATGAAGGGTGTTAAAAGGTTTGGGCGAAAGGGAACCGAGTCCGAGGTATGTGGGGCCTTTTGACATCATCGAAAGGATTGGAAAGTTAGCATATAGACTTCGGTTACCGGAATCGATGTCTAGGGTACATAATGTCTTCCATGTATCCATGCTTAAGAAGTGTCTATCTTCTACGGATGTGGAATCTCAGTTTGATCCGGAATTGCTTCAAGATAATCTATCTTATGTTGAGAAGCCGGTTAAGATTACTAGATAGGAAGGAGAAGGTAGTCAAGAGAAGGATAATCCCTTTGGTCTTGGTGCAATGGAGCAATCATTCACCAAGTGAAGCGACATGGGAAGAGGAAGATGTGATGGCGGATGAGTTCCCGAATTTATGGATCTTCCGGTATGTTCAAGTTTCGAGGACGAAACTCCTCTTAAGGGGGGAGGAATGTAATATCCCGATTTTCGAAAAAGGGCATTTCAGTCTTTTAACGAAAAATCGGAATATTATATTTATTTTAATTTTGGAAATAAAAGGGAAAAAAAAGGAAAAAGAGAAATTTAATGATTTTGGTTAATGGAGGAAATTAATAAGGAAATAATGGTTTTGTTTAATGGGAATTAAAGGAAAAGGTAATTAGGGGATTAATGGGAATTTAACTTCCATAAGTTTAAAAAAAAATAGAGAAAACGGTTCATCAGAGAAAGAGGCGCAGGTTTTTGGGAAAAGAAAAGAGGGGAAGAGTTTTTCGATAATCAAGCTAATCCGTTGCTCGGTTGCGCGGACATCTCAAGGAGAAAAGATTCTACGTGACGCAAGGATCGTGTGGATACAAATTTCTTTGGGAGAAGGTTAGTTTTTATCAAGTTATGGATTCCGTGTTTCGATCAAGTTTAGGTGTTCTAAACCTTCCTTTTCGTAGTTTTCAGCGTTTAGAATTCTTGGTAGATTGTTAATCGATAGATGAATCATTTTTTGTATAGGTTGAATTGAGAGCTAGGTATTTGTTGGAGTTGGATCGTTGTTGCTCGCTTTTAAAAGGTAACGGGGTTTTCATATTGAATGATTGATGTTTTATAATAACTAATGTGAAATAAAGGGGTGTTCAATTGTATTTATTCGTGCTATTGTTGGTGTATTTTTGTTGGTCCACTTCTTACTGATGTTACAGGTTGCCTTTTATAATATATATAATATATACATGTCTCGCTATCCTTTCGTTCGTCGAAAATAATATACATACCCGAGTTGATGTCGAGGGTTGCTTTATAATTTAATATGTTGCTTCTGTACATATTTTGCACTGTATAGTTCTTTATAATTTTGTGGTTAGTTTCGAAAGTTGCAGGCAAGAAAATAAATATAATAAAAAAAAAAGGGGTTTCCTTTTAGGTTGTGATTTATTTATTTTGCTTTTGGTTTGGATATAGTATCTTTTAAATTATACTTTATTTGTGATTAATTTTGGGTTCATGGAGTTTTCCAAATGCATGTTGCCGACAAATAATTTAATTAATTTGGTTGTAGTGTGGTGGTATACTAGAGTATGGTTTGGAGTCTTCCTAATATGATCTAAACAACATTCATGAACATTACAAAGCCTTGATTAATCTTCTGATGCGCTTGGTTCTACACCGGATGTATTCTTAAAGGGAATTGAAGTTCGGGACCGTCGGAAGAGTAAGAGTGGCCTTGTGCTTTGATGAATTAGTACTCATCAATGTCTGTGTAATTGCTAGCTTGAGTCTAGAGTCTAAGAAGAGGGAGTATGGAGCTTTTGTCCTGAATGAACCTAGGTGGCTAGATTATCACTTAATAAACGTAATTGACTAGATAAAAGATTAAGCATCATGAGAGCTTGAATAGGCACGACAACATCGGCAATGTGTTGGTTGGCCGGATAAAGTGGTAATGGTCACCGCCGGATTCTAGACAAAGCCGCTTAAAGTAGTGATCATACCGCCGGACAACCTCACGAACGAAATAGTCATTCACCGGACAAACTTCTAGTGCTAGCCGCTTAAAGTGATTGATTGTCTCGGGACCGCTTGTAGAGATTTATCTCTATAGGGTTGAAACTTTTGTCTTAGTGCATATCTCACTAAGTTTAGTGCCCTCGCAAACATGCTATAACATAGATAAGCTAAGCTAGTAACCCTAGGGACCTCATGTTATACTATGAATATAACGTGATAGTTAGATGTAAGATCATGTTTAAACGATTTATTAATAAGATGATGGTTACTTGCTTTCTTTATAAAACGCATGATTTCAATAGCTTCTACTCGTTACTAAGTACGTATGTACTTACCCGTTAAATGTTTTATTGAGAAGATGAACAGGTTTATGGAGACGAGGAGTATGATGAAGATGTTTGAGGTCTTGATACGAAGATGTTTTATATGAAGTGGTTCTTTTGGAAACTTTCTTTTATTTCAAGTTTGATACAAAATATGTTGTTATTTCAGATTGAATATTGTTTTTGTTTGGCTCGTTTAGTGGCCTTTGTTGTAAGACTAGATCGTTTGGCTTCTTTTGTTTTGGATTTGATGTAAGACGTTTCAATTTCCATTTTGGATTTTAGTGCAGCATTGAATCTGGTTTTGTTGGTCTTTGGAATTTATTTCCCCGAGTCGTTTCGTTTCCGCATTGTGTTTATGATATATGACGTAAGGCTTATGTATAATATTGGATTATATTTAATATTATACATGCCGGGCGTTCATTTCCGGATAAGGACTCGGGTCCGGGAACGGGGCGTCACAAATTAACTCATGATTTCATACATATTATCCTCATTGAGAACACAAATCCGGGGTAGATTGATGGTAAATAATGGTACCAATTTGACCGTCATCAATGTGTCCCAGCCTCAAGTGCCAACGCAAGTCTTTATTTGGAGTGACTTTGAATATTGTCCTAGCATTATTTCAAAGCTTCTTATTTCTACTATCTTCATCTTCATAGCATTTCTCAACCTTCAGCACATAAATTCCAGCTTCCTTCCTAGCTGTACCAATCATCAACCTAGTGCTTTTGTCCTGCACAGAGCATAATCCATCGACAAACATAACAGACAGGATTTGTTATCAGCTATCAACTTACTTAGTGAAATCAGAATGCAATGGAAATTAGGCACACAACACCTTAGTTAGTATTAATGTGTTATTTAATCTCACTGTGCAAATATGTGATACTCTAATTTTCTCACCATTTGGAAGACTTAATGTCACCCCATTGACTACTTTAGCCTAAACAAACATCTTAATAGAGCAAGCCACATGATCTGTGGCTCCAGAATCAATTATCCATGAATCAACACTCTTACCTTTCACCTCTCTGTCACTGTGCTTGAAATTTGCTGTCATAGTACTTGTCTAATTCTCAGAGTGATCCTTTTCTGGTTTCTCATCAATACTCAATTGATCCAAGAATCTAGTTAACTTCTGGAGTTGATAGACTATGAGTCCCAGACTTGTTTCACGAGGCTTATCAGTTACAAAATCAGATCCTTGCCCTACCTCAGTTCTTCTTGGATTATCATCTCTCTATGTATATTTCACCATCTTCTTCGGTTTCTAGTCAGGTGGATAACTGTTTTTCTTGTAACAATTGTCAATGGTATGCCCATTGAAGCCACATTATGAACACTGAACCTTCTTATAAGTTCCTCCTCTCTGAGTTCCTTCCTACCTTCATTGTCCCCTGTCACTACCATAACCAAAATCAACCTTGCTAGCAAAAATTGCGGGCTGAGTGCTATGTGGACGACTAACCGAATATTCCAACTGCCTTTCATGCTGTATACTCATGGAAAAAGCCTCAGTGATGTTAGGAAGGGGTTTCTTAAGTAGAATTTGAGATTTCATTGGAACAAAGGATTCGTTTAACCCTTTCACAAACCGAATAACGTATTCACACTCAGTATAGCCAACAAAGGTTGGAATAACCCAGCAAGTGCATCTGGCCGCACAACTGCAACTAGGTATAGGTCTCAGGATCTGAATCTCATCCCAAACGGTCTTCAATCGAGCGAAATTCTCCATAATTGACTCACTCCCTTTCTTGACCTAATTCACTTCCTCGACAGATCTAGAGGCGAAACAAATCTATGTTTGAATATCTACGATGCAGATCTTCCCAAATTTCTTGTGCAGTGTTCATCCACATCACATTCCTCGCTATAGCTGGTACAACTGACTTCGTAATCCATGCTACCACCGTCGTATCACACTAATTCCAATGAGTAATCAACCTTTCATGTTCGATAGGTCTCGAAATCTATCCATCCACAAACCCTAACTTGTTCTTCATTATCAGCGACATACGTATTGCTCTGCTCCATGAATGGAAGTTTCTTCCATCTAACGGTGGATCTAACAACACGAGAGTAGGATTCTCGCATGGATGCAAGTAGTAAGGGCTTGATGTCTCAACATCCGCCGGAACTCGCACAGCTTGTCTATCGTTGGCCCTTTCCGATTTAAATCGGCTCACCGAATAACTAAAACCATTCACGAACGAAAAACAAAAATAGAAACGAATCAAGGATCTTCAATCCTCTCTGATACCTTGTGGAAATGATCTAAATCATTTCATATTAGTTGAATCGAATGAGAAGAAAGAAATTGGGATTCAGGGTTTGGAGAATTCGAGTAAATAAACGAGAGCATTTTTATTAACTGCTGAAAATGTTTTCTACCATTATTACACAAGGGATATTTTCCTATTATATCTATCACAAAAATACACAGCTCCCAGGAATAAATACAATCAGAATAAAAAAAAAATACGGGGAAGCTAACTAATGCCAATATACTCAACAACTAATGAGGACATCTCTTCTTTTCTAAAAAAAGAAAATGTAATATCTCACATAGTAAAATAAAGATACATTATCAAAATATAAATTTGAGTCATAATAAGCATAGTAATTTTACATGGCGGCTTCTATCGGTACCCGGTTTTTACTATCGGCATCCTTTATTTTACTATTTTTAAATTACTTATCTTCACCACCTAATCACTACTAGCACCACAAAAATAATATAAATTTTACATAATATACACTTTAGTCCATTAATTTTTTAAAATTAAAAAACACTAACTACCAATCCTTAACACAACTTAACCCACAACTTAACCATTATTAATTCATAAACTACCCACCTATTTCTTCTCAACCTCCCTCGTATTTTTTCATTTCAAAACCATCTAAGAAGTTGAGGATGCCGGCGGACCACCGGAGAATTTATATCTTGCCGGAATATTGCATACGAGCTCCGTTGGAGGGGAAATTGAAGGAAACAAGAGCCAATCTTTGAACCAAAACACGTAAGTGATGAATCTCTATCATTTTTCCTTCGTTTTGCTTTCATTTCGGTTGAATGTGTATGACTATCGGTTTGTCTGCATTTTTTTCCCGGCGAGTTCGTTTGGGGTTGAGGAAGTTGGGAATTGCCTGTAACGTCAGAAGGTCTTACGTTACATTGTTATCCAAACGTCACTGGGTCTGTCGTTCGTTGTTTTGGATAGATTTCCCGCCTCTACCTAAACGTCGGATTTTTTTTACATCAAATACTAACCCCAACGTCAGATTGAGTAGCATTTTCCATAGGAGAATTAATATTGAGTTTATAGTTAAAACGTCAGGCGTATGACGCCATTTACTAATCCCGACGTTAATATATGTAGCGTTTGCAAGAGCAGATTAATATTGTAATTGAAGCTAAAATGTCGGGGTATTGATGCTTGTGTTACTGTTTACATTAGTTTTTGGGACGTTTCAGCTATTTTTTTTACAAACTTGTTTTTGTTTTCTGAATGGTATATCTTGTTTTTTGTTTAGGGAATCATGGTAAGGACGAGATCTAGTGCTGCAAACGAGCAAATAAGTGATGCACCAAATGATATTGAAGTGCATCAAGTGGTTTGGGATCCACCGATTCCGCCAAAAAATGCACCTATTGTTGGAGGTTCGAGACAAGCTGGTTTGGCATATAAAATGATGCGGAGAAGTGAAAAGAATGTGAAAGGAACAATTGAAACTAGTGAGCATGCAGATGTACGGCAAGAACATGTGGAAGAAGCAACTGACACTGGTGCAAGTGCATTATCATTAGAACCAATTCAAGAAGGTGGTCAAGAAGGAGTGCCAACTGTAACAGATGCAAGTGAAGAGGGACAAGTTGAGGAACCAATTGTGGTTCCAGAGGTAGTTGAGGGTGTTGACATAGGAGATGTAGACGAGTCTATGTATGCATCTTTAGTTACAATTGTAGAGTTATGTTCTGCTCAAATATGAGACAATTTGGTGATGTGACAGCTCAGGCATCCCAAACCCCAATTATTGGTCTAGTTTAGCATGTAGTCAATGAGCCACCCCAATAATCAAATATTGGCCAAGCGACAGGGGGGAGCTCAAACTGAGAGTGTAAGGACAGCAGCAGGAGCATCTAGGAGTGGTGGTGCAACAACAGAGGCAGGTGAGGCCTCATATGATGCTGATGATAATGATAGTGATATTGACGTGGAGGTAGACACCACTGAATTGTTGAAGGTTTGGGAGAAACATGTTGGATATGATTTGTTGAAGAAAACACAGGTATATTAATTTCAAATTTGTTGACTATTTTGTATTTATAATTTGTTTAATGTTTTGTATTTAAAAATTGTTTTATAATTTGTTGATTCGTTTAATTGTATAGGATCGGGGTCTCATTGGCTATAAGAAATACACAACTTCACTAAATCTTTGGAATGAAGAGGCCGAAAGTGGCATTTCAGACAAGGCTGAAGGCCAATCCATTGTACAACTTGATCAATACTTCTTATGTGCAAGCCAATCAAGTTCTCGTTTTTGGATTTATTGAGAGATGGCAACCAAAAACAAACACCTTCCATTTAACCTTTGGTGAGATGACTATTACACTCGACGATGTCCATTGTATCACAGGGTTACCGGTTGATGGAAAAGCATTGAACTATGAGATTCTGAAAAAGGACAACCTGGTAGATTTTATGAAGCAGCTTCTCAGTATTAATTTGACTGTAGTGGGTGCTGAGTTTGATCATTGTGGAGGGTTAAGGGTGTCAAAAGTTGGCTAAAAAACAATCATGCGGGTAAGAGTGGGCAGAACGGAATCACTGTTGATCATGCTGTACGGGGGAATCAGTTGTATTGGCTGGTCTAGAGACAAGATACATGTAGCATATCTTCATTTTTTTGAGGAATTTGGATACAGTGCATGAGTGGGCTTTGGGTGTTGCAACACTTGCACATCTGTACCGACAACTTTCGCAAGCAACTGCGTTTAAGGCTGTGGGAGTGTCCGGCTACCTTACACTTTTGGAGGTATCATTGTATATTTTAAGTTAGTTCGCCTTTGTTGGTTTTCATGAATGCTTGGACAAGTTTTTGAGTAATTTGTGTTCAGGTATGTATTTATGAACATTTTCCAAAATTACGCCCCGTAGAAACGCTGAGTTCAAGGAATGAGAGATGGTACTATCGATGAAGTGGAAACTATAGAATTTGAAGAACTAAGCAAAAGAAACCGAGGGATTATCAAGAAATATGATGAACAACAATAGTGAGGAATTTCATCATTAATGAGAGAGAGTTTGATCAATTGGAGTGTTAAACATACAATAGCAATCTGAATGATAAAATCGTGTTTCTAAAGGTTAAAAACTACTCATACTTGATAGCTATCTATATATAGAGGTGCCTTAAGTTACAAGATTGTAATAACCACCTATAACTACCCTAAAAACTTTGTAACTAACTTTCATCACTTGAACACCTTCAATTACTTGTAGGATTTGTATATATCTTTAATACCCCCCTCAAGCTGGAATTTACAGGAAGCTTGGACTTGAACACCTTCAATTACTTGTAGGAGTTGTAGTAAATATGGAATAAGTGCCTAATTGGAACAGCAGAGTAAGTGAAAATAAGGCTGTCCAGGAGGCTTTGTCAAAATGTCGGCCAACTGGTTTGTTGACCTGACAGGCATCAGCTTTAGAAATCCTGCTAGTACCTTTGCCCTTGTTATATGAAAATCAAGCTCAATGTGCAAATAGGCAAGGATACATGGATTTGTAAATCCTTCATGATATAGACTAGCCATTGTAATTCACATGTTGCATTTGCCATTGCCCTATACTCTGTTTCAGAGGAACTTTTGGCTATTATGATTTGTTTCTTTGACTTCCAAGATATTGGTGTTGTTCCAAGAAACATAATATAACCTGAAATTGACTTTTTTGAATCTTCTCATCTTGTCCAATCTAAATCTATGTACCATTTGAGCACCAAATCAGTATTAAATTCAAAGAGGATGCCTTGTCCAGGATTGGTTTTCAAGTACCTTAAAACCTTGTATAGCTTGCATATGGTTGATAGTAGGATGAGATGGGAATTGGCTCATTTGTTGTACTACATAAGCTATGTCTAGTCTGGTGAAGGACAAGTAGATTAGCTTGCCAACAAGAGTCCTGTATAGTGTATTATCTGTTAAGAGTTCAGAATCACCAGCTGATAGCTTTTGTTTAGAGTGAATTGGTGTAGGAGCTGGCTTGTCTTTTAGAAAATCATATTCCTGTAACAGATTTAAGGTGTACTCCCTTTGATTGATGTAAATGCCCTTGTCTGATCAGGCTACTTCAACCCCTAGGAAATATCTTAGATTTCCAATATCTTTGATTTGAAACTTCTTGTGCGGTACTTGCTTTACTTCATTAATTGGAGTCATGGAAGAGCTGGTTGCTATTATATCATCAACATAAACCAGTAAGGCTATGAAGTCCTTGTCTTTACCCTTTGTGAACAAGCTGTGAACATGAGGTGATTGAACAAACCTCATCTCTGTTAAGGCTTCTGTTAGTTTAGAATTCCATTGTCTACTAGCTTGTTTTAAACCATACAAGGACTTTGTAAGCCTGCAAACTTTATTGGGCTTGCCTATCTGAAACCCTAGTGGTAGATCCATGTAAACTTCTTCATCTAGCTCACCATGAAGAGAGGCATTATTGACTTCCATTTGATGGATGTGCCATTGTTTTGATTCTGCAAGTGCTAGTAGTGTTTTGATAGTTGTAACCTTCACTACTGGTGAGAATGTTTCTTGGTAGTCAATACCATAGGCCCGTGTATAACCCTTTGCTACTAACCTGGCCTTGTATCTTTCTATAGATCCATCTGCATGATATTTGACCTTGTACACCCATTTACAACCAATAGTAGATTTTCCAGGTGGCAAGGGTACAATTTCCCAAGTTTTAGTTGTTTGTAGTGCATTTAGCTCCTTTTTCATGGCCTCTTTCAAGCAATCTTGTTTGATTGTCTGGTTGTAGGTCTTAGGCTCCTGATTAGTGTCAGCAGCATAACCACATAGTTCAGACGTCATTCGAATGCCATCTGATCACACGATTCTCCTCCATAGAGACTATGTCAAGAACGACCACCAAATATTAAGGATAACAGCCATACAAACATTTAGTTGAGATTTCATCACATATATCAACTATAGTGACATCGATCTAGTATGTTAGATTCAGTGACCTTTCAACTTTATCGGAATAACATTTATTCCTTACAATTGAATTAAATCCTAACGGATAACTGAAAGTATGTTCTTCATAAGAACCGGAACATCATAACGTTTATTTAGTTCTTTTATCAGTTACTAGACTCAGAATACAAAACCAAAAATGTCGCAACGTTTGCTACACTTTTCCGTATCTTTGTGAATTCCGTATTTAATCTTTCTAATTTAATCATACTCGTAAGATATCATATATCTAATAGTTGACTTGAACTTAGATAGATTTATCTCAACTCACCTGCCTAGAATAGAAACTTCAATACGATCTCTTATTTTAAGCACATGCCCTAACTTCCTTTTTAATCCTTTAAGCACTTGTAAATATTTATTAGTGTAGTCTTCATAAGACTTTAGAAAGATCACATGAGCTATGTCTTTAATTTCCTTTCATAAAGAAAATCTAAATTTTATTAAATAATTTATTTAACCTTTTGAATCGCATTCAAAACATTAACTATTTAATTAACCTTTAAGCAATGATATAATTAAGTCTATATTTAAATCTTACAATTTTGAAAACAACCTTTCCAAAATTTGATGTGGTCATTCTTATCCAACGTTTAAATTAATCGTCGTCGTATGACAGAATGATCATCTTGGATCGTATCCAATATATGATTAATTCGTTGAAACTTATTTCAATTGATTTAATCATATCATGAGCTTCCGCGTTCATTAATAATTAAAGCCTCGGAGTATTCTCCTTGTCTCTAACTACTATAACGGGATTGCTCGTGTCATTGCTTATTTAGAAGGATTAAAATTACTTAACCATATTTGAGAACGTTTCTCAAAAGGTAACAAACATAATTTGATTTTTACTAATCGAGAATAAAAACATAAATATTAAGTTTGCTAAAACTACAACATAAAAATAAAGATAAAAAAGTGTTGTTGTTTATAAATGCAAAATCAAAAATGGTCTTTTGGTTTATGATTTTGATCTCACTAGTCAAATTCTCCCAATTGACTTTCAAGAATCTTTTCAAAATTCTTTAGTGGCTGAGATCCAATCTAATTACCTCGATTCCCGGAGGTGGTCGATCAACCAAGATAATTTCGAAAGGTAGGTAACACCTTACCATTCACATCTCTATGTGATTCTCAGTGGTTGACTAGTCAACTCTTTGACAATTCACATCACTATGTGTTAGTCAACCCATTGTCTCTAAAGTCAGACGGCCCTGACGGTGGCTAATCACCGAAAGACTCTAGTCAAGTCATAACCTAATATTCACGAGATCTCATACGATCATATCTCAATAACGACGATATACCCGAGGTAGGTCAACTCCCGGCGGTGGTCGATCAGTTGGATCCGAACAAGGGCTCTTCACCGTCGTTATAATATTAAGAGACAATATTTTGACTTGATTTTTGTTGTGGAAGTATTTATGTAAATTAATTCACTTAATTAATTTTAATCATGGTCTCATCAAATATATCTATCTCAATAGATATATATCCTACACATTTATCTAGATCGTACCTAGTCATGCATCTATCGTATCATATAAAATAAATACAAGTACAAAATAAATAAATGGGTAAAGTAACCGGTATGATCATGGACTTTTCCTAGGTGCGGTTTCGAATACAAACTGACGAAACCGCGGGTCACAATCTAAGGTAGCTGCAACCGCCAATAGGATCTTTAATGCGCATTCTCCAATGGAATCTTTATTCTTCTTTCTTTGGTCTCTGTCTTCTGCTCCATTCTTGTTACATTTAATTCTATCTAATAAAATAAATACACCCACCGCACACGGGGGTGGTATGATTCAAGAACGGGATTTGCCCTAGGACCTTCTAAAGGAATCAATGGAGAGCTCGAAACAACGATCTTAGATAATCCAATCTAAGAACGTTGGCAAGAACGCCACAACGCTTGCTCAAGGCGCTGATAAGTTCTCTAAGGGGTGGAACTCTACAACGAAGAGATCCTCACTCGCAAGTGATAACAAGTCAGAAGACTCAATAAAATTTTCACTCAAAATTGAACTATTTGTAAAAGAACAACCTAGATGCCTTATATAGGCTACAATATTCATGAAACTAATGTAGCTAACCAATGTGGGATAAATTACATTGTAATTTTCGCCACTTTATTTCCTAGTGGACATAACTTGACCCTAATAAGCCCAAATGGCTTTTATTTGCCGAAAATAAATATCTAACCCAATATACTAACATATAGGCAACTCCCCTAATGGGCTTTTGGCCTTTTATTACTAAAAACATCATAAAAAAACATAAATAAATTAAATCAAGCCCAAAAGGCCCAATAGACCTAATTAGACATAAAACGGGCGCATTGGCCTTCTATCTTGGACCGATCTTCTTGCTTCTTGGGTAAATGGTGCATCCTCTTTCTTCTTGGACTGGATCACATCATTCTCTCCTTCTTCAAAAGGATCTGTCCTCAGATCTAAGTCCAATGGTTGTGAAGGGACCGTCAAAATTGGATCTTCCGGGTCACATCATTTCCTCTCCTTCGAAAGGATTCGTCCTCGAATCCACCCGGATCAAATAGTAGTCTTGGCCCAACATATGTGTGTAGGCCCACGAGTGAACCACGAAAAATAAAGAGGTGAACAATGCAAGAATCATCCTCTTGTACAAATGAATTTCCAAAGCATAAAAATCAAGAAAGAACAAAATCTAAAGGAATACAATGCAATAAAAATGGATCACTTGTATATATGGCGCACTTGTAACTCCCGTAAGTGCCCAAGTGACATGGCCGATTTTGCTTCAAGTTCAACCTCTCCAACAAAAGAATGCGATTCCACATTGATCGGAACCAACTCATCACAAGTATCATGCATATGCAAAGGTAAATCAAGAGACTTGGCTGGTGTATCACGAACTTCCTCAAGCTCAGCAGCACTCCCAACATGACCAAGAACGAATGCCTCATCAACGTGAACTATCTCGTACACAACTAAGGCCTCGTCATTTGGAACTACTTCGGGCACACTCTCAATCATCTCAGCCACAATCAAATCTGGTACTACCTCCTCTCGAATGTCAACAATCCCTTCGTTTTCCGCTTTAATCCACCCGTTTTCCTTTTGAATTTCAGCCCACCGTTTGGCCTCCTCCGCCTGTAGTAGTTCAACTTCCTTTTCCAATCTATCCTGCAACTCTTGCGTCTTAACTTGCATAATGACCTTAATGTCTTGTTTCAACTTCGCAACGAGTGCACGATTATTCTCCTCAAGGATCCTTGCTATCACTGGTAACATGCTCTCATTTCGATCCGCTAACTCAGTTTGACGCCTCTGTTCCTTTCTACGATCCCGTCTCTCATAATGATCAAAATAAGGCATATTCCACTATTCTCTCGTGTTTCACTCACCCTTCTCTCTAAGTTGTAAAGTAACCCATTTTTTCAAACAAATTAGAGAATCGAGCAAAGTGTAACAATCGAAACCAACGATCTAAACTAGACAACTAAGAGGTAGGTTTTGGGATTGGGTAAAAGGTGGAAGTGTGTGGAAAAATGTCTAACGAGACAATAGATGCAAGCACTAAAAGCAAGAAAGGGGGGAACAAGGAAAAAGCAAGGACATTGGTTGACAGCAAAATTTCACAGGTGTGAAATTCTCGTCCAAAACAAAGTGTTTTTTTTTTATTTTTTTTGACTACCGAATTTTCACGGGTGTGATACCCTCGTAATTTCTGAGGTTTTTTTTTTTTTTTTTTTTTTAACTGGACGAACTCTTCCTGAACAACAGGATTAGGTCAACCCCTTTTTTTTTCTTTCTTTTTTTTTTTTTTTTTTTTTTTTTTTTTTTTTTTGAAGATTAACGCAAAAGGCCAACAAAGCTGAGAAAAGTAGACGGCTGCGGATATTTAATTTAAATTTTTTTAAATTTTTTTTATTTTTTATGAAGACGCAAGACAGAAAATCCTGGGGGCAAAGAATCAACTATACATATATATATATTTTTTCTAAATAGGCAACGACACACAGGAAAAAGGGAAAAAGAAGGCAATTTTGATGAACACAAATGCAGGGATGTATTTATTTTTTTTTTTTTTTATTGGTATGGCAGAACGTGGGGCACGATAATAAACACAAAAGAATCAAATATCGACACGGCAGGACGAAATTGAATGAACAACTGCCATGATTTTTTTTTTTTTTTTTTTTTTTTTTTTTTTTTTTTTCTGGATCTAGAACGCAAGAAACGAAATCAAAACACAAAACGAAAAGGGATATTTGATTACCTTTAGTCAACCGAAGGCTCCGATACCAAATGGTATGATTCAAGAACGGGATTTGCCCTGGACCTTCTAAAGGAATCAATGGAGAAATTCGAAACAACGATCTTAGATAATCCAATCTAAGAACGTTGGCAAAACGCCACAACGATTCTTCGAGCGCGCCGATAAGTTCTGCAAGGGTGGACTCTACAATGAAGAGATCCTCACTCGCAAGTGATAACAAGTCGAAGACTCAATAAAATTTTTACTCAAAATTGAACTATTTGTAAAAGAACAACCTGGGGCGCTTTATATAGAAGCTTTCAATATTCATGAAACTAATGTAGCCTAACCAACGTGGGATAAATTACATTGTAATTTTCGCCACTTTATTTCCTAGTGGACATAACTTGACCCTAATAAGCCCAAATGGCTTTTATTCATACCGAAAATAAATATCTAACCCAATATACTAACATATAAAAGCAACTCCCCTAATGGGCTTTTGGCCTTTTATTACTAAAAAAATCATAAAAGAACATAAATAAATTAAATCAAGCCCAAAAGGCCCAATAGACCTAATTAGACATAAAACGGGCGCATTGGCCTTATATCTTGGACCGATCTTCTTGCTTCTTGGGTAAATGGTGCATCCTCTTTCTTCTTGGACTGGATCACATCATTCTCTCCTTCTTCAAAAGGATCTGTCCTCAGATCTAAGTCCAATGGTTGTGAAGGGACCGTCAAAATTGAATCTTCCGGGTCACATCAGGGGGGGGGGGGGGGGGGGAGCTAACGGGAATGGGGTAAATGCAGAAAATAAACTAGGACACGTTTTCATAACGGCCTAGGTCAATTTTTAAACCAACGGAAAATAAATCATTCACATCTATCCTATCGGTCGAGTCCATGATCAATCTGGGTCCATATAATCATATTATATCTACTATATCTAATCCATACAATAACATCTTATGAAAAAGATAAAATTAAAATTTAAATACTTGCGTCATTATTAATCGATTAACGTTTAATCAATTAATTAATTTACCCCAATCAATTTACTAATTAACATTTAATTAATTAATGATTTTAATCGAAATAAAATTAACGATTAATTTTAAACCGATTTCAATTTTAATTTTAATTAATTAGAATAATTCCAAAAATAAATCAAAATTAAAATTATGTCTCTTTTGTTTCTTTCCTTTTGATTTCTAATCAAAATGGATGTCTTTGGTTTCCTAAACCAAAAAGCATCTCCTTTGCCATTTTCCAAAATCAAAATTTTGAAAATAACCTAGGCCTAGGCATTTTCCAAAATCAAATATTTTGAAAATGGCCTAGGCCTATTCCAAACAAAATTTAGAAATGCCAATATTTTGGTTGATATGTCTGGCCACTTTCCAAAATCAAAATTTTGAAAGTGGCCTAGGCCTTGGTCTTTTCCAAATCAAATATTTTAAAGGGCCTAGGCCTAGCCTATTCTAATCAGAGTTTGGAAATGCCATTATTATTTTAATGTCATTTGGCATCCCAATGGCCCAAACTATTTGAACATTAGTTAGTCATATGACACAACTAAACAAATGAGATATTAATCACAACTATGAACAATATTGAAACACAAAATACACAAAACTAAAATTGGGAGATCCGCCAGCATTGACCGGTCAACCGACGCCGGCAGCAAGCTGCCCTGCCGCCGCCCTCCAAGGGTGGTGCCGCCGCCAATCGGCCGAGCACCACCCGATCTCGTTTTCTTCTTTTTTTTCTTTTCGTGTATCGTCTTGCGAATAAAAGACTTTCATCTTTTAATTACGTGATTTAAACGATAAAATTAACTACGCAAATTAACATGCTTATTGCTTAAGCTCGAAGCTCGCTCCGATACCACTGTTAGGAAATCTACGCGGGAACGCAGTGGAATTCAAAAATTTATTTCCTTTTACCAGGATCGACTTCGTTTAAGCAATAAACAAATAAGCTAGTAGACGGTGGTTACCTTGTTTGATCTTATAGATCGACGCTTTAACCGTCCAAGGAGAGTAGCGATGCACGGAGCCGCCCAAGCGTTCGGCCTCTACCGCTAGTCCACACGAACAACCCGCCGAAATCCACCAATGGATTGCTACTAGAAAAACCCGGTTGCTAGACCGGCATTTTCTCTCTCTAAATCTCTCCCTAAAAAACTCTCTATTTTTTCACAAGAACTATTAGCTCTTTGAATTGTGTTGTACAAAAAAGCTAGCCAAACCTCCCTTAGGGCGCCACTTTCATAACCCAATCTGATTGGGATTAGCTTCTAGTAGATTGATGAGAGAAAAAACATTTTTCTAATAAAATAAGAAAAATCTCCTTCATTGACTTATCTCATTTAATATTCAATATCTTATATTAAATATTTTCTCAAGATATATATTGATAATATCTTATATTGAATATATCTTTATCTTATTACCATAAATCTATTTTTTCCAAAAATCAATTATATCCAATATTAATATTATGGTAATCTTATTAATTAAATTACACAATTCAAATGTATCATATACACTTAAAACATGCTCCCCTTTTGCCAAAGATTTGGCATCCGGAATATTCTTTAATTAATACAATATTATGATTAATTAATTCACAAAATACATGTATACCATATATATTCGAAATTCATGTATCAATATACATATTTAATTAATCAACATAATTAATATCTTGTATTTAATTTATTCATAATAAATAAATACCACCATATTAATTTACCACTATAACCTTTATAGTCGTGAGATAAATTCCTTCCTTATTTGGTTATCAACTATAACCACATTTTAATCCGGCTAGATGTTCATATGTGTGTGACCCAATAGGCTTCCGAATATGTCGGCTGTAGGCACAAAGAGCAAATTACGAAAATGCCCTTCACGCCTAACGATCACGGGATAGCATCTAGCAACACACCGTGACCCCCAATCATCGTAAGAGTCAAATGCAATGACTACTACCTTTCATGTGAAACAGTTACCGTGTAACTTACAATCCTACTACCGTAATAATATCCATGGGGTCGTTCGTCGAGTGTCAAATATCAACGACCGTATCATATAATCTGGATATCATGCTCTCTCGAAGTAACACATTTACTCCCACTTTGCAAAGATTCACGAGAGCTAGACATTCCTTATAAGATGGCCATTTGGGATATTCAATCCCAATCATAGGATACGCGATTCCCGGACGAACTAACATGTATACTCCGCATGCTTCAGTATCACACCCAATCACTACTACATGATCGCCCCGTGGATAGGGGAAATCTCAATAGTGTCAAAGCATGACAATCCACACCGTGATGTCATGAAGACTCCGGTCTTAAGGATAATTACACAACCGCCACATAGTGCGACACTTAATGTAAGTGGGTCAGTCTAACGTACGCATTCTCTAATACACGTCCACGTACAGTCCAAGTGTCTCTACACTTTGATAGACGAGATCTATCCCTGCCTTTAAAGACATCATACATCCAATACGTGCTAGCCTGTTTATACTATCAATGCCCTGTTTAAGAGTACATCATCCTAGAGACATTTAAGTATCAAACTTATTAAAGTGATTAGAGATCTCATCAACCATAATCGCCTATCATGGTTTCTCTACCACAATTTAATACTAAGGACGTTATCATATAACAATTCATAATTGGTTCTTTAAAAGAACAAATATATGACAACAGAAAAGCCATTTAATATATGTATAAATACAAAGAAATAGTAGAAATGATCCGACCCGGTCGGATCCGGTCAAACCCGATTGGGTTTAGGACACTATTTCAACCCGATAAACACAAGAATGCAAGCAAACAAGCAAGATTCCTCCAAGAACTCTAAATTTGCCAAGAACTTGGTGAAAACCAAGTAAGTCAGCATAGAAAAACTCTGGGAAGCATTAGAACGCTTTGATACCATGTAGAATTTGAAGAACTAAGCAAAAGAAACCGAGGGATTATCAAGAAATATGATGAACATCAATAGTGAGGAGAATTTCATCATTAATGAGAGAGAGTTTGATAAATTGGAGTGTTAAACATACAATAGCAATCTGAATGATAAAATCGTGTTTCTAAAGGTTAAAAACTACTCCTACTTGATAGCTAGCTATATATATATAGGTGCCTTAAGTTACAAGATAGTAGTAACCACCTATAACTACCCTAACAACTTTGTAACTAACTTTCATAACTTGAAAACCTTCAATTACTTGTAGGAGTTGTATGTATCTTTAATAGAAACCTATCGGCGGAATGAAGGATGCTATTGCTTTGATTTCACGACGGTATTTGAGAGAGGATTTGGACTTGATGCAGGCATGAGATGTAAGTCAGTTTGTTGGATGATAATGTTCAATCTTGTTGAGTTTTTTTTTTTACACTTGTCATGGTTGCGGGTTGTCTGGAATGCATATCAAAATATCAAAACTTTGTCCGATGACAATATATATTGGTATTATGGGTGCATAAGGACACTAGATAATATTGAGCCTTATCACCCCAACCGCGTCGTCCGTCAGTTTGGTCATGTCCAATCCATACCACAATTGCCAATCCTTCTGAATTTATCAACTAGAAATGGGTAACGATGTCTTATGTACATAGCAAATAAATCATCTAGTGTACAAAATTAAACGGATGGGAAAGGTTACATTTGAGTGGGAAACCACTAGTGATTATATGACGTGGTATCGATCAGTTGCCGTGCGTCGATTGTCAGGTGTGAGCAAACGGAAGCAACGACATTCAAGATAGGAATGAATAATTGTGTTTACCAATTTGTTTATGTGGTTCCATTAACTAAATACATATTTTAAATATTTGCATTTCCATATAGGATGAGGAAAGCAAGATCAAGTTTATAAGCGTAATAGATGATGTCATGCAAAAATCATTCGAAGAAGAGTAAGAAAGAAATGTTGAAGGTGTTTGCTATGACATACGAGTTCTTAGTAACCGGAGTATATAGCTTAGATGTTCCGGTGGAGGCAAAGGCAGAGGCAGAAGATCAAGGGGTAGATAAACATGAGCCGGAAGGAAGACCAAGTAAATTAAACGTTCAAAGGCATCGAAGAAAAATAAGTTATTGTTGGATATGTTGTTACTTCTACTCCGATAAAACTCTTTACTTTTATGGTTCACTTAAACTATTACTTTCAGTTTGATTTATGTTTGGATTACTTTGGTCTCATTTGTTTATGTTCTATATGATCATGTTTGTGTTTATGGATGAAGTTTGGATTCTTATGTATTTTATATGTGTTTGGAAGTATCATTGAAGTTTGATAGTGTTTTGTTTGTATTGGACTGGGTGTTGTTTTGAGGTCCAGAATGTTTCAGCCTCTGTTTCAACAAAACATCACTGAGTGTGATGCCTGTAATGCACTTTATACGTCAGAGTTGGTGATGTTTTGTGTTCCAAAAGATTTCAGACCTTATACGTCTGTAAATCTGACGTTTTAAGAAGATCATAACGTCAACGTTGATACTGTTTTGAGCTCCAATAGATTTAGCCCTATGGACATCTCTGTTGATCATACGTCAGCAAATCTAACGTTCAAAAGAGAGTGTAATGTCAATTTTTTGCCGTTTTGAGCTCTAGAATGTTATAGACCCTGCTTCTTAAAACGTCAAACAAATCGACAAGCTGAGAAGAAAGACTGCTGAGAAGAAAGATTGCTGAGATGCTGAAGTTTATCATGCTGAGATCAATGGACAAAGTACAAATACCGTATATAACAACTACAAATTTTGAATTTTAACGTTAGATCACCACCTATAAAAGGAGGACTTAACACTCAAAGAAAGTGCGGGGGTGAAAAATTCAAAATTTGTGAGGTTGAACACCGAAAAGCTATTATTATCTTGATCTAAGTCGCAATAATACAAGAAGGTAAATGTTTCTATAAATCTACTACTACAAAGGGTGATAAAAGATAAAAACCTAGCCAAGATAATGCATTGATCAAGTCAATCTCTACTAGCATAATGAGAATGAACTACCTACCAACCTTACATTAGTGTTCAAGTGTATGTTAACGGTGCACTCCTAAGCTAACAATTCCCCCTCAAACGAATGTATGAAATTACTTCATGTCTCCCCCTTGGTCTAAGAACCCTAGACCTAATGATTCAACATGATTAAGATCTTGAATGCAATAACAATGTCAATACTCCCCGGATTGGAAATCGAGTTCCAATTAAGGTCAAATTTACCTTCCGGTTTTCATATCCCTTCTCTCACACCCAAGCATCTCCTTTCGGTCTCAACTAAGTGTGTGTGTGCTAGTGCTAGGTGATCAATCCAACACCAACAAGAAATACAGTGCAAATAGGAAAAGATAACAACAACACATGAAACTATGAAATACACAGTAACATTCCCAATCAACTAATATTGTAAAGTTTCACATCGTTAAAATAAGAGAATGCTCACCCTCATATAAGTGTGAGACATAATGGTCTTGTCAACTCGGGTTAGCCCTTTTAGACCAAGCGAGGACGGCGGTCTAAGCAGTTGACCGGACATTTATGACTCATTTAGCGCTACCAGGCCCGGGGTCTGGGGGCGTTACAGAATGGTATTCAGAGCCGACTATCAGACGGAACTATGCACTGCACCGTACAAGAAGACGGTGTAAGGATGGCCTCTAGTTACCTCTGGTAGGGATGATCCGGGAATAGTCTCGGCCATCCTGGCGAGGATGCCAGTCCCTTATAAGGGGGGAGAATGTAAAGTTTCACATCGGTAAAATAAGAGAATGCTCACCCTCATATAAGTGTGAGACATAAAGGTCTTGTCAACTCGGGTTAGCCCTTTTTTACCAAGAGAGGACGGCGGTCTAAGTAGTTGACCGGACATTTATGACTTATTTAGAGCAATTAACACAAAGCAAAAGTTAAGAATTTACGGCATTGAGCCTAATATAAACCCCAATATGTTTCGATCCTAAAAATCGTCTCGAGCCGACAACCAAACTAATCAGTGTACCAAGTCGAGTGCTTGGAGGGTACGGCATTGAGGGATATGTCTCATCTGCTTTTAGAGCAAGTGGGAGAGTGTTGTGAATAAGATGAGAAATGGTGTGCTCTAAAAACAATCGTTGCTTGCCATTTCGTGCAAGTGGGAGATTGTTAGGTGTAGTGCCCGAAAGACAATTTGTGTAATTGTTTTTAATAATGAATGACATAATTTATCTCACCTTATTACTTGCTTTGTGCTTGTAAAGTAATACACTGCTGCAAACCCTAAGTATACCTGTATGTAACCACTTAACTCAGTGTATGGATTACACGTGAGGATTGAGTTAGTGGAGATATGCTTAAACTGTTAGTCCGTGGTGAACTTAATCAGAGTTTAGGTTCTCTTGATTAAAACACCAATAATGCGCCCAGAACACCTTAGGGTGTGATAGTCTTATCCGGACTGTCGGTAGAGGGTACCTACGTGGGGCATTTATATATGATGGCATTCATATAGAATTTGGACCGATTTAATCGAATTTCCGATATAATTCCGTAATCGAGGAATCTTATTAAATCATTAGATGATCATATATGGATCAACCTTAATCCCGAGGTGATCACGGTCTTTGCTTGTCTCGGGGTAGTGTTTGATGTGTTAGTTACGGTTCACTTGAATATGTGTTCCAAGCCACTTCTCATTGGCACTATCCCCTGATGAGTGAGTAGTTCTGATTTTCACAGACATAGAATCCATTCCTCATGCGGGAAGTAGAGAGACAGTCCCCTTTTTTGTTAGCCCTAAGAAAGTGATCGATCCCGGGAGTTCATATTAGACTAATTGATCACTAATCAGATATGTGAACTAATTGATCATCAGGGGGTTAATGGTAAGTAAGGATAAGATATTATGTGTCGGGTTTACAGAGACATCCCACACAGAGTGGACAGTCTATGAAGGGTTAATCCGTATGTAGTGATTATATCAATGGACGCTTTTCCACTCTATGGGTTGAGTGTAAGTATATATATGTAATTGGTAAAGTTCAGTTTCGGGTTTATGGTGGCGTAATCCCGGAATTAATAATTTAAGTATGCATGTTCTGTTCGATGAATATTTTACTTAATTATTGGAGCTACTGGTTATAGGTCCATGGTCTCCAATGTGGCTCCTGTAATTCGGGCTGATATTCTTGTTTATTTGGGGCCTCAGTGATAATTAATTGGCTAGGCTAATTAATTGATATGCATAGATATTATTTAGTTGGGCTAAATAATATAATACACATAAAAGACATTTTATGTGGGCTAATAAACCCTAATGTGGTGCCATTATTGATCTCTTTTAGAACAAGAATTAATTTTCTTGTGTTATGGAAAATAAAAGATATTCTTATTATATGATTGGTTGGATGACTTGTTATTTGATTTCCTATTGGTAAATACATATCACAATTAGTCATTAAGGAAAATATCCTTTTATTTTGTTTAATTAATTATTTATTTAATTAATTAATATTTGGAGACCAAGGATTTACTCTCCTATAAAAGGAGAGTTATTCCAAGTGTATTGGCAATGAAATTTTCGCCCCATATCACCAAAAAGAGAAAAAAAAAATAGTTTTCTTGTCTTGGGTTTTTGAAGAAGAAAAACTATAAATTTTTCTTGGTGTTGCATATCAAGGAGGTGCTTTTATCAAGAAGGGTGTCCACCAACCACCGTTTGGAGAACAATTGGAAGATCAAGGCTTCTATTCTCACTATCGGTAATATAATCTTAACCCCCTTGTAGAAGTTAAATCCTTTATTTATGTATTGTAATATATAAATCGTGATCCATCCGCTGCGCATAGATCTAATTCAGTTTAGATCTGAGCTCTTACATCCTTCAGACAGTTGATCAGGCTAACTACATGTAAATTAAAACTGACTATTAGATGTAGCTGCCGCCAAACTCTTGAAATATGGATTTACTAGGTGGACCTCTTCGGCGGTAAAGACCGTTGCCTATGCGGACGCGTCACAACCCTATATTTCATGATTTTTTCACTAACGACTCAGATCTATTTATAACTGGGGAATATAATTTAACACTACATAGCAGGACTAATATGAAATTAAAACAAATTCATCACAACACCATGAATCTACATCTAGAAAGCAGAAGAGTCATTACCCTCAAAACCGAGCGTAGATCCTCCTCAAATCACTCCATAGGCGGCAAATCCGTCGGATCTGTGATGAACACTCATAAGAAAATAATAAAAGAAAAGAATAGAACTTTTATTGCATAGAAAATGTAAAAGTCTTGGTGTTTTTGGTGTGTGATACAAATGGGACTACTGCTATTTATACTGTTTATGCCGACCTAGTTGCCTCTAGAAACCTTAAACCCTAAACCCTGCTTCTCCTCCAAGAGAACGCATTAACTCTGTTTCCGAAGTTGTCGCCGTGTCAAAGTCGGCCACCGCCTAAGCGAGGGTATTTTCGTCTTTTTTGTCACCGACATAGTCTTGGAATCTTCTCGAGTGCCATAGGCCCAATTCTCCAACAAATCCGCTCCATATATTTTTCCTTAACACTCGGGCTACTTTGTTTCCTGCAGATAATCCAAAAATACACAAAGTAATACCAATTCCGGGAATAAATATTATAAGTACCAAATTCTTGACTTATGAACCTCACAAATAGAAAGTAACACAAATGGCTTATATTTTATAGCCGAAATGACTAATTTTAGCTCATAATAGGTGTAATGTTGATGTCGTAAGATATACAAATTCAACCGTCCTCGGTATGTACATGTTCAATACAAAGTAGAATGCCGGTGTCAATTCCTTATAAGTCAGGACATCGACTTCATTGGGATTTTGAATTGTAATCGGTTGTACCGTTTGAAGTTGTACCATTTTTTGTCTATATATTCAGAACCTAACCGAGATTCATTTTTTACATTATCCTAAAATTTTCTAGGGAAAAATCCTCTGTTATTCTATCAAAATCCTGTCAATGCATTGAATATGTTTTCTTCTGATGTCTTCACCGGAGTGAGCATGAGTGTTGCTGGTTATATCAAGAATGCCGGTAATACTGTTCATGCCATAGAATAGTAGAACGTGTTCGACAAATTGCCAGACTGAAGAAAATCTTCAACATTATGTGTCAATTTTAAATTTTAATGGAATATGGACCATGAAAATAACACCTACACAACCTCTTTGAATGGAGTGAAGGTCAAAGTTTTTTAGAGAGAGTTATCAGAAAATTGTTCGGTTTTTCAAAAAAAATGTTGTTTTTTCTGACCCTCAATAGCTTGGTATTGATAGAAAGGAATTTCTGTCAGTTTTGGTGACTTGATCTCTAAATTGAGAAATATCTGGTGGAACTAATCTAGGAAAACTGAGACTGAGATTGATGGTCAGTTCTGTTAAAGTCAGTTTGATGAAGTGCAACTGATTTTCTTCGAAGTCGGCGACCGCTTTTGGTCCGTCGCTTTATCTTGAGTATAGATGAGTTCTACATTTGGGCAACTGATTACAAGTCTGGAAAGTCAGTTTTGAACTGGGTTTCGTCTGGTGGATAACAGCTGGAGTTGGGGTCCACATCTGGGGTATTTTTGGTAGTTCCGACAAAGATCTATGGCGGTTAGGGTTTGGGACTTGTGTCTATAAATACCAATGTTGTAATCAATGCAATGTGTGTCATTAAAAGTGTTATTCACACACTTGTGAAAACCTTGTAATTCTGTGCATAATAAATATCTCATTTTCTGTCCGTAGAGTAGTCGGCACAATGCCGGAAACCACGTTAAATCACTGTGTTCTTCTTGTTTCTGTGTTTTATAAATTCCTCCATTCTTTACGTTTGCAATGCTTCTGTTTTTGTTTCTTTCTAAAACTGCATATTCCTATCTGTGTTTATAACAAACTGGTATCAGAGCGTCAGGTTCAAGATTCAGGAGTTGCAGGTGAACATAGTTGATCTTCACCAAGACCGGTGACCGGTGATAGGATTTTGTGATCAAAAGTTTGTTCTTTAATTAGAAGGATGTCAGCAATGAACGTGAAGATTGATAAATTTACAAGGAGGAAAAGTTTCGGTTTATGGCAAATCAAGATGCGGGCCTTGTTAAAGCAACAAGGATTGTGGACTTCTTTATCAGGTAGAGGGGATGCCAGTTATGTAGATTATGCCAGTCTGGAGGAGAAATCACATTCAACCATCATATTGTGATTGTCTGATGATGTTATCACAGAAGTTTCTGAGGAAGACACCGCTGCCAAGTTATGGTTAAAGCTTGAAAGCCTATATATGACTAAGTCATTAACCAACAAGTTGCTGCTGAAGCAAACGCTGTTCAGCCTGAGGATGCATGAGGGGATCTTAGTTGAGAGATCATCTTGATCAGCTGAACACAATATTACTTGATTTCAGGAATATTGATGTTAAGATTGAGGATGAAGATGCGGCTTTGATTTTGCTGGTTTTGTTACCAGCTTCCTATGAGAACTTTGTGCAGTCTTTCATAGTTGGGAAGGATACAGTTGCTTTAGAGGATGTAAGGTCAGCTTTACATGCCAAGGAGCTGAGACATAAGGCAGCTGGATCAGACAGTCAGGCTGCAGGACTGATAGTCAGTTGTAGCAGTGGAAAAGAGCATGGTCAGTCTAGGAAGAAAAGTTCCAAGAAGACAAGGTCCAAAGGCCCTAAATCCACAGATGTCTGTAATTATTGTAAGGAGCAGGGACATTGGAAGTCCAATTGTCCAAAGAGGAAGAAACAACATGAGAACAATTCTGGCACAACTGCTGTAGCAGCTGAGCATGATTCCGATGAGGACATGGTCCTAGTGGCAGGAGAGTCAGCACATCAAACTGATGTGTGGATTCTGGACTCTGGGGCATCCTTTCATATTTGCCCTCACAGATAGTGGTTCTCAAGTTATCGCGATAGATGGTGGACATATATCTATGGCAAACAACAAGGTCGCAAGGTAGTTGGAATTGGCTCGCTTGAGGACGAGAGGATGGAAGATTTTGTAAGGCGAGTGAAGTTAGACATGTTCCACAAATGACCAAAAACTTGGTATCTCTCGTTCTTTGGACAAGGGGATTCGGTTTTAAAAGGGGGAAAATGGTGTGCTTGAGTGTCTATAAAAACTCAGTTGAGGTTCTCAAGGGAATCAAGAAAAGGACTCTGTATATATTACATGGGTCAGTTGTTGCTGGTTCTGCTGTTGTGGCATCAGCTGAGATTCATCAGTCACAGCTTACAAAACTGTGGCACATGAGACTGGGTCACATGGGTGAAAAGGGGATGCATGTTCTTTCTTAGAAAGATCTTCTTGGGGGATGTAATGTCAAGAATCTGGACTTTTGTGAGCATTGTGTGTTTGGGAAGCTACATAGGAGCAAGTTCTCAAAAGGGATACACAATACAAAGTCATCACTTGATTACATTCATTCTGATTGTTGGGCCCATCAAAGGTGGAGTCATTGGGTGGTCACAAATATTTTGTGTCATTCATAGATGACTATTCAAGGATGACTTGGGTGGTACTGATGAAACACAAAAGTGAGGCATTCAAGAGCTTCATGCAATGGAAGGATCTAGTTGAGAATCAGTTGGGGAAGAAGATCAAGAGGCTTCGTATAGATAATGGTCTGGAATTCCGCTGGACTGAGTTTGATGAGTTGTATAGAAATGAGGGTATTTCCAGACATCATACAGTCAGGAATACTCCTCAGCAAAATGGTGTAGCTGAAAGGATGAATCAAACTCTTCTGGAGAGAGCAAGATGTATGCTTTCTCATGCTGGTTTATCAAGGAGATTTTGGGCAGAGGCTGTTACCACAGCTTGCTACTTAATCAACAGGAGTCATCACACAGGGATCAGTCTCAAAACACCAGTTGAGATGTGGTCAGGAAAGCCTGCAAATTATTCAATTCTAAGGGTATTTGGAAGCACAGTTTACTATCATGTCAGTGAAGGGAAACTGAAACCAATGGCCAAAAAAGGAACATTTATGGGGTATGGTGATGGAGTAAAAAGGTCATCAACAGAAAACAGGGTCATTCTCAACAGAGATACAGTTTTCGATGAAAATTCTATACTCAGTTCATCAGTGGGTAGGATAACTGAAACTGAAACCGATCTTTGAAAATGAGAAAACGACGGTAAGAAGTGGAGCTTCGGGTGGAGTCAGTTGGAATGCAACAATCAACTGATCCAAGTCAGTTTTCATCTGATCTAGTTGCTGAACCAGAACTGAATCCAAGCCAATCAGCTGAGCAAATGTCAGTTGAGCGTCAAACTTAGAACGTGGGTCAGTAGAGCTAGCTAGAAGATCCAATGTTGGGATACCTCCCAGAAGGTATGGGTTTGATGATATGGTTGGATACGCACTTCAAGTTGCAGAAGAAGTGGATGGTTTTGAACCTTCTACTTACAAGGAAGAAGTGACATGTTCTGAAGCATCTCAATCGCTTGCTGCCATGGGAGATGAAATTGAGTCATTACTGAAGAATCAGACTTGGGATCTAGTTAAACATCCAGCTGAAAGGAGAGTTGTTACTTGCAAATGGATTTTCAAGAAGAAGGAAGGGATAACTAAGGCAGAAGGAGTCAAAGTATAAGGCACGTTTGGTTGCAAGAGGGTTCAGTCAGAAAGAAGGGGTGGACTTTGATGAGATATTCTCACCAGTAGTCAGACATACATCAATCAGAGTGTTACTAACAACGGTGGCACAGCAAGACTTAGAACTTGAGCAGTTCGATGTTAAGACAGCTTTTCTTCATGGTGAGGTAGACAAAGAGATATACATGACTCAACCAGAGGGTTTCCAAGTTCCTGGTAAGGAAGATCTTGAGTGTAAGTTGAAGAAGTCCTTGTATGGACTGAAGCAGGCTCCTAGACAGTGGTATAAGAGGTTTGACAGTTATATGATCCAGTTGGGTTACAACAGAAGTCCTTATGATTGCTGTGTCTACAACAGTCAGTTGGAAGATGGATCTTACATCTATCTTGTGTTATATGTGGATGACATGCTGATAGCTTCAAAGAAGAAGTCGATGTTCGGTATCTGAAAGACTTTCTCAGTGCTAGTTTGGAATGAAAGATTTGGGTGCAGCCAAGAAAATTTTGGGGATGGAGATCTGTAGAGATAGAATTCAGAAAAAACTGTTTTTATCTCAGCATGGCTATATACAGAAGATTCTGACAAAATTTGGCATGTCAGCTGCTAAGCCAATAGATACTCCTATGGCATCAAATGTTCATTTGTCAGTTTTTGCTTCACAATCAACAGAAGAGAAGGAGTATATGTCAAGAGTTCCCTATGCTAGTGCAGTTGGCAGTTTGATGTATGCCATCGTGTGCACTCGGCCTGATCTGGCTAAGGCAGTCGGTGTTGTCAGCAGGTTTATGGATCAACCTGGAAAGAAACACTATAAAGCTGTGAAAAGAATGTTCAGGTACCTTAGAGGTACAGCTGATGTTGGTCTCATTTATGGAGGTGATACTGAGAAACTGATCACAGGATACTGTGATGCTGATTATGCAGGTGACGTGGACAGTAGAAAATCAATGACTGGTTATGTTTTCACATTGGGGAATTCAGTTGTTAGCTGGAAAACAACTCTTCAGGAAACAATGGCTTTATCAACTACTGAAGCTGAGTATATAACTCTTACTGAAGCAGCTGTTGGACCTATTTTAAGTTTTAGTGATAAGTGTCAGTCTAGCTGTTATAGAGCAAAGGGAAAAGGATATCTAGATCAAATGTATAGGCTTATTAGATTTGATCTTGTATAGGTTTGATCAAACAAGCACCGTAAAAGGTCGGTGACTTTCATCGACGGACTGTCTAGATCGATAGGGTACCCGAGTCGCAGACTAGTTTAGGAACTTGTCAAGACCGAAGGCGAGGGTTCAAACTCGCTATTGAAGGCTAAGGGATCAAACTTAGTATTTAAAGTCAAGGATATGGAATCGAATTTAGAGAAGTCTGTGATGACCTAAACTGATTACATATACCTTGTGTACAAGGTCTAAGTTCCACAAGTTAAGTGGTGATTGGAACTTATTTATATTCAAAATGGTGTAATCTAACTTCATAATAAAAATTTAGATATAAGAAAAGTCAGCTGAGGTGTTTTAATAAACACAGCAACTTGGATTAGCTAACTTATATATATTTCAGCAAACTAATATCCTCAAGAACCTGCTGATATATATTCCGGATTATTTAAAGGTTACATTGGAAGATTACAAAGAAAAGGACAGCTAACAACCTCTGATTTTATCAAACAAATCAATGGTTAAGATTAAAAGGACGTTGGGAAGAAACGAGAAGATTATCCAATGGATACAAGTCAAAGGGTGGATAGACGTAAATCTTGTCAAAAAGCATTCGACGAGTGTCGATACTATGAACGATGACGAAAAGCAAGTCAAATGGGACAAATCGAAACGGATATGTTTGAATTTCAAACATAAGTCACAAGGATTCTCACCTATAAATAGAGGACTCCTAATTCAGATACATGTGATGATTTCTAGAGAGAAAAACAAAGTAATAATCTTGAGCTTCAGATTCTTATCAAGAATTCACCCTGCTGACCCTACGGAGCATAAAGCTACTGATCCATAAAACTTCTTCAAGTGTAATCTGCTTTCAAGCTACATCAAATTTACACACTTGAAGACCTCAAGCTGCTGATCATATCATCATGATCAAGCTGCTGAAAGCTAAATCACTTACTTGATTCAAACTTTCTTATACAAGGAATCTGCAGAAGACAGTGAAGCACATTTGTGTGTCAATGACTGTTGTTTGTGGTGGAGCTGGTGAAGAGGCAATCCTACCCTTCAAGGACCAGTGGAAGACTTTGGAGCAGCAATCCTACCTGTTCCAAGTGTTCAGTTTGTGAAGCCATAGTTATTGGTGAAGGACAAGCAACTTAGGGATTTTAATCGCTACCTCAAGAATCTCTAGTGAATTATCAGAGATAAATTTATGATCGTTTTTATGACATTTTACCCCAATATTGATACCATTTTGAGCATTATATTCAAATGTATAAGTAGTAGTTATTATATAAATTATCGTATTTTTATAAGTTTTTTTAGTTTTTGTACCGGTTTAGTAACCGGAGTGTCGTGTCGGATTTACGTTTGGTATTTTGGTGGTTCATTGCAGGATTATACATTGACCGAGATTCCACGTAACGACATGTTTTGAGTCTAAAAGATGTGTTTAGAGGATTAGAAGAAGGTGCCACAAACTTACGAGTTCAAACGGAGCAAATTTTCCTAAGTACTTAAACCATAATTTATTTTCGATGGAGATTTGACCCAGCTTAGAGGCATTTTCAGGGGATGACTTCTTAATGAAAGTTGTAGATCTTCACATAAGCTTTCCAACGCGCTTTGAATTACGTCAATTGGAGGTCTACAACTCAAGTTATGGTCAATTGACTAATCGATTCGTATTAGCGGAAATCCCGAAAAGACTCGAAATACGAATGGCTCATCAAAACGACATTTTCTGAAGAAGTTTCCTTCATAAAAGTTGTATATCTTCAAGAACGATTTCCAATGGATTTTGAATCAAGTCAATCGGACTTCTACAACTCAAATGGTGGTCAAGTGGCTAATTGATTCAATTTCGTAAAAATCCCGAAAAAACGTTCGGAGGAACACGAGGTACTCAAGAAGACGTTTTCTGGAGAAGAGTCCTTCATGAAAGTTGTAGAGTTTCTCGAGACCTTAATTTTGGCATTTCGTTTGCAATTTTTGGAGGTCTACAACTCAAGATACGGATTTTACAAATTTTAATCACATAAATATCAAATAATCGTGCATCTAGAAGATGATGAGTTGTTAAACTCATGATGAGACCGGACCGGTCCGTGTAACCACCGGCCCGGTCCGGCCTTGACCCAGTTTCTATATATATGAGGCATCGAGAGCAAATCCCCTGCCCCTTTCTTTCCCTCTTTCTCGTTCCTTTCTTCTTTGTTTTTTTCTTTCTTGCATACACTTTGTGTATATATATATATATATATAGATTTATATATATATATATATATATATATATATATATATATATATATATATATATATATATATATATATATACACACACACACACACACACGTCCCAAAATATATATATACATCCGTATATATATAGTTCATCTATCTTCTTTTAGTTTATTTTCGGGCCCGTATATACATATATATGTCGATGTATGTATGTATATATGTTTTTCACATATATAAATAAAATGGTTATAGTATCGTTGTAATGGCGGAATAATTATCGAAGATTGTTGATTTCGAAGCTTTAGCATGTTAGATCCGGTGGAAACGACCCCGATTCGATAGTCATAACCGGTAATATATTCTAAAATTGTTATGTTTATTATTTCTATTTCTATTTATATATGATATTAAACTAAAAATATGTCTAGCCAAGATATGAATCGAATTAGTTAATCTTTTGGGTAAAATGAATGATCGACTCTGGTAATCGTGATTAAAACTAATTATAATGAATCTTTTTCTATTTTAATCGTATTCGTATTGACGTATTTAATTGATCTGAGGAATTCATAATCTAATTATGAATTGACGCCTCGTAGTTAGGATACGAGATAAAAGATAGAAAAACCGGAGGGTAAAATTGGCCGTGTGAACAACGTGATAACGGAATCCGATTTCCTACCCGGGGGTAGATTTGTTTTGGGAGAAATGAATCTTATTATAATTTGTACTCGAGATCGTAATAATGTTAAATCATCAGTTTAATTGAAACTTAAACCGGAAAGTTGAATCGTCCGGCCTTGACAACCGTAGCCTTTTAAATAAAATTGACCGTTTGACGAACGGAGTGATTCCTTTTTATCTAAAGGTAGATTCGTACTCGGGACCTGTTCAGAAAAACCGTAACAGTTGTGGACCTTGGACTGATGCAATGGACATATGACAATTTCATACGCTCGTGTGTGGAGGAGTTGTCTAGCTTAGGAGTACACCGATCATATATAATTTACACCTTGAATAAAGGAAGATCTTTTTCATTTATTTCTACTAAAAGATATTGATTCAGTAAAGTATTCTTGGCTAGATCCAAAAATATATATATTATCTATTTTTATACATATATATTATATTTACTGTTTTACTAACATCTAACTAATCTAACTATCTAACCCGAGGAAACTGATAAAACTGCGACTTAGATCGAGTTAATAATAGCTTCTTGGTGTTTAACCCCACTTAAAAGAATTACCATGTTTTCCCTGAGGAATACGACCTGACTCACCAGACTAGCACTACAATTTGACCCGGTACACTGCCGGTTAGGATCTGTATAGCCTAGGTAATGTCCGTCAGCTTTCTGGCGCCGTTTCCAAGGTTAGGTTTAGGTCTGTCAAATTACCTCCAACATCACAAGAGAAGAGTGGACTGACAGGATTACACCACCTGGAACCACTATAAAAATTGCCTATTTACTTTCTGCATTTAGTATATTTAGCACATCAACCTACTAAATCTAGCAACTGAATCACACATATACACTACTGAGTATCTAATACTTGGTATCATATTTTAACAACAAGTAATAAGGCTTAATTTAAATATATCCCGATGCAACAAATTCAGTAAAGTCAATAGTCGCAGACTACTGACAGTCAGCAGACTACTGATCATCAGCAGGCTGCTGAAGTTGCTGAGTTTGTTAACTCCAAAAGTTTTAAGTGATAAGTTTATTCAACCCCCCTCCCTCTAAACTTAACCAAAGCTTTTTCAAGGGACCAACAATTGGAGTAGTGCTTCTGTTATGATGTAATCCTACTTGTTGTGCTTGTGAAAATACTTTGAAAACATTTTCAAGTCTCTGATTTTCAAAGCTTTGCATCATGGATAACAACCAAGATGCTAGAACAATGTTGATGTGTTCTTTAGATCATTTTGATGAGTATAAACATCGTATGCGAGCTTATATAGCCGCAACACATGATGAAATGATGGATGTGCTTGATCGATGGACCACCGGAAATCACAAAAGCCATAACTCGTGGATAATGAAACTCGGATATTCCAAAACCAAAAAGGAAATGGACTCCTGAAGATAGAAAAAGAGAAAACCTCAACAATATTGCTATTGATATAATATACAGAACTTTGGATAGCAATATGTACATGAAAGTGAAAGATTGCAAGACTGCAAAAGAACTTTGGGACAAGTTACAGTTAATTTGTGAAGGCACTATGCTATCAAGAAGAATAAGATCAGTGTGGCAAAGAAGAAGTTTCAGGAGTTCAAAATGAAACCAAATGAAACTATTGAAAAAATGGAGTCAAGTTCAATGCAATCATGGATGAACTCACCCTACTGAGTGGGAAGTGCTCACAGGAAGAAATAAATTCAAAAATCATGGAAGCATTACCTGCAAAAGAAGTTTGGGAGATGAAGGTGACTGCCATAGAAGAAATGAGGAGTTTGCATGAAGAAGACACCTTCAAATTATTTTCAGATCTCAAGGCATATGAATTCAGTAAGAAAATTGTACCTAAGACAGAAAAAGAAGAACAAAAAACTACTGTATTGGCTGCTACACATCAAGAAGAAACATCAGCAGCCCAAGATGATCTACTGGATGAAATGCAAGAGAAAATTGCCCTACTAAGCAAGAAAATCAGAATGATGAAAACAGGAAAGGGTTCTCCAAGGAATTTCACAAAGAAATTCAGTGAAAAGAAGGAGGAATCCAAGAAAGATAATGATTATTTGTGCTATCATTGCAAGAAACCAGGACACTTCAAACTAGACTGTCTTGAACTAAAACAGAAGAAGGAACCTGATTATCTTTGCTTCAACTGCAAGAAACCTAGACATTTTAGACCTGATTGTCCAGACCTACTGAAGAGCAAAAGCCAACAAAGAAGTTCTGGCAAGAAAGCTACAGTTGCTGAAGATGAATCAGGATATGAAGTAGAATCAGAAAATGAAAATGAATCTGATGATACTGCACTTGTTGCTGATATGGATGATTATGCTTTAATGGCAAATATGGATGAAACATAGGAGGTATACAATTATGTATCTATTAACACTCCTGCTGGAAGTGATTGTGAATCAACCTGTGGTTCAAATCCTAAAAATTCTGACAATGAAGAAACTTTGGATGCCATCCTTAATCAACTGAGGATAATACAATCTGGTTATGAGATTGTGAAGGCTGAAAAAGAAGCTCTTGAATCAGAAGTTGAAAGATTAAAGGCTGAATTAAGAGTTCTCAAGGGTAAGGAAAAAGAAGTTGGACATAATCAACATAAGCCTGCTGAACATTCGGTAGCTGTTGAATCTGCTGAACGATCTTGTCCCTCCACTGCATTCAAATCTGGAAAGCCTTATGGTGATAGAACAGGACTTGGATTTGGAACTCAACAATCTAATAAGAGTGGATCCAGTAAGGTCACTGAACCTAGCACCAAAATTGGTCCTAAGTTTGTGCCTGCACAAGATCCAACTCCCAAAAAGGTTGCCGAGACAAGAAAGCCCTACCGAGAAGACTTCAAGGAAGCAAAATCGAAGTCAAAAAGTCAACAACACCTAACAAAAGAATAAATCCAGAGATAGGACTGATGTACCTTCTAGACCTGCTGATAGCAGACCTGCTACCAAGTCTGCTGGACCACAAAAGAGTAAAAATCAGAAATATTCCATGGATAAGAATCCAAAATCTAAAAATGTTAATCATTCAAGGGATACTTATCTCAGGGGGAAAGGTAGACTGTTCCCTACTGATGATGATTGGAATATTCCTGCCCCCACTGCTAGAAATAACAGATATAACCATATTGCTACGGTAAAACCTAAGCAATGGAATCAACAGAGGACTCGCAAGACTTATACAAGACCTCGGCGGACTCCATACTATGGGCTTCCCTAACGACAACAAACTAATTGGTTATGCTAGTGCTTCTAACAAAAGAAATCACTTTAAACAACATTATATTCTAAAAGGCCAGAAAGCATATGTGAATCCTACACAACCAATTGTTAGACCTTATGGATGTGTAGAATACATGTATGAACCAAAGTATGATACCTTTCAAAGAAGACCTTATGGAAATTTGCCAAGGGTCATGCTTTCCACTGACCACTATGGACCCAAACAGTTTTGGGTACCTAAAATCCATTAACTTTGTTTTGTAGGGTGTCTGGTACTTTGACAGTGGATGTTCCAGACATATGACAAAGAATAAGCAATGTCTGTCAAATTTTGTGGCAAAAGATGGTCCAAGAGTGAATTTTGGCAACAAGAATACACCGGGATACACAAGCGGATATGGCACACTTGTGAGAAATGGATTAACAATCAGGAATGTTGCATTTGTAAAAGGACTGGACTACAATCTACTGAGCACTGGACAATTTTGTGACAAAGGGCTACAAGGTCACTTTTGACAAAAACACATGTATTGTCATTAGTGAAAGAGGTGATCAAGTTATGATGGCTGGAAGAAGACAACAAAACATGTATGTTGTGGATTGGTCTACTGATGTTCCAGAAACTTGCCTGATTATGCATACCAAGTCAGAACTTAATTGGCTATGGCATAAGAAGTTGAATCATCTTAACTTTGATGATATCAATCAGTTGGTGAAGAAGAAACTGGTGATTGGTTTACCTGAGATCACATTCAAAAAGGATGCTATATGTGATGCATGTCAGCAAGGTAAACAGACAAAATCAACTTCAAATCAAAGACAAAGCAATCAACAAAAAGAGTTTTGGAGCAAATGCACATGGATCTTTTTGGGCCAGTAACACCAACAAGTGTAACAGGAAATAAGTACACCTTAGTAATTGTGGATGATTATTCAAGATACACTTGGGTAGTATTCATAAACAAGAAAAGTGAAACACTTCAAAAGATGCCTGAACTTTTGAAGAGATTGCAAAATGAGAAAACTTTGACAGTAGTGAAGATCAGATCAGATAAGGGTACTGAATTTCTCAACAAAGTTATAAGAGAATATTGTGAACAGAATGGTGTACTATATCAACTTGCTACTGCTGGTACACCTCAGCAAAATGGGGTTGCTGAAAGAAGAAACATAACTTTAAAGGAAGCAGGAAGGACTATGATTTGTGAAGCATTATTACCTGAAAGATATTGGGTGAAGTAGTTAATACAGCATGCTATACACGAAATAGAACCTCAGTGAACAAGAAACTGCTGAAGACACCTTATGAAACTTGGAATGGAAGAAAACCTAATATATCTTACTTTCATCCATTTGGAAGCAAATGTTTTATCTTAAATCATAAGGAGCAATTGAAGACCTTCCAACCAAAATCAGATGAAGGAATCTTCTTGGGATATTTTTCTGTCAGCAAGGCATTCAGGGTACTGAACAAAAGGACACTAAAACATGAAGAAACAATACATGTTGTGTTTGATGAACCTAAGTTCACTAGAATGGAAGATGAAGCATATGAACCTGCTGAGAATCAATAAGTCACTATCCAAAATGTGTTGAAGTTTTGGAAAGTTTTAATGACTTAAAGATTTCTGATTCTGCCCCTGCTGAACACCCTGCTGGTAACACTACTATGCAACAACTGAAACAGTTCAAGGACCTGCTGAACCTGAGCCTGCTAAAGAAATTGTTGAATCCTCTCCTTTAAAGGCTTCTGAGCCTACTGAAGCTGCACAAGTTGTTGTTGAGCAACTTGTTGAAGAACCACATCAGACTACTGAGTCTGCACCTGTTGTGGAAGTTGAAACATTGGTACAAGACCCTGCAAGTTCTGCAATAGTTCAGGGGGGAAAGCAGTCTCTGCGAACCCTGCTGATGAGCATGTAAGTCGGGGGAACCCAGTGTGGATCAAATGGAGGTGGTAGGTACAAATGTTCAACCTGAAGAACCTACTGACCTAGAAGCATCTATTGAAGAAACTCTTAACTTACTTGTTGAGACCTTTGGAGGTCAGCAAGGTATTCAAACTGCTCTTAGACAGCCAACCATGCCATTTGAAAGGAAGGAGAAAAGAAGAAAGAAGGATATGTTGATCCTAAACTCCTACTGGTTGCAAACTACTTTCAATGGAAGTTTGGGTTCTATAAAAGACAAAAGCCAGCTGCAGAACCAATGACATATTTTGAGTAATGGGCTTTTGAGAAGTTGGGAGTGGAAAGTTTGTTGGATCTGGTTGATACCTCTTTGCTGGAAGCAAGATTGATGGATCTCTTTGATCAACAAAAGATGGAAGAGGGTATCAAGTTCAGAGATCCCAGAGATGAATCAGACAGTGATGACTCTTCATCATCTGATTCTGGTGATGACCATCCCTCTGGTCCAGGAGGAGTCAGTGGGGCTGCTTTGATAAATGAACCAAGTATACAACAGTCCACTGATACAGGTAGGACTGCTAAGGGCCAGCAGACTGGTCAAATGGATGAGGATCTGGAAGATCTCACCATGGATGATCTGGAGGCACAAATCAATGAGGGAATACATGTTGGTGCAAACAGGGTGGTTGGTCAGATAGATACTGTCTTTGTTGAAGAATCTGCTGCACGTACTGAGGATCAGCAGACTGAAGATTTGGATGATGAGAGGGTTACTCATCATAGTGAACCTGATATCAGTTCTGAGGATTCTACTCAATATCAAGACTGGATTGATACTCAGGACACTCTATCCAAAACTACCAATTTTCTAAGAAGGATTGCTGATGTTAGGGAATTTCAAAGAGATAATATGGCTGAATTTCCTGCAATTCTTGTACAGAGAGTGCTGATCACTGAGGAACAAACAGTGGTCGCACAGAGATTGGATATGGTGATGGGATTTGATGGATCACCACTGATTGTTGAGGAGGTACAGGTTGCTGAGGATCAGACAGCACCTGAACAAAGGTTGGAACATGAGGTACAGGTTGCTGAGGTACAAACAGCACCTGGACATAGGTTGGAACTATCTATGGGTTTGGAGGAAACCTCTGCTGTTGTTGAAGAACAGGCTGATGTAGTGGAGCCTACTGGAGAAAAGTCCACTGTAGGGAAGAAGGTCAGCAGACTGCTGTTATTGATGAAGAAGAATAGCTGTTGGACTATGACTACAGTGATGAGGAGTTTGAAGTGCGTGAAGAAGAACATATTGCTTTGAACCACAACAGGCATTTGTACCTATCTTTGAGGAACCTGCACAAGATCCTATAAAGGAAGACATTCTTGGTGCTATGGTTGAAGAAGGTCTTGCCCCTGCTGGAAGGGACATGAGTAGATCCATGGTTGTCAGCATACTAAGGGCACAATACAATGTTGAAGATCCTGCTGATGAAGCTGCTGGACATATGGCTGGAGGAATGGCTGGTGGGGTACCAGCAGATATTTTGGATGAGTTGAGGACTGTCAGAAATGACATAACAAGGTTAAGAACTCAACTTGACAGGCAAGAGTAGAGGTTTGAAGATTTGATGAATCTGGTTGAAAATAGAGGGAGGACTACAGAAACAGTTGCTTCCAATATTACCTCCACTCAGTATGCTCTTGCTGACCTTGCTCAAGATGTAGTGCCCGAAAGACAATTTGTGTTGCCGACCTTGCTCAAGATGTAAGAGGGATGAGACAAGGTAATACATTGAAGGAGAAGTTTCTGAAAGACCAACTTGAATCTATTCATCAGAAACTAGATAAACTTGCTGAGACACCTAAGCCTGTTGTGGCTGAGCCTGTTGGAACACTTCAACCTGCTGGATTGGATCATAAGTTTACTGAAAGGATCAATCTACTGGAGTAGACTATGCAAGAAAGGATTACTGTAGTTGACACAAGAACTGAAATTATGGAAGGTCAACTGAACAAACTGGTAATCACACAGGAGAGTGTTCATGGCCTGATGTCCCGTTTTGTTGATGATGTCAATAAGGGGGGAGAGAGCCAAACAGAAGTAGCAAAAGAGGCTGCTAGGATTTTTGCTAAGAAAAGATAGGAAGCTGACACTAATGCTTTTAGAGAACCTGCACTTGGCAGACTTCCACTTACTGATGATCTTCTCAGAGAATATAAGAAGCTGTACAAAAACAAGAGAAGACCTTACCATGACAAGGGTTTCCATGAGGGACTAAATTCTTTTCTGGGACTCAAGTTTTGGGAAGCAAGGGTTAAAGCCTTAAGAGCTGCACATAGAGGTGGAAGGGGTGGAAGAGGTGGCAGAGGTGGAAGAAGTCTTCCTACCACCAATGCAAAGGAATTCAAAGAAGTATACATGCGTTTAGGATTTAGATTACATCAGATCAACCTTACTCTACCTGAGGCAGGGAAATGGTGGAAAGAAGTGAATCCTCACATTGATTTCTCTCTTATTGAAAATGATTGGATGAGAGAAATGGTTAGAGAGATAAGAGCTTATTCTGAGTAGCAAGAGAATGAAAGAGAAGAAAGAGAAAGAAGACACTAGATCAGCATACCTACACATGCATTTTATCTTTGCTGAATCTAGCTTGTAATACTTTTGAACAAATGATTATAATGAGAAATGACTGGAATTTGTTCTGTTTTTGTTTTTAATCTTTTTGCTTTGCTGTAAGGAGGGTATTGGCATCATCACCAAAAAGGGGGAAATTGTTGGACTTATTTTTGAAGGATGCAGGTTCTTAGATCTAAACGAGTTAGATCTATGCGCAGCGGATGGATCACGACTTATATGACACAATTCATAATTAAAGGACTTAAACAACTACAAGGGGGTTAAGAACGTGTAACCAATAACGGGAAGAGTCGCCTTGATCTTCCGATGTGTTCTCCAAACGGCGGTTGGTGGACACCCTTCTTGATAAACAAGCCTCCTTGATATGCAACACTAAGAAAAACTTAGAGTTTTTCTTCTACTAAAAACCCTAGAGGAGAAAACTAATTTTTTTTTCTCTCTTTTGCAATGTGGGGGGCGAAATTTTCAATTGTAATTTCCCTTGGAATAACTCTCCTTTTATAGGAGAGTAAATCCTTGGTCTCCAAGTTTTAATTAATTAAACAAAATAAAAAGATATTTTCCTTAATGACTAATTGTGACATGTATTGACCAATAGGAAATCAAATAGCAAGTCATCCAACCAACATATAACAAGAATATCTTTTATTTTCCATAACACAAGAAAATTAATTCTTGTGCTAAAAGAGAACCAAAATGGCGCCAACTCCCTAGGGTTTTAGCCCACATAAAATGTCTTTTATGTGTATTATATTATTTAGCTTAACTAAATAATATCCATGCATATCAATTAATTAGCCCAGCCAATTAATTATCACTGAGGCCCAAATAACAAGATTATTAGTCCGAATTACAGAAGCCACATCGGGGACCATGGACCTATAACCGGTAGCTCCAATAATTAATTATTCATCGAACGAATAAGTACATTAATTATTAATTCCGGGATTACGCCACCATAAACCCGAAACTGAACTCTACCGATTATAGATGTATACTTATACTCAACCATAGAGTGAATAAGCGTCCATTGATATAATCACTACATACAGATTAACCCTCCATAGACCGTCCATTCTCGCGTGGGAAGTCTCCGTGAACCCGACTCGAATATCTTATCCTTATTTACCATCAACCCCCGATGATCAATTAGTACACATATCCGACTAGTAGCTAATTAGTCAAATGTGAACTCCCGGGATCGATCACTTTTTAGGGCTAACAAATAAGGGGACTCGTCTCTCTACTTCCCGCGGGGAAGGAATGGATTCCATGTCCGTGAAAATCGAACTACTCACTCATCCGGAGATAGTGCCAATGAGAAGTGGCTTGGAACACATATTTAAGTGAACCGTAACTAACACATCAAACACTACCCCGGGACAAGCGGCATCCCGTGATCACCTCGGGATTAAGGTTGATCCATATATGATCATCTAATGATTTAATAAGATTCCTCGATTACGGAATTATACCAAGAAATTCGATTAAATCGGTCCACCCATATGAATGCCATCATATATAAATGCCCCACGTAGGTACCTCTACCGACAGTCCGGATAAGACTATCACACCCTAAGGTGTTCGGGCGCATTATTGGTGTTTTAATCAAGAGACCTTAAACTCGATTAAGTTCACCACGGACTAACAGCTTTAAGTATATCACCACTAACTCAATCCTCACGTGCATGCCATACACCGAGTTAAGCGGTTACATACCGATATACTTAGGGTTTGCAGCAGTGTATTATTTACAAGCACAAAGCAAGTAATAAGGTGAGATAAAATCTGTCATCCATTGTTAAAAACAATTACACAAATTGTCTTTCGGGCACTACACCTAACAATTTTAAGTTTTAGTGATGAGTTCCAGACTAGCTATTATAGAGCAAAGGCAAAAAGATGTCTAGATCAAATGTATAGGCTTATTAGAGTTTGATCTTGTATAGGTTTGATCAAACAAGCACTGTAAAAGGTCAGCTGACTTTCATCGACGGACTGTCTAGATCAGTTGGGTACCTGAGTCAGTAGACTAGTTTAGGAACCTACTGAAGACTGAAGGCTGAGGGTTCAAACTCAGTTATTGAAAGCTAAGGGATCAAACTTAGTATTTAAAGTCAAGGATATGGAATCAGAATTTAGGGAAGTCTCTGATGACCTAAACTGATTACATATACCTTGTGTACAAGGTCTAAGTTTCACAAGTTAAGTGGTGATTGGAACTTAGTTATATTCAAAATGGTGTAATCTAACTTCATAATAAAATTTTAGATATAAGAAAAGTCAGCTGAGGTGTTTTAATAAACACAACAACTTGGATTAGCTGACTTATATATATTTCAGCAGACTAATATCCTCAGGAACCTGCTGATACATATTCCGGATTATTTAAAGGTTACATTGGAATATTACAAAGAAAAGGACAGCTAACAACCTCTGATTTTATCAAACAAATCAATGGTTAAGATTAAAAGGACGTTGGGAAGAAACAGAAGATTATCCAATGGATACAAGTCAAAGGGTGGACAGACTATAAACTGTCAAAAAGCATTCTGACCGTGTCAGTACTATGAATAGTGACAGAAAGCAAGTCAAATGGGACAAATCTGAAACGGCTATGTTTGAATTTCAAACATAAGTCACAAGGATTCTCACCTATAAATAGAGGACTCCTAATTCAGATACATGTGATGATTTCTAGAGAGAAAAACAAAGTAATAATCTTGAGCTTCAGATTCTTATCAAGAATTCACCCTGCTGACCCTACTGAGCATAAAGCTACTGATCCAGAAAACTTCTTCAAGTGTAATCTGCTTTCAAGCTACATCAAGTTTACACACTTGAAGACCTCAAGCTGCTAATCATATCATCCTGATCAAGCTGCTGAAAGCTGAATCACTTACTTGATTCAAACTTTCTTTTACAAGGAATATGCTGAAGACAGTGAAGCACATTTGTGTGTCAAGGACTGTTGTTTGTGGTGGAGCTGGTGAAGAGGCAATCCTACCCTTCAAGGACCAGTGGAAGACTTTGGAGCAGCAATCATACCTGTTCCAAGTGTTCAATTTGTGAAGCCATAGTTATTGGTGAAGGACAAGCAACTTAGGGATTTTTGTAACTGCTACCTCAAGAATCTCTAGTGAATTACCTCCAACATCACAGGAGAAGAGTGGACTTACAGGATTACACCACCTGGAACCACTATAAAAATTGCCTATTTACTTTTCGTATTTATATTCTTGCATTTAGTATATTTAGCACATCAACCTACTGAATCTAGCAACTGAATCACACATATACACTACTGAGTATCTAATACTTGGTATCATATTTTAACAACAAGTAATAAGACTTAATTTAAATATATTCCGCTGCAACAAATTCAGTAAAGTCAATCGAGACGGACTCGATAAACGGTCGGCGACCACCGAGCATCGCAGTCACATTTGAAGTTCTTTGAGTTAGTTAACTCCAAAAATTTTAAGTGTTAAGTTTATTCACCACCCCCCCTCTAAATTTAACCAAAGCCTTTTCAAGGGACCAACAGCAGCCAAGGGGGGTATCTGGTTGAAGGGACTAGTCAGTGATTTGGGGCTACATCAGGATCAAGTTGAGATTTATTGTGACAGTTTAAGTGCAATTTGTCTAGCTAAGGATCAGGTTCATCATGAGATAACCAAGCATATTGATGTGAGGTATCATTTTTTGAGAAATGAGAAGAGGGTTGTAGTGAAGAAGATCAGCACCAAAGAAAATCCTGCTGATATGTTCACTAAACCAGTTCAGCAGAGCAAGTTTCAGTTGTGTCTGGACTTGCTGAGAATATTCAAAGCTTGTAAACAGAATTCGGATACTCGGTTGAGGACGGATCAACTTGAGTGGATTCGAGGAGAAGTCTGGTACTGTACCTCCTGGCATTGACGAATGCATCTGGTACAAGTACATCTGATTATGCAGTCTGGTGACGTTGAATGAGAGTTCAAGTCAAGGTGGAGATTTGTCAGTTTTGGTGACTTGATCTCTAAAGTGAGAAATATCTGGTGGAACTAATTTAGGAAAACTGAGATTGAGATTGAAGGTCAGTTCAGTTAAGTATATTCAGTTCTGTGAAAGTCAGTTTGATGAAGTGCAATTGAGTTTCTTCGGAAGTCAGCAGTCAGTTTCTGGTCTGCTGCGTTATGATGAGTATAACTGAGTTCTACATCTGGCCAACTGATAACAAGTCTGGAAAGTCATTTTTGAACTGGGTTTCGTCTGGTGGATAACATCTAGAGCTGGGGTCCACATCTGGGGTATTTTTGGTAGTTCCGACAAAGATCTATGGCGGTTAGGGTTTGAGACTTGTGTCTATAAATACCAATGTTGTAATCAATGCAATGTGTGTCATTAAAAGTGTTATTCACACACTTGTGAAAATCTTGTAATTTTGTGCATAATAAATATATCTTTTTCTGTCCGTTGAGTAGTCGGCACAACGCCGGAAACCACGTTAAATCATTGTGTTCTTCTTGTTTCTGTGTTTTATCAATTCCACCATTCTTTACGTTTGCATTGCTTCTATGTTTGTTTTTTTCTAAAACTGCATATTCCTATCTTTGTTTATAACAATTTCTAACTAAAATGGCCAAAGATAAAACAGCTAAGCTATCTGTTTCAACTTCTGGGAAGAATATTTACACTAAGTTTCATGATTTTAGCAAGTTGATTGCAAAAGATATCATGGGGACTGGAAGTCATGATACCTTATCTACTGGCTTTTATTTAAATGTCCAAGGAGTACAACAAGGCTGGAGCCTGGATTTGTATTCAAACAGAGTAACTAATCAAGAAGGTAAATTTGAAGAAAGATCCAAGTGCTAAGCTGAATGGCAGATTCTATGCGAAGAAAGCCTTTGGTTTATTGATACAGTTGCTGCTAAACTCATTGAATGTACCTAGTATCAATCCAGTGAGAGTGAATCCCTTAAAAGACAGACACAGTAAAAGTATTAAATTTGGATTCAGTATGTCTAAAGAGAAAGAAGAACCGGAAGAATCCTTGCAGAGAAAGAATAAACAAAAGAAAGTCAGAAGAGATGGATCTGTGAAGATGGTTGAGCATCAGATATCAGCAGAGAGGAGTTAATAAGATCCCGGTTACATCTTCGTTCACCCGGCAACATAAGATTTTTAACAGTGCAATCAACTGGGAGATTTGAATTAATGTTACCTGCCATGAAATTATACGCCTTTGAAATCCATGCATCCTTAAGAGCACGAATATTTTCACCCGAGCCGATACGCCATCGTAAGCCTTTTAACAGAAGGTCACGTCCATGTAAAATGTTGTGCCAAATGTATGATCCATTGTAGCCTTTTCCTGCAGTCAAAAAAGAGGAATTCCGGAAATATTTTGCTTTCTTCAATTGTGCCAAAAAAGATGTTGGTTGGTGAATAATACGCCACACTTTCTTACCCAACATTAAAATAAAGTTAAATAACAAATACGGTAAATAAATCCACAAAATTACTCTTTACACTTACTTAGAAATCAGGGTATTACATCAACCTCTTGAGCCTGTGTTGACATGATGTAGTCTTCCACAAAATTCATTTCCCACAAGTACCTTAAACGCTATTTGTCAGTTAAGTGACTTGATCTCTAAAACTGATAAATAAACTGGTAGAACTGATCTGTAAAAGTCAGCTGAGAATGATGGTCAGCTGGGTAAGTGTATTCAGTTCTGTGAAAGCCAGTTCGGTGAAGTGCAACTGAGTTTCTTCTGAAGTCAGCAGTCAGTTTGAGTCTGCTGAGTTTTGTTAAGTACAACTAAGTTCTACATATAAGTTGTTGATTACAAGTCTGAGAAGGTCAGTTGATGCTGAGTTTCATCTGGTAGATAAAAGTTGGAGCTGGGGTCCAAATCTAGGGTATTTATAACAGTTCCGACAAAGATCTTATGACGGCAAGGCTTTAGGGAATTGTGTCTAGAAATATCAATGTTGTAATCAATATAGAGTGTGAAAATCCTTGTAACTTTGTGCATAGTAAAATATCTCCTTTTCTGTCCGTGAAGTAGTCGGTAAAATGCCGGAAACCACGTTGAATCTGTGTTCTCTTTGTTTCCGTGTTTTATCAATTACCGTCTTTGTTTATGTTTTCATTGCTTCTGGTTTATCTTTCTTAGAGTGCAAATTTCTCATCTTATTTTAACAAACTGGTATCAGAGAGTTGGTTCGTAGATTCAGAGAAATTTGTAGGTTGAAGTTGATCTTCACCAAGACCGGTGACTGGTGCTAGGATTTTGTGATCAAATGTATGTTCTTTAGCAAGAAGGATGTCAGCAATGAACGTAAATATTGCTAAATTTATAGGGAGGGACAGTTTCAGTCTGTGGCAAATCAAGATGCGGGCCTTGTTAAAGCAACAAGGATTGTGGACTCCTTTATCTAATAAAGAAGATGCCAGTGCAGGAAATTATGCCAGTCTGGAGGAGAAGGCACATTCAACCATCATGTTGTGCTTACCTGATGATGTTATCATAGAAGTTATTGAGGAAGACACCGCTGCCAAGTTATGGTCAAAGCTTGAAAGCCTCTATATGACTAAGTCATTGACAAACAATTTGCTGCTGAAGTAGAGGCTATTCAGCCTGGGGATGCATGAGGGTCTCAGCTGAGAGATCACCTTGATTAGCTGAACACAATATTACTTTATCTCAGGAATATTGATGTTAAGATTGAGAATGAGGATGTTGCTTTGATTTTGCTGGTTTCATTACCAGTGTCCTATGAGAACTTTGTGCATTCCTTCATAGTTGGGAAGGATACATTGGCTATAGAGGATGTGAGATCAGCCTTACATGCCAGGAAGCTGAGACATAAGATAGAAGGGGCAGACAGTCAGGCTGCGGGACTAGTAGTCAGTAGCAGTAGTGGAAAAGAGCATGGGTAGTCCATAGATGTTTGCAATTACTGTAAGGAGCAGGGACATTGGAAGTCCAATTGTCCAAAGAAGAAGAAACAGAAGGAGAACAGTTCTTGCATAGCTGCTGTGGCAGCTAAGCATGATTCATATGAGGACATGGTTCTAGTAGCAAGAGAGTCAGGACATCATACTGATGTGTGGATTCTGGACTATAGGGCATCCTTTCATATTTGCCCTCACAAAGAGTGGTTCTCAAGTTTTCAGCAGATAGATGGTGGTCATATATCTATGGCAAACAGTAAGGTCTTCAAGGTAGTTGGGATTGGCTCAATTCAATTGAGGATAGAGGATGGAAATTATGTACACTGAGTGAAGTTAGATAGGTTCAAAAGATGACAAAGAATTTGATATCTCTCAGTTTTTTGGACAACATAGGGTTCAATTTAAAAGGTGAGGATGCAGTGCTGAGTGTATAAAAACTCAGTTGTGGTTCTCAAATGAGTCAAAAAAATGAACCTTGTATATACTACAAGGGTCGGTACCATTCTTCGGTTCTACTTCTTGTGACATCTGCTGAGATTCATCATTCACAGCTTACAAAACTGTGGCACATGAGATTGGGTCACATGGGTGAAAAGGGGATCCAGGTTCTTTCTCAGGATTATCTTCTTGGGGGATGTAAGGTCAAGCATCTGACTTTTGTGAGCATTGTGTGTTTGGGAAATTTCATAGGGCAAGTTCTCAAAAGGGATACACAACACAAAGTCATCACTTGATTACATTCATTCTGATTGTTAGGGGCCATCAAAGGTGGAGTCATTGGGTGGTCATAGATATTTTGTGTCATTCATAGCTGACTATTCAAGGATGACTTGGGTGGTGATGATGAAACACAAAAGTGAGGCATTCAAGAGCTTCAGACAATGGAAAGCTCTAGTTGAAAATCAGTTGGGGAAGAAGATCAAGAGGCTTCGCACAGATAATGGTCTGCAATTCTGCTGGACTGAGTTTGATGAGTTTTGCAAAAATTAGGGTATTGTCAGACATCATACAGTCAGGAATACTCCTTGGCGGAATGGAGTAGCTGGAAGGCTAAATCAAACTCTTATGGAGAGTGCAAAATGTATGCTCACTAATGCTGGTTTGTCTTGGAGATTTTGGGCAGAGGCCGTAAGTACATCTTACTACTTAATCAATAGGAGTCCTCACACAGGGATCAGTCTCAAAACACCTTTTGAGATGTGGTCAGGCAAGCCTGCTGACTATTCAGTTTTAAGGGTTTTTGGAAGCACAATTTACTATCATGTAAGTGAAGGAAAGCTGGAACCAAGTACTAAGAAAGGAGTGTTTGTGGGGTATGGTGATGGATTAAAAGGTTATAGAATTTGGTCATCAGCAGAAAACAGAATCATTCTCAGCAGAAATGCAGTTTTTGATGAAAGTTCTATCCTCAATTCATCAGTGAGAAGGACTGCTGAGTCTGAAACCAGTTCTGAAACTGGGAGAGCTGACAGTAAGGTGGAGCTTCAGGTGGACTCAACTGAGGATAGAGGATTGGCTCAATTCAATTGAGGATAGAGGATGGAAATTATGTACACTGAGTGAAGTTAGATAGGTTCAAAAGATGACAAAGAATTTGATATCTCTCAGTTTTTTGGACAACATAGGGTTCAATTTAAAAGGTGAGGATGCAGTGCTGAGTGTATAAAAACTCAGTTGTGGTTCTCAAAGGAGTCAAAAAATGAACCTTGTATATACTACAAGGGTCAGCTGTTGCTGGTTCTACTACTGTGACATCTACTGAGATTCATCATTCACAGCTTACAAACCTGTGGCACATGAGATTGGGTCACATGGGTGAAAAGGGGATCCAGGTTCTTTCTCAGAATGATCTTCTTGGGGGATGTAAGGTCAAGCATCTGACTTTTGTGAGCATTGTGTGTTTGGGAAATTTCATAGGGCAAGTTCTCAAAAGGGATACACAACACAAAGTCATCACTTGATTACATTCATTCTGATTGTTAAGGGCCATCAAAGGTGGAGTCATTGGGTGGTCACAGATATTTTGTGTCATTCATAGCTGACTATTCAAGGATGACTTGGGTGGTGATGATGAAACACAAAAGTGAGGCATTCAAGAGCTTCAGACAATGGAAAGCTCTAGTTGAAAATCAGTTGGGGAAGAAGATCAAGAGGCTTCGCACAGATAATGGTCTGCAATTCTGCTGGACTGAGTTTGATGAGTTTTGCAAAAATTGGGGTATTGTCAGACATCATACAGTCAGGAATACTCCTTGGCGGAATGGGGTAGCTGGAAGGCTAAATCAAACTCTTATGGAGAGTGCAAAATGTATGCTCACTAATGCTGGTTTGTCTTGGAGATTTTGGGCAGAGGCCGTAAGTACATCTTACTACTTAATCAACAAGAGTCCTCACACAGGGATCAGTCTCAAAACACCTTTTGAGATGTGGTCAGGCAAGCCTGCTGACTATTCAGTTTTAAGGGTTTTTGGAAGCACAATTTACTATCATGAAGTGAAGGAAAGCTGGAACCAAGTGCTAAGAAAGGAGTGTTTGTAGGGTATGGTGATGGATTAAAAGGTTATAGAATTTGGTCATCAGCAGAAAACAGAATCATTCTCAGCAGAAATGCAGTTTTTGATGAAAGTTCTATCCTCAATTCATCAGTGAGAAGGACTGCTGAGTCTGAAACCAGTTCTGAAACTGGGAGAGCTGACAGTAAGGTGGAGCTTCAGGTGGAGTCAACTGAGATGCAACACTCGGCTGATCCAATTCAGCACTCTCTTTTTTCTTATTTTATTGTTTTTATTTTCTTTCATAACGGGGACGATGCTACTAATGGAAAATCTCTTCAAGAGCGTAACAAACTCTGTTGATGATAAATTAATAATCTTTTTGAGACCCATAAAAATTAATAGGTCCCACATAAAAATTAATGATGCATAGGTATTTGTGCAATTTGTTGGAGCTATTTCATTTCTCAGCTGTCACTACTCATTTTCTTAGCCTATAAATGATATCTTTTCTTCATTTTGTTATTTCCAACCCTTTCCATCATAAAATTAAACACCATTTCGCCATTGCATCAATTGAATAATACAATATAAAAATAAAAAGATTCTAATAAGCCGTTATTAGAGAAAATGAAGCAAAACCCAACAATATTTAAAAAGCCACAAAACATTTGGTTTGCTGCCCAAATTTTCCTAAGAATCATAGCCATGGTAGCAACTTTTGTTGCTGCTTGGTTGGTGCTGACTGCAAAGGAAACTGTTGCAGCTTATGGTGGGATGATCATTTCTACTGCCCGTTACGATTTTTGTAATATTTACAAGTAAGAAACTTTTTCATCTACATCGTTATTTTGTTGCATCACCACGACTTTACCGACGGTATACAACAGTACTTATACACAACAGTAATTGACATGTGAAAACCGAATTTATAGCCAATATGCGAGATTCCCCTGGTATCGATCCTGAAACGAATTTGCACGAAGGCAGTTAAATTTTTTAATTAATCTATGCAGGTTTTACGCGATTGCAAATGTTGCTGGATGCTCGATCTCCGCTGCCTTCATCTTAATTGATCTAATCCTTGGCCTAAAAGTGCTCACTTCAAAACGTTTCTTCTGTTTTTTTCTGGGAGATTTGGTAAAGTATCTTTTTCACTATTTTTTTTTTCTTTTCTTTCTTTCTTCTTTTTTTTTTTTTTTGGTTGGTAAGAAAACTCTCAGATTCTCTTAATAAATTCTTTATTTCTTTTTACAGTTTTAAACACAAACTCTTCAAACTTGCAGAATGAAATGAATCAGATTCTTTATTTTATAAATATAAAAAAAATTATAAAATCTGGAAGTATAAATGCATTAAACGTAAATAAAATTTTACAAAATCTGTATTTTATATGTTACAGTGTTATTTTTTAAAACATGAATTTTAGAATCTAAAAATACATATTTTAAAAGATTGATGGTAACTACTCCAAGTTCTCTAAGAGCACTCGCATAAAATACTCTTAACAAATTCTATATTTTATAGTTTTAAATACACGTTTTTCTGCTTACATAATCTCTATCCAATATGAAATGCATCAGGTTCTCTATTTCACATAATAAATGTGATATAATTATGCTTTTTTGCAGAATCTGTAAGAATACGGTAGATATAAAAGAAATTTTATAGAATCTATATTTTACCGTAGAAATAGAGTATCTGTTGTAATGTTAATTTTTTTTTGTTGAAATCTCTAGAAAAAGAATTTTTTTAAGAATTTATAATATCTACCGTAAGTAATTTTTTTAAGGATGCAATTTTTATTTTTTTTTAAATTTATTTTGAATGCCAAGGGATGCATTTTCATAATAACATTTTTTTTTTTTTTTTTTTTGGGAGTGGAAATAATCACATTTTTCAAATCCTACTAATTTGACATTGTTATGGCAGTTTTTAACCATATTGCTGATAAGCGGGTGTGCAGCAGCAAGTGCAATAGGATACATAGGCAAATACGGGAATCATCAGGCCAAATGGGAGGGCTTATGTGGCACTTATCAAAAGTTCTGTGAAAAGATGACCATTTCTCTTATGTTTTCTTATTTTGGAGCAATTATGCATTTATTAATCAGTATAATTTCTGCGAACAATTCTAGGCAACAATTTAATTTTTAATTAAGTCAAGGAATTTAATGTTTGATTGAGAGAATTCAGGGACCAAATTTAGTTGATGTGTATGATGAATGTTCATCTATGGTCTTCAATGGACTATGAGTTGTTTTTTATTGTTTAATTCCAATATTGTCTAGAAATTATTTTGCACAATTTTGAGGATTAATTATGCTCAAAGGAATTCACTAACTGAAATACGTAAAAAAAAATTTAATGCCCTCGATATCGAGAACCCACTGATATCGGTAATTATTCTTACATACACCAATGAATACATATAGGTGTTGTAAAGAAAAAAATCACGGAGAATCATCACATAAAATTTGAATGTGAATTACAGTTAACTTCTGATAAAAATGAAACATGCTATAAAATTAGAGAAATGGTATGTGCACTACACATTTGTATAGTGCACTCTCCACTACATTCCCATTGATTAAATTCATGAATTATTTTCTGTAATGGAGCCCAATAAAATCAAAAATATTAATTGTATAGTGTAGGATGTTGTGGTAAAATGAGTAGTGAATGTATCATTACTCATTGAATCATTTTAAATTTATATATTTTTCATTTTGTCTTGGAAAAGTTTTAGACTACATATCAATTTAAAATACAAATAATTTTTGTGCCTTATTAATCAAAAGAATTTTAGACAAGATTTTGCGAGTTAGAAAAATATATAATTAAAACTGTAAATATAAAATTAGTTAATTACAAGTGCTCCTAACAATAAAGTTGATGGTCAATTAAATGTTATTTGTTTCTTGTTAATAATATCACACCTGTCTTTCAGGTTGATTTTGACCCCAATAAGAATCAAGCTGGTTTTTTTAAAGCTAAAATCAACGTTGTTAGCTTCATTTAGTGCGAAAAATACATAATTGTAGTTCAACGGACGGCTGCTTCAGCTTCGTTGCATTTTAATTTTTGTTATGTAAAATGTGTTATCTAGATTATTTTATGTAGTTTTTCTATGAAAAAAAATGGGTATATGTATCATTAGAATTTAGACATGGTGTGGAAGGCATATACCAGTCAATCATAAAAATTCTTGGGTGTTTTTTTTTTTTTTTTTTTTTTTTTTTTTTTGGCCCAAGGACGAAAGCATTCATAAACAAATATTAAGTTGTACATAACCAAACCGGCATGCATCCGTGCCAGTAGATTCCTATGTCAGATCTGAAAGAGTAAGCAGCAAGATTATGAGCTAACTTGTTGCTTTCTCTTCCACAATGTAAAACATGACAGGAATCAAAAAGAGAGATCAACGACTTAATATCTTCTAATACAGATAAAGAGTCAAACGGGGGTGGCCTGTCAAGCTCGCAACAGTTAGCTAGAGACAGATTATCAGAAAAACAAATTAGGTTCTTAATGCCCATGGAAAGACATCTACTGAGGCACCAACGTAAAGCAAGAGCCTCCGCTGCAAAGACGGAACTGGTTGCCGTTCTTGGGGACGCCCAGGCTTCCAAAATCGTATCTCCCTCCCGGAAAAGAGCCGCACCAAAGCCAGCGAAGCTGGAGCCAGGCTTCCAGGCTGCCTCGACATAGGCCCTGACCACGTCCGAAGCAGGGTTTGATCGCTGCAAGTCAGGAGAGGAAGAAATAGTGTTAGTATTTGCCCTCTCCTCGTGATGTGCCTGATCAAAGTCTAGCCACGCCTCGTTAGCAAATTTTGCAGTCTCCTGCGGGGACCAATACATAGACTTGAAATATCTGTTACATCTAGCTTTCCAAATAAACCACAAAATAAAACACGAATAAAGAATCCGATCCATTAACACTCCGAGGGAGTGCTTTACCGAGATAACATCCCACCAGTGACAGACTGAGGCATTTGGCCCCGAAAAAGCATCCCAAGAAATACCTGCAAACTTCCAAACCATTTGTGCGAAGGAACAAGAAATGAAAAGATGATCGATAGATTCCGGGGTTTCCCCACACGCCGAACACATGTGAGTGCTAAATCCAAAGCGCTTATGAAGGGCCTCCGAGGTAGGCAACACGTGTCTCAACAATTTCCAAAGGAAATACTTAATTTTCGAGAGGAAGGGACAAGGCCCAAATTCTCTTCCAAACATTTTTCATTTAAAGTAAGCGCGCACCCGGAATGACTACTATGGGTTGCTTGACTTTGTTGGAGACACACATCATAAGCGTACTTCGACACAAAGTCTCCGCATTTCGAGAAAACGCAAACTCTTTTATCCGGAGAGTCTCGTAAACTAATAGGTATTTTAACTATTTGATTTACATCTATTTGCCAAAATGACTCCAATAATTTTGCCTTGTTCCACGAGTTGTTAGTTATAAAATCACTTACTAAGGCATCCCTACTTTGAGAAGTAGCATTCGAAATAGGCAAAAAAGAGGGATTTTGAATTATCCACGGGTCCCTCCAAGCATTTATGGATCTACCGTTACCCACTACATAGCAAGTATTATTTTTAAGAAAATTTTGGGCGTACATCAGACTCTTCCAGAGGAAGGAGGATGTAGACGGGACTCGACAATCAAAAATAGTGGATTTGTAAAAGTATTTACCTTTTAAGACCTTTGCAACTAAAAGATTGGGGTGACAGTGGATTCTCCAAAGAGTTCTAGCCAAAGCCACAGTGTTAGCAACCTCCAAGTTTTTAAAACCAAGACCACCCCTTCCCTTTGGCAGACAAAGCGACTCCCATTTTACCCAGTGATAACCCGAGCCCTCTTTATTATTGATACCCCACCAAAAGTTAGCCATAAGAGAATGAAGCTTATAAATGACTCCTTTTGGAAGCTTGACAACTGACATGGTTAAGTTGGGGATGGCGAACAATGACGAAGAAAGCAAGATCGCCTTTCCACCTTGACTTATGGACTTGAACTTCCAAGAGTCTAGCTTATTTTTGCATTTCTCAATAAGGAATTTAAAAATCTGATTTTTAGCCCTACCAATAACTAGCGGAAGACCCAGATATTTTGAGTGACTAACCTCAGAGAGCCCGGTAAAAAGTTCCAAAATATCTTGCCTATGAAGATGAGGAGCGTTCTTGCTAAAGAACACAGCCGACTTTTCTATATTAATTGCTTGCCCCGAGATTTGTTCATATTTATAAAGAATATTGGCTAAATTCGTAGCACTACCGACATCTGCACGAGAAAAAATCAAGGAATCATCCGCAAAAAATAGGTGATTGATGCGTGGACTATGCCTAGATACTCTTAGCCCCGGGACACTACCGTGGAGGTTAGCTTTTTTTAAAAGGTGGCTTAGACCCTGAGCACATATGATGAATACGTACGGTGAAAGAGGATCTCCTTGCCTTATACCCCTACTCGGTTGAACAAAACCTACACGCTCTCCGTTAATTATAAAAGAAAAGGTGACCGTTGTGATACACTGCCTGATAAGGGAGACCACCTCTTCACTAAAACCGTGCTTCCTTAACATGAGGAAAAGAAAGGACCACTCAACTCTATCAAATGCCTTGGAGATATCTAAACAATCATTCATTCACGGTTGACTCTATTGCTTCACTGAAGTTGTTCTGATGTTCCTTCAATGATAGGATTGCCTCCACAACAGCTCCACCACACTAATACTCAACTCCTTCTTAGATAACATTGATTCAACCGACGTCGGTCTTTCACACTTATAGTGCTTACTGATCTTAACTTTGTGTAAATAAATTATGTTGAATATGTTCTTGAATGATTGCAGCACTTGAAGTTACTTGATCTTGCAATGAAATGCCTTTGCAAATTTTAGAGAATTGAAGAACTCAACAATGTATATGTATTGGCCATAATTTACAAGAACATTCTCGTAGTCGGTGTATATGATAGCTCAAATCGCAAACAAGGTGTTGCTTCTTATCCAAGTTTATCTTTGATTGCTAAGTCTTGTTGCTTCTTGTTTCGTCCGATTTTTATAGGCACATATCCAATGTTTAAATTTTCAAATGACCGTTTATTGGATATGCCTGACTATTCCCTCTGAAATCCTCTGTTGTCTGATTATGTGTCAGTGGCAGTGTTCTCATGACAATGACAATCTATCAACCAATGAGATTCTTTGAATATTCTGGTAGTGAAAACTTTGCAACCGTCATTTAAACTTGGCCATTGATAGAATGCATGATCAGACGTCCATTATTAATCTGTGTCCTCATTTTCAACTTCATTCTTGGTTGGATAAAGGACTAATAGTACTTGTGCTCTTTCAGCTCTGATATTGAATTTGTTCTGCTGAAATACTCAGCTTATGTTGACTTCTTCATTTGTTGTGTTTCTTCTTAGCTCATCTACTTTGTAGAACTCAGCTGATCTGACTTGATTTTCATCTGATCTTTATTTTATGAGATCAGAGACACCATATCCCCATTACTTGAAATTTCTAATCACATTTCCTTGAATCTCAAACCTTCTACACAAGATCTATAAAGTTAATTCAGGCCATCACAAATTTACTTAAAGTTTAACTTTATAGTCTTGATTTTTATCTTCAATACTGAGTTTGAACTCTTAGCCTTCATCTTCATTCTTTAGTCTTCAATACTGAGTTTGTTCATTCAGCTTTCAGATCAACACTGCTCAGATCCTGGACTCTACTATGATTTATAATATTGATCCTAGTCTAATGGGATCCTATAAACTTTCTATTTCAGAGCTTGTCTGATTAACCTATTGAATATCAGACTCGAGTAAAACCTATACATTCAGCACTCGACATCTTTTTGCTTGCTACTATAACAGCTAGTCTGACACTCATCATCAAAACATAAAATATTTCTAACAGTTCAGTTTTCAATTTCTGATGAACAAATGCTTTTGTTGAATTAAAACTGAAGTTCCGAACAAGTGCTTTTGTTCAAAAAAGTCAAACAGTTCAAACAAGTTCAAAAAATTCAATTATGTTCAGAACTGTTGTCATCATTTAGTTTAGAAAACAAAATGTTGAGCCGGCCCTAAAAATATACAAGGCACAAGTGAACCGACGGTGCGTGTGTGTTTTTGAACCAAGCAAATCTAGGTCATCCCTCCTGCAATAATTCACTTGCCTCTTGGGGCTTGATTGTAAGTGAAACTCTACATCTTACATATGTTGAGTTCACTTGAAGAAAACTACCAAAGTGGGACAAAGGAAACACAATTCCTTTATTAATTAACACCCCATAAATCACTCGATTTTTAGGCATTAATTTATTATTTATCCGATAACGGAGTCAATTGATTTAAAAGTCTAACATCAAATACAATATTCTTAGTTTCTAAATCTATTTTAGCTCCGGGTAATTCATACCGTAACCCATTAGAAAATGAGCTCGAAGTGGACTGTTTCCACTTGTTCCAAAACTCCAACACTTTCCACGTACAGCTTTGGTATTTCAAATGCTGCAAGTTATTCCCAGCAGATACATGTTTGTATACTATTCTTCTACTTCAGTGCATGCGAGGGACTATATAATTGAAATGGTGCTACAATTTTCAAGCCAATAGTATGGGTGATTCAGAAAATACCATATGTATGAAATTACCATTAAGGCTGGAAATGAAAGATTGCAAGAGGATCAGAAGAATGAAAGAGCACATAGCACAATGATATCAGTCCATATCGATCAAAAATGGTCATATGCAGGGCGGACGCACCCTATGTCTTGGGGGCACTCGCCGGAAGAATAACACAATTATATATATTATGTGTTTTTTTCGTCCCCACAAAAATTAATTTCGCCCCTATCATGTGTAATAATCAGATAATTTGATATAATTTTTTTATTATGTAATTAAAAAATACATATTTATTACTAAAACGATATATTTAAGCGGGAGTGGTTTAAAATGACAAAAAATAGGGGAGAAATGGAAATCAGGACAGTGAAAATATAAATTGGGTGATAAGGACAAATCCACTGTTCATAACCCCAAATCCACTGTTTGCTACAGTGGAACTGACCTCAAATCTAATGTTTCACTATCACAATGGAATAAAGACATGTTCTTTTTACCCGAAAAAAAATTTCACTGTCCACTTTACGTATTTCTATGTTCAAATTGTCATTTTTGACAATAAACCATATATTTAAATGGCCAATAAGGTATTGGCCCAGCTGTATTAATTGTGGTTGTTATATCGTGGAGGTTTTGGGTTTAAGTCCTAGTGGAGACAGTGTGTGTGCGTGTGAAAAAAAAAAGTGATATATTTAGATGAATATTAATAAGTTTTGAAATTTTGATTTCGCTCAAAAACATTGTTTGTAGTATTAGAAATCTTTACTAATAGAAGTCTAAAGGTCAATGTGTTAGGATCTTGCGATATATATTAATGTTTTTTTTTTCAATTATACACAAAGTTTATAATCGTGTTTCTTTGCGATATATTTTTTTTCGGATCCAAGGGGATAAAAAAATTCACTACTATACATCGTTTTTATTGATAAAAATCTTTACAAATATCGTCCCCGTAGTCCGGGATCCAGCGTCTGCCCTGGTCATATGAGGTCTTTCATAAAAAAGTTGGTAAATAAATCATGAGTTTTCAAGTTATAGATTAACAGAAAAGAGTTTTTAAAAATATAGGTTTTTGTCCAAAAGGACAAATTAATACATTTATTAGGCTACAAGTACATTGATGATTAGAAAGGACAAAACGTAATTAACATTACCAAAATACCCTTTTGCTAATTAAACCTAATTCATCTTTCCCTCATCCATCATCGTTCAAAAATGCAGGAGGTAGCCGCCGGAATTGCAGACAAAACCCAGCCGGATGATCAAGAGAAACGGGACGATAAAAATTGCAGCAACACCGATCAAAGTTACGGAACACCGATCAACAACGAAAACTCCTACCATAATTTGCGGTTGCTGCTTGATATCCGATCAGAAGATGGGTGGAATCGACGGAAATGTCTCCTCGATTGGTGGTGATGATTCCCGGCGGCCGGAATCGTCCATGGGAAGGGAGGGAGCTGCAATTGGCGGTGGTTTCTAATTCTGTGAATGGAAGGGAGCAGCCCGTCGAATCTGTTTCTAATTTTGGGATTTTTTTTGACCTACATGGCGGCGGCGATAATTGATGGCCGGCTGAGTGGCTGCCATAGATGGCCGGCTGCTGCTTCATCTGCAAAAAATCCGGCTGCTGCTTCATCTCCTACGGGCTGTGCCGCCGGCTGCTGCCATGATTGCCGATGAAGCAGTCTGTAATTATTTTTTTTTTTTTTTGAAAAATTTTAGTGTTGTTACTTTTAATTTTTTAACGTTATTACATTTTTGTGACGAGTGTCTTTAAAGGCACCACATATTTTCTACTTGGAGCACCACAGTAGTGTAAAAAATAAGTGTTTACTTATGGCACCACACATTAAAATTTTAAATGATAAATATACCAATTACACCACACCTATTAAAATTCAAAAATACTATAGCCAGATTATTTTTACTATTTCCAATTTTTTTTATTACAATAACATCATTTCACTCAAATATAAACAACTACATTTTTCATCAACCTTTAACCACCATCTTCTCCACCCTTCAACCCACCCACATCACCATTTACACCACCTCTTACGATAATTTTTTTTTACCATTCTCTTCCAACCCATCGATTAAATCCACCATCGACAAGCAAACAACGATAAACCCCATTTGCATTCTAAAAAAAAAACACACACACACACCACCAACCTCGCCGGAGCAGTAGAGTTTTCTCAAATTTGGTTGTTACTAGTTTTACAGTTTTGCTTACCCCTCTTGGTAAATTTTGTTCGGCCTTTAAAAAAAAAAAACAACCTGTTGACTAAAATTCAATGTTTTACTCTACTTTTTTTTTTCTTTTTCCGATTACCTGCTAGATTTGTTTTTGATTCTTTTTTCTTGCTAGGATTTAAATTTTTTTTATTGGTGTTTTCTCATGGTATCAAAGCTTCTAGAAAGGAGCGGTGGGTGTGGAGGTGGCGGGGCTTGTGGGGTGAGGAGATGGCGGGGCTGTTGAGGGGTGGCGGCTGGTGGGAGGTAATGGTGGGTGGCCGGATCATGGATGGGGTGTGGGTGGGCTGAGAGTAAAATAAGGTAGTTTAGGGTTACATATATAGTTATTTTGTTGGAGTGGAATATTTTAACAAATGTGGTGCCATAGGTATGATAATTAAAAGTGTGGTGTAATGGGTATATGTAAAATTTACTGTGGTGTGTTAGGTAGAACAACGGATGCAAGTGTGGTGTCCTGTAATTTTAGGGTTGTTACTTTTAATTTTTTAACGTTATTACATTTTTGTGACCTTTACTACTTGTTTATGGGATATTACGACTTGTTTATGAGATGTTACAACTTATTTTTTTTACTGTTACGACTTGTTTATGGGATGCTACGACTTGTTTCTAGGATGTTACTACTTGTTTATTGACCGTTGCTATTTTTTATGGGCTGTTACTAATTGTTTCTTGACTGTTACGACATTTTATGGACTGTTACTACTTGTTTTTAGGCTGTTACTATATTTTCATTGGATTTTACGACATTTTATGGGTTGTTACTACTTAGTTCGTTGTCGTTACTTATTAAAATTATAAATGGGCATTTTTGTCACTATATTAGCAATTTGTCCTTACTAATCTCTGATTTTGAAATTTGACCTTCTGGACCCATTTATCATTTTTTTTTTGTTCTTGTAGCCCCTTCCCCCTTAAAAATAATAGAGAGAAGAGAAAATTTAGTTATTTCTCAATTTTCCACTGCCGAACCAATCGAATCAGTTCATTTGTTACATTAGGGTTAAAATAGACTTTACGATGATATTTTTTTCCTTGTTAACAAGAAATTATGACCCCTTAGACCAATTCTCTTTTATTGTTAGGTTATACTCCCTCCCTTTTTATTCAGAAAAAAAAAAATCACACAAATTAAGAAAATAATTAATATATCTAAAATATAGTATTGGAAATATATTTTTTTATTAGAGATATACATACTTTATTGGTAAACGAGTTTTTAATACTCCCTCCGTTCCATAATAACTGAGGCAGTTGCCAAAAAAAATTGTTCCATAATAACTGAGGCAAAACATTTTCCAAAGCAGCATTTATTGCTAATTTTTCTACTTTACCCTTTATTTAATACTAGAGTAGAAGTTAAAAAGAGGATTGCATTAATTGTATTATAGAGACTTTTTAGTCATTGCATCTGAAAAGTCATAGCATTAAATCACTTTCTTAATAAGCGTATTTTTGGCAACTGCCTCAAATATTTTGGAACGGAGGGAGTATTGAAAATGTATTTTTTTTATTGGAGGTGTAAATATTTTATTGATAAAGGATGAAAAAATAATAAATAATGCATATGAAATGTAAAATGACAGATAAAATAAAAAAAGAACAAATTCTGAAATTTGACAGATAAAATAATCCAAGACTATTTAATTATACGTAGAAAGTTTTACACATAAAATACTTAGTACTTAGGAAAAATAATTTTTCTCTAGTTTCGAGATAAACTTATTTTTCTCTTGGTGTGCTACTTTATGATTTACGAATAGATACATCGGGGAACATTAGCCTATATTTAGAAACTCCAATGATTCGAATGACCGACCAAAATCTTTAGTTCAATCACCAGTCTCGTTAATATGGGTGTCGTATCACCATATAACCGAGAGACTCTTCCACAGGCAGTTCATATACAGAGCAATGTATCATCCGTAAGACTTCTACATAACTTCTTACTCAAATATCAGATATACATATGTTACCTTGTAAATGTTGAGAAATTTTATGATGTAAACATTACAATGTTATACAGCTAACATCAGACGCCTATATCCATTGGCTTTTTATAGGTTTGATTTACAAAAGGAAGAATAGGAAACCCCACCAAGAAATCCATTTAATGGGAGGGATGTTTTTACCAACTCTAAGGGAAGAAAAGCTTCCCCAAATACTAACCTCTTGAATAATTGTGAGAACAGATGGCCTTGACGGATAGATAGATAGATATTATAGCAAAAGGGCATCGATGTTCCTTTTCCCTTCTGGGCCGTTACTGTACCAAGACGAGACAAAGTCCCCATAAACCACCTCACGGTACTTTGGAGGATCAAAAGCAGGGGATATCTTTCTACTTCTTGCGGGATCATGGAATGTGGCTACAGAAAGCCTCGCCTTTTTAGAGTTTGTGATGGCGCGGTGTTGACAACTTCTATATCTCCCATTTGTGATGATCTATACAACAAAACACAAACAAACAGTGCAAGATCTAGGTCACCGGATACATATATGAAGGTTTTTTTTTTTTTTTTTTTTTTTTTGCTTAAAGCCTCCGGTATCCGGAACCCACTGGTCCGACTGATCCGGAGTTCGGCCCGGGTCGTGCCTGCAGAGTCTGACTCTTACTCAGGAGGTAAGGTCTGGCCAAGAGCTCTTTCAACATGGCGCCTCAGATACATATATGAAGGTTTTGTATATAATGAAAGAACGACCTATATATAAGTCCGGGGGGCTTTTTAACTATACCACATACAAATCACAACCCACGTACAATAATACCACGCTGAAAATCGACTTTTTGAAATTTCGGGTATGATAATCAATCCTATAGTCCATATTGACTTTTAAGAAGTTGAGTTTGCATGCTCGACCTTTTAAAGGTCGATTTTCAACGTGTTGCCTCAGAAATTTGGGTTTGGTTTACTTAAGGGTCCGTTATAACACGTTTACAATAAGTGGGATATGCTGCAATGCTGCAATCACTTCTTAGTTGGATAAACGAGTGTGCTGAAACAAGCTATATCGTGTAATTACCATAGATAGCCTCAAAGAATGGCTATCGTTCTCACCGTGACATGCCATTTAGAAATGAACAAGGACTAAGATCACACAGACTACTCCTTTACACTACATAAACAAAGAAAAGATAAGAAGACTACTCAATAAAGAGCATAGTGAGCTATAAAGTTAGCACTTTTAAGAAAAACGAGACGCAGTACCTCAGTTTGGTCAGCAATGAGAACCAAGATAGCTTCAGGCAATGGCGGTACCGTCACCCATTCATCATCCTTGAACACTTGAAGGCCTTCAACTTCATCTTGAATAAGGAGAGTGATAGCTCCCATGTCAGAATGCGACTGCAGTCCTAAAGTAAGCTCCGGCTGTGGACATGGTGGGTAATAGCTGATTGTAATATTCTGGTAGAATTCCCCAACAGCCTCTTCAATGGCTGAAGATGACATGCCAAGACTCTCAGAAATCAAACCCAACACTTTCCGAGCAAGGACTTCAATGGAATCACTATATTCTGTTACAGTCTCTCTGTAAATGCATTTCTCCAAACAGTCAGTCTTCAACGTTTAAAGGATAAGAGAGCATGGAGTGACACTACAAATCAAGTGAAATCAGCAAATGAGAACCAAGAAAATAGAATCTCTAACTATCTCCTGTTAATCAAATTTCCAGCTACTGACGGTTAACATTCTTCGTGAAGATGGCTACCAGCCAGAGCCTACCACAAACAAGAAACAAGAAACAAGAAACAAGAAACAAGCTATAACCATAAGCATTACCCTCCCTCAACTGTAGAGCCAAACCAGCCTGATGGTCCAGAATAATCACTTTGTCTGGCCCTTTAATCTGTTTCTTTTGAGAAAGCCAAGTCCTTTGTAGAAGAAGCTCATGCTTGATGCTCTCATTTTGAAACCTTATGTCATATTCCCACAATTCATTTCCTAATATCTTATTCACAAGTACTAAAAAATTTTCGTACAAGAGAACTAAAACAACGTTGTTTGAACAGAAGGGTTAGAATCACAAATGGTTACAAGGCTGAACCACATCAATGGCAAAATCATACACATGAACAATGAACATAGAATCATCACAAAAACAAGTTAAACAATCTAGGCATAATACAAAATAATCATAATGAAACAAATGCATATTTCTAAGGTAGCCCTTCTACATATGTAGGATACTAACTATAGTAAGAATCACTCCTTCACTGCCCACAAGTCAAGTCAACAACAAAAAAGGTAACAAAGAAACAATTAATAAGCCAAGTTAACACAGGGAATTCATGTCTTTCATCCATTACTCATTTCCGTTAAACGATTTCAGGGGAGGTGGAAGGGAAATATAAGTATGGCACCTGTAATTGGTTGGTAAATGAGGCCACCGAGCAGGATTCCGTCTTGTCACAGGCAAAGTATGATGATCAAAATAATCTCTCCAGTCCAAAACGGCTTCATTGGAAGCCACGAGCATACGACTACCATAGCCCTCCGAAGCAGGAAAATTAGGATCACAAGCATACTTGAGCTTCATCTCCATATCAAACTCTTCAAAGAAGTCCTTCCCAACTCGCCTCATCCGATGAAGCAATTCAACGGGGACCCCATGATTGATGACTTGAAAAGCACCCCATCCTGTGCAAGCTGAGCCTACAGCTTCTCGAATGCACGAGGCATCGCCGTTCCCGAGGTCGATCAGCGGTGGAGTTGGGCCGGATGTAGAATTGTTTTTATTGATTTTGTGGTGTAGGTTTTTTGTTGGTCGGGTTTCCGGTGGTTGTATGTACTGACGTGGTACAGCTGCGGCTCCTAACCTATCTAGGGATTGTACTCTAGTGGGTTCGCCGGCGTCAACTTCCATTACCAGCAATAGTTAAGCACTGCACATTAAAAAATTTGTTGTGATCGGTGTTGTGGAGTAATGCTTTTGTTTCTTTTCTTTTTTTCTTTTTTAGTAATGACAAATGCATGTTTGTTTTTTTCTAAAAAGAAATTGAACGATTTTTTTTTTTTTTTTTTTTTTATTTTTATAGAAAATTAGGTATAAATCCATATTTCCCCCCTTATTTGAGCTTTAATCCACATTCATTTTTAGGAATATCTTTTCACACAAATTTTTATCTTACTACATAGATTTTTTTTTCCAATTTCGCCCTTATTTTTTTTATTTTACGCGCATTCATTCTGACCAAAGTTTGGTCAGAATATACACATTATCCATACTGAAATATTGTCAGAATATACGTGTTGAGAGTCCACACTGGTTGATTCTGACCATATTTTAGGTAGAAAGGTTTGAAGTTTTTCAAACTCATACATAGTCAGAGCATCATTCGACCAATATTGAGTACGGAATACTCTACACATTCGGACTAGAATTTGGGTCGGGATAACAACAACAATATAAGAGCACCACTATTGATTCGACCGAATTTCGAATTTCGAACGGAATATTAAAAGTTTTTTGTACTCAATTTTAGTCAGAATGTCTTTCTGACCGGTATTGAGTATGAAAAACATTCAAAATTCTGACTAGAATAAAATCAGTATAATGATCGTATTCTGACTCAAATTGGGTCAGAATGGCAGTTATGTGAATTGACCATAAATTGGCCAGAATAGTATATATTTTCCGGACTCATTTACGGTCAGAATGACAGGCGTGTGGAATATCCAAACGAAGCCCACTCTCGGCTCTTGGTAAGTGTAAAACAACATTTGTGTGAAAAGATAGTCCCTAATTTTTTTAGTTGCAATAAAGATAAACTAATTTTGCTATGACTAAAATACCTCAATTATTATATTATACACAAGGTTGAATCTGAACGTACTTTCCCCCCCCCCCCCCCCCCTCCCCGACTCTTTCTTCCTCTTATTGTCTGAACTTCATCTTGGACGAAGCTTGGATTCCGTAAATACGATCCTCGCATCTATCGGTAATCATCTCGTATGATGTCGTCGGTGTAGAATTGAAGCACGTTGAACGATGTTTCTACAAGCTATCTATTACCTGGAGTTATGGTTTTTATCGAATGGGGTCCACGGACCCTGCTAAAAATAAAAATACTCTATATTTTACCTATAGAAAAATATTTCGAACCCTGTGAAAAAAATTATTTACTGTGTTAAATATTTACGAACCCCGCTGAAAAAAAATTCTAGATCCGCCACTGTAGCTTGTCATCAAAGTTTTCCAGTATTAATGGAAAAAGTTAACTTCTTTGATTAAATTCTCAGTTTCCAATGGTGTAAAAGAGAAAAAGTAGAACAAGGGATTGCTTTGATTTTGGGTTTGGTGTGTGATTCACTTGGCCTTATGTTCTGCTCTTTTCCTTTTTCTTTTTGCTACTGATTGCAAGGTTGTTTAATGCCTACTTTGATGAGTTGGGATCCCTGCCGTGCCCGCGTCTGCTGTGATGCTGCTGTGAAGCCCGAAACGACGCCGTTTCGGGCAAAAACAGCGCCGTGTTGATGTTTTTTTTTTTTTTTTTTTTTTTGGGATCAGAACCAAACGGCGTCGTTGTACGTAAAACGACGTCGTTTTGCGTCACAGCACGCGGTGTTGTGCCCTTTTACAGCAGAGGAACCGCGTCCTACTTTGATAAAGCCTCAAAAGTTGTTTACTTTGCATTTTACCCACTATTTTGCATAATTACTGTTCTTTAGCTTTCTTTTCTACATGTGCATTTATCCTCTTCTTTTTTTTCTTATCTAATTTTATCCTATATTTCTTGAGGCTGAATAATTGTGTTCAATCATTCTGTCGTCAAGGAAATGTTGGGCTCCCCAATAAGAGGATAATGGAAGCTCAGAAAGCAACCACAAATAGACTTGGCTCAATCAGAGAGAGAAAGAAAGCTTTGCAACAAGATGTAAGCTTCTAATTTTGTTCAATTTAATGTTATGATATCTTATTATTGATATTGATTCTTAATCAAACGAAATTTTTTAACGTTGACAATTGACGAAGCTGGAATTCGTCTATGAATAAATCCGGGCCGATTATCTTTGTGATAAAGACTTAAATCCCCTAGAACCCTAATTCGTATGTAAAATGGGACGTGTTTTGGTTTATTTAGACTGAGCTCTCGAGTTATTTCTCTTGAGTTGCCTACGTATCCAACAATTGAATTGGAATCAAATCTTTCGTAGTTCCTTTATATAGGGTTGTTTATATTTTCCTACAAGGATTGTATGTCTCATCCCTTTCCTTGTTCCCGCAAGGATTTGTATTATAATTATTATTATTATTTCCCTAAGGATATTACATGCCTAAAAGTCTGCATTAACTCACCTCCTTATATTTGTGATTTTGGCAGGATAATTAACGGAGGAGTATTATTATTATTTCCCTATATATACATGCCTAAATCCCTATTTTATGATAATGATTTTAATGCCAATATCACGTTTATAAAGGATTTTTTCCTCATTTATACTTTGGGTTATCCCACACGTGGAATAACAGCCGGGTTGATCTGAGCGTCCTACGTTCAGCCCCCAAGGCTACTATGCCGAACTGGCAAGCTCCTCTTCACCAGGCATTGGCCGACCTACGGTGGTTGGAGGAGGAGTTTCTGTCGATCTCTCACCTTGGATAAGGGACACTGCCCTTAGATATGTTCCTGATGCTCCTGGCCTTTAATGCTTATTACACGTCCTAAGAGGACGACACGTGGCGTAGTTCGGGTCGTCTATCATCAACAATCTAAAGATAAAACTAAGGCATGAGGAGAATGTGTACAGAGCTTTGGAGAGAGCATTTACGTGGCCTATTGGTGCACTACCTCGTCTCCACCGTATCGTATACTATTAACGGTAATGATAATGGTAATGGTGTCATTGTGTTTGTTAATAAAACGTGTTAATATGATACTGTTATTGTGATAATGATACTGTGATAATGATACTGTGATACGATACTAATATTGAAACCGAAGACGGAGATCTACGAGCTAATGTTCCAAGAAGAGGCTAATGCTCTTCTTGATAATGATCTGTGAATAGAGATAGGGTACAAATGTTAAATCACTTGGTTTAAAGGTTGACTTTATTAAGAAAATGTTAAACCTGGTGTATAGTAGGAGAAGAAGATGATGGTAGCAATCAACATTGTCGCGATTTCCAGGTGCTTAGATAATCATTTCCTTGATGTAACTTAATTATCATATATGTTGATGTTAAAGTTGTTTATCATATGTTGTAATTTTTTTTCCATTGTGATTGAATGTGTTATTTCAAAATACACAAGTTTTTTGGTGTTAATGTGATTACATTATTGTCCAAATGATTTTTAGTTTACGGTTTGTTTCCGTTTTAATCCATAAATGAATATAGGTTGTCGGTGTTGTTGTAAAGCTTGCCGAGTCCATGATTTTTGGCTAATCGTATACTATTAATGGTAATTATGTCATTGTGTTTGTTAATAAAAACATGTTACTGTGATATTGTTATTGTGATATTGTTAGTGTAAACGTTGCGATTATTCGGATTTCAAAAACTACGTCGAAAGGGTATCATATGAGATCTCAAATGAAGAGATAAAAAAATTATGAACTTTGGTGAAAGAATTTTGATGATCGGTGTTTTAAATCAAAAATTACGGTCGTTAATAAGAAAAACGCTCCGATTAATGCAAATATTTTTTCGTCTTTCAAAATTTACGTCGGAAGGGTATCATATGAGATCTCAAAATTAAGAGGAAAAAAAATATGAATTTTGGTGAAAAAAATTTGATGATCGGAGTTTTAAATCAAAAGTTACGATTGTTTGAAAGGAAAAAAAAAAAGAAACAGGCAACAAGAAAAATGAAAAAAAAAAAAAAACAATGAAATACTGGATCTGGGACGCGCGCGTCTATATTTGTATAGTAAGGGTATTTTTATCCGTCTGAAATTTTTTTGTCCTTTTACAACTAAAAAAAAGAGTGTGTCCATGTTTATTTATTTTTTTGGATCAAAATTTGACTTTTCTCTCTTTCCCTCTTTTTTTATTCTAATATTTGGGTATATTTGTATGGCAACAATTCAATTCAAATGAAATTTTATTTCGACGAAGAAATTACGAAAAATTGCAGAGATCCATTTATGGAATCAAGAAAACATTTTCGAGTTGGAATCATTGTTTTAATTGTATAATAATAAAAAAAAATTCATCATAAATGACGAGCCGTCTGTATGCAAGAAGGTTAGATGGAGTGCAGTCGTTTTCCATGTGATGAGTGTGGACAACATATTGCTCATAGGAAATGATATGCCTATGTTGCAGTCTGTGAATGTTTTGGCTATCTAAGAACTTCGTCATGAAGGACTTGAGACAAGCAACCTATATTCTGGGAATAATGATATATAGAGGTAAATATAAGAGGTTGTTTGGCATGTCACAAACCACCTACATAGATAAGATGATAGAGAGTTTTAGCATGGATCAATCCAAGATAAGGTTGTTTCCCATGTCTCATAGGATCTATTGGTATGTGGACATAGGTCCTAAGTCACAAGATAATATGGCATGCATGAAGAAGATCATTTATGCATCATCGGTTGTGTCTATCATATATGTTGTGATGTGCACTAAACCAGATGTCTCATACCCTCTGAGTGTCACAAACCAATATCTGGCGAACCCTCGTAAGGGTCATTAAGTTGTTATCAAGAATATTGTTAAGTACTTAAAAAGTCGCATAGATATGTAATTCATGGAAACTTGGAACTGGTTGTTCATGGTTTCACATATGCAAGATTTTAGTCTGACAAAGATGATAGCAAGTCGAAGTCTGGGTTTGTGTTCACACTTAATGATAAATCAATGAGTTGGAAGAGTTCCATCTAGAGATTACAACTAATCCAACAACTGAGGCCAAGTAAACTGCAGCCTTAGAGGCAAAAAATGAAATGGTATGAATCGAGAATCATCACTGAACTGTGTTTGGTTCCATCCATTGTTGATTCAGTGACTTTGTATAGTGCCAACAATAGGGAAATTTCTCAGGGGGAAAAAAACCAAGTCTCGTCAAAGATCCAAGACCTGGATGGAACCAAACATAATTCACTGGCATTATCATTTGATTCGTAAGATCATTGACCTAAAAGATGTAAATATTGAATTGTGTTGTCACTTAGACAGGTAAATAGACGCGTATTGTTGAATGCGTATGTTGGATGGCCCGTTTATCTTTTTAGGTGTCACAAATATGTGATGGTTGTGTAATTATCTTCATATTGGGTTTGTTGTGATATCACAATATGGATTGTCAGCTTTACCACAAGGGACAATCATGCGGTAATGATTGGATGTGATAGTGAATCACGTGTAGAATTTGTGTCGTTCGTCTGGATTTCACGTTTCCTAATAGTATGAATGAATATCCATAATGAGCATTCTTATAAGACATCCTACGATATTTAAAGGGATCGAGCTAGACAACGAGTTGTGTGACAAATCAAGAACTTGAATATAGGTGAGGTTACCGATTCTTGAACGTATTTCACTGGTGAGTTGATTATGAGACAGAAACAATGCCTGCAAGCTTTTTAAGTCTGTTAACGACATAGGAATACTCCCCGAAAAGCTATTGTGGGATAGATCAAGAAGCAGAAGACAAGATTTCTCGGGTATATCAACAATCCTACTTGGGATTTCACCAGAAACTCATGTGTTGAAACTCGAGTCCAAGAAAAGTAACGTTTCTTGAAACATAAGTTCAGGTGAAATGCCATAACTTAATCCAGTAAATGACAAGTTTAGCCGCGTTAATCTAAGCAGATCAGATATGAAACTCGGGATTCCTCCGTATATTGAATTGTAATGCTAAATTAAGAACAGAGAGTGAGATTCAACATAATCAGAGAAACAGGGCAAAGTGCCAGAAAATGATTAGCCTCAAGATCGATATAAACCAACGGTTGACGAAACTCGCCAACGTTTCTTGTTAAATTATTGTGGGATAAATCCAAATACTTAAATGGCACCGAAAGATTGGTTCTCTTGGGTCAGATGTATGATGCACAATTTGCTCCCCAGGCGCTTTACGGCTATCAATTCATAAAGCGAATAATGTTGGCCTACAGTAGATAGTTCGATCTTCATTAATTGCATATTTTTGTGAATCAGGTAAATGCAATCAACAGTTAAATTGGGTTACCAAGAGTGCTTCCTAACAATGTACAGAGTCTTAAAATTTTGAGTTTCTATTGGCTGATCATTTTAGCCAACGAGTTTCATTGTTTTCTTATACAACAAGCCTTGGTGTTTTAGTTGATCTATTGATTTCCAAGGTTGTTGATCCAGATGGTTTGTTTTTTTGTTTGATGCTCATTTGTACATATGATGTGGATCCATTGTAAACTTTGTTATTGATCTGTTTCAGCCGTGCTGTGGTGCAGAGGTGTTCCAAAGTGCACATGATGAATGAGCTTGTTTGGAAGGTGAAAATACATTGCTCTTTATAGTCCAATACAATTTCATTTACATGATTTATTTCACAACGATTTTCGCAATTGGGCACGCCGTGCCTTGCACAGCGTTGTCGGCCCCTAGTACTCAAAATAAATTGACAATGCACTAATTTCTAAAAGCTTCAGCTCGGTATTTTATCTCTTAGGGCAAGTCCATCCCATATGGGATCAAAATCAAAATTTGATACCCATAACCCAAAGCATCAAAATTTGAGTTTGATACCTACAAACAAAATCTCCGCCCAAAGTATCAAAAATTAGTAGTATGAATTTTTTATTTTTAAAAATTCATTTTGATTAAATTTATGAATGTTTCAATAATATAGAAAATTATTGTCGTATTAATTAACACATTTTTTATCTAACAATAATTTTAAAAAATTATATACAACAAGTAAAATAAAATCTAAATTACGAAATATGAATTGCAACAAGTTAAAAAAATCCTAATTAATTAACACATTCCCCCCCCCCCCCCCCTTTTTTTATTCACCAGCATGAGCACTATTTTAGTCATATTTTTGACAGCTTTGAACGAATATTGTGTCACATCATGGAGGTACAAACCACTGTGCAGGTGCAGACTTTACTTTTGGAGGAAGAAAAATCCCACCCCGCGCGTGAAAGGTTTGGAGGGGCCTTTGCTCTGGTCTCAAATTTGAGACTTCGATACCGTATCGTATCAAATTTTGATACCTTTTATTTTTTTTTTTCTATTGGAGATTTTAAAACCTTCAGGTAGGGATCAAATTTGCGTTTGATCCCTAGCCATTGGACTTGCACTTATGAGTTCATTAAAAAGTTGAACCTTACTACTTACAAACTCAAGATCCCTACTACATTAAGAATGCATCAAATGTTTTATGGTTATATCCTCAACAAGTGTGTTGGAACATAAATCCATGTCTCTTATCAACCCCAAATAACTTTAACCGATAGGCACAATGTGATATACCCCGAAAGAATACTCCACATACGCACCGTATTAAGCGAGGAAACACAACATATTTTCAATACCTCATGAAATGGGTGAACCTGAATGATGACACTTGGAAGGACAAAGGCATCGGTATGTCTAATTTTCAGATGTTCACATTTATTTCGTAAGAAATAATAATACTAAATAAATTGATTCAAACACTTCAGTGATAAGTTGACGATTGCATTAATACGATGGTAGATTTACAAAAGCTGTGGTGGCAAGGGAAAAGGAAAAGGAAAAGGAAAAGAGTAAAAACAAAATTCCCATAGCTTTTCCAAATAGGACAACTTTTGTTGTTGTTTAATCCGAATTAGATAAGACATATTCACTTGTTTTCTTCCATCTTGTTTCTCATCTTGTATTGAAGCATGGCTGGAGCACAATCAAGTGGCGTTTCACCTGAACCACATTGTCAAAACACAAAAACAAATAATATGGTTGTAATAAATTGAAAAGCCAAATCCTTGGAAAGATCCACACACACAAGCAGGACCCGTGCTAACAGCCATTTTGGTACAACATCGACAAACTTTAGAATATGCTTATGAATGCATACTACGTATGTGTGTGTGAGCGTGTGTGTGAGAACTAAAAAAAAAAAAAAGTGTCATTCAGGTAAAACCGAATCACTTACCCTGTGAATTCTTGCAGTCTAAGCTTGCCCCATGATCCATTAGGCCGAATGCTATATCAGTTTGATTAAAAACTGCTGCCTGTGTCCCCATGGGTCATACAAACATGTCAAGCCTTTCAATTACAACGTGTAGAAAGAGAAGGATACAAAGAGAAGAGGATGAATACCAAGTGTAACAGCGATGATCCTTGCTTGTCGCGATAATTTGCATCCACGCCCTACCAGCCAGTAATTACTAGTTATTAATCAACACTAACAACATTCAATAGTGAACAAGGATAGAAAGTAGAGAATAATTGCCTGGTTCAGAAGCTTCTGGGCAGCGGCCGTATCACCGTTTTTTATTGCTTCCCTCAAACCCTGCAACGCACAACTACTTCAGTTAAACAACAAAGGCGTGCTCGACCTTAAAGTATATTGCTTAACTAATCAGGATACAATATGCTGATCAGGCATTGCCCTAGTGGTTGAACATGATAAAAATGTTAAGGCCCTCCATAGAAGTCATAAGTTCGAGTCTTGCTATATGCGAGGAGTTTATTAAGTCCACAATACGGGGTAAGAAAATCGGAAAAAAACGTGGTAAGTGCTGTTTCTGTAAATAAAATAAAATAAAAAACTAATCAAGATACCACATATAGAGCAAATACCTCTCCACTAACTTCATAATCTATCTTCAAATTCTCGTCAGTAGCTTGACCAGAATGAAAAACCGTGCTGCAAGTACTTAGACAAGTTAAAAACACAATATATCTTCAAATTCTCGTCAGTAGCTTGACCAGAATGAGAAAACGTGCTGCAAGTACTAAGACGAGTTAAAAACAATATATTTGCAGAGCAGTATGCTGAATCTTATACAAGTTAATTGAACAGGAGAAGATACCAAACAATATATAATACAGTGGACTGAATCTTGTACGAGTTAATCCGACTGAAGAAAAGCAAGAATGTAAAAATAAAAAGAAAAATAATGTCTCTTCTCTTTCTTCATACGAAAAGGATAACCAAGATGTAACTAAGTTCTATTATTCGACGAAATCACTGCTGGTGTCATGTAGATCACTGACTTTGCCTTTTCTACAGTGCTTTCTCTGAAATACTTTCTACGCAATCACAAACTGCTTAACCAGTCATGCCATTCACCTCGTTTGAGTTTGAATGTAACGTTTTGTTCTTTGTAGAAAAGGAAGTCTTTTACACTATTTTACATCCCATTTTTTTACAGTTTAGTTGGGTTATTAAGTAGCCTTCCATTAATGAGATTTAAGAAAGTATTCTTTCTCTCTTCTAATATATTTTCTTACATTTCTTATATGGTATCAGAGCAGCAAAACTCTTAAATCAGTTCATCTTATATTCCAAATTTCCAGAAAAATTAAATTTCAAAATGTCAAGTTTTGCGGCCAGTGGATTAAATGGGACAAACTTCAGCAAATCATCGGATTGAACTACCTCCAATGGTGTCAATCCGTACAAAAGTATATCACTGGAAGAGGGAATATGGGGTACTTAATTGGTACAGTTAAGGCTCCTAGATCTAGAGAATCAGAGGCTATGTTCATTTGGGAAACAAAAAATGCCATGCCGATGTCATGGCTAATCAATTCTATGGAGCCCGACAATGGTCAGGGTGGTACCTTGAGAGAAATATCTTATAAGTAGATAGGTTAGGCCTAGCCTCTAAGGTCAGCTCTTGCTATTGGTATGTGAGCAAGGATTCTATGTCCCGCTTCACTTTAAATTAAAGAGAGATAATCTCTCTTTGGCGGTTTGTAGGTTGGCTCTAACTGATAGACTAGCGGAGAGGGTCAGTAGCATTCTTCTCAGTTACACCCACAAGTCCCATAAAAAGAAGTCAAATCTTAGCAGCAGACCTGAGCGTACCAAGAGTCTGGATCAAGCCCTACCGAATGCTCTCTTTCTATCTATGCCACATATGAACGAAACCAAGACGGCCACGTAATAAATAGTTATCTCATCTGCTCAACAGCCCGTTAAATTTGGCTCTATCTATGCCATCTCTTATGAATGAAACCAAGAAGGCCACGTACTAAATAGTTATCTCGTCTGCTCAACAGCCCGTGAAATTTGGAAAAATGTCACAGGAACATATTCCAACCAAGGAAATTATGCCCAAGCCTTTACCATCAAAACAGAACTCAAGAAGATTAGGCAAGGAAAACAGGATGTAACAAACTACTTCAATCATCTGAAAAGGCTATGGCAAGAGTTAGACCAACTCAATGCCATAGAATGGGACAATCCTGGAGTTGGAAATTGTTATAGAAGTCAAGTTGATTGAGATAGAGTTCCAGTCGGGTCCTAAATTCTGAATGTGACACAGCTAGGGAGAGGAAACTCTCACGAAATCCTTTACCCTCTGTTATGGAGGCTTTAGCCTATATAAGAAGGGAAGAAAGCAGAAGGAATGCCAAGACCATAACTCAAACTTACTAAGTGGAGAACAGTCGGCCTTTGACATTGCATGTGCTAGCTTTACTCTTAGACAATTTCAAAAGAAAGGAGACCAGAAGGGAAATCTCTGGTGCAAATACCTAAAGAAAAAAAGACATACTAAAGATAACTGCTGGAATCTTCATGGCAAACCAGCAACTCAAAAAGTGCAAGGACCAAGGAAGGACACTCATGAAAACTAGATACAGAAAGGGTCTGACCAGGCATATACCTCTGAATATCAAACAAATTCACCCTTCTCAAAGGAACAAGTTGAGTTCCTGAAACAGCTTCGGGGAAAACAACCTCTTTGTTCTTCCCAACCAGGATTCTGCAAAAATTATATCTCAAGAACGCAAGGCCTCCTGGATCGTTGATTGAGGAGCTTCAACCACGTGACAAGTAACCTTTCCTTGTTCTCAACTAATATACATTGTGTGTGTAAGAATGAGAAAATGAAAGAAAAGTATTCTTGTATATTCAGAATAAAAGTTAAAGCTCATTCAAATCTTATTACAACTAAGCCTCTCATTTATACAGGAGGAGAGGAGGAGATCCAACGGCTAGTTGGACTGTGGGACAAGAGGGGAAACAAAGGGAAAAAGAGGCAAAGAAAGCCCTTTAATTAAACCATTAACTAGGACTAATTACAAAACTAATACAGCACATAAACCCTTATATTCTAACACTCCCCCTCAAGCTCGTGAGTGAATATCTATCATTCCCAACTTGCTAAGGAGATAGATAAAAAACTTCTTAGGCAAACCTTTTGTTAGAACATCAGCAAACTGATTCTGAGAGTTGACAAAGGTGGCCTTCATAAGGCCAGAATCCAGCTTTCCTTTGATGAAGTAACGATCAACTTCCACAAGTTTAGTCCTGTCATGTTGTACAAGATTGTGGGAAATGTCAATAGCAGATTGATTGTCACAGTGTAGAATCAGAGGAGATATTCTCTTGATCTTGAGATCATGTATGACAATATTCAACCATAGAAGTTCACAAACACCAATAGCCAATGATCTGAATTCAGCTTCAGCACTAGATCTTGAGACCATTCCTTGCTTCTTAATTCTCCATGCAACAGGGTTGCCAAATAGAAATATGCAATATCCAGCATCAGATCTTCTATCAAGACATCCAGCATAATCTGAGTTTTTATAGGCTTCAAGCAGCCTTTGATTCCCCTTTTTGAATACGACACCCTTCCCGGGACATGTCTTCAGATATTCTACAATTTTGTCAGCGGCCCTTTGGTGACATCTTTTGGGACTGTGCATATATCTGTTGACAATTTTGACAGCAAAGGCAATATCAGGTCTTGTGTGGGAAAGGTATATTAACCTTCCCACTAATCTCTGGTAACATGGTTGTCCTCATGAACAAGATTGAGACCATGATTGAATTCAATTGGTGTCTCAATGGGTTTGCATCCCATTTTACCAAAATCCTTGAGAAGATCAAGGATGTATTTCTGCTGGGAAATGAAGATTCCCTATTGGGAGTAAGGAACTTCAATTCCTAGGAAATACTTGAGTTTTCCTAATTCCTTAATGTCAAACTCTTTACATAGGAATTGTTTAATGTTCAGATGTTCCTCTATATCATTTCCAGTGATGATAATATCATCGACATAAACCAAAAGAATGGACATTCTCCCAGAGACATTATGTTTAAGGAATAGGGTATGGTCACCGTAACTTTGTTTGTACCTCAAACTGATCATAGCTTTGATTAATCTATCAAAACATGCTCTAGGAGATTGTTTCAGGCCAGACAGCCTTTTCCAGTTTGCACACTTTTCCTTTCTCATATCAAGGAGGAATATCCATAAAGATGGTTTCCTCTAGATCTCCTAGGAGAAAAGCATTTTCTTACATCATATTGTTAGAGATTCCAGTCATAGTTAATGGCCAATGAGAGGTGTTCATTTTGGCAACAGGGGGCAAAGGTTTCAAAGTAATCCACTCCATGGGTTTGAGTGTACCCCTTTGCTACTAACCTTGCCTTATATCTAACTATGGTTTCATCGGAGTTGTATTTGATGGTAACGACCCATCTACATTCCACAGATTTTGCATATGTAGGAAGGGGAACCACTTTCCATGTTCTGTTCTTTTCTAAGGCATCCATATCATCATTCATTGCCCTAGTCCATTTTTCGTCAGACAGAGCTTCTGAGAGGTTTTTTGGTATACAACTTTCCATGAGGTTCTTTAAAAACCTTTTATAACTTTTAGAGGTCTTATTGTAAGATAAGAAATTGTTCATAGGATGAAGAGTACAAGCTCTAGTACGCTAGTTCTGCAATAAGGTTTGTGTTTCAAAATTTCTATTAATATTACTTCCAGGTGGTCACCATGACATCAACAGATCACTTCCTTTATGGCTAAAATTAACACACTTTTTTCTTTAAAACAGCAAATGAGCCTGAACATAATAGCAATTTACCCATACCAAAAAAATAATAATAATAATTAAAAAACACTGAAAGACAGCAAACTGCTGAGCGAATGGTCCAATTACAGATTACTTAAAGCAAGAAAATGAAACAGGAGTGAAAAGCGATATAAGCACTTGCATGAGCAAGAAACGGCTCATGGTGACAACCTCGCTATTTTGCAGGAGAAGCAAGCGATTGTGAGGGAAAGATGACTAAGTGCTAAAAGCTGAAAAGAAAATCGCAGATTTGAAAAGCCACATTCTTATGTTTAAGATTTTAAAGCTCAGGTATTTTTTTCAATCCATTGGAGTACAGATGTACCTTAATTTCCTGCATAAAAGAGTGAGATTAGTTTCCAGGTTAATGTTTATCTTTATCCTTCATCAGGTATATCTATCTCCTAAGACTATTCTTCATAACAACATGCTGGCAATCCCCAACAGATTTTGTCCCTCTTCCTTGCTTTCTGTTCGTCCCTCCTCTCCCTTGCTTGCACTATTATATTGAGTCTGTTTCTTTTATTTTTTCCAACATCTTTATTATGCGTAAAAACTGAAAACATGAAATAGAAGAACTATTCTTCATTCTCTTTTAATTCTTCACCTTCATTTGTATGCCTAATATATGAAAACATGTAATAGAAGAACTACGCTACCCTAGTCCAATTTTAATTGTCCTGCTTTCCTTTTTGGATTGCCCCAAAATGCTCGTCTATAAACATGCATTAATTGTCTTTTTATTTCTATACCTTTTCAAACTTTAAACTAATCATCATACTACCAAAATGCAATAAATACTACAACTACCCATTTAAGGATATTTTGGTAAATTTTTGTGTGAATTAACGTATTCAACCAACCTTTCTTGACATGTCTGAAAAGTCAAGCAAGACAACTAAATTAAGGCAGGTGGAGTATTATATAGATATTATTGAACCATAACTTCGCGCTTGGGGACCAGAGGAGCTCTTGTGCACTAGGTTGCATTTCGCATTTAACTACTACGGCAATAATGAATGTTAGACAATCCAGTTTACGTGGACAACATCTTGCTTTAAGAGGGAAATTGGGATCAGATATGTTTCAAAGAATCTTCCATACAGAGATATGATCAGAAAAAAGTAAGGGATCTTCAATACAAATAGAAATAAGATAGCATATTTCCTTCCAGTGGAAAAACAGTATCCTAACAAGTATAAACACTCATATTAAACCACAAAGAAGAAGCGGGGCGGGAGGCAGGGAGGGGAGGGGGAAGACCTCACTAAAACACTAAAAAGAAAAAGGCGATCCAATATGCTATTTGCATATTGATAGAAGAAATCAAAAGATTATGAAACTATTGAACGGGTTTCCCTTCTTATGGTCTATAAGTAGAATCAACAATAAACTCACCCATCACCAAAAATAAATACTCAAATTGTAGACAATATGAACAAGAGATCTTGCTTGCAATTCTTTTTTTTTACAAGAGATAATTATCAGACAAAGCCTGTTGAAGATCGGACAAGACATATCCAACATGCCATATACATAATTTACACAATCTGGGTCAGGAAAAACAGTCAGGTTACAACCCAAAGACAGAAAATTCAGCATGGAAAAATGCAATTCAGCAAATAAAATATTATGCATTCAAGATTCTGATATAGCATACCTGTTCTTGATGTTAGAAGTAGAGGCTTTACTCTTTAATGTAGTTTCTGGCTTTTTGGGTTTAGAGTTGGAGCGAACAGAAGCACTGGATGCATTCCTGACCGGCTAAATCAAATGCAGATTCAAGTCAAATGACAGTGACTCCAAAACTGGATGAAAAAACCAACACACGAGGCATTTTTTTTTACCGTTATGCTGATAGCTTCTTTTGGTGCAGCTGGTGCCTCACAAATGCATAAGGGCATTCCACACTTGCATTCTACATTGACCTCGGAAGAAGGTTGCCTGCCACTTGGTTCAGCTTCCGTCTCTCCAGATGAATTGATGTTTAAATTTGAAAACGCATCAGTAACTGTACTGCTCCTATTTGAAACACTTCCATCATCTTTTTTAACCCTCCTTGCAAATTAAAATTGAAAAACAACATAAGACAGAGCAAATAAACTACTAGAGTTTGGACACCCATTATTCTTCTTTTCCATTCAATCCAAATAAAGCAATTTTATTCATCGAATAAGGTAATCTTCATGCTTCACTCTTACTTTTAAACTCACAATACATCACATTCCCTTTATTTGACACGCAAACCGATGCAATTCAACCGACATTTCAACCAAAATTCACTAACTCAATATTAATTAACCCAAATAAATCCATGTCCAAACGGACAATAATATCCTCTTTTATCCTCAAGCAATGCAACACAAAATTGTTATTAGTAAGAGAAATCAGGAAGCTTACATAAGAACAATTAACAGTATTCTGATATTAATGAGAAAAAATCACAAACCGAATGTACCATGTCCGGAGGTTCACATGTGTTAAAAAGTGTAGATAATTAGAGAAATAGAAGAATAAGATTGGGAGAAAGAGAGATTTTATTGATCATTAACACTTATCGGGTATAATAAGTGTGAGAATTACAATATATATAAGGGGCCTCCAACGGCTATAAAAGTACATGCCACTAACGGCTAGTGTACAAGGTGCATCGTACACACTAAACTAGTTTAAGCTTAACTAGTTACACTAAAAAGGGAAGCAAACTAAATAGGATCATAATACACCAAAACTCCACACTCCCCCTCAAGGTTGGTTGTAGATATCAATGCAACCAAGCTTGGAATGTAGGAGTTGAAAAACTTGATTGGAGACAGTTTGGTGAGGATGTCTCTACTTGATCTCTGGATGGAACATGATTGAGTGAGATTTCATTCCTATCCACCTTTTCTCTGATAAAGTGCCTGTCAACTTCCACATGCTTTGTCTTGTCATGTTGAACTGGATTTTCAGCCATGCACAGGGTAGATATGTTGTCACACAAGACTTGAATAGGTTTGCCATTGTCCATCTTTAGGTCTTGCATCAACCTTTTTAGCCATATCCCTTCACAAATTCCCAAAGCCAGTGCTCTAAGTTCAGATTCAGCACTGCTTCTTGACACCACATCCTGCTTTTTGCTTCTCCATGTTACCAAGTTGCCCCAAACATAAGTGCGTAGAGCTCCGATGTTGATCTCATATCGCTTTTATCCCCCGCATAACCGGCATCGTGAAGACCTTCAACTCATTTGAATTCCCCTTTCGAAAATGCAACCCTTGGCCCGGATTCTTCTTGAGGAATCTTAAGGTCCCGTTCACGCTTTCCATGTGTCTTTCGGTTGGGTTGTGCATGTGCCGGCTCACCAATCCAACCGCAAAACAAATATCGTGTCCGGTGTGAGATAGATAGATAAGTTTGCCCACCGCCTTTGATACATCTCCTTATTAACTCGGAGGACTGTCTTTCTCTTTTCCAAGCTTTAAACCTGGTTCTACTGGAGTGTCAGCTGGTTTACAGCCTAACATCCCAGTTTCCTTTAACAGATCAAGTGTATACTTCCTCTGAGACATAGAAATCCCTTCAGAATTTCTTGAGATTTCCATCCCTAGGAAGTATTTCAAACTTCCTAGATCTTTTACCTCAAATTCACAAGCCATTGCATTTTTCATAGATATAATATCATTTGGATCATTTCCAGTGATAACAATATCATCCACATAAACAGCAAGGATGGTCAATTTCCCTGTGTTAGTGGATTTTATAAACAGAGTGTGATCTGCATGACTTTGAACAAAGCCATGCTTGATGACAAATTTGGAAAATCTTCCAAACCATGCTCTTGGAGATTGTTTCAGGCCATACAGTGCCTTTTCCAACTTGCACACTTCACCAGCCTTTCCTAATTTTTCAAATCCTGGAGGAATGTGCATGTACACATCCTCCTCAAGATTCCCATTTAGGAAGGCATTTTTTATATCCAGTTGATGTAGGGGCCAATCAAGGTTAACTGCAATGCTTATCAACACTCTTATGGTGTTATGTTTTGCCACTGGAGCAAAGGTTTCATGATAGTCAATCCCATAGGATTGTGTGAAACCTTTTGCTACAAGTCTAGCTTTGTATTTGTTAAGAGTGCCATCGGCATTGCATTTTATGGAAAATATCCACTTACACCCAACTGGTTTCTTTCCAGGGGGTAAAGTAGTGATTCTCCAAGTATTTGTCTTGCAAAGAGCATTGAACTCTTCTTCAACACCTTTTTCCACTCGGGAGAGTTAAAAGCCTCATTGATAGTCCTTGGAATTTGGATTTTATCCAAACTACGGATCGACCACCAGCATCCCCTTTTCTAAGATTATTGTATGAAAGAAAGTTGTATAAGGGATAGGTTTGTACACTTTCTTCGGTTGCCTTTCTTTGAGCAATGGGTCTATCATCAACCTCATCTTCAATTATTTCATTTTCGAACTTTCGATGTGGTTCCATCGCTTTCGATTTTTCGAACTTTGTTCGATAGGATCATGTGATTCATAAGTGTCATCATCCGATATTTCGGATTCGTATAATAGCTTTCCTTTTTCTAGTGTATACAATTACACTAGGATTAGGAACATTTTCTGTTCCATTCACGATTCGAATCTTTATGTTGTTCATGATCGAGTCATGTACATTTTCGGTGGTGTTAATAGGATCGGCCCCCTTTTTCATGAGGAGCGGGGGTTTCCTCATTTTGATTATCATAGTATGGAATATTGGTATTCCATACTTGATTAAATTCATTGAAATTCTCCCCCGACCTTCATGATTGTAGAAGGGCTGATTTTCATGGAAAGTCACATCCATAGTGTTGTACATTTTTTTTGATGTAGGACAATAGCACTTATAGCCCTTCTGAGTGGGGGAATATCCCACAAATATGCACTTTATAGCTCTAGGATCAAGCTTTCCTCTGTGTTGTGAGTGGACATGCACATAACATGTGCATCCAAACACTCTTAGAGGAATATTGCCAAAAAGGTGAAACTCAGGATAGTGCTCTTTTAGAACATCCATTGGAGTTCTGAAATTCAGAACTCTTGAAGGCATTCTATTAATGAGATAAGTTGCTGTCATGACAGCTTCACCCCATAGAAATTTTGGAACCTTCATTGTAAACATGATACTTCTTGCCACCTCCAAGAGGTGTCTGTTTTTTCTCTCAACCACCCCATTTTGTTGGGGTGTATCAACACAAGTACTAACATGAATGATCCCTTTTTCGAGAGAAAAGGAGTTGAGACTATGTTCAAAGTATTCTTTGCCATTATCGCCGCATACTTTAATCTTTGTACTAAACTCGAGTTTCAATCATAGCATAGAATGATTTGAATATAGTACCAACTTCGATTTCTCCTTTAAGAGAAACAACCATGTTACCCCGCCGTGATCATCAATGAATGTAACAAACCATCTTTTTCCGGTTGATGTGGTTTGTCTTGAAGGTCCCCAAATATCACTTGTGGAACAAAGGTGAGAAAGGAGTAGAAGGTTTATAACCTCCAAGAGGATACACGATCTCGTGTGTTTAGCTAATTCACACACTCCACAATGTAATTCGAAATGATTTTCTCATTAAACATACTAGGATACAAATTCTTCATATAAGCAAAATTAGGATGTCCCGATCTATAATGTAACATCATAATTTGATTGCAAGAATTTCCCGAACTCGTTGCTACTAGCAAGGCCTTTAGGAATCTCATCAAAGAACTTGTCGGTGAAGACAGCTTTGAGAATATAGAGATCGAGTGAGTTTTACCACTAGCAATCTCCTTCGAGAGAATTCAACTCCCGAAATTTACGGCCATTAGGATGGAACAGACAAAGTGCAATTTGAGTCCTTTGTGATCCTTTTTACGTATAGAAGGTTGCATTCTAGTTTAGGAACATATAAAACATTATTCGAGTTATATTCTCTCGTAACCCTCACATCCCCCGTTCCATAAACTCGGAAATAGAACCATCTGCAATCCTTATATTATGGAGATTTTTGCACTTCGTATATCAAAGAAATAATTCTGGATTTCCAACATGTGGTGGAAGCACCGAATCCACAATCCGAGAGGTTCTTAATGATTGAAGTTCCAAGATATATGCATTAAAACACGGACTGAATTGTGCATGGAAGGATGGGCTTGTGAACAATGAGCGGCTAGAAGCCTTTTTAAGTCCACAATTTGCTCCTTAGTAATTTGACAATCGGGTTTGTTGTTTTGCACACCAAGTAGACTTTGTGACCATGGTATCGCCTTCATGGAGAGTAGGAGTGATGTTCTTTACGGTAGCTTTCTCCTGCTCTCTTTATATTTGATATCAGCCACCATAGCCTTGAGTGATGAGGGGGGGTTTTGTGTGCCCTTTATATGCCTTTGTGTGCCATGTTGGCCCGGGCTTGTTATAGGCCCACACTTGAGGGGGCGTGTTAAAAGTGATATAAGGAAATATAGTAGCGCCTTTACTAACACCAATTGGTTTTAGTACAACGGTAAGCGCTTGATCTTTAATAAAAAGGAAGAATATATTTCTTATAATTGAATCTTGAGGATTACAAGAGTTTAAATAGAAGATTACAAGATGAACATAACGGCAGGTTTGACAGATAAGTCAAAAAGCCTGTCCAACGGCTAGTTAATTAATAGAGACACTCTTAACTCTTAAGTTCCCAGTAGTGTAGTTGATCAGCTGAGTTGAGGATCAGCTGTGATGAGGATCAGCGAAGGAGATGCGATATATTTTGACAACATGCTAGAGTACCTCCATTAAGAAACAGGATTGCCTTCACAAAGTAACAGAACAGAACATAAACAAGCCAGGGATAACTATTCGCCAATCACTAAATCTAGACGAGTGTTCACCGAGCTTAATGCAAAGTATATGTTAGAATGTATAAGTGTACAAAAACACTTCTCCGTGACACTAACATTTGGGTGAACTTCCAAGCGAGATGGTAAGTTATCGTGGTACCAAAGTAAACGATCAATAGGCAGAATGCTACTGCTAGTCTGCTACTACTCTATGCTACAGCTTGTGCACTCTAATGCTATGCTTCTTGACCACGTATTCGCTAGCCCAAGAACGTGTTGAATGAGTACATGTATAATTCCACTTATCCCCAACAATTTAAGCTTTTAAGTGAGATTATAAAGAAATTTGTCAATAATCCTTCTCCAACCAAAAAACCAACAGTGCATGTCAATATAAAACTTGAATCTTTTTGTTTTTCAGTATAACTCATCTCACCTTACCTTTGTTCCTTTATTTGTTCAATCGTATTATATTCAACTCCTAACTCAATTGTTGCGCCAGGGAGAGGCTAATCAGTGGTGGACCCACCGACCCAGAAATTATGATAGGGTGGTCTTGCTTTCACTTTTCAAAGGAATATATATATATATATATATATATATATATATATATATATATATATATATATATATATATATATAATATATATAGGGGGGTTCTATTTGGACCCCCCTATTTACTACTTGCACCCACTTACTACTTGTACCACAAAAAATTACTTCGGGCACCACATGATTTTTTATATAGGGAAGTCGATCACACTTTGGTGTTCTTGTGGAACACCAACGTCAGTCACAGTGACGTTGGTGTTCCACAAGGAACACCAGTGTGGCTGACGTTCCCTATATAAAAAAGTGTTAAATCTTAGAACGTCAGTCCATGACTTTTCACTGGTGTTCCTAGTGACATACCAACGTCAGTGACGCCACTAGGAACACCAGTGTGAGTGACGTTTTTTTCACCCGAAAAAATATTCATTAATGTGGTGCAAGTAGTAAAAATGGGGGTCCAAATAGAACCCACCTATATATATATATATATATATATATATATATATATATATATATATATATAGGGAGGTTTTGGTATGTTGTTAAATTTTTATCAATAAATGATATAAGGAGTTAGAAATTTTGCAAAAAGTAAAAAACAAATAATAAATAAATAAATACTTTGCAAAAGGGTTGAACCCACACCTCTTGAAAGTAAAGAGAGAGCTCTCTCTCACCAGGACACTAAACTAATACATTAATACAATTTTTATTTTTTTATTTTGCAAATTTTGGGGTGGGGTACAGGGGAGTTGAATGTTAGTAAGCAGATTGTGGGATGCATATTGATAATCATCCCAAAAATTTATTTAGCGAAAACTCTAGCTCAAGCAAAAGCAATGATGAAGTTCAAGTTTTAAAAACGTCTCCACTCGCTAATCTTGCTTCGTTTAGTTGATCTTAGGTGCAGCAAGTTTTCATATGCCATCTTTCCACAGGTTATGAGGAAAGCAGACCTAAATGATTGTGTCAGTAAGTTTATTTAAGGCAACCTTCTGAATTCGCTCAGGAAGGTTTGTTGATCTAAAGTCCTCCTAAGTCAAGTAAATGAAGTTTAACAAAGTACTATATTGTTTAATTTAGTCTTTAAATGGTAGTGTGTTGGTCTTTCAGATTTTTCACTCAAGGCAAATAATGGTAATATCGGGTGTGTATGTTGACAAAATCGTTACCTCTAAAAATAATTGGGCTTCAGCAAGAAAATTTTATCACATGCAAGTATGTACTGGACATGTTAACTTACGCAGGGAGATGAAACCAGCAATTTATACATGGATAAGAGAGAATCTTTTAGCTGTTGAATAAGTTTATTTATCAGTTAAAGACACTTGGAAGGGTGATTAGACACCTAAACTATCTGTTGAGCGTTAAGTATGTTAAGTTTCTACCTCCCCAACATCTTAAATGTTTTGGGAGAGATGGTAATTCAACATAATATCAGAGCAGGTCATGGGTTCAAACCTCTCTGCCAACATTATTTTCCCATTATATTGTTTGTCTATGTGAGTATTAGGCCTCTTTGTTGGCATTGTTCTACCTTGTATATGCCTTTGTGTGCCTTATTGACCTTTGTTATAGGCCGACACTTGAGGGAGTGTGTTGAAGTATTTAATATGTTAATTATCTACCTCCCTATAACTTAAGCATTTGGGAGAGATCGTAATTCAATACCATCTTCGCATATTGTGTATTGTTGCAAGTCTTGTGAACTGTTTTTCAACTTACACCAATTGGAAAGTTACAAGTTAAACCTAAACTATTTAGAGGAGAAAGTTATGTCAAGTAGTTGGATACACTTAAAGACGTCATGGACATACACCCATCAAAGGAAACTAATATGTTAAGTTGTTTGGGTTTTCCAGTTGATAGACAACCAATTACTAGTTATTGCATCTTGGATGGAGGTAATCTTGTCTTATAGGCTCGTTAAAAAGCCCCCAGCAGTGGTTGACAGCATTTTGAATCAAAGTACTCACTACTCAGTTGTGGGCATTGTGGCTAGTGCCATGAGAAAGGAGGGTCTAGCATTCAGTATTGGAACTCCCAGAATTGCATTTAGCTTTCATTTGCACAGTATCAAATTCAGTTCTCCACAACGTACAATATTATAGTCCTTATCATCCTGGGAAAACGCTGTTGGTCTGGCTTGTTTTAAGACAGGAAGGAGGCTGAAGATCCTCTAGCCAATCGGTAACTAATGGTTACGACTGCTGCACTTTGAACCAAGTCTGGATATAAACATCTAGGGCTCCAACTCATGGAAAATATTGAATAGATTTACAATGTATGTTTGTGGTGTTACTGAAACTCTCACCATTTAACAATAAGGGGAGGGGGAAGGGGGGAGGGGGCATCAGATAGGTGCAAGGTAAAGAAAGGTATGACCGTTTGACCATCACTTTTAATAAAAGAAGATTATTTATAATTACCGAGATGAGTCATTGAAACAATCAGCACAAACCCTGACAGGTGAATGAAGACCAAATTGAGGTAATGCCTGAAAACAAGCCCATACAAGAAGGTTAAAAAAAATCCATTTGCATGTTAACAAGCATGTTAATCTCTTCCGGTAGTCATAAAACACATACCATCTGATTTGAAGAATGATCAGAACATAAAGTACGGCCACAACATCGGCAATGATGCTGCAAGTAAGACGGCACAACAGTTCAGCTTAGACAATATCATAACAACACATGGCACTTTAATTTAGCATAATTAAAAAAACGGGGGATTACAAATTTAAAATGGAAGAAACATAAAATATATTGCCTTCATTAATCTTCTTATCCTCGTTTCTATTAATCTTTCTTATACATACACATTTCCCATCCATAATCTCCAATTTGACACTATTTCTTCTCAAGGTCAACACATTGAGAGTACAAGGCAGAAATACGTTTTCTAACCCAATTCAGACCAAAAGTGCCCCCAAGGCAAAACAAATCTTACATATAAAACAGAAACAAAACTCAACAAAATATTCACACTTATGAAAAAAATACCAGAGTTTCAGTCACTTAGCCTAAAGATTCAACAAACAATACTAAAGTTGTGTATCCCAAAGTACACTGCTGATGAATGCAGAGCTATTAACACACAACTTTACAAGTACTGAGGCAACCAAGTTCCTTATAAACACCAGAAACACCTTCCTCCGTTCTAAGACAATTCACATCTATACATGTATTGTCACAAGTGAATATCCACCACTTTAACACGCTCACGATCCGTGTGAAACTGGAAATGTAGCTATTTTAGACTATTCAAAACTGTAATTTGATTGTCTGAACAAAAACAAATTGGAATGTGAAGCTACTCGATCAAGCGGATGTGAACTCAGAAATAAATCAATTTCCATTTCCTTCACAATCAAGTCCAATCGTAGCGACAGCATATGAAATCTAATCAATCCAATAGAAACATAATTGCATCGTTTTATAAGAAAATTATCCACACGTAGCTGAGATTCGCTAGTAATCTGTTCCCAATCCGGTGAAGTTTGAATGCATGTTTGAGAGATCGTACCCGACGCCTGAAGGCTGTAAAACTGCAGTTGCAGACATCACATCGTTGCGCTTCCGCAAACGGCGGCGGCTCCATATTCAGCTGCCTCAGCCGATTGCACGGAGTCAACTAGCACGGGAAGTTAGAAGTGAGACTGGATTCCGATTTGGAAAGGTTACTTCTTTTTCATTAGGAGGGGGAATGGTTAATATGGGAGCTAGAATCTGATCACACGTAGCTAAAGAATTCACATCATAATCCTTATTTTCTATCTCTAAAATAATATAAAATATGGTCCAAAGACCCAAAAGTATACAAAACGGACTTATTAGATTTATAAGGACAAAAAGGAATCTGTTGGACTTATAAGGACATTAAATTAGATAGATAGACTAAATACCTTTAATGAAGAAAAAAATAAAATAAAAAAAAAAAAAGGGAGGAGGCGCTGCTATGTTTTTTTTTTTTTTTTTTTTTTTTCAGCCCAGGCGTTCAGATCAGAGTTGGTTTTTTTTTTTTTTTTTTTTTTTTCTTTCAGCCCAAGCGTTCATATTTTTTTTTTTTTTTTTTTTTTTTTTTTGAACCGATGTATTGACCATCGCAATACAATGACCACCCCCGATGCACCGCGATATAGGGACACGGCGATGAAACGACACCGTGATGCAGAGACACCGTAATGAAGTGACACCGCGATGCAGAGACATCGCGATGCAGAGACACCGCGACGCCCGATGCGATGACCATCTCGAAACCGCGACGCCCGATGCGATGACCATCTCGATGCAGAGACACCGCGATGAAGCGACACCGCGACGTAGAGACACGGCGATGAAGCGACAACGCGACGTAGAGACACGGCGATGAAGCGACACCGCGATGCAGAGACACCGCAATGAAGTGACACCGCGATGCAGAGACATCGCGATGCATAGACACCGCCATGCAGTGACCACCCCCGATGCAGAGACGCCGCATTGCAGAGACACCTCGATGACGTGACGGCATATTGTATGGATTTATGCAGTGACATCATAATATATGTATCAATTTATGCCGTGACGTCTTATGGTATCGATTTATGCGGTGACGTCTTACAATGACGTCTTATTATATCGATTTATGCAGTGACGTGTTATTGTATCGATTTATGCAGTGACGTCTTATTGTATCGACCTATGCAGTGGCGTCTTATTATATCGATTTATGCAGTGACGTCATGCAGTGACATGCACTTCACCACGATGCAGTGACCACCCCCGATGCAGAGATACCCCCGATGCAGAGACACCGCGATGAAGTGACACCGCATTGCAGAGACACCGCGATGAAGTGACACCGCATTGCAGAGACACCGCGATGAAGTGACACCGCGATAAGTGACACCGCGATGAAGTGACACCGCGATAAGTGACACCGCAATGCAGAGACACCGCGATGCAGTGACCACCCCCGATGCAGAGACACCGCGATGAAGTGACACCGTATTTATGCAGTGACATCAACAATTTATGCAGTGACTTCGACAATTTATGCAGTGACATCATGCAGTGACATCGACAATTTATGCAGCGACATAAAATAAGATCCGGAGTCGGATCTTTATTGAATTCGTAAATAAAATGTGAAAAACGTGCAAAAATCTTCGGCGGCCGAAATGGAAGGGAAAACAACTGATTTTGGCCTCGAAAAAGCTGTGAATGGCCTATGGCTATTCACCTTGACGTCGGCGTCGGAGAGAGCTTTCCGAAATGGGGTCATGCGCGCAAAACGGACATCGGGGCCGAAAGTTATGGCCAAAATACTAACACCTGTCCGAACGCTCCCTTTTGTCCATGTATTTGATCGCAGCCAATGTGGAATCCGACAACTCCGCCTCATATGCGCCAGCATCATGACGTCTTATTGTATAGATTTATTCAGTGACGTCTTATTGTATCGATTTATGTAGTGACATCAATGTCACTTCATTAATTGTCTAATGTATGCAGTGACATCTACGGTGACATCAATGTCACTTCATTAGTTGTCTAATGTATGGCTGTATGCAGTGACATCTGCAGTGACCTGAATGTCACTTCATTAATGAACCAAGTTATGTAAGGTACTAATATTGAAATACAAGCACTACAAGATTAAGACCCAAAATCAAGAACAAAAACTGAAATTCCTATGAAAAGACAAACACAAAACCAGAAAATCCAAATCCGTCAATGAGAGGTACAACAACTATTCACTTCATTAATTATACCACAAACCGTGAGCTGCAGATATTAGCCATTATATGAAAACTTAGGTAATTAAATCAAAATGATTTGCAGACTGATTACACAGCAAACTGATTGAAAACTTATAGTGGTGTTTAGATAAGTGTCACAACAGGTTCATATACTGCCATTATCAAAATTGATTCACTACAGGTACAAGGTTACACACAGAATAATGAAACAACACTTTGAAGAAAAATTTCAGACAGTAAAAATCAAGAACAGATTGCAAAAGGCAGCTGCTAAAATTTTCAGGTATACTCTTATACTGTCCAAGTCCAGAAAGTGTTCAGATTAATTCAACTCAATTTCAACAAATATTATACTCAAAATGATATGGATCAACAAGGATTAATACAGCAAAATCAGAATAATACAATGCTAGTTTACAAATAGAATCGAAGCAGATTGCACAAAATCACACTTTCAGCCTTTATCTAAGGAGCCGAACTACCAACTGAAATTCAAGTAAGATAATCAGGTCTCAAGAGATCAGATTATCAGACCTGAAGGTCAAGGCTGAATTACAAATGTTCAAAGAAAACAAAGACGAAGAGCTGTGCCTTTTCAAGCTATATTCAGCAAATTTACAAGGGCGGCGAAGATGTACACAAATCAGAGCAGACTTTTAGTACCAGGTTCAAGTAAGTATGCAGTGACATCTGCAGTGACATCAATGTCACTTCATTAATGAACCAAGTCATGTAAGGTACTAATATTGAAATACAAGCACTGCAAGATTAAGACCCAAAATCAAGAAACAAAAACTGAAATTCCCATGAAAAGACAAACACAAAACCAGAAAATCCAAATCCGTCAATGAGAGGAAGATTACAACAATTATTCACAAAGAGCATCTCATACATCATACATGTGAGAGGAACAATATGCCAAGAAGAGTATGAGTCCATGTATGATCAACCCAGATTCTCAAATGATGCGGAATGTTAAGGGTGATTTTATACATTTTATAAGGATATATTTTATATCAATATTCCCCATATATGGATGTTTTTCGTAGAATTCGAGCTTATAATCGATTAATTGAGCAAATGACGTTTTGAATAGTTAAAATGCAAAATCGAGTAAATATCGTGGTTTTATTATCTATTTTGTATGGTTTTACGTTTTGCTCGGTTTTGTCATCTTTTAGGTGCACAAATGTGGAATGGAAGAGGTCTAAATGATGTTTGATTGAAGATTAAAATGGAAAGAAAGAGATACAAGAGGATGAAGATGAAATAAAGCTTGGGAAAATCCCGAAAACGACTCGTAATACGACGGGCTAGTCAAAAAGGCGTTTTACGAAGAAGAATCCTTAATGAAAGTTGTAGAGTTTTCCGAGAGCTTTTTTATGACATTCGGATCATAATTTTTGGAGGTCTACAACTCAAGATATGAATTTTAGAAGTTTGAGTCCATATATTCCATGCAGAACGGGCGTCCGGACCCTAATTGCTTCAACCGACTTAAGAAGCTTTTCTTTCAGCCGACATACATAAATCCTAATTAAATAAGGATTTAATTTCAGCCGCAGCCGCCTTATACTATTTATAAATACGATGCGCATGCATACAATCCCATAATATTGATTAACATTATTTCAAATTAAGCAAAAACACTCACCGCACCGGCGCGGCTTCGAGGAGTTCAAGGCCGGTCACCCGAGCCTTGTGCTCGGGTGATCCGGGTTAGATTAGATGTCGTTTTCTTCCGTTTTCGATTCATGGATTCAATCATGTACCAAACTACGTGAGTTTATTTATTTAATTTATTCATCCTTATTCGTTTTTTATGATCTTTAATTTATTTTGTATCGTTCTATGATTTTGATGCTATGATGTGAATTAGATCGAGAGATCAGTTTGCTATTGATACGTTTACAACATACGGAAGTTGCGTAGACTAGATCACCATAGAAAGATAGGATCTTTAATCATTAATTATGTGACAAATTAATTGGTTAATTATCTAGGTTGTTAGATTCTAAAATACGAGAGTTAACCTGAATCTACACCTTCGTTTTGTTTGAATATCGGTCTCAACATTCGAGAGAGGAGAGATTGATAAATTGAATTCACTACGAGAGTAGGATTTCAGAGCTTGAGAATACGGATTCACTAAGAGATTATGGATTTGTGTCTCGTGTCAAGGTGAAACCACAATTTGAATTAAAGTCATGAGATGAACTAGGATTGAGATCACTTAGTTTGTACATTGTTTGAGCCCATGTATCGTTAGTTTAGTTTAGTTTTATTTCGTTTTAGCTTAGATTTAGTTTACTTGTTCTATGTGTTATTTGTTCGTTCTTTCGTTTATTTGTTTTCTTGAGTAACAATTGAGAGGATTAATAAAATTAGATTCAACATCCCAATTCCCTGTGGATCGATACCCGTACTTACCCTACTATGCTAGCAACTACCCGGTATTCGGCCGGTTAGGAGGTAGTTTTGCATGGTAGTATAGGTTTTATAAATTTTATTTTGTTTTAATGATGCAAAATCCTCCCAACAAAAGTGGCGCCGTTGCCGGGAAATCGGTGTTTTGTTGAATTTAATTGAGTTAATTCTTCGATTTTGTTACGATTTATTTTTCGTTCAATAAAAGTAGCGATAAATAAGTTGAGAGTTTTTATTTTTGCCGTGTTTCGATGACCGTAGGGTTAAGAATGTGCAAAAAGTTTTTTACTCAACTTATGAAACGTGAATTATATGTTTAGATGTAGTCTAGTCTAACCCCATGTGCTATAATTTGATGAGGCTGCTGTGTTGTTATGTGTACGTGTTGGTTTGTTTTGAGTTGATTTAGTTGTGTTTATCCCGTATAGTGCAAATTCGTTGTTTGGACGAGCGTTTATCGCCCGTCCGCTTCATAATGCGTGAACGCACGTTGTATGTTGGACGTTCGTCCGTCCCAAAACGTATCGCTAAAGAACCCACGGACGTCCACGCCCGTCCGGCTTAAGTTTTAAACGCCCGTTGAATTAGTGAACGCCCCGTGTTCCGTATTTCTTCTCAATTTGATTTTTAATGCTTTATTTGATATGGATACTTTAAATTGAGCTTCGTGGCTAATTGTTTTTACGTAGATGTTCTGAACTTGCATGTTTACATCTTTCCATCTACGAATCCATGTTAAATAACTGCTTAACTTTTATATACATGATTCATCTAGGCATGTTATAGTTACTGTCGGTTCTCGTATGCTATAACTGTTCTTATCATTGTTAGTGGCTAATGTCGGTTTCCGTATGCTACATATCGTTATGATGAATCTTTTAAGCTTTGAGACTTACGTGCTTCCTTTGTTTTTTTTATAACTCATTTGGGTAGCTACTGTCGGTTTTCCGTATGCTACGTCCAGTCCATATGAGTTATATCTGTTTAGTATAGCTAACTGTTGGTTTTCCATAATGCTATCATTTTTGACGAGTCTTAAGGCGCGTCTACACTGCATGTAATGGACAGCACTGTCGTTTATCGTAACCTGTCATTATTTGGTAGACGTTTATTTTATACATGTCGTGTTGCAAATGAGTGGGCTAATTTTCTTTCTTTTATTTTCTTTTATTTTTGCATATCATTTAGCTGCATTGTTCATCTAGTTGCATTGTTTTTCTATTTTTTTTTCTTTTATTTTTCTTGAGCCTAGTTAACTGTCGGTTTCCGTAATACTACCTCGTTTTCTTTATTTTTAGTTTCTGCATAGGCCGTAGTCACTGTAGGGTTGTCCTCTCAACGTGCTCGGCTGAGCTCGTCGAATTTATTTTTATTTATTTTATTTTTAGGATTGCATATCATGTAGGCTGCATTGTAGTATATTTTCATGTAGTTGCACCTAGCCTACTATTTTGTAATGTTCCATGTATATGTTCCATCTTTATATGAGCTTAATTTGAAATATCTCTATAACTCCTTTTCCATGTGTTTTACATGTATAATCCTTTTTCCCCGTAGACTCTTTTTTGCACCGATCAAGTCTCAGGATATTTTTGATAGCTATTGTGCACTTTCACGATGAATTCGGTTTACCCGTGATGCTCCACGCTCTATCGAGCTATGCAAATAGCTTTGGTTTTTACCAATTTTTCCGGAATTGCAAGCATCCAATCGCCTAAGTTCTCTATTTGTTTTATTTCGTATAACTTGAGGACAAGTTGCAATCTAAGTGTGGGGGAGGGGATAGATGATTTATGTATCTACTTTCATTTGCTCATATTAGTTATAATTTTCTATGAAAAGTGCTTCAATTTTCAAAAAATTTTTGTTTAGTCCTGAGTAACATTTCACTAGCATGCTAGTTTTATAATCTGGCACCTTTAGTTGTTATCAGTAGTCATATCATGTTCTGAGAATAGGTTTAGTAAGTCGATACTCACTTGAACTTCATTTCACGAACCTATTAGATGAAGAGCCAAATATAGAATAGTTTCCGGTTAGTTAAAGGGAAGTTAATTCTTGATACAGATAACACTTATTTAGCATTAATGAAAGTTAAGAACTTGTGCTATACTCACAGTTAGAATCTCAGTACCTTAGTGTTCTTGAGAACTTTGAGAGTCTTGAATGTGTTAGAAATATATTTGACCGAGAGTTTCCAAAGAGTTTGAAAAATATAAAAATATATATATATCTATAAATAATAAATGAATAAAATTTCTTTGCGGGAATTTTGTTTATATCTATCACCTCGAGTCCATTTGGATACTGCCCCAATTGGGGAGTGTGGTTTACCTTGGACAGTAAGGGATTGAGTGATCTCAGGGTGACTGCCTCTAATGTAGGGGAGTGTGTTATACTTTTGAGACGCGACGATAGGAAATATAAAATATACGTTTTTTTTGGAATTCTAAGTCAAGTTGATCTAAACCCGGTAGAGACCCGAAAGGTATTTTCTTGGTACTAAGTAAAGGAATTTAGTTGTGAGTTGGTTACTATGTTCTTGGTAATTAGTTTTTGTTAGGTAAGTGTCGTAGATAGAATGAAGTTTTCGTTTAGTTGACCGGATAACTCGTTAGTGCTTGATGTATTATATCGAGAGAGGATCGGTGGAAGTTTAGTAGGTTCGCACACACATCACCGAGTGAGGTCGATTTGCTTGAATACTAGCTTGTCATGATTTTGACTATATCTCGTGTCAGGTTATGTGGATTCTTGATAGTATGTTCTCGTTTTGTTTTGCTCTGGACGAGCAAGGTTTAAGTGTGGGGGAGTTGTTAAGGGTGATTTTATACGTTTTATAAGGATATATTTTATATCAATATTCCCCATATATGGATGTTTTTCGTAGAATTCGAGCTTATAATCGATTAATTGAGCAAATGACGTTTTGAATAGTTAAAATGCAAAATCGAGTAAATATCGTGGTTTTATTATCTATTTTGTATGGTTTTACGTTTTTCTCGGTTTTGTCATCTTTTAGGTGCACAAATGTGGAATGGAAGAGGTCTAAATGATGTTTGATTGAAGATTAAAATGGAAAGAAAGAGATACAAGAGGATGAAGATGAAATAAAGCTTGGGAAAATCCCGAAAACGACTCGTAATACGACGGGCTAGTCAAAAAGGCGTTTTCTGAAGAAGAGTCCTTAATGAAAGTTGTAGAGTTTTCCGAGAGCTTTTTTATGACATTCGGATCATAATTTTTGGAGGTCTACAACTCAAGATATGAATTTTAGAAGTTTGAGTCCATATATTCCAGAACGGGCGTCCGGACCGAATTGCTTCAACCGACTTAAAAATTCTTTTCTTTCGGCCGACATACATAAACCTAATTAAATAAGGATTTAATTTCAGCCGACTTACTCCTCTTATACTATTCATATATATGCATACAAACCCTAATCCCATAATTTGATTAACATTATTTCAAAATTCTCGCAAAAACACAGCGCGCGCAATTTGGAGTTCAAGGCCGGTCACCCGAGCCTTGTGCTCGGGTGATCCGGGTTAGATTAGATGTAGTTTTTCTTCCGTTTTTGTTACGATTCATGGATTCAACATTGTACCAAACTATGTGAGTTTGATTTATTTTCAATTAATTCGGTCCTTATTCGTTTTTTATGATCTTTAATTTATTTTGTATCTTTCTATGATTATGATGCTATGATGTGAATTAGATCGAGAGATCAGTTTGCTATTGATACGTTTACAACATACGGAAGTTGCGTAGACTAGATCACCATAGAAAGATAGGATTTTTAATCATTAATTATGTGACAAATTAATTGGTTAATTATCTAGGTTGTTAGATTCTAAAATACGAGAGTTAACTTGAATCTACACCTTCGTTTTGTTTGAATATCGGTCTCAACATTCGAGAGAGGAGAGATTGATAAATTGAATTCACTACGAGAGTAGGATTTCAGAGCTTGAGAATACGGATTCACTAAGAGATTATGGATTTGTGTCTCGTGTAAAGGTGAAACCACAATTTGAATTAAAGTCATGAGATGAACTAGGATTGAAATCACTTGGTTTGTGCATTGTTTGATCCCATGTATCGTTAGTTTAGTTTAGTTTTATTTCGTTTTAGCTTAGATTTATTTACTTGTTCTTTGTTTATTTGTTCGTTCTTTCGTTTATTTGTTTTCTTGAGTAACAATTGAGAGGATTAATAAAATTAGATTCAACATCCCAATTCCATGTGGATCGATACCCGTACTTACCCTACTATGCTAGCAACTACCCGGTATTCGGCCGGTTAGGAGGTAGTTTTGCATGGTAGTATAGGTTTTATAAATTTTATTTTGTTTTATGATGCAAAATCTCCCCCCAACACACAACAAATTGGACATATAAATGCAAGAATTGCTTTTCAAGGATGTAAATTCATAGGTAAATCAGGGAGGAAATCAGTGAGACGAGGAACATCTTCGATAATGAATCCGTCATCTTCAATAACGCCTTGACACTTGATAATCGAGCCTTTTGAACATGAAATCTTCGATTTGAAATTAAGATGAAGACCGTAATCGGGAATGAATCTAGGGAATTTCCGACAAATAATAGGAGTAAGGTTCCCAGAAAGGGGGAGAAGGAATCGAGTGTTTGAATGGGAAGCTAGTGAAAGGGAGATGTCCATGGAAGCTCAAGCATGGACGCAGAATTCGAAAAAGAGACTGAATTTTTGACTTATTGGACTTATAAGGGGGTATAGGGGTATTTTGGTACATGTAGATATATTATGTCCTTATAAGTCCAACAGATTTCTTTATGTCCTTATGGGGCTAATAAGTATAAAAAACTATACTTTTAAGTAATTAACCCTATAAAATAATACATATCTATATTTTACAACATCTCAATTCAATACACTTCACAACAGCATCCATATCCCTATCTTTATACCATAAAAATAGAGATAATGCTTTAAAATAGGAATAGTGTTCTACAAATGGGGATACACTGTTCATTGACTCTAAAATAGGGATGGGATGAGGCTTCAGTTGTGGAGGTATATGAGGGAAAATTCTACTTTTTATATTTATTTTAGGGATAGAACCCGTATAGGTCTTCTGCTACAAATTCTCTAACCGAACATTTTTAAGGGAAAATTATGAAAATAATCCACCTTTTACTACCTAATTAGGTTTTAGTACACACTTTATTTTTAGTTGCAATAAGGATAAAATAATTTCGTTTGACTAAATTACCCTTATTATATCACATTAGAATGGGGACGTGCCTCTTTTCCATCCCTATTCTTCCTACATCGACGAAATTACAAGAAAAGACACATTAGCCGGATGTCCATGGCGAGATCGCCAAGAGACGTTAGCTCTTCATCATCAGAGGTAATCTGGGCGATGCAAAAGGTAGAGACAATTTGCAGCTATGGAAGTCGACAATTCCGACGCTCTCGACTTTTAATTTGATTATTAAACAGCTGGGGTGAAATGGATAAGAGCTCGTCCAAGAGAACGTGAAATGGGGGTTGCGTATATGTACTATTTGTCTATCTATCACCGGTTTACTCGTAAGCTATAAATTTTTTTCTTTCTAATTTGTTCGTAAATTTTTGTTTGAATCACTCGGCAACTTCTTTTTCATTCTTTTGTGTATGTGAGTGTTTTCCCCTTTGATGTTTGCATTGGAGTATTTTGTTTGATTTGACTTCTTTTCATTGTTATTGTATTCGATTTTTTTCTCCGTTTCATAGTTAATGTTCTTTGTCCTCCGGGATGTAAAGCTTTCATGAACTAATAAGTCATAACTGCTGATGCTGTTATTTGATGTAATTTCACTTTTTCTCTGTTATTTAAGGTTTAAGTACAATGTTATTTTGATGTGAGGATACATTTGCAACCTCTTTTTGTTGTTTGTTAAGATGAAAAAACGGTAAATATGTATTTTTCCTTTTCAGATATATATATATATATATATATATATATATATATATATATATATATATGTATAATTTGAAAACTATATAAATATATATATATATATTAGATCTGAACTCCTATAGTGGAGTTTCAAAAAATTTTCTTGTATTTAAAAGCTTTTGGGCGGCGGATAAGTCCTTTCTTAAAATGTTGTTTTAAAGTAGTTTATGCAATCACGGAGTGTATGATGAAATAAAGTGATATAAGGTATTGTTGTGTTTATAGTGGTTCGATTCCTCAATCCATTTTATGTCAAAGGTACGTATATTTCCTCAAATTTTATGTCAAAGGTAATATTAATAATTTTGATGAATATAAAATAAGAATGTTGTCTCATCTTGCAGCAACTCATGAGGAGATGTTGGATGTAATCAATGATGGCCCAATCGAGATCACAACTGTGGTATCCACAGGAGCAGATCAAGGAAAAGTAATAGACAAACTCAAGAAAGATTGGACCAAGGATGACAGGAGAAGAGCAAACCTTGACTTCGTTGCAAAAGACATGATTTTCAATACTCTGGACAGTAATATGTTCATGAGGATCAAAGATTGCAAAACAACAAAGGAGATGTGGGACAAATTGGCACTGATCAATGAAGGATCAAAAGCAGTTAAAGAAAACAAATTGTCTGTTGCAAAATAGAAATTTGAGAACTTCAAAATGAAGGCTAGGTGAAACCATTGATCAAATGGACAACATATTCTCAAGCATCATCGTGAACTGCAACAACTTGGACACACATATCCACAGAAAGAAGTGTGCCTGAAGATCTTGAGAGGCTTACCTGAAAGATGGAAGATCATCACATCGGTAATCAGATGAACAACAAATTTGGCAAACTCTGATACCTTAACTCTAATGTCTTAACTAAAGGCTCATGAATTTGAGTTGAACGGCGAAGATATTGCACCAGCAGAGGCACATAAGGCCAGTGCACTGATTGCACCCCAACAAAGTAACACAGCTGATGCAAACAGCAAAGAGACACATGAGCTGAAGGGACAAGTAGTTTTACTGGTAAAACGTTTTGACAGGTTTAGCAAGAATAAGCAATTCAAAGGAGGTTCATCATCATACAAGAAGTCTAGCACAAGCAAAGACATGAAGAAAAAGGGTGATGAATACAGATGCTTCAACTACAAGAAGAAAGGTCATTTCAAGGCTGATTGCCCTGAAGAAAAAGGAAAAGATGAGGATAAAAAGAAATACAAGACAATTGAAAAGAGAAAAAGCAAGAAGACACTCAAAGCTGAAACTAGCAATGAAAAGAATGAAGAATCATCTGAAAATGATTCTGGTGATGATGATGAAGCTGACAGCTCAGACAATGAAAAAGCTTAGCTATGCCTTATGGCTAAAGAATCTAATGAAACTGAGGATGTCTGGTACATAGACGGTGGATGTTCCAGACACATGACAGGGAACAAGGGATGGCTCACTGACTTTAAAGCTTTTGATGGACCCAAAGTTACTTTTGGAGGCAAAGAAAACCCTGGTAAAATTAAGGGGGAAGGCATAATGCTCAAAAACAGTTTGAAGATTTAAAATGTGGCTTATGTTAAAGGACTGAATTTCATTCTACTAAGTATCACTCAATTTTGTGACAAAGGCTACAATGTGCACTTCAACGAGGAAGGATGCAAAGTGATTCACTGTCAAACCAACACAGTTGTACTTGCAGGAAGGAGAGAAGACAACATGTATGTAGTATAATGGAAGACATCAAGAGAAGAAACATGTTTGCTTGTCAAAAGTAAGCAATCAAACAACTGGATTTGGCATAGGAGATTGAATCATCTCAACTTCAAAACCATCAATACACTGACAAAGAACAAGCTAGTTGAAGGCTTATCAGAGATCACATTCAAGAAATAAGGTCTATGTGATGTATGTCAAAAAGGAAACAAATTAAAAGCTCCTTCAAGTCAAAGCCCTATCACAACAACAAGAATCTTACATCTATTGCATATGGACCTTTTTGGACCAGTCACACCAGCCAGTGTAAGTGGAAAGAAATACACTCTAGTAGTGGTGGATGACTTCTCCAAATTCACCTGACCATATTCATGAACAAGAAAAGAGAAACACTCAAAAAGCTGCCAGACTTGTTAAGAAGAATTCAAAATGAAAAGGAACTAAAGATCATCAAAATCAGATCAGATAGAGGCACAAAGTTTCTAAATGAAATCATCAGAACCTACTATGAAGAAAATGGAGTACTGCATCAACAATCAGCAGCAGGGACTCCACAAAAGATTGGTGTAGCAGAAAGAAGAAACGGGACACTCAAAGAAACAGTCAGAACGATGATTGCAGAAGCATGCTTGCCAAAGTGATTTTGGGCTGAAGCAGCAAATACAACATGTTATACTCAAAACAGATCAATCATAAAAAAACATCATGAAAAAACTCCATATGAAATATGGAATGGAAGAAAACCTAACATCTCACATTTGCATATGTTTGGATCAAAATGTTTTGTCTTGAACATGAATCAACTGCATACTTTTGATGAAAAAGCAGATGAAGCAATCTTTATGGGATACTCAGACACTAGCAAAGCTTTCAGAGTGCTCAACAAAAGGATTTTGGTGATTGAAGAATCAATTCATGTAGTCTTTAATGAACCAAACACAAATGGTGAAAGCCTTCAAGAATTTGAAGAAGAAGCAGGTCAAAGACAAGTTTATATGAATACAACAATACCAGCTACCATTCTGAATCACAATTTTGGAAATCAAGATGAGCCACCAGTCCATACAACAAAAGAGGCACCAGAACAAGAACATGGAGCTGATGCACAAACTGAAGTTGTGGAAGCACCAAGTCAAGAACAACTTCAACCTGACCTCAACTGGTTAAGAGACCATCCTGAAGATCAAGTCATTGGAGACATTCATACAAGAGTCAGAACCAGAAGACAAATGCAGAATATGCTAACATGTTTTCTCTCACAAGTGGAACCCAAGACAATAGATGATGCAATCCAAGATGCTGATTGGATTACAGCCATGCAAGAAGAACTAAATGAATTTGAAGAAATGAGGTCTGGGAACTTGTTGACAGACGAGACATAGCCAACATCATTGGAACAAAATGGGTATTTAGAAACAAGATGGATGAACAAGGGACTGTTGTCAGAAACAAAGCAAGACTAGTATCAAAAGGCTATTCTCAAGCAGAAGGCATAGATTGTGATGAAACTTTTGCTCCAGAAGCAAGATTGGAAGCAATCAGACTATTTCTAGCCTTTGCATCCCATAAAGACTTCAAAGTTTACCAAATGGATGTCAAGAGTGCATTCCTAAATGGAATTTTGGAAGAAGAAGTATATGTGGAACAACCTCTTGGTTTTCAACTCAAAGAGAAAGAAGATAAAGTGTACAAGCTCAAAAAGGCACTTTAGACTCAAACAGGCACCCAGAGCCTGGTATGAAACACTATCACAATTCCTGACCAACAATGGATTCAACAAAAGAACCATTGACAAGACTCTCTTCAAGCTACAGGAAGGAACAAGCACTCTATTAGTCCAAATTTATGTTGATGACATTATTTTTGGATTAGAAGATAAAAAGCTATGTGAGAAATTTGCAAACTTAATGAAAAGCAAATTTCAGATGAACATGACGGGAGAACTAATTATTTTATTGGACTACAAGTCAATCAAATGAAAGATTGCATCTTTGTCAATCAATACAAGTATACAAAGGACTTGATACACAAGTATGGCATGGACACAAGTGGGACATCAGACACACAAATGTGTGCAAGAGCTATTCTTGGAAAAGATGAAACTGGAAAGGATGTAGATCGGAAGCTTTATAGAGGAATCATTGGATCCCTACTTTATTTAACAGCAAGCAGACCTGATATAGCATTTGCGTAGGAGTATGTGCAAGATTTCAAGCTCAACCAAAAGAATCACATCTTCTAGCAGGCCAAAAGAATAATCAAATATCTGAAGAACACCATCAATGTTGGAATTTGGTATCCAAAAGATGGAGGATTTAAGTTGATATCATATTCAGACTCTGATTATGCTGGATGCAAGATAGATAGAAAAAGCACTTTTGGAACCTATCAAATGTTAGGCAGCGGGCTAGTATCATGGTTTAGCAAAAAGCAAAACTCTATATCCACATCAACAGCTGAAGCAGAATATATAGCAGCGGGCAAGTTGTTGTTCACAAGTACTATGGATCAGGCAATAGCTAAGGGATTATGGAATGGAGGTGAAGACAATTCCAATTATGTGTGACAACACAAGTGCAATTTCTATCACTGAAAATCCAGTACTACATTCAAGAACTAAGCATATTGATGTAGACATCATTTTATTAGAGACCATGTTGAAAAATGAGATGTCATTCTAAGATATATACCTACTGAAGATCAATTGGCTGACATACTCACAAAACCACTCAGTCATGAAAGATTCAGCAAGTTGAGAACTGAGTTGGGAATGATAGAAATTGACTAAGTGCTAAGGAGCAGCTAACTGGAGTAATCAGCCAAGTAACTTCATCAGCTGACTGAACCTTTGCCGTAATGAGTAAACTCATGTGGCAGGTAAGGCACTGGTACTCAGTGAAGTCAACTACAATGATTGTTAGGAACAGTTATATCAGCAGCTCAGTGAAGAAGTCACTAACTCGGGTCCTTAGTGACCAGCAAGGTCACTCCACCGGAATATGCATTGGAGTAAACATCAAACTAAAGTGTGAACTAAATCAGTTTTATACACGTGGAAAATCAAGAAGTTATGAAGGATTATACTGTGGAAAATTACTCACGTGGAGATCAATTAATAATCGTGGAGGTAACTATATTATTTTTCAAATTACAATCGCCTTTGATTCTCGGGATTTATCATTACTTACCTCAATCCACTCCCCACTACACTCAAATACCATGATTTATATACATAAAATCATGCCATTACGTCACAAAATCCTTCCATATTCAACCACGTTTACACTACCAAAAATCATCATATATAAACCACACTTAGAGATTTTTTAGAATTCTTTACACTCTCTAGCAAAACATAAACCCTATTCTCATCGCAAAATCAAAGTTTCTTCCAACAAACTCAAACTCTTTCAAAGAAATGGCATCGTCTTCTTCAAAGCCTACCACAGAAAAATATTACGTAAAATCGATCATTACTGGATCGTTTTTCAGGCCTAAAAATTATCTACCTTTTTGCGAAAACGATGCACAGGCCAGACGTTTAGTTGATGGCTGTGCTAATCTAGGGTTAATGACATTCCTAAACCCCCAATCACTGGGATATGCTATGGGAATCTGATTGCATTCTGGAAAAATGCAAAATTTGTACCCATCACAAAGAAAAGCGATCCAGACTGCATCAAGAGTACAATATTTGAAAAAGAGGTTGTTATCACACCTGGTCTTCTCACCAAATTTCTCAATCTCCCCGACACTGGTCCGGTTGATGTTAAAAACATACAGATCGACATCAACACATTCTGGGCTGAAATAGCCAAGAATCCAAGAAAGAACAGCAAGACATACAACCTCCCAAGATCAACACTCAAACGTTCATTTGCTGAATTTGCACCAGTAATCACCAAAAACATTAGAGGAAGAAAATGGTCGATGGAGAACTTGACCGAGCTACGGGTCAAGTTAATGGCGATTATCTATCAAGGTATTTCCTTTGACTGGTCACAATTTGTCTTCAATCGGTTGAAAGGTCAAATCCAGAAGGAAATTGATTTGGCCATTACGGCACAAAGCAAGGGTTTGCAGAAGAAATGTGAGTTTTGGGAAAGAAATCTTATGGGTTCGCACTTCAACACCTATTTGATAAATTGAAGGTAAAACCCATCTCCCTACATCCCCACACAAGGCAAAAGTGATGTTTACTATGTAAAGGCATCACAGAAACCCAAACCCACTACCGGTAGAAAAAGGAAAGAGCTTGAAAGCAACAGATCAGGAGTGGGAAGAAGAACCAGATCTCAAAAGGCACAAGATGATACCCCTGTAATCAGTGCCAGCAACCAGGATAACCCAGTGGTTATCGATGATGGTGTGGCAACTGAGGAAGAGAAACAAGAAGAAGTCACCTACCTGGAAGAAGGTGAAGAAGGATATCGTCTTACTTCATCTGATGAAGAAGACAATGAAGATGAAGAAATTGCTACTGACAGTGAGGCAGAAAATGGTACAGAAGAACCACAGGAAGGAGATCAGTTTGAAAGAGATCAAGAAAATATGGACATCTCTGATGATGATCTGACAATTCAAGAGGTACTCCTTAGGAGCCTCAGCAAAGTGGCCAAACAGCCGAGTGAGCCAGCTGATCAAGCTCACTCTGCCGAACTTGTCCACACCCCCAGCATTGATCAAGGGGAAAACCAGCTGAAGAAATTCAGTCTCCAGCTCATGCAAAAGAAAACCAGCAGTCACAGGGCCAGGCAACAGCAAGCCACTCTCAGCCTCCCTCTGACCTTGAGACTGCTGAAGAAGAACATGAAAAGGAAGAGGAAAAATAAAAGGATGAAGAAGAAAATGAGGAAACTAAAGAAGAAGAGAGTGATGCTTCAGAACCAGCAGAAATTGATCCAGAAAGAATTTTCACTCTGGATATTCAACCCTTAATTGTGGACATGGAAAAGCAGTATCACAGCAGGCAAAACCTGAAAGCTGCCTTAAGGAGTGATGCAACCTCCTTAAATCACAAAATTGAAGCCCTCATCAGTCACATTAAGGTTCAAGATGAGGTGATGGAGAAATAGGGCAATTTACTTTGCAACCTACTGCATCTCATTCCCTACCATGTCCAAACAAATCTCGAATTTCATGCTGACAAGATTGATGACAACATCAAACCATTGGTGGATACCTTGAATGCTCACACACAACAACTCAACCATCTAAATGAGGTTATGAACTACTCTGGCCAACAACTCAACACACTCATCAATGTCACTGAAGCAAACAACAAAATTCTAGAGGAAAAATATGGTCCTCTCCCAGAATCTGAGGTAGCAAACAAAATTCTTGAGGCACGGTTTGGTGCTGCAAAAAAGTGGGAAGGAAGCTCAAAGCCTGAAAGTTCCAGTGGAAAGAAAGAAATCCCAAAAGATAAGGGCAAGGGCATCAAAGGCAAAGGCAAGGGCATCAGGTTTGAAGAAAAGAAGAAGTAGCCATTTTCATAATTTTTTAATTTACTCTATGCCTTTGACTTTTATTGAAAGATGCAATATCTTATTGCCATTGAATGGATGAATAAAATTATTGAGTTTTGTTCTATTATGTATTATGAAAAATTTGATACACTTATGTTCATGCTTATGAGGGTTTTGGCATCATCAAAAAGGGGGAAATTGTTAGGAACATTTTATTATGTTTTGATGATGGCCATACTAGCTGTTATAGCAAGCCAGAAATAAGTTACAATTCTCTGTATAAGTCTTTACTTAGAGTCTGACATGTTGTATAAGTTGAGTCAGACAAGTATTGTACTAGTTGGTAGGACGGCTAAGTAAGAACAAATACCCGGCAGAGTGAAGCCAGCCAAGTACCAGCAGAGAAATATAAAGACATTATGGTCTGACTTATAACCAAGGAAGTTTGTGATGACCTTGGATAAGTCTAAGTAATGAAATACATTATCAAATATGGTGTACACTGATCACCCAAATCAAGGATCGGTGAAGTACAAAAAGTACTCGAAAGAATGAGAGATAACAACAATGCAGTAAACCGGCAAAGCAAACTGACTTTCGGCTGAGTAAAGACAGAGCAGTGAAAGAAGAACCAAGTCAGAAGAATCACTTAACCGTTCAGGGAACGATCAAGTAAACTTTACTCATTCAGATTTCAAATGATGAAAATCAAGCATTAAATGCACAATCAATTGAGGATCAATCAAGGAAGGATTTTCTGATAAACGTTCGAGGAAAAATCCGATCATTTAAATCAAGGAGAATATTATTAAAGGGGAATCAAGAATTAAATCAAGGATTATTCTCCACATTAAATAGCCAACGGACGGAAATTCAAATCAAGGATTATCAAGGCTATAAATAGAAGGCATTGACAAAAAAGAAAAACAACGATTAAGTCGATAAAACACAAGCAGAAACTCAGTCAAAGTAAAAAGCCTTCCATCTGTACTAAAAGGAAATATCTAAAGATCAACTCAGGAATCAGAACTTCAAATTGAAAATCAAGCTCTGAGATTGATCAACAAATTTGTGAATCCAATTCACATCAACTGAGGCAATTGAATCAGAGGAATCTGAGAAGGAGTTGCAACCTTTGTGATAGCTGCTGAAAGATTTGTTCTCAAGGAGCAGTGATAGAGACTGAGTCACTAAAGCTGAAGCCAGGGAGTGATAGTCTTAAAGATTGTGAAGCTTGTGTAGTCAAAGACAATCGGACTATTGTATGTGTGAAAACAATAGTGAATTCCTCCAATCATCACAGGAGAAGAGTGGATTAAGGGATTACACCACCCCGAACCACTATAAACCTTTGTGTTTATTTACTTTCAGCAATTTACCTTATAGCACTTTATTTCATCATACACTCTATATTTATGATTACATAAACTACTTTGAAACAACATTTTAAGAAGGGACTTATCCGCTGCTTAAAAGCTTTTAAATAGAAGAAAAGTTTTTGAAACTCCACCATATTCATTCACCCCCCTCTGACTATAGTTTTACCCTTCTCTGGGACCAACAAATTGTTATGATGACATCCTTAGTGTTGGACTTACCCGAGTCGGTAGACTAGTTTAGGAACCCGCTTTGAAGATTGAAGGGCCGAGGGCTCAAACTCGGTTATTGAAGGCTAAGGGATCAAACTTAGTATTTAAAGTCAAGGATATGGAATCGAAATTTAGGGAAGTCGTGATGACTAAATCGATTACATATACCTTGTGTACAAGGTCTAAGTTCCACAAGTTAAGTGGTGATTGGAACTTAGTTATATTCAAAATGGTGTAATCTAACTTCACAATAAAAAGTTAGATATAAGAGAAGTCAGCTGAAGTGTTTTTATAAACACAGCAACCTTGGAACAGCTGACTGATATACATTTCAACAGACTTACATTCACAGGAACCTGCTGATGTATATCTCGGATTATTCAAATGTTACATTGGAAGATTACAAAGAAAGGGACAGCTAACAACCTCTGATTTTATCAAACAAATCAATGGTTAAGATTAAATGGACGTTGGAAAGAAACAGAGCTTTATCCAATAGATACAAGTCAAAGGTGGACAGACTGAAAACTGTCAAAAAGCATTCTGACAGTGTCAGTACTATGAACAGTGACAAAAAGCAAGTCAAATGGGACAAATCTGAAACGGCTATGTTTGAATTTCAAACATAAGTCACAAGGATTCCTACCTATAAATAGAGGACTCCAAATTCAGATACAAGTGATGAACATTGATGAAAATTAAGGATCTATAAAACACCCTGCTGACCCTACTGAGCATAAAGCTACTGATCCAATAAAACTCTTCAAGTGTAATCTGCTTTCAAGCTACATCAAGTTTACACACTTGAAGACCTCAAGTGCGATCATATCATCCCGATCAAGCGCTTGAAAGCCGAATCACTTACTTGATTCAAACTTTCTTTTATAACAAATCTCGAAAACGAGAGAAGCATCTTTGGGTGTCAAGGACATTTGTTTGTGGTGGAGCTGGTGAAGAGGCAATCATACCCTTCAAGGACCGGTGGAAGACTTTGGAGCGACAATCCTACTGTTCCAAGTGTTCGGTTGTGAAGCCATAGTTATTGGTGAAGGACAAGCAACTTAGGGATTTTTGTAATCGCTACCTCAAGAATCTCTAGTGAATTACCTCCAACATCACAGGAGAAGAGTGGACTGACGGGATTACACCACCTGGAACCACTATAAAATTTGCCTACTTAATTTCTGCACTTATATTCTGCATTTAGTACTTTGACACATCAACCTACTGAACTAGCAACTGAATCACACACATACACTACTAAGTATATAATACTCGGTATCATATTTTAACAAAAAGTAATAAGGCTTAATTTAAATATATTCCACTGCAACAAATTCAGTAAAGTCAATAGTCGACGGACTACGAGTGTCGACGGACTGCGAGCTATCGACGGCTGCTGTCGAAGTTGCTTGAGTTTGTTAACTCCATAAGTTTTAAGTGTTAAGTTTATTCACCCCCTAAACTTAACCAAAGCCTTTTCAAGGGACCAACAATTGGTATCGGAGCGATTAGCTTCCGTTCAAGTAATCCTACTTTTTGTGCTTGTGAAAATACTTTGAAAACTTTTTCAAGTTTCTGATTTTCAAAGCTTTGCATCATGGATAACAACCAGTATGCTAGAACAATGTTGATATGTTCTTTAGATCTTTTTGATGAGTATAAACATCGTATGCAGGCTTATCTAGCTGCAACACATGATGAAATGATGGATGTGCTGACTGATGGACCACTGGAAATCACAAAAGCCATAACTATGGATAATGAAACTCAGTACATTCTAAAGCCAAAAAGGGAATGGACTGCTGAAGATAGAAAAAGAGCAAACCTCAACAATATTGCTATTGATATCATATACAGAACCTTGGATAGCAATATGTACATGAAGGTGAAAGACTGCAAAAGAACTTTGGGACAAGTTACAGTTAATCTGTGAAGGCACTGATGCTATCAAGAAAAACAAGATCAGTGTGGCAAAGAAGAAGTTTCAGGAGTTCAAAATGAAACCAAATGAAACTATTGAACAAATGGAGTCAAGATTCAATGCAATCATGGATGAACTCACCCTACTGAGTGTGAAGTACTCACATGAAGAAATCAATTCAAAAATCTTGGAAGCATTACCTACAAAAGAAGTTTGGGAAATGAAGGTGACTGCCATAGAATAAATGAGAAGTCTACATGAAGAGGACACCTTCAAATTGTTTTTAGATCTCAGGGCATATGAATTCAGCAAGAAATTTGTACCTGAGACAGAAAAAGAAGAACCAAAAACTACTGCATTGGCTGCTGCACATCAAGAAGAAACATCAGGAGCTCAAGATGATTTACTGGATGAGATGCAAGAGCAAATAGCCCTACTGACCAAGAAAATTAGAATGATGAAAATTGGAAAGGGTTCTCCTAGGAATTTCACAAAGAAATTTAGTGAAAAGAAGAAGGAGGAATCCAAGAAAGACAATGATTACCTGTGCTATCATTGCAAGAAACCGAGGACACTTCAAACCAGATCGTCCGAACTAAAACGAAAAAAGGAACTCGATTATCTTTGCTTCAAATGCAAGAAGCTGGACATTTCGGACTCGATTGTCTAGACCTGCGAAGAGCAAAAGCCAACAAAGAAGATCTGGCAAGAAAGCTATGGTTGCTGAAGATGAATCAGGATATGAAGTAGAATCAGAAAAGGGAAATGAATAAGATGATACTGCACTTGTTGCTGATATGGATGATTATGCTTTAATGGAAAATATGGATGAAACTGAGGAGGTATACAATTCTGTATCTATTAACACTCCTGCTGGAAGTGATTGTGAATCAACTTGTGGTTCAAATCCTAAAAATTCTGACAATGAAGAAACTTTGGATGCCATCCTTAATCAACTGAGGGTAATACAATCTGGTTATGAGATTGTGAAGGTGAAAAAGAAGCTCTTCAATCGAAGTTGAAAGATTAAAAGCTGAATTAAGAATTCTCAAGGGTAAGGAAAAAGAAGTTGGACAGAATCAACATAAGTCTACTGTACATTCAGTAGCTGTTGAATCTGCTGAACAATCTTGTTCCTCTACTGCATTCAAATCTAGAAAGCCTTATGGTGATAGAACAGGCCTTGGATTTGGAACTCAACAATCTAATAAGAGTGCATCCAGTAAGGTCACTGAACCTAGTGCCAGAATTGGTCCTAAGTTTGTGCCTGCACAAGATCCAACTCCCAAAAAGGTTGCTGAGGCAGTAAAGCCTACTGAAAAAGCTTCAAGGAGGCAAAATCAGAAGTCAAAAAAGGCAACAACACCTAACAAAAAGAATAAATCCAAAAATAGGACTGCTGTACCTTCTAGACCTGCTGATAGCAGACCTGCTACCAAGTCTGCTGTTTAGGGTCAAATTATAGTGATTTTCACATATGTTTTATATATCAATTTCCCTCATATTTGGATTATTTTCATAGGAATCGAGTTTATTGCGGAGATTTTGCATCAATAACAAAAGAAAATTTATAACCCTAACCTATATGCAAAACTAACTCCTAACCGACCAAAACATCGGGTTGTTGCTAGTAAAGCGTAATGAGTAAGGGGTCGATCCTCAGGGAAAAGGTATGTAGAATCTAATCTAATTAATCCTACCAATTGCTACTCTAAAAACGAAAAACAAAAACATAAAAACATAAAAACATAAAGAACAATCAAAATAAATCTAACCTAGGAAACAAAATAAACAATCTAGACTAAGGGACATGGAAACAACCAATATACAAACCTATGTGATCTCAATCCTAGTTAATCTCATTATTCTAATTCGATTTGTGGTTTCACCTTTTCACGAGACATAAACCCCTAATTCCTTAGTGAATTTATTCTCAAACTACGGATTCCTAATTCCTTAGTAAATCCAATTTATCAATCTCTACTCTCTCGTAAGTTGAAACTGATTTTCAATACAAAACTCGGTGTAGATTCAGGTTAACTCTCGTATTTTAGAATCTATCAACCTAGATGATTAATCGATTAACTTGTCATCATTAACGATTAAAGATCCTATCTTTCTATGGTGATCTAGCGTTTATGCAACTTCCGTGTTGTAAACATCAATAGAGAACTAAATCTTTCGATTCTATTCTCATGGCATACAAAACGCAAGGAAAGATACAAAATAAATCACAATCATGAAGAAAAACTGGAATTAAATAAATTGAAAAGAATCAAACTCACATAGTCTTGAACAATGGTTGAAACACCATGGAAACGAAAAGAAAAGCTACATCTACTCCTAATCTAACCTCGGTTCACCCGAGCACAAGGCTCGGGTGACCGGCCTTCAACTCTCCAAGATGCGGCTGAGCTCTCTTGAAAGTGTATGAGAAATTTCGTGTATTGAATGATATCCATTAGGGTTGGCGCAGCTGTTGTATTTATAGATTGAGTAAGTCGGCTGCTACAGTAACTAGGTCGGTTCTGCTGAATGCGGCTACGGACGCTCGTTTGGAAAGTCGGACGCCCGTCCACTTTCTCGGACGCTAGTGTAGACGCTCGTTCGCTTCCCGTCCAAACTCTCTGATCCAATTCTTCAGCTCTGGACGCCAGTTTACCCTTTCAGACGCCCGTCCACTACGCTGGGATCGAATTTTGTGATTTTCCCATCTTTATCTTCAATTATTTCTTTCCTTATCTCTTTCAATCTTCCATATCTTTAATTGATCCTCTTCAATCTCGAAATTTAGCCTTTTAGGATCATCTTTTCCACCATTAATTGGGTATCTACAAATATCAAAAACATACCAAAACGTAATAATTTCCAAAATAATATAAAATCATACTTTAAGCACATAATTTGTTACATTTTCGTATTTAACCATTAAAAACCTCATTTACTCAATTAATCAATTATAAACTCGATTCCTATGAAAATAATCCAAATATGAGGGAAATTGATATATAAAACATATGTGAAAATCACTATAATTTGACCCTAAACATCTGCTGGACCACAAAAGGCTAAAAATTAGAAATATTCCAAGGATAAGAATCCTAAACCTAAAAATGTCAATCATTCTAGGAATACTTATCTCAGGGGGAAAGGTAGACTGTTCCCTACTGATGATGATTGGAATATTCCTGCCCCCACTGGTAGAAACAACAGATATAACCATACTGCTAGGGTAAAACCTCAGCAATGGAATCAGCAGAGGACTTATATAAGACCTCAGTAGAGACCTCAGCAGACTCCATATTACAGGGCTGTTCTTAATAGACAGCAAACCTATGGTTATCCTAGTGCTTCTAACAAAAGTAATCACTCCAAACAACACTATATACCAAAAGGCCAGAAAGCATATGTGAGTCCTACACAACCAAATGTTAAACCTTATGGATGTGTGGAATACATGTATGAACAAAAGTATGATACCTTTCAAAGAAGACCTTATGGAAATTTGCCAAGGGTCATGCTTGCCACGACCACTATGGACCCAAACGCTTTTTGGGTACCTAAAATGCATTAACTTTGTTTTGTAGGGTGTCTGGTACTTTGACAGTGGATGTTCCAGACATATGACAAATAATAAGCACTGTCTGTCAAACTTTGTGGCAAAGGATGGTCCAAGAGTGAATTTTGGCAACAAGAACACACCAGGATACACAAGAGGATATGGCACACTTGTGAGAAATGGATTAACAATCAGGAATGTTGCATATGTGGAAGGACTGGACTACAACCTATTGAGCACTGGACAATTTTGTGACATGGGCTACAAGGTCACTTTTGACAAGGGCACCTGTATTGTCATTAGTGAAAGAGGTGATCAAGTTGTGTTGGCTGGAAGAAGACAACAAAACATGTATGTTGTAGATTGGTCCACTGCTGTTCCAGAAACTTGCCTGATTGTGCATACCAAGTCAGAACTTAATTGGCTATGGCATAAGAAGTTGAATCATCTAAATTTTGATGATATCAATCAGTTGGTGGGTGATTGGTTTACCTAAGATCACATTCAAGAAGGATGCTATATGTGGTGTCTGTCAGCAAAGTAAGTAAACTGTTGGTCCCGAGAGAAGGGTGAAACTATAGTCAGAGGGGGGGGGTGAATGACTATAGTGGAGTTTCAAAAACTTTTCTTGTGTTTTAAAAGCTTTTGGGCAGCGGATAAGTCCCTTCTTACTATGTTGTTTTCAAATCAGTTTAGACAATCACAGATATGTGTTATGATGTAGGCAAATTAAATAAGTGATGTAAAGTAAATTGCAGAAATTAAATTGACACAAGGCTTATAGTGGTTCAGGGTGGTGTAATCCCTTAATCCACTCTTCTCCTGTGATGATCGGAGGAATTCACTATTGTTTTCACAGATACAACAGTATGATTGTCCTTGGCTTCCCAAGCTTCACAATCTACAAGACTATCACTCCTTGATCGCAACGGCTTCGGTGATTCGGTCTTCCTTTTCTTTGCTCCTTGAGATCAAAATCCTTCAACGACTATCACAATTTCAACTCCTTCTCGCATTGCCTCTGATTCGGTTGCTTCGGTTTGATGTGAATGTGATTCACGCACTTGCTTGATCAATCTCAATTCGAATATGACTTTGTAGTTCTGATATTTGAGTTGATCACTAGATGTATCCTTGTAAGTTCAGAGAGAAGGCTTTTCTAATTGACGAGTTTTCGCTTTCTTTTTTTTTCTAAATCGTTATATTCTTTTTCTTGTCAATGCCTTCTATTTATAGCCTTGAATAGCCTTGATTTTGAAATTCCGTCCGTTGGCTATATTAATGAGGGAATAATCCTTGATTTTATTCTTGATTCCCCCTTAATTGTGTTCTCCTTGATTTCAGTGATCGGATTCTTCTTTCAAATGTATAGCAGAAAATCCGTCCTTGATTGATCCTTTAATGATTGTGCATTTAATGCATGATCTCGCGAATCTTCAATGTATATTAAATCGATCTTGTAAGTGTCTCTTCACCGTACGTAGAACGGTGGAGTGAGCCTTCGACTTAGACGTTAGTTCTTTCTTCGCCGTTTTGTTTTCTCTTTGCCGACGGTCGGTGTACTCGGCCGATTCACTTGTTTTCTCTTTGCTTTAGTTTCGGAGAATCTTTATACTTCACGATCCTTGATTTGGATGAGATTAGTGTACACCATATTGGAATATTGAGTTTCATAACTTAGACTTATCCAAGGTCATCACGGACTTCCTTGGTTATAAGTCGGATCATAATCCCTTCTCTCGTATCTCTGTTGGTGCTTGGTGGCTTCACTCTCGCCGAATGTACGTTTTCACTTTGCCGTCCTACCAACTAGTACAATACTTGTCGACTCAACTTATACAACATGTCGGACTCTAAGTAAAGACTTATACAGAGAATTCTAACTTATTTCAGGCTTGCTATAACAGCTAGTATGGCCATCATCAAAACATAATAAAATGTTCCTAACATAAACAGACAAAATCAAGCTTCAAATCAAAAACTAAACAATCAACAAAAAGAGTTTTGGAGCTGATGCACATGGATCTTTTTGGGCTAGTAACACCAACAAGTGTAACAGGAAAGAAGTACACTTTAGTAGTTGTGGATGATTATTCAAGATACACTTGGGTAGTATTCATGAACAAGAAAAGTGAAACACTTCAAAAGATACCTGAACTTTTGAAGAGATTGCAAAATGAGAAAACTTTGACAGTAGTGAAGATCAGATCAGATAAGGGTACTGAATTTCTCAACAAAGTTATAAGAGCATATTGTGAGCAAAATGGTGTATTATATCAACTTGCTGCTGCTGGTACACCTCAGCAAAATGGGGTTGCTAAAAGAAGAAACATAACTTTAAAGGAAGCAGGAAGAACTATGATTTGTGAAGCATTATTGCACGAAAGATATTGGGTCAAGCGAGTTAATACGACATGCTATACACAAAATAGAACCTCGGTGAACAAGAAGCTCCCGAAGACACCTTATGAGATTTGGAATGGAAGGAAACCTAATATATCTTACTTTCATCCATTTGGAAGCAAATGCTTTATTCTAAATCATAAGGAACAATTGAAGACCTTCCAACCAAAATCAAATGAAGGAATCTTCTTGGGATATTCTTCGTCGACAAGGCATTCGAGTACCGAACAAAAGGACAACCGAAACATGAAGAAACAATACATGTTGTATTTGATGAACCTAAGTTCAACCGGTACGGAAGATGAAGGTTCGAACCTGCCGAGAATCAACAAGTCACCGATTCGAATGTGTTGATGTTTTGGAAAGGTTTAATGACTTAAAGGTTTCTGACTCTGACTCTGCTGAACCCCCAGCTGGTAACACTACTGATGCAACAACTGAGGCAGTTCAAGGATCTGCTGAGCCCCCTGTTGAAGAAACAACAGACCCTACTGAAGATGATGTTCCTGAGTCAGTGTACACCATATTTGACAATGTATTTCATTACTTAGACTTATCCAAGGTCATCACAAACTTCCTTGGTTATAAGTCAGACCATAATGTCTTCATATTTCTCTACTGGTATTTGGCTGGCTTCACTCTGTCGGGTATCTGTTCTTACTTAGCCGTCCTACCAACTAGTACAATACTTGTCTGACTCAACTTATACAACATGTCAGACTCTAAGTAAAGACTTATACAGAGAATTCTAACTTATTTCAGGCTTGCTATAACGACTAGTATGGCCATCATCAAAACATAATAAAATGTTCCTAACAATTTCCCCCTTTTTGATGATGCCAAAACCTCATAAGCTGAACATAAGTAATCAAAAAAATTCATAATAACCAACGAACAAAATTTCAACAATTTTATTCATCCATCAAGGGGCAATGAGATCCAAAGAATTTATTCAATTGTTACAAACTACATTTTGCTTAATTCAGCCTTGTACCTTTTGAACTTTGTAGTACGAACCTCTTCAATGTCTTTCCAATCAATTTACGGAAACTTCCACTTCCAAGAAGCCAAAGTTTGTGTATTCGGATACACCTTGAAAAACTCTTTTGGCAAAAAGTCTATTGAAATCGAGGCATGGTCTCATTGGCCTTAGGTTCTCCAAAATATTTTTCAAGTCTTTCCCTAGCCTCGGCAATGTGTGAGTCCGCAAATTTGAGACTTTTGTAGAGACCCCACTTGTTCTGTTTCTCCAATCTCCCCATGGGATTGAAGAATCTTGCCATGTATTTGAAATCTTCTTGTTGTTCAGCTGGCAAGTCTTCCGGTCCCTTTGCGGATAGTGGTATGGCTGAACTTGGTTTGTTGTTGGTCTATTTTTGAGAAGTGCAAATTCTCTTTTGACTTCATTGTAGAGTTTGGCCATATCAGTTCTCATCCTTTCATCCTGATAGTTTAGCCAATTAGCCCAAGCTTCATCTTGTGAGAGGTGAGGATAAAGTCCTTCCTGTACTCTAAAAAATTCTCTTACATGGTCCAAGTACATCGCATCATATTCTGCTTTGCTTTGGTGACCGGTGTAAGTTCGTGCTCACTAGTATATTTGGAGGCTAGCTGCGCCCGCTCTGTTGGTGTTTCCTCCGAGTCTTGAGTCTGTGTTGACGACGACGAACCTCTTTCTTTGGGTGGATCCAGGCATTTGCTGTCTGCCGGACCTGTCTCTATCATCATCTCTTCGTTGAATAGGATGTGGAAATCCAATGCAGGGTTCCTTTGTGGCTTTTTCTCTTTCTTCTCTAATCCTTCTTTGTTGCTCTTCTGCTTCATTTCTGATCCTTATTTCTCTGTCTCTTGCTCTCAATTGTTCTTCAGTGAAATTAGGGGGTTTGAAAGTTGATCCTTCAGGCTTATCCAGATTTTCCCCCTTTTTGGCAGCATCATCCCTTTGCTGGAGTAGGATGCTATTGGTGGCCTCTGCCGTTCCAATCAGAGAGTCAAGTTTTGATTCAATAGAGGTGAATCTATTGTTATGATCATTCAATTTCTCATTGACACTCCTAAGTCTAGTGCCAAAAGCTACTGCCAGTGATTCGTTTTCTTGGGAAATGTGTTGCACGAGGCACTGCAAGGCTTGTTGGTGATATTGATGTTAAGTTGCTTTCATCGGACTTCCCTGTTGTTGAACCACAATGTTTTGTGAATCAATGTACTCGGAAATGGCTTGAAACTTGTTTTCAATGGAGGAGCTTTTGTCATTAAACGCCGAAGTCATGGATCGAGATACATTGCTTCTTGTTCCAATTCTTCGACCGACAAGTCTGCGCGCTTTCTCAAAAGTTTCATTTGTAATGCCGGTGTTCGAAATGAGAGAGTTTGTGCCTTGTTTCATTTGGTTCGGATCTTTCTTGTACCCTTGTCTTGATGTTGAGTGACATCTGCATGTACATCTAGATCTTCAAGTATTTGGGTAGATGAGTATATTGGTGTGGCTTGAGCTGCTTGTTCCCCTATCTACATGCCGGGGGTTGTCTTGGTACCGGAGTGGCTGCAATTGAACCGGTGTCCACAATGTTTGTCTTTGTTAGTTTGGAACATTGACGGACAACGGTTGAGTGGCTTGTCTTTCTTTGGAGTTGAAGACTTGCCGGAGGCTTATGGTTTCAAAAATGTACGGAGAAGAGTAGTGTCATCAATTGCATCCGGTGCAAGAGCATCCTCTTCTCTGTTTTTACCTAAATCACCATCATTATTGTCATTACAATCATGATCATTATCATCATCATCATCATGATCATCATCACCACCATCGAGTCATCATTACGTCTCTCTGAGTCCAGTAGCATCTTTGCCTTGGCTGCATCAACCAATTCCCATAGTGGTGATTCATCAAGTACTCCTACAAGTGTTGTGATTCCCAGAAAATCAAATAACCATGCTTCTTCAGTAAGCATGTGGTCTGTGTCTTGAAGTTGTTGTCTGGAATCGCCTTCCTTCCATTCAAGATATTCTGCAATTCGGTCATCTATATCGTTTACAGACAATTGTACATCTTCTTCTAGAGATTCCTCATCTTCTCCAGTGTTTTCTTCATTTGGATGCTGTTCATCCTCACTGGCATTTTCTTCTACTTGCTGTGCTTCCTCATTGTCAGAATCCTCTTCTGCTTCTTCTTCATCAATTAATTTTCCAAAGTCTGTCTTTTCCAGACTTCGCCGGACCTTTTGTTTCTTTCTTTGACTTGTGGTGTTGTGTGAGGATTTCTTCCTCTTTCCTTCTCTGCCTTCTTTTATGGTTTGACATAAGTAAACATGACTTTGGATTCATGCGATCTGTGGAGTTGTACGAGAGGGGACTTTGAGACATTGCAACGGATAGTGCACCTGTATCCCGTATGACTTTTTCACCCGAATTGTCCTTTCATTGTCTTTCCCTCTTTTATCCCTTTTTCGCCGACTTTTACTTCACCTTGGATTTGCTCTTTAATTCTCAAAAAAGTATTTTGCCCAATTAAATCGTAGCTTGTTATAGATGATTCCCATTAACCGCATTCTAATTTACGTCATGGCATGATTTGCTCCCAACTTTCCTTCAATGGTTTTGCCAATTAGGGCACTAAACTCATTAAATGGTGCTTCAACTCGGATACGAGACAATTTACTTTTGTGGATCCTGGGTTTGCCGTTTTGGCAATGATTGCCCGAGAATTCATCTAAGTCTGTGGTATCAATGTCACTTTTGCTTGACCCTTATTTGAAAGTTTGAGATGTTTTCGGATTACCTTTGCTTTGTAATCACCACGTCTTTGCCATTTATGGATGCAACAATCTTGTCTTCTTCGAACTTGTCACCTTCTTCGGTAGGGAGCCCGGGCACGTATTGTGCGGATTTCCGAAAAAATCGGACTTTCATAACACACTTCGGTTATTGGAGGATTGAGGAAGGTGGATAATTTTAGTTTTTCGCGACTGCGCCAACCTTTAGGCATGCTCATCATTTCCACACGGTTTCGGGTAGTGTTACGCTTGGAAGAATGAGCCGGTGGCAATCGATTTTTCGTACCCAGCTTGAGTGATTGAGGAATATGATGCCATTTTTGAGAGGGAGAGGGGTTTGAAAATGAACTTGAGTTTGCAATAGAGATAAACAAGAGTAGGGTTGTAATTTGCAAGAGAGCGTAAGGATCTCTGAAAATCTCTAAGTCTTGTTTATATAGTGTGATTTGGGTAGTGTGAACGTGGTTTGAGTATGGAAGGATTTAGTGACATAATGGCGTGATTTTGTGTATGAAGAACGCGATATTCGAGCGTAGAGGGGGAGTGGTTTAAGTAATGATAGAGCCCGGGAATCGAGGAGTTTATAATTCAAAAATAATATAATTACCTCCATGATCATAAAGTGATCGCCACGTGTGTACTGAATAATCCTCCATAATTTCCTTATTCTCCACGTGTATTCAGAATTGATTTTGTTCACACTTTGAATTTGTCCAAGTCTTTATTTCGGTGAAGTGCCTTCGCTGGTCACTTAACCGGTCCAATGAGTTCTTCACTGAGCTGCTTCATTGAACTGTTCCTAACAATCAGTTAAGTTACCTCTGCTGGATACCAGTGCCTTACCTGCTACATCTCCTGTAACGGCAAAGGTTGTACCAGTTGATGAAGTCACTTAGCCGATTACTCCAGTTAGCCGCTCGTTGATACTTAGTCAATTTCAATCATCCCTAACTCGAGTTCTCAACATACTAAATCTTTCATAACCGAGTGGTTTAGTGAAGATGTCGGCCGATTGGTCTTCGGTGGATATGTATTTTAGGATGACATCTCCACTTTTCAACATGGTCTACGATAAAATGATGTCTTACATCAATGTGCTTTGTTCTTGAATGCAATCTTGGATTTTACGTAATAGATATTGCACTTGTGTTGTCACACATGATTGGGATTGTTTTCTCTTCGACTCCATAGTCCACTTAGTTGTTGTCTTATCCACGGTACTTGTGCCTGACAGCTACTACCCGTCTATATATATTCGCCAGTTTGTTGATGTAGATATAGAATTTTGCTTTTTTTGAACCATGAGACTAGTCGGTTCCTAGCATTTGGCATGTTCCGGAGGTGCTTTTTCTATCTATTTTGCATCCGGCATAGTCGAGTCGAATATGATATCAGTGTAAATCCTCCATCTTTTGGGTACCAAATGCCAACATTGATGGTGTGTTTCAAGTATTTGATTATCCTTTTAGCTGCTAGAAGATGTGATTCTTTTGGTTGAGCTTGAAATCTAGCACACACTCCTACTGCAAATGCAATATCGGGTCTGCTTGCAGTTAAGTATAACAATGATCCAATAATTCCTCTATACATTTTCTGATCAACATCTTTTCCTCCTTCATCTTTTCCAAGTATGACTCTGGCACACATTGGTGTGTCTGTTGTGCCACTTGTGTCCATCCCATACTTGTGTATCAAATCTCTTGTATATTTTGCTTGACTAATGAAAATGCCATCCTTCATTTGCTTTACTTGAAGGCCAAGGAAGTAGTTTAATTCTCCCATCATGCTCATCGAAATTTGCTCTTCATTAGGTTTGCAAATTTCTCACACAACTTTTCATCTTCGATCCAAGATTATGTCATCAACATAGATTTGTACTAGCAATGTGCTTGCCCCTTCCTCTAGTTTAAATAGAGTCTTGTCTATAGTTCCTTTGTTGAATCCATTCTTGATCGAAATTGTGACGAGTGTTTCATACCGGCTCAGGTGCTGTTTGAGGCCATAGAGGGCCTTCTTGAGTTTGTATACTTTGTCTTCTTTTCCTTTGATTTGAAATCCGGGAGGTTGTTCTACATAAACTTCTTCTTCCAAAAGTCCGTTTAGGAATGCACTTTTGACATCCATTTGATAGACTTTGAAGTCTTTGTGTGCAGCAAATGCTAGAAAAAGTCTTATTGCTTCCAATCTTGCTACTGGAGCAAAGGTTTCATCATAATCTATTCCTTGACTTGGGAATATCCTTTTGCAACTAGCCTTGCTTTGTTTCTGACAACAGTTCCTTGCTCATCCATCTTGTTCCTGAATACCCATTTTGCACCAATGATGTTGGCCATTTCAGGTCTGTCAACAAGTTCCCAGACTTCATTTCTTTCAAATTCATTTAGTTCTTCTTGCATGGCTGTGATCCAATCTGCATCTTGGATTGCATCATCTATGATCTTGGGTTCCACTTGTGATAGAAAGCAAGTTAGCATGTGCTCCGGTTGTCTTCTTGTTCGACTCCGGTGTGAATATCTTCAATGACTTGTTCTTCGGGATGGTCTCTAAGCCAATTTAGGTCTGGTTGAAGTTGATCTTCACTTGGTGCTTCCATACCTTCATCTTGAGCATGAACTTCAATTTCAGTGCTTCTCTGTTGTATTGATATGTGGCTCCTCTTGATTTTCAAAAAGATGATTCGGGATAGTAGGTTGGTATGGTTGCATTTGTATAGATTTGCCTCGTGCGGCTTTCTCTTCTTGGTCTTGAAGATCTTCACCATTTGTATATGGTTCATCAAAAACCACATGTATTGATTCTTCAATCACCAATGTTCTTTTATTTAGTACTCGAATGCTTTCTTTGGTGTACGAGTATCCCATGAAGATTGCTTCATCGGCCTTCTCATCAAAGGTATGCGAGATGATTCTGTTCAAGACAAAACATTTTGATCCAAACATATGAAAATATGAGATATTGGGTTTTCTACCATTCCATAATTCATATGGAGTTTTTCCATGATGTTTGTTGATGATTGATCTGTTTTGTGTATGGCATCTTGTGTTTGCTTTGCTTGACCCAAAATCTCTTTGGCAAGCATGCTTCGGCAATCATTGTTACATTGCTTCTTTGAGAGTTCTGTTTCTTCTTTACTGCTACACCATTTTGTTGTGGAGTTCTGCTGAGATAGTTGATGTAGTACTCCATTTTCTTCACAATAGGTTACGATAATTTCATTTAGAAATTCGGTGCCTCTATCGATACGATTTTGATAATTTTTAGCTCTTTTTCATTACGGAGTCTTCTCGGCAAGTCTGGTAGCTTCTTGAGTGTTTCTTTCTTCTTGTTCATGAAGATGGTCCAGTGTATTTTGAGAAGTCATCCACCACTACAAGAGTATATTTCTTACCACTCACACTTACTTTGGAGTGATTTGGTCCAAACGGGTCCATGTGCGGTAGATGTAGAACTCTTGTTGTAGATTGATGAGGCTTTGATTTGAATGAGCTTTTTATTTGTTTTCCTTTCGACAAGCATCACATAGACTCTCTTTCTTGAATGTGATCTCGGCGAGGCCTTCAACTAACTTGCTCCTTGATAGTTTGTTGATGGTCTTGAAATTCGAGTGATTTAATCTTCTGTGCCAAATCCGACTTGTTGATTGTTTATTCTTGACAAGTAGACATGTTTCTGCCTTGGTCGTTCTCCGATCCACCACATACATGTTGTCTTGTCTTCTACACTGCAAGAACCACCTTTGTGTTTGTCATTGTGAATCACTTTGCATCCTTCTTTGTTGAAGTGCACATTGTAGCCTTTGTCACGGAATTGGTGATGCTCGTCGATTGAAGTTAAGTCCCTTGACATATGCCACATTTTGAATCTTTAGATTGTTTTTGAGTATTGTGCCTTCCCTTTAATCTTTCCGGGGTTTTCTTTTCCTCCAAATGTGACTTTGGGTCCATCAAAAGCTTTAAAATCGGTGACCCGTTTCTTGTTTCATGTCATGTGTCGGAACATCCACTTTGTCTATGTACCGGACATCCTACAAAACAGTTAATTAAGTTTGGGTACCCAACCTTTTTGGGTCCATATCATTGCAGTCATGCCTCCCATACCAAGTATGTATCCAAAAGGTCTTCTCTTTGGATAATTGAAGTCATCAACTTCATATGTATAAGGCATGGCGAGAATAGCTTCTAATATTTTTACGAAGGTATTCGATACTTTTTTCCACCTTTTGGTGCATTTATATCCTTCTTCACTTTCCAATGTGCAATAGGAAACCTTTCTTGCTTCATGTGTCTAGGAACATAGCTAGATTGATTTTTCTTAATCACATGATGCATTTTGTGGAATGGTTTCCTCTTGTATTTTGGAGGTGTGACATTCCAATCATCCTCGAGGGAAAAAGTCTTTGCCTTTACCTTTCGGATAGGTTTGTTGTTTTTGTATGATTGGAATGAGGATTTAGTCTGTTTGTTTCACTACGGTGGGTTTTGACTTCACCGGAACGGATGATCTGTTGGAGACATGGTGCATCCCTTTCTAAATTTTGGTCCATTAGTGGTCCTCAATTTAGAATTGTGTTGACTATTATCCCTACGTTCATCCCGATTTGTTATAGCCAAGACCGGATGGATCCAAACCTTTTTGAGGGTTTGTAAGTGGTGCTTTTAGTGGTGCGGTGATTACCTTTCTTGGTGAGGAGTTCTTCTTAAGCGATGCATTGGTAACGGATGTATGGTCATCTGCTTTTTGTTGATCATTTAAGTAGGTCTCCTTACTAGTTAATTCGGCTCTTGTTTTATCCAGTTCTTTCTTTAACCTCTTATTCTCTTTTCTTAGATCCTTGCATTCCTTTTCCAAATTTCATGATTCTTTTCAATTTCATCAAATTTAGTCATGAGATTTTGGACTAGATCTCTTTGTATCTAATGGAAGACTAGAGGATTGTGCGGTGTTAGATGTGAATGCATTAGATGAAGAACATGAACAAGATGTTACCTCGGTTTCATCGATTCTTTAGCCATTAAACATAGGCTTGTTTCCTCGGTGTACGAACTATCACTTTTGTCTTCATCCAATTCTTTGGTCATGAGGCATAGGCATGCCTTTTCATTTTACGAGTTTGTCTTCTTCATCACTATCATCGAGTCATTGTCGGATGATTCTTCATGCTTTTCACTTCTTTGGATTCGCCTTAAGTGCCTTCTTGCCCTTTCTCTTTTCAGATGCTTTGAATTTCTTCTTTTCATCATCTTTGTCATTTTCTTCAGGACAATCAGCCTTGAAGTGACCTCTCTTATTGCAGTTGAAGCATCTGTATTCATCATCTTTCTTCTTCATGTCTCTGTTTGAGCTTGACTTTTTGTTTGATGTTGAATTTCCCTTGAATGGCTTCTTTTTAAACTGTCAAAACGTTTAACTAATAAAGCTACTGTTCTTTTAGTTCTTGTGTCTCTTTGTTGATGCATTCGGCAAAGTTACTTTGCTGGGGTGCAGCTAATGCAGTAATTTTGTGTGTCTTTGCCGGACCACCATCTTCACCGTTCAATTCGAATTCATGAGCTTTCAATTGGGACATCAGTGTCAGAGTGTCAGTGCTTGCAAGATTTATTGTTCCTCGATTCTTGATGTTATGATCTTCCATCTTTCGGGTAGTCCTCTCAAGATCTTCAAGCATACTTCTTTTTGTGGATATGTGTGTCCAAGTCATTGCGAGTTCAACGATGATGCTTGAGAATGCATTGTCCATTTGATCAATGGATTCACCGAGTCTTCATTTTAAAGTTCTCAAATTTCGTTTTGCAACGGATAATTTGTTTTCTTTGGCTTGCTTCGGATCCTTCATTTATCAATGATAGTTTGTCCCACATCTCCTTTCTTTGTTTTGCGATCTTTGATTCTCATGAACATGTTGCTGTCTAGAGTCTTTAAGATACAAAGTCTAGGTTTGCTCTTCTCCTGTCATCTTTGGTCCAATCTTTCTTGGGTTTGTCTATCTCCTTTCCTTGATCTGCTCCTGTGCCTACCACAGTAGTGATCATGATTGGGCCGTCATTGATTACATCCAGCATCTCCTCATGAGTTGCTGCAAGATGAGATAACATTCTTATTTTATATTCATCAAACATTGAAAACAGGTACTTTTGACAAGAAATTTGAGGAATCCATCAGTGCAATTGAAGATAAAAATGGCAGTGAATGAAAAACTTCAGATTTGAAAACTACTTTGAAAATATGTGATCTCCTTGTTACCAGAAATTAGATCTGAACAGGTTCTGATACTAGGAACACTGCTCCGATACCAATTGTTGGTCCCAGAGAAGGGTGAAACTATAGTCAGAGGGGGGGGGGTGAATGACTATAGTGGAGTTTCAAAAACTTTTCTTGTGTTTTAAAAGCTTTTGGGCCGCGGATAAGTCCCTTCTTACTATGTTGTTTTCAAATCAGTTTAGACAATCACAGATATGTGTTATGATGTAGGCAAATTAAATAAGTGCTGTAAAGTAAATTGCAGAAATTAAATTGACACAAGGCTTATAGTGGTTCGGGGTGGTGTAATCCCTTAATCCACTCTTCTCCCGTGATGATCGGAGGAATTCACTATTGTTTTCACGGATACAACGGTATGATTGTCCTTGGCTTCCCAAGCTTCACAATCTACAAGACTATCACTCCTTGATCGCAACAACGGCTTCGGTGATTCGGTCTTCCTTTTGTCTTGCTCCTTGAGATCAAAATCCTTCAACAAATCTATCACAGTTTCAACTCCTTCTCGGATTGCCTCGATTCGGTTGCTTCGAGTTTGATGTGAATGTGATTCACGCACTTGCTTGATCAATCTCAATTCGAATATGACTTTGTAGTTCGATATTTGAGTTGATCACTAGATGTATCCTTGTAAGTTCAGAGAGAAGGCTTTTCTAATTGACAGAGTTTCTGCTTTCTTTTTTTTTCTAAATCGTTATATTCTTTTTCTGTCAATGCCTTCTATTTATAGCCTTGAATAGCCTTGATTTTGAAATTCCGTCCGTTGGCTATATTAATGGGGAATAATCCTTGATTTTATTCTTGATTCCCCCTTAATTGTGTTCTCCTTGATTTCAGTGATCGGATTCTTCTTTCAAATGTATAGCAGAAAATCCGTCCTTGATTGATCCTTTAATGATTGTGCATTTAATGCATGATCTGCTGAATCTTCAATGTATATTAAATCTGGATCTTGTAAGTGTCTCTTCACCGTCTGTAGAACGGTGGAGTGAGCCTTCGACTTAGCCGTTAGTTCTTTCTTCGCCGTTTTGTTTTCTCTTTGCCGACAGTCAGTGTACTCAGCCGATTCACTGTTTTCTCTTTGCTTTAGTTTCAGGAGAATCTTTATACTTCACTGATCCTTGATTTGGATGAGATTAGTGTACACCATATTGGAATATTGAGTTTCATAACTTAGACTTATCCAAGGTCATCACAGACTTCCTTGGTTATAAGTCAGATCATAATCCCTTCTCTGTATCTCTGTTGGTGCTTGGCTGGCTTCACTCTGCCGAATGTCTGTTTTCACTTTGCCGTCCTACCAACTAGTACAATACTTGTCGACTCAACTTATACAACATGTCCGACTCTAAGTAAAGACTTATACCAGAGAATTCTAACTTATTTCAGGCTTGCTATAACAGCTAGTATGGCCATCATCAAAACATAATAAAATGTTCCTAACATAAACAGACAAAATCAAGCTTCAAATCAAAAACTAAACAATCAACAAAAAGAGTTTTGGAGCTGATGCACATGGATCTTTTTGGGCTAGTAACACCAACAAGTGTAACAGGAAAGAAGTACACTTTAGTAGTTGTGGATGATTATTCAAGATACACTTGGGTAGTATTCATGAACAAGAAAAGTGAAACACTTCAAAAGATACCTGAACTTTTGAAGAGATTGCAAAATGAGAAAACTTTGACAGTAGTGAAGATCAGATCAGATAAGGGTACTGAATTTCTCAACAAAGTTATAAGAGAATATTGTGAGCAAAATGGTGTATTATATCAACTTGCTGCTGCTGGTACACCTCAGCAAAATGGGGTTGCTAAAAGAAGAAACATAACTTTAAAGGAAGCAGGAAGAACTATGATTTGTGAAGCATTATTGCCTGAAAGATATTGGGCTGAAGCAGTTAATACAGCATGCTATACACAAAATAGAACCTCAGTGAACAAGAAGCTCCTGAAGACACCTTATGAGATTTGGAATGGAAGGAAACCTAATATATCTTACTTTCATCCATTTGGAAGCAAATGCTTTATTCTAAATCATAAGGAACAATTGAAGACCTTCCAACCAAAATCAAATGAAGGAATCTTCTTGGGATATTCTTCTGTCAGCAAGGCATTCAGGGTACTGAACAAAAGGACACTGAAACATGAAGAAACAATACATGTTGTATTTGATGAACCTAAGTTCACTGGTACGGAAGATGAAGGTTCAGAACCTGCTGAGAATCAACAAGTCACTGATTCAGAATGTGTTGATGTTTTGGAAAGGTTTAATGACTTAAAGGTTTCTGACTCTGACTCTGCTGAACCCCCAGCTGGTAACACTACTGATGCAACAACTGAGGCAGTTCAAGGATCTGCTGAGCCCCCTGTTGAAGAAACAACAGACCCTACTGAAGATGATGTTCCTGAGAATCAATCTAACCAAAATCCACAATGGTTAAGGGATCAACCTACTGAGCAAGTTATTGGCAATATACAGCAAGGTGTGAGGACTAGAAGACAATTAGAAGCAATGTTGACATGATTTCTATCTCAAATGGAACCTAAAGTTGTTGAAGAAGCAATATCAGATCCAGATTGGATAATTGCTATGCAAGAAGAATTGAATGAATTTGAAAGAAATCAAGTTTGGACACTAGTGGAAAGGCCAAATCATGCAAACATCATTGGAACAAAATGGGTGTACAGAAACAAATTGGATGAATATGGTACCATTGTGAGGAATAAGGCCAGACTAGTAGCAAAAGGCTATTCTCAAGCAGAAGGAATAGATTTTGATGAGACATATGCCCCTGTTGCAAGATTGCAAGGTACTTGTATTCAATTTTAATAATTTTGATGAATATAAAATAAGGATGTTGTCTCATCTTGCAGCAACTCATGAGGAGATGCTGGATGTAATCAATGATGGCCCCATCAAGATCACAATTGTGATAACCATATGAGCAGATCAAGGAAAAGAAATAGATAAACTCAAGAAAGATTGGACCAAGGATGACAGGAGAAGAGCAAATCTAGACTTTATTGCAAAAGACTTGATCTTGAAGACTCTGGACAATAATATGTTCATGAGGATCAAAGATTGCAAAACAGCAAAGGAGATGTGGGACAAATTAGAATTGATTAATGAAGGATCAGAAGAAGTTAAAGAAAACAAATTATCTGTTGCAAAACAGAAATTTGAGAACTTCAAAATGAAGACTGGTGAATCCATTGATCAAATGGACAATAGATTTTCAAGCATCATCAGTGAACTACAGCAGCTTGGACATACATATCCACGAAGGAAGTACGTCTAAAAATCTTGAGAGGCTTACCTGAGAGATGGAAGATCATCACATCAGTAATCAGAGGGACAACAAATCTTGCAAACACTGACACCTTGACTCTGATGTCTCAATTAAAGGCTCATGAATTTGACTTGAATGGTGAAGATAGTACACCAGCAGAGACACACAAGGCCAGTGCACTGGTAGCACCACAGGAAAGCAAAACAGCTGATTCAAACAGCAAAGAGACACAGGAGCTAAAGGAACAGGTAGCTTTACTGGTTAAACGTTTTGACAGGTTTAGCAAGAAGAAGCAATTCAAAGGAGGTTCATCATCAAACAAGAAGTCAAGCTCAAGCAAATACATGAAGAAAAAGGATGATGAATACATATGCTTCAACTGTAAGAAGAAAGATCATTTCAAGGTTGATTGCCCTGAAGAAAAAGACAAAGATGAGGATAAGAAGTATAAGACAACTGAAAAGAGAAAGAGTGAGAAGGCACTCAAAGTTGAAACTAGCAGTGAAAGGAATGAAGAATCATCTGAAAATGATTCTGATGATGATGAAGCCGACAGCTCAGACAATGAAAAGGCTTACTTATGCCTTATGGCTAAAGAATCAAATGAAACAGAGGTAACTTCTAGTTCATATTCATCATCAAGAGCATCCACATCTGACACAACACAATCTTCTATTCTCCCATTAGATTCTGCAAACCTAATCCAAAATCTCATGAGTAAATTTGAAAAAATTGAGATGACTCATGAAATTCCGGAACAGGAGTGTGAGAATCTAAGAGAGGAAAATAAAACGCTAAAGAAAGAACTGGATGAACCAAAAGCTGAACAAACAAGTAAGGAAGTAAACTCACCTGATCAACAAACAACAGATGTACATACATCTGGTGTTGAAAGACCAGCTGAGATAACCTCCCTACCAGTTAAGATCACCACTGCACCACTTAGTGCACCAGCTTACAAACCCCCAAAAAGGTTTGGATCCAGATCTGGTCTTGGCTACAACAGTCAGGATGAGAATAGAAACAATGGACAACACAATTCTGAATCCAGGACCAAGACTGGACCAAAATTCGGAAAAGGATAGAACATAGTTTCAACCACTCATCCTGTACTGATGAAGTCAAAACCTAGTGTAGTGAAACAGCAGAACAAATCATCAATCCAAGGCAAATGATTTCAGAAAGGGAAGGGAAGACTTTACCCCTCTGAGGATGATTGGAATGTTGCACCCTCAAAATACAATAAGAAACCATTTCATGCTATGCATCTTGTGTTTAAGAAAAACCAACCAAGGCATATTCATGGACACAAGAAGCAACATGAAAAAAAGTTTCCTCCCGCATATTGGAGAGTGAAAAAGGATGCAAATGCACCAAAAAGTAGAGAAAAGTATCAGAATACCTTTAGTAGAAATATTAGAAGCTATTATGCCATGCCTTATATATATGAAGTTAATGACTTCAATTATCCAAAAAGAAGATCCTTTGGATATACACTTGGAGTATGAGGCATGACTGCTAACAGGCATGGACCCAAACAGTGTTGGGTACCTAAACACACTTAACTTGTTTTGTAGGATGTCTGGTGCATAGATAGTGGGTGTTCCAGACATATGACAGGGAATAAGAGATGGTTGAATAATTTTAAAGCTTTTGAAGGACCCAAAGTAACATTTGGAGGCAAATAAAACCCAGGCAAAATTAAGGGGGAAGGCATAATGCTCAAAAACAGCTTGAAGATTCAAAATATAGACTATGTTAAAGGACTACACTTCAAATTGCTAAGTATCAGTCAATTCTGTGACAAAGGCTACAATGTGCACATCAACAAGGAAGGATGCAACGTGATTCACAGCCAAACCAACACAGTTGTACTTGCAGGAAGAAGAGAAGATAACATGTATGTAGTAGGTTGGAAGACAGCAAGAGCAGAAACATGTTTGCTTGTAAAAAGTAAACAATCAACCAGCTGGATTTGGCATAGGAGATTGAATCATCTCAACTTCAAAACCATCAACACACTGTCAAAGAACAAGTTAGTTGAAGGCTTACCAGAGATCACATTCAAAAAGGAAATTCTTTGTGATGCATGTCAAAAAGGGAAGCAAATCAAAAGCTCTTTCAAGTCAAAGCCCTATCAATCAACAACAAGAATCTTACATCTATTGCATATGGATCTTTTTGGACCAGTCACACCAGTCAGTGTAAGTGGAAAGAAATACACTCTAGTAGTGGTGGATCACTTTTCCGAATTCACTTGGACCATATTCATGAACAATAAAAGAGAGACACTCAAAAAACTGCCAGATTTGTTAAGAAGAATTCAAAATGAAAAGGAACTGAAGATCATCAAGATCAAATCAGATAGAGGCACAAAGTTTCTAAATGAAATTATCAGAACCTATTGTGAAGAAAATGGAATACTGCATCAACTATCAGCAGAGACTCCATAATAAAATGGTGTGGCAGAAAGAAGAAACAGGACACTCAAAGAAGCAGTCAGAACAATGATTGCAGAAGCAAGCTTACCAAAGAGATTTTGGGCTGAAGCAGCAAATACAACATGCTATACTCAAAACAGATCAATCATCAACAAACATCATGGAAAAACTCCATATGAAATATGGAATGGAAGAAAACCTAACATCTCACATTTGCATATGTTTGGATCTAAATGTTTTGTTTTGAACAGGAATCAGCTGCATACTTTTGATGAAAAAGCTGATGAAGCAATTTTTATGGGATACTCAAACACTAGCAAAGCTTTCAGAGTACTCAACAAAATAACTTTGGTGATTGAAGAATCAATTTATGTAGTCTTTGATGAACCAAACACAAATGGTGAAAGCTTTCAAGAACTTGAAGAAGAAGCAGGTCAAAGACAGGTTTATATGAATACAACAGTACCAGCTACCATTCTGAACCACAATTTCGGAAATCAAGATGAGCCACCTGTCAACTCAACACAAGAACATGAAGCTGATGCACAAACTGAAGTTTTGGAAGCACCAAGTCAAGATCAACTTCAACCTAACCTCAACTGGCTAAGAGACCATCCTAAAGATCAAGGCATTGGAGACATTCACACAGGATTCAGAACCAGAAGACAACTGGAGAATATGCTAGCATGTTTTCTATCACAAGTGGAACCCAAAACAAATGATGATGCAATCCAAGATGCTGATTGGATTACAGCCATGCAAGAAGAACTAAATGAATTTGAAGAAATGAGGTCTGGGAACTTGTTGACAGACCAGACATAGCCAACATCATTAGAACAAAATGGGTATTTAGAAACAAGATGGATGAACAAGAGATAGTTGTCAGAAACAAAGCAAGGCTAGTTGCAAAAGGCTACTCTTAAGCAGAAGGAATAGATTATGATGAAACCTTTGCCCCAGTAGCAAGATTAAAAGCAATCAGTCTCTTTCTAGCCTTTGCAGCCCACAAAGACTTCAAAGTTTACCAAATGTATGTCAATAGTGCATTTCTGAATGGGTTTTTGGAAGAAGAAGTATATGTGGAACAACCTCCTGGTTTTCAACTCAAAGAGAAAGAAAATAAAGTATACAAGCTCAAAAAGGCACTTTATGGACTCAAATAGGCACCTAGAGCCTGGTATGAGACACTATCACAATTCTTGATCAACAATGGATTCAACAAAAGAACTATTGATAAGACTCCCTTCAAGCTAGTGGAAGGAACAAGCACCTTGTTAGTCCAAATCTATGTTGATGACATTATCTTTGGATCAGAAAATGAGAAGCTACGTGAGAAATTTGCAAACTTAATGAAAAGAGAATTTCAGATGAGCATGATGGGAGAATAGAATTACTTTCTTGGACTACAAGTAAATCAAATGAAAGATGGCATCTTTATTAATCAAGCCAAGTACACAAAAGACTTGATACACAAGTATGGTATGGACAAAAGTGGCACATCAGATACACCAATGTGTGCAAGAGTTATTCTTGGAAAAGATGAAAGTGGAAAGGATGTTGATCAGAAACTTTATAGAGGAATCATTGGGTCCCTACTTTATCTAACTGGAAGTAGGCCTGACATAGCATTTACAGTAGGAGTATGTGCAAGATTTTAAGCTCAACCATAGGAATCACACCTTCTAGAAGCCAAAAGAATAATCAAATACCTGAAGAACACCATCAATGTTAGAATTTGGTATCCAAAAGATGGAGGATTCAAACTGATATCATATTCAGACTCAGACTATGCTGGATGCAAGATAGATAGAAAAAGCACCTCTGGAACCTGTCAAATGCTAGGTAGCAGACTAGTATCATGGTTTAGCAAAAAGCAAAACTTTATATCCACATCAACAGCTGAAGAAGAATATATAGCAGCAGGCAGTTGTTGTGCACAAGTACTATGGATCAGACAACATCTAAGGGATTATGGAATGGAGGAGAAGACAATTCCAATAATGTGTGATAACACAAGTGCAATATCGATCACAGAAAATCCAGTATTGCATTCAAGATCAAAACATATTGATGTAAGAAATCACTTTATCAGAGATCATGTTGAAAAATGAGATGTTATTCTAAGATACATATCTACTGAAGATCAATTGGCTGACATTTTCACAAAACCACTCAGTCATGAAAGATTCAACAAGTTGAGAACTGAGTTAGGAATGATAGAAATTGACTAAGTACTAAGGAGCAGCTAACTGGAGTAATCAGCTAAGTACCTTCACCATCTGTCTAAGGCAAGTAAGGCACTGGTACTTAGTGAAGTTAACTGCACTGATTTTTAGGAACAATTGTAAACAGCAGCTCAGTAAAAGAAGTCACTCAACCGGCCTAGTGACCAGCCAAGGCACTCCACCGAAATATATATATTGGAGTCAACAGCAAACTAAAGTGTGACAGCTCTATACACGTGGAAAATCAAAGGAGTTATGGAGGATTATATTGTGGAAGATTACACACGTGGAGATCAATTCATAATCGTGGAGGTAACTATATTATTTTTTGAATCACAAACGCCTCGATTCCCAGGATTTATTATTACTTACCTAAATCCACTCCCCTACTACACTCAAATACCATGATTTATATATATAAAATCACGCCATTACGTCACAAAATCCCTCCATATTCAACCACGTTCACACTACCTCAAATCATCCTATATAAATCACACTTAGAGATTTTTCAGAACTTTTTTTACACTATCTTGCATATCATAAACCCTATTTATCTCTGAAAAATCGAATCTTCTCCAAATCTCAATCTTATTCAAGCAATGGCATCATCCTCTTCAATCTCTGCCACAGAAAAATACTACAAAAAATCGATCATTACTGGATCATTTTTCAGACCTGAACACTATCTACCATTTTGCGAAAACGATGCACAGGCCAGATGATTAGTTGATGGTTGTACTAATCTGGGGTTGATGACCTTTCTAAACCCCCCAATTACTGGAATATGCTATAAAACCCTGATTGCATTTTAGAAGAATGCAAAGTTCATTCCCAGCACCAAGAAAAGTGACCCAGATCGTATTATAAGCACAATATTCAGGAAAGAAGTAGTCAAGTTATCCTGGACTCCTCAATAGATTCTTAAATCTACCCAATATTGGTCCCGTTGATGTGATTAAGATATAGATCGACATCAATGCATTCTGGAACGAGATTGGAAAGAACCCCAGAAGGAACAGAAGAAATAAAACTTACCCAGATCAGCACTCAAACACCCATTTGCTGAGTTCGCCCCAGTAATCACAAGAAATCTTGAAGGAAGGAAGGGCTCCATGGAAAACTTGACAGAGCTCAGAGTCAAGTTAATGGCCATTATCTATCAAGGTATCTCTTTCAACTGGTCAGAGTTTATCTTCAATAGATTAAAAGCTCAAATCCAAAAAGAAATGGATCTGGAAATTACGGCACCAAGCAAGGGTCTGCAGAAGAAAGGTGATTTCTGAGAAAGGAAATCATATGGGATACCACTTCAAAATCTATTCGATCAAATCAAAGTGGCACCCATTAATCTGCATCCTCCACACAAGGCCAAAGTGATCTTTACCTATGTAAAGGCATCCCAGAAACCCAAACCCACTACCGGACGTAAAAGAAAAGAGCCTGAAAGCAGCAGATCAGGAGTGGGAAGAAGAACAAGATCTCAAAAGGCACATAATGGCACCCCTGTGACCAGTGCCAGCAACCGGGATAATCTCGTGTGATTAATGATGATACAGCCACTGAGGAAGAGAAACAAGAAGAAGTCACCTATCTGGAAGAAGGTGAAGAAGGATATCAAATTACATCATCTGATGAAGTAGAAGAGGAATATGATACTGACAATGAGGAGGACAAAGCTGCAGAAGAGGAACAGGAATGAGATCATCTTGACGATGATCAAGAAAAGATGGGTCTTTCTGATGATGACCTGACCCTTCAAGAGGTGCTTCTAAAGAGCCTCAGCAAAGTTGAGAAACAGCCGAGTGAGCCAGTTGATCAAACTCACTCAGCTGAACTTACCAACAACCCCAGCATTGATCAAGGGGGAACACCAACAGAAGGATTTATGGATCCAGCACATGCAGAAATAAAACAGTCGTCACAATGACATGGGACTGCAAGTGAACTTCACCAATCTCTCTCTGACAATGAGATTGCTGAAGAAGAAAAAGAATAGGAAAATGAAGAGAAAAAGTAAGAAAAGTAGGGTGATGCATTTGCCCAAACAAAAGATGAAGAAGATGAGGCTGATGCATCAGCACCAGCAGAAGATGATTTAGATAGAATGTTCAATCTGGACATTCAACCTCTGATTGTGGACATGGAGAGGCAGTACCACAACATGCAAAATCTGAAAACTGTTTTAAGGAGTGATGCAACCTCCTTAAATCACAAAATTGAGGCCCTCATCAGTCACATTAAGGTTCAATATGAGCTGATGGATAGACATGGCAACTTACTTTGCAATTTACAGCATCTCATCCCCTATCATGTCCAAACCAATCTTGAGTTTCTTGCTGACAAGATTGATGGAAATCTCAAACCTCTGGTGGATACATTGAATGCTCACACACAACAAATTCACCATCTGGATGAGGTTATGGGTTACTCTGAAAAGCAACTCAACACCCTACTCAATGTCACTGGAGCCACAAACAAAATTCTTGAGGAAAGATTTGGCCCTCTCCCAAACTCTGAGGCAGCCAACAAAATTTTGGAAGAAATATTTGGTGATGCCAAAAAGAGGGAAGGGAGTTGCAAGCCTGAAAGATCCAGTGGAAAGAAGGAAAGCCCAAAAGACAAGGGCAAGGGCATCAAAGGAAAGGGTATCAGGTTGGAAGAAAAGAAGAAGTAGCCCTCCAATAAATATTGTTGAATGAATTCTATGCCTTTGATTTGTTTTGAAAAAGATGCAATATCTTATTGCCCTTGAATGGATGAATAAAATTTGAGTTTTATTCTGTTGATTATTATAAAAAACTTGGTATACTTATGTTCTAGCTCTTTTGTACATCACAATTCCAAGAGCTAATAGTTCTTGTGAAAAATAGAGAGCTTCTTAGAGAGAGAAAAGGCCGGTCCAGCAACCTGATTTTTTTAGTAGCAATCCAATGGTGGATTCCGGTGGGTTGTTCATGTGGACTAGCGGTAGAGGCCGAACGCTTGGGCGGCTCCGTGCATCGCTACTCTCCTTAGACGGTCAAAGCGTCGATCTTTTAGATCAAGCAAGGTAACCACCGTCTACTAGCTTATTTGGTTATTGCTTAAACGAAGTCGATCCTGGTTAAAAGGAAATAAATTTTTGAATTCCGCTGCGTTCCCACGTAAATTTCCTAACATTTTGTACCCAGTTTCACAAAGTTATCAAAGTTATCAGGTTTGATAATGGAGCTGAGTTCCAGCTCACTGATTTTTATGCTCAGCGGAGTATCATAAATCAGACATCCTGTGTCAGCACCAGAACAAAATGGTATTGTTGAAAGGAAACATCAGTATCTACTGAATGTTGCCAGGGGACTGAGGTTCCAGAGTAATTTACCCATTGAATATTTGGGTTTCTGTCTTTTACATGCTGTAAAATTAATTAATCCTACACCTACACCACTGCTGAAAGAAAGCACTCCACATGAGGTGCTTTATGGCACTAAACCAGACTATTCTGTGTTTAAGGTTTTTGGTTGCTTAGTTTTTTCCTGTACACTTCAGCATTACATGACAAAGTTTGACTTATGATGTAGGACTTGTGTCTATCTTAGGAATTCAAATACGTCCAAGGGTGCTATTCTTTTAGATACTACCAACAAAGACATATTTGTTGCTAGAAATACTCAATTCCATGAGACTTATTTTCCTCTACTTCAATAGGTATTAGGAAGGGTTAGACATCTTGCTAACATGCCCGCTCCTTTACCAATAATGGACCGATTTGATGATCTACTGAATGACTCAGCAGACCATCCAGACACAGGATCAGCCGCAGCTGAGGCATCTAATGAAGAGCATGCACCAGTTTATCAGGTACCTGCACCCATACAATTAAGAAGGTCCACAAGAACAAGAAAATCACCAAATTTTTATCAAGGAGGTGCTCACACTGTTCAGCAGACCCCACACCTGCTGAGTGAGGTCATGAACCTGGACAACCTATCAGCAGACTATGCCAAATTCATCAATGCTATTGTTGCTGTTAAAGAGCCTAAGACTTACAATCAAGCTATAAAGCATGATGAATGGAAGGAAGAAATGCAAAAAGAGATTGAAGCTCTACAAAAGACTCATACATGGGAAATAGTTGATCTGCCCCCAGGCAAAAAACCCATTGGGTGCAAATGGGTGTACAGAATCAAATACAACCCTGATGGTTCAGTAGAGAGATATAAAGCTAGACTAGTAGCAAAAGGCTACGCTCAAACATATGGTATTGATTATCAAGAAACTTTCTCACCGGTTGTCAAGATCACTATAGTTAGAGCCTTACTTGCAGCAGCAGCCAATAATTGGCATCTACAATCAGATGGATGTCAACACTACCTTTCTACATGTAGATTTACATGAAGAAGTATACATGCAGTTACCCCCATGTTGCACAACAACTAAACCAAATCAAGTTTGCAGACTTACTAAGTCATTGTAAGGCCTCAAGCAAGCCAGCAGACAATGGAATTGCAAGTTGACTGAATCCTTGGAGGCTCAAGGATTCATTCAATCTAAAAATGACCACTGTTTATTCACAAAATGGTCAGGACAGTCCTTTATTGCTTTGCTGGTCTATGTGGATGACATCATAGCAGCAAGCCCCAATGAGAAGTTAATTCAGCAGGTAAAGGATGCCATACACCACCAATTCACTATTAAGGACCTTGAAAATTGAGATATTTCTTAGGCATTGAAACTGCTAGGATACCTGCAGGCATATCAATTTCTCAAAGAAAATACACCTTTAATCTCCAAGAAGAACATGAATTTTTGGGAGCAAAACCTGCTAATATACCTATGGAGTCCAGGCAAACTCTACAACTTGGTTATTCACCACTTTTGGAAGATAACACTGCTTACAGATCATTAGTAGGCAAACTTATCTATCTCACTTTTACAAGACCAGATATTGCCTTTGCATTTCAACAGCTGAGTCAATTTCTAGACACTCCTACTGAAAATCATATGAAGGCAGCTTATAGGCTGCTGAGGTATTTAAAGACTAATCCTAGACAAGGCATCTTATTCCCAGTAGACAACAACCTTGTACTTAAAGGTTTTACAGACGGTGATTGGGATGTTTCCCTGAAACAAGAAGATTATTATCCGGTTATATGATGTTTCTAGGAGATGCTCCAATCTCTTGGAAGGCCAAGAAACAAACAACTATAGCTAGAAGCTCATCAGAGGCTAAGTACAGGGCTATGGCAAATGCAGTTTGTGAAATCCAGTGGCTGATTTATATACTACAGGATTTGCAAGTTCCAGTTCAGTTGCCTGTTGTGTTATTTTGTGACAATGCCAGTGCAATGCACATTGCTTATAACCCTGTCTTTCATGAAAATACAAAACATATTGAAATTGACTGTCATTTTGTGAGAGACAAAGTCAAATAAGAACTTGTCAAACTTCTTCCAGTCAACACAAAATAACAAGTGGCTAGCATCCTCACCAAGGCCTTGGATGCATATATTTTCTCCTATCTACTAGACAAATTGGGAATTTCAAAGATCTTCCAGAGTTCAAGTAGCTGAAGGAAATGCTGAGTGCAAGTTGTTTATGTCCCACTCTCAGCTTGAGAGGGGTGTTACAGTATAGAGGCTGAAGGGAATGTTGAGTGCAATCGGCTGACACAGTCAGCTGACACACAACAACCTGCTGACAGTGTAGAGACACAGCAGCCTGCTGAGTAAAATGTAGATTCTGTTATAAGTTTGTTGTAACCGTTTGTAACTTACTTCTAACTGATCAATGAGGTGTATTAAGCTATAAATACCCCCATGATCAGTTACATTGTAATCACTTGTAACTTTTAGTTCATCAATAATAATTCCGCATTTTATTTTTAGTTTATAATTCTATAAACTTCATCAGCCAAGCATTGACAGTAACACATTTACAGTGACATCAAGCATTGACAATAACACCTTACAGTAGAACCTTATAATAACACATTTACAGTGACAACAAGAATATATTGACAGTAACACTTTTAAAGTGACGCCAAGCATTGACAATAACAACTTTATAGTGACGCCAAGCATTGGCATTAACACCTTTACAGTGACACCAAGCATTGACAGTAACACATTTACAGTGACGCCAAGCATTGATAGTAACACCTTTACAACGACACCAAGCATTGACGGTAACACCTTATAGTTACACCATGCGTTGACAGTAACGCATTTACAATGATTGGAATCAAGTCCTTCAGATGCTCTCAAAAGGGCTACAATTTTTCCTATCCTCACGGTTTGAAGCATATTGTAAGTCAAAATCATTGCGTTGACTCCAAAGCACTCTCACAGTGACACCCTCACAATTCTTACAACAACACTCTCACAGTTCTTATAGTAACAACCCCACAGTTCTCATAGGTTACCTTTACAGTTTTCACAGTGACACCCTCACAGTTCTCACTTCTCATAGTGTCATTTCGCAGTAACACCTCATGTATACAATAACACCTTATGTAGTAACACCTTCCTTATGGAATAACACATCAACATAGCTCCTTATATATGCTTTAAATAAAAGAACCTCTCAAACATTATTATCCAAAATAACACAACGATTATTATCCGTTTTGACAGCCAAAAGATGGCCTGAATAGAACCGTACCCTGTTGTGTTCCATTATCCCTTCTGCTACTGTATTGTTGTATTTTCTGAACGGAATGATAGTATATTATTCAGAAAAAACAAGCCATGCATCATGCCATGTTCAGAGATCCAAGAATACAAATCAAGACAACAAAACTAGATCCTTTCCAAAGCATGGAATGAATTACAATAAGAGAAATGGAGCAACCTTATTTCTCAATAAAAATAATAGAGCAACCCCAGCATGTTACAATATATGATGAGGCTGAAGAAAGTGTTGAGTGCAGTCAGCATACAACTGAGTTCACCCAGCTGAATAAGTGAAGACTAGGTAGAAGACTCAGCAGAGTGTTGAGTGGTCAGCAGAGTAGTTAGTTGTAGTTTGTAGTTAGAATAATTATTTTGTTGTAATATGTTGTAACTACTTTGTAACTTCTCTTAACTGATTCATGAGGTGTATGATGCTATAAATACCCCATGAGCAGTACCATTGTAACTTAACTCTTTGATTATTCTCTGAATAATAATAATACTTCCGTAATTTTTTTCTTTAGTTTTCATTGTGTTTACAACTTCAACATGGTATCAGAGCATGAAACTTGATAGTTTCAGTTGTTTTCTGTGTTCATTACACTGATTGCTGGAGAAACTTGAGTGTGTTCTTCATCTTTTTTGTGTTCTTCATAGATTTTTTTGAGAAAATCTGTGATTATTCTGTGTTCATGATCATTTTTTATATAATTTGGTGTGAATCTCAAGTTCTTGATATCCATGGCAGCCAAGAAGCAATAGCTGAGCCCTTCCAGTCCATTCCATGTTCATCCGAATGAGAATCCACATAGGTGCTGGTACAACCTTTGATGAATGACAACGATTACAATCCGTGGAAAATGTCTATGGAGACGGTGCTGATTACCAAGAATAAGACTGGCTTCGTAGATAGCACAATAAAGAGGCTTGGAGAGGATTTAGCATATTTTCATGCATGAAGGCAATGTGATACTATGGTGAGATCTTGGATTTTAAATTTTGTTGAAAACACCATTTCCCAATGTTTAATGTACTTCAAGAGTGCACGGTTGGATGTAGTGCCCGAAAGACAATTGTTTCTTGTCCTTACGGGCAAGTGGGAGATTGTTGGAAGTAGCGCCCGAAAGACAATTTATGTAATTGTTTTTATAATTAATAAATGACAGATTTATTCTCATCTTATTATTTGCTTTGTGCTTATATATTATACACTGCTGAAAACCCAAAGTCGTATCATATGTAGCCATATAACTTAGTGTGTGTCACACGCGAGGATTAAGTTTATGGTGATACACTTGAACTATTGATGACAGTTAAAATAGTCTATCCTACTGCATCAACATTCTATCCATTATGAGTTAAAAAAGTTGTTTCGACCTATAAATATGAACCATTTGAGTTGAATAGCATATGTCGGGTTCACGGGTCGAGAAATCTGCACTTAGCATTTATTTTCCTTGTTTCGATATTATTTCGTGCATTATTTGATAATTTTCAGGATACGAAATATTGGGCTGAGCATGATGGATGAATCTGGAGTGGACTAAACGAAAGGAATGGGCCTAGGGTATTCCAGAAGCTTCCAAGTTAAGTCGGCTGAAGAAAAAGGACAAAAATACCCCCGGTTTACCGAGAGGCGGTGCCGACTTACCGAGGCTCGAGATCCTTCCGAAACGCATTTTCTTGGACGAGGGGTAGAACTAGGTGTTTCTAAGTCGGTTTAGATAGCTATAAATAAGAGGCTTCACCTCAGAACACAAGTGTACAATTTTCAAGACTATTATGCAATAAAAGTTCTTTGTTCTTTATTTTATTATTTTATGAGTTCTGGTCGGAGAGACGACGGAGTCGCCGCCTAGGAGAGATCCGAGGGAGATCTACACTCGTCTTCGAAGGTATGATTTTCTGTCTTTCCCAAGATGTAGATCTATCGTTGTTCTATTCGACTAGTATGTTTTAATTGCCTATTTAGTTTAATTATGTAGTAGTTAGTTTATTTTACCTCATGTGTTATATATCTAATTCGTTGGTGAAGAAATCATGAAATAGTAGTTGCGTTCTTCAGATCTGCGATGGTCTATATCGCTAGATCTGAATACCTAGTAAATTACTAATTCATGATAATCGGCGCCAGCTACGTTGATCGATAGATTTAATTTACATGTTAGTAGCCTGATCAACTATTTGCATGTCTTCATAAACTAGCATGAAATACGAATAGTGAAGTGCTATGTTTGGACATTATCTTGAATGGACCCTAGGAACGTGCTGATCAATGTCGACAGCTGTCTAGGCGGGTTTGCGGTATGGGTTTGCGCTCAATATCGACAACTCTAGTTCTTTATGCGTATGGGCTATTACGGACCAATTAAGGAGGGTAGCTTGCGTATAGATTGTCTACTACCATTGTCAGAGTAGATAGGGTTAGGAGTTGTACCCTTAGCTGGACGATGTATTAAATTCACCAATGAGGAGGACTGTTGCATGTGTGGGGGAATAACTAATTACTCATAATTGAACTAATACATTAGAAACTCTTGTTGCTTCGTTGAACTTGCATAATCTTGCTAGTTGATTGTTACCAATTTTACTACTGTCTATATTATTAGTTGGTCGTAGACCAAATAAGTGACAAGCTCAATCTTGATAATTACACGTTCTTACGAGTCTCTGTGGGATCGACCTTGACTCGCCGGTACTCTACTACGATAGACCTAGTCCTATTGCTAGTAAGTGCTTTGCACGCGATCAACTATTAGTCTGTGCTGAACTTAATCAAAGTATGGGGTCTATTGATTAAACCACCATTAATGCGCCCAGAACACTTTAAGGTGTGGCCGTCTTATCCGGACTGTCGATATTGGTTATCTAAGTGGGGCATTTATATATGATGTAGTCATATAGGACTGGACCGATTTAATCTGCTTTTCTCATATAATTCCGTAATTGAGAAATTTTATTAAATCACAAGATGATCATATATGGATTAACCTTATTCCAGACTCCTACTTGTTTCAAGATAGGGTTTGATGTGTTCGTTAAGGATTGCTAAGTGGCGCGGTCCGAATCACTTTCACGTTGGCACTATTCTGGAATGAGTGAGGAGTGTGTGCCTCACAGATATGGAATCCATTCCTTCCTGCGGGAAGTAGAAAGACAATCCCTTTATTTGTTAATCCTAGAAACTGATCGATCGGCCGAGTTCATATTGGTTATGAACTAATTGATCACTAGTGGGTTAATGGTAAATAAGGATAAGATGTAATGAAGAAGGTTTACGAAAATAATCCCGCTCCTTACGGATAGTCTATGGAGGGTTAGTCTGTATGTAATGATTATATCAATGGACACTTATCGACTCGATGCTTTGAGAATAAGTTATATCTATAATCGATAGAGTTTAGTTTCGGATTTATGGTGGCGTAATTCCAGAATTAATAAGTTTAGTAGAAATATTATGTTCGATGAATATTTTATTCAATTTATTGTAGCTACTGGTTATAGGTCCATAATTTAGTTTCCAGCCATTAGGAGGAAAAACTAGGTTTTTTTGGAGCATATTCGAGGAAGTTTTACTACGAGGATCAGCGTCCACCAGTCGTCGCTTGGAGATACAATCCGGAAAATCACGGCTTCTCCATTTTGTCGATTGCCTATCCTTCTTCTATTGGGTAAATTCTTCATCCTTCTCGTAGTTATGGTAATTAGTTATGTGAATTAAAATCATGGTAAAATCGCATGCGAATTTAATTCGTAGCTTCCGCTGTGCGTGATCGAGCGTCTCGATCGGTGCTGTGAATCAGATCTGATGGTCCAATTATGGATCGGATCCGGATTCGGGTATTTGTATATCCAGCATGCACATGCAGTCTGGAAAAACCTTGTAGCTAGATTTTATAATGTGGATGCACTAAGACTTTCTGATCTTCTTAAGAAATGAATCTGTTAAAGCAGGGTGCTGATTTTGTCAATCAGTTTTTTACAAAATTGATGGTTCTTTGGGAGGAAATCAAGACAATAAGGCCAATGCCAGTTTGTTCTTGTGATCCACAGTGCCACTGCAATGGAGTCAACACCGTGGTGGATCATATGGAAACAGAGCATGCCATGAAATTCCTAAAAGGTATGAGAGATGAGTTTAAGCTTATGGTTTTCTAGGCAATGCTGATGGTGTCATTCCCAAACATTCATGATACGTTTGCAATGGCCATCAAGTTTGAAAGGCAGAAATTGTATGTGGCAAATAAAGCCAAGAACCAAGATTATATGATCGGGGGCGGATGTACATGGTGGGTAGGGAGGACAATCACCCCCCCTCGAATGCGGAAAAAACACTATTATGTATGTTGTGTAATCCTTTTGCCCCCCTAAAAATTTACACTCGCCCATAGTATCGCCCCTCACCTAGGGATCTTGCATCCGCCCCTGTATATGATACTGTTATCTCAAAAGAATGGACGGGGCCAAAATCAAGCAGTCAGTAGACCAGGATTTGTGCCTGCTCACAGCTCTAAGCCTAAGAATTCCAAGAAAGTTCAGTGCAATTTATGTGGTATCATTAGACATATTGAAGAAACATGCTATAAGAAGCATTCGATAAAAAATCTGAACATATTTACTTTCTACACTGCAATTTACATTACATCTAGCATAGTTTTTAAACAAGTTGAAAATGCTTTAATTCCGGTACACACTTTGATAAATCTAAACAAGTAAATGTTTTTTTTAAAAAATATTTAAAACAAGTAAAAGTTTTAAAAGTTAAAATCTAACAAGTTCATTCACCCTCCTCCCTTCTGAACTTATTTCAAGTCTTTCATGGGACCAACAATAAGTCATTTGCTAAATCATTTATTTGGCTTTACTAACATAATAAAATTGACGGATCACATTATTAATTATCCTATGTTGTCTCTTGGCTGTTATTTACAATCAATACCCTTTTTGTTTATGAATACTATGAAAACCCGGAACCATACCAAACTAAACCCTTAAAACCGTTTACATTTGGTTTTACAAAATTGAAAATCGTATAAAATAGTTTGGTTTTACAAGTAGAAGAAACCGGACAATTTACACCCTTATTTTATATTGTTACAATTATTTTAGTGTACATTTTTTGTTAAATCACTTCATCATGTGACGTTTATTTTGTACTGTTATAATGATTTTGTATTATTACAAATTTCAAACTTCATTTTGTTCTATTATTGTTACATTTATTTTGTACTATTACGATTATTTTGAATTGTTATAAATTTTACATTTAATTTATACCATTACGATTATTCTGTAGTTTTATAAAATTTAAACTAATGTTATAATTATCTTACAAAGGTCGGCCCCAACCCAAATGACCCCATTAGAGTCGTCTAGTTTGCAAATGTTGCATTTACATATTTTCTTGCAGAGAAAAATCGATAAAAAAATATAGAAATCTTACATCCCAACTCAAATGTAACTATGCCATTAGAACACCCCTGCTCTTTTATCCGTCATGCCCCTAATGGCATGTTACGATTGCCTTATTTTTAAATTTGGGTAATCTTTGAAAGAAAAAAAAAGAATGATTGGTCCACACTACGCCCTTATAAACATGTTTTGAATATATATCGAAGATAAATCATGAGCAAATGATATGAACACAATGTTGTTCTGTCATAACAGTTATCGTGACAATAATATAAACATGTTATGACAAACAATGTAGACGACCATCCTTTCATTTATCGTGACACTAATGGTTGTGTCCGAATAGAATAGTCATTTCTCTTTTAATTTTGATATTAAAAAGTGTAGGAAGGTCATGAGAACTACAACAAATCCTCCCACAAAAAGTGGGGATGGAGAGATGCATATATAAAGTTTCTTCTGTATTTATTTGCTGTACACGGTTTCAATCAACTCATAAAGGACTGGCAATGACCAAAAAAGAAACGGAAAAAATAAAAAAATAAAAAAAATAAATAAATATATATATATATATATATATATATATATATATATATATATATATATATATATATGAACGGAACACCACAAATCACTCCCCCATAACTAACGGCTAACACAATAGTATTTCCACCATATATGTATATTTTTTTCCCTATCCAGAAACAAAAAGGTCCCATTTTGAACACAAAAAACCTATACTACATTTTTTGCATGGTTTTTAAGAAAAAAAACTTGTACATATGCATAGGAGATATGGGCTGCAAGAAATTGTTTAATCTTGCAAAATTGATCTATGGTCTTTCAGCATCATTGTTTTTAGTAGTACATTGTGAAGATCCTTACTTATATTACACTTGGAATGTTACATATGGTATCCTATCTCCATTAGGTGTACCTCAACAAGTGATTCTTATCAACGGACGATTTCCGGGACCAAGAATCAACGGAACTTCGAACAACAACGTTGTTGTAAACGTGTTCAACCACCTAGACGAGCCTCTGCTTTTCACGTGGAACGGGATTCAACAGCGAAAGAATTCATGGGAGGAAGGTAAGTTAGGTACTAATTGCCCTATACAACCAGGGACAAATTTCACTTATTATTTCCAAGTGAAGGATCAGATTGGTAGTTACTATTACTATCCCACCACGTCGTTGCTCCGTGCTGCCGGAGGGTACGGTCCTCTAACGGTTCTCAGTCGTGACTTAATCCCGGTACCTTTTGATACGCCTGAGGCGGATTACACTATTCTTGCTGGTGATTGGTACGCGAAAAACCATACGACGTTGAAGGGATTCTTGGATTCGGGTCGGTCTTTAGCTAGGCCGGATAACGTGATTATCAATGGCAAACATGATGATGATGATGAGCCTATGTTTTATATGGCTTCCGGAAAAACCTATAGATACAGAATCTGTAATGTCGGTATGAAGAACTCGTTAAACGTTCGGTTTCAAGACCATTACATGAAGTTGGTTGAGATTGAAGGATCACACACTGTACAGAATGTGTATGAATCATTGGATGTACACTTAGGGCAATGTTTATCGGTTTTAGTGACCGCGGATAAAGAACCGAAAGATTACTATTTTGTTGCTTCAACTAGGTTTACAAAACAAGTAATGACATGTATAGCTACAATTAGATACAACAATAGCAAGGGAAAACCGGCCTCGCATGAATTACCGCCTGCACCCGATGGATGGCCGTGGTCGTTAAATCAATTCCGTTCGCATAGGTGGAACCTAACGGCTAGCGCAGCTAGGCCTAATCCTCAAGGTTCATACCATTATGGTCAAATCAACATAACTAGAACAATTAAGCTTGTTAATTCAGCTGCAAACGTTAATGGAAAACTCCGTTATGCCATCAACGGTGTTTCACATGTGAATCCCGATACACCCTTAAAACTTGCAGAGTACTTTGGGGTAGCTGATAAAGTATTCAAATATGACATCATTGGAGATGTTGGAAACAAAGGTGCAAAAGTCATTCTTGCCCCTAATGTTGCTAATGCTATACACCGTAGCTTTGTTGAGATCGTTTTCGAGAACCCTGAGAAGAGTGTCCAATCCTACCACTTGTCGGGCTATGCTTTCTTTGCTGTCGCGTAAGTTCCCCTTTTCGTTTCTATACAACGCACTCCATACACTAACATTTACATGAATGAAAACGCACGATACATGAATAACTCCATACATGTGATGTAACAGGATTGAACCAGGAAAATGGACACCAGAAAAGAGGAAGAATTACAATCTTCTTGATGCAGTGAGTAGGAATACAATACAAGTATATCCGAAATCGTGGGCGGCAATCATGACATCATTAGATAATGCTGGAATGTGGAGTTTGAGATCAATGTTATTGGAAAGGCAATACTTAGGACAAGAGCTATATTTCAGTGTCTCGTCTCCTGCTCGATCGCTTCGGGACGAATACAACATTCCAGACAATGATATTTTGTGTGGCATTGTCAAGGACATGCCTAAACCAAACCCATATCAAATATGATACAAGCTAATAAATAATAGATTGAAAGGCCTTTATTTTGATTGAAGCCAGTTTTAGGCATAAGTTTTGTGATTATGATTAGGAGAAAAGGGGAAAAACATATTTTTCTTTCTTTTTTGGGTAGATCAGTAACTACTTAAATGTAATTTTGTGGTGTTCTGGATGGTTTTGTTTTTTGATTTATCTAACTCAGATGTATTTTGACATCTTAATAAATAAAATAAAATAAAATAAAAGGTGAAGAGGTTTATTCTTCAGGAATAATTTACCCTGAATCTCCATCAGAATCTGGTAATAAAATATAATATCCATACAACATGCTGTATATCTCCAACAATGTAAAAGAAATTTGCAGATGCAAGTCCTTGTGATTTCCAAATATAGTACTAAGTGAAGAGATTTTGAAGCGAATGCTCAAAATATAACGGACTCGAAAGAAAGATGACACCAAAAAATCGGTACGAAAGAAAATAAATTCACACCCGACCCAACATACGAATTGATCATTGTATGCCTATAACTAATCGGTAAAAGGGTTAAACTTAAAAAAGAAAAAAAAAAAAAAAAAAGTTGTAAGAATCCTATAATCCAAACCTACAAAACTCAAGTTGAAGAAGCCAACATTATGTCAGGTTTTGTTTTGTTCTTCATCCGGTCTGTGTTCTAGGTCACTCGACACAGCATAAGGTATTCTATGGCGTTTCAAGATACGAGAAGTTGCAATTTTCGCCATACCACAGTTCAATACGATAACTCTCTCGTCATCCAAATCAAACCTTATATTCTCTGTCTTGCAATCTTCCACAAGCTGACGTAGATGTTTCAAATTCTCGACTTTCACATCATTAACCTTAATCACCTGTTTTAGCAAATGTAAACACAAATTGATTTGTAGCAATGAACAAAAGATGAAAAGAGAAAAATAAGTTGAAAGAACAATAATTTAGTGCGCACCTGCAGCTCAGCGAGACGCTCATATCCAGTGTTGATATCATCCATAAGTACCTAATAGAAACAAAGTTGAGTTGAGTTCATCTAAACAAAGTCCAACTAGAGCAAGAGAATAGAGAACAGGCATTTTAAGCAACCTGAGAGAGAATCACAAACTGTTGACCAGCTTTTTCCGGCAATTCCCGCAACGCTCTTTCACATAATCGACGAGGAGATGTATTATACCAATCTTCACCATATTCATGAAGGTAGGGCTGTGTAAGTGGAACAAATACCAAACCAGCAAATATGAAATAGCTTGGAAGCTTATCAAATTGATGAACTGGCACAAGTTGCTGCAACTGCATATATATATATATATATATACATAGATAGCATCATTTAAACCCTGGTCAATTACCTGATGAGAAGAACGACAAACTGTATAGTCTTTACTCTTTATGGACTAAGACCAACAATATTAACTTACTGGTCTGAGGACAATGCTAAGCTCTTGCTCTTCACCATTCCTCAAAACCTTGATTTTTGCTGTTTCGTTTGGTTTCTTCATGGATACTAAATGATCAAACGTTATTCGCTCTCTATTCCGGAAAGGAACTGCACATGAGAAGCAATGCAAGGTTATTTGCAGACACGGGCGAAGGACAACTGACTGTACCAAATTCAAGATCTCGGGCTTGAAATTTATGTCAACATACCGCCAAGAAAACAACTGACAATTTTTTAGAGCCTCGTTTGTTTTTGATTTTTTCCCATAAAGCGCTTAGTACCGAAATCGACACAAAGAAAGTTTTCCATCAGGTAATATTATTGTTGTGAGATGCAAACCCGTATTGCTTGTGAAATAATTTTGAGTAAAAATTCTGGCATAAGCGTCTATGACAACTGGAAATACTCATTCTTGGGCATCCAAGGATGATGCCGGAGTCGCTGCTCATGATAGCTTCCAGACCATGGCATCGTACCCGAGATGAGAGTCATGAGACCCAAGGCATTATTGCCTCAGTATCAGGGCAGTCTATTGAACTAAGTGCCGATAGAATACTCTGCAAGCATCCTAAATAGGAGCTTTAAAAAGGGTGGTTGTGCCCTGCATCCCGAATTACAACTTTTGATTCCAATTATCAACTTGAGATACCCATGCCAAGCAAGGATCAAACAAAATGATTGCCTATGAAGATTCGCATTCTGGTTATGGATGTGTATGTGTTCACCGGAAACTCAATTGGCATTGAATGAATCACCCCATATTTCTCATACGTTGGATAAGGTTCTATTGTTTGTATTTATTTTTCATAGGATTCAAGAGCATCGTATAAACTGCTGCTGTTGGCCCAGTTCTCATGCATGTTATGTATAAATACGTATGAATGTATGCATAACATGCATGAGAACTGGCCCAGGGGCATTGGTTCATACACATTCTTGTATACATAATAATGTGTCTTACACATATAAACACATACATATATAAATCTCATATGTATTAGAATGATAGAACTGGGCCTGGACCAATCAGTTTATTTGGTGCCCTTTATAGGGGTGTAAACTAGGGTATAAGATGAGGAAAAAGTTGATCAATTATCTCTTGGTATTTTAAAATGACTCGCATAAAAGGACAAATGAAAATGCTAGAATGACGTACATTTAGGGACGGAGAGAACAAAATTTTAAATTCTGATGTGGTCACGCGCTAACAAGTTGAGCTTGGAAGTGTTTGACTCATCTAGCATTTGAGTGGTGTCGAACTCGATCTCAAGCCTTTTCAAATTGAACTAATCGAGAAAAAATTAGCCCGAATTCAAATGGCTCGATGGCCGTTTAGGCTATTGGTAACACTAGTTATTTGTTTTTGCTTTTTCATTTTTTATCTTTAGAGTAGGCGCATATGGCGGGGGAGGGGGGGGTTGTTTTCCCTTTAAACATGTCAACAAGGGCATAACAAGTGTAGAGGAGGTTTCAAAAGATCTCAGATCCAACATCAGCGACAAAATCAAAATGAGTCCGTATGTTAGATTCATCATTAACAAAGCATGAATGATTGCATTAATGCACACACATTACTAAACAACCTCTGTCCCACATAGAACAAAAAAAGAAATAATATATTACCTGTTCCATCATTAGCTATTGGAACACCATCAAATGAAAGCACAATATCATCTTTCCTCAAAATCTTAGATGCATCTGAGAGCGGGTTAAGTTTGCTCACCAGCACCCCAGTCAGGCCTGGGCGCATTCGAAAGTGTTCGCGAAGTTGCACGTTTTCAGTTGACTGGCATGAGAGCCCTAAAGAACAGAAGCCAGCATACTTTCCACTTTCCTCAACACCAGAGATGAACTGTTTGATTACAGGGACAGGTATAACGTACCTGCAACCACAAAAAGTTATGAAAAAAAGAAGTCAAAATGCACTATTTTCATGAAATTGCATTAGGAAATGAATAGGCTCATAAAGCTTTTGAATGCACGATTAATCTGTTCTGGTCTTGCTAATCTTCTTTTCCCTTCCACCAGGAAGTCCAGACTAAAAAAGAAGATTTGCTCAACAATGTGCGTAAAATCCTACAATATATTTTAGGGACTAAACCATTAAGATCGGTACACTTGTTAGGTTAAACACTAAATAGAGGCAAAATATCTATTGAAGATCATCAATTGAGCAACTGCTGCACAAACACGTCATCTACGGATCAGTCGTTTCAGACAAAGATGAACGAGGCTGCAGAATCAACTGTGGAGAGATAAGGTTCAAATGGAATGTGTTTGAGTGATAAGAATAAATCATCAAGTTCAGATTAAGTGACAAAGAAATCCTCGAGTTATCTGTTTAAAGGTGATGGTTCAATACATATGGCATTTAGCGTGTGGATAAAGAAGATCATGTGATGTAGTCTAAGCTTATCATTATCCTCTTTATACTAGAGTTTAAAATAAGTATTAGTGTTCAGCATGTTGGAGAACTCTTCTCCTTCAAATAGAAAGAATCTATGACCATTTTAGATCAAGCAATAAAGCTCTCAGTTTGCGCTTATCATAGCTTTGCTCATCAAAATTCTTCATTATCAAAAGAACCCTTCCATGAAACTGATCTCAAAAGTTTGTAAAATCCGATCATGTTGTGTTGGACTGCTTGCAATATCAATTGCAGTCTTTGCTGTCTCAGTAGAATTTGATGGTTTCACTAGGCAAAATCTCACATAGGACCCTTTTTTAGCCACATTGTTTCACATATCTGCTTATGCACACTACTCCTAGGCCAAAAACCTCAGACCCCAACCAGACAAAAGACTTAGACAACAGCAGAAAAAACCCCTTGTCATTAATTCAGAAAAACAGCCATCCTTTTATTGACCATGCAATTGACAATAAATAAGGGACTTGCCCATCATGAAACATAATCGGATAAATCATTAGAGAATCAATGTCCTGAATCAGAAAAGAAATCAAAATAAGTTCTAATCTAAAACTATGATAGGATACTTAAGTTTGGTAGTGCATCGAGTATTTGAGATGTATCCAACACAAATATGCACCGGATACACGGTTGGGGAGTATTTGCAAATTTTAAGAAGTTAAATAGGGAATGCGTATGTGCATATCCATAACTCAAAGACGTAAAATTAAGAACACTATTGAGAATTAAGGAGAAACTCGCAGATAATTAATGAAAAGATGTCCAAAATGATGAATTACTACCAAAAAGAAGAAAAGCCACTAAAATTGTTTTATTTTATGAATATAAATATTTATAATATGGTCCTTGCAGTTTTATTGTGCACAATTTGGTCCCTATATTTTTAGAATAGATGCAGATCACATCCATACCCATATCCTATATTTTTCAGTAATCCTGCAGCAGTGTATACTGTAGGCACATATTTGTAGTTTGTACCCGTGCAACCTAGATACAAGTCATCCAGAAATAAGATGACCAAGACTCCTAGTAAAGCGAAATGAATGCTAGCATCACTTAGCTTAAAAGTTGCCATTGTGAAATAGTTGTTTTCTTGACAAACTGGCAAAAAGATAGTCATCGAAATCTCACATGTTTTCTTGATAAACTGGCAAAAGTCACTTACCCAATATTTTCCGCACCTGAAAGATTTTGAAAAGCGACTCCAGCAACCTTGTCGCCCATGATTGCTGGGCCTCCGCTATTGCCAGGATTTATAGCAGCATCAATTTGTATCGCCAGAAGTTGAGTTGTGCCATGAACATACTGTGTCAGTTCAACTCTAGATACAACTCCTTTTGTTACTGAAATATTATCCCCTCCTGCAAGAGCCATTAATTATCAGGTAATTTTTCCCAAATTATTACTACTAAGTAAGCTTGCAAGATAACGAGAAGGCAATGGAGAAAGTACTTCAATAATGGATGTATAAACATCTCCTTGGACTTCGATCAACTCATTTAACTTGTTCAAAAAATGAAGCGGAAAACAATTGGGTATGTGAATATAATAACTTTTATTCATGCAATACGCTTTCAAAAATCCAGTAGAGTGGAGAAAGAAATGGAGTCAATTCACACTCATTAACTTGTCTGTCTTTTCCCCCTTCTGGCAACCTCTCAACTTTTTGGACGGAGAAAACTGGTAAGGTGGACGGAAGAGTCAAAGCACTAGGCGATGCAGTCTATGCAGATGAAACACCCTAGAGCCAAGGCGACAACAAAGACGCTGCATGGCCACGCCAGGCGACACCAACAAGAAAAGCTTAACATGTTGGACGATGCTTACAGAATTCCTAAGATATTGGGAATGCAATCTTAAGGGGATCCATTGAGTGAATTAACATTTCTGAGTGACAACGAGATGCTGTATGATGCGTATAGAATTCCTAAGTACATTATTGAGTTAGGGCAGCTATACCGATGATATAACGATCCTGCAGTTGATGAATTCATGAGGGAAACAAAGAAACCAAACCCAAGTTAATCAATAGAAAGTAGTTCCATCCTACACATTTTATTATACTTAATTTGACAACTGGATCTTAGAGTAATTAGTTAGGTAAAGAAAATTTCTCCACGCAGGGGCGGCTTCAGGATTTTTGAATTGCGGGTCAGATTTTTTTATTTATAATTTTTGTCTTTTAGACTTGCGCTTGTATGTTCTGTTGTAGGCAACTCATTATGTGTCCATACATTAAAATAGTGGGTCAAAATATACAGATAGTGAATCAATATATAAAAACTAGCGGGTCAATATATATATATATATATTGCCTATTGTGATATTTTTTAACGGGTCGGCTGCCCAATAATTGCACTACTTGCAGCCGCCCCTGGCTCCACCACCCTCACTTTCATTTCACGTTGATGAGTACACTATTAGTAAACAAAATGGTACACGAAACTTGAATCAAAAGCTGCCAGAAATGTTCAAATAAGCAAAGGCTCTTTTGGTACTGTTTTACAACGGCTATACGCTTTATTTTTCCTAAAAAATGAGGGATTTCAAATGGAGAAGATGTTGGGTGATTTTCAGCATCAAGGAGCTGCAATACATCATACAAAATCACACCAAATCAGTTGATGAATACAACATGAAATTCAAGATGCAGTAAAACGTTTTGCTCTCTAAGTGTGTGATATTTTGAGCCATGGATTGAAGAGCAAGATGCAAGTATGAATCAGCTTGCTTACGGAGTCACTGCAGAAGACCTAAACCTGCACTTTAAATGAGAAGTGCATGGTTTTTGGAGTGAACCAGCTGATTCATTCATTGCTTCATCTTATGCAAAGCCCAAACTCACATTTCCACCTTTTGAGCTACATTGAAGAGGAATAGAGGTGAAGAAGGCGGGTTCAGCTGAGTCTCAATATACATGAAGGAGAACCTGTTCTTAGGTCATGGAGGCTGCTACATTGCATGAAACCCTATTCAGCCCATGACAGTTGAGATTCGACAGTTCAACAGTCTGGGGTCGAATCTGTGAGATTCGAACACAACAGAGTCGATTCTAGTTCACTTCATTTTCATGCTGATTTAAGGCCAGTTTGAGGAAGGATCAGAGCATGAAATGGAGTTATAGTGGTGGTTCATACAGCTTGGAAAGGGGCAATTCAATGACAAATAGCTCACCAAAATGAGAGTGAAATGGAGCTATGTCTATGATGAATGCTCAATCACTCTTCATCACCATCGGGGTTGAATTTGATGAAGTAAAATGGTGAAGAACAGAGGCTGAAGCAAAGCTCAATACATATCCATTGTGATCAGCTTCATACATCAAGAAGAACTACACCATAGTAAGCTTAGCTCAACTCAATCTTTACTTTATGACAGTGGCAGTGTCCTACTTTACTAAATTCATTTGAAAGAGAAATGAAGGTGATACTTAGATTGAGATTACATTTATATCTTGTGTAGTTCATGGTCTTAAATGAGTGGGATATTTAGATTGAGATTACATTTATATGTTGTGTAGTTCATGATGTATTTGACCTTGTTGCTAGGAGCCTAATGTAAGAGATAAAGAATGTGAACAGTGTGTTTCACTAGTGTGCAACAAATGTAGCGAGTTGTTTTGTACTAAATGTTGATATGGCCAAGTAAGAGACTTGACAAACCTTCGTAACAGCTTGATTATGATTATATGAAGGCTATAATATGAGGTAAAGGATTCAAGGTACAAACTTGTTTCTTACCATTGAGCCTAATGATCATGGATGTTGGAACAAATTTATTGAAAAGTTGCTTGTGTTGCTCCTATAAACCAGCACAAGTTGGAGTGTGGTGTTGCTCTCTTGAAATCAACACAAAGGAAACATGTCATTTTTGTATCTAATAGATTCCTTGGATTTGGTTGTCAATTACCGAAGGAGCACCGAGGATCGGATAGAGAGATGTCTCTAGATCTAGCAGTGGCTGAATGACTTGAAGTTGAAGATGAATTAGTTGGAAACAAGTGATTAAAGAAGGCCATTATTAGAGGTCTGGGTTGTGCTTCTTACTATAGTTGTTTAGTGTTGTTTATGAAACCAACACTGTAAGTGGAAGTGTGCACTTACTAGTATCAGGACAGCTTTAGTGGATAGCAGACTTAGCCTGGCTAGCCATGATTTAAGAACTGCTTAAACAACTCAAGGTGTGCTCTACTTTATGTATTACTTTCTTATGTGCTCAATGCTAAGTATACTGATAAGTGTGCTTGTTTATCATGTCATGAGAACAACTTGAATGTGTTTCTTTGGTACTTGTTTGAGCTTAGGACTGAATCTCTTTGTTTGCTCCAATTCAATAGTATGACCACTATCTTTGCCTATTCTAAATGTTTGATGGGATTGTTTTAGGATCACAAGAAAACAATTTTGAGGGGAATTCAAAGGATAATTTTGAAATGGTAGTCTTCCTAGGAACAACCATTCAACCCCCGTTCTGGTTGGTTCCACCTCATATAGATCCTAACAGAAGGATGCTTACTGGACAAGGTACAAGTGGCTGCACCTTGAGTAACAGACTGTTCAAGGGAGGCGACAAAAAAGCGCCAAAAAGGGGACCAACAAGGAAATGAAAACGCTCACCACCACATTTCCACCGTCCTGCACCTTGGAGGACTACCATGTTGACTCTCACGTAGGCGTATTCTAGGCAAGCCATTGACAACTGTGGAGAAGGTAATAAACTTGTTTAACTTCCCTTCATCTTTTACCTCCAACTTGACTAGTGGAGAAAAGAAAACTGCTAAGGTGGATAGGGAGGAGGCAAGACCCTTGTTTTACATCCCTTTTCCTTGACTAGAATCTTTCCTATTTTCTTCAATATGATTAAAAATCAGTTTGACACTAAAATTCAAACGTCTAGGTCAGATAATGCAAGGGATTTCTTCAACTCAAGTTTATGCCCCTTCTTCCAGACTGAAGGAATTATACATGAGTCTTCATGTGTCTACACTCCTCAACAAAATGAGGTAGCTGAGAGGAAGAATGGTCACCTTCTAAATGTCACTTGAGCTCTATTATTCCAAAAGAATGTCCCCAAATTCTACTAGGGATAATTCTGACTGCTGCCTACCTAATTAATAAGATTCCTCTAAATCTCTAGGAAATCTTAGTCCCATTGAGATTCTGAATGAAACCTATCCTAACTTCCATATTTCTCAGGGATTAACACCTAGGATCTTTGACCGTATTGCCTTAGTTCATGTGAATGCCCATAATAGAAGAAAACTTGATCCTAAAGCCATGAAAAGCATCTTTATAGGATATTCTCCTACCCAGAAAGGATACAAGTGTTATCACCCTCCTACTAAGAAAATGTTTGTATCTAGGGATGTTACCTTTGATGAGACATCCAACTACTATCTGGATAAGACACATCTTCAGGGGGAGAAAACTTATAATGACCCTTACACGACTCATATGTTCCTGACGATAATAAAACTGATTCCCATAGTGAAAACAGTTCAACTCACAAAAACAACCCTAAACCTTCTGTCTGTAGAAGTTCAGGAAGAAGGGAGATAGATACCCTTCAACAAGTCTATAATAGGAAGAGATTCAAAAATAAAGACTCTGAGACATCCCAACCTGAGGATAGACTTACTGATAGTTAAGAAAACTAAAGTCCAGAACAACCTGAATCTCTAAGAGATACAAATAATACTACTCCTCAAAAACAAAATGATATCACTATAAATACTATAACCACTAAGGAGCTCCTTGCAGACTTATATCTCCTTGTTGTTTTAAGAAAGGAGAGGAGAGCATGTACCAAACACCCAATCCAGTCCTTTCATTCTTATGAAAACACATTAAAAAGGCACCAGACCGTCCTAACCAGCTTAGAAAATGCTTAAGTTCCAAAATACTACTGAGGCTCTGTCTGACAAAAGGTGGAAAACTGCTATGTTGGTAGAAATGAAAGCTCTTGACAAGAATCAGACTTGGGAAATAGTGGAATTGCCTAAAAATGTCAAACATGTTGGCTGCTGGCTGCAGGTGGATTTTTACCATAAAATACAAGTCAAGTGGTTCAATAGAATGTTACAAAACTTGTAGCCAAAGGGTATACTCAAACTTATGGTCTAGACTATTTTGCCACTTTTGCCCCTATAGCTAAGATGGACACAAATAGGATTCTTCTTTCCTTAGCTGCTAATCTAAATTGGGAACTTCAACAACTTAATGTCAAAAATGCCATCTTACAAGGGGACCTTAGTGAAATATTTTTCTAGCTATCTTATTTGACTTAGAAGCTTAAGAGTCTTTCTTAAATGTTGTCTTAGCTGTTTGACTGATTTGTCAAACTACCCGTTGGTTCCCTTTGTATTTCCCTATTTAATCTCTTGTAATCTCCCTCAATCAATCAATAAGAATTATCTTTCATCTTCTATTTTGCTCAACACATAGCCTGTTATCTGCTCACAAAGATGCATAAGAGACTACTAAATTAATCGACTAAGAAAATGAAGATAAGCAAAACACACAAATTGAAAACACAATCACGACTTTCATCTCATGAATGCTTATCCTAAATTATTTTACAGAGTAAACATTATATTTTTTTAATTAGTCCTTGTCGCCATAATTGGAGTTATTCAAGTGGAAGACATTATCTTTCTGCAAGCAAAATAAAAAAATTGGAATGAGTTGAAAAATAATCGGTGCAAAAGGCCACCATAAAGTCAATCAACTAATGTACATAATCTTGACCAGGAACTTGAATTTCCAAAGTTTAGCACTAAACTAGAGCAAGTCTAGAAGTTAATCAAGAACATAACAAACGCTGATATGCCACTGATGATTTCTTTGGCACAAGCAGTTAAAATATGGCATGCAAATTGCCAGCATGTGCATGTCATTAAACACAGAACAAAGATATAATTAGCTATTTACAAAAGCGCCCTTAAAGCATCCAATGACCTCGGTTAAAGCTCATGCAGCAAGCTTTCATAAGTCAGTTTACAAAGTGACTGTTGGTGATTATTCCCATGTAGATAAGGGCAAATAGTCCACTTTGTCAACCAATTATTTCATCAATTAGTATTTCAACTATGAAGCACCCATGCTTCAATTTGGGCATCGTATATGTGCCAGATACTCCTTCGACATGGACATGTGTTTACCATAGCTCTGAGGGGTGTGTTTTATTTACTTTTCTGATCAAGGACTTATATTGAGGCCCCAATAAGTGGCATTAGGATCAAAGTCTTGTTTCGGCGCATTAAGCTCAAAAACGTTTTGTTGCTGAATGTGCCATCATTGGAAGAAATTGTCGAGGGAAAAAAAAAAAAAAAAAAAAAAAAAAAAAAACTAATCATGAAAGCTGTTTGATGGCAGATCCAAGGTCCATGGGCAATCAAGAAAATAGGGCCATGAGGGATGCCAACTATGGCTTGAATTTTTGATCAGGAAAGATGATTTGGATAAAAGCATCAGTCCATGGGGTGAATTTAAATATCATCTTCGTATATGCTGAAATTCCCCTCCAGAATTTACAGCATGCTAGAAGCTTGGCCGATGTTGAGTTGAGCGTTACCTGATTGCGATTTCTTTCATGTAGACCGCCTTCTGGCTATGGGTAGACAGAGATTAGTAGAGGTGAATGAGAAGAAGTTGGGCATGGTTTAACTGAAGTTGGTTGGTCTTTGTAATTTCCAAGTTCACCAATCTTGTAGATACGTTCCCAGTAGTAGACACATTGCACTTGGTTCCCGGATAACCTAAACAACGTCAACATGCATTGGGAATCATCATGGAAAAGATGGAAACTCAAAAGACAAGTCTGATGCCCAAAATATTTGGCAGAATTAGTAGGCTCCTAACGTTGAGTCCCGGGTCTCTGATTTTCAGAATAAGGAGTTACTTTTTTTCTAGATGTATGTTTAAATAATACCACATATCTGTGTTTTTCTTAGTCCAAGATCTCTGATTTCCAGAATAAAAGTAATACACGCACAACCACAAACACGCACGCACGTACGACCCCACACACATACATAGATATGTAGAAAGATTTTATTTTGTATTTGTTTACATACGTGTCAACAGGCTCGAAATTATTAGAGATGGATTCTGTTGTATTTAGATATGTTTGAGTTTGTTAATCAAGGTTGTTAGGCTGTCGTACAGCACTTAGAATCCCAGCTTACTAGGGGACTTTTATTCTTGTATTCTAACATGTATAAAGAGATGTAATACCTCTGAAACGATACAAGGAACACTACACAAAAAACAAATGGCCCAAAAACCCTCTACTCTTAGTATAATCCTTACCTTGAGGATAACCAACTACAGCCACTGCCTCCTGAAGAAATGGAACTTCACCAAGCTCCAAAGCATTCATCCCCTCCCAGAACTCCTCTTGTTCAACTGTCAAAAGAGCCAAGTCGCACTCATGACCAACAGCTAGTACTTCTGCTTTATACTTGGTAGGAGACCCATGTTTCCTCACCATTACAAAAGTGTGATCAGCAACCACATGAGCGTTTGTCAGGATCCGCCTTCCAGAAATAACAAAACCTACAAGAATTTGAGGATACAAATGGCAAGTTAATGTCTCAATTATATGAGAAGAAAATTCCTTTTCTCGTGTAAACTTCTTCAGGTTTCAGGATTACAGCTTCCTTAAAGATCTGATTATTAGTATATAAAGAATAGTACAAATAGATATAATTGATTGAGCAGCATCAAGAACAAGATAAGCCCATTTCATGAATGCAGAAATATATAATTGTATTTGTTGTAAAATAGAAGAGAAAGAAATAGGAAAAATGAAATACTTTTCATTGACTTTCCAGTGCAAAGCTTTGTCCCCTTTTATACCAAGGGAAATGATGTAGAATAATCTTACTATAAAGACTGGGAATCAATCCCATTAAAGACAGAACCAAAAAAGACTAAGTAATGAAGGAGAAATAAGGGGAAATATTATCCTATCTAATCAAATCGTAGACAGCTAGCGCATTTATTCTCAGCCTAAAAAAGGAAACTATCAGTTACGAATCGTCTTTACTAACGACAGTTGACAAATCTTTCAACACTCCCCACTCCCCCTCAAGTTGGTGCATAGATATTCATCATGCCCAACTTGCCCACAAAACGGTTGAAATCATGTCCGACCAGAGGTTTAGATAAGCCATATGTTGTCTGCTTGGAAGATGGCAAGAAAGGGATACAAATCTCTTCATTCTCCAACTTCTCCTTGATAAACTGCATGTCTATCTCCACATAATTGGTCCTATCATGTTGGACTGGCTCGTTTGCAATGTCTATAGCTGCTTCACAATACAACTTTATAGGAAGATGCAGAATTTTAGAGTAGAAAAGATATACTTTTATTGATGATATAAAAAACTGTTACAGACACCGTCTATATTTAATAGACCAACAGACCCACAACGTAGTAAATCTAGGAACCCTGGCCGCCTCACACCCTTTGGAGAGCAAGCTATTTTAGTCAACAAACTTAACATATGCTTAATAACAAACTAGTAAATATAAGACAGTAATTAGGCCCTCGGCCGACTTATTCCAACACCCCCCTCAAGTTGAAGCATAGATGTTATTCATGCCCAACTTGCTACTAAACTCATCAAACTCTGTCTACGCTAACACTTTCATTAGGCCATCAACCACCTGTCTTGAAGATGGTAAAAACGGAATGCATATTTCACCACTCTCCAACTTCTCTTTGATAAAGTGACGGTCTATCTCCACATGTTTGGTACGATCATGCTGCACCGGCTCATTCGCAATGTCAATAGCCACCTTGTTGGCACAAAGCAGCCGCAAAGGAGGTGTAACAGCAAGTTTCTAATCCTTCATGACCATCTATATCCAGAATTCCTAGGTGTAGAAGGATTAATGGTTTTCCAAGGGCGGAGGAAGCAATGCTTCTTTCTCGGTTATCGTACTTGAAGTTCAAAATTGCGATTTTAGGGTTTCAAGGAACATAGCTCTAAAATGTATGAAGAAAAGAACACATAAACTTATTGTTTTTGCATTAGACTGAGAGGAACAATTTCTATTTCTTTACACAGGGAAGCCCTACTTCCTTTAATCAACGGAAACGTGTTATAGTTGGGATTCTAACTAAGCCGCCACTTATTACAAACAGAAGCCATAATAACCATCTTAATCACCAACTTAGCCTTACTACTAACAATTAAAAAGATTAAAACTTCAACAGAAAATAACCACACAATAAAATGTAAAAGACAGACTTTGAAGCCCTAAACTTCAACAATTCTTAAATGAGATTGTTAAAATTGGCCAAACATTATAATGCCCTCGCAAAAGAGCCTGCTCAACTCAAAGAAGTCATCCAATTTCCCTTAATCAATATCACTTACAAACAATAAATGAAAAGGTCTGATACCAGCAAAAAGCATGCCAGTAGCAAGTCATTCCCCATTGAAACACAGACAGATGCAAAGAGCATGAAACTAAATAAATCAAGGCACCATCTATCTAACACGTGCGCAAACATACAAGCTATCTAGCTACCTAACAGTGCACAAAAAATTACTCTACTTGGTCCTTTTGCGCAGAAGCTTCACTACTCCAGATTGACAGAGCAATTAAAAACATCATTATAGAATCTTTACAGAAAAGCTGAATGATGTATATAAGTCAATCATATAATATATGAATGTATATATATTGACCTTAGAACAGAAGTATGTGTGCGTGGCATATCAAGAAAAGTGTCAAAATGAGAAGGATGGCCAAAAGAAAAAGAAAAAAATGGAAAAAACCAGAGCCCATGGATTCACGTTGAGGCTTGTTCTGCCAAGGAAGGAAGTAATTTGGGCTACTGGACACCGTAAATATCTTCACCACAGAATCTAATGCCAACTCTATTGCGGCATATGCATCCGCATAGCCATTACTTACCGGCTGTGATTTCTCCTTTTCCTCTAAATGAATTAAATTACCCTCAGAACCCGCATTCTCCACAGTCGAAGTAGCTGCTGCGCCAGTGGTGTAGAATGCCAACGACTTCGAACTTCCAAAAGCAAAACCATTATCAAGAATAGCAGATGAAGAATGATTGTGGTCGATAAAGGTATACTTGAATGATGAATGAGGATGAGAGCGGTGAAGGTGGTTACGGCTGCTTAGACGCCGGGTGGCTCGAGTGGCAGCAATGAAGCCCGTTCGCAGCATCGCCGCCACTTGGAATATCTTTGGTGCACAGGTTCAAACACCCTGTGCGGTTAAGACACAAATTTTCTTTTAACTTTTTGGTTTTTTTCTTTTTGTTTTTTTGGTTTTTTTTTTTTTTTTTTTTTTTTTTTTTTTGGGGAATGGGTACATGGGATGAAGGGAAATGGCATTTGCAAGGGTATCTATATATATGCTTTATAAGTGTTGATTAAAGTAATGAATTATTTATAAAATAAAATAAGAATTATAAAGTTGAAATCTTGTATTGAAATTTGTGTAGATGAAAAAATGATTGTGAGAGAAATTTTAATTAAGTATTATATTGATAAAGTAATGGTTAAATAGTGTTGTGAGTGAATAAAATGAATTGATTAATATTATTTTTATTTTTTTTTAGAAAACGAGCTCTTTATTATAAACCAAAAAGTGAACGTTCACACCTTACAGGGAAAAGCTACTAAACAAAATTACATCAAGAGGCCATTAATCTAAGTTCCAAGCTAGCCTGAATCCGGTTTCGAAGAGGCAAGAATCGATTTTAGATGCCTAAGAAAACCGCTAGAACAGGCTCATCGGCAATTCCATGCTAGAATCTTCATTAAAATTAAACAGGATGAGGTAATTGGGAGTTTGGGGCCTCCTCCCCCCCCCCCCACATCAAATAACGGATTGAATCCGGAAGTCATCATCTCATTTACCTCGGACACGGCCCGAATTCACAAATCCGGTGGATGTGTCTCGACGTGGTCACCGGAGGGGCGGGATGGGATCGTTATATCGAAGTCGGTTTTTTGGCTTGAAAAGCTTTATCCCCAGGATCTAGAGGTCGTTTAAATGCATTGGACTTATCAGAAAGTGCAGACCTCGCTATCAACGACTTTTTTTTGCAGCGGAGGACGTTTCATAGATTGTCCCTGAGCCCCCAAGTCCATGTTTTGTTCCTTTCTTTTGGCAATATCAAGAGCAGTAGATGATTGCTTAATTCCACCCTTGATACTTTTGGTACCCTGCTTTCCTCTATTACTACCCCCCACATCAAAGTGTTTCATCTTGTTGTTAGTCATTTGCGATGCAGATTTATGAGCTTCACAAACAATAGTCATTGATTAATATTATTTTATTTGTTGATATTGAAATGATTTATGGGAGAAGTTATAATAAAATAATAAAATTAATAAAATAATGGTAAATAAAATAAGCTGTTTCTATCGGCACAACGAAAAAACTATCGACACCCTTTATTTAATTATTTTTCATTTACTTATCTACACCACCTGATCACTAATGGCATCACTTGAAAATAATTCATTTAATAAGTTTTAAAAACCATACACTTTAGTCCCCAATGTTTTAAAATTAAATACTTTAGTCCCTCGCTTTTTAAAAAACCTTTTAACCCCTACATCTTCATCCCCCCCACCCCCCCCCTAAAAAAACCCATAGGCTCCGTTTGTTTTGGGTTGGAGTTTTTTTTTGGTTGTTTTAGATAAAGTGATTGAAGTAATGATTATAAAGTTAAAATATTTTTTTGAAATTTGTGTAGATTAGATTTGATTGGTGAAATAAAGTAGTATAATAAATAAAATAATGGTAAAAAATGTTATAAAGTTGATAAAGTGAAATGATTAGAGATAATTTGATATTTTTTTATTTGTAGTTGAAGAAATGATTGGTAAGAGAATTGTAAAATATGATGGGTGAAATGATATAAAAAAACTCCGAAAAAAACTCAAACGAAAACAAACGGAGTCATACATCTTCATCACTTCTCTTTATTTTTCATTTGCAACAAACATTTTCTACAACCCTAGAGAATCTCGCCGGAATTCTCATTGGAAATTTCGCCGGAGGGAAGAGAAAATTTCGCCGGAAACCGCACGTGAAGCTAAGAACAACATCATTTTGATCTAAATCATGTAAGTATCTTGTTTAATGGAGTAATTTGTTTCGAATGTTTGAAGATTTTAATGGTTTCAATGGAGTAGTTTTAGGTTTTAAAAGGTAGAAAACTATTTTTTTCGAATGTAATACTCCTAATAATCTAAAGTTTTCATCGAATTTTAGTTTTATTTTAATGTGTATTCGTTTTTTGGTTGAAATCAGAGTTTTTTTTGGGGTATTTTTCGAAGAACAGGCCATTTTCCGATCGGAGGGATGGGAAAGATGACCGGGTGTTTGAAACGTCGCCTACAGTGACGTTTTGATTCGCATAAAACGTCAGGTGGGATGGTGTTTAGATCATAAAAGTACAATAGGGTAACCTAGTTCTTCGTCGGTGTGGGTGACATTAATATTGTCTTAAAACGTCCATGTGGCTGACGTTCACATGAACGTCATCCTTCGAGACGTTTTGTCTGTTTACAAACGTCAACGATTCTGACGTTACTGTGTTCATGTAACGTCAAATTTCATGACGTTATGTGCTGAATTTCACTACGAATGGCTTAATTATTGTGCACATAACGACTTTGAATTAGTGTGTTTCTTGACTTTGTAAACAACATGTCCATCAATGAATTAGTGTACTCCCAACTATGAATTAGTGTATTCTGTGGCGGATCCAGAAATATTATTCAGCGAGATCCGTAACTCTTTTTCAGAGTAAATTTTATTTTTCACGGGGTCCAAAATATTTTTCTACACATAAAATGTAGAGTTTTCTTATATTTAACGGGATCCGCGGACCCCCTTTAGCAAAGGGTAAATCCGCCTATGGGTGTATTTCTTCACATTGTAAATACCTTTCCAACTATGAATTTTTGCCATGTAAGTGTGTTGAAATGAAAAGTAATCTACTTACATTTTTACTCATAATATGGGCCGTAAAATCTAATTTTGGCAATGTAAGCGTGTTAGTTAAACGTATGTGAGCCGCGGTATGTACATAAAAAGGCCTGATGTTCCCATCACCTTCAACAATTAAAAGAACTCGCACTCGAAGAACATCAGGCATTTTAACAAACAACACTTGTTGATCGTACAAGAACTTCAGGTATGTAGTATGGATTAAGGCACTAGTCTTGTCTTGTGTGATTGGTTATGTTTGGCTTGAATATCTATGTTGTCTTGTTTTGGAATGGCATGCGGACTGATTGTAATGCAAATTCTGATTTCTCCTTCCTTTTTAATCGACAGTGATGATGTCGAAATCATCATGGTTGTTTTTAGCGGTGCTTATTTGTAGGATATCTGGCTATAAAAGTGTGTAAAAGTGGTGTTAGCCGGTAGTGCCCGGTGGCGGCAATAGATTCCGGCGGTGGTGCTTTTTAAGAGAAGAGGAAGGGGGCAATTTGGCTTTGCCATCTATTTTATAGATTATGATCCGGTTTATTAAATAGGTTACACGCTCCCCTATTTATAGGGGGAGCGACCGACTAGAGTCGGTTTATTTACAATTGAGGATATACATTATATAATAGATATTTAGCTATAGTAGCGGGCTCGTAGTGGAGCCGATCCCTATATCCTTTGTATCATTGTCTCGCTGGACTTGAGGTAGTTTTTCCTTTAAATATTATGGTCGAGGTCGCTGGCGGACCTGTTTATTTAAATGAGATCGCGTGTCGGCCTCCTAATCCTTTTTGTCGCCGCATAAGGTTAAGGGTTTGGAACTGATCCGAAGGCTCGCGACTCTAATTTGGCTTGCGAACTCGCGGGCAGTAATTGCCGCTGGCCTCATCCACTAATGTCGGTGGCCGGTCAGACCCGAATAAGGATCCACGAACCGAAGTATGATGTGAAATCGACATTTTCGATATTTTTCCAGCGAGATCTGAAGTTTCCGGCGGCCTAAAACCGCTCATTTTTTGTTTTCTGGCCTGGTGTTCTACAAGATCTAATAGATCTTCATTTAGATCTAAAAAAAATTGTATATAGATCTCGAAGTCTTCATCAAATCGGAAGATTGAGACATGGAGGATTACAAGATTGTTGCTTGAAGAAGTGCTTCTGTTATTCAAAGAGGAAAGCAGCAAGAGTGGTTTCTTTCTAAAGCATCCAGCTTACTCGGCCTCCGATTGATTTTCATTTCATCTAATCGGAGAAGACGACCGGAGCCGAAGAAGCAACACTAATGAAATTGGAAAATTAATTACTCAAAACTTGGGAGCTTCATAACGGTAAGCCTGAAGTCTCCGAGTCTCGTCTCTTCCAAAAAAATTTCCCACCCGTTCTATCAAATTCAGAAATGATAATCGGTTCTATATTAAACCATCGGCATCTGTTCAAGCTCTTTTGGAGCTCAAAAACTCAAATTTAGACCCTTCTGCTTTGAATATCACCGGCGGTTGTAATCCTTGTGCTAGAATTTCCGGATTTCCGTTGTTTGGGTTCGAAGTTAAGCAGCCTTGTTTGAATTTCAAATCTTCAATTCAAGGTAAATTAGCTCCTGTTGCTACGAAGTTGGGTGAATTACGTATTTTGGTACTTCATTTTAATGAATTGAACGGCGAAATTCCGAATGAAATTTGGGGAATGGAGAAACTTGAAGTTCTTGATCTCGAGGGGAAATCGATTTCTGGGTCATTGCTGTCTCGATTCAGTGGTATGAAGAATTTAAAAGTTCTTAATTTAGGGTTCAATGAGATTTCGTAACATTCTGAATTACGTTTTCGTTTCCACTAGTTGGAGAATCTTGAGTTTAGCTGGGATCGGTTAAAAGGGACTATCCCTAGGTTTGGATTATGGTCTAGAAATCTAATAGGGCTATAATGTGAATTGCACATAAATTAGAGCAATGTGAATTGCAAGATAAGTTGAAGATGCAATACGAGTGTTCGTCGCCATACGTCGCGTTAAACGAGCTCGAAAACCAAATTGAGACCTTGGAGAATGAGCTCAATGAGAAGCCTGAATGGTCAAACGAGCTCGAATCACAGGTCCAGAGGTTGAAGGAGGAGTTTGATAAGTGGTCGCATGAGCATTCGGATTCGCTAATTGCCACAAAAGACCTCGAATTTCAAGTTTTGAGCTTGGAGGATGAAAAGGTGCAGATGCTAAATGACTAAAGGAAGCTAAAGGGATGGCTTATGACATGGTTGTTGAGGGCTTTCAATTCTTAAGCAGATGGTCATCACGCACTTAGGAGCAATGTGCTTGGAAGTTTTCTCACCAATGCAAGGACCCTGAGTCTATACAGGCACCATCATCATCATCATCAATTTTCTGACTACGAAAAGGTTGTGCGATTTAATTATAACGCTGAAGAAAGAAAGGCTTTGGTTGAACTTGTTAGCTACATAAAGAGTATTGGTTCGACAATGCGAAAAGTTGACACCTTTGGTGGCTGATGCCTTGTGGGAAATTATTCATGCTGAGGTAGATTTTGTGCTGAATACTTTAGCATCTATGTTGCGGACTACTTTATCCAAAAAAGAAAGAAAAGAAAGGGTGATGCAATTAGTTCGGGCCTTTGAGAATAAACTTACATTACCAAAATCCATGAATTCAGAGGAAAATGATGATGATGAAAGTGAGGAGGATAAGAAAGAAGGAGAAAACAAAATGAGATTTTTCCGGGGTTTCGATCCTCGGTGAAAATGAGCTCTCAAGCTCGCCAGATACGAGCCCTCAAGCTCGCCAGATACGAGCTCTCAAGCTCTCCAGGTACGAGCCCGCATTGCAATTTATTCCCGTTTTACAAATTGAATATTTATGCTTCATTATTGGAAACTCACCTCACTATAAGTGAATGATAAAGCTATCTTTTGTACTATTCCTTCAGCTCGGCAAGCTCTAAGCCCGACCTTCAGCTCGGCAATCTCTAAGTCCGACCTCATCGGCTAGCTCTAAGTCTGACCTCAGCTCAGCTCAGCAAGCTCTAAGACCGACCTCAACATTTGTTTCAGACAAGTTACTCGAGATCTCAAACATGTCCAAAACAAGGGGGCCGCGAGAAATTCTTTTTTCAAGCTTATACTTTGGTTCATAATTTGTTCCCAGCAAGCTCGTTACGTCATAGCTCCGATCTTACTCGAAACAAGGGGGCCGCATACTGGGAATTTTTCGATTCAGTCATCGAGCCGCCAAAAACAGAGGGCCGAGAGTGGGAATTTTTCACACGGGCATATGAGTGCGCAGACTCAAAACTTATTTCAACCAAGCCCGCAACGACCTCGCTTAAAACAAGGGGGCCACACGTCGGATTTTTCGATTCAATCATCGACCTCAACCGAAACAAGTAAGGCTTTTAGCTCAATTATTTTTAGCAAGTTCGATGTTTTAATTTCCTCGACCTCGCCAAAAACAAGGGGTCCTTACATTTAATCTAGACATCTTTTTGCCTTTGTTCTATAATAGCTAGCCTGACACTTATCATTAAAACTAAAATATGTCTAACATAACCTTTTGAATCACATTCAAAACATGAACCATTTAATTAATTTTAAGCAATGATAGAATTAAGTCGATACTTAAATCTTATAATTTTGAAAACAACCTTTCCAAAATTTGATGTGGTCATTCTTATCCAACTTTTGAATTAATTGTCATCGTATGACAGAATGATCATATTGGATCGTATCAAATATATGATTAATTCGTTGAAACTTATTTCAAGTGATTTAATCAAATCACGAGCTTCCGTTTTGCATTAATAATTAAAGTCTTGGATCACTCCGTAGGATATGTAGTCTCCTTGTCTCTAACTGTTATAACGGGATTGCTCCCTGTCATTGCTTATTTTAAAAGGATTAAAATTACTCAACCATACTTGAGAACGTTTCTCAAAAGGTAACAGTCATAATTTGGTTTTACTAATCGAGAATAAAAACATAAAATTTTGCTAAAAAGTACAACATAAAAATGAAGATAAAAGAGTGTTGTTGTTTATACATGCAAAATAAAAAACGGTCTTATAGTTTATGATTTTGCTCCCACTAGTCAACTACTCCCAATTGACTTTCAAGAATTATTAATTTCTTTAGTGGACAAGATCTCATTAAACTACCGCGACCCCCTGCTTTGGCTGATGGGCCGAAAATAGTCTAATAGGTAGACAATAACCCTTTGTCAATCGCATCTTATACGACTCTTGTTGTTTGACTAGTCAACTCTTTGACAATTTTCATCCAATGAAATAGTCAAACCATTGCCTCTAAAATCCAAACGACCCCGTTTTGGCTGGTGGCCGAGAGAATTCTTAGTCAAGTCATAACCCCAATATTCGTGAGATCTCATACGATCATATCTCGATAATGACGATATACCCGAGATAGGTCAACCCCCCTACTTTGGCTGATGAGTTGGATCCGAACAAGGGCTCTTCACTGTCATTATAATATGGGGAGGCAATTTCGACTTGATTCTTTTGAGGTGGAAGTATTTATGTAAATTAATTAACTTAATTAATTTTAATTCGGTCTCATCAAATATATCTATCTATTGACATACATCTTACACATTCATCTAGATCGTGTCTAGTTATGCATCTATCGTATCGTATAAAATAAATACAAGCACAAAATAAATAAATGCGTAAAGTAACCGATATGATCATGGACTTTTCCTAGGTACAGTTTCGAATACAAACTGACGAAACCGCGGGTCACAATCTAAGGGTAACTGCAACCGCCAATAGGATCTTTGATGCTCCATTCTCCAATGGGATATTTATTTTCGTCTTTCTTTGGTCTTCATCTTCTGCTCCATTCTTGTTACATAAATTTTATCTAATAAAATAAATACACCCGCCGCACACGGGGAGAGCTAACGAGAATGGGATAATACAGAAAATAAACTAAGTCACATTCTTCATAACGGACTATGACAATTTTAAAACCAACAGAAAAATTAAATCATACACATCTATCCTATCGGTCGAGTCCATGATCAATCGGGGTCCATATAATCATATTATATCTACACAATATCTAATACATACAATAACATCTTATGAAAAAGATAAAATTAAAATCTAACAATTTGCGTCTTAATTAATCGATTAACGTTTAATCTATTAAATAATTTTATTCAATCAATTAACTAATTAACATTTAATTAATTAATGATTTTAATCGAAATAAAATTAACTATTAATTTTAAAATGACTTTAATTTTAATTTTAATTTTAATTAATTAGAACTATTTCAAAATAAATCAAAATTAAAATTATGTCTCTTTTGTTTCTTTTCTTTTGATTCCTAATCAAAAGAGATGCATTTGGTTTCATAAACCAAAAGGCACCAACCTTGACTCTTTCCAAAATCAAAATTTTGAAAAAGGGCCTAGGCCATCAAAATTTTGAAAAGGGTCTAGGCCTAGGCTTTTCAAAATCAAATATTTTGAAAAAATGCCTAAGCCTATTCCAAACAAAATTTGTAATGACCTAGATTATTTAAAGGCAAATCATATTTACCAAAGAATGTCATATGGCATCCCATAGGTCCAAACTAATTAAACCATTAGTTAGCCACATTATATCAACTAAACAAAGAGATATGAATCATTACTATTACTATGCAATATATTAAATCATAAATTACACAAAACAAAATAGGAGAATTTTGACCGCCCAATGCATCATATGCAATTATGCATGGTACGTTTAATATCAAATAAAAGTCAAAACCTTACTGATGTTGGCGCCGATAAAAAAAAAATAGTATTAAAATTATGTAGTTTTGTTGTTAAAAAGTGTCATTTTATCGATAAAAATTGATGTTTTAGACCCCGGTGACCCCACTGGAATTTTTTTTTGAATAGAAGATGTAGTTTTAGACTCCGGTGACCCCACTGGAGTTTATTCCTGGATCCGCCAGTGCGCCGATCTAAATAGCATGTATATGTGCCTTGATTTTGCCCTGGCTTGGAATTATTAATTCCAATTGAATAACATTTACTCCCTCCATTTCGAATTATCTGAGGCAGTTGTCAAAATCACACATATTAATAAAGTGGGTTAATGCATTGACTTTAAAATGAAATGACTAAAAAGTCTTTGGATATAATTAATTTGACATTGTTTTTTATCTATCCTATTGCAATAAATAAGGGTAAAGCAAGGAAAATTATCATTAATGTTACATTAGAAATGTAACTGCCTCAAATAATATGTAACAAATTATTTTGGAAACTGGCTCAGATAAATTAAAACTGAGGGAGTACCATATTTAGCCGCAATAACTTTCGACAATTAAAGGTCGAACCTTTTCCTTTTTTTGTTTGGTTCAATCATGTTGTTCATGAATCATATCATGCTTCTTGATGTGTTTTAAACGTGGTGAAAATTACTACGCAAATTAACATGCTTATTGCTTAAGCTCGAAACTCGCTCTGATACCACTGTAAGGAAATCTAAACGGGAACGCAACGGAATTCAAAATTTATTTCCTTTAACCAGGATCGACTTCGTTTAAGCAATAAGCATAAAAGAATAGACGGTGAATACCTTGCTTGATCTAAAAGATCGACGCTTTGACCGTCTAAGGAGAGTAGTGGTGCATGGAGCCGCCCAAACATTCGGCTTCTACCACTAGTCCACACGAACAACCCGCCGGAATCACTATTGAATTGCTACCAGAAAAATTCGGTTTCTAGACCGGCATTTTTTCTCACTCAAATCTCTCCCTAAGAGGCTCTTTATTTTTCATAGGAAACTATTAGTCTTTTGAAATTGTGATGTACAAAAGAACCAGTCAACCCCTTTCTTATATAGGTGAAGGTGGCGCCCCTCTATGCCCTAATATGATTAGGAGAAGTTTCCTAGAAGATAGATGAAAGAGAAAAACAATTTCCCAATAAAATAAGGAAAATCACTTTGATTGATTTATCTCTTTTATTATAATATCTTATATTAAATAAAAACTAAATATTGCCAATATCTTATATTACATATATTTATCTTATTACCATAAATCTATTTTTCAAAAATCAATTAATATCCAATATTAATATTATGGTAATCTTATTAATTAAATTGCACAATCCAAATGTATCCAATACACTTTAAAATGGCGTCTCCTTCCTCACTAATTTTGGAATTGAGATTTTCTTTAATTAATATAATACTATGATTAATTAATTCACAAAATACATGTATATCATATATATATATATATATATATATATATTCGAAATATATGTATCTATATACATATTTAATTAATCAACATAATTAATATCATGTATTATATTTATTCATAATAAATAAATACCACCATAACATTTTATAGTCGAGATGAACTTTCCTTATTTGGTTATCACTATAACCACATTTTAATCCGGCAAGATGTTCTTATGTGTGTGACCCGACAGGCTTCCGAATATGTTGGCTGTATGCACAAAGTGTAAATTACAAAAATGCCCTTCATACCTAACGATCACGGGATAGCGTCTAGCAACACACCGTGACCCACAATCATCGGAAGAGTCAAATGCAATGACTACTACATTTCATGTGAAACAGTTACCGTGTAAATAGAATCTTATCGCTATAATAATATTCATACGGTCGTTCGTCGAGTGTCAAATATCAACGACCGTATCTTATAATCTGGATATCATGCTCTCTCGAAATAACTCATTTACTCCCACTTTGCAAAGATTCACGAGAGTAAGACATTCCTTATAAGAAGGCCATTTCGTATATTCACCTTACTAATAGGGTACGCGATTTCCGGACGACCAAACATGTATACTCCGCATGCTTCAGTATCACTCCCAATCACTACTGTATGATCGCCCCATGGCTAGGGGAAACCTCAATAGTGTCAAAGCATGACAATCCACACCGTGATGCCATTAAGATTCCGGTCCTAAGGATAATTACACAACTGTCACATAGTGTGACACTTAACAGTGTAAGGGGGTCAGTCTAACGTACACATTCTCTAATACACGTCCACGTACAGTCAAGTGTCTCTACACTTTGATAGACGATATATATCACTGCCCTTAAAGACAGAAGACATCTAATACGTGCAAGCCTGTTCATACTATCAATGCCCTATTTAATAGTACATCAGCCTAGAGACATTTAAATATCAAACTTATTAAAGTGATTAGAGATCTCATCAACCATAATCGCCTATCATGGTTTCTCTATCAACGTTTAATATTAAGGACGTTATCATATAACAATTCATAATTGGTTCTTTAAAAGAACAAATATATGGCAACAGAAAAACCATTTATCATATAATTGGGTTTAGGACACTATTTCAACACTATGGACACATGACAAAATCTAACAGAAGTTGAAGCTCCACTCTTGGCCTTTAACACACATTACAGAAGTTTGGTTGGTAAATTGCTATATCTTGGCATTATAAGACCTGATATAGCATTCCTAGTTCAACAATTAAGCCAGTTCCTAACAGAACCAAATGAGGCACACCTTAAAGCTGTACACAGATTGCTCAGGTTCCTTAAATCAGCACCAGGAAAGGGTCTGTTTTTTCCTAGACAAGGTTCAATAACATTGATAGCATTCAATGACTTAGATTGGGCAGGATGCACAAAAATAAGGAGTTCAAGCACTGGGTATCTAGTATATCTTGGTCATGCCTTAGTTTCCTGAAATCTAAGAAACAACCAACTGTCTCTAGGAGTTCTAGTGAGGCAGAATACATGGCCATGGCCATTACAGCTTGTGAAATTCAATGGCCTCTCTACTTGCTTAAAGATTTTCATATTCATTATACAGACACATTACCTTTTTACTGTGACAGCAAGAGTGCCTTGGACATTGTAGAAAATCCTGTTTTTCATGAAAGGACAAAACACATTGAAATTGACTGTCATTTTTTCAGAGAGAAATACATGGCCAAAGTTTTAATTCCTCTACCTATCAACACCAAGGATCAGCCAACAGACATCTTAACTAAACATGTTGACAACAAGACTTTTAGCAGACTACTACAGGCTTTTCCGTTCAAGGACTTATACAAACCTGCTACTCAGAATGTTGAGGCTGTATAGACTAGAGTACAAGTTATTTGGGCAAGCTTCACTTGGATGTTATCCATGTTTAGCTTGAGGAGGGGTGTTGAGTCTGTATAGACTAGAGTACAAGTTCTTTGGGTTCGGTGTGGCATTTCAGCAAACACATCGGAAGGGTAGTTGGGTAGTAAATTAGTTACAACTGATTGAGCTCTCATAACCAGTATAAATACAAATTAGAGAACTTCAATTAAGTTGTTCAATTGAACTTTAGCGTTGAGTTTCTGTTGTAATTCATTTGTTTCCGTTTTCCCGCCTTTTTCAACTTTCGAATTTGGGGAAGAACATGTTGAAGTTCTTCTTGTTCTGATTTTTCAATTCCAGAACTGTTTGATCTGTTCATTATTAGTTTTCTTTGCGTTTATCATGTCATTCAACAGGTAGTCCTCAACATAACCATCTTTTTTTTTCTTTTTTTTTTATTTTTATGTTTTTCTCTCTGCCCATGGCACAACCTCTTCAACATCATGGCTTTGGAGGATCTAGATTTCTTTGGCACACCCTTTTCGCCTACTCGTGAACTCGCATTGAACCCTATCTGGCAGATTTAAGTCGAAAAGAAGCTTATGCTCCAGATTTGTATGACCCTCTACCAGCTCGGTGTATCGCTCATATAGCCTCCAAAAAAACCTTCACCTCAGTCCGAACAAACTTTTCCTCGGTCCACTTAGCCTTCTCCACCTCGGCAAGATGTCTTTGAAGGGAAGAATTCTCCATTTCCAAAGCAGAAATCCGTGCTTGAAGCTGGTTAGTTCGGTCAGAACCTTGACCCAGATGCTGGCTCATATTCTTCTACATCAAGAAATTCTATGGAAAATAAGAAATATGTCAGGAAAATGACGCATCGTACAAGAAGACTCATAGAAAAAAATACACAAATGACTTAAGGAGGCCATGTCTCGATACAATCGGTCATCTAGTTTTGAATCGGTTAAACTAATAGCAAAGCGATCGTCCATGGGAAGCACACTCCCTCAAACCCATCACCGAGCTACTCCTATATCAGAAATACGGTTGATAGTATGCATATCCCATGAGGGACAAAAGTGGGAAGGAGGATGTGCATGCCTTCCCCGATCTTCGCTTTTATCGGGATCAGATTCCTCGGGTTTCGTCTTGGACGGAATGTTTACAGAGGAAAAGCTCATCTCAAATTGAAAGAAAGTGAAAGAATAATAAAGGTTTGTTTGGAGTAAAGGTCACACCCCAATGGTTTCTTTTATAGTCACAAGAAGGCTAAGTCCACAAAAAAAATCTTTGAGAATCAATTAGAATATTTGAAGAATATTTTTCAAAAGAAAAATCAGATGTTTTGAATTTTAGAAAGAGAATTCGTTATAACGTCCGTAAAAAGAGAAGGCAAAAGATTTTCCGATGGGAAATATAACACCGTCAAATTCACTAACTAAGAAGCCTCTTCTGTTAAAGCAATCATTGAAATATACGGGATCTCCATCTGGGGATAAGTGGGAAGGTCTTTCAAATTTTGAATACGAGCAGCGTCAACGTCAAAAGCGTTTAATATACAACCATAGATTTTGTGTCACATCTTTATTGAGCAAACCTAACCTACGACCTACATCCTCGCTTAGATCTGGGGATTTTGATATGGGTTTGACCCGAATCACCCACATAGCTCTCAGTTGACTATTTTGCATCTTTTAAAAGAAACTGATCCAATAAGCCCAGAAATATATCCAACCACAAATGGATCTCAGACCTCAACTGGTAAACGCCATGAGGCGAGAAAGTCTTTTAAGCCACCAAATTGGTACATGTCATTTCCTGATACCGAAAGTCAGCTCAAGTAAAGATCGCTTACCAGCTCGTATCACCTACATGGTGCTCGCTCACCTCAGTATAGATACCCGCAATGGTTATACGGTCAAACACGACATTACTCCACGTTTCTATAACTGCTCCGTAACTCTTGCTTACAGGGCCATGATTGCATCCTGACCGCCCTATCAACTGCCTCGGATCATTGACCATGACGTCAATAATGTGATACTTAGCTCCTCCGACGATGAGGCCCTCTAAAATGATCGTATCTTTCACCTTCAGAACTACATCCAGTAACGTTGAGTAATAACTCGTTACGATTGCTTGATCCCATAAGTATACAAGAGTACGGCGACATCCAATTAATCTTGCATCGGGCCCAGCTATATCTCATCAACAAATCCACCTTTCATAGTAGTCGCATTATCCTCACGAAATCGAGTTACCCGGTTCTTATCCCGATTCCAGTAACGACGATTTTGGGCATTGTCATTGATCAACAGTAGATTGTAAGTGTTTCGAGTCGAATAAAACATTTGTTATAAATTAAACACTTACTATATGTGATAAAGTAACATAAAAATTAAAAATTGTGATATGATAAGCTTATGTGTCCCACTATAATATATATTATATAAATTAAACACTTAAAATAAATTTCCTCAAAAGAAAACACTTAATATAAATAGTCTTAATTTATTTTTGCGGACTTCCGAGTATTTTCGTGTTGGAGCGGAAAAAAAACAAGAATCCTCTTAAAATGTGAGGGTCAAATGCTCGCTCAAGTCCATTGTTTTTAGACATTTTTAGCAAAAAGACGTAGTTTTGTAAAAAAAAAAAAAAAAAAATCTACGGCTAGATCATTTTCCCAATAAGAGTGTGCGGTTAGTTCGATGACACTTCAGAGAACACTTGAACCTCACACTTGAGAGGACCCTGACTCAAAAAAAGGAGTGTTTGTGCTACTATTTTCAACTTGGTATGTAAAAATTGGATGTAATATTGTCAGTTTTGGTGACTTGATCTCTAAACTGATGAATAAACTAGGGAACTAATCTGTGAAACTGAGACTGAGAATGATGGTTAGTTCAGTAAGGGTATTCAGTTCTATGAAAATCAATTTTGGTGAACTGCAAACTGAGTTTCTTCTGAAGTCAGCTTTCGGTTTTGTCTGCTGAGTTTTGTTGAGTACATCTGAGTTCTACATCTGAGCAATTGATTACAAGTCTGGGAGTGTCAGTTTTGAGCTGAGTTTCATCTGGTGGATAACAACTGGAGCTGGGGTCCACATCTGGGGTATTTATGACAGTTCCGACAAAGATCTTATGGCGGTTAGGGTTTGAGGAATTGTGTCTATAAATACCAATATTGTAATCAATGAAAGGTGTGTCTTTCACAAGTAAATGAAAATCTTTGTAACTTTGTGCATAATAAAATATCTCATTTTCTGTCCGTGGAGTAGTCGGCACAACGCCGGAAACCACGTTAAATCACCGTGTTCTCTTTGTTTCTGTGTTTTATCAATTTCCGCCATACTTTACGTTTGCATTGCTTTTGTCTTAATCTTTCTTAAATTGAAAGGTTCTCGTCTGTGTTTTAACAAACTGGTATCGGAGAGATTTGCAGGTTGAACGGAGTTGATCTTCACCAAGACCGGTGACCGGTGCTAGAATTTTGTGATCAAAGGTTGATGGGAGTCAACTTTACTGTACTTTGGTGCGCATTTTAACCCCCGTTTATCATTTTATTGGTATGTTTTGGGTAGTTCTAGACCTGTTTAAGAGGAATATTGAGAGTTATACGCACGGGGAGTTAAACTGTCATATCGATAGTAAACTCCGCCTTTGTAACGATATTTAACTCTTTTCCGAGCACTTTTGTCTTGCGGAATTACGCGTGGTGTTTGTTCGTATATGTTATTGCAGGACTTAGGTGACTCGAGAACTCGGGAGGCGATGTTTTGAATGAGAGACTTGTTCGTGGCACGAAAGTAGAATGAAAGTGGAAGAAAAGCCAAGTTTGGAGTGAAATTAAGGCGAACTGGCGTTTGCCCTACCCCAAACTGGCGTTTGCCCTACCCCAAACTGGCGTTTGAATCAAGCTTAGGCCAAACTGGCGTTCACAGAGTTGGCATCAAATACTGAAAGTTAGAGTTTTAGACAACCGAGCGTCTAAATTATCCCCAAACTAGCGTTTGGATGGGTTCAGCCCGACTCAAGGAAGCTCATGCAAGCCAAACTGGCGTTCAGGCAGATCAAACTGGCGTTTGCCCTCAAGGCATGATCCATAAACTGGCGTTTAGGAGGAGCCAAACGCTAGTTCGCTGAAGACGAAACCTTAATATCATCAAGATTTCCAGGAAAACTAACGTTCAAAAGGATGCAAACTGGCGTTTGCGACCGACAGAAGCAGATTTTCACCCTACACTATAAATACGCAGCTCATTCAGCCCCTGAATATTCTTGGCCGACTTTAAACTCTTCTTAGGCGATGTTAGTGCGATTTTAGTGTAGTTTGATCACCCTCCAATCCTTTGATTCCCTAGTTTACATCCTTCGATTCTACATACTTGTTATAGCTTAGATTTACATTTCAAGAACAAAAGATTCAACTTTTTGGTGCAATTATTTCTTCAGACTTTTCTGGATCAGATTTTCTGCGGTTATATGGTAATGAATTATTTCTCTTTTATTATTTCCAGCATGATTTCAATTCTTATTTCGTTTATAAGCATAATCATGAGTAGCTAATTGCATGTGTAGTCGAATTATGTGAAAGCGAGCGAAAACCCTAAGGAGGATGAGATTGGGATTTGTATAGTGCGTAATTGAATGTTGTAATGATTAATCCACGTCCTAAAATTTATTTTAACATCTTTGAATTAGATTGATCACCTAGTTTACTGTCACACACATCGAACCTATAGATGCATTTTGCGGTGAGATGTGGGATAAGGGGTTTTAGGATCGTTGCGTAGATTCGGCCTAGTTGTTAGGTCCGTTTTCAATACAGAGGTTTGTCATCATTGTTCGAGCAGCTCTAAAGCTTAATCATGTTAGGATAATCGGTTTTCTAAAGGGAGAGTCGGTTAGCTTCACATAGGGTGGTTAGATCAAGTTGTTCAGTCTAAACACTAGAATTAGGAGTTGGCACCCATGGATGTCGTTAAACTACTTAGGATAGGTAGGTCGGTTAAGACACGCTCCCTGTCAAGTCTTTCCTTAGGGGTAAAATTAGCTTGTGGGATCAAAGTTTGGCTATACCTTTTAATATCTAGAAGTAAAACTCGTTAGTATAATCTTTATTTTTGCATTAGTATAATATCCTCCACCATTATTTTGACCTGAACTAAGTTATACGTCAACTTTGGTACTTAGACATCACTCCCTGTGGATTCAACCTTGTGACCACTATACCCCCGTTGACCCGATACTCTGTCGGTGAAAGTTAGCGGTTAAGTATTTCGCTATCAAAGGTCTGTTCCTTAGCAAGAAGGATTTCAGCAATGAACGTGAAGATTGATAAATATACAGAGAGGAACAATTTCAGTTTGTGGCAAATCAATATGCACGCCTTGTTAAAGCAACAATGATTGTGGACTTCTTTATCTGATAAAAAGGATGCTAGTGCAGCAGATTATGCCAGTCATGAGGAGAAAGCACATTCAACCATATTGTTGTCACAGAAGTTATCACAAAAGTTGCTGAGGAAGACACATCTGCCAAGTTATGGTCTAAGCTTGAAAGCCTGTATATGAATAAGTCATTGACCAACAAGTTGCTGCTAAAGCAGAGGCTATTCAGCCTGTGGATGCATGAGGGGGCTCAGCTGAGAGATCACCTTGATCAGCTGAACAATATTACTTGACCTCAGGAATATTGATGAAGATTGAGGATGAAGATGCAACTCTGATCTTGTTGGTATCACTACCAGCTTCCTGTGAGAACTTTGAACAGTCCTTCATAGTTGGGAAGGATACATTGGCTTTGGAGGATGTAAGGTCAGCCTTGCATGCTAGGGAGCTGAGATATAAGGCAGCTGGGGCAGATAATCAGGACGTTGGACTAATAGTCAGTAGCAGCAGTGGACAAGAGCAAGGTCAGTCTAGGAAGAATAATTCCAAGAAGACAAGGTCCAAAGTCCCCAAGTCCACATATGTTTGCAATTATTGTAAGGAGCAGGGGCATTAGAAGTCCAATTGTCCAAAGAGGAAGATATAGCATGAGAACAGTTCTGGCATAGCTGCTGTGGCAGCTGAGCATGACTCAGTGGCAGGAGATTCAACACATCAAACTGATGTGTGGATTCTCGACTGTGGGGCATTCTTTCATATTTGCCCTCACAGAGAGTGGTTCTCAAGTTATCAGCAGATAGATGGTGGTCATATATCTATGGCAAACAACAAGGTCTACAAGGTAGTTGGGATTGACTCAGTTCAGTTGAGGATATATGATGGAAGATTCTGTAAACTGAGTGAAGTTAGACATGTTCCATATATGACCAAAAACATGGTATCTCTCAGTTCTTTAGACAATAGGGGATTCAGTTTCAAGGGTGAAAGTGGAGTGGCGAGTGTCTATAAAAACTCAGTTTTTGTTCTCAATGGTGTCAAGAAAGGGACTCTGTATATAATACAAGGGTCAGTTGTTTCTGGTTCGGCTGTTGTGGCATCAACTGAGATTCATCACTCACAGCTTACAAAACTGCGGCACATGAGACTGGGTCACATGGGTGAAAAATGGATGCATGTTCTTTCTCAGAAAGATCTTCTTAGGGAGTTTAAGGTCAATTATCTGGACTTTTGTGAGCATTGTGTGTTTGGGAAGCTTCATAGGAGCAAGTTCTCAAAAAAGGCACACAACACAAAGTCATCACTCGATTACATTCATTCTGATTGTTATGGGCCATCAAAGGTGGAGTCATTGGGTAGTTACAGATATTTTGTGTCATTCATAGATGACTATTCAAGAATGACTTGGGTGGTGATGATGAAACACAAAAGTGAGGCATTCAAGAGCTTCATGCAATGGAAGGCTCTAGTTGAAAATCAGTTGGGGAAGAAAATCAAGAGGATTTGTACAAATAATGGTCTGGAATTCTGATGGACTGGGTTTGATGACTTGTGCAGAAATGAGGGTATTGCCAGACATCATACAGCCAGGAATACTCCTCAGCAGAATGGGGTAGCTGAAAAGCTAAATCAAATTCTTTTGGAGTGAGCAAGATGTATGCTCTCTCATGTTGCTTTGTTAAAGAGATTTTGGGCAAAGGGTGTAAGCACATCTTGCTACTTAATCAACAGGAGTCCTCCATGGATTAGTCTCAAAACACCAGTTGAGATGTGGTCAGGCAAGCATGCTGACTATTCAGTTCTAAGGGTTTTTGGAAGCATAGTTTACTATTATGTGAGTGAAGGGAAGCTGAAACCAAGAGCCAAGAAAGGAGTGTTTGTAGGGTATGATGATGGAGTAAAGGGTTATAGAATTTGGTCATCAGCAGAAAATAGAGTTATTCTTAGTAGAGATGTAGTTTACGATGAAAATTCTATGCTTGGTTCATCAGTGGGGAGGATAAGTGAAACTGAAAGCAGTTTTGAAACTGAGAAAACTGACAGTAAGGTGGAGCTTCAGGTGTAGGCAGCTAAGATGCAACATTCAGCTGATCCAAGTCAGTTTTCATCTGATCTGGTTACTAAACCGAATCGAATCCAAGCCGATCACCGAGCAAATTCAGTTGAGCGTCAAACTGAGAACATGGGTCAGCAGAGTATAGCTGTCAGCAGAGCTAGAAGATCCAATGTTGGGGTAGCTCCCAAGAGGTATGGGTTTGATGATATGGTTGGATATGCACTTCAAGTTTCAGAAGAAGAGGATGGTTTTGAACCTTCTACTTACAGGGAAGTAGTGACATGTTCTGAAGCATCTCAATGGCTTGCTGTCATGGAAGATGAAATGGAGTCAGTCCTGAAAAATCAGATTTGTGATCTAGTTAAACATCCAGCTGATAGGAGAGTTGTTACCTGCAAATGGATCTTTAAGAAGAAGGAAGGAATGACTGAGGCAGAAGGAGTTAAGTATAAGGCACGTTTAGTTGCAAGAGGGTTCAGTCAGAAATAAGGGGTAGACGAGATATTCTCACCAATAGTCAAACATACTTCAATCAGAGTGTTACTAGCAATGGTGGCACAACATGACTTAGAACTTGAGCAGTTAGATGTGAAGACAACTTTTCTACATGGTGAGGTAGATAAAGAGATATACATGACTCAGCCAGAAGGATTCCAAGTTCCTGGCGAGGAAGATTTCATGTGCAAGTTGAAGAAGTCCTTTTATGGACTAAAGCAAGCTCCTACACAGCGGTATAAAAGGTTTGACAGTTACATGATTGACGATACCGGGTTTCACTCCCTCCACGTGTCATCTATCGGTTGGTCATCACATGGTGAATTAGTCTCAGCACAACTGTGTCGAGACCCAGGATCGAGGCTAGGGCCATCTAATCGGTTCCAGGCTACGACGATCAACTATCGAGCAGTGTGAGACGACAAGTCCATAAGGACAGAGTCCACACCAGCCAGCAGTGTAGGACAATGAGTCTAGAGTCGGAAGTATCGACTCGAGGACAGGGTCCACACCAGCTGTCCAAGCCCATTAACAGCGATAGCTTGGGCAAGGGTTTAAGGCCCATTAAAGGGTAAGTTTGACAATAACATAAGCCGACCTAACCTTAGGGTTTAGGCAAGTATTGTCATTATAAATACCCCAATCCAGGAACTACGTAAGGCTTGATTCCTGGAATATAACAGGATACGTAGGCAATCTAAGATACAGTCTTAGACTCAGCCGCAAACATAAAAATCCACCACCTCATTCCTTTTGGCATTAGGGTTTTGTGTGTTCATCACTAGATTCATATTTGAGCCCGGATAATTAAGGTGACTTAATCTGTCATCGTCATTGGCGCTAGAAGGAGGGCTTTCTATTGATTGAATACGCAAGAGAACGATGCCGCCCGTAAAAATCCGCATCCGTAGCCGCATCAAAGCTCACGCCTTAATGAATCGGTCGACCCGGATATGCAAGGAGAAAAAGATCCGGCCTTGGATCTTGTTCAACACGATCTTCGGCGAGAATCGGGGAGGCAAAGATCCGGTCTTGGATCCTACTCAAGAAAACCCCCAACCGAAAAAGCAAGGACTCGCTCCGAATATCGAGCGCTTGCGGATCGCCTGGCCGGGGCGGACTTGGAGATAATGTCCCGGATTATAGCGAGGCGCGATCACGGCACAAAGACAAGCGCCCGCCGCCCGTGAAAGACGCCGCCGGGTCGAGAAACGCCGCGGTAGATGGCGGTTTTAAAGATACCGCATAAAAACCTAAACAGGCTCTTAGAGACGAAGTCAGTGCATCCTCTAGTTCGGTGGAGAAAAAGAGGCGTGAGATCCAGCGGAAATATCAGCGAGGGGATGATGATAGCGTCAGGGAGGAACTGAATGTTATTCAAGGGAAGAACCAGGTTTCGCTGTGGCTTGAGTCTCCCTTCACTAAGGAGATCGAGAGCTTTCCTAAACCCAAGGGGTTTAAGATACCGAAGATAGAACCTTATGATGGCACCACCGACCCGGAGGACCATCTCCACAGTATCTATCTCGTACGAGGTTGGACGGGGCCCCGATGAGATGCGATGTCGGGCGTTCGAGACGCTACTCGTAGGTCGAGCAAGAGAATGGTTTACGAAGCTACGACCAGGGTCGATCTCCGCTTTGTCATGCTCGCTCGAAAATTCCGAGATGCGTTTACAAAGGAACAAGAAGTTTCATTTGAGTGCCACGCACCTCATGAATGTGAGGCAACAAAAAGACGAGACAGTAATGGAATATTTGAAGAGGTTTAACCTCGAGGCTTTGCAAGTCAAGGACGCCGATGATCGACTTCTGATCACTTCGTTTGTAGGGGGCTGCGTAATACTAAGTTGTACACAAAGTTGAGCAGAGATGTTCCCCATACCATGGACGAGTGTGTTAATATAGTGCATCAATTCTGTCAAGGGGAAGAGGCAGTGCGAAGGCACACTCAATCCGACTGGATGGATTCAAAGAAGGACAATCGAGGTCCGAACCGGGGTCAATCTAGGAGACAGGATGTTGAGAGCAAGACGTCCGTCTGGGATCGAATCGAGACACCCGCCTCAGACCGTGGGGGCAAGAAGGGACCCTCGCGTGATAAGGATTTTATTCCGCTTAATCGATCTCGAGCCGAGGTGTTATCGATCATGCTTTCAAAGAATCTGGCAAGGAAACCGCCACCGTTGAAGAAACCTCGGGAAAAGAGGAATGCAAACAAGTATTGCGATTTTCATGAAGATATAGGACATACGACAGAGGATTGTATCGACCTAAAAAGAGATATCGACTCTTGCATCCAAGAAGGAAAGCCGGATGAAGTTGTTGACAGTCTCGGTACGACGGGCCCAGGGGGCGTGGGGAGTACAAGAGAAAGAACTCCGATCAAGATAGGAATCGAGGCCGAGACGCCCGAGACAAAGAGATCGGTCACCTCGCAGGAATCGATCTCCGGTCGGGATGGAAACAACAGGGGACAATTTTGGTCGAGACATATATGAAGATAATCGACCGCTAACTACGTCAATACAATCTTCGGTCCTGGTGAAAATGACAAAGATCAAGCCAGTGAAGAGCCAGCGTGTAGCTCGAGAGAGCGCAAGCAGCTCAGATTCACGACGGAAGTCGGATACGGCCCTCGAGACGATATCCCTAAGTCTAGGAGTCACAACGAAGGGCTAGTTATCGAGGCTGTGATTAGTCGAGCCCGTGTATCGAGAGTCTGTATCGATAATGGAAGTGCCGTAAACATCTTGTACTACTCGGCGTTTCAGGCGATGAAGCTGAAGGAGAAAGACCTAGCCCCTATAGCGTCTCCTCTGTTTGGATTTACGGGGCAAGCGGTCCATCCCACGGGCTCGATAAAGTTACTCACGACAATTGGGGACGGCGAGAAGGGAAGGACACTCGAGTTAAGTTATGTGGTGGTCAAGGCTCCTTCGCTTATAATGTTATCTCTTGGGACGACCGGCCCTCTTCGATCTTCGAGCTATCATATCGACTTTTCATAATAGTATGAAATTCCCAACGAGGAACGGTTCCCACGAAGTAAGAGGAGATGTTGAGGTCGCTCGGAGTTGTAACTCTATTTTCATGAATGGGAAGATGGCGGTTCAACAAGTCTTGGTCGAGGAACTGATTCCAGAAGAAGAAGAGGAAAAGAACTGGGTCTCCAGTGATGCAGTGGAGAATGTCCGACTCGGGAAGGAGAGGACGATCGGTGTGTCCAGTCGGGATTTGGATCCCGAGAAAGGAGAAACAACTACGATTGAATTATTAGTCGAGTTCGGGGACATCTTCGCCCGGAAAGCCACCGACATGCCATGGTTATCTACCGACATCGCGGTCCACAAACTCGAAATTGACCAGGCTAAAAGCCGCCAAACAAGAAGAAGAGGAATTTTGCATCCGATCGACTTGAGGCCATCGAGTTGGAAGTCGGCAAGCTACTAGCACCAAGATAAGTGAGAGAGGTTTTCTATCCGTAATGGCTAGCTAATCCGGTATTAGTGAAGAAGCCCGATGGCGCTTGGCGCATGTGCGTGGACTTCACGGACTTGAACAAAGCATGCCCGAAAGACTCATATCCGCTGCCTAAAATTGACAGGTTAGTAGATTCGACTATCGACTTTGAAGTTTTTGGTTTTTTAGACGCTTATAAAGGATACCATCAAATTTTGATGGACCCTCGAGACGCGGAGAAAACAGCAATTATCACAGAATTCGGCACCTTCTGCTATGTGACCATGCCATTCGGATTAAAGAATGCTGGGGCAACATACCAGAGGGCGGTCAATAAGATTTTTGCAAAGCAAATTGGCAGATGTATGGAGGTCTATGTAGACGACCTGCTCATCAAGAGTCGATCTATGAGACAGTACCTAGTCGATGCTCGAGAGGTTTTTGAGGTGTTGGGAGAAATGCAGATGAGGCTAAACCCGAAGAAATGTACTTTTGGGGTCAGTTCGGGTAAGTTCTTGGGCTACATGATTTCGAAAGACGGGATTCGAGCAAACCCGGATAAAATTGATACATTGAAGAATATGCCCGCACCACGAAATATCAAGGAGGTACAAAGGCTCACGGGTCGAATGGCAGCTCTCAACAGATTTTTATCGCGATCCGCACAACGTGCGCTACCATTTTTCAAGATACTCCGAAAGGCCAGTCCTTTTCATTGGGATGATGAATGTCACACAGCCTTTGAAGAGTTGAAAGCTTATTTGTCAGATTTACCTACCCTCACTTCTCCGCGAGAAGGGGAAAAGTTGTTGGTTTATTTGGCAGTGTGTGAGGAGGCAATGAGTGCGGTCCTGGTTCGAGAAGGGGTGCATGGCCAAGTGCCAATCTACTTTGTCAGCAAGGCATTACATGGCCCCGAGGTCCGGTACTCACCAGCTGAAAAGTTAGCGTTAAGTCTAGTTCACGCCTCGAGAAAGTTGAGACCATATTTTCAAGCTCATCCCATTGTGGTAGTCACGGACCAACCACTTAAGCGCATTTTGGCGAAGCTCGATACCTCGTGTCGGTTGGCGAAATGGGTAATAGAAATGGCCCGAAGACGACATCGAGTTCGTTCCTCGAACCGCGATAAAAGCACAGCCTTAGCGGACTTTCTCGTCGAAGGAATCTCCGTCCAACTCGATCAAGAAAAGCGAAGTCCGTAGGAAAAATGGACCCTTCAAGTCGATGGAGCATCGAGTAAGGAAGGGGCTGGAGCAGGGCTCCTTCTGGTAAGCCCGAAAGGCGAGGAATTTCCATACGCCCTTCGATTCGACTTCAAAGCAACAAACAATGAGGCCGAGTATGAAGCCATGATAACTGGGCTGAGGCTCGCTCTAAAACTGGGTGTCGAAGACTTGTTGGTGTATAGCGACTCACAGTTGGTGGTGAACCATGTGAAAGGAGAATATGTGGCTAAGGAAGAAACAATGAAGAATTACTTAGCAAACTTGTCAAAGGTCTCATACCTAAGTTCCGGACAGCTTCAATTCGAACGATTCCTCGAAGTCGAACAAAAGGGCCGACGCCCTCTCAAAGCTTGCATCGAATTTCATGTCAAATAAGAAGGTTCTAGTCGAGTTATTGACCGATAGGAGCTACATCGAGACGGAGGCCCAGCCGATTACTCAATAGGCCACGTGGATGGACTCGATCGCTCTTTACCTCAAAGACGGAATTCTACCATCAGACAAGATACAAGCCAGAAAAATTCGACTTCAATCGGCTCGATATGCGTTTTTCGACGACATCCTCTATCGAAAATCTTTAGTGAGTCCATGGTTAAGATGTGTTTCTGAAACTGAGGGCGAGTATCTCTTAGAAGAAATTCATAGAGGAGCCTGTGGGAATCACTGTGGAGCCAGAATGTTAGCTCGAAAGTGCAAGCTAGCTAGGTATTTTTGGCCATCGATGCAACGAGATGCGAATAATCTTGTCCAAAAGTGCAATCCTTGTCAGATTCATGATAATATTTCTCATCAACAAGCACAAGACATGAATGTCATCTCGTCAGCATGGCCTTTTGATCAGTGGGGAGTCGACATTGTTGGACCTCTACCCCGAGCCCCGGGAAATCTCAAGTTCGTGGTTGTCGCAGTTGACTACTTTACGAAATGGGTAGAAGCTAAGGCGTTGCCCGATATCCGAGCTGCAACCATCAAGAAATTTCTGTGGGTTGACATTCTATGCAGGTACGGAATTCCGAAGGCTCTGATCTCGGATAACGGTACTCAGTTTGAAGATCGAAAAGTTAGAGAATGGTGCGGCGAATACCATATCGACCAGCGATTCACCTCAGTGGCTCACCCACAGGCAAACGGTCAAGTCGAACAGACTAATCGACAGATCAAGCTGGGGTTAAAAAAGAGACTAAAATCAGAAGGTCGAGATTGGGCAACTCAACTTCCGAGCATCCTATGGTCATATAGGATAGCTCCTAATTCATCGACAGGAGAAACTCCCTTCTCTTTAGTGTATGGGTGTGAAGCGGTGATACCCGCCGAGATCGAAGTTCCCTCTCCTCGAGTTCTAGCTTATAATGTTGAGACAAATGATCCCGAACTCCGACAGGAAAGGGACAATGTCGAGGAGCGAAGAGAGGTAGCCTCATCCAGAATGGCGAGGTATAAACAGAAAATCTCCCTGTATTACAACTCGAGGGTAAGACACAGATACTTCAAAGTTGGTGATCTGGTTCTAAGGAAAAATGAAGCAAGTCGACAGGAAGCAAGTGGAAAGTTGGCCCCGAATTGGGAAGGCCCATATCGGATTCTGAAGGTCCACCCCAAAGGGTCATATCAACTTGGGCGAGCAGATGGGACCACGGTTCCTCGACATTGGCACGCCAACAACCTGAGGAGATATTATGTTTGAGATAAGCTCTATTTCAATGAACCTTTGTCTACCTTTCGGTTTTAGATCTTGTAATAAGTCCATGCGACAATTTTATAAATATTCTAATAAATTTGTTCTTTCTCGAAATGTTTTCTATATTTGTTAGGATTTATAGACAAAACGATACAAGTCCAAAGTGATACAAAATGTTAAAGGCAATACTTCCGACACTGGGTAGAGAAATCCGCAGGTCGGACATCTCAGTAAAAGCCAAAAGCAGAGTTAGCCTAACGGGCAACGAATGCAAAGGCATAAAGACGGTTCGCAGGGTCGGGCCAAAGGTCCAAGCTAAAAGACAAATGAGCCCAAGAAGCGAACGAGGCTAAAGCAAAGGACGGTTTGCATGGTCGGGCCAAATGTCCCAGTCGAAAGCCGAATAAGCCCGAGAGGCGAAAAAGGCCTAGACAAAGGACGGTTCGCATAGTCCGGCCACCTGTCCCAGTCGAAAACCAAATGAGCCCGAGAGGCGAAAAAGGCCTGGACAAAGGACGGTTCGCATAGTCGGGCCACCTGTCCCAGTTGATGGTCGAAAGAGCCTAAGTGGCGAAAAAGACCGCGGCCAGGGACAGTTCACATTAAAATGCTCAGCCTGAGGACAAATAAGCCTAAGGGGCGAAAAGCCAAGGCAAGCGAGTCGATCTCAAGTGCATTAAAAACCAAAGGTTCATAATACACTTGGGGGGCAACATAACATCAATAAATCGAGCAACTAATAGTGAATAGCAAACAGAGCCAGAGGCTCGACAAGCGAAAGACTAAAACACAAACAAAGTAATAAGAGAGAACATGAAGGATCAGAAAATGGACAAGGCATATGCGTCGAGGAAATAAGTAATAAGTAAAGAAAGAAACGGTAATCGACTTACGAGAGGATTCGACTTTCGGACCGCCATAGCCAAAGCTTTATCCTCTAAGGCTGCACAATCCTCAAGTGACCAGTTCATGTCGACGTCCAGCCTCAACGGGAGCCTCAGTTGCTTTGGCCCTCTTCGACCGACGATGCTGCTCCTTCACCAACTCAGCAGCAGTCGGCCTCTTCTTAGACCGAGGTACCTCCGCCTCGACATGAACCTCTGTAACCGGATCCGACTCGACCAGCACCTCCTCGTCCTCGTCTCGCAGAGAACCGAAACGGGCTGTTAAACCACTGCCAGGCGGAGGCAGCTCAGTCGACCCGGTTGGTACTGATTCGATGGCAGCAGAAGTGGGCTCAGGTTCAATGGCACCCCCCTCTCGAGAAGAAGATGACACCCTAGCTTCAGGCGCAGCCAACTCAGGGGTAGCCCGACTCCCGGTAGGTGGAGCAGCCACGGCGGCTGATCTAGGAATGTGTGTGGGATCGGTGACTCTTGTGAACCTGCCCACTGCAAAGAATGAAAAAAGAAAAGGGACAAGTTAGTTGGGGACGACAAATAACAAGTTATCAACTCAACAAGTAACAAGTATGTAAAAGCAAGCAAACATCCTACGGTTCTCGTGATCTGGGACGCAAAGGCCCACGTATGGCATTGGCCCAGCTTCCTCCATGTGAGCCAGATGATACAGGAGACTCAGATCTCGTGTACACACTTCGAAGGTGTGCCCACCCAGGAGTCGAGCTTCGTGAGGAACAGGGTCCTTCCCAAGTTTGTCTTGTTTCCCGTCTCTCGACCTCCATTGCCCTATGTAGGGGTTATCCAGGCCATGACGGAGAAAGAAAAATCGAGGCTTCCACTCCCCGTGAGAAGAAGGCCCCTTAGTTATGAACTCATGTCGATTCGCTCTCCTCTGAAAGGAATACCATAACTTGTCGGGTGTAGCAGCTATCTTGTAGTAATATCGAAACACGGGCACTGAAAAGCAGACCTGAGCCACTCGACATGCTCTTATGAATCCCATCAGAGTTCTGACGCCGTTCGGGGCAAGTTGTTAGACGCTTATCTCATAGTGATGTAGGATGGCCAGAACGGATGGACAGAGTGGAAACCTTAACCCACTCGCCAGTTGATTCTCATAAACAATGCAAAACCCTTCTGGGGGTTCATCCGCAAATCGGTGCAGGCCAGACGGGAGTTGAGCTTCAAGTTGGGGAGTAATACCGTACTTTGTACATATTCTACCAACCTCCTCGAAAGAGAGTATGCCGAGGCACCCCTTAGCACCTTTACCGTCCATCCTAGTTACCGCCTTAGGTTGATTGGGGACGGGGAGGAGGGAGGCCGTAGGCTCGCCGGAGTCTTGCCGGAGAAGAGGGTCAGAGATAACAGGTGCCGGAGAATGGCTGTGAATGGGCGTTTCACTACCCCTATCTGATTCTGTGGCGCTACTACTATCGGACATGGATAAATTCAAACAAAATAAGAAGATGAATAACACTGAGAAAAAGAAAAGAGTCTTACTTTGTGTTTTGGAAATTGGAGTTTATGGCAAAGAAATTAGCAAATTCGTCAGGCATCAACTTCTGTCTTCTCTCCCTTTATATAAGCTAGCAACTTGCAAATGAACTGAAAAGACGTGAGGGAGGGGGAGTTATAACCCCCTGGAGATCGCGATAATCAAGGCAATGACGCGTCTTTTGTGGGATTCGAAGCGTTTTGTATGCCAGATATCGTGCCGCGTTAGGGTTAACAAGTGGCGGGAAAAAGCGGTTAGGGTTAACAAGTGGCGGGAAAAAGCCCGCCCAAATGAAGACCCAACTCGACGACGATTAGTGTGGCAGACTCGACCTCGGATAACGGGAGTCACCTCTCCCAAGTCTGGGGGGCTTATGACGATACCGGGTTTCACTCCCTCCACGTGTCATCTATCGGTTGGTCATCACATGGTGAATTAGTCTCAGCATAACTGTGTCGAGACCCAGGATCGAGGCTAGGGCCATCTAATCGGTTCCAGGCTGCGACGATCGACTATCGAGCAGTGTGAGACGACAAGTCCATAAGGACAGAGTCCACACCAGCCAGCAGTGTAGGACAACGAGTCTAGAGTCGGAAGTATCGACTCGAGGACAGGGTCCACACAAGCTGTTGTTCGCGGTTTTATGCAAAGCAAAAGATAACAAGTAATAAAATAAAACCGATGTCAGCCCCAAGTGCGAAGGCTCGCAGCTAGTGGTGAAACCGGATCGTATCCGCAGGGACTTGTACGAAAAAGAGTTTTTGCCTTCGATTTCTTTTATAAAGTTGATGATTATGATCTCGGATTTTCAATTAACAAACTAAGGTAGCAAACGTGAAAAGAAAGACGATACGTGAAAATTTGTTTAAAGAAAGATTAAAACAACTAGAACACACCGTTGATCCACCACCCCACCAAAAATAACAAGAAAGACACATATTCATTCGTAAGTTCTTGGATTATTATCTGCTAAAGAGGCATTTTCCCTTTCGGTTCATCGCCTTTTAATTAGTTCACCACTCTCGGTACAACTAAAGCATTTACGGATCAAAGATATGGATATAAATCCTAATCTAATAACATTCACCCTCAACTTACGTATGTTGGAAGAATATTATCATTCTCCTTCACGGTAATCTACGAATTTATCAACTATCGTATCTAAATTCGATTAGCATGCAACATAAGTATAGATCATACGAATTGCACATAAACAATTCAAACATGAAGGAAGAACAAGAAACTCACTAGAACAAATGAAAACGAAATCCTTGTTTATTCCGGTGATGGTGGCTTCACAATGGTGGTTCTAGCCTCGAGACCTTAGCCGCTCATCTTTAGATTACAATTGTAGCGTTAGAGTCGTATTCCCCGGAAATAACAACTCCTCTACAACAACGAGCCTCCCGTAATCTTTCCAAGCATCATAACGGTGCTTATATTACAACATTGCATCGCATTGTTCCGCCAGAGTGCCGTTTACAGCATTTATTTAACTAAAAAACAACAAAAGAGACGATAGAGATCTATATAAGAGAGATATAAAGATAGGTGCAACTCCCCAAGCTTGCAATGAGCTTCTATTTATAGACCATACCACAAGGCCGGCGCGTGCCGGAGCACCACCGGCACGTGCCGGCTAAATAGTATATATTCTCTTGTTGTCGACCCACGTGCCGTGTCGAGATATTTCTGCAAGATCCGGCCTTCTCCGGCGCGTGCCGGCCATACAACATATCAGATGTTCGTAAAAACCTATCTCGAGCTTTAGACCTCTGATTGATATGATTTAATACTCGTTGGAAAGCTCTCTTGAAGATCTACAACTTTCATCAAGGACTTTTTCTCTGAAAATGCCTCTAAGTTAGGTCAAATGTCCGTTGAAGATGAGTTACGGTAGAAATACTAAGGACAGTTGATCCGTTCGATCTCGTTTGCTTATGGCATAATCTTTTATCTCTTAAAAGATATGATTTAGGCTCCAAAACATGTCCTCTCTTGAGATCTCGATAAACGTATAATCCTTCAATAAGAGCAACAAAACACCAAACGTAAATCTGACACTAAAACCCTTATTTATATCGTTTTTATAACTTATGCATTTAATTATAACTAACTATGATTTTTATAAGTTTTCAATGCATTTATATGAAATTATACTAAAATATCATAAAAATAATAATAAAAAGTCTTATAATATAATCATATTTTTGTCATACATCAACTACTCCCCACTTAAATTTTGGTCGTCCTCGAAAGAAAATAAGTGATAATATATAAAAACTATAATAAAAATGATATACTTGGTAGATTAACTTTCAAGTTAGCAAAATATCATTTCAATATTATAAATATATTAAATATATCTTTCTTAGAATTAAACAAGATAAAAAGTGTATATAACATAGATAAATTATTTATCAAATATCATTTAAATAAAATTTTACATAATTTACTTAGTAAATATAATAAAAATTAAAATTATTCTCTAATCTTAACTTGTATGAAATAATTGGAATCAATGACTTAGTATAACGATCAGGATCTGGGTGTTTGATCAAAAGGAAAAATAAAGAATTATCAAAAGAAGAAGATAAGTCGTACATACTTAACTTTCATCTCAAAAACCTTCTTTTTTTATCAAATTACAACCCAATATTATTTATTATTTTTTCAATCGTCGCGTCTCAAAAGTATAACACTCTCCCCAAACTTTAGAGGCAGTCACCCTGAGATCACTCAAACCCATACTGTCCAAGGTAAACCACACTCCCCAATTGGGCCAGTATCCAAATGGACTCGAGGTGATTTGTTTTTTTTTTTTTATTTATTTTTTTTCATAGAATACTAACATATCCGAACTCATTGCCAGAATCGACTATCTTGCAAGCGTCATGAGGTGAGGTCAAATATATTAGCACCTGTCTAACTTTATTATGCCAAAAATCGTCATCCTTGGTCTGATTCCATATTCATACTTATTTCGAAAAGAAAATTATTCTAACATTTCATTATAAATATAAGCATATCTGTCTAATTTCAAATCAACAATACTCAATAATACTTATGTATAGTTACATATACTTAAAATCTTATAAAAATCTAAAATTGACATATATAATATAATCATAATACATCTAATCTATTTTACTTACTAAAACTTATTCTATCAAAATATATTAAATTTATTATATTAATTATATACTATCTTATTTCTACTTAGGAAAAATAAAACTAAGTGTTAAGCAATCAATATATTTATTATAGCGTTAATTTTTAATATTTTCAAAATTTTATAACTTACTCTACTCCCCACTTACGAATTGACATCGACCTCGATGAATAATGAGTGGAATATAGTAGTTATAAAATGAAAATATGCACATAATCATATATATATATATATATATATATATATATATATATATATATATATATATATATAGTATAAACGTTTAAAACCAAGACAACATATATAACCCTCCCCCACACTTAAGTTACATGATGTCCTCGCATGTGCAAAATAAGAAAAACTTAGCCGGTTGTAATTCGAAGGTATCAATTCTGGAAGTGGTCATGAGTCAGATCCAGAAATGCTTGATGAAAACGCAAGAGACTGTGGACCATCCACCGGTAAACTGATTTATCTAAAAGTTCACAATCGCTATCGCAAATATCCTGCACACCATGGAAAACAAGACGTACCTCGGGGATAGGGGCACAAAAGATGATAGACAAGGCAATATCATGGAATAAAGACGAAATAAACTACGGACAAAAAAAGAAAAGATATCTAGGTTACCGTCCTAGTAGGGCTTAATTATAGTCGGGAGCTCGACTAGACAATAAAATTTCAACTCGGGTCAATTTTGAATTTCCTATTCCCTTAGTTGCATAGTAGTTGAACTAATACATGTTACACATTATTTGAAAAATTGAAAACAGACTAGATCATGATATGAAATATGTGACAAAGTATTAACTATGAGTCTTTTATACCCAGATCCTCAAGGGTTTTGTCTAAACGTTATAACAACCTAAGTCCAAGAAATGAAGCATTTGAATGTTTTCTGTATTCCACGCAGAGATTTTCGGATAACCACCTAATCATTCTCTTTTAAAAGTCATTCAAACATTCATCCTGATACTTGGTTGTACTTAGTCCACATTTCCCATTATATTCATTCTTTCCACATATTCTACATTAGGACTAGTCTTATCCAAATTATTATTATAAAAAACAAAGAAAAAGATTAAAATAAACATAGCTAGATATCTAGGATGCCCCCTAGTGGCGCTTTTGGTTAACGTCGTTGGCTCGACAAACCAAAAAACTTTCAACCCGGGTCAGGCCATTGAAGCCTCTCTCCGGACTCATTCTTGATTTCCTCGGGGTTAATAGTATGGATCCCACAAAAACAAAGTCTCGCCAATGTATTGGCCATATCAGTAAACTTCTGTATCCACTTTGTTCCTATGGTTCTTCTCTTTTTCTTTTTAGGTTTTAGTTCCACAAGCCGAGGTGTATCATCATAAATCACAACATCTTCAAAGAATTCACAGAGACGTAAATCATCGGGTGCCGAAAAATCGGAGCTAGCTTGACTAGGGATGTCGTTCGATGGAAAACCACCGGTCGTTCCTTTTGTTGACCAATATAGTGTTTCAACCGATGACCATTCACTCGAATAACTCGCCCGTTTATTTTTCAATTCGATCGCTCCACTAGGGGAAAACCCGAGAGATTTGAAAGGGGCCGACCAACGGGTGCGTAGCTTACCAGAAACGATGTAACCCGGTATTATATAATAAAACCCATTCGCCCGCTTTGAATTCTCTATTCTTGATTTTCTTGTCGTGAAGCAATTTAGTCCTCTCCTTACTGATTCTCGAGCTTTCGTAGGCCTGGAGTCTGAACTCATCAAGCTCCTGCAACTGCAACAATCGCTTTTCTCTACATAATTGACTATCAAAATTCAAGAATTTAATAGCCCAGAACGCTTTGTGCTCAAGCTCGATTGGCAGGTGGCAGGCCTTGCCATAAACCATCCGAAACCGAGACGTGCCAATAGGAGTTTTGAAAGTCGTCCCGTAGGCCCGAGCACATCATCCAGCTTTCGACTCCACCCGTCCTATGAGAATTTACCGTCTTCTCAAGAATGCTTTTCGTGCTTCGGTTACTTCAACTTGTCCACTCGTCCGAGGGTGATAAGGGGTAGCAGCTTTGTGTTTTACCCCATATCGTTCTAAAATCTTTTCTAATGGAGTATTGCGTAAGTGAGTTCCCTCGTCACCGATGAGAGCTCGTGGACACCAAACCGTGTAAAAATATTTTTCCTCGTAAAGTTCTTGACCACCTTGTGGTCGTTCCGCGGTGTTGCTATCGCCTCTACCCACTTTGACACGTAGTCGACGCACCGTAATGTACTTGTTCCCATACGAGGATGGGAATGGTCCCATGAAGTCAATACCCCATACGTCGAAAACCTCGCATTCTTGGATAGGGTGGAGAGGCATGTCCATTCGCCGAGAAAGTTTACCGGTGCGCCGGCACCGGTCACACCCTTTTACAAAACTCTATGTATCCTTAAAAATTGTCGGCCGCAGGCCGGATCGAAAAATCTTCGCAGCTAGCCTTCCCAGCCCATAGTGACCTCCCACAGTCCGCCATGGCATTGCTCCATAATGTCCCTCTCGCTCGATCTCGTGGACACACCTACGGAGTAATCCATCCTTGCAACGCTTTGAAGAGAATTGGATCGTCCCACACATAATAGTTCAAATCCGAAAAGAATTTCTTCTTTTGCCGATATGTCGTCGTGGTCCGTATATCCGCCGCTCAAGAAGTTTGCAAAAGGTGCAAACCAAGGAGAACCTTTTCCAAGACGGGCGGAGTAACCTCGCACACATCAATAGTCATGAGTTGCTCAGCTTGGAAAATCAATTCCAATCTCATCCGACTCTACTTGAGGATCATCGGTCAACCGAGACATATGGTCGCCTACCACATTCTCGCTACCCTTCTTGTCCCGGATATGAACATCAAACTCTTGTAAAATTAAGATCCATCTCAACAAACGAGGCTTGGCATCACCTTGTTTAACCGTATATTTCAATGCGTAATGGTCTCGTCCCGCACCGTAACTTCCGACCCAAGCAAGTAGCTTCTAAATTTATTCATGGCAAAAACTACCGCCAACAACTCCTTCTCGCTTGTTGCATAATTTACTTGTGCTTTGGGTTTAAAGTGTGACTAGCGTAGTAGATGGGTTTGAACCCGCCGTACACTCTCTCGACCTAGCACCGTGCCGATCGCATAATTAGAGGCATCACACATAAGCTCGAAGGGAGCTTTCCAAATGGGTGATATAAGAATTGGCGAGGTAACCAACTTGTCTTTTAATTCTTTAAACGCTCTTTCACACTCAGGGGTGAAAACAAATTTCACATCTTCTCTTAAGAGAGTTGACAAAGGCTTGGCTATCTTAGAAAAGTCTTTTATGAACCGCCGATAAAAGCCGACATGACCCAGAAACCTCTTACTTCTCTTACATTTTTGGGGTATGTCATTTTTTCAATAACTTCTACCTTCGCTTTGTCGACCTCAATACCTTCTTTGGACACCTTGTGTCCTAGAACAATTCCCTCTTCCACCATCGTGTGGCACTTTTCCCAATTTAAGACTAAGTCCTTCTCTATGCACCGGGATAGAACTTTATCAAGATTGTGTAAACAGTGGTCGAAACTGTCCCCGAATACAGAGAAGTCATCCATAAAAATTTCCATCACCTTCTCTACTAAACCATTGAAGATAGCTAGCATACATCTTTGAAATGTAGCTGGTGCGTTACAGAGACCAAATGGCATCCTTCGGTAAGCGAAGGTACCGGAGGGACAGGTGAAGGTAGTCTTTTCTTGATCAGTGGGGTCGATGGCTATTTGAAAGTATCCGTAATAGCCATCCAAAAAACAATAAAATTGCTTGCCACTAAGCCTCTCAAGGAGCCGGTCAATGAATGGCAAAGGGAAGTGGTCTTTTAGAGTTACCTCATTTAGTCTTCTCGTAGTCGATGCAAACTCTATACCCGCAACTTGTCGTAAGGCAATCTCTTCCCCCTTGTCATTCTTTTCAATAGTAATCCCTCCTTTCTTTGGCACCACCCGAGCGGGGCTCACCCATTCACTATCGGCTATTGGGTAGATGATACCCATGTCAAGCAATTTGATGATTTCCTTCTTAACGACTTCCCGCATACGAGGGTTTAGCCTTCTCCGAGGTCGTCGCACCTTCTTCGATCCCTCTACAAATTCCGATCTTATGCATACGTATATCGTGGCTTATTCCCTTGATATCTCCCACTTGCCAACCAAAGGCGAGGATATTGTCTTGTAGCACTTTGATAACCTTTTCTTCCTCCTTTGGTTCTAACTTAGATGAAATGATCAAAGGAAGCTTATCACCGTCCCTCGTAAAATGTATTTCAAGTGTTGAGGCAAGGGTTTCAACACTAAATCTGACGGTGGCTCCTCCACACTTGGCCTTAATTTATCTCCCTTAAGCTCTAGATCTCCAAGCTTATTATAAGGGCTCTGAAGCATCATGGCCTCCCAGCAGACAGGGGCCTTATTTCCTTTTGCAAATCTTGGCATATCACCATGCCTCTTCCTAATTATCTTTCTTACCACCTCCTGGTAGTCAGAACTTTCCTTGTCAATCTCTTCTAAAATTTTTATCCATTCCTCATTAGTCCAAGTTGCGTATAGTTTATTGAATTCTTCCTCATCCCAACTACCCATGAACACTTGTTTATCATACTCATCAGTGAAATCATCCTCAATAGCTAAACAAGTGTCACTGGACGGGTGTTTCACTGCATTACCCACATTGAACTTTATACTCTCATCCTCCAAATGTAAGGTTACTTCGCCACTGTGGGAATCTAGTAAGGCACGGGCAGTTGCAAGAAAAGGTCTTCCAAGGATCAAGGGAGTTTTCTCATCATTGGTCATATCCATGATTACCCAATCAGCTGGATATATGAAGTTTTTAACCTTGACCAATACATCTTCTACAATTCCCCTTGCATACTTCACACTTCTATCTGCAAGTTGAAGAGAAATAGGTATAAGAGTAATAGATTGATCCAATCCAAGAGATTGGAAGATTGACGTAGACATCAAATTGATTGATGCTCCCGAATCGCATAGAACATTGTGGAAATCCCTGTTCCCGATAGTACATGAAATCGTAAATCTACCAGGGTCAGGACACTTCACAGGAAGTTTAGTCTGGCCGATTGCGGAGCATTCTCCATTCAACACTATGTGTTCGAGCTCTTGAAGCTTCTTTTTCGAACTCACTGCGTCCTTTATAAACTTTGTATACTTTGGCATTCCTACCAAAAGATCAACTAATGGAATGTTTGCCTCAGTGTTCTTGAGCAAGTCGATAACCTTCTTATACTCTTTATCGATCGTTAACGACAAATTGTTTTTGCTAGGTGGATAAGGGAGATCAAGCAAAGTCTTCCTCGAAGTGCTTCTTTGCTGTCTTATGATTGATTGCTTTGTCTTCCTTATCCTTCCACCTCACATTCTTCCCAGAACTTAACTTAGAATCTGACTTCTTCTCAGCATTCTTCTCTTTATCATCAGTATTCTCAACTTCCACATTTTCTTCGAATTTTCTTTTTCACTTGGATCAATAGTAGTCCCAATATCTTTCCGAGGAGAACAAAGATCTTCCCCTCCCCGCGTCTCCGCTCGCAGGAGGGGCTACTCGTTTCCCCGGTTGGCCCGATCGCCAACCGCTTTCCCACTCCTCGCATTTATAGCATTCACTCATCTTGACCATAGTTCCATGGTGCGTACAGATCGGTGCAAGAATTCTCGGTCATTTTAGACCGCATTAACCCCTCGGGGGTTCTTCTCGCAAAACTCGGCACCTGACCCTGAGTTCGACTTGCTTGCTGCCCTGAAATCTGTCCCATTTGCACCTCCAAATTTCTCACTGTACTGGTCAGAGTACTTAATGCATTTGCCAATTGAGTGTTGGCCGTGATTTGCTCACTCAACTTTTGTTCCAAGATCTGAAATGATTGATTCTGATTTTGATTTTGATTGATCGGTGGATTGGTGTTCCATGCTGGTCGAGAGTTGAATTGAAAATTACTTTGATTAGGCCTAGGGGCTCGAAAATGACGGGGGTTTGTCGCCCTGTAGGGTCACTCCATCGGAAACCAGGGTGGTTCCGGTTGTAATTGAACCCTTGAGTGTTTTGATTCTGACCCAAAGGTCGATAATTTTGAGAATTGAATGCATTCACCTCCTCTGAATGCAACAATAGATGACACTGATGGAATGTGTGCCCAACGGTATCGCAATTTTGGCAAACAACATTGTTTTGAATAGCTTTGACCTGAGAGATTGGGTCAAGCTGGCACTGACTACTGCGATGGCCTTGGCCATGGCAAAGCTTGTCACACACAAGACTTGGAACATTCATTGCCGCCACTTGCTTCGTAGTGCGGCCAACCGAGCTTTTAGAAACGTGGTCTCATCTACCTCATACTTCCCCGCAAATCGAGCTTTTCGATTGGATGCACCCGCATGTAGGTAGGGGCATAATTATACTTTGCAATATCTTCAAACAACGTCCATCCCTCATCGTGTGTCTTTCTCGTAAATGCACCTCCCGTAGAACTATTCACCATTCCCTTAGTCAATTCACCAAACCACCGTAGAAAGTGTTGACCAATCTTTGTTTATCCAAATTCCATGGTGGGGGCACTTTCTCAAGAGAGTCTTAAATCGTTTCCACGCATCGTAAAAAGATTCCTTCTCGGATTGCACAAAAGTGAATATCTGATTCAGAAGATGAGCCGTCTTTGCAGGTGGAAAGTACTGGCTCAAGAATTCTTTCTCCAACTCCTCCCATGAAGTAATGGATTCGACTGGTAAGGATTTATACCATTCTTTTGCTTCTCCCTTCAGTGAGAAAGGAAAGAGTTTCATTTTCGTGGCGTCCTCGTGACCCCTTTGATTAAAATAGTCCCGCACGATTCTAGAAATGAGTGAATGTGATCGTGCGGGTCCTCGTGGAAAATCCATGAAATGTGGAACCTCTTACCAAATTGATTAAAGAAGTTTTGAGTTCGAATTATCACCGTGATTTCAGAATCACGACCGCAGGGATTAACTTTCACAAGAGATGGCATGGCAAAGTCCGCCAATGTCCGTTGATCCGCCATTTCTTCAACTCCGGGCTCCTACTTGAGCTTCTCCTCAACGTATCCTTCAGATTGTTTCCTTCCGTGGTTCCCTCGTCCGTAGGTCTAAGATCCGAGCCCTACGTCTGTTTGGTCGAACGATGGTTCGCTCGATCTCCGGATTATACGAAAGTGGTCCCTCGTGAGTTCGAGTTTGCATAAACCACGTTCGAACACCAACACCTTAACCACGAGGTTTCGGTATTTTAATTCTTATGCTTCCGCAGAGTGGGATTCACCGAGAATCCATCACCCAACCTCGACGATTAACCAAGGAACACGGGTTTTTTTTTATTTTTTTTAGACTTAATAAATAAAAACTAAACTAAAACAAGCTCGAAACAGTCCGAACAAATAAGTAGATAAAATAGAAACGTAACGTAAATTGAAAACGAAAACTTTCCGTGCCAAGTCCCCGGCAACGGCGCCAAAAACTTGTTCGCGGTTTTATGCAAAGCAAAAGATAACAAGTAATAAAATAAAACCGATGTCGCCCCCAAGTGCGAAGGCTCGCAGCCTAGTGGTGAAACCGGATCGTATCCGCAGGGACTTGTACGAAAAAGAGTTTTTGCCTTCGATTTCTTTTATAAAGTTGATGATTATGATCTCGGATTTTCAATTAACAAACTAAGGTAGCAAACGTGAAAAGAAAGACGATACGTGAAAATTTGTTTAAAGAAAGATTAAAACAACTAGAACACACCGTTGATCCACCACCCCACCAAAAATAACAAGAAAGACATATATTCATTCGTAAGTTCTTGGATTATTATCTGCTAAAGAGGCATTTTCCCTTTCGGTTCATCGCCTTTTAATTAGTTCACCACTCTCGGTACAACTAAAGCATTTACGGATCAAAGATATGGATATAAATCCTAATCTAATAACATTCACCCTCAACTTACGTATGTTGGAAGAATATTATCATTCTCCTTCACGGTAATCTACGAATTTATCAACTATCGTATCTAAATTCGATTAGCATGCAACATAAGTATAGATCATACGAATTGCACATAAACAATTCAAACATGAAGGAAGAACAAGAAACTCACTAGAACAAATGAAAACGAAATCCTTGTTTATTCCGGTGATGGTGGCTTCACAATGGTGGTTCTAGCCTCGAGACCTTAGCCGCTCATCTTTAGATTACAATTGTAGCGTTAGAGTCGTATTCCCCGGAAATAACAACTCCTCTACAACAACGAGCCTCCCGTAATCTTTCCAAGCATCATAACGGTGCTTATATTACAACATTGCATCGCATTATTCCGCAGTGCCGTTTACGCATTTATTTAACTAAAAAACAACAAAAGAGACGATAGAGATCTATATAAGAGAGATATAAAGATAGGTGCAACTCCCCAAGCTTGCAATGAGCTTCTATTTATAGACCATACCACAAGGCCGGCGCGTGCCGGAGCACCACCGGCACGTGCCGGCTAAATAGTATATATTCTCTTGTTGTCGACCCACGTGCCGCTGTCGAGATATTTCGCAAGATCCGGCCTTCTCCGGCGCGTGCCGGCCATACAACATATCGATGTTCGTAAAAACCTATCTCGAGCCGCAGACCTCGATTGATATGATTTAATACTCGTTGGAAAGCTCTCTTGAAGATCTACAACTTTCATCAAGGACTTTTTCTCTGAAAATCCTCTAAGTTAGGTCAAATGTCCGTTGAAGATGAGTTACGGTAGAAATACTAAGGACAAGCTTGATCCGTTCGATCTCGTTTGCTTATGGCATAATCTTTTATCTCTTAAAAGATATGATTTAGGCTCCAAAACATGTCCTCTCTTGAGATCTCGATAAACGTATAATCCTTCAATAAGAGCAACAAAACACCAAACGTAAATCTGACACTAAAACCCTTATTTATATCGTTTTTATAACTTATGCATTTAATTATAACTAACTATGATTTTTATAAGTTTTCAATGCATTTATATGAAATTATACTAAAATATCATAAAAATAATAATAAAAAGTCTTATTTTTGTCATACATCAGCTGTCCAAACCCATTAACAGCAATAGCTTGGGCAAGGGTTTAAGGCCCATTAAAGGGTAAGTTTGACAATAACATAAGCCGACCTAACCTTAGGGTTTAGGCAAGTATTGTCATTATAAATACCCCAATCCAGGAACTACGTAAGGCTTGATTCCTGGAATATAACAGGATACGTAGGCAATCTAAGATACAGTCTTAGACTCAGCCGCAAACATAAAAATCCACCACCTCATTCCTTTTTGGCATTAGGGTTTTGTGTGTTCATCACTAGATTCATATTTGAGCCCGGATAATTAAGGTGACTTAATCTGTCATCGTCAATGATCTAGTTGGGTTACTAAAATGTACGCGCGGATGCACGTGTTTTAATTTAGTGAAATGATACATTTGAAAACAATATTAATTAATATATAATTTATTAAGTATTTATTCCTCGTAAAATATAAATATGTTATTATATATAATTATACAAAATAATCTTATGTTTTTTGTTAGCATTTTGAATTTATAATTTCATGTACTCGATACATTTAACACCATTCTAAAGATAATAAGCATTCTAAATTTACAAATCTGTGTATTTAATATATATTGTGAACATGTTCTTCATAATTATCTAGTAAACATGTGAACATTTACAAAAAAAAAAAGTAAGCAACTTTTGTGATGTTCTTACTCTAAACAATTCATTTTGATAAGTGCATTCAAAAATTATAGAATGTGTTTCTCAAAAAAGTAAATAAATTATAGAATGTGGGTTTCATGTGCATATAATTTTATATGTTTATAATATCATAGATATGCATATACTTTAGTAATTGTAAAGTAACACTTATTAAACAAAGTAACATTTGAGATAATGATCAGTATATTTTAAATATTTGATGTATAAATCTAAGATTCAATTTTAATTAGTATGATAGAAAGAATTGTGAATCTGTAGAATTTTATTGTGAGTTGTAAATGGTTAGACATATACTTTAATCATTATAACTATCATTCAGTTATATTATTATAAGTTATATTTTCATCGTTCTTATTTAATTGACGAAGTTGCCAAAACCAAGTATACCAGTCCAACATATCTCTCCGCATAATAAATGCGTTCCTATTTAATAGATGGATTATACAGCCTGGAATTACTCTTTGTCCCAATTTTACCTGTCATATTATCTTTGGATTAGACATGATCAACTCATCTTAAATGCCCTTATTTCTTTTCTTTCTCAAAAAATCATCTCGTAAATCACTCAGAAAAAGACTTCTCGTGAGGCATGAAATACTTTATATGATACATATGCAAAGCCATCTCTGTGGCCAAATCAAACAAATTAAACAATACCTCAAATCTATGCAAAAAAAGTTCTCAAACAATCTCTAATTATCTTCATGTTATGAAAACTAAAGCTGATAAATTAGTCGACGGATCTGGATGATCTTGTGAATCTTATTTCAGACAATATGAGAGATGACTATAAAGACTTGGCTAGGGTTGTTCAAACACGTGACACCCCTTTTGATTTTGAAGAGCTCCAAGAAAAGATATTTAATTATGAGACTCTTCTGTCTAAAGATGCCACGGTTCACTTTTTTCTGGTCTTGCTACAACTCATTTGGCCGTACGACATCCCTCTCCTAGTGCTGGTTCGTTTCCACGTCTTACTATTCCTGATTCTTGGAAACATGCACAAAATACTTTCTCTCATGTAGTTGCCTCGAGTTTTCACCCTAAAAAACCCTACTTGGTTATTTCCAGTGTGGAAAGTGCAAGGACATTATGAGAAATGGCGCAATTCTTACCAGGTTCAACCTCATAATTTTTTTTTCATTCGGTCCAGTCCTCCAACATTGCGTCCTCTTCAAGCACATTTGGATGCTCTGTCATCTTCTCTATGGCTTCTTGGTAGTGGTGCCATACATCATGTTACCACTGATCTCAAATATTTGGCATTACGCATGCCTTATTCTGGTAATGAAGGCATCGTGGTTGGTGATGGAAATAATATTTCCATCACACACATAGGTTTTATTTTTCTCTCTACTCCTTTAAGATAGTTTATGTTTGACGATATATGAAATCCTCTAGTTTATGTTTCTAGGTGATGATCCAAATAACTTTTTGAGTGGATTTGAGAGGGGGCCTTCAAAACACACAAAAATGTGAAGGGTCGTGGAGCTTGCCTTCAGGGGATACTCTGGTGCTCAAGTCAATATTTTGAATAGAGGAATTTCTATTAAGACGGTAAGCGAGAATGTATAGCGATCATATTACGTGTGTACCTTGTAATTGAGGATGATGATACTTTATATAACACTCCTTCGTAGGGGGTGAATTATGATGCAATGAAGTCATGGTTAAGGGAGTTTACCATGTATTGATGTAATGAAGCCTGCTATGGAGCAGTTAGAGCTCAGGCTATAACGGAACATGAAATTTCAAAGCCATCACTATATCCGTTACTATTGTGGAGTAATATCTGCGTGAAGTCCGGAACACTCATTGAAGAGAATGTAACCGTTGCTTGAGGTCGAGGATTGTATTGATCATAAATTACCTGGGTGACTTGCACGACATCGGTAATAAGGGACCGTAGACGTCTTGCATCTTGCCGATTATGAGGGACAGAAGGTGACATATGTCATGTCGAACATATGATGACCTACATCATGTCGGATGATGATATAATGATGGAGCTTGCTGGTTAAGGCCCGATATCGATCTAAGCTCATGCCGTCCTATATGTTGATGTCATTTATCACTCTATGTGAGGCATGATGAGTGTTGCGTATATAGTGATCTGCTGAACTCGTCTTATTTCTTCTCTTTCTCAAAATATCATTCCGTTTATCACTCAGGCAAAGAATTCTTCGTGAGGCATGTACTACTTTATATGATACATATGCAAAGCCCTCCAGTAGACAAATCAAACAAATTAAACATTACCTCAAATCTATGCAAAAAAAGTACTTAAACAGACTCTATTTATCTTCATGTTGTGAAAATTTAAAGCTGATGAATTAGTCTAGGATCCAGATGATCTTGTGATACTTATTTAGGACAATTTGAGAGATGACTATAAAGAGTTGGCTAAGGTTGTTCAATCATGTGACACCCCCATTGATTTTGAAGAGCTTCATGAAAAGCTACTTAATTATGATATTCTTCTGCAAAAATTGCAGCCGGTCGCTTTTGCTTTGGTCTTGCTATAGCTCATTCATCCGTATGACATCCCTCTCAGAGTACTGGTTCATTTTCATATCTTAATATTCCTAATTCTTGGAAACATACACAAAATACTTTCTCGCATGCAGTATGCCCGATTTTTTTCCCCTAAAAAACCTTACTTGGGTATTCTCAGTGTGAAAATTACAAGGGCAGACAGAGAAATTGTGCAATTCTTACCAGGTTCAACCTCTTACAACTTTTTCTCATTCGGTCCAGCCCTTCAACATTGCATCCTTTTATGCCCATTTGGATGCTTCGTACTTTTGACATTACACACGCCTTATTCTGGAAATGAAGACATCATGGTTGGTGATGGAAATAATCTTGCCATCACACACATAGGTTCTATTTTCTCTTCTCCTTCGAAATATTTTACATTGAATGATGCTTGACAATGTCTGAAATCGTCCGGGTTACAATTGAGTTGATATACGGGTAAATAGACCTCTGAGTGATGATCCAAATAATTTTTTCGAGTGGATTTGAGAGTGGACCTACAGCTGGAGCTTTCTCCGGGGGACACTCTCACGCTCAAGGCAATATTTGAATAGATGAATTTCTATTAAGACAGTAAGCGAGAATGTATATCAAGTGTAATATGTGCGTACCTTGTAATTGGGGATGATGATCACTTATATAAATCTACCTAAGCTTGTGAGGGAGTAGATTATGATGCATTGAAGTCATGGTCAAAGGAGTTTACCACATATTCATGTAAAGGAGCATGTAATGGAGCCGTTATGGCTCAAGCTATAATGGAACGTATATTTTAGAGCCATCACTATAGCAGTTACTATCAAGAAGTAATGTCTGTGTGAACTCCGGAACGATCATTGAAGAGAATGTAACCGTTGCGTGAGGTCGAGGATGACATGTATTGTATTGGACATAAACGACCGAGGTAACCTACACAACGTCAACAATAAGAGAATGTAGGAGTCTTGTATCTTAACGGCTATAAGGGTCAGAAGGCGACATGCACCATGTCGGACAAAGGACGACATGTGTCATATCGGTTGAAGATATATGGGCGGCATGCACTGTACAAAAGATGGACCTTGCTGGTTGAGGCCCGATATCAAGTTGAGCCCATGTCGGCCCAAATGTTGATATGACCTTTATTACTCTGTGATAGTCTGAAAAGTACCACACGTAGGGTGACCGATCTCGGTCATTTCAATGTTTGTAGTGTTCCTGGCATGTCTCGTAATTTTTTTATCTATATCTTAGCTTTGTCAATCCCATAATGTTTCTTTTGAATTCTTACCCTCTCAATTTCTTTAAGGGATATTCAAACCACTACTCCTATTATTCATTGAACGTTAAAAATGAATTGTATGAATGACTAAACTCTCCCTTTCCAGCTTTTCACAATGAATAAAATATCAAAGATCTTGGCATCATGTAGATAGATAGATGATGCCACATCATGTAGGGATCTTCAAACCACTACTCCTATTATGTTTATTGTTAGTTAGATAGATAGATGATTATGTATTTTTCTAAGTTATGTAATGTGATTATTCTTCTTACGCTTTTTCATTTTCATTTGACGTAGGCTTTTGTTATATAGATAAATCACTATAATATTTCTTTTAAGTTTATCATTTTGTTTTATTTTTTAAAGGTAAGTTTATATTTTTTTGAGTTGATGTGGGGAATCTTTTGATGTCGGCTTATTACGTTTACTTTCATGTAAGCCTTTTTTTTAATTAAAATAATAACAAATGATAGATCTCTAGATGATTATGTTTATGATTAGATTAGATCATATTAGATATATTGAATTTTTTTATAGAGTTTAACGTGCATTAAGGAATTGCCCATTCGAGAACACTTGGATGATAACAAAATTATCAATGGTTGGAATTGCTTATTTCTATTCAACAACGTATCAATAGTTCCTTGATGTGGTGGGTTAAGGAATTGTTGAATCCTTGCCTTGTGATAAATGGAATAAAATGGATTACTCTGGGTGCATAAATTTAATTTTGTTTTGTTGAATACTCATTCTAATTAGATCATTATGGAGTAAATGAGGGTTAACTATCAGGTTAAACCATGCATGGTGTATTTTGGATTTTGGATTTTGAATCACAGTTAGTGAAACAGTAACCAATTTCCACACAACTTAATTATTCATAAGAAATATGCACGTAGGCAAATCAATTATTTTTTCTCCTTTGTTTCGTACTTAATGAGCTAGAAATCTCTACTTTTTTGCTAATTTGAGAGTGTTTCAATTAACATTGACCGTGAATACACAGACATAATCAACACACAATCCACACACACAATTCATGTTAACAAATGGACTGCTTATGTAAAACAATACATGAATTGTTATATTTACAATTTATTATTAACAATTTATTATTGTATGGCCACCTTCTACGCACGGTGTATTTTGTTTACCTATCATTGTTGATTTTTTTTAGATCACTATCATTTTCCAACTTTATCATCTTATATTATTTGTTATTGGTATTTTTATATTTTTTTGATTTGATGTGGGTAATTTTTTATGTGGGCGATTATGTTTATGATTAGATTAGATAGATGATTGGTATTTTTTTTATAGGATTTAACGATTGATAAAGGGCTTGATTTAACGATAGATGATTATGTTTAACGATTGATATGTATGTTTTTTTTTGTAGCAACACGTTTTTTTTTTATGAACTTGTAGCAACATGTTAAAACCTATTTTTTGTTGTTGACATAATTACTTAAAAAATTCAATGAACATGTTAATTTATTTCAATAATAAATATAATAATTAAAGTAATTATTTTTTTTGGTCACATTATAAGTAATTATTAAATTATAAATGTAATTCCTATTTAAAAAATCAATCGTCTATCTAATGTTAAATCCATCTTCATTTATTAATCATTTTTTAACACAAAAATCAAGACATTTATCATATTGAAGAGATCCACAAGCATCAACCGTTAAACATAATCATCTATCGTTAAATGAAGCCATTTATCAATCGTTAAATCCTATAATAAAAAAAAAATACCAATCATCTATCTAATCGAATCATAAACACAATCATCTATATAATCATCCACATCAAATAAAAAAATAAAAAAAATACAAATAACAAATAATATAAGATGATAAAGTTGGAAAAGGATACCGATCTAAAAAAAATCAACAATGATAAGAAAACAAAATACACCGTGCGTAGAAGGTGACCATACAATAATAAATTGTAAATATAACAATTCATGTATTGTTTTTCATAAGCAGTCCATTTGTTAGCATGAATTGTGTGTGTGGATTGTGTGTTGATTATGTCTGTGTATTCACGGTCAATGTTAATTGAAATACTCTCAAATTAACAAAAAAGTAGAGATTTCTAGCTCATTAAGTACGAAACAAATAACTTTTAAGAAATGTTTGTCTCTTTAGTTAGTGGTGACTGGTGAGGATATAGAAGCAAGTTGATTGGAATGGAGGGTAGGGGGGTAGATAGGAAGTAGGTGAAGAAATGAATGGGGGAGGGGGGAGGGGGTAATTGAAGGAATGATATAGATAGTATAATGGTAGTAATGTTGACTAATTTAGATCTAAGTGTTGGTATGATCAGATTTTTTTTCTTTTTTTCTTTTCCTTTTCTCATTTTTTTTAGCCCCCAATTTTCCTTCATGATTAATGAAAACATCCTTGGCAAATGCTTTCGCAGTTGTTCGTCTTTCATAAATCCAAGAATTTCACCTCTGACTATGAAATACGAATGCCCCCAACTGTCCCTGTTAATCATTACTCCGATCCCGAAAGCCAACGTAATAGGAGAAATCCTATATTGTTATCTCAAGCTAATGTATCCAGAGCGTAGGCTTGCTTTGAACACTCTAATTTCTTGAAAGTAACAGCGCCGGAGGCACGACCCGGAAAATTAAGGCCAGGAGCGCATCGCCGGCAGAAGGGACGAGACGACCGGTGCACACCAGAGGCTGACCGGCCGGCCCATCCCAAAGTCCAACTACGAGCTTTTTAACTACAACTTAAATATACGTTATTGGAGCTGGAATTACCGCGGCTGCTGGCAGCAGACTTGCCCTCCAATGGATCCTCGCTAAGCGATTTAGATTGTACTCATTCTAATTACGAGACTCATTGAGCCCGGTATTGTTATTTATTGTCACTACCTCCCCGTGTCAGGATTGGGTAATTTGCGCGCTTGCTGCCTTCCTTGGATGTTATTTATAATCAACACACAATTCACACACACAATTCATGTTAACAAATGGACTGCTTATGTAAAACAATACATGAATTGTTATATTTACAATTTATTATTGTATGGCCACCTTCTACGCACGGTGTATTTTGTTTTCGTATCATTGTTGATTTTTTTTAGATCACTATCCTTTTCCAACTTTATCATCTTATATTATTTTTTATTGGTATTTTTATATTTTTTTGATTTGATGTGGGTAATTTTTTATGTGGGCGATTATGTTTATGATTAGATTAGATAGATGATTGGTATTTTTTTTTATAGGATTTAACGATTGATAAATGGCTTGATTTAACGATAGATGATTATGTTTAACGATTGATGCTTGTGGATCTCTTCAATATGATAAATGGCTTGATTTTTGTGTTAAAAAATGATTGATAAACGAGGATGGATTTAACATTAGATAGACGATTGATTTTTTAAATAGGAATAACATTTATAATTTAATAATTACTTATAATTATTATATTTATTATTGAAATAAATTAACATGTTCATTGAATTTTTAAAATAATTATGTCAAAAAGAATAAAGGTTTTAACATGTTGCTACAAGTTGATAAAAAAAAAAAACGTGTTGCTCCAAAAGAAAAACCAAATTTAACGCGTTGGTACAAAAAAAAAAAATGTAATTAAATTTATGGATAGTTCCTACAAAAAAAAATAAAAATTATGGATAGCTACATATATGGAATTTAATTAAGGTTTATGATTGATTGATTATGTATATGGAATACTAAATTAAATTTATAACAATTTTCAAGGGGAGAAACACTATGATGAAAACACACCCGCTCTTTTATTTATAATAGTATATATATATATATATATATATATATATATATATATATATATATATATATATATATACACAGGTACTTGAACTTTAACGATATATTAAGCATGATTTCATATTTATCCGAATTGTGGCATGTTTCTTTTTTCATAAATTAACAAATCTTCATTAATTTCAAGGTTGGTCAAACAAAGAATACTTATACACACGGATGATATTTATTGTTGGATGAGGCCCGAAGACATGGACTATGAAAGGGCAGTTCACAAAAGTTGTGCTCCAGAACTTGGGGCTGAGATGGCGGCAACATTAGCAGTTGTATCGATCGTATTTCAAGATGACCCTTTATATTCCGACAAGCTGTTTAATGGAGCTGAAACGGTATTTTCCGTTTGCACGGGACAAGAGAAAGCGCATACCGTATTCATGGAACGCCCATACTAGTGGAATTTTTTTACAACTCTACCGGGTTCTGGGATGAGTACATATGGCTACAAACTCATCCTTAGCCCATCATGCGAAAGAGGATGCTAGGATTGTACTATTAGGGATTCTAAGTTGGGATAACAAGTTACCAGGAGCAATGTTACTTTTAACGAGATTACGCTTGGTCTTGGATCCTGGTTACCCACACGAGGAGATGTTGATCAGTTATGAAAAGAACAATGCTCTCACCATTTGTTCCTTCCTCAAGAAGTTCAAAGTGTTTAATTTCTCCCGAGGTATATAATATATCATGCTTGATCTCAACATTAAATGTTTGTTAGTCTAGGCAAGCTAATGTTTATTCTCTGAATCTTTAGGTGGTCTTATTCGGTTTAATAGCGGACGGGGGGGCATGCATTAGCAGATGTTGTGAATGCTACATTTTTAGCATTTGTTTATGCATAGTATTTTATTGAAGTGGGTGCTTCGGGGTGGTTTTGTGGGGATCAATTAATTCCATCAGGAGTGTAGCGCGAGTTCGCCACTTCACAGGTGTGTTCGAATACAAATACTCGTGCACGGGGGATGGAAGTGGCGGGACAATCCCAATCCAAATCCGAATGTTATTAATGGTGCAATGGTAGGAGGGACAAATGCCTTTGATCAATTCCAAGACGTGCGACCAAATAGTAGCTACACGGAACCATCCTTGGTCGGCAATGAAGGCTTGGTTGCTTGGATTAAAAATAGAAAAGAACAACATGCTTGACACCAACCCATGTCATGACATACAAAGTAGCTATACCATAAAATCAAACATTTTTTTGAGACCAAATTGCTGCATGTTGACTAGGTTTGGTGGAAGATGTGATATTCAGGGCTCTATATAAATTTGTTGCTGAAGGCTGTATTGATATCAAGAGGAAAATGTGTCCTATGGCATATTTGTATCTATAAAACCCCTTAATCCCCCATCCTCATACTTACACTTTCCCGTCATCTCTTTCTTGCTCCTTAGCTCTTTATACTAGCTACGTAGCTCTTTCCCTTCATCTCTTTCTTGCTTCAATTCTCTTTCTCTTTCCTGTATCACTTGTTTACAATGAACCGCCGCTATGAATCTTGACTTATAGAACTCAAAAGGCTAGATACAATAGAGGAAATTGATGATAAAGAGGCCCAAAACACTAGCCAGAATTTGGAACAACACGACCATCTTGATGAAATCAAGAGAAGCTGGCTCTTGAAGCCAGAATTTGAAAATATAATTAAGTACGTGGATTTGGGTTTTATGGTTTGCAGCACCAAAGCTTTCAAGCGGACAGGCGGCGTGCGGCTTCTGTGCGGCGTGCAGCTTGCGTGCGGTTGAGGTGTGCGCTTACATGTGTTTGTTTTAATGCGTACACACACACACACACACACACACATATATATATATATATATATATATATATATATATATATATATATATATATATATATATATATATATATACGTATATTTCAAAAATTGTATATAACCAAAACCAAACCAAATTAATAGTGTGACAAGCAAACCTCTTATGAATTAGCTAAGAAAGATCTATATATGCGTTGGCTACTGGGATGCTTCGTACACTCCCTCCCCATAGTACCCCTAACTCCCCATCCTCAAATTTTCACTTCCCAATCATCTCTTTCTTATCACTTGCTCCTTAGCTCTTTCTCCTCAGTTATATTTAGTCGTAGCTTCTCTTTCTCTTTCCCATATCACTTATATCCAATAACCCGTCGTCGTGATCCTTTAATACTAGAACTCAAAAGGCTAGATACAATAGAGGAATTTGAGGAGGAAAAGGCCCAAAACACAGCCAGCATTTGGAACAACACAACCATCTTGATGAAATTAAAAGAAGATGGCTCAAGAAGCCGAAAGTTATAAAAAAAAATAAAAAAAAAAGTACGTGGATTTTGGTATCATGGTTTGCAGAAACAAAGCAGTGAAATGGTGTCTTTGCTTGTCCTCCATTGCATTTTTTGTGGTCACACTTACGGAGATCATATCAACCAGTATTCTTAAACACTAACTTCCCTATGGCATTCACGATCACGATGCTTAGTTGGAGCGTCATCGAATATGAGCATAAGTATCGAGCGATTGGAGAGTACGATCACATCAAAGACCTCATCAAGTGGGGCACCGATTACATTCTCTTAACTTTCAATTCGAATTCTTCAAATATTGATAAAATGTATACTCGGATACTTGACCTTTAACGATCAACCATGGTTTTCATATTTATCCGAATTGTGGTATGTTTTTTCATAAATTAACAAATTTTCATTTCAAGGTTGGTCAAACAAAGAATACTTATACACCGGATGATATTTATTGTTGGATGAGGCTCGAAGATATGGACTATCAATTCAATACAAAAGTTATGCTCCGGATCTTGGGGCTGAGATGGCGGCAGCCTTAGTAGTCGCATCCATCGTTTTCAAGACGACCCTTTGTATTCCGACAAGCTAGTTAATGGAGATGAAACTTTATTTTTCGTTTGCTCGGGTAAAGAGCAAGCGCAAACCGTATTCATGGAACGACCATACTAGTGAATTGTTTTACAACTCTACTGGGTTTTGGGATGAGTACATCTGGGTAGCTGCCTGGATGTTCTTTGGTAGTGGGAATTCCAGGTATCTTTCACTGGCTACAAACTCATCCTTAGCCAATGTTACTTTTAACGAGATTACGCTTGTTCTTGGATCCTCCTGGTTACCCACAAGTTACCAGGAGATGTTGATCTTTATAAAAGAACAATGCTCTCACCATGTGTTCCTTCCTCAAGAAGTTCAAAGTGTTTAACTTCTCCCGAGGTATATAATATATATATATACCACCCTCAATCTCAACATTAAATTCCAAGTGTTTGTTAGTCCAGGCAAGCTAATGTTTATTCTCTGAATCTTTAGGTGGTCTTATTCGGTTTAATAGACGGACGGGGCCATGCATTAGCAGATGTTGTGAATGCTTCATTTTTAGCATCTGTTTATGCGGATTATTTGACTAAAGTGGGTGCTCTCGGGTGGTTTTGTGGTGATCAATTTATTCCATCAAGAATGTTGCACGAATTCACCACTTCACTGGTGTGTTCGTTCGAATACACTTCTATTTGATTTTTTTAGTAAGTTAATGTATGAGATTTAGACTGATGCAATATTGTCATTCTTTAATTTTACTAACCTTTTTCATTTTGATGGAAAACACGCCGACTACATTCTCGGTAAAAATCCTCTAAATATCAGTTATGTGGTTGGGTATGGCTTGAATTTTCCGAAACACGTACATCACCGTGGTGCCTCAATACCCCATAACGGAAGTAAATACTCGTGCACCGGGGGATGGAAGTGGCGGGACAATCCCAATCCAAATCCGAATGTTATTAATGGTGCGATGGTAGGAGGGCCAAATGCCTTTGATCAATTCCAAGACGTGCGACCAAATAGTAGCTACACGGAACCATCCTTGGTCGGCAATTTTAAGGCGGTGTTTTCTTGGTTGCTTTTTATTTTCTAGTGTCCGGACAAGCACCGGTGGATTAAATGCTCATCAACAACATGCTTGACACCAACCCATGTCATGACATAAAACGTAGCTATACCCATATAATCAAACATTTGTTGAGTGTCGCCAAATTGTTGCATGTTGACTAGGTTTGAACAACATGCTATGACACCATTCATGACATAGAAAGGCTCTATATAAATTTGTTGAGACCAGGTTGTGTTGACTATCAAGAGGAAAATTTCTATGGCTATATTTATTTGTATCTATAAAACCCCTTACTCCCCATCCTCATACTTACACTTTCCCATCATCTCTTTCTTTCTCATTAATTAGCTCTTTATACTAGCTACATAGCTATTTCCCATCATCTCTTTCTTGCTTCAATTCTCTTTCTCTTTCCCGTATCACTTGTATACAATGAACCGCCACCGTGAATCTTCACTTCTAGAACTCAAAAGGCTAGATACAATAGAGGAAATTGGTGATGAAGAGGCCCAAAACACTAGCCAACATTTGGAACAACACGACCATCTTGATGAAATCAAGAGAAGCTGGCTCCTGAAGCCGGAAGTTGAAAAGAAAATTAAGTATGTGGATTTCGGTTTCATGGTTTGCTACAAAGCCAAAATGATGTCTCTTCTTGTCCTCCATTGCATTCTTTGTGATCTCACTTACAAGCCCTTGCCTCCAGGTATGCGATGAACATGCGGGCGTCATGCGGACAGGCGGCGTGCGGCTTGCGTGCGGTTGGGGGGTGTGCTTGCATGCGTTTGTTTTAATGCGGATATAAACACACGGACACAAACACACACACAAACACATGTACGCACACACACACACACACATATATATATATATATACATACACACACACACACACACACACACACACACATATATATATATATATATATATATATATATATATATATATATATATATATATATATATGTGTGTGTGTGTACGTATGTATATTTGAAAAATAGTATATAACCAAAACCAAGCCGAACTAATAGTTTGACAAGCAAACCTCTTATGAATTAACTAAGAAAGATCTGTAATCACACTCACAAAGTTCTGAAATTGTGTCTTTGCTTGTCCGCCATTGCATTCTCTGTGATCACACTTACTATGCTTGTCCTCCAATCTTTGTGATATCAACGGTCATATTCTTAAACACAAGCCCTTGCCTCTAGGCACATGTGACGTACATGCGGGCGTCAACCGGGCAGGCATCGTGCGTGCGGCGTGCGGCTTGCGTGCATTCGGGGGGTGAAGGCATTTCTAAGATTAAATATTGACTGCCGAAAATGGAGGCATTACCGAAATTGAAGGCATTTCTAGGATTAAAAGTTCCAATTAGCTACATATATTTACACCCTTGCGGTACGTTGCGTTATTTTCTAATTGCAATTGCTGAATTAAGAATATGGTTCAAGTAATAAAGCAAAAATGTTTCTTCCAAAAAAAAATAAAGCAAAAATGGACACTTCTTTGTTTGAATTCCCTGAAATAATGCATTTTTCTGTTCCATTTTATTATCTGCATTGATATGTTAATTTTGATTTTTGTATAACACATTAGCAATTTTGATATGTTTTTGTTGATTGAAGTCAATTTAATTATTTGCATCGAATATGATATTGTTAACTATGCAATCCGAGCAATCCTACTCCCCAAATAATATAATCCTACACTCCAAAAGTAGTATAATATGAATTTTTCGCTGTGATATAGCGGGGAAGTTGCCCATGACTAACGGGATACCTTGGAGGGGTGATTCTGGATTGCAAGACGGAGCTGATTTGACGGACGATGGGCGAGCATTAGTTGGGGGATACTATGATGGTGGAATCAACATAAAGTTTCACTTCCCTATGGCATTCACGATGATGATGCTTAGTTGGAGCGTCATCGAATATGAGCATAAGTATCGAGCGATTGAGAGTACGATCACATTAGAGACCTCATCAAGTAGGGGCACCGATTACATTCTCTTAACTTTCAATTCGAATTCTTCAAATATTGATAAAATCTATACTCAAGCACTTGAACTTTAACGATCAACCATGATTTCATATTTATCCGAATTGTGGCATGTTTCCTTTTTTCATAATTTAACAAATTGTAATTTCAAGGTTAGTCAAACAAAGAATACTTACACACCGGATGATATTTATTGTTTGACGAGGCCCGAAGATATGGACTATGAAAGGGCAATTCAATACAAAAGTTCTACTCCAGATCTTGGGGCTGAGATGGCGGCAGCCGTAGCAACCGCATCCATTGTTTTTCAGGACGGCCCTTTGTATTCCGACAAGCTGTTTAATGGAGCCGAAAAGGTATTTTCGTTTGCTCAGGACAAGAGCAGGCGCATGCCGTGTTCATGGAACGACCATACTAGTTATTTTACAACTCTACTGGGTTCTGGGATGAGCACATCTGGGCAGCTGCCTGGATGTTCTTTGCTAGTGGGAATTCAAGTTATCTTTCACTGGCTACAAACTCAACCTCAGCCCATCATGCGAAAAAGGATGCTAGGATCGTTCCATTAAGGATTCTAAGTTAGGATAACAAGTTGCCAGGAGCAATGTTACTTTTAACGAGATTACGCTTGTTCTTGGAACCTGATTACTCACATGAGGAGATGTTGATCAATTATGAAATGAACAATGCTCTCAACATTCATCGGGAATGTTGCGCACTTCACAGGTGTGTTCGAATACGCTTCTATTTGATTTTTTTTAGCAAGTTAATGTATGAGATTTAGACTGATGCAATATTGAAATTCTTTAATTTTACTAACCTTTTTCATTTTGATGGAAAACAGGCGGACTACATTCTCGGTAAAAGTCCTCTAAATATCAGTTATGTGGTTGGGTATGGCTTGAATTTTCCGAAACACGTACATCACTGTGGTGCCTCAATACCCCATATTGGAAATCAAATACTCGTGCACCGGGGGGATGGAAGTGGCGGGACAATCCCTATCCAAATCTGAATGTTATTAATGGTGCGACTGGTTTCATGGTTTGCAGCACCAAAGCTGTGAAATGGTGTCTCTGCTTGTCCGCCATTGCGTTCTTTGTGATCACACTTACGGCGATCATATCAACCAGCATTCTTAAACACAAGCCCTTGCCTCTAGGCACATGTGACGTATATGTGGGCGTCAACCGGGCAAACAACGTGCGTGCGGCGTGCGGCTTGCATGCATTCAAGGGGTGAGCTTACATGCGTGCGTGTGTTTTTAATGCGGATATAAATACATATATACACACACGCACGTGTGCAACCCCCCCCCCCCCCCTCCAACACACACATGTATTTATGCACACGCACGCACGCACATAAAAAATTGTATATAATCGCTTGCAAACCGAACCAATCAAAAACAAAACCGATCCAAACAATCTATTTTCTTACTGTTTTGGTTTCGTTTAGATGACTTTTATACGAACCAAATCGACTTATACTATGAAAAAAATATCGAACCAACATGAACCAAGCTCACGACCCTATTGTTAAACACAAGCCCCTTGCCTTCACTCCCAATAACTACATTGATTTTCTTCTGCCCACAAAGGTAAGTTTCATCACATTAAAAAAGTTGTTGCATGTCGTTGTGTCAATAGGCATTGTGTAGACATTGATTTTCTTCAATGCCAACATAAAGTTTCAAAGGTAAGTTTCTTCATCATTAAAAAATTTGTTGCATGTCGTTGTACCGATCAATAACTTTCAATTCAAATTCTTCAAATATTGGGACTTGTCCTTTAACGATCAACCATTATTTCATATTTATCGAACAAAGAATACTTACACACCGGATGATATTTATCGTTGGATGAGGCCCGAAGATATGGACCATGAAAGGGCAATTCAATACAAAAGTTCTGCTCCAAGTCTTGGGGCTGAGATGGCGGCATCATTAGCTGCCGCATCCATCATTTTTCATTACGACCCTTTGTATTCCGACAATCTGTTTAATGGAGCTGAAACAGTATTTTTCGTTTGCTCAGGACAAGAGCAAGCGCATACCGTATTCATAGAACTCTACTGGGTTCTGGGATGAGTACATCTAGGCAACTACCTGGATGTTCTTTGCTAATGGGAATTCAAGTTATCTTTCAATGGCTACAAACTCATCCTTAGCCTTTCATGCGAAAGAGGATTCTAGGATCGTTCCATTAAGGATTCTAAGTTGGGATAACAAGTTACCAGGAGCATTGTTACTTTTAATGAGTTACGCTTGCTCTTGGATCCTTGTTTACTACATGAGAAGATGTTGATCAGTTTTGAAAAGAACAATGCTCTCAACATTAAATTCCAAGTGTTTGTTAGTCCAGGCAAGCTAATGTTTATTCATTGAATCTTTAGGTGGTCTTATTCAGTTCAATACAGGACGGGGCCATGTATTAGCAGAGGTTGTGAATGCTGCATTTTTAGCATATGTTTATGTAGATTATTTGACTGAAATGGGTGCTCCAGGGTGGTGATCAATTTATTCCATCGGGAATGTTGCGCACTTCACAGGTGTGTTCGAATACGCTTCTATTTGATTTTTTTAGCAAGTTAATGTATGAGATTTAGACTGATGCAATATTGAAATTCTTTAATTTTACTAACCTTTTTCATTTTGATGGAAAACATGCCGACTACATTCTCGGTAAAAGTCCTCTAAATATCAGTTATGTGGTCGGGTATGGCTTGAATTTTCTGAAACACGTACATCACTGTGGTGCCTCAATACCCCTTATTGGAAATCGAATACTCGTGCACCGGGGGAATGGAAGTGGCGGGACAATCCCTATCCAAATCTGAATGTTATTAATGGTGCGACTGGTTTCATGGTTTGCAGCACCAAAGCTGTTAAATGGTGTCTCTGCTTGTCCGCCATTGCATTCTTTGTGATCACACTTACGGCGATCATATCAACCAGCATTCTTAAACACAAGCCCATACCTCTAGGCACATGTGACGTATATGCGGGCGTCAATCGGGCAGACAACGTGCGTGCAACGTGTGGCTTGCATGCATTCAAGGGGTGAGCTTACATGTGTGCGTGTGTTTTTAATGTAGATATAAATACATGTATACACACACACACGTGCACAATCCCCCCCTACACACACATGTATTTATGCACACGCACGCACACACATCAAAAATTGTATATAATCGCTTGCAAACCGAACCATTCCAAAACAAAACTGATCCAAACTATCTGTTTTCTTACTGTTTTGGTTTCGTTTGGATGACTTTTATTATGAACCAAATCGACTTATACTATGAAAAATATCGAACCAACTGAGCCAATCTCACGATCATATCAACCTCTATGGTTAAAAACAAGCCCTTGCCTCCACACTCAATAACTACACTTCTGTCCTCCACAAGGCATAGACATTGTTGTTCTTCAATGCCCACAAAGGTAAGTTTCATCACATTAAAAAAGTTGTTGCATGTCGTTGTGTCAATAGGGACGGATTGTATAGCAAAGGGATCTTGGAAAAATAATGTACACCATAGGATGTGATATTTGCTTTTTATTTTGAGATCTCATACGATACTATTCCGACGTAAAATTTGAAAGATGAAAAAATATTTGCATTAATCCTGGCGTTTTTCTTATAAACGACCTTAACTTTTGATTTTGAACACCGATCATCAAAATTCTTTCACCAAAGTTCATATTTTTTTTCTCTTCATTTTAAGATCTCATATGATACCCTTTCGACGTAGTTTTTGAAAGCTGAATTTAATCGCAGCGTTTACACTAACACGGTATCAATATCACACTAACAGTATCACAGTATCAGTATCACATGTAGTTCAAGGTTCAACAGCATCATGTCTGATCTAAATCATTTAAACATAATACTAGTAGTTTCCAGAATGCAAAAATATGGTTATAATGAACATGTAGACTTGTCTCATCTACTGCAAAATAAAAAACCACTAACATGTGGGAAGAAGCATCAGCAAGACAAAATGAAAGCTCCGAAAATAAACTAAAGCATCAAGAAAAAGTCCATTAGCTGCAACAACATCAAGTACGGCATTCCCCAAGCTCTTTGCACTCCCTCAAAACGGAAGCTCTGATGGGGAACACGCTGTCCATTCTTATATATCAACTGGCTAGGGAATTTTCAAAAGACCATTGAACTTATTGCCTTTCTTCATAAACTCAAACAATGGAGCTGCATTTTCTCTATTTACTTCAATTGCTTCCATATTGAACTACATATTGTATTAAAGAGGAGAGGAGGAGCCTACAATATCGAATACGGTATCAATATCGGTATCACGGTATCGCATCGCATCATAGTATCGCATCGGATATCAATATCGGTATCACGGTATCGCGGTATCGCATCACAAGATCGGTATGGTTGTTCGCAGAGTAGCGAACAACCATACATCTATTATTAGCTACACTAATTCAGCTAACTCAAAATAAATAAATTCAGCTCCATTTCAATTCTAAGAGCTTTACTCCATTAATCATCATCAATAGCACATCACTTTGATGCATAATGACCCTGGTCTTAACACTAATGCAAATGACCACTTTGATGTAACTTGGAATTTCTTATAAACTTTATTAAAGTTGACAACATATTCAATCAATAGGAGAATTTTAACTCATATTCAGCTCGCATATTTGGTTCAGTTTGTTGTCAATATTCTGCTCTATGAATTCATATTTCAGCCTTGTTCAGTTTAAGCTTTGGTTTGTTACTTTGAATTGCCTTTAAAATAAGTAGCTAACAACACCTTTAATTTGTTACATGTCTGATTTGCTGCTTCAAATGCCTCCATTTTGCTGTCAAAAATCTGCTCCAAATTACTGTCAAATTTTCAATTCAGTTGCAACCATCTCGTTGCGTATTCTTCATGATTTTGTATCAAAATTTTTGCTTCATACATCAATGTTCAGCCCATTTTTCAACCCTGAAACGCTTTGTTTTCTGCTCCAAAAATCTCTGATATTCGGCCTTAGTCTTGGTGTATATATGGCTGAAAATCTACCAATTAACTCATATTCAGCACGCATATTCGGTTCTGTTTGCTGTCAATTTTCTGCTCTATAAATTCATATTTCAGCCTTGTTCTTGCTTAGTTTAAGCTTTGGTTTGTTACTTCGAATTGCCTTTAAAAAAGTAGCTCAAACCATTTTATTGCAGCCACATTCTTGATCAGCCACCATCTTTTTCTGCTGAACCTTCTTCCATTTTACTAGTCGATCAAGTCCCTCGATCCCATTAATTCCTGGTTTGGAGCGGTTTCAATTGTTTTCAAGATCGAATCATCTAACTGCATCCGCATACATGAAGAACTCAAGAGATTGCTACGAACGGACATAAAATCAATCTGCACAATTCATATTTTGTTGGGGACCACAACCCCGTTTGGAATTCCTGTCTGAAAGGGAAACCACTGAGTGTATCTGATGCAAAAAGTGATCTCAAGATGCTGCAGGGAGATGATTCATCCAAGAATTTATCTTCTTTACCAAAGGTTGTGCTGAAAATTAAACCTTTGATTTCTTCATCAAGCCGTTGTCATGATGATTCCGGGAGTGATTTCATAGAGGAAAAAGCATTAATCTTGACGTGCAAAAGTTCCAGAAATGAAGACGATGATGTTGTTTTGAAGTCTCACTTAATGTCTAAGAATCTAAAATCATCATTTATGCTGGGTGAATCTCGTTGCCTTTTGTTAGGAACATTTTATTATGTTTTGATGATGGCCATACTAGCTGTTATAGCAAGCCTAAAATAAGTTAGAATTCTCTGTATAAGTCTTTACTTAGAGTCTGACAAGTTGTATAAGTTGAGTCAGACAAGTATTGTAGTAGTTGGTAGGACGGCAAAGTAAAAACAGACATTCGGCAGAGTGAAGCCAGCCAAGCACCAGCAGAGAAGCAATGAAGACACTATGGTCTGACTTATAACCAAGGAAGTCTGTGATGACCTTGGATAAGTCTAAGTTATGTTTCAAGTGATGAAACTTAATATTCAAATATGGTGTACACTGATCTCACCCCAATCAAGGATCAGTGAAGTATAAAGATTCTCCTTAAACTGAAGCAAAGAAGAAAACAGTGAATCGGCTGAGTAAACTGACTTTCGGCTGAGTGAAGACAAAACGGTGAAGGTAGAGCCAGAACGGCTAAGTCAGAAGGATCACTCAACCGTTCAGAAAATAGTGAAGTAATACCTACTTCACTGTTGAAGATATGTTGAAGATTCAGAAGATCATGCATTAAATGCACAATCAATAGAGGATCAATCAAGGACGGATTTTCTGCTATACGTTTGAAGAAATAATCCGATCACTGAAATCAAGGAGAATGCAATTAAGGGGGAATGAAGAATTATTCCCTCATTAATATAGCCAACGGACGGAATTTCAAAATCAAGGTTACTCAAGGCTATAAATAGAAGGCATTGACAGAAAAACAAAACAACGATCTGAAAAAGAAAAATCAAGCAGAAAATCTGTCAATTCAAAAAGCCTTCTCTGAACTTACAAGGATACATCTAGCGATCAACTCAGACATCAGAGCTACAAAGTCACATTCAGCACTGAGATTGATCAAGCAAGTTTGTGAATCACATTCACATCAATCTAAAGCAACTGAATCAGAGGCAATCCGAGAAGGAGTTGAGTCTGTGATAGGCGTTGAAGGATTTTGATCTCAAGGAGCGAAGAAAGGAGACCGAATCACCGAAGCCATGCGGTCAAGGAGTGATAGTCTTGTAGATTGTGAAGCTTGGGAAGCCAAGGACAATCATACTATTGTATCTGTGAAAACAATAGTGAATTCCTCCAATCATCATAGGAGAAGAGTTGATTAAGGGATTACACCACCCTGAACCACTATAAGCCTTGTGTCAATTTACTTTCTGCAATTTACTTTATAGCATTTATTTAAATTGCCTAGATCATAACTTATATCTGTGACTGTCTAAACTGATTTGAAAACAACATAATAAGAAGGGACTTATCCGCTGCCCAAAAGTTTTTGAAACTCCACTATAGATTCATTCTTGGGAAAGATGAAAAAGGAAAGGATGTTGATCAGAAAATGTATAGAGGGATCATTGGATCCTTACTATACTTAACTGCAAGTAGACCTGATATAGCTTTTGCAATGAGGAGTATGTGCAAGATTTCAAGCTCAACCAAAAGAATCACATCTTCTAGTAGCCAAAAGGATAATCAAATACCTGAAAAACACTATTAATGTTGGTATTTGGTATCCAAAAGATGGAGGATTTAAATTGATATCATATTCAGACTCTGACTATGCTGGATGCAAGATAGATAGAAAAAGCACCTCTGGAACATGTCAAATGCTAGGCACCAGACTAGTCTCTTGGTTCAGTAAAAGGCAAAACTCCATATCTACATCAACAAATTTGAAGCGTAATATATAGCACTGTGTAGTCACAGTGCACAAGTACTTTGGATCAGACAACAGCTAAGGGATTATGGAGTAGAAGAGAAAACAATTCCAATCATGTGTGATAACACAAGTGCAATATCTATTACTGAAAATCCAGTGTTGCATTCAAGAACATAGCACATTGATGTAAGACATCATTTTATCAGAGACCATGTTGAAAAGGGAGATGTCATCCTAAAATACATACCCACTGAAGATCAATTGGCTGACATCTTCACTAAACCACTCGCTTATGAAGATTTAGCATGTTGAGAACTGAGTTAGGAATGATTGAAATTGACTAAGTACTAAAGAGCAGCTAACTGGAGTAATCGGCTAAGTGACTTCATCAACTGGTTCAACCTTTGCCGTTACAGGAGATGTAGCAGGTAAGGCACTGGTATCCAACGAAGTTAACTTAACTGATTGTTAGGAACGGTTGAATGGAGCAGCTCAGTGAAGAATTCACTATATCGGCTAAGTGACCAGTCAAGGCTTTTCACCGAAATAAAGACTTGGATAAATTAAAGTGTGAACAAAATCAATTTTTACTACACGTGGAGAATAAGGAATTTAGGGAGGATTATTCTGTGGAAGATTACACACGTGGAGATCAACTTATGATCATGGAGGTAACTATATTATTTTTCGAATTATAAACGCCTCGATTCCCGGGCTCTATCATTACTTACCTCAAACCACTCCCCCATTGCGCTCGAATATCGCGATTTACATACACAAAATCACGCCATTATGTCACAAAATCCTTCTACATTCAAACCACGTTCACACTACCCAAATCAACCTATATAAGGGCTACTTAGAGATTTTCAGAAATCTTTACACTCTCTTGCAAATTACAAACCCTATTTTTGATTTTCACTGAAAACTTGAAGAGCTCTTTTCCAAACATCAATTAACTATCGATGGCTTCATCTTCCACAATCTCTCCCACTGAAAAATACTACGAAAAATCAATCATCACTGGTTCATTTTTCAAACCAGAACACTATCTCTCATTTTGTGATAATGATGCAAAAGCTCAACGCTTGGTTGACTGCTATTCCAATTTGGGGCTGATGACCTTTCTAAACCCCCCCAATCACTGGAATCTGCTATGAAAATCTAATATCATTTTGGAAAAATGCCAAGTTTATGCCCAGCACAAAGAAGACTGAAGTGGATTGCATAAAAAGCTCTATATTTGGAAGAGAAATAGTCATCACGCCTGGTACACTCAACAGATTCCTGCAACTTCCCATAATAGGTCCGACTAATGTCAAGTTTGTGACGATTGACGTCCAGAAATTCTGGGCTGAAATAGCCAAGAACCCCGTAAGAAACAACAAAACATACAATCTACCCGGATCAATGCTCAAACTTCCGTTTGCCGAATTTACACCGATGTCATCACCAAGAATATCGAAGGCGAAAAAAGGGGTCTATGGAAAACCTAACGAGGTTCGGATCGGACCGATGGCCATCATCTACGAAGGTACCAAATTTGACCGGGCAACATTTGTTTTCAATCGATTGAAGGATCAAATTCAAAAGGAAATTGATCTATCAATAATGGCACCAAGCAAGGGTTTACAGAAAAATGGCTATTTCTGAGAGAGAAAATCATATGGATTCCCTCTTCAACACCTATTCAACGAATTGAAAGTACAACCCACCAATTTGCAGTCTCCACACAAGTCAAAGACCATGTTTACCTACATCAAGGCTTCCATGAAGCCCAAACCCATTGCTGGGAGCAAAAGAAAACAAACTGAAGGCAGTAGATCAGGAGTGGGACGAAGAACCAGATCCCGTACGGCACATGAAAACATCTCTCTCTGCTCGGAACCGAAACTTGGATGGGCTCGTGACAATCGGTGATAACACAAAGAATGTGCGAGAATAAAAGCGAAGAAGAGGAAATCACCTACCTTGAGGAAGGTGAGGAAGGATATGAATCACTTCATCCGAAGAGGAGGAGATCAATGAGGAAGAAGATGAGTCGAGGATGAACACTCAGAAGGTGGAAATCTTGAAGCAAATCAAGAAGATTTGGGGATTTCTGATGATGAACTGACTCTTCAAGAAGTGCTTTTCAAAAGCGTTGGTAAAGTTGACAACCAGCTCAGTAAGCCAGCTGATAAAGCTCACTCAGCCGAAATTGTCAACTCCCCTACAATTGCACAAGGGGGAACAGTGGCAGATGAAGCAGTCCACACTCAACAACAACCTCTAAATGACTCTGTGTCTAATGAGGAAGAACATGAACAGATGGAAGAAAGAGAAGAAGAAGCACAAGATGAAAATGAAGAAGAAGAAAAGGAAAATGAAGAAAGAAAAATTGAAGTGGAGAATGAGAAAGAGCAAGATGGAGATGCTGAGGATGAATATGATGGAGATGAAGAGGATGTCCATGTGGCACCAGAGGAAATTGATCCTGAGAGGGTTTTCAATCTGGACATTCAACCCCTCATTGTGGACATGGAAAGGCAGTATTACAGCAGACAAAATTTGAAGAATGCCTTAAGGAGTGAAGCAACCTCCTTCAACCACAAGATTGAGGCCCTCATCAATCACATCAAGATTCAAGATGAGGTCATGGAGAGGCAAGGAAACTTACTTTGCAACTTACAGCAACTCATTCCTCATCATGTCCAAACCAATCTTGAGTTCCATGTTGAGACGATTGACAACAATCTTAAGCCATTGATGGACACCCTCAACGCTCACACTCATCAAATTCAGCATCTGGATGAGGTAATAGAGCATTCTGGCAAGCAATTGGACCTTCTAATCAAAGTTGGTGAGGCCAACAACAAGATACTGGAAAGGAGGTATGGCCATCTCCATGATTCTGATATAGCACCGACAAATCTTGAAGCAGTTTTTAGTGCTGCCAAAAAGGGGGAAGGAAGCTCTAAGCCTGAAAGCTCCAGTGAAAAGAAGGCAAGCAAGGGCAGCAAAGGCAAAGGTATCAGGTTTGAAGAAATGAAGAAGTAGACCTGATACTTAATGTGATTTGTGAATTTTCCTATTTGCATTTGTCTTTAAATAAAAAGATGCAATATCTTATTGCCCTATGATGGATGAATAAAATTGTTGAATTTTTGTTCTATTATTTATTATGAAAATTTTGGATTACTTATGTTCAGGCTTATGAGGGTTTTGGCATCATCAAAAAGGGGGAAATTGTTAGGAACATTTTATTATGTTTTGATGATGGCCATACTAGCTGTTATAGCAAGCCTGCAGTAAGTTAGAATTCTTTGTATAAGTCTTTACTTAGAGTATGACATGTTGTATAAGTTGAGTCAGACAAGTATTGTACTAGTTGGTAGGACGGCAAAGTAAAAAAACAGTTATTCGGCAGAGTGAAGCCAGCCAAGCACCAGCAGAGAAGCAATGAAGACACTATGGTCTGACTTATAACCAAGGAAGTCTGTGATGACCTTGGATAAGTCTAAGTTATGTTTCAAGTGATGAAACTTAATATTCAAATATGGTGTACACTGATCTCACCCCAATCAAGGATCAGTGAAGTACAAAGATTCTCCTTAAACTGAAGCAAAGAAGAAAACAAAGAATCGGCCGAGTAAACTAACATTCGGTCGATTGAAGACAAAACGATGAAGGTAGAGCCGAACGGCTAAGTCGAAGGATCACTCAACCGTTCGTAAAACAAAGAAGTAATACCTACCGGATCAGATTTAATATATGTTGAAGATTCAGAAGATCATGCATTAAATGCACAATCAATAGAGGATCAATCAAGGATGGATTTTCTGCTATACGTTTGAAGAAATAATCCGATCACTGAAATCAAGGAGAATGCAATTAAGGGGGAATGAAGAATTATTCCCTCATTAATATAGCCAAAGGACGGAATTTCAAAATCAAGGTTATTCAAGGCTATAAATAGAAGGCATTGACAGAAAAACAAAACAACGATCTGAAAAAGAAAAATCAAGCAGAAACTCTATCAATTTAAAAAGCCTTCTCTGAACTTACAAGGATACATCTAGCGATCAACTCAGACATCCGAGCTACAAAGTCATATTCAGCACTGAGATTGATGAAGCAAGTTTGTGAATCATATTCACATCAATCTGAATCAACTGAATCAGAGGCAATCTGAGAAGGAGTTGAGTCTGTGATAGCTGTTGAAGGATTTTGATCTCAAAGAGCAGCAAAGGAGACTGAATCACTGAAGTTGTTGCAGTCAAGGAGTGATAGTCTTGTAGATTGTGAAGCTTGCGAAGCCAAGGACAATCATACTATTGTATCTGTGAAAACAATAGTGAATTCCTCCAATCATCATAGGAGAAGAGTGGATTAAGGGATTACACCACCCTGAACCACTATAAGTCTTGTGTCAATTTACTTTCTGCAATTTACTTTATAGCATTTATTTAAATTGCCTAGATCATAACTTATATCTGTGACTGTCTAAACTAATTTGAAAACAACATAATAAGAAGGGACTTATCCGCTGCCCAAAAGCTTTTAAACAAAAGAAAAGTTTTTGAAACTCCACTATAGTCATTCACCCCCCCCCCCCCTCTGACTATAGTTTCACCCTTCTCTGGGACCCTATTAGGACACTCTTTGGAAATGTGTCCTGGCTGACCATACTGATAACAAACTAGTTTACAAAACCTGCATTCTCCTGGATGACGTTTAGAACACTGAGAACACAAAGGAAAGGATGGGGCAGACTGACTCGGCCTCTTAGCAGGGGGTTGGACCTTGTTCTTTCCCCCTGCTTCAAAAGGTCTCTTGGATCCCACATTATTTGTAGAGTTCTGGTAAATCCGCTCAACTCTAGTAGCCCGATTCAACAAATCTGCCATATCTGCTGGAGGAACACTTGATAACATGTTTTGAATGTGTTGACCTAAGCCTTCCTCAAACTTATCCGTTAGAACATTTTCATCAGTTAGCATCCCGGGTACATACTGACTAAGTTCATCAAATTTGTGGGAGTAATCAAGGACCGACATAGCTCCCTGTTTCAACCTGAAGAATTCTGCTGCTTTCTGGGAACGAGCTGATGAGGGAAAATACTTGCCATTAAATAAACTCTTGAAAGTATGCCAATCTGGATATGGCCCTCTAGTAGTCACTACTATCTCAGACCACTTCTGTGCGCCCTCTTTTAGAAAAGATGCAGCCAAACTAGCCCACTTGTTCTGGGGCACTTCTAAAATCTCGAGAAGTCTCTCCATCTCCTTGACTCAATACTCTGCTCTCTCGGAACAACCTGTACCATTAAACGCTGAAGCACCATTCCTTTGCAAGTCTGTATACCAACTACCAGCCTTAGGAGCCTGTGTTGTTGGTCTGCTGTCATGAAAATCCCTATACATCCTCTCCTCTCTGTCACCCCGTTCTCTCATATACTTCATAAACATGTGCATCATAGAGTCACCCTGAACACCAGAGCCACTGCCTAAACCTGAGCCGGTATGAAAGGTTGTCGTTACTGTAGTGAACTGTGTCCCGAACAAGCCTGTAAAAGGAACATGTTGATACCATGCTGAAGTATGATGTGGGAACCCTGCAGACTGACCTGGCTTTTGATGGGTGTGAGAGTCATGTTGTGGTCGAGAAGAGGGAGGTAGCCTTTCCGAAGTAGTCCTGGAAGGGACATCTGATGCAAGATGCTGAGGGCCTTAGGAAAGCCCTTGAGAAAGCCCTTGAGGCTGGCCCTGAGACTGGCCTTGAGACTGGCCCTGAAATCGGCCCTGAGTTCTTCCACGCCGCTACCCTGGGGCCATCGGTGGGAGCGAAGCTATAAGAGGGATCGGTTCTGATGATGCTGGAGGATCCTGGTGTTGGTCCCAGAGAAGGGTAAAACTATAGTCAGAGGGGAGGGGGGGTGAATGACTATAGTGGAGTTTCAAAAACTTTTCTTGTGTTTAAAAGCTTTTGGGCAGCGGATAAGTCCCTTCTTACTAAGTTGTTTCAAAGTAGTTTAACCAATCACAGATATAGATTATAATCTAAGAAATTTAAATGAATGCAGTAAAGTAAATTGCAGAAAGTAAATTGACACAAGGCTTATAGTGGTTCAGGGTGGTGTAATCCCTTAATCCACTCTTCTCCTGTGATGATTGGAGGAATTCACTATTGCTTTTACAGATACAGTAGTATGATTGTCCTTGACTTCCCAAGCTTCACAATCTACAAGACTATCACTCCTTGACTGCAACAGCTTCAGTGATTCGGTCTCTTTCACTGCTCCTTGAGATTAAATCCTTCAGCAGCTATCACACGCACAACTCCTTCTCAGATGACTTCTGATTCAGTTGCTTCTATTGATTGTGAATGAGATTCACAAACTTGATTGATTAATCTCAGTGCTGGATATGAAATTGTAGTTCTGATGTCTGAGTTGATCTCTAGATAAATCCTTGTAAGTTCGGAGAGAAGGCTTTTCAAATTGACAGAGTTTCTGCTTAGTTTTCTTTTTCTATTCGTTGTTTTTATCTGTCTGTCAATGCCTTCTATTTATAGCCTTGAGTATCCTTGATTTGAAATTCCGTCCATTGGCTATATTTATGAGGGGAATAATCCTTGATTTTATTCTTGATTCCCCCTTAATTATATTCTCCTTGATTTCAGTGATCGTATTTTTCCTTCAAATGTATGGCAGAAAATCTGTCCTTGATTGATCCTCTATTGATTGTGCATTAAATGCATGATCCTCTTAATCTTCATCATATTTTAATTCTGATCTGATAAGGATTACTTCGCTGTTCTTTGAACGGTTGAGTGATCCATCTGACTTTGCCGTTTAAATCTTCCTTCATTGTTTTTGCCTCCACTTTGCCGAAAGTCAGTTTACTCTGCCGATTCACTGTTTCCTTCATCACTTCAGTTTAAGGAGAATCTTTGTACTTCACTGATCATTGATTTGGGTGAGATCAGTGTACACCATATTTGAACATTAAATTTCATCACTTGAAACATACTTAGACTTATCCAAGGTCATCACAGACTCCCTTGGTTATAAGTCAACCCATTAAGTCTTCACTGCTTTTCTGCTGGTGCTTGGCTGGCTTCACTCTGCCGAATGTTTGTTTTACTTTGCCGTCCTACCAATTAGTACAATACTTGTCTGACTTAACTTATACAATATGTCAGACTCTAAGTAAAGACTTACACAGAGAATTCTAACTTATTTCAGGCTTGCTATAACAGCTAGTATGGCCATCATCAAAACATAAAAAGTTCCTAACAATTTCCCCCTTTTTGATGATGCCAAAATCCTCATAAGCCTGAACATAAGTAAGCCCATTTTTTTCATAATAATCAACAGAACAAAACTCAATAAGTTTATTCATCCATTCAAGGGCAATAAGATATTGCATCTTTTTATTTCAAGATAAAGGCAAATAGAAATAATTCAAATTGAGTGTAAGGTCTACTTCTTCACATCTTCAAACCTGATGCCTTTGCTGCCCATGCCCTTTTCTGTTGGGCTTGCCTTCTTTTCACTGTACCTTTTAGGCTTTGAGCTTCCTTCCCCCTTTTTGGCAGCACCAAGGAGGTCTTCAAGATTTGCCGTTGCTGCGTCAGACTTAGGGAGAGGACCATACCTTCTTTCCAGTATCTTGTTGTTTGCCTCACCAACTTTGATTAGAAGGTCGAGTTGTTTGCCAGAATGCTCCATTATCTCATCCAGATGCTGAATTTGATGAGTGTGAGCATTGAGAGTGTCCACCAAGGGCTTAAGATTGTTGTCAATAGTTTCAACATGAAAGTCAAGATTGGTTTGGACATTGTGAGAAATGAGTTGCTGTAAGTTGCACAACAGGTTTCCTTGTCTTTCCATGACCTCATCTTGGATCTTGATATGATTGATGAGGGCCTCAATCTTGTGGTTGAAGGAGGTTGCTTCACTCCTTAAGGCATACTTCAGGTTTTGCCTGCTGTGATACTGCCTTTCTATGTCCACAATGAGGGGTTGAATGTCCAGATTGAAGAGTCTTTCTGGATCAATTTCTTTGGGTGCCACATTGACATCCTCACCATCTCCATCTTCTTCTTTCTCACTTTCCACTTCAACTTCTTCTTCTTTCTCTTCTCCCTTTTCATCTTCTGCCTCTTATCCTCTTTCTTCCACTTGTTCTTGTTCTTCTTCAGGGTCATTTAGAGATTGTTGTTGAGTGTTGGCTGCTTTATCTGCTGCTATTTCCCCTTGTACAATAGTGGGGGAGTTGACGAGTTCGGCTGAGTGAGCTTTATCAGCTGGCTCACTTAGCTGTTCGTCAACTTTGCCAATGCTTTTAAAAAGAACTTCTTGAAGTGTCAGTTCATCCTCAGAAATCTCCATGTTTGCTTCAAGATGACCACTTTATGAGATTTCATCCTCTGGCTCAGCTTCTTCCTCAATTATCTCCTCTTCTTCAGAGGTGATTCTATCCTTCCTCACCTTCCTCAAGATAGGTGATTTCCTCTTGCTGCTTTTCTTCTTCTGTTGCTGTGTCATCACTGATTGTCATAGGTTCATCCAAGTTGCTGGTGCCAGTCATAGTGGTGTTTTCTTGTGCCTTCTGGAATTTGGTTCTTTGTCCAACACCTGATCTGCTGCTTTCAGGTTGTTTTCTTTTGCTCCCAGCAATGGGTTTGGGTTTCATGGATGCCTTGATATAGGTAAACATTGTTTTAGACTTGTGTGGGACCTGCAGATTTGTGGGTTTCACTTTCAATGCGTCAAACATGTGTTGAAGAGGGAACCCATATGATTTCCTCTCCCAGAAATCACCTTTCTTCTGCAAACCCTTGCTTGGTGCTGTAATTGATAGGTCAATTTCCTTCTGAATCTGATCCTTCAATCTATTGAATACAAATGTTGCCTAGTCGAATTTGGTACCTTCGTAGATAATAGCCATCAATTTGATCCGCAACTCAGTTAAGTTTTCCATTGACCCTTTTTTGCCTTCGATATTCTTGGTTATGACCGGTGCAAATTCAACAAACGGAAGTTTTAGCGTTGATCTAAGAAGATTGTATGTTTTGCTGTTTTTCTTAGGGTTTTTGGCTATCTCACCCTAGAATTTTGTGATGTCAATCTTCACATTAGCTGGACCTATCATTGGTAGTTGTAGAAACCTATTGAGAAGTCCTGGCGTTATGACTACCTCTTTCCCAAATATTGAACTTTTTATACAATCGATCTCGGTTTTCTTTGTCTTGGGCACAAACTTGGCATTTTTCCAAAATGCGATCAGATTTTCATAGCAGATTCCAGTGATTGGGGGGTTTAGGAAGGTCATTAACCCCAGATTTGAACAACAATCAACCAAGCGTTGGGCTTTTGCGTCATTGTCACTGAAAGAGAGATAGTGTTCAGGTTTGAAAAACGAGCCAGTGATGATGGATTTCTCATAGAATTTTTCAGTGGGAGAGATTGTGGAAGATGAAGCCATTGATAATTGATCGATGTTTAGAGAAGAATACTTTGAGTTTTCAGAGAGAATCGAAAGTAGGGCTTGTAAATTTGCAAAGGAGAGTAAAGATTTCTGAAGATTTCTAAGTGTAGTTTATATAGAATGATTTGGGTAGTGTGAACATGGTTTGAATATGGAAGGATTTTGTGTCATAATGGCATGATTTTGTGTATGTAAATCGCGATATTCGAGTGAAGTGGGGGAGTGGTTTGTGGTAAGTAATGATAGAGTCCGAGAATCGAGGCGTTTGTAATTCGAAAAGAATAATATAATTACCTTCATAATTATAAATTGATCTCCACGTGTGTAATCATCTTCAGGATAATCTTCCATAACTCCCTCATTCTCCACGTGTATAAAAGTTGATTATGTTAATTTACCCATGATTCCAATCTTTATCTCGGTGAAGTGCCTTGGCTGGCCATTTAGCCGGTGTGGTGACTTTTTCACTGAGCCGCTTTATTTGACTGTTCCTAACAATCAGTTAAGTCACTTTGCTGGATACCAGTGCCTTACTTAGTACATCTCCTGTAACGGCAAAGGTTTGAACAGCTGACGAAGTTACTTAGCCGATTACTCCAGTTAGCCGCTCTTTTGTACTTAGTCGATTTCAATCATTCCTAACTCGATTCTCAACATGTCTTGAATCTTTCATGACTAAGTGGTTTAGTGAAGATGTCGCCAATTGATCTTCGGTGGGTATGTATTTTAGAATGACATCTCCTTTTTCAACATGATCTCTGATAAAGTGATGTCTCACATCAATGTGTTTTGCTCTTGAATGCAACACTGGATTTTCAGTGATAGATATTGCACTTGTGTTGTCACACATGATTGGAATTGTTTTCTCCTCCACTCCATAGTCCCTTAACTGTTGTCTAATCCAAAGTACTTGTGCACAACAACTGCCTCTTGCTATACATTCTGCTTCTGCTGTTGATGTAGATATGGAGTTTTGCTTTTTGCTAAACCATGAAACTAGTCTGCTACCCAGCATTTGACAAGTTCCAAATGTGCTTTTTCTATCTATTTTGCATCCAGCATAGTCAGAGTCTGAATATGATATCAGCTTGAATCCTCCATCTTTTGGATACCAGATTCCTACATTGATAGTGTTTTTCAAGTATTTGATTATTCTTTTGGCTGCTAGAAGATGTGAATCTTTTGGTTGGGATTGAAATCTTGCACACACTCCTACTGCAAATTCTATATCAGGTCTGCTTGTAGTTAAGTATAGTAGGGATCCAATGATTCCTCTATACATTTTCTGATCAACATCCTTTCCAGTTTCATCTTTTCCAAGAATGACTCTTGCACACATTGGTGTATCTGATGTGCCACTTGTGTCCATACCATATTTGTGTATTAAGTCTTTTGTATACTTGGCTTGACTGATGAAAATTCCATCCTTCATTTGCTTTACTTGAAGGCCAAGAAAATAATTCAGTTCTCCCATCATGCTCATCTGAAATTTGCTCTTCATCGGATTTGCAAATTTCTCACATAACTTTTCATCCTCTGATCCAAAGATGATGTCATCAACATAGATTTGTACTAGCAATGTGCTTGTTCCTTCCTCTAGTTTGAATAGAGTCTTATCTATAGTTCCCTTGTTGAATCCATTCTTGATCAGAAATTGTGATAGTGTTTCATACCAGGCTCTGGGTGCCAGTTTGAGTCCATAGAGAGCTTTCTTTAGTTTGTATACTTTGTCTTCCTTTCCTTTGAGTTGGAAACCTGGGGGTTGTTCCACATATACTTCTTCTTCCAAAAGTCCATTCAGAAATGCACTCGTGACATCCATTTGATAGACTTTGAAATATTTGTGTGCAGCAAAAGCTAGAAAAAGTCCGATTGCCTCCAATCTTGCTACTGGTGCAAATGTTTCATCATAATCTATTCCTTCTGCTTGAGAATAGCCTTTTGCAACTAGCCTTGCTTTGTTTCTGACAACAATTCCTTGCTCATCCATCTTGTTTCTAAATACCCATTTTGTTCCAATGATGTTGGCCATATCTGGTCTGTCAACAAGTTCCCAGACTTCATTTCTTTCAAACTCATTTAGTTCTTCTTGCACGGCTGTGATCCAATCTGCATCTTGAATTGCATTATCTATTGTCTTGGGTTCCACTTGTGATAGAAAACATGTTAATATATGCTCCAAGTTTTCTTCTGGTTCTTAATCCTGTGTGAATATCTCCAATAACTTGTTCTTCAGGATGGTCTCTTAGTCAATTTAGGTCTGGTTGAAGTTGTTCTTCACTTGGTGCTTATGTAGTTTCATGTTGTGCATGAGCTTCAGGTTCTGGTGCTTCTTCTGTTGTATTTACTTGTGGCTCATCTTGATTTCCAAAATTGTGATGCAGAGTAGTTGCTGGTATTGTTGTATTCATATACACTTGTCTTTGTGCTGCTTCTTCTTCTTGTTCTTGAAGACTTTCACCATTTGTATTAGGTTCATCAAAGACTACATGTATTGATTATTCAATCACCAATGTTCTTTTGTTTAGTACTCTGAATGCTTTGCTGGTGTCTGAGTATCCCATAAAGATTGCTTCATCAACCTTTTCATCAAAGGCATGCAGCTGAATCTTGTTCAAAACAAAACATTTTGATCCAAACATATGTAAATATGAGATATTAGGTTTTCTACCATTCCATATTTCATATGGAGTCTTTCCATGATGTTTGTTGATAATTGATCTTTTTTGTGTATGACATGATGTGTTTGCTGCTTCAGCCCAAAATCTCTTTGGCAAGCATGCTTCTGCAATCATTGTTCTGACTGCTTCTTTGAGAGTTTTGTTTCTTCTTTCTGCTACACCATTTTTTGTGGGGTTCCTGCTGCAGATAATTGATGCAGTACTCCATTTTCTTCATAATAGGTTCTGATAATTTGATTAAGAAATTCAGTGCCTCTATCTGATCTGATCTTGATGATTTTCAGTTCTTTCTCATTTTGGAGTCTTCTTAATAAATCAGGCAGCTTTTTGAGTGTCTCTTTCTTCTTGTTCATGAAGATGGTCCGGTGTATTTTGAGTAGTCATCCACCACTACCGGGGTGTATTTCTTACCACTTACACTTACGGTGTGATTTGGTCCAAACGAGTCCATATGCAACATATGAAGAATTCTTGTTGTTGATTGATAGGGTTTTGACTTGAAAGAACTTTTGATTTGTTTCCTTTCGACATGAATCACATAGGCTTTCTTTCTTGAATGTGATCTACGGCAGGCCTTCAACTAACTTGTTCTTTGATAATTTGTTGATGGTCTTGAAATTCGGTTATTTAGTCTTCTATGCCATAACCAGCTAGTTGACTGTTTGTTTTTTTACAAATAAACATGTTTCTGCCTTGGCTGTTTTCCAATCCACCACATACATGTTATCTTTTCTTCTTCCTTCAAGTACTACTGTGTTGGTTAGGCTGTGAATGACTTTGCATCGTTCCTTGCTGAAGTGCACATTATAGCCTTTGTCACAAAATTGACTAATGCTAATCAGATTGAAATTAAGTCCCTTGACATATGCCATATTTTGAATCTTCAGATTGTTCTTGAGCATTGTGCCTTCGCCCTTAATCTTGCCAGGGTTTTCTTTGCCTCTAAATGTGACTTTGGGTCCATCAAAAGCTTTGAAGTCAGTGAGCCATCTCTTGTTTCATGTCATGTGTCTGGAACACCCATTGTCTATGTACCATACATCTTACAAAACAGTTTAATTAAGTTTAGGTACCCAACACTGTTTGGGTCCATAGCTTTTAGCAGTCATGCCTCCTACTCCAAGTGTATATCCAAATGATCTTCTTTTTGGATAGTTAAAGTCATCAACTTCATATATATAAGGCATGGCAGAATAGCTTCTTGTATTTCTACTGAAGTTATTCTGATACTTTTCTCTACTTTTTGGTGCATTTTCATCCTTCTTCACTCTCCAATATGCAGTGGGAAACCTGACTTGCTTCATGTGTCTAGGAGTATACCTAGTTTGATTTTTCTTAAGCACATGATGCATATTATGGAATGGTTTCTTCTTGTATTTTGTAGGTGCAACATTCCAATCATCTTCTGAAGGATAAAGTCTTCATTTACCTTTCAGAAAATCCTTTCTTTTGATTGACTTGATTGATGATTTAGTCTGCTGTTTTACTGCACTGGATTTTGACTTCACCGGTACAGGATGAGTGGTTGAGACCATGGTCTGTCCCTTTCTGAATTTTGGTTCAATGTTGATCCTGGATTCAAAATTGTGTTGACCATTGTTTCTACTCTCATCCTGACTGTTGTAGCCAAGACCAGATCTGGATCCAAACCTTTTTGAGGGTTTGTAAACTGGTTCATTTGTTATCTTAACTGGTAGGGGGATTTTCTCAACTGATCTGTCAACAACAGATGTATGAACTCTTGTTGTTTGTTGATCATTTGAGTGGATCTCCTTACTAGTTAGTTCAGCTTTTTCTTTATCCAGTTCTTTCTTTAATCTTTTATTTTCCTTTCTTAGATCCTTGCATTCCTTTTCCAGAATTTCATGATTCATTTCAAGTTCATCAAATTTGGTCATGAGATTTTGGACTAGGTCTGTTGGATCTAAAGGGAGAATAGAAGATGATGAAGTGTTAGATGTGGATGCATTTGATAAAGAGTAAGAGCTAGATGTTACCTCATTTTCATCTGATTCTTTGGCCATTAGACATAGGCTTGTTTTCTCAATGTCTGAGCTATCACCTTCATCTTCATCTAATTCTTTGGTCATGAGGCATAGACATGCTTTTTCATTGTCTGAGATGTCTTCATCATCTCTGTTATCTGAGTTATTATCAGATAATTCTTCATTCTTTTCACTGCTAGATTCAGACTTGAGTGCTTTCTTGCCTTTCCTCTTTTCAGATGCCTTGTATTTCTTCTTTTCATCATCTTTATCGTTTTCTTCAGGACAATCAGCCTTGAAGTGACCTTTCTTGTTGCAGTTGAAGCATCTGTATTCATCATCTTTCTTCTTTATGTCTTTGTTTGAGCTTGACCTCTTGTTTGATGATGAGTTTCCTTTGAATGGCTTCTTTTTGCTAAACATGTCAAAACGTTTAACTAATAAAGCTACATGTTCTTTAAGTTCATGCGTCTCTTTGCTGATACAGTCGGCAAAGCTACTTTGCTGGGGTGCAATCAGTGCAGTGGCTTTTTATGTCTCTGCCGGAGCACCATCTTCACCGTTCAGTTCGAATTCATGAGCTTTAAGTTGGGACATCAGTGTCAGAGTGTCAGTGCTTGCAAGGTTTGTGGTTCCTCTGATTACTGATGTTATGATCTTCCATCTTTCAGGTAAGCCTCTCAAGATCTTTAAGCATACTTCTTTCTGGGGATATGTGTGTCCAAGCTGTTGCAGTTCACTGATGATGCTAGAGAATCTGTTGTCCATTTGATCAATGGATTCACCAGACTTCATTTTGAAATTTTCAAATTTCTGTTTTGCAACAGATAATTTGTTTTCTTTAACTGCTTCAGATCCTTCGTTTATCAATGCTAGCTTGTCCCACATCTCCTTTGTTGTTTTGCAATCTTTGATTCTCATGAACATGTTGCTATCTAGAGTCGTCAAAATCATATATTTTGCAACAAAGTCTAGATTTGCTCTTCTTCTGTCATCCTTAGTCCAATCTTTCTTGGGTTTGTCTATTTCCTTCCCTTGATCTGCTCATATGGATACCACAGTCATGATCATGATTGGTCCATCATTAATTACGTCCAGCATCTCCTCATGAGTTGCTGCAAGATGAGATAGCATTCTTATTTTATATTCATCAAAATTATTAACATTGAAAATAGGTACTTTTGACATAAAGTTTGAGGAATCCATAGATACAAATAATAGATTTATATGTGAATGAATAGAAAACTCAGACTTGAAAACTACTTTGAAAATATGTGATCTCCTTGTTACCAGAAATTAGATCTGAACAAGTTCTGATACTAGGAACACTGCTCCGATAACAATTGTTGGTCCCAGAGAAGGGTAAAACTATAGTCAGAGGGGGGTGAATGACTATAGTGGAGTTTCAAAAACTTTTCTTGTGTTTAAAAGCTTTTGGGCAGCGGATAAGTCCCTTCTTACTAAGTTGTTTCAAAGTAGTTTAACCAATCACAGATATAGATTATAATCTAAGAAATTTAAATGAATGCAGTAAAGTAAATTGCAGAAAGTAAATTGACACAAGGCTTATAGTGGTTCAGGGTGGTGTAATCCCTTAATCCACTCTTCTCCTGTGATGATTGGAGGAATTCACTGTTGTTTTTACGGATACAATAGTATGATTGTCCTTGACTTCCCAAGCTTCACAATCTACAAGACTATCACTCATTGACTGCAACAGCTTCTGTGATTCAGTCTCTTTCACTGCTCCTTGAGATTAAATCCTGCAGCAGCTATTACACGCACAACTCCTTCTCAGATGACTTCTGATTCAGTTGCTTCTATTGATTGTGAATGAGATTCACAAACTTGATTGATCAATCTCAGTGTTGGATATGAAATTGTAGTTCTAATGTCTGAGTTGATCTCTAGATAAATCCTTGTAAGTTCGGAGAGAAGGCTTTTCAAATTGACAGAGTTTCTGCTTAGTTTTCTTTTTCTAATCGTTGTTTTTATCTGTCTGTCAATGCCTTCTATTTATAGCTTTGAGTATCCTTGATTTGAAATTCCGTCCGTTGGCTATATTTATGAGGGGAATAATCCTTGATTTTATTCTTGATTCCCCCTTAATTATATTCTCCTTGATTTCAGTGATCGTATTTTTCCTTCAAATGTATGGCAGAAAATCTGTCCTTGATTGATCCTCTATTGATTATTCATTAAATGCATGATCCTCTAAATCTTCATCATATTTTAATTCTGATCTGATAAGGATTACTTCACCGTTCTTTGAACGGTTGAGTGATCCATCTGACTTTGCCGTTTAAATCTTCCTTCACTGTTTTTGCCTCCACTTTGCCGAAAGTCAGTTTACTCTGCCGATTCACTGTTTCCTTCATCACTTCAGTTTAAGGAGAATCTTTGTACTTCACTGATCATTGATTTGGGTGAGATCAGTGTACACCATATTTGAACATTAAATTTCATCACTTGAAACATACTTAGACTTATCCAAGGTCATCACAGACTTCCTTGGTTATAAGTCAACCCATTAAGTCTTCACTGCTTTTCTGCTGGTGCTTGGCTAGCTTCACTCTGCCGAATGTCTGTTTTACTTTGCCGTCCTACCAATTAGTACAATACTTGTCTGACTTAACTTATACAATATGTCAGACTCTAAGTAAAGACTTATACAGAGAATTCTAACTTATTTCAGGCTTACTATAACAGCTAGTATGGCCATCATCAAAACCTAAAAAGTTCCTAACACCTGGTCAGAACGGTTAGATGTAGAATGGGTAACTCTCCCATCGCCTGCCATCACTAAAAAAAAGGAAAGGTTAGAACCACTCTTAGACTAGGATTCAAGATTCACAACTTAAGATTAACATCCTAGACAGCAGTTTGACGCCCAAGTTTTCTAACTTGGCTCTGATACCAACTGTAACGCCCCGTCCCGGACACCGAGTCCTTATCCAGAAAACGGAACATTCGACACGTGACATTTAGAGTAAACCCTAAACCTCGCGTAAGCCTTACATCATATCAGAGTAATTAACAATAAATGCGGAAATAAAACAAACCAAAGACTCGAGATTAAGACCCTCGGGGTCTTACATATAACAACCCAACCAGAAAGTAACTGTTGTCAAACTATATCATAAATAACTGAAATAAATGCTAGCATCCCAAATGAACATCCATGTCTAAAAAGAAAGGAACGACTGTAACAACTGGCAACCATGCCTTATTCAAAAGGTGTTAAAACAATAAACTAGAACATAAACTCCATAAGCTCCAATCCTAAGCCTGATATTCAAACTCTTCCTCAGAAACATCACCAACCTGCATATCTTCTTATTCCAAAAGAGAAGTAAGCTCATGCATAAGCTTAGTAAGGAGAAAGAAGATCAAAAGTGAGATTCATGGTTGTCATAAGCCGGAAGACCATTACATATCTACTTTACCCGCTTTCACAAACAATTTAGAACCATGCTTTTAACATAAGGGAAAAACCACTTTGTAGTACATAATCAATGCATAAGAAAACATGCCTATTTTACTATACCCGTTTATCTTGCACATACATGTTCAGTTATATTAACTATTTAGTCACTTTCTTAACATATTCATGTCCTTGTCTTTTCCTATCCGTGACTCTTGTCTACTAGCTTTAAGGCGCGGGATACGCTCGGCTAGCACAACTAACTACACCTCCAACATGGGACTTGCGATGCCCAAGGTACACTTATAAGCACACCGCCTTAAGAACGGCTTGACTAATATAGCTAGTCATTTGGAAATATTACATTACTTGTAACACGTTACTTATTTTCAAACCCTTGCGAATCTACGTAACATGACATATTAATTGTAGTGTATAAACAATTAATATGTCATAAAGTAACTCTATTTTGTCTTATTATGCTCTAGCCGACTCAGCACTTAATACTAGCCGACTCTAGAATTTAATAGCATTCATTACTCTACTCATGCTTGTATCTATTTATACTCATACTTTTATCATGAATAAAATTAGTTGAGTTTACTCAAGTATTATTGCTTTCTCAAACTCTCTTCATGGTATCGGAGACATAATCTTTCTAATCCGCTGCAAAATCTCTCATTTTTTTTCAAGAATGTCTTCATTATCCAACGCCTCTTCATCCTCAGTTGAGTCCCAGCAGCCTCAGCAGGCTGGGGTCACTGAAAAATATTCTTTTACAAATCACAGACTTGATGGCAACAACTACTGTTGTGGTCAAGATCTATGAAAATGTATATCTCAGGCCAGAGCAAGATGGGATACTTGTCTGGCTCCAAACCTGCCCCTGCTGAAATTGACCCCAAGTTTGAAGCATGGGATACAGAAAATAACCAAGTCATGACCATCCTCACGAGGTCAATGACAAAAGAGATCAGTGAGAACTTCATGATGTATGACAACTTGCTAAGGATATACGGGATAATGCCGGAGACCTTTACTCAAAAAAGGACAATACATCGAGGTCTATGAACTTGAAGCCCAAATCCAAAATTGCGGACAAGGAGACATGTACGTAACTCGGTACTACAACCAACTATCTAAGGCATGGCAACACTAGATATGTTGGAAACTCACCATGGAAGGATGTAGAGGATGCTACCTTATACAAGGATATCATTGAGAAGAAGAGGGTATTCAAGTTCCTTACAGGACTGAACTCATCCCTTGATGATGTTAGAGGTAGAGTTCTTGCTACTAAACCTCTCCCCAACCTCAAATCTGTGTTTGCTGAAGTCAAACATGAGGAAAGCAGGAGAAAAGTAATGCTGCAAAGCAACCTGCGATCACTCTACTTGATAGCTCGGCAATGTTGGTGGTCGGGAAGCTGCGAGGTTGCGAGACTTACGGGAAACCTGCGAGAAGACGGGAAAGTTGTTTTGTGACCACTTTGCAAACGCACAAATCACACCAAGGACACTTGATGGAAACTACATGGTAAGCCTAATTCTTTTAAACCCTCCAAACCAACTAGGGAGAGTCAGGGCAGGCATGTCAGTGAAGAAGGGAACAAAGATACCATGTTGGATGCTCAGTTTGCTGCCTTCAAAGCCTTCATTGCTCAACAAAAGGAAGTTAGTTCTATCACTGACATAGCTACTCATGCTAAAACAGGTATATTCCACTCACCTCTCAGTAATGATACTTGGATTGTTGATTCTGGGGCTTCATCCCATATGAATGGTAACAAGAGTCTAATATCTCATTTTAAGCCTTGTCATCAGACCCACAATATTAGGATTGCTGATGGATCTATTTCATGTGCACAAGGTTTTGGAAATGTTAAACTTGCGATAAGATCTACCTTCGGGATGTCTATTTGTTCCAAAATTAGGCGTAACCTTATATCGTCGGTAGACTCACTAAAGACCTAAATTGGACGATCTTGTTTAATAACAATCGGTGTATATTCCAGGATCTTTCTTCACGGGAAGTGATTGGGAGAGCTAAAGCACACTCGGGAATTTGTTTATGGTCAACCTGTTTGAAGACGAGAAGATTGAAGGCGAAACTGCCTCGGCGGCACTGCAACCAAACCTTAGACAATATCATGTTATGGCATTATAGACTAGGTCATCCAAGTTTTGGTTATTTAAAGTCTTTATTTCTGAATTGTTTAAAGGATGTAACCTCGGTGACCTTCAATGTGATATTTGTCAGTTTGCTAAACTTACTAAGTCTGTATATACTAAAATATCTTACTTACCCTCCACACCTTTCACTCTAATACATAGTGATGTATGGGGACCTTCAAGAGTTAAAAGTATAACATGAAAGAGGTGGTTTGTCACCTTCATAGATGACCACACCAGGATCACATGGCGGTTTTTGATGAAAGATAAATCCGAAGTTGGAACCATCTTCCAAGAGTTCTATAACATGGTATCCACTCAATTTGACACTAAGATTAAAATCTTAAAAACAGATAATGCCCTGGAATACTATGAGTCCAACCTCGGCACCTTCTGAATGATAAGGGAATTGTTCACATCGGTAGGCGTGTGTAGAGACACCTCGGCAAAATGGGGTTCTTTGAGAGGAAGAACAGCACTTACTTGGAGATGGCTAGATCGGTCATGTTCACCACACATGTGCCTAAATATATGTGGGGTGAAGCTATATTAACTTGCCACATACACGATCAACATGGTTACCCGGCGAGTGTTAGGATTCAAGACTCCCATTCAAACCTGCGACAACTCATCCCTGTCCTCGTCTCATTCTTGACTTGCCTCCAAAAATCTTTGGATGTCTTGTGTTTGTCTATATCCATGCCCAACATAGAAGCAAACTTGACCCCAAAGCTCATAAGTGCATTTTCCTTGGGTATGCCAAAGACGGGAAGGCTACAAGTGTTATTCTCCCACCGACAAAAGATTCTACAACTCTATGGATGTGAAATTCTTTGAAAAAACTCCTTACTACGGCAACCTACGAGACCGTCACGGATGGAAACCTAATTGAAACAATAACTCTTCCCTCCTCTCATAGTCCTCTAACTCCAAATGCACCCTCAGTTGAGAATCTTGAGGCCGTGCCAATCCCTATACCAATTCCTAATATTCAGCAACCTCGTGAGACTCATCAGCCTGCTGACTCTGAGCTCCCTACATCTACTGAACCTCAGCAACCTGCTGATACTCCACAACCTCCTGAACCTGCTGATATACCTCAGCAACCTGCGATATACCTCGGCAACCTGCGATAGTCTGAACTGCGATATTGATAACGGACCTATTCTTTGTCCGAAAGGAAAGAGATCATGTGCGACCACTCTATTCATAATTATGTGTCATATGATCACTTGTCACCTGTTTTTCTATGTTTACACGGGATTTGGATACTCATTCCATTCCTAAGAATATACGGGAAGCTCTCAAACATGACGGGTGGAAGGCTGCTTGTCAAAGCGAAATATTTGCACACTCATTGACAACCATACTTGGGATCTCACCACTCTTGCACAAGGAAAGAAGACGATCGGTTTGTAAATGGCTATTCACCATCAAGTACAATGCGATGGTACTATTGACAAGTACAAAGCTAGGCGGTTGCAAGGGGCTTCACTCAAACATATGGACTTGACTACAATGAGACATTTGCACTGTGGCAAAGCTCAACACGGTCGAGTGCGATCTCCGCTTCTTGTCCAACTTGACTAGCCACTCCACCAATTGGACATCAAGAATGCCTTCTAAATGGTGACCTCACCGAGGAAGTATATATGATTTGTACCTCCTGGTTTTACCAACACTCACACTAAAGGAAAGGTTTGTAAGGCGAGAAAATCTCTGTATGGCTGACAAGCGAGTCCCAAGAGCATGGTTTGGCAAACTTACTACTGTGGTTAAAGCTGCTGGATATCATCAGTGCAACTCAGATCACACGATGTTTATTAAAACAACCAATAAGAGAAGATCCATCCTTATTGTCTATGTGGATAATATCATCCTTACTGGTGATGACCCTGTTGAGATCCAACACTTAAAGACCCTACTGGCAAAGGTATTTCAAGTTAAAGATTTGGGCTACCTCAAGTACTTCCTTGGCATGGAAATAGCAAGAAACAGCCAGGGTATCTCAGTCTCACAGAGGAAGTATGTGTTGGACCTGTTGAAGGAAACTGGCATGCTAGGGTGCAAACCAGCTATCTCTCCAGTAGACCCCAGTAATCCACTAGTGCATGGTAGTATTGCTGTAAGAAAGGAACAATATCAGAGACTTGTAGGGAAACTCATTTATCTCTCTCATACAAGACTGATATTGCATATGGAGTTAGTCTTGTCGGTCGGTTCATGCATTGCCCTGCGAGCACCATTGGGATGCGTCTACGAATACTACGATACTTGAAGTCCACTCGGCCAAGGCTTGCACTTCACTAAGTCTCTTGAAAGATCGGTGAAAGTATATACGATGCTTGGCGGGTTGGTTGCCACACGTAGACGAAAGATCTACCACAAGCTATTGCTCGTATGTGTGGGGTAACCTTGTCACTTGGAGAAGCAAGAAACAACCTCTGCTGTCTCTAGAAGCGATCGGAAGAAGCGAACTCGGGGCACTTGTTTTGGGCATTTGTGAAGCAACGTGGTGAAAAGAGTCCTTACTTGACCTTCAACGGACCATGACAACCTATCATACTCTCTTTGTGACAATAATTCGACATTATGCATGGCGAGAGGATCCGATTCATCATGATAAGACAAAACATGTGGACATTGACGGACATTTCCTTAAAGAGAAGATTGATGCCAAGATCATTCAACTTCAATATGTTCCCTCGGCGGACGAAATGCGATATTCTCACCAAGGCCATTCCACCGCTTATGTTCAACGGACTGAGTAGCAAACTTGGTTGTATTGACATATACAACCCAGTTTGAGGGGGTGTGGAAATATTACATTACTTGTAACACGTTACTTATTTGTAACATGACATATTAATTATAGTGTATAAACAATTAATATGTCATAAAGTAACTCTATTTTGTCTTATTATGCTCTAGCCGACTCTAGCACTTAATACTAGCCGACTCTAGCATTTAATAGCATTCATTACTCTACTCATGCTTGTATCTATTTATACTCATACTTTTATCATCAATAAAATAAGTTGAGTTTACTCAAGTATTATTGCTTTCTCAAACTCTCTTCACCTACCATTAAAACTACGAATTCTAACAAATTCAAGAGTAGAACTACGAATAAAACTAAGGTTTCATGATTAATACAAGATGAAACAATATTCGAAACTGCTCCCGGACTTGAAATCTCTTCAAAACTAGCACTCGTAAAAAAAAACGATAATCAAAAAGGAGAGTGCTCGGTTCAAAGATCGATCCCGGACACGTTTAGGGTGTACAACACGTCATGACGTCCCGGGCACCACCGGGTCGCTTTAATAAACCCCCTTAAATAATATATCAAACAAATACACGCGCTCGTTGCTTCACTTTTTTACCCTTACTCACCGACGTTTCTTTCCACAAAAAAGAGTACTTCAAAAATTTCAAATAAATAATATATCAAACAAATATCTTTCACTTTTTTTCTCACCTCTTTCCACCTTCATTTTCAAATACTCATATTTTTTTATCTAGGTCTCTAAAAGTAAGGAAAATTTCACTGAAATTTTTATTTTTCATACTCTTCGTTTTGAGATTTGGTTCGATCTAATTACATCGTTTTTTCATGAGATTCACTGTCAAAATTAACTCGGTGAATCCCAAAAAGTAGTGAATTTCGAATAATAGTAAATTTCGACAGCGATTTTTGGAAATTACGTCGAATATGGTGAATGTGGTCTCAAAATAAATAGCATGAAAAAATAAGAATAAAATTTGGTGAAATGATTTTTAAATTTGGAGTTCTAGATTGAGAGATATAAGTGTTTAAAAAAATAGAAAGAGAAGAAAGTGTGTTGGTTTTTTTTTTTTTTTTTAGTTCAAAATGCGTCTAGATTTTTTTTTTAAAATAAAAATTGTGTACTTTATGCAAAAAAAAATTTGAAAAGTTGTTATATTTCATAATAATGAAATATTTTTATCATTCTTCCTCAATTCCCCTAAAAAAAAATCAATTAAATGCATAAAACTGACAACATTACCAACAGAGTACAAAGCAAAAGGCTAAACGATAGACTTGAGAATAAAAAAAAGCAACATACAAAATCAATTGGAATACTACAAGGCAACTGAAAAGTCTTACAACAACTCAAAACCAAAGGACGTGCAAAATCTCAGGTCCAAAATGCCAAAAGTCTAAACATCAACACGATGCAAAAACAAAGTACGATTACAAGTTTGACATAAATAAAATAAATAACTTCAACAACTTCACAAGCTAGCTGAAACGGCACCTTCATCATATACGTTATCTTCCGTCTAACAATCTTCTCGGAGAGGGGAAACATATAATAAAAAGGGGCAAGTGTAAAATGTTGGATCAATGCGCAACTTGATTCAGAAGGAGGTTAAATGAATTACGAGGATTTTTAAATTTTACTTTCGAAAACATAGTTCACACCATAAATCCTAATATACTAATGGCTCGTTTGATCCATAAAATATTCTTAATTCGAATTTCCCCACCGAATTGAATTGATTATAGTTCGAAATGGAATGATATCATTCCATTACCGCATTGCCTATAAATACAAAATATATTGATTATTGAAATCGTTTAATCCGTCTTGATTTATTTTAAAATATCTCTTCCATTGGATTTTGGATGGAAACCACGTTAAACGTTTTCATTCTTCCGTTTTCGCCAAACATTGCTTCGTCAATTATTTATCTTGAATGGAATCCCGAAAAAACACGATTTCAAAGACAAAGTTACGATTATCAAACGTGTCATTGTAAAATAAGGAAGAACACTCAACAACTTCACAAGCTAGCTCAAACGGCAGCTTCATCATATACATTATCTTCCATCTAACAATCTTCTCGGGGAGGGGAAACATATAATAAAAAGGGGCAAGTATAAAATGTTGGATCAATGCGCAACGTGATTCAGAAGGAGGTTGAATGAATTACGAGGATTTTTAAATTTTAGTTTCGAAAACAGAGTTCACACCATAAATCCTAATATACTAAAGTGGCGGAAGAACACTTAATTAATATATTATTAGAAATGTGACTATAAAACCTACCTTAGTGATCAAAATAGGCACTATGTGTGATTAATGTTATATAGCAAACTGATTCAAGCACGTTGCAAAAATACTCAAATAATCAAAACAACGTTTTATTAGCTTAATACAGTTAACTCTATTCCAGAAAACAAAGATTCAATCTAGTTTTTATAAAAAAAAATTAAGTAGAACAATTACCTAAGCACCAATTGGTTTTAGTATAACGGTCAATCAAAAATCGAACCTTATATTTTAATAAATAATTAACCAAATTTCACGATGATAAAAGATTTATAGTGTTGGTGCTATTTTGTTTTTAGGCATTCAAGAGTATGACAATCTCTCCTAACACCCGGTGTTGGTTGTAAGAAAGGTGCTACTTTGTTTTTTTAGGCATTCAAGAGTGAGGGCAATCTCTCCCAACACCCCCCCCCCCCCTCAAATATGATTAAATACTTGTACAATTTTTCATTCAAGAGTGTAGGCAATCTCCCAACAGCTTTGTAGTCGATTAAAAACGGTATATGCACGTTTTAGTGAATTATCTATCAACTTGATTTAGGGTGCACATAGACCGATTAATCGAGACCGGAAATCCAATTAGTTAAACACTTCATTGGAAAGTGTTCAGATAAATTATATATATAAATGTTGCTCACAAAGACTTGTTTTTAACTCGATAAAGTTGTACTACGTACCTCCGTCTCAAAATATAAATCTGTTTATGTTTTTTCACACAGATTAAAAAAGTTGGTTAAATTGGTTATGTGTCATTAAGTTTGATAAAAAAAAGACTAAAATAACATTTGACTGCTATTAATGTAAGGTAGTGAAAAATGGGTGTGTATAATAAATGAGAAGTAAAAGAAGGAAAATGTAATAAATTTTTATTGGTATTCTAAATGAATTTATATTATGGGACAAATTTAAAAAGCTAAACGTAATTACATTTTGGGACGAACGTACAAAGCAATTGCAGACAAAACAAGTTACATAGACCATGTCTAGTTTTTTTTCTAGGGGAAAGTAGAATGAAAAATAAATTGTTTTTTCTATGGGAAAATAATTTTTTTTTAAATATGTGAATTGTATACCTAATCAAAGATTTGATAAAGGAATTCTTTTTTTCATGGAGGGAAAGAATAAAATATATTCAACATCACAAAATCGGAAAGTTCTTCTATGGTCCATTTGAAAAAGATGAATAATATTCAACATCACAAAATCAACCTTCCCTAGTCTCTTTCCAACAAATGCATGAAATCCGCATCACAACAATAGAAATCTTTTCCAACAAATGCATGAAATCCGCATCACAACAATATAAATTTACAAGACGGCTCAAGACACAACACCTTCCCCCCAGAGCATTCGCATCAAATTATTATCTTAACAAATACTTTATTTTACAGTTTTAAATACATGTTTTTCTAGTTAATTTACAGAATCTATATCCAAGATTAAATGCATCAGATTCTCTATTTTACGTAATCCGGTAGAATATAAAGGAAATTTTACATAATCGGGAAGAATACGGTAGATGTAAAAGAAATTTTACAAAAATCGTGTTTTAGAGTAAAAGTTAAAGCATCTACGCTGCAGTGTTATTTTTCCTGTTAAAATATCTAAAATAGAGTTTTTAAATGATTTACAGTATCTACGGCAAGTGTTTTACCCAAAACTCACCACCCCTATATTTCCTAGTTAGGTAAGACCTCCATCTTGGATGCGTGGAATAGAGTTTCTGCCCCTTATCATTATATTCGTGATCGTGATTGTATAAATGATGCTACTAATAAAAGTTCTTTTTTCCCTCAAAAAATAATTTTGAAATAAAAATCCGCAGTTTGTTATCAAACTTGGATTGAAATAAAATTTTCATTAATGGGGTTTAAGTGGGGTTTGATTACTATGTTTTTACTTGTATTAAGTTCAATCTAAGAATATAAAGGTGGACGGACTACTTTGATCGGTTGATATATTACCTCCGTCCCAAAATATAAGTCCATTTGGGTTTTTTCACAAAGTTGGTTAAATTGTTGCAGCTCATACAACTGAGGGTGCAAGTTAGATTGGGAAAAATGCATCAAGTGATCCAAATGCCACTGAGGCATTTGGTCGAACACTTGTGCCATAAAACAATTGGAGTTTGTTATATCAAGTTGGAGCAGTTACAACCAATTAGGAGTGGAATCAATTGTCTTAGAAGTATATATAGGATGAGAATTAGCTGTATATACCACCAATTGTACTAATTAAACATTCAATCAATGAAAGTCTTCTTTTCTTATTTCCCCGCTTATTTTCTTGTTTGAAACAGTCCATCTTCTCCATTCTTCATTCTTTGATTTTCAATGGGTTTTTTCAACATGGTATCAGAGCACGCTATAACCTGTTTCTGATTATCAAGTTTCATCACTTGTTTCTTGATTTAGATTGCGGTGTGGAGCTGCAATATCTGTTTCTTATTACTGATTCTTGCAAGATTCTATTGGTTTTCTGGATTTCTTGCTGCAATGGCAGAGATAGCTGGAGATTGGATTGTCAATCCTTATCACATTCATCCTGGGGAGAATCCCTCTGCAGTAATTGTTCAACCGGTTCTCAAAGGAGTTGAAAACTATCACTGCTGGAAGAGGGCAATTTCGATGGTTTTGTCTATGAAAGGGAAACTGAAATTTGTGGATGGTACTCTGCCCAAACCAGCAAAGACTGATAGACACTTTGAAGTATGGTGTCAATGCAATGACATGGTGTCCACTTGGCTGGTTAATTCTGTGGATCCTTCCATTTATCAAAGCATTTTTTGGTTATCCACAGCTAGAGAAATCTGGTTGGATCTTGATCACCTCTAATCTGCAGGAAGAAATCTATGCTACTAAACAAGGTACAATGTCTGTGACCCAATATTTTACAAAGCTTAAGATTTTATAGGACCAATTGTTGATCTTGAAGCCTACTCCACCTTGTACTTGTGATGCTTTGCCAATATATAGAGAACAGAATGAAACCGATCAGGTTATTAGATTTCTAAAAGGGTTAAATGATGTTTTTGGCAATGTTAGATCTCAAGTTTTGATGGCAAAGCCTATTCCTGACATTGGCACAGTGTTTAATATGGCTTTACAGCACGAGAGTCAACTTAATTACTCAGAAATGAGTATTGATAAAACTATTTGAGCACTAGAGCTTCTGGTATTAGGCAAAATTCCCAAGATATCGTGTCCTTAGAAGTCCAAACTACTGGAAGTTATGGCAGAGGTGGATGTAGAGGCTCTGATAGAGGTTTTAATGGAAATTCCAAGAGGCCACGGTGTACTTATTGTGGCAAAGAGGGGCACACAATTGGTAAGTGTTACAAGAAGTTTGGTTACCCTCCTGGCTCAAGAGGCAGGGGTAGAGGTCAAATTCAGGCACACAATGTAAGTTTGGATCAAGGTTTTGTCCCTTCTGATGAGAGTTCTCATGATTCTGGTCAAAGTATTCAAGGGCTGCAAAGATCAGAAGTTCAATCATCCACTACTAACACAATGACTAGATCCCAATATGAACATCATGGATATGCTCAGAAATGTTCAAATTTCTGACCCTACCTCAAATCAAGTTATGGCTCTGACTGCTAATGTCCAAAACACCTCTACTGCTTCAGGTAATATCTATGAATGGATAGTGGACTCAGGAGCAACAGATCATGTTATTTACACTTTGTCACTAATGTTTAATGTTAGACCTATATCTAGCATCACAATCACTCTACCCACTGGTGCACATGCTAATGTCACACATATAGGGCAAGTTAGACTGAACAAAGATTTAATATTGAATGATGTATTATGTGTGCCACAATTTACTTATAATATTCTATCTGTTAGAAGATTAACTAATGGTAACAGATATTCCTTGTTTTTTGGATCTGATAGATGTGTTTTGTAGGATCATACATTGAGGTAAAAATCACTGGTTTAGCTAATTTGTTGCAAGGTCTTTACATTTTGAAGGCAGATCCTGCTCTTTGTTCTTCTATTTCTGCATCAGATACATCTGTTACTTGTTCAACTGTTCTTTCTGAATCTCTACTATGGCACTACAGACTAGGGCACCCCCTCTATACAGAGAATTCATTTGCTACAAAAGTCTGTACCTACAATTCAATCAAATTTAGATACTTGTTGTACTGTTTGTCCCCATGCCAAGCAAAAAAGGCTTAGTTTTCCTATTAGTACTTCTGTCTCGATCAATGTCTTTGATCTTTTACATGTAGACATATGGGGTCCAAACAAATATTGTACTTACAATGGAGAATATTACATTTTAACCATTGTAGATGATTGTTCTAGGCTTCTTTGGGTACATTTGATGAAACAAAAATCAGAAACCTGGCCTTTATTACAACAGTTTTGTAGCTTGATTGCTACACAGTTTAATAAGAACATCAAAATGATCTGGTCAAACAATGGCCTTGAGTTCAAAATGGACTCCTTTTATGCCAAGAAAGGGATCATACATGAAACCTCTTGCATCCATACACCACAGCAAAATGGTGTGGTGGAAAGGAAGCATCAACACTTACTGAATGTTGCTAGAGCACTCAGATTTCAATATGGTCTTGATATGATGTAGTGGGTTTTTTGTGTCAAACATGCTGCCATGCTTATTAATATTACCCCTACACCCTTTCTTAAAGAACAGACTCCTTATTTCATTTTGTATGGAAAACAACCTATTTATTCTTATCTAAATGTGTTTGGTTGTCTAGCATATGCAAGTATTATTGTGCAAGGCAGGGGGAAGTTTGACAGTAGGAGTAAAAAAGTGTGTATATAATCCTCCTCATACCAAGGGTTACACACTACTTGATCTTAACACCAGGGAGTTTCTCATCTCTAGATATGTTATCTTTCATGAAAGCACATTTCCTTATCTTGCTGTTTCATCCTGGACTAATGATCAAACTGTTTTACCAATTTCCACATTTCAGAATATTAACTCAGATGCTTTAGGTCAAACAATTGAGGTCCCACCCTCCCATCCACATATTGAGCAGCACCAATTACAAAATATTGATATTTCAACAGGATCAGAAGCACTTCAATCCAACAAGACACGACATTTCAGGAGATCTACCAGAGATAGAAAACAACCAAGACAAGAAGAGTTACCCAAGGCAAGAAAAACCAATTGGCTACCCAAAGCAAGAAACCAATTGGGTGTAGAGAATTAAGAGGAAAACTGATGTAACAGTAGACAAATACAAGGCCAGACTAGTAGCAAAAGGCTACACTCAAACAGAGGGAATAGACTTTCTTGAGACCTTTTCCCCTGTTGCCAAGATGTCCACAATCAGGTTGTTCTTAAGTTTAGCAGCACTGAACAAATGGCACTTGCACCAAATGGATGTTAACACTGCATTCCTTCATGGTGATTTAGATTAAAAGGTCTATATGAGACCTCCTTCTGGCCTTTCTATTTCAGCACCTAATCAAGTATGTAGACTCACCAAATCACTCTATGGTCAAAGGCCCCAGTAGGCAATGGAATGCAACAACTAAAAGATGCACTTATTAAAGCAGGCTACATTCAATCTAAACATGATCATTGTTTGTTTACTAAAGGGCAAGGATCAACCTTCATATCTTTTCTTGTATATATGGATGATATAGTAGTAGGCAGCTCAAATTTACAGGAAATCAACACAATCAAGGATCTGCTACGCACAGCATTCACAATCAATGATCTTGGAACACTAAAATACTTTCTAGGGTATAAAGTTGCAAGATCAGAAACTGGTATCGTTATGAATCAGAGGAAATATTGCCTTGATTTTCTCAAGGAGTTTGGATACTTAGGTGCAAAGCCATTAAATGTTCCCATGGATCCAAAGGTGAAACTTGAAGCCAAAGACTCTTATTTTCTTGCTGACAACAAGTATTACAGAAGTCTTGTAGGCAAATTACTATATCTAAGCAACATCAGGCCTGACATTGCTTTTCCAATACAGCAATTAAGTCAGTTTTTAGATGCACCAACTAAGAATCATCTAGCTGTTGCTCACAAGTTACTCAAATTTCTTAAAGCAACCCCTAGTCAATGATAGTGTTTCCCGTCTACTGATACTCATGTCCTCAAAGCATTTAGTGATTCTGATTGGGCAGGGTGTACAAAACTAGAAGGTCTGTGACAGGATACACGGCATTTCTAGGGGATTCCTTGATCTCTTGGAAAAGCAAGAAGCAAACAACAGTAAGTAGAAGTAGCTCAGAAGCAGAATACAAGGCCATCGCTATGACGGCATATGAAATACAGTGGCTAATCTATCTCTTATCAGATTTTCAGATCCATCATTCACATGTAGTTCCTCTGTTCTGTGACAACAAAAGTGATACATACATTGTGGAAAATCCAGTTTTCCATGAGAGAACAAAGCATATAGAGATAGATTGTCACTTTGTCAGAGAGAAATATCAACAAAGGGTTCTCATTCCTCTTCCAGTAAGAAGTGAAGAAAACCTTGCTGACATTCTCACTAAACCTGTGGACAAAGCAACTTTCTAATTAATATCAAGATATCCATTACAAAATATCTTTGCAGCTCATACATTTGAGGGTACAAGTTAGATTGCAAGATGTTCGTTTCACCAAAGTCCATCTTGAGGGGGGATGTTGCAACTCATACAACCAAGGGTACAAGTTATATTGGGCAAAATGTATCAAGTGAGCCAAATGTCACTGAGGCATTTGGTCGAACACTTGTGCCATAAAACAGTTGGAGTTTGTTATATCAAGTTGGAGCAGTTACAACCGATTAGGAGTGGAATCAATTGTCTTAGTAGTATATATATATGATGAGAATTAGCTGTATACACCACCAATTGTATTGATTAAACATTCAATCAATGAAAGTCTTCTTTTCTTATTTTCCCGCTTATTTTCTTGTTTGAAACAGTCCATCTTCTCCATTCTTCATTCATTGATTTTCAATGGAGTTTTTCAACATAAATTGGTTATGTGTTATTAATTTTGAAGAAAAAATCTAAAATTATCGACTTTTAACTGTTATTAATGCAGAATAGTGAAAAGTGGGTGGATAGATAATAAATAATAGGTAAAAAAAGAAAATTGTAGATAATAAATAATGAGTAAAAGAAGAAAAATATAATAAATACTTTCTTGGTTATTTAAATAGATTTATATTATAGGACAAAACAAAAAAAACTAAATGAACTTACATTTAGAGACGGGTAGTATAAAAGTAGTAGGGCTGCAGAACGCATTGGTGCAAAGTTTTTGCTATGGAATAAAATAGATGAATGCAGCAAAACATTCTTCTACCTTAAACCAATTAAGGACGTAGTATTGCAGAACACAACAATTCAAATAACAGAAATATTTAGGATTGGATGAAATAAAAAAGTAAAAATGTAAAAATAAAAAAATTACACAACAAAAAAAAAGACAGTTTTCAGTTACCTATCTTTTTTTCCCGTAAGGAAGAGTGATCTCTATCTATACAAATCAAACATAAGAGTAATGCAATGTTTATTCAAATCTTATAACAAAGATATCAAAAAAGTTTTTTTTTTTTTCTTTTTTGATGTGTTTTTATACCACAAGAACTCATAAAATGGAGCATATATATTCGATCAGCCTCGTGTACTAATTCATGGCTTCCATGGAGGAGGTGGTGGGGAGCTAGGTTGATACAATGGTGGAACAGCCGAGAAGATAATGTTCTTGTCAACTCCATTACCGCCCCCACTCGTTAAGGACATCAAAGCCGCAACTAGGCCTGCATTTCCAGCCAAAGTCGGCTCTGTGTAGCTGAAATTCGACCTCAAATCCAAAAACTTGTCAAATTTATCGGGTCCTCCTACCATGGCGCCATTGATAATATTTGGATTCGGCTTCTTGCTATCTTTCCAAATCCATCCACCAAGGCACGAGTATTTAACATGGTTGTTCGGTATTGATGCTCCACGATGATGTACGTTTTTCGGGTACTTAGGACCATAACCCACTACGTAGCTCATATTCATGGGGTTAGCACCTAGAATATAATCGACCTGTGTTTGTTTTTCCCAAAAAAAAATGTACATTATTAGGACATACATGATACAACAACATAGGTTTTTTTTTTTTTTTTTTTTTTTGGGAAATACTTGTGTGGTGTCTCCATTCGTGTGGAGACACTACAGCAGTTTCATTGTGGAATGAAACTGTATGATCACGAATGAACCACACGATGTCTTCACACGAATGGAGACATGATCACACAAGAATTCCCCCTTTTTTGGGATTTATACAAACCTGAGAAGTGGCAAATTGGCGGAGTTTGTCCAAGCTGAAGTAGGTGGTGCCACAATACCAACCGGGAACACCGGTGGAATTCATGTAATCAGCAAAAAGAGATGCCATGAATGCTGCATTGACAACATATTGAAGAGGTTGTCCGCGACCATGGTTCAGCTCAATCAATCCAGCTAAAGATCGATTCCAAAGGTACGTAAACATCGTCAGCCATGGCTAAAAAAGCACAAAATTTGTTTTTTTTTTTTTTTTTACAGCAAACAAACAAACAAAAAAAAAAAACAATTACCTTTAGTGAAATTGAACACATTGAACTTATGAAAATAAGAACACATATTAAGGCCAGTAAGGTTATGATAGGTCTTCAACATTTCTTCATACGGATATCCAGGGTTTAAGAACATCCTAAATCTTGTTAACAAGAGCATAGCTGCAGGTAATTTGTTATCCCAACTCAACACACTTAAATCAGGCACCATTTTAGCAGCTTTAGCATGATTTCCAATGGATGGATGTGTTGCTAGATTAAGATAAGTCAAATTCCCTGTAGCATAGTACATCCAAGCAGAACCCCATACGTACTCATCCCAATAGCCAGTTGAATTGTAGAAGCGGTTAATTGCAGAATTACCACGAGAATATAGAGTTCGTTTGCCAAAATTCCGTGCAAATGCAAAGACGGTTGTAGCTCCTTTTACAAGTTTAGCCGAGTAAGCAGTGTCATCACGAAAAACAATAGATGCTGCTGCTAATGCTGCTGCCATTTCCGCTCCAAGATCAGGACCTGAAGATGCTTGTAGAACTGGCCTTACATAATCCATGTCTTCTGGCCTCTGCCAACAATAATGATCATCTGGTGTATTTGATCCATTTAGAGCTACCCCAACCTAATAATATCTTCAATTAATACTAATAGTGACTTAATATCATCTTGTTGATAATTTAAAACTTAAAACCGCGCATACCTGGCTATAAACTTTGTCAATTTTAGTAGCGGTGGAATTAAAGGTCAAGAGTATATAATCAGTTCCCCATTTGATAAGGTCTCTGATATGTTCATACTCTCCAATGGCGCGGTATTTATGCTCATACTCAATGGCACTCCAGCTCAACATTGTCATGGCAAAGGACATAGGATAATGGTATTTAATATTGTCACCAGCATCATAATACCCTCCTACTAATCCTCCTTTAACGTCTGTTAAGTTTGCTCCGTCTGCCAAACCCGAATTACCCCTCCAGGGTATTCCATTCCTCTTCGGCAATTTTCCGGCTGCACCACGAAAAAATGGTTAGAAATTAAAGAAAAAGATATTAAATTAAAGTTTTATAAAGATTGATTTCTTTCGCCTTCGTTTTATGAGAATAGTAGGTGGTAAGTTTTTTACCGACCATATATTGAAGATTTTATACTTGGTTTACACTTTGAACTCACAATACTCCAAAGACACTATTACTTGAGAGGAATTTTAGTTTGCACACAAGATAATAAACTTATATTTCATTTTCGTACGTGTGGAGGGTTAAAAACAGAGGTTTAAGTGACGCCTAAATTAAAATATGTTATTCAAGATGACTTGATCCATGTGTATGCGTCCGAATCTGACAGAGCTGAAATCTAGGGTCAGCTGAGTTGAGTGTTCAAGTCTAGAAAGGTCAGTAAAGTGATGTTCAATCGAGTTCTATTGTCAGCCGAGTAAAGTCTAATGGTCTGTTGAACACGTCTCAATCAGCTTTGCATCTGAGCAGGTTATATCTGGTGACTCAGATGAGCTGAGTACACATATGGGGTATTTATAAGAATTAGGACAGAAGTCACTATGATGGCTAGGGTTAGGTTTCCAAGGCTATAAATACCAGCATTATTGTAACCTAGCAGTGTGTGAAATTCTTTGTGTAATTAAGTGCATAATAAAAGATCTATTTTTTTCGCGGAGTAGTCGGAAACCACGTTAAATCTCTGTGTTCTTCATGTTTTTGTTCTTTCTTTATCGTTTACGTTATTTGATCTATTATTTTATGTGTCTTCTATTGCAATATGTTACAACAAACTGATATCAGAGCCTAAGTTTCCTGGAAATCGCCATAGTTCAAGCAGATTTGATCGTCACCAAGGTCCTTGTTGGCGCTAGGTTCTAGAATCAAAGTTTGTTCTCCGGAAGGTCCACATGGAGTTTTGAGTGTTTGCAATGACTCAAGGTGATGTGATTCTTACGAATCAAATCCTTTGTTTTGCCCAGGAAGAAATTGAAGGTAGTCAATACGAGCTATGATCCGCGCCTTAGACCAAGACAACGGTGGGAACGCCACAACGTAATGCTCACTTACGTTGATAAGTTCTCCAAGGGGGCGATCCTCCAATCCAAGAGAACCTCACACACACAAGGTGCACAATTAAGACAATGCTTAATCAAATAATATTTCACTCAATGTAGGTATATTGATTATGTCCTCTAAAAGAACAAGTAGAACGCCTTTATATAGGCTACAAAATAAGAGACAACTAACTTCCTAAGAATGTGGGACAAATTACTTAGTAATTTTCGCCACTTTATTTCCTAGTGGGCCTAACTTGCAACTAATAAGCCCAAATGACATTTATTTGCTAAAAATAAACACTTAACCCAATATAATAACATATGGGCAACTTTTGACACGGGCCTAAGGCCGTTTTATTAAATAAAACACCGAAACTAAAATAATCAAAATAAATAACTATGATTGTAATTTAACCAAGCCCATCTTCATTGTCTTCAAATAATGCTTGGTCTGGATCACATCATTCCCTCCCAGTTGGGAAGGATCTGTCCTCAGATCAAAGGGATACTTGAAACCACCTGGATCAAATAGAAATCTTGGACCAACATACGCCAGGAGGTCCATATACTGAATACCAGCAACAAAATAGAACAAAGTGAACAATGAATCTGTCCTCCTCTCGTATAATGAAATGGAAGCAACATAAAAATTAGCAATAACGAAATCCAACGAATTACAATTCAGGAGGAACGGATCAGAATAATCGTGTAAACACCGGAACTTTTTGAATATCACCATCACGTCAACTGATTTCACAGCTTCAACAGTTTCACCATCAAAATAAAGTGAATCATCTTGTACCTGCACGGAAAGATGAATACAATTCCGAATAGTTGGTAACTCCTCAACTTCCACAAGATCCTCTCGTCGACACTATAGGATCATCGTAGCGGTAATCTCATTGACAACCTCATTCATGCGAACTTCAACCTCAATCGGACTTACGTCAGTATCAACGACCAATTCAGCCTCCGTTGTAACAACAACAATATCAGCAATAGGAATGTCAACATGAGCCGCAGTCGTGAGAATTGTCTCATCAACACTTGTTACCAACTCTTCTAAAATTTCAGGCCTTTGCAAATCCACTACACTTTCACATTCCTCCTTTTCCAACTTCTCCTCACAAACACTAATAATCTCTTCTTTTTTCTCGGCTACTAAAGCTTTGGCCTTCTTACTGTGAGCCAGAAAATTTTTCGAATGTAAGCCAATTTCCCTCTTCCACTGTGCACCAGCAGGTTGGGCACCATGAGCAAGATTAGCCATTTGCACTGTTAAATTCTGAATGGATGCCCTCATAGCAGCCATCTCCGCATAAACCCTTTCAAATTTTTCATTATTCTCGTCACTAAAAGCTTTGACACGGGCAGCCAATCTCTCTTTAAGATACTCATTACTCAAAACTTCATAATGTTTATAGTCTTCCATAGGATAGACAATAAACCCTCACCAAGACACTCGTGTTTACACTCACCCTCGCTCTTGTGAAAAGTAAAACACCCTTTTATAAACAAATCAAAATAACGAGCAAAACGAATCTAGGCTAGTGCTTGAGGTGTAGGAAAGTTGCTAAAGGTGATTAGGAAGAACTGGGAAAAGAAAGGACTCAAAGAAGGAAAGAAAATGGATGACTGTAGAATTGCACGGGTGTGAAAGTTTTCACACCTAGGTGTGATATTTTCGGCTAAAAGATGATTTCAGGCATGATAAATTACGAATTTGAAGTTGCACAAAAGAGATAAAATTTAGATATGGAAGTTTTCTATTCAATCGCAAAATATCAGAATTTTTGGACGTAAATGGAAGATTTTACGGATTTTAAGGTAAGCATTGGTTTTCAGGGCAGTTTGTAGATCTAAACTGCAGAATTTTCAACAATTTTTTTGAATGGACCCCGGGGAGAATTTAGAAAAACACAAAAGAGAAAAGTCGTAGGAAAGTTAACGATCTACAACTTTTATCTTAACCACTTTTCGATTTGAGAATGTATTAGGGGTCACAAAAACAAGAATACGAAGCTGATCACAGGATTTTACGATTTTGATAAATTTGTTTGTTGACACTTTTTGAACGATTTCCACTGAGAATTTCGAGAATCACAAGGAATGAAACTTGTAGATAACACAAAGAACTAAAACATATAATTTTTTTGGAATTTTTGGATATGATTTATTAGGGTAAACAGACGACGAAAAACAAGAACAGGAAAAACGCAGGAAAGAAACGCGAAAACGATTTAGGTTTTTTTTTTTTTTTTTTTTAATCACAAAGCAACAAGAACACGAGATTTGTAGAAACGAAAACAAAAACGATGAACGAAATAAAACGAAACGAAAAGGGATATTTGATTACCAACAATTACTGAGCTCTGATACCAACTGATGTGATTCTTACGAATCAAATCCTTTGTTTTGCCCAGGAAGAAATTGAAGGTAGTCAATACGAGCTATGATCCGCGCCTTAGACCAAGACAACGGTGGGAACGCCACAACGTAATGCTCACTTACGTTGATAAGTTCTCCAAGGGGGCGATCCTCCAATCCAAGAGAACCTCACACACACAAGGTGCACAATTAAGACAATGCTTAATCAAATAATATTTCACTCAATGTAGGTATATTGATTATGTCCTCTAAAAGAACAAGTAGAACGCCTTTATATAGGCTACAAAATAAGAGACAACTAACTTCCTAAGCAATGTGGGACAAATTACTTAGTAATTTTCGCCACTTTATTTCCTAGTGGGCCTAACTTGCAACTAATAAGCCCAAATGACATTTATTTGCTAAAAATAAACACTTAACCCAATATAATAACATATGGGCAACTTTTGACACGCCGTTTTATTAAATAAAACACCGAAACTAAAATAATCAAAATAAATAACTATGATTGTAATTTAACCAAGCCCATCTTCATTGTCTTCAAATAATGCTTGGTCTGGATCACATCACAAGGGTGTCAAGAAAGGAACCTTGTATATGTTACAAGGATCTACTATATCTGGTTCGGCTGCTATCGCATACTCAAAAGTTCACCAATCACAGCTGACCAAGCTATGAAATATGAGACTTGGTCATATGGGTGAAAGAAGGATTCCTATTCAGTCAAATACTCGATCTTTTTAAGGGATATAATGTCAAGAATCTGGACATTTGTGAGCATGATGTGTTTGGAAAGCTACATATGAGCAAGTTCTCAAAAGGCATACACGACATAAATGCATCACTTGATTATATTCATTCTGATTATTGGGGTCCATCAAGGATGGAATCATTAGGTGGTCACAGGTATTTTGTGTTCTTTATTGATGACTATTCAAGAATAACTTGGTGGTGTTGATGAAGCACAAAAGTGATACATTCAAGAATTTCAAGTTGTGGAAGGCTCTAGTGAAGAATCAGACAGGGAAGAAAATCAAAAGGCTCCGTAGAGATAATGGTCTGGAATTCTACTGGTCTGGGTTTGATCGATTCTGCAAAGATAAGGGTATTTCGAAGTACCACACAGTCAGAGATACCCATCAGCAGAATGGAGTGGCAGAAAGAATGAATCTAACTCTTTTGGAGGGGGCTAGGTGCATGCTCTCTAATTATGGTTTATCGATAAGATTTTGGACAGAGGATGTCAGCACAGCTTGCTACTTAATCAACATAGGACCTCACACAAGGGGTCAATCTCAAAACACCAATTGAGATGCGATCAGGAAATCCTGCAAATTACTCAGGTCTGAGGGTTTTTTGGAGCATAGTTTATAATCATGTGAGTGAAGGTAAGGTGGAGCCAAGAGCCAAGAAAGAAGAGTTTGTAGAGTATGGAGATGGAGTCAAGAGGTATAGAATTTGGTCATCAGTGGAGAACATGGTCATACTCAGTAGAAGTGTGATCTTCGATGAGAATTATATGCTCAGTTCATCTTTGAGGAGCTCGACTGAATTTGAAACCAGAGCTGAATCTGAATCTGAGAGAGTTGACAAACAGGTGGAGCTCCAAGTCAACTCAGCTGAACAACAACATTCAGCTGAGGACAATGAACACTCATCTGATCTGGTAGAACAGAGCTGGACCTGAACCAATCAGATGAACAAGGGTCAACTTATACTCAAACAGCTGAAGTTGGTCAACAAAGTATAGCTCTCAACAAAGCATGAAGACCAATGTTGGACCTCCCAAGAGGTATGGTTTTGATGGATATGCACTTCATGTTGCAGAAGAGGTGGACAGATCTGAGTCATCCACTTACATGTTCAGAAGCATCTCAATGGCTTGCTGCCATGGGAGATCAGATAGAGTCATTACTGAAAAATCAGACTTGGGATCTAGTCAAACAACCACAGGAAAAGAGGATAGCGACTTGTAAATGACTCTTCAAGAAGAAGTAAGGAAGGAATATCTTCAGCTAAGTGAATCGAGTATAAGGCATGTGTGGTAGTAAGAGGGTTTAGTCAGAACATTGTGGACAGCTTGCTGCCATGGGAGATTAAATAGATTCATTACGAAAATCAAACTTAGGATCTAGTCAAACAACCAAGGACGTAGCCAAGGTATAAATGTAGGGGGCTAAGCCCACCCGAACAAAAAAAAAAAATTTACGCTTAAAAATCTATGTAGTTTGGTTCAATCGATCAAATTATCATAATATAGCCTACCCGATAATTTGGATATTGTCAATTAGCCACCTGAAGTTGAAATGAGGATAGTGACTTGTAAATGAGTCTTCAAGAAGAAGGAATATCTTCAGTTGAAGGAATCAAGTATAAGGCATGTTTGGTTACAAGATGGTTCGGTCAGAATGAAGGTGTGGACGGTCTGCTTCCATGGGAGGTGAAATGGATTCACTTCCGCTAGAGGGAATCAAGTATAAGGCACGTTACCGGTAATCATACACACTTTCCGCTGAGGGAATCAAGTATAAGGCATGTTACCAGTAATCATACACACTTCAATGAGAGTGCTACTTGCACATGGTGGGACTCGAACCCGTGACCTCGGTCACGGAGCTCAGCTTAATCATTGAAGTAATCTTTATTGACAAATGCATATGTCCATCAAGAAAAATGAAGTGCATATGAATTTGTACCATACCGATTTAAATCGAGAATCTAAACTTCATGGAGAAAGTAGCGCATGTTTTAGAAAATATGTATTTATAGATTTGAATAGAGATTATGGTGTAAATGATAGAGGTGGTATTATAAATAAATATATATATGTGTCTGTATACTAAATTTAATGATTAAATCATTCTAAAATTTGTCTTGGAGTATATTATATATTATTATATAAAATTTAGATATAAAAGGAAAGACGAAAGCTGACGTGCCACCAGGCCTTTTTAAACTAGGTAGTACCAGATGTGTAATAAGGACGTGCAAACTCCTGCTAAAATATGTAAAACGCGACCTGTAATGGTATTTAATATGTCTACTATTATTACTTAAAAATAATATATTAAAGTCAATGTTTCATGTTCTGATGTGACGGAACGGATCGTAGAATATCAACATCAACGGACGGGGATTTTGCATTTTAAAATATAAATCATCATATATTTTTTTATTTGTCTTTTAATATAAATCGTTATATATTATCCAATACAATATTATTGTCCTTTCTTTATTTTACCTTTAATTTATTATAAATCAATAATTTTTTATTACTTAACAACTATTGTATTAATAATAGTAAATGAATAGTTTTCGACATTAATCTTTAAAATTAATGACATTTAATTAATTTTTTAATTTATATAAAAGTTTTTTAAATAACTTGTATTTTGAGATGAATGTAGGAGTCATTAGGATGCCTGCCAGTTGTTTATAGTTGGAGTTTCGTAAAATTAATTTAGTATTGAATCGTGTACGACCATCTAAGCTTGTGAATCATTTTCAATGGGAAAAGGAACCCAAGACTTTATTTTGGGAATCTACACAAGCCATAAAATATTAGTTCTAATTGAGGCTGTCATTCGGTAGTTATGATGCACTGACGTTTTAATATGATCGTCGTGTGTTGTGTTCGACACAAGACACGATATGACACGTTTCAATACGTTCCGACATCGTGTCGATAGATTAAATTAATATTATTTAAACTTTAAATATCCGATACGTTTCGACACACTGTCGACACTTCCCGACACGACACCAACTCCACGACACTCCTGAACTCAATTTTTTAATTTTTTTTTCTTTATTTAAGTTTCTTCATTGGAAACGATAAAATATACGATTTTCATTTATATAATAATAATAATTAAATAAATAATACGTCGTATCAAGTTTATATGTTTTTTGTTGATAAACAATCATTTTAATAATTTATAATATTTTGAAGGTCAATCACATTTTCTTTTGCCACAAGTATAAAGGTCGAATATCTATTTTAAATATTCAAAAAGTTTACGTATTACCGATCTTATTTTGTCTAGTTTTTTAGATTTTTACGAATATATTTTTTTTTTTTGATAAACTGAATCTTATATCGCAACTGTTTCGTTGCGGTAACATTAATTCGTATAACTCGTATGCAAACAATTATAAAATATTTACTGTATGAATATCTAACAGTTAGTCCCCGAACGTCGTGGTAATTCTGTTGGTGTTGATGTTGTGACTTGGGTGAAGGGATCGAGTCGTTTCGAGGAAATCGATATTGACAATATCGAAATCCCTCCTTTTCTTTTTCGAAGAGTGGGAAGTGACCAGTGATAATGGGGCTTCCGAGGCTAAGAAAGCGTCGAAAGGGTTCTAAGACGTCTGTAGTTCGATCATTTGAGAGGTTTTAATATATTATCCAGATTTAAAACAAGCAATTTAGTTCAGCAAGAATGTGTGGTAATGAAGAACTATATTATTATCAATGTTTTTGAAAATCTTCAAGAGTGCAATCTAAAATGCAATAGTTAGACATCTAAGCCAGAAGATACAACCTAGATTTCAAACATGCTACATTTTGTGTCAGAATTTTATGGTGTTCTAGAACTAAGTAGAAAAACAATCGTGTCAAGCAATTTCTATCAATAAGAATTTTTTGAATAGTAGTTTTTATTCTATAGACAAAAGTCCACCAAAAATATTTTCATTCGTATTAGTTTGATACACCAAATACCATTTAGTCATGGGCGAAAACAAAATTTGTGTTTTGTGATAAGACGTATAAGACGAATTATATTGCATGCCATAACGGATTATATTGTGAATGGCTTCTTAATCTCATCTGCTATAAAAGCACTTGCACTAAATATTGTAAATAATTTTTAAAAAACTATATTTTAAATATTTCAACATTTATATTTAAAAAAAATAACACCACAGCACCAGATACTCTATTAAGCACTTGCAATAGATAACGTGAATATTTTAAAAACTCTGTTTTGGATATTTCAACAAAAAAAAAAAAAAAACATTACAGAAGATACTTTATTTTTTTACTCTAAAATACTGATTCTGGAAAATTTCTTTTACATCAACAGTATTCATTCAGATTATGTAAAATTTTCATTATATCTGACAAATTATGTAAAATAGAGAATCTGATAAATACAATCTTAGATACAGATTTTAAATTAGAAAAACATAAATTTTAAAACTATAAAATACAGAATTTTCAAAACATAAATAATAAATAAAATAAACAACTATAAAATAGAGTATTCGTTAAGAGGATCTTATACGAGTGCTCTTATTCAATGTAAAATAAAGATGCTGTAAAATTTCTTTTCCATTTGACGCATTCATCCAGATTCTTTAAATTTTCTGTATATTTACCATATTATGTAAAACAAATAATCCAATGCATTACATATTAGATAAAAAAAATTTATAAACTAAAAATGTATGTTTAAAACTGTAAAATAGATAATTTTATTAAAATGATTTGATGCAAGTGTTCTAACAGGTTTTTATTTTATTTTAAGAAACACAAATTTATTAAATGAAATCGGTCAAACAAAGTAATAACACGTTTTTAACAAAGTTATTAATTCATGAACAACACTCCAAAATTCAAATACTAAGAACATGTGATGCAATGCCGCCTCAATCATGCAAAATGAATATCTTTTGATAAGGCTTTGATAACATATGCTAAACTATCTTTTGACTGATCAACTAAGTTTGTTTTTTATTTTATTTTTTTCAGGTATACCGTCACAATGCTAAAGTAATAAAAAAATAGTTTTTTTTCAGTAGAAAAAGGAGGAGACTTTTTTTTAAGGAAAAAAACGAGAATTGTTGAATGAATAAGAAAAAAATGTTTTATTAATTATATGGTTAAAAGAGTTACTATAATATCAGGTAAAATTGTGTTAAATAATGAATTTCTTTTCACACTATAAAAAAAATTTAGTACACAACATTTTGTTTCCATTTTTGCCCTTGAAATTTATGGGTTTTTTTCGTACAGATCGATTTTGACCGAATTTTAGTTACAATGTTGAATCTTTTCCTCACTCAATTATTTTAGGAAAATATTTCTAACAGGTATTGGGTCAGACCATTCATTTTTTTCTCACTTGATTTGGGTTAGAATAATATCTAATATGTGAAAAGATGCCCATTAAATATATGTATATATATTTCGAAAATATATGTATATGTATATGTATAAATTTTGGAATGGATGTAATAAATGTAAAAGGCAATTACCCACATTCAATGTATATGGTTATGGAGTATATATATGGTACATTGTCATAAAATGTAAATCATTTTACTAAGGTTTTTTTTTAAATTCATTCACAATATAAATCATTTTTGAAAGATCATATTTAGGTGATTGTCTTTAATTTTCACACAACAAAATATCTTATCACATTTTTTTTTCCTATTTTATCATTCAAATTTTTGTGAATATTTATTCTAATCCAATATTAGACAAAATGTTGCCCGAATTTGAGTTAGAATGTGTGGAATAAGCTTTCTAATCGGTATTAATTCTAGAAAGCATTTAAGTTCTGACTGAAATTAAGTTAAAATAATCAATCATATTCTGACTTATATTGGATCAGAATAATGTCCACGCCCATTAAATGTCGCTCTCTTTAAAATTTATGTCTAACATGTATGAAAAGTAGAGTTTTGACTAATGTACTAATGTAACGGCAAATACTTAAATGTGTATATATATATATATATATAGAACGTGAGGAATTTGACTTCATGAAAATAGGAAAAGAACGCAAGACTAGTAGAGAGGGTGAATGAAACGTACATTTTTGGGCGTTGAAAAAGAGCAGGGCTTTATGGAGAGCGACGGTGTAATTATCCGGCGGTGGAGCCTTAGTTTTGTGCTTGGGAATAGTCTTAACAATGATAATCGGGAGTCCGATCACAAAAATCGCGATCAGGATCCCATAAATGCTCCACTTAAATGCTTTCCGGCTGCAAACGACGCAACCTAAATCGATGTATTTTTTCTTCTTCTTCTCCGGCGGACCTAACAGCCAGCTCTGTTGCGTCTCATCTAGATGATTGTAATTTTGCTGATGATGATAAACCGACGATTTGTCCCAATCCTGAAGGTTTCTACTCCGGTCATCTTCTGTAATCGAATCTGTTGCACTGATTTCTAGTGATCCTCCCCAATGATTCCCTGGATGCATATCTTCTTCTTCTTCTTTGAAATAAAATCTACGTAAGAAACAAAAAGTACCTGAAATGGAAAATTTGTGACTGAATCACTCAAACTTTGAGTGATTCAGAAGAACTCCGTCGTCGTCGTCGATTGATTGTTTCTGTGGTTTTTTTTTTTTTTGCGTGTGAATATACAGCAGTAGCAGCAGTAGCAGTGTTTAGAATAAATAAAATAAAAAAAAACTAGAAAATGGTATGGGTTGAGATTGGGGGGTAGAAGGAAAAATTTAAAGGAAAGGAGACGTTGACTTTGGGGGGAGGAAATATAGGGGTGGTAAGCTTTGGGGGTTAGGAGAGGGGGAAGGTGTTGTGTCTTGAGCTGTCTTGTAAATTTATATTGTCATGATGCGGATTTCATGCATTCGTTGGAAAGAGACTAGGGGATGGTTGATTTTGTGATGTTGACTACCTTTTATTCTTTCCCTCTATGAAAAAACAAAAACAAAAACGAAAACAAATAACTTTATCAAATCTTTGATGGGGCACAAATTGGTCGCGACCAAATCCTATTTGGTGTCGCGTTCAAAAAATTCAATTTCCAAATAGAAAAAATCAAATATCCCTTTAAAAGTCTTGACTTTATCAAATCTTTGATGGGGTATGCGATTCCAATGATTTTAGAGAAATGTATTAAAAAAAATATGCACAATAAAGTTTTCCTCCATCGATTTTTATAGGATTTATTTGAATTAATAGAGCTCACGTCATAATCAATTGTCTAAAAATTATATAGAAAACATTGATGTGATAATTTTGTTGTGGAACTATCATTACTCATGACTTTATGATAGTCATAAAGCATGTTTTGGATTATCATATCATCAAACAAAATTCAATCAAAATGAAAAGGAAAAGCCTTACCCTAAACCTCGTCTAGCGATTCTTGCCACCGCTCCCTGTTGTATTATGTGTCTCAGTTGCTATAATAGTTTGATTAAGTTTCCTAATATTATCATTAATATGTTACTCCCTCCGTTCCATTTTATTTGTCTCAGTTTTCAAAGCTATTTTAATAATTTGATCCAATATTTTTAGATAAAGTTTACTTAAATGGCATAATTTAAATTAAATGTAAAAACATTTTAATATTTAAAGCATTATACGCTATATACTGTATGTCTCTCTAATGGTCATAAAACTTCAATTTTACATCATATGGCACAACTATTTGTTGATTTGTCTTTGCAGGATTTGAGTATAATTAATTGGTAAGTGAATTATGTAATTATCAAATTATTTGATTAATTATATAATTATTTTTGGATTATATGATGATGGGCTCATCCTACAGTTTGGCCCGTGTTTTCCTAGCCTGGCTCGTGTATCCATGTCCATTAACATGGGCCTTCAACCTCTGACCTGCATTAGACCCGATATTCCTACCCTAATACTCCAACACCTTATATCCTCTCATTTACACCAATATCTGGTTGTATACTCTTGAAACCCTAGTCATTTTCTCCTCTCCTAACTTGGATTTGTCCAATCGACTTATAGATGGAGAAGGTGAATAGGTGGCCCAGTGCCGTGAGGGTCGTTTCGAAGCCGGGTAAATAACTCAACACCGTAAGGGACATTATGACCCTCACCACTTGAAGTTGCACGCCGCTGGGTAGACTCTGGGTCGCCTTCAAGAAAGATACAAAGAATGTGTCGAAAAAGAAGTCTGAGTCCGTTGTATAGGGTGTCGAACTAAAGGAAAACGAGATCCCTCTCATCCCTATAGCCCGTTTGAGACACGTCTTCCAGCTCTATGAAGTGGAACCGGTACACCTCCATATTCATCCCAAAGGGCGTGAAGGACTCGTTAGGTGTATTCTGTTGTCGGGCCGACCTTTACATGTTATGGACTCGCCCTTCGTGGAGCTTCTGTTGACTATGCTCTTCGGCAATAAGCTGACTATCGAGCTCGACCTGCACTGTCCCAACTTCGGGTACCTCATCTCGCCCGGATGATCCGTTGTTGCCCTCTGACTCATAGCCGCGATTCGTGCTTTGAGAATACATTATCTCGCCTGAAAACTGAAGGGCGAAGAGGACAATTAGTCACCTATTACAAAGTGTAAGGCCAAGATGAACATCTCCGCCCATCTCGACACCTCGCCCCCTCCATCAACTCAGCAAAAAAAAAAGGTTCCTAAACCCTAGTTCTAACAGAATTAGATGGGGCAAACGGTGATGATCTTCATATCGCTACTAAGCAATGCAGATCCACCCTAATTAAACTACGAAAAGCAGAAAATCATACAGATCTGGGCATGCAAGAGAAAAACGACACGTTTATTCATTAAAAATACGAGAAATCACACACACACACACACACACACACACACACACACACACATATATATATATATATATATATATATATATATATATATATATATATATATATATATATATATATATATATATATATATGTGGGTCTACCATGCACGATCTAAGTGATTATTCATCGATCAAGCATAGACGTTTATTCTTCAAAAAATCATGAATGAACAGGTATTCAAAGCAAGAAAATCATGGAATAAGACAGAAAAAACGTTATGGAACTCAAATGAAAACAAATATTAACTGCTAACCTGGTTGATGGATGAGATCTAAGCACGGGATTTGAAGAAGTCCTTTGCAAACGACCGGACTCAGGCTTGAGTAGCCGAAAGATTCTTGGGTTGCCGGAGAATTCTTGCAATATGTATTTAAGATTTTCGAAAAGTATGCAAGTGTCAAGGATCCGACCTTATATAGGGGACTGGTGAACGGTTACAATGTTTCGAATTCTGAGACAATAATGACATTTCACGGCTCTCGAAACACGCTACCACTTTGAAAAGACGCAGCCCTTCACATCTCAACAAATCAGTCATCGTTGCGCTTGCGAATCTCGAGGGAAAACTCCTCACCTCCAGCTCAACAAGTGGATAAAGAGACGGTTCACTATTAAGCCCGTGGATATTCCACCCAACGCTATTCAGCTCGACGATACTCAGCTCATCGCTACTAAGCCAAACACTATTTTTGCTCTTTAGCTATTCAACATGTCTCTATTCATCCCGACGCTATTAAGTTGGACGCTCAGTGACGGTCTGCCACGGCAAGGGCTAAACAAGTCGCCTCACAACTTTACTCCATGACTTTCATATGCACCATGAATAGGTCAAGGAGTAGGGGGCATTGATACGCCAAGCCCAAAGTGAGCCCGTGAGTGATGAATTGGGCTCTTATTTTCAGACCCAAGAGTCACAAGGTCCTCGGCCCACATGGTCCACACCTCATAAGTCGGGCCGGGCCGGGCCGAGTTCACATCCAGCTCGGCCATCGCCTTAGCGATATTCCTCACGGCAGGGCAAAAGAGCATCGATCAGCTAAGCCTCCAACCCGCCCTTAACGGTCGTCGAGGAGCATTGTTGACCGACCCGCTTGCCCCCCAACTCGACTGTCCGACCCTGACTCGGACCAAGCCCGCTAAACAAGCAACAACAGTTAAAGCGCGACGGTTATAGCTATTAATCCGCGACGATTACCTTGACGCCCGAACAATCAGGAAAGGACACGTCACCCACATTTATTATTTCCTTTAACTGTTGTACTTACACCTATAAATAGCGACATTTTTTTCCCTTGGAAAGGACATGCTAAATTGACAATTGCAATAAAATTCCGTTTAATTACTGCTTAATTCACAATAAAAGAGAATTGTGATGCCAAAAGTAATATTTTGTGGGTGCCGATAGAAATAAGGTGCCACTAATAAAAAGTGGGTATCACCCCTATCATTTTCCTTATTTGTTCTCATGGCTTCTATCAACTTTTGCAACAAGCTAAAATGCAAAGTCACATAATTGGTCTAAAAGTTCATAAAAGATCCCCACCGGTAAGTAACAACTGTGTGGTGCCAAAAGTTATAAACCCCCGTTTTGACTCGCGTTTTGAGTAAACATTATTACAATTATATACAAAAAATTGTAAACCCCCGTTTTGAGTAAACTCTACTATAATTTTATATACAAAAAGTTGTAAATTCATATTTTGGGTAAACTCTACTATACAAATATATACCAAAAGTTGTAAACCTCTATTTTGAGTAAACTCTACTACAATTATATACAAAAAGTTGTAAACCCTCCGTTTTGAGTAAACTCAACTACAATTATATACAAAAAATTGTTAACACCCGTTTTGAATAAACTTTACTATAACTTTTATTGTGAAGTAACAAAATAATAAAAATATTTTTGATTAAATTTATTTTATTTTATCACACACCACATAATTACTTTTAACACCACAAACATATTAAAAATCGAATTTACTACATTTAAGTCCCTACATTTCTTTTCTTCTTTTAACTAAAGTCCCTACATTTACAACATTATAATTTCATTCATCTTCTTCGATAGTCAAACCCTAAAACCTATCTCCCACTCCCAGCCCCCTCCTCCCCCAACCGCCCCAATCCCTCCCTTCTTGTAAATCAACCTCCCAAAATGCTCCAAAATCAACCCACCAATGTGAACCTGCAAACTCTTCAAATTTTCATCCCCCAATCTCCAAAATCCCCCCACCGCCCCGCTTCTTGCAATTCGCAAAAATGAATCACCAATACTCTTCCTTTTTCCAACCACCTCATCGCCATTTTGCAGAACCATGGTTGAACACAAGGTGAAAATGAATCACCAATGCTCTTAAACTGAGGATGGATAAGTAGTTCCGGTGCCTTCTTGCTGCGATTTCGTTTTGGGTTGAGGGTGGCGGTGTTGGGTGGCGCTAAAAATAGGGGGTTATATGAAAACGCAGAAGAGGGGCGGTTTGGGAGGTTGGCCGGCCGGATTCCGTCATTAAAGAAGCAGGGGCGGTTGGTTTGGGAGTGAGACGGTGGTGGACGCCGCCAAAACAGGGTCACCGGAAAATGAGGGAGGGGGGTTGGGTTTTGTTGTATGAAAATGCAGAAGAGGGAAGTGAGAAGGGGGGGCGTTTGTTTAATTTTGTTAACTAATGACTCAAATGCATTTTTTTAAAGTTGTGGTATAAGAAATAGATTTTTTTTTATTTTTGTGGTGTGTGAAGTATCAAAATAATAACAATAATTTTACGGTACCAAAAATAATATTTTGTGATGCTGGTAGAAATAGGGTGTCACTAATAAAAAATGAGGTGCCATTAGAACCTCCCTATCATTCTCCTCATTTGTCCTCATGGCTTCTATCAACTTTAGCAACAAGCTAAATTGCAAAGTCACATAACTGGTCTAAAAGTTCATAAAAGATCCCCACCGGTAACCCCACAATTTCTACAGATAAGCTTCTTGTATTGTCACCTCTCCCTATTTATACTATGTTAGCGTTTATTCAAACTTTTCTGGATGATGTAAACTCATTTTATGATATAAATAAGTATTTATTGTTTCTGAATTTAAAAAAAATGTTATTACAGAAATACAATTGCACGAATACCAAAAAAAAAAAAAAGGGTATATTTTAAAAGATAGAAATACAGAAGTTATGATTTTGATTTAATTTTGATACAATTAAATTAAATAAATAGTTACCCTGAGGCAAATGCTAACCACCAACTGCTATGCTATGCTATGCTGCAAGCTCTGTTTTTTTTTTTTTCTTCAGTGATATTCTCTGAAAATATAGGGAGGCACAAAACCTTCCACATGCATCCACAGATGAGATACAATGGGGCCACCAACACCATCATCCTTACCTTCGCAATTTGCAGCATCACACAGGAAGAGAATATCCTCTGAGGTATGTTGAGTCCACACCCGACTCCCTCACCAACGCCACTCGTCCGGTCCGAGCCACCTTTTATATATACCATGAAAATTACTTTGATTTAACAACGATGCTTACTCAACCCTTGCGTTTTTATACACAATAAAGCACAATCACATATGTCCAATTTCCATACCAACAACACCATACGGCGCAGCAACAACAACAACAACAACAAAAAAAAAAAACAGAAAAAATAAAGACTGACAAGTTAATAGGATTTTAGCTATAGATGAATTCGCTTATGAGTCCACAAGACAAGACAACGAGGAAACAAACCTCGCAGATTCCATAGGGCTCCAACAATCTCTGCAATGCCACCATCTTGTTGAAGTCTCCAGTCAACTAAGCAAATCAATCAGTTACAAAAGCTTATTATGCTGTCAGGAAAAGCAAGTATAATGAACAGAAAGGAAAAACAGGAATATCGTTCATTCCATTGTTAAAGCTTGCACCAGCAGACAATGTGACAAAAACAATTGATTTAAGTTTCTACTAGTACTGTTTATAAAGATTATGCCAACACTTGGCTTCTTTTTGGTGTACCCTCTTCGGCTTTCAAATAAAGAACTCAACTTTCCAACCACGCATGGCAAGTAAAAGGACGTTAATTGTTTTACATCGCTTTGAGCTCACAAATCCCTTGTCAAGTTAATTTACATGAAATAGTTAATCCATTGCATTCACTCGAATTACTTAATAAACATTTAATCCTCAAGCCGTTCTTCTGACTAAGTTTAATTATTGCGAATCTATGATGGAAATGGTTTATGTACAGAGTTCTCTTGAAGCTAATGGAGCATCATTGCCTGCAAACCATCCGATTCTTACTGAGTTAAATTTTATGCTTATTTTAAATAAACTAAAAAAGATTCGACCAAAATGTTACTTCAAAATAATGCATTTGGAAAACGCATTGAACACTTCAAGTGCCAAACATTTATCCTGAATAAAATAGGAAGAATGCTCCCTTAGCCAGTGAACTGCAGAGAGATTCAAAGTGAGACTTCTCCGTCAATTCACCTCATTTAAAAAGCTTATGTATATGAAAAGCAACATTTCGGTCCCTAAAGTAATGTAACTTAAAATGTATATTTTCTGAAGCAACAAGCGTTCAACAGTATTTTCCTCTAAATCAGTCCCTGAAGGACTATATATATATATATATATATATATATGTGTGTGTGTGTGTGTGTGCGTGCACGTGTGTGTGTATGTGTGTGTGTGCGCGTGTGTGTGTATAAGGAATCATTACTCTTGGAGAAAGAACGGAAAGTTTACGATACATGCGTAATGACTATTCATATAACCGGCGCATATGCAAGCAGATCTCTTACTCTATAGGAACAGTAAGCAATCGCACACCCATTGACAAAGAGTAATATGGGTGTGAGAAATAAATTGTTACAAATAAAAAGGCAGGCAACTAATTGTTACATCTGCATAAAGCTGACCATGAAAGGGAAATAAATACAGCTGAAATAGAAAATGTCTGATAGGAGTATCACCTCTAATGTTACAGTATGGTCCGAGACATCAAGAGGTTTGGCTCGGAAAATAGAGGCAATATCAAGTACATCCCTTCGAGCTGTAGCATTCACAGCAACTTTGACTAACATTAGTTCGCGCTCTGCAAATGGTAAGTGTGTGATATCTTGAACCTGGTTGGTCATTGTAAAATAATAATCAGATGGTGGGATCATTCTCCATCAACAGTGAAGAGGCAACGAGAAACATCTGATAACAATGCAATCCATGTTTCAAAAATGAATGATCTTCAAGAAGCGCAAAAACCTTTGTCATAAACTGATGGCATGAAGTAGATTACAAAATTGTAACTCTACGTGAGCAGCTACATCTGTAAAGGTAAATTCACAAAGCACATAAAAAACCACCCCCTCACCTCATGAACATCCACCAACTTGTAAAACTGCTGGACCAATTTAGCAATAGTTTCATCAGTTCCAGGAACCACAGTTGTAATTCGTGAGAGTCCTTCCTTTTCTGCAGGTCCTACAGCAAGGCTCTGAATCGAAGAAAGTAATCGAGACATTTGCAATGAATAACCCATGCATGATAACAATCAAGCTAAAAACAGAAATAATAAACCAGAAAATGCGACAACTTTTTCAATAGTCTCAATTTGCTCTTGAACTAAAACTAAGTTCTGGTTCCAGAACATTAAATTTTGTGCCTGGTTGCCCCAAAACACAATACAAGACCATTTTTTCTTACTCTTCTTGGACCCATAATTATACACATGCTTCTAACATACAGCAGACACACTGGCGAAACTGTATGCAACTATAAAAGAGATCCTTATAGCCATGAGAAAATTTTGAGAAAAAAAATATTAAATAAACACTTTGTAATGGCGGAAAGGATGGTTCTAGGGTTCAGACGAGTTAACGTAGAGAAGCAGTGTCACCTTCACTGTTTCTTAAGCCCCATAAAGCTGCAACAGTGGCCACACTATCGTGAGGTGTAGCGAACTGTTTACAAGCCCAACGGTATGGTGTTCATGATCAGGGCTCCCTTGATTCAAAGATTGAGTCTATCGAAGAGGATGCACTGTAATACATACATCCTCTGCTGGTATACATAATAGAAACAACACTAATAGGCCACCAAAAGTTAGCTCACCACCATATGGTGACTCGTCATGAATTTCTGATGCTCAAAGTTGCCGGAGATGCGTTCAGTTAAATGATAATAGTACCCGTTACAGTCAAACAAATTGAGCCATAATACACAATTAATATTGAATCCTAATAGACAAAACAAATTCTCATGTCGGTCCACGACACGATCCAAGCAAAATGTTGCGACTGCAACAAAGTTGCCTCAAATATATCACCATAAGACCGAAAATCAGTAGTTTTGTGATTCCGTATGCATTTTAAAATGGGGCAGTGTGCCATCCAATTCTGGTGCTGTTTATTGTTTTGGAGCAGTCATCATAACGAAATTTGAGTTTTAGAGAAAAGTCTGGCAACTTTCAAAGTTTAAGGGTATAAATGAGACTACAGGAATACTTGGAGCATATTCTGCAACAAATTCCCACATAACAATATATTGGAGCAGAGGCAGAGAGACCTGAACGTTGTATCCTCTTCGAGATATAACACCTGTCACTAGATTCAGAACTCCAGGTGAATTGTTAACAAGCATGGACAGAGTGTGCGACTGGAGTCCACTTGACTGCACAAAAAGATACACTAAGGTTGCAATGTGCACAATACTAGTATAAACCTTACCAATTTGTTGTGCGATTAACTAAGATGTACATAAATTGCAAAGTGAAGCACTCAACTAAAGCATAAAATACCAATTAAGCAGCTCAGGGTATATTCACCATATATAGAAATCAATGATTTCACATGTGAATTTCATTTAATGATACTGCTAAGTGGCATATCCATCAGAAAATGATATCATACTGCAGTACTGACAGAATGAATTTTGGAAAGGCTTAATAGTAAAAGAAGAAGCAGAATTATGGTAAATTCTTACATCCCCCTCGTAGATGATTCCCCAGTGCGCATCGAGGACTTGATTTACAGGGAAGTCGTCATCAGGTTCCACAGGATAAACATCGCCCTTCACGTTTAAAGGAAGCATTGCTAAGAAGTTAGAACAATAAACACAGTTGAAAAAGAGAAAATGCACATACTACAAACAATTAGTGCTACCTCTGTACCATAATAAGAGTCACTTTGGAGGTTTTTACAAGGATTAAAAATTGGATGAATGCCATAAATTTTAGTTTATAAAGTCTAAAATGCCCCTTGACTATCATTAATGCAGTTGTTTAAATACTTGAAAAGTTGTTGGATTAATAAATTAATAAATGCTATCTTGGAAATGTAAAGTGACTCTTATTTAGGGACAATTTTTTTAGGCTAAAGTGACTCTTATTTTGGGATGGAGGTAGTACTACGTTTCCTAATTTGTTCTTTTAGTAATTGCTTGAACAGTATATTTATTGACCATCAATGTCCATACAACAGGAAACAGAAATTAAAGTTTACATTACTTATATGTTATCGGAAGCAGAATATAGAAGTCCCTCAATGAACATGCACATGAGATGATATACAGCATATCCTTCCATTTACAATAGTTAATGCAAAGGTGGGATTCATGTAAAGAGACAACGTAAGAAACTTCTTTGAGCTCCAAATCTAGATCAAAAGTTAACTATTTCCGAAAACCTGAATTTGTAATAAGCTGCTATAAATTTAAGTATACTGTGAAGTTGAGCATGTGCCATTGGGGAAATTTATGTCCAGTAAGCATGCTTTATCGCATTGTAGCATATGAAATCAAACATTATCAAGTCGATTCTAGTGATATTAGCAAGCTACATTCTAAAAATCAATATGAAAATGTTGATAGCACAATAACAGGAAAACCATAGTACCACACAGAAATTTGCTATTGATCATATCATATTAAAATAGAAAAATACAGATCATTTTTGTTAAGTTAGGTGCAAGATTGTCATTGAATCGGAAAAAAAAAATACAGAACCCAGACCGAATTTGATTGAGGCAAGTGTAGCACTATGTTTATTAGAAGATATTGCACCAGTTATGTGCTCACAGTAATCGCAACAGTCTCATAAGATACACGAATCATTGCATTCAATCCAAAGTAGCACTTCAATTGAACTGAAGCAGGCAAAAAGAAATATGATTTGCACTCTTTGGTTTGGAACGTATGTATAGAGTATTTTAGTGATGCAGAGTGTTTGAATACTATGAATTCGTTTTTATTCCAATTTACAGGCACTAAATTTATAGAGAATGAGGAAAAACAAGTAAGCCCATTCGGTTACCCGTTTTTGGGTTGCAACTTGTTGAAGTAATAAGCAGTAATATTTATTTTCTGTAATTTGGTATGTATTTAAGTTTGTATCCGTTGGTTGTGATCAGTTATACTCTAACTCTCAACTACCTCTTTTATGTCTTTAGACAGCTGCTTTTGACAGCTTTCTCCTAGGATAATGAACAGTCAGCCGCCTGACTGTCCCTCTCGTTGTATCTATTTATACTCTACTCTTTCATGGAATAATACAAGTTTATTCCCATTTTTGTGTAAACTCTACATGGTATCAGAGCACAATAAACTAGATCTTCTCCAATAAACTAGGTTCCTTGGATGTAAACCTGCTATATCTCCCACTGAAGCACACCTCTATCTTAAGGAAGGACGAGAAGACGAACTTGTTAAGGTATCACAGGCTAGGCAGACTCATTTATCTGTGCCAAACGCGCCCTGACATCTCTTATGTTGTCAGCCTGGCTAGCCAGTATATGTACAACCCCAAGAAGCACCTCAACCTTGTTCACAAGATCCTCAGATTTCTCAAATCCAACCCTGGACAAGGCCTCTACTTCACCAAACACCAAAGTAAAGATCTGAAAGTGACTACACTAATGCAGACTGGGAGGGTTCCCACATTGAAAGAAGATCCACCATGGGTTACCGTTGTTACCTATGGAGGAACCTGGTCACCTGGGGAAGCAAGAAACAGCCTATTGTCTCAAGAAGTAGTGCAAAGGCTGAAATAAGAGCCCTGGCACTTGGTGTGTGTGAAGACATCTGGATTCAAAGGGTCCTACATGACCTCAAGATTCTTATTCATCTACTCATCAAGTACTTTTGTGATGATACCTCTGCTATCAGCATGGCCCAAGACCCTGTCCATTATGACAAATCTAAACATGTAGAGATAGACAGCATGGCCCAATACCTTGTCCATCATGACAAATCTAAACATCTGGAGATAGACGGGCACTGAAGGAAAGGGTGGATTCAAAGGACATCATATCCACATTCCTATGAAATTCAGATTGCAGATATCTTCACCAAGGCTGTCTCCCATCTTGTTCCCTTATTTGTGTTCCAACCAAGCTTGAAGAGGTGTTGAAGTAATCAACAATTATATTAATTTTTATGTAATTTGGTATATATTTAAGTTTGCATCCGTTGGTTGTGGTTAGTTACATCTCAACTACCTCTTTTATGCCTTTAGACAGCTGCTTTTGACAGTTTCTCCTAGGAATCCAATAGGATAGTGAGCAGTCAGCCGCCTGACTGTCTCCTCTCTTTGTATCTATTTATACTCTATTCTTTCATGGAATAATACAAGTTTATTCCTATTTTTGTGTAAACTCTACACAGCTCTTCAACTTGAAAGTCTACTTTCAGTCTGAAATATTGCAGCCCTTTGAAATGTTGCTTATTGTAGTAACGGGTTGGAAATCCCCGCCATGGCCAAACTGGGTCGGACTCGGTCCAACAGGATTCAATAGAAATTAAATTGTGGTGCAAAAATGTAAAAGAAAGTTCAAAATTTGATTTCAACCAAGCCCAAACTCAACCCGACCCGGACCTTGTATCTATTTATACTCTATTCTTTCATGGAATAATACAAGTTTATTCCTATTTTTGTGTAAACTCTACACAGCTCTTCAACTTGAAAGTCTACTTTCAGTCTGAAATATTGCAGCCCTTTGAAATGTTGCTTATTGTAGTAACGGGTTGGAAATCCCCGCCATGGCCAAACTGGGTCGGACTCGGTCCAACAGGATTCAATAGAAATTAAATTGTGGTGCAAAAATGTAAAAGAAAGTTCAAAATTTGATTTCAACCAAGCCCAAACTCAACCCGACCCGGACCAGACAACAGTGTCGGCAGCACGTGTGTTAAACCGGTGGCCATCTACCCCCTCCCTCCCGTACAAAAGTGTTCTCGCTTGTTCTCACTCCGACAAGTCTTGAATTTCGACATTAACCCCCGAACAACCTTACTTTTCATTGATTCTTCCTTAGCTTCATACTCTCCCCGCACGTGATTTACCACGAGTTGAGAGTCGCCGTATGCCCCTCTGGAGCACGCTTTAATGAATCAACTGTCTCTTACAAGTCTTGCTTACTTGAGGAATGTGGGTTGAAGTTAATCACCTTTTCAACTCCCTTCACCTTCAGTTTTTCTCCCACGTTGAGTATTGGTTTCTCCGTGACTCGATTTCAGAATCATGTGATTCAAAGTCCTATCATCATCTACTCTATGTGTAGAATTTATTGATATGATGATCCTCAAAGTGGACTGTTCAACATGAGTTAATAAACCCACTTCCTTCACTTTTGTTTACTGTTTGAACATGTGCCGACCAAAGAGGAGGAAAGAGAGAATCAATGAATGTGAGTGATGGAGATGATAAATAAGTAACAGTATCCTTTTCATGCTAATTGCTAAAGCAGATTCAGTCACTTCCAGATAGGAAGCTACAATAAATGCCACAAATAGAGTCAATATCCAGGATACTTCATTCATACGAAAGTGAATGACTGGAAGCTCCATTTGCACCCAATACATTGTTAAAAAATATATCACAAAGTAACAGATGCTAAAGGAGACCTTCATATGGAACATCTGCAATAATAGAATTCTGGTCGAAAGCAGCACATAAGTTAATCTATAGTCTAGATCGAACAGCAACCACATGACAATTATAAGATATGTAAAAGGCGACGCTTACTACATCAGAAACTAGTATCAACAATATAATCTTCAAAAAGAATGTACCTTAGATGTAGCAATGCCCTTCTCATTTGGCGATTTAGCAGTCTTTGTAACAAGGCTGGTAGGAACTCTTTCCTCAAGATCAGGATATGAAGCTGCAGAAAACCTCCAAAAAGGAGCTGTTTCCCCCATCTTTTCTCGTCGTAAGGCAATCTGCAAGCAGCGTTAACTCCAATAATCATATAAGCATTATTTTAATGCTGGTTATCAAATGCACCTATTCTTTCATGTTTGTTCAATAAATGCTGCAATAGGAGCTTTTGTCCCCGAAATGCAGCTCAATGCATTGTGATTATTCAAAGATCAGCTCAATTGAGAATCTAATGATGACAATTACTTGTAGTAAAATAATTTTGAAATCTTCCGTTAAGAGACTTAAATATGGTTAGTCCTCCAGGACCTGCATGTGGCACACGTCAACATAACTATACAAAATTATTCAACCAAATCAACGGACCTTTCCAGTTCTTGCAAGTTCTTTTACTCCAAACTTGCTTAGATTTCTCAGAACAGCAACCATTTTCCCTGGGTCTCCAGTGACCTGAATGCAACATGAGGACTTGAATTACTATTTGATGAAAACATTTGACAGCTGAAAGTCTGAAACAAGACTTTTTTTGTGTGCATAGCAAATGGTATGAACTGGGCTGCAATTAATTGAGGTTGCCTACGATAGGCTCAAATGGTATGGCCCTTCACAGACGCGCAGGTAAAATACTTGCATGCACTGGGTTGTCCTAAGCAAATACTATGAACCCTTCAGTTAGCTGCAGTAATTTATTAAAATATGAACAAGAGCTACATGGCCTAAACAACCATCAGCAACATATGCTTTATGTTTTCGTATCATCTTTATGTTGTCCATACATGCATACATGCAGGGGCGGCTCTAGAAAAATCGGGAAGCGGGTCACAAAAAATTTTCATTCTTTTTGTCTTCTAAACTTAAGCCTGTATATTATATCTCATTGTGGGTCAACATTTAAAATAGTTGATCAATATACAAAAATTAGCGGATCAATTTCATATATATACATGTAAATTGTTTTTTTTTCTACTGTAATATTTTTTTAGCGGGTCGGCTGCCCCACACAAACACTATGGCTCCGTTTGTTTTGGGTTGGGTTTTTTTTTGGGGTTTTTTATATACTAGTGGATAATAAAATATGATAAAAATGATTGAAGTAATGATTACAAAGTTAAAATGTTTTTTTGAAATTTGTGTACATAAAAAAAAAGAGTGGTGGGAGAAATTGAAATAAGGTAGTATAATGAATAAAATAATGTTAAAAAGGGTAATAAAGTAGATCAAGTGAAATGGTGAGAGATGATTTAATATTTTTTTATTTGTAGTTGAAAAATTGATTGGTGAGAGAATTGTAAGAAATGATTGGTGATGTGATGTATAAAAAACCCCAAAAAAAGACCCCAACCCAAAACACCCAGAACAAACAAGGGCTATGTGGCGCCGCCCTTGCATACACGTATCTCAAAGATCATAAAGAAAATAAATTTGAACTTCAGTTTCCATATCTTCCATTAGAAAAGTTGCTCCTGAACAAGCCTTTGAAAATTGCTTTATACATGATTTTTTATGATGTGCCCCCCTAGATCATCCGCAACAATGACTCAGTCATACTCTAAACACCTCGGTTTCTGTTCCGGTACTATTTTTCAACACTCCAAATTAATTCATTCAATTAAGCACTTTTTGCACAACCCTCTTAACCCATTCGAAACCCTACAACCATCCTCCACACACTCGCCGTCCCTGACTATCTCCTCCCCCTCAAAATTGTGTTGCCGCCTCCACAATCACATTTTTGCAAAACAGTATTTTCCTCCTATTGCTCTGTTTGGATTGGTGGAAACAAACAGAACAGAAAAAAATGATTGTGACTGAAGAGAAATGAGGGGAAGGAGTGATTTCGAAGTCTATTTGTAGGGGTTGGAATGATCGGAGAGGAAAGGAACTGAAATATTAAAATATTTTTGGAAAATCAATGGAAGAGAAAAGAAATGAGCAAGGCATATATAAATTTCCACTTTTAAACATAATAAACAATATGAAACAAAAGGAAATTTAGTAAACAAATAGAATATTTTATTAAAACTTTGGTAAATAAATCTCTATTCAATTTCCTTTTTTCTTTGTTTCTATTGCCATTAGCGCTATTTTTTTTACTATTAGCGCCAATTTTTTCTGTGTGATTAGCATCAACTAGTTGCCATAAAATAAAAAGGATATATACTAAAACAATTAGAATATTTTATTAAAACTCCCGAAAAAAATCTATTTTTTCTTACTCTTTTTTTAGAAGAAAACTATATTGTATCATTTCCATCGATTTCCAGCCTTCTCCTTTCCTTACCTCTTATTTCCTCTAATCCAAATAGAGCCTAAATTCAAAATTTTAGAAATATGTGGCCTTGTCTAGAATGTGGTACTATTCACGTAAGTGTGTTTTGCAAAAGTTTTTTTAAGGGAATAGAGAAGGAGATTTTTATTAAATTAGGGACGGGTGGGAATCGAACTCTGGTTCTTACTAGAAAGTGCAATGGCATGTACCACTAGGCCAGATCTGATTCCCAACAAAAGATTATGTAGAATTATTACATATTATTATATTCTGTTACATACTAAATTATTACATTAATCATGTAATAGGCCGCTGTCTTTTTCTAGCCGTTATTCCTCTTAAATCATTAGACAACTAGGTTGTCGGGAACACACATTTATTATGGTGGTTGTCATCCCTATTTATTGTCCAGCCTGTTGGACTCCTTTGTAACTATTTGAACTCTCCTTTTTATCTTCAATAAACAGAAGAGTTGTATTCCTTCTTTTTCCAAATTCTTCATGGTATCAGAGACTACTCGGTTCTAATCTCTATTCTTCAACAAGAAAAAGAAAAGAAATCTTTCATCTTCCCCCTGAAAAATGTCGATCACTACTGCAAAAAGTGAAGGCAACTCCTCTGAAAACTCCCATATTGGATCCTCTGAACCCATTTCTTCTGTCATTTCGAGCTACAAATTGAAAGACTGTAACTATCTTTGGTGGTCAAGATCCATAAAAATGTTTGTCACTGAACAGGGTTAGATGGAGTATCTAACAGGGGCTGCTACTCAACCTGAATCCACAGATCCAAAATTCAAACTTTGGAATATTGAAAATAACTTGGTCATGTCATGGCTCATTCGATTCATGACCCCTGACACAAGTGAAAATTTTATTCTCTATGAGACAGCACAAGACATCTGGTGTGCTGCTAAAGAGCTCTACGCCAAACAAGACAACACAGCTGAGATTTTTGAAATCAAGTCTCAAATCCAAAAGCTTGAGTTAAGGTGAAATGCATGTGACTCAATACTACAACAGCCTCTCAAGAGCATGGCAACAGCTAGATTTTTTTGAAGAAATTCCCTGGGAATGCAGTGAAGACATGAAGATCTACAAAGGAATTGTTGAACATGAAAGGGTCTTCAGGTTTCTCATTGGGCTAAATCAACATCTTGATGATGCTAGAGGAAGAATTCTCGGTACAAAGCCTATGCCTACTCTCAAAACTGCCAACTCTGAAATCAGGTATGAGGAGAGTGGGAGGAGACTGATGCTGAAAAACACTCCCTCAGATGGCTTTGCTGAAAGTTCAGCACTGATGTCCAAGAGTTCCACTCAAAGACATTCGTCTACAAAAGGAAGGATGGACAAACCATAGTGTGGCACTGCAAGAAATCTAGCCACACCAATGATAAGTGCTGAAAAATACATGGTAAGCCTGAGAACTTCAAACCTCGTAAGGAGTTAAGGACTGAACACTTTAGCAATGTTGCAGACACACCTGGAAATGGGGAAGGGAATGTTGAGCCATTTACCATGGCCCAAATGGATGCACTCAGGAGACTATTCTCACAGCAATCCATCACTGGATCTCCCTCTCAAAACCACTACGATTCTGCAACTCTTGCACACTCAGGTAATCCTCTACTTGCTTTTTCTGTCATGACTAATTCCCAGTCCTACTGGATAATTGATTCTAGGGCATCCTCACACATGACAGGAAGTTTACAGTTACTCAAAAAAATTAAGAAATGTGAATCTAAACATTCTGTCAAGATTGCTGATGGATCCTCTTCTGAAGTTCTGGGATATGGTCAGGCTAGACTAACACCTGATATTATCTTGTCTGATGTTCTATATGTTCCAAACTTACATTGTAGTCTCCTCTCTGTTAGCAGACTAACCAAAGATTTGAACTGCCTTGTTACCTTCTTACCTACTTCTTGTGAGTTTCAGGATTCTCTCTCCAAGCAGAGGATTGGCAGAGCTAAGCTCATCACTGGTCTCTTTATTTTTAAGGATGATGATAGAAGTTTTATGTCCAATTATATTGTTTTTAATTGCCAAGTCAAAAATTGTAATATGAACAGCAATATGAAATGGCATTTTTGTTTGGGTCACTCCAACATTATTTACTTATCTAAGTTATTTCCCTCTTTATTTAAAAATAAAAAATCCTAATTCCCCACAACGTGAAGCCTGCCAATTATCCAAACACACTAGAATCAGTTACTCAAAGATCATGGCATTCTCCAACTCAGTAGTTGTGTTGACACCCCTCAACAGAATGGGGTGTCAAAAAGGAAAAACAGACATTTACCTGAGATGAGTAGGTCCCTGATGTTTGGCATAAATGTCCCTAAGTACCTTTGGGGGGATGTTGTTTTAACTCTACTTATCTAATTAACCGCTTGCCCTCCAAAACCCTGAAGTTTAAAACACCCAGAGAAGTTCTGCTTGATTATTTCCCTAACTATCACAATCACAGTTCTGTTGATCCCAGAATATTGGGTGCCCTGCATTTGTTCACATTTACCCTCAATTTAGAAGTAAGCTAGACCCCAAGGCACTTAAATGTGTCTTTGTGGGCTACTCCTCAAATCAGAAAGGGTACAAATGCTATTCACCTATCACAAAGAGAGATTATAACACTATGTATGTCAGTTTCTTTGAGGATAAACCTTTCTTTAAGCCTCAGGATCTTGATTATCCTTCAAACTGTCACAGTTGGGATCTAGACACCTCCATGGATCTTAGTCCTTTGATTACCTCTGTCGTCACTAACCCACAGATTGCTACTGAACTCCCCATCAACAATAGGCCTGAACCTGTGCCACCTCACCAGAGGCCTCCTCTCATCCATGTGTACTTAAGGAAACATAAGAGACCTTTGTCCCCTCCTTCCTCCCAAGGTATGACTGATGATTTGCATTCTGAAACAGTGGAGCAGTCAGGTACTCCTCCTAACCCTTCTCCAATTTCTCCTGATATTGATCTCCCTATTGCAAGGTTAGGGCATGTACAAAACATCCCTCCTACACTTTCCTCAGCTATGATAGACTGTCCCCCATGTTCTACTTATTTACTAGAAGCCTAGACAAGGAGGTTATACCTAAAACTGTCTATGAGGCTCTTAGCATCTCAGAATGGCATTCAGCCCTCCAGGAAGAGCTGAATGCCCTTCACAAAAACAGGACATGGGACATTACAGATCTCCCTAAGGGTAAGGAACCTGTCAGCTGCAAATGGCTGTTCAACATACAGTACAAACCTGGTGGGACAAACCATAAGCACAAAGCCAGACTGGTTGCTAGAGGATTTACCCAATGTTATGGTATACACTATGTTCAAACATTTGTACCTGTAGCAAAATTAAATACTATCAGAATTCTTTTTTTCCTAGCTGTAAATTTGGATTGGCCTTTACATCAATTAGATGTAAATAATGCTTTTCTCAATGGGGACCTCACTGATTAAGTCTACATGAGACTACCCCCTGGATTTGACCAAGGTGTCCCTCCAAACAGAGTATGCAAACTCAACAAGTCTTTATATGGATTTAAGCAATCTCCTAGGGTTTGGTTTGGGAGGTTTTCTAAAACTATTACAGACTTTGGGTACACTTGGTGTAACTCAGACCATGCCTTGTTAGTGAAACACATGTCTGGCAAGATCACTATCCTAATAGTATATGTTGATGACATAATTGTTACAGAGGATAATGTTGCTGGCATTCTGGAACACAGGAAGTTACTTACTAGCAGATTTGAAATCATAGACCTTGGAAGCCTCAAATACTTCCTAGATATGGAAATTGCTAGAACAAAGGATGGTCTCATGGTGTCCTAGAGGAAGTATGTTCTCCCCCTCTTGGAAGAAAATGAATACTGGGCTGCAAACCAGCCATCTCTCCCTTAGAATCGAGCCTTAAACTTGGAGATCACAAAGACAGTGAGGATGTGGACAGAGGCAGATATCAGAGATTAGTGGGGAAACTCATCTACCTTTCCCACACAAGACCTGACATCAGCTATGTTGTTAGTCTTGTCAGCCAGTTTATGCATCAGCCAAAGAAAGAACACATGAATGTGGCCAACAGACTTCTGTGCTATCTGAAATCAAGCCCTGGACAGGGCCTGGTTTTTCAGAAAAACCAATGCAAGGACCTGAAAATTTATACATATGCTGATTGGGCTGGATGAATCACTGACAGGAGGTTCACTACAGGCTATTGCACTTATCTTTGGGGCAATTGGTAACCTGGAGAAGCAAGAAACAACACAATGTCTCTAGGAGCAGTGAAGAGCTATAACTCTTGGTGTGTGTGAAGGCATGTGGATTGAAAGGGTTCTAAGGGATCTGCATATCCTACTATCTACTCCTATGAAGCTTCTGTGTGACGACCTTTACTCCATCCACATGGCTCAAGATCCCACTCATCATGACAAGTCCAAACATGTGGACATTGACAGACACTTTCTCAAGGAAAAGATTGACAACAAAGAGCTCATTGCTATTCATGACTCATCTGCTCATTGGATTGCTGGCATTCTCACCAAAGCTATTCCTCCAACTCTGTTCAAAGACTTGTGTGGCAAGCTTGGTTGTTTCAACATCTACAACCAACCTTGAGGGGGGTGTAGAATTATTACATATTATTTAATTCTGTTACAAATAAAATTATTACTTTGATCATGTAATAGGCAGCTGTCTTTTTCTAGCCGTTATTCCTCTTAAACCATTAGACAACTAGGTTGTTGGGAATACACGTTTATTATGGTGGCTGTCACCCCTCTTTATTGTCCAGCCTGTTGGACTCCTTTGTAACTATTTAAACTCTCTTTTTTATCTACAATAAACAGAAGAGTTTCATTCCATCTGTCTAAATTCTTCAGCTTACAATGTGTAAGCAGCTAAATATTAATTAGTAACTATTATGGGGAAGAGGGGGTTTCATAGCCATGCGCATAGAGGGAATAAATGGAATATACTACTCACTTAATATAACCCAACTTATTCACGGTGAACACTAGAAAAAACATATTTTTGAAGTTTTTTGTGTTAAAAATGTAATTTACTCACCTCTTCAGCATAAGCTTTGAGAAAGATGGTAATTTCGAGCACATATTAACAGCTTGTTGTGAATGAGTGAATGGGGTATACGCGTTTAAACTAATTGAGTCAAGAAACAGCGAGGATGCAGACCCAAAAAGGACGGCTTCAGTCAACCAAAACAGAGAAATAAAAATTAGACTTACTTCAATGGTGAGAGAGTGCTCTGATATATCCACAATTTTAGCTCTGAAGACATCTACCAACCACATGATCTAGATACAAAAGCCAGATGTAATCATTAAATAAAACGAATGCATAATGAAACATGCAAGTCTGAACGAAGTACTCCCTCCGTCCCAAAATATAAGTCCTACATTTTTGGTTTGTCCCAAAATATAAGTCACTTTACATTACCATTGAAGCATTTATCACTCTTTTCTCTATATTACCTCTATTTTATTATCAATCCAACCACTTACTTTACTTTATAACAATTGCATTAATAATTGTCAAAGGTTACTTTAGTTGTTTCTTCTTTGAATTTATGATTATGACATTCCATCACTTCTTTAATCTATGTGACAACTACTACAATGACTTGTATTTTGGACGGAGGAAGTACATCTTACTTGGACTAGTGGTACAACTGCACTAATAAGCAGAAGGTTTCACATTATATTGTCTTATCTGACTTGTACCTGTAAGACTTCAATTACCCTGTGAATTAGTAGGGTACCATAACAAAATAGCTTTTATGCTTGAGTCCTATATTCCAACTCGATACTTCAGTCAACAACAGACCCAAAAAAAATAAATGGATTCTTTTTTATAACATTCTCAATATGCCACAAATAGAGATATAAAACCAAATTAGCCTTGAACAGGTTTGGTCGGCAACAGGCTTGGAATCCTAAATTAGTTGCCGAGATAAAGATGAATGTTTGAAAATGTCTGTCAGTGGTTCAAAAAAGAAAATGTCCGTCGGAAAACCAATGACTAATCCACACAGCATGGAGGTTTTAAACAGTGGAGCGAAATGGTCATATACAAATTACCCCTAGGGCTAACGAGCATACTGTATCTGGCACCTTCAATAGAATTATTTCAAGAGTATCCTGACAACATGCAAATGATAAGAACGTTAACACAAAAACTCAAGGCAATTTATACCTCAGCTCTTGTATTTTGATCTGCATGGAGCTTTATCAGCATTAGTTCACGCTCTACTTGAGGTTCTTTGGACAGATCTTCAACCTGAAGGACCACATAAACTATATTAGGAATGAGGAAGGAGTACAAGAGCAGGAAATGCATTAAACTAAGAAATAGAAAGGAAAAAACATGAATGCACTTTTTTTGCTTGAGCATTGTAACACCAAATTTATGTTTTCTGATGCATCACATCTAAACATGCAGAAGAACTAAACTTCCTGGAGTAAAGGAGAAGCAACTAATGGTATTAAATGATTAAAACTTAGGCTACGGTCACACATATAGGCAGAACCGAATTGCCAACAGGCAACCAATCGTCAAACTGTTGTTCCCATGTCATGCTCCATAACCAAATTAAGCTTCCTTGTTCATTGCATAAATAAATCAGCACAGTTACTGAACCTCCTTGACTTTACAATATATCAACACACATACAGACCCACACACATCACACACAGATTTAGCAATGTCCGCACAAATGTACATTATTTTTTGCTTAGAGTCCCGGTGTAGGGGACCACCAACTGGCCTAACTAATCTAGAGTTCGGTCCGGGCGGTGCCCGCAGAGTTTGACTATTACTCGGAGGCAAAGACCTGACCTAGAGCTCTTTAACATGGGATCTCATGGGATAATTGACCTACGACCGCCCTAGGCATTCACAGGTTACTAACAGCTTTAACCAAGCGGCTGGGTTCAAAATTGTATGTCAATGAAAACAAATGTAAAAGATTGTTTATTTAGTCAAGGTTAAATTTCATTATTATTTGGACTTCTTGATTTGTGAAGATGATTTACATTGAGCTGTCTTTTAACATTATGCACAATATATAAGGGCATGTACATGCAAATTTACAGCTAACAGTTACTAATATTTCATGTACAGTATCGATACTGTTAAAAACTGATGCTAGTTTTCAGCGCAAATAATCAGCATAGTTAATAGCAGTGATTCTGAGAGATGATTTTGCTGCTGAATTCTTGGTTGGAGAATCAGAAAGCATTCATGTCAAATTAAATTGACTGCTGAATTGTAATCCTTGGAAAAAAAATTATGATAACTTAATGGCCAATCACATTAAGTTAGGTGATTCCAATAGGTGATTCCAATACAGCAATATTTTAAACTATGATTCTCCAGAGCTCTAAGTAGCACAGTTGACATATTTGGAAGTTAGATGAGAAATTCAACTAAAACGCTACAGGAGTAGCCAAAAGGGAGCCTGTTCCTGTAAATATTGCTCCTTTCACCCATAATCAACAAAGACAAAAAGACATGTGCAGTTATAAAGGTGGAGGCTCTTTCCTCAAAATTTTGAGCTCTTCCGCTGAAAGTCTCTCGAGCATTCATCCGTGATGTGGTACTATAAAAATATCAAGCTCACAAATCAGGAAGTGACATTAATAAATGGTGGATAATTACACTGATATCGACAAAGGTTTGAGATCAAGTTTTGGCCGTCACTTGAAGATATTAAGGCAAACAAGTGGTCAGGACAGACATGAGGAAATGGATCAAATGCTCATGAAAACATCAAGTATGCCCCTTTTGCATACGTCAAGAAGATATCCAGTTTAATTCAAGATCAAGCCTTAAGGCCCTAATGTTAGTATCCACATCTGAGTTGGTCCTCGAACCAACCCAGCAACTCACCTGCCAAGTGCAGGAAACTTTCAAACCCTATCCATTCCTATTACTGTGGAGAAATGTCTTGATTCTTTGTATTAATTCGTTTAATTATATGTTAGTAATCATGTTTTAGTCCCCTATGTCTCTTCATTAGAAGGAGTTGATCCTAAATCTTGTCAAGCAGGATTTACTGTTCACTAGCTGTTGCACCCTTGCAACTTGTAATTCTAGCCATTGGGCCCTCTCTTTATAATTGTAAGAACACTTATTACACCCGATAAGTGGATCTAATAAAATTCTCTCTATCCCAAAGTTCTAAAGCTTGTCTATCATTGCTTTCTACATGGTGTCAGAACCTTGATTTCTTCCACAAGCATAAAAAATGGCAATTGAGCATTCTTCAGAAGTTATATCAAAAGTATAAACCTCCATGAACTCTTCTCCTTGGAATTCTAAACTCTCTGTTATGCCTATCTCTACTCACAAGCTCAATGATGACAACTTTCCCAGTGGTCTCGCTCTGTCAGGTTGTATATCACTAGTAGAGACAAAGAAGAGTACTTGACTGGAGAAAACAAGGCATTTAAAGCTGTTGATCCATCTTATAAAAGATGGAGGGTTGATAAAAGCCTTGTAATGTCCTTCCTTCTAGGCTCTATGACTTCAACAACAGCTGAGAATTTCATTCTATATGATATTGCTGAGGAAATATGGTCAGCAGCTAATGAACTATATTCCAAAAGGGATAACACCTCAGAAATTTATGAGGTTGAGGCAAAACTGCAAGAACTTCACCAAGCAGAACGGACTATAACGGACTATTATAATCTCATGTCAAGGTCTTGGCAACAACAAGACAGCTTTGAGGGAATAACTAAGCCTTCCCTTGAGGATGCAAAGACCTATAAAGACCTGAGAGATTAAAGAAGGATCTTTAAAGTTTAAAGTTATGTTGGCCAACGGACGTGATTCGATTTATACCACTCCACTACTTTTTTAATACATTAATTATTCATTCCAATCATTCCTTACAATTTCTCTCACCAATCATTTTGTTAGAAATCCTATCTATCAGTTATCTTATTATTATAATAATATTAGTTTTATGTAATATCCTTTGTCACCTTTATTACCCTTAAATCTTATAATAATTAAGGTGTAAAGGTGTACAAAAGAGTAGTTACTTTTTTGGCCTTTTTTCTAGCTTTTAGTGGCTATGACACTGTCCTTGTTACCGTTGGAACAGTGTCCCCAGACTCACCTTTATTCCAACTAGCCGTTGGAGCTCTCTTTCTAGTATTTAAGGATGAGGTAGTTGTAATAACAATTAATGAGCTTTCTATTCTATAATAAAAAGAATACTTTCCTCATTGCTTTTTTTCAAACATCACTGTGAATTAGATCAAAAGGATTAGAAGCAAAGTGAGATTGAATAGGGTAATTAACTCTTTGATGCTTAGCAAAAATACATTCATTACATTTAAAATTTTCAGCATTTGAACCCTTACATAAACTAGGAAACAAATGTCTTAAAATTTGAAATGAAGGATGTCCTAATCTTCTATGATACATCATGAGTTTATCACTATTATTCTTGGAAAAACAGCAGGTTTTTTGAAAGGTTCCTTCATCTCCCCTTTGATCATTCACAAAATAGAGACCATTTCTTATCCTAGCAAGTCCAATCTTCCTCATTGTTGTCAACTCCTGAATCACACAGAAATTAGTAGAGAATAAAACATAACAATTTGAATCTCTAGTTAATTTCCTGATAGATACAAGGTTAGCTGACAGTTCAGGAACAAATAAGACTCCCTTAAGAGTTAAGAAATCATTTAATTTCACATTCCCAGTCCCAACAACCTTAACCGTGGAGCCATTAGCCACAGTAATGCTCCTATTAGTCTTGCAGGGAACATAGGGTTCAAACATATTCAAATCATGGGACATGTGATCAGTAGCCCCAGAGTCCACAACCCACCCCTCAGTGACCTTTTGATTTAAAAGGTTAAGAGAAGCCATACCTGAGAAAACCATAGCAGATGATGGATTTTCCAAGGTATCTAGGAACTTCCTTAACTTTTCAATCTCAGTCTGTCCAAGGATGGAGTTTTGACTTGAAGCAGTCTGATTCACCCCCTGAGTGCCTTCTTCTTTATTACTAGAATTTGCAGCATGAGCCTGGGCATTAATCTTCCCAGGTCTGCCATGCAACTTCCAGCAGAATTCCTTGGTGTGTCTACTTTTCTTGCAGTGAGTACAATAGAGATTATCTCTATCAGAGGTTCTTTGATTTTGCCTTTGATTAAAAGGCTTCTTTTCTGGAATTTCCCTAGACTCATTTGTCTTAGGAAATCCAGATCTGTTAGGACCAGCAAGTAGAGCAGATGTATAAGGTCAAGCATGACACCCCTTCTTCCTTCTTCAGCTCTAACAATAGATAATGTCTCATTTAGAGTAGGAAGAGTTTCTTTTCCCAAGATTTGAACCCTGACTGGATCAAATTCTTGGTTTAAACCAGTAAGAAAGGCAAAAATCCTCTCCTTTTCCATCATTTTCATTAAAGTGGCGGCATCATCACTATCTTTCATCTTGATGCATTGATAGTGATCTAATTCTTGCCAGAGATTTTGGAGAAGACCAGAATATTCAGTAATAGACTTGTTACCTTGTTTAGTGTTTTGAATCCTTGCCCTTATCTCATAGATTTGGGCAGCATCATTGACCTTTGAGTGAGTTTGCTTCACATGATCCCAGATTGCCTTAGCAGACTCTAGGAACATGCAAGTATCACTGATTTCTGGAACCATTGAGCTCCAGAGCCAAGACATCACCATAGAATCCTTCTCGTCCCAGTTGGCAAATTTGGGATCATCCTGAGCAGGACCAGTCCCCAGTAGGTGGCTCAGTTTGCCTCTACCTTTCAAGAAGGTTCTGACAAATTGTGACCACTTGAGATAATTTTTTCCATTCATATGCAGGCTGAATGTTTTGAAGCTCTCCAGAGGGTATGGAGTTTTCAGTAGTGATAGAATCAATGGCCATACTAGTTGCAGAGGATTCAATCATTTAGAGAGAGAAAGAAGATTTTTTGAAAAAATCCCAGAAAAGAGCCTAAAGCTCCTATACCTTGTAAGAAATAAAGCAATGAGAGAAAAATATTCTAGTCTTATTAGAATAAAAGCTCATTAAATGTTATTACAACTACCACTTCCTTAAATACACTTTAGGAAAGGCTCCAACGGCTAGTTGGATGAAAGAGGGTGCTGGGAACACTGTTCCAACGGTAATAAAGGGATAGTGGCCCAGCACCTGTTACTACTAAGAAAAGGACAAACTAACAGCCTTATTGCATCCCTAATTAGCTCCTTAATTAATAGAAGATTAAGGATAAATAAAGGGATGCAATAATTTACATATGCTACAGTACAAAAGGGTAAAACAGGAAATGGTAAAACAGGAAAAACATAGACAGAATTTCCAACAGGCCTCTCTATCTCACCTAACATCAGTGGTGCTCACTGGTTTGTCTCTTTTATAGATGACTGCACCAGAACCACTTGGATCTATCTGATGAAACACAAATCTGACTTGACTAATGTGTTTCCTGTGTTCTACAATATGATCTTCACTCAGTTCAACACTAAGATCAAGAGATTAAGATCTGATTATGCCAAAGATTACTTCAACAAGTCTCTTAATCCTTTCTTTGAGGAGAAAGGGATAATTCATGAGTCTTCCTGTGTTCATACACCCCAACAAAATGGGGTGGCTGAAAGAAAAAACAGGCACTTGTTAGAGACTGCAAGGGCACTTTTATTTCAAATGAATCTACCTAAGAATTATTGGGGAGAAGCTGTTCTTACAGCTGTTTACCAAATTAATAGGCTTCCCAGTAAAATTCTTGGAAAAAGGTGTCCCATTGAAGTTCTAAAGGGTGTTTACACTGACTTTCAAAAAACTGAGGGACTAACCCCCAAAGTTTTAGGATGTGAAGTGTTTACTCACATCCATATACCCAACAGGGTAAAACTTGATCCAAGGGCCTTAAGGTGTATCTTTATTGGTTATTCAAACACACAAAAGGGTTACAAGTGCTATCACCCTCCTACTAAGAAAATTATCATATCTAAGGATGTGACCTTTTATGAACAAAGCCCCTACTTTTCTGGGATATCTGTGACTAAAGGGGAGAATTTATCATCCGATCTAGAAAGGGATTTGTATCTCCTTGATGATAGTCCTGACTATACAAGTCAGTGGGAGAATACTGATCAGTGTGCTAATAGGGGTGATCCAGGGATTGATGAACCTTGAGATCCTCAAAATAGCCACTCACATCCCACTGAAAGTCCTAATATTGGAGATAAATTAAAAGAGAAAGATCCTATCATCTATACAAGAAAAACTTGGATGAAATTAAATGATGTTGTTCCTCTTGAAGATGTCATTCCTTTGATAATGAGTGGTCTGGATATGAGTCCTCTGGTAGTATGTCTGATGTCCCTACAATCCCTTTGGAAGAAGAGAACCTTCCCATTGATATAAGGAAAGGCAAAAGGGCATGTACTCAACATCCTCTGAGGAATTTCCTATCTTATAATAAAATCTCTTAGAAACAAAGGAATTTTATGAAAAGACTGATTCATGATTCTGTCCCTAAGAATCTAAATGAAGCATTGACCGATGAAAATTGGTCAAATGCTATGAAAGAAGAAATGAAGGCATTAGAAATGAATAAGACCTGGAATCTTGTCTCTCTCCCTAATGGTGCCAGAACAGTTGGTAGTAGATGGGTTTACACCATCAAATACAACTCTGATGGGACATTAGAAAGATATAAAGCTAGACCTGTTGCAAAGGGGTACACCCAAACACATGGGGTGGACTACTTTGAAACTTTTGCTCCTGCAGCTAAAATGAACACAATGAAAGTCCTATTGTCTTTGGCAGTCAACTTAGACTGGAAGTTGCATCAATATGATGTAAAGGATGCCTTCCTTCAGGGTAACTTGGAGGAAACCATTTTCATGGATGTTCCTCCAGGCTTTCAAACTGATAAAGGTCAGGTGTGTAAGCTAAATAAGGCCCTCTATGGATTAAAGCAATCCCCTAGGGCCTGGTTTGGAAGATTTGCCAAAAGCATGATCAGTATGGGATACAAACAGAGTCAAGGGGATCATACCCTATTTATCAAACATAATCTATCTGGGAATATCTCAGTTCTCCTAGTGTATGTTGCTGATATCATCATCACTGGGGATGATGTGAGAGGAAATACTTTCCTTAAATCTGTTCTGTGCAAAGAATTTGATATAAAGGAACTGGGAAAGTTGAAATACTTCCTAGGGATTGAAGTTCTTTACTCTGATCTAGGGATCTTTATCTGTCAGCAAAAATATATCCTGGACCTTCTCAAAGATCTAGGAAAGTTGGGGTGCAAACCAGTGGATACACCTACTGATCTTAATCATGGCCTAACACTTGCACCAGAAGATGAACCAGTGGACAAGCAATCTTATCAAAGACTAGTGGGAAGACTAATATATCTATCTCACACCAGCCCTGACATTGCTTATGCTGTCAATGTTGTGAGTAGATACATGCATAATCCTAAGAGATGTCATCAGAAGGCTGCTGAGAGGATTGTTTATTACTTAAAGAGCAGTCCAGGCAAGGGCATTCTGTTTAAAAAGGGATATCTGAAGACCATGGCTGCTTACACAGACTCAGATTATGCAGGATGTCAAGATGATAGAAGATCTACCTCTAGACATTGTGTATTCTTGTTTGGGAATCCTATAGCATGGAGGAGTAAGAAACAACCGGTTGCAGCAAGGTCCAGTGCAGAAGCAGAGTTCAGATCTCTTGCTATTGGTGTATGTGAATTACTATGGCTCAAGATCATTCTGGATGATCTTCAAATCCAAAGAATCTCACCTATGATCCTATACTCTGATAATCAGTCTGCCATAGATATCTCACATAACCCTGTGCAACATGATAGGACCAAGCATGTGGAAGTGGACAGACACTTTATCAAAGAAAAACTTGACAATGGATTGATCAAAACCGTCTTTGTTCACTCACAAGAGCAGATTGCTGATCTACTAACAAAGGGTCTTCCAAAGAAGCCTCTCAACTATCTCCTTGGCAGGCTGGGAATGATTGATATCCACTCACCAGCTTGAGGGGGGGTGTTAGAAATCCTGTCTATCTGTTATCTTATTATTATAATAATATTAGTTTTATGTAATATCCTTTGTCACCTTTATTACCCTTAAATCTTATAATAATTAAGGTGTAAAGGTGTACAAAAGAGTAGTTACTTTTTTGGCCTTTTTCTAGCTTTTAGTGGCTGGGACACTGTCCTTGTTACCGTTGGAACAGTGTCCCCAAACTCACCTTTATTCCAACTAGCTGTTGGAGCTCTCTTTATAGTATTTAAGGATGAGGTAGTTGTAATAACAATTAATGAGCTTTCTATTCTATAATAAAAAGAATACTTTCCTCATTGCTTTGTTTCTTTACACTATTCTTCATCTACAAATAAGAAAATACTAAACATTCTCTTACCACATCACTTTATTCACTCCACTGCTTTTTTACCATTATTTTATTCATTATTTTACTTTAATATAATCTCTCTCACCAATCATTACTTTATCTACATAAATTTCAAAAAAAAACTTTTCAAATTTCTAATCATTACTTCACTTTATTTTATTATATTTTTTTCCCCTGATTCGTTTCAAGTCAAAATAATTCATTTCCAAACAGACCCTAAATTTCTCATGGGTCTAAACCCCAATCTTGATGATACTTGGTATGAAACATTTCCCATCAATAAAAACTGTGTCTGAAATCAAGCATGAAAGAATACGAGAAAACTCATACTAACGGTTGTAAATTTCAGGATTTGAGTTCGAAGGAAGGGATTGGCAATGTTGAAGCTGTCTCTGGACTGTTCATCTTCAAGACCTCCTACTCTAACAAAGCTATTGACCATATTTCAAAAGGCTTCACTAGTAGTGTTACTGATTCTAGTTGTAACAAGATCCTGTTGCTTCATTATAGATTAGGCCATCTTAATTTTGCCTATTTAAAATGTTTGTATCATGAATTATTCAATGTTAAAAATGTTGATTCCTTACATTGTGAAATATGTCAATTTTCTAAACACACCAGGACTTGTTTTCTTGAAAGGGGGTATCAACCCTCTAAACCTTTCACCATGATCCATAGTGATATATGAGGGCCCTCTAAGAAAACTACTATCACTGGAAAAAGGTGGTTTGTAAGCTTCATTGATGACCATAGTACGGTTACTTGGCTATTTCTTCTAAAAGAGAAGTCGGAAGTGGGGCAAATATTCAAAAATTTATATACCATGATCTAGAACCAATTTTGTACTGAGATAAAGTACTGAAAACTGATAATGGTAAGGAATATTCTGAAAAAAAAAACCCTCACATCATTCTTCTCTGAGAAAGGAATTGTCCATCTGAGTACTTGTGTGGACACTCCCCAACAGAATGGGGTGGAAGAAAGAAAGAATATGCACCTTCTTCTGGAAGTGGCTAGAAGTGTGGTGTTTACAATGACTGTCCCCCTAAATTCCTATGGGGAGAGATTGTCCTAATTGCTACCTACCTAATTAAAAGGATGCCCTCAAGGGTCCTGAATTATAAAACACATGTCCATGTACTAAAGAGTCATAATCCTGAAATACACCTACTAAGCAACCTTCCTCTGAAAGTGTTTGGATGTACATGTTATGTACACATTCACTCTCAACACAGAGGTAAGCTTGATCCTAGGTCTATCAGATGTTTTTTTGTGGGTTACTAATCCACCCAACTAGGGTATAAATGATACTGCTCTTCAACAAAAATGTTTTATCGCACTATGGATGTCACTTTCTTGCTCTGAAATTCAGGGGGAGAGTTTCAATGAATACCATCTGGCAAGGAACATAGAAGTTCCTGAGTACAATGATGAAAAGAACACAAGAGCTACACCTCATAATCCAGAGGATGAAGTATTGGATCAATCCATTACTAAACCTATTGAGTCTGAGCCAATTCAAGAGCCTAACATAATCATCTATTCCAGAAAAAAGGAAGGCTCTCTTTCAGGAACCCAGACAAACTTGCTACAGACCTATATGAACATCATGAGTTTCAAAATATGGATACACCTTATCAGACTCATGATGGTCAAAATACGGGCACTCAAAGGTCTCCTGATACCCAGGAATCTGATAAACAGGAACATGATGTTCTAGAAAAACCTGATAATGGAGTCAATCATGATGAAAGACACATTACCCTAAGGAAAGGGACAAGAAGTTGTACTTCTCATCCCATCTACAACCTACTATCCTAATATTAACTATCACCTAAGTTTCATACTTTCACAAGCAGTTTGGACTCAATCCCAATACCCAAAGTTGTGCATTAAGCCATGACTGTTCCAGAATGGAAGAAAGAGGAAATGAATGCCCATGTCAAAAATGGGACTTACAATGTATTCTAGCCGTTGGGGCCTTCTCTTTATAATTGTAAGAATATTTATCACACCCGATAAGTGGATCTAATAAAACCCCCTCTTTCCCTAAGTTCTAAAGCTCTATTACTTTGTACAATAACAATCACAAACTCGACAGCCAAAGCTATCTTCAGTGGTCTTAGTCCGTTAAAAATGTCCACTAAGAGAAATATCCAAACGGAGAGATATCGACACCAAAGAAGGATCGTCAAATGCTATCAAAAGTGTAAGAATGAGAATAATCTCATCACGTCGTGGCTCATCAACTTCGATGGACACTGACATTGGTGAAGCAAAAAACAACTGATTGTATCCAGAAGTAGTGCAGAGGCTGAACTACAAGCTCTAGTGTGTGAAGTTATATGGATTAGAAGTCTTATATGAGCTGAAAGTTCACTGCAGCAAAACGATATAGTTAAAGTGTGTCAATAAAGCACATTCGAAATGGCAAGGGATCGTGTTCATCATGACATGACAGAACCAAACATGTAGAGATAGACATTTCATAGAAGAAAAGATTGAAAATTTTGAAGTTCATCTAGAGTTAACCCCAACAGAGGCGCAACTTGCATACATTCTTAGAAAGGCTTTAACAGCACACAACTTGAGGAGTCAAGTTGCACGTTAGGAATGTAGGATATAAACATCTAACATATCCCCACCTTGAGGGGGGTGGGTCAATAAATACTCCTCAAAGATGGTAGATAAAGTTCGTTAAAAGCAAAGTATTTACATACAGGTTGTTAGTCAACATTCTTAGCTGTTTTAACTTAGATAACATAGATTATTGGGGTTGTTACGAGTTTGTCACATAGCTTTATCTTCAAAATATAGTTAGGAAACAATTTATAAGTATTATGTTCTTTCAATAATTAAGGACTCGGAAGAGTTTGATCTACAAATCCTTTTGTTTTCCATTATTTTAGGTTGTGAAAACTTTTTTGTGCACAATGATTACTGAACATCCTGAATGAGGAGGCTGGAATTTATTTACATGTATTTCCCGAGACATTTTTTTAAGGATATTTGGATAGCATACTCTTTTGATTCAAGCCCAAATACCTTAAGCATCATAAAATACATCCAAAAAATCATGACAGCCTGGGAAAAGCTCTTACCCATCGGAGCTATAATACATTACCTTTAAAACATTCACAAGCTTGTTGAGCTGTTCTACAACTTGCTGGAGAACCTTTTCTGTTCCAGAGACAACAATTGTAAAGAGTGCCTTGTCCTCGTTCAGGCCAACAGCAAGTGACTCGATGTTGTAGCCCCTCCGAGCAAAAACCCCAGCTATACGGTTTATGATCCCACTTTCATCTCCAACAAACACAGAGATTGTGTGCCGTTTCATCCTGAAAAAATGCATTCTCTGGCATTAGACAAAAGTCTAAACATTTTCTATATGCCCTCATGAAACCCGGACTTGCATAAGTCAAAGATCAGCAAGAAAACAAAATCTTCTCTTTCATCCATTCTAGTATTAACCTGGCAAATACCCGTTTAGAAAAGAAAAAGGAGGTACCCTCTAAAGTTCTAATCCATTAGTCAGAACCCCAACTTGCTTAAGTCAAAGATCAGAGAGAAAACCAAAAAAGTGCATCATTTTCTTTCATCTGTTATGATATATACCTGGCTGATATTCATTTCAAAAAGCAAACGGAGGTTCCCTCTAAGGCTCTAGACCATAAGTCAACTTCATATTCATGCAAATTACAACATCAGATACTAAATAAGTAATACTTAAAACAAAAAGGAGACCACCATTTGATTACTACATCAAAAATCAGTAGTTGCAGAACTTCGCTAAATTTGAACATTCCACTACTACCCCTGGTTTCAATAAAATACTGTCACGTTTTTGGCCTGATTTGCAAATTAAGTACAGAGCTTTTAACAAAACACTCCTAATTATCCTGAATACCCTTTATTTTAAGTAACATTTCCTTTTAAAAAAAAGTACCAATTTTGGCTAATACTGAATAAGCTCAAGGTTTTTGTAGAATATTGGGTTATATAGAATCCTTTTGTCAACAGGATCAAACCATCGCCAAAATCAAACTCAGAGTGAAGTATCGTTGATTGAGTATCCAAAAAATGGACGTTGAATAGATAAGGATTGGTAGAAATTCCCACTTGAGCAATTCATCAATGAAATCTTGAAAAGAACTGGGCATTATTTTGAAGTACAATTCATTACAACTCACCTAAGGAATAGACAATTAGAACACTAAATCTAACGTAATGCAGCTGGATTAAATCTGAATAGACAAAAACAACATGCACTAAAAATATTCCACGTTAATTCAAAAAAAAAAAAAATATTCCACGTTCCGTACTACCTCGAAGAACTAGGCGCAAGCGGTGGTGGTTGACGAGGTGAGGACGCATCGGCGGCCAATATACTCGCTGCATTATAGGGGCCGCTGCCACCGCTGGTATTTGTGCTCGCATGAACAGCGACCGGAGATTGTAACAACATTCTGCTATTATTCTTCATCAGCATCCCGGACTCTAGTTTATGACACATTGGTGCTGGCCTCGGCGCTGGTATATTAGTCTCAATGCCCGTCACCGGGAAATGGCGAACCACAGCCGCCGCCGCCATTGTTTTTGTTTCTGCTCCACACTTGGAGATGCTCTTCGCGGAAGTAGTTGTATTTACTGTGAAAATAGAATTAGATTTTTTTTTTTTTTTTGAAAACCGTGAAAATAGATTTAGTTAGAGCACATACAAGAAAATATAAAATAAAAAAATTTGGGTTTAAATAGGATATTTATAAATAAATAAAAACTGTACAATCTGTTCGAAAACAAAAAAAAAAATATACTGCACTAATATTATCAAACTACATTATTATCCATGTCATGCTAGATGTAGTTCTCGTGTCTTCCATATAGCTTGGGTGATACACACCAATTTAGGGGCCCTGTGGCGATCGTCATGGTGGAATTCTTCGTTGCGCCAATACCAAATATTTGAAATTAGTTCCCGAAATAGAAACCTCCAGAAGACGATGTTATCTTTCTTGTACATGTCCTTTTTGTAAACAATTGTCAAGCCAGGCTGGGACATCATGGGTGTTGAAAAATTCGTGCCAATATTGGTGGTGCACGATATCTTTCCACATTCAATGGATCCAACAACAATCTCTAATGGCGTGAAGGATGGATTCATTATAGCTTCCACAGGATGGACACGAATCATCGTTAATAACGTGTCTCGCAGTAAGTGTGCCAGCTGTGGGGAGGGAGTTCATACGTATGAGCCAGAGCAGATGGTTGCCTCGAATTGGGCCTTTGATATTCTAGATTCGTTTCCAATTCACACTATCATTACTCCCTTGGGTTGAAATTTACGGACTTCATGATAGGCCAAGCTCACCGAGAATTTTCCGGAGGGGTGGCCGGCCCAAGAAGGTGCTCCTGATTCGTCCAAAGTGAATATCTCTCGCAGTTCATTCGCAGCAAAAACAAATATGTCGCCATATAAAAGAGGAGGTCGGCTTCGGAGTCGCAAAAGGTGAACCGTATTTTTGTGTCATAATCTGCACCCAAAGTTTGTTCGGATCTGTCAAAATTTGCCACACGAGTTTTGCTAAAAATGCAGTATTCATCTATCGGGCTTTGCGTATTGCTAAACCACCATGAGGTTTGGGTCGACAGATATTTTGCCAAGCTACATGGTGAATTCTCCGCTTTTCTTCGTTTTCAGCCCAAAAAAATCCACGGGCAAGCCTGTCCAATTCATCCGTTATAGAGGCTGGTAATTTGACCGTCTGCATGTGGTAAAAATCCGTCATGGTAAGCACTGTTTGGGTGAGGATGGCTCGACCAGCAGCCGAGAGAGAGTTAGCTTTCCACGCCTGAAGCTTGGACCAAACTTTATCAACAATGAAGGTGAAGTCCTCTTTTTTAACTCTTCCATGGTGCAACGGAACGCCAATGTATTTTTCAAAGTGTTGGGTGTGTGTCATTCCGAGGACTTCCGCAATATAACTAGTGGTTTGAGAGCCGATATTAGAGGAGACTGCAAACTTTGATTTCTCAATGCTAACTTTCTGGCCCAATATAGCACAAAATTCTTGTAAGACTCGATCCATTTCCTTGGCTTGATCAATAAAGGCTTTAGAAAAAAGAATAAGATCATCCGTGAAAAAAAGATGAGAAAGCCGTTGTCCACCCCGTGAAACTGTTATCGGTTTCCATTTGCCATCATTTATTGAAGAATTTATCATCTGACTTAACACCTGCATCACAAGAACAAACAAATGCGGGGCTATGGGTCCCCCTGTTTGAGGCCACGCCGTGGGGTGAATGCCTCAAGAGGGTGACCATTCCAAAGGACCTTCAGGGAAGTGCTGGATAAGGAGTACATAATAAGATCAATCAGACCACTGCAGAAGCCAACCAACTGAAGAATGTGTCTTAGGAATTACCAGTTAACCCTGTCATAGGCTTTTTCTAGATCCACTTTAATAATCATAATACCTTTCCGACCCGACTTTCGTTTCATTGTGTGAAGAACTTCTTGAGTGATAATAATGTTGTCCGATGTCTGTCTTCCGGGAATGAAAGCTTTTTGGCAATTTTCCGCGAGTTTGCTAATCACTAGACGCAACCGATTGGCAATAATTTTGGTTATAATTTTTGCGGACACATTAGCGAGTGCTATCGGGCGGAGCTGAGTAACTGATTCCGGCGAATGAACTTTCGGCATTAGCGAGATGAACAACCTGTTTGCCTCAGAAGGAAAAGAGTGCCTCTGGAATGCGTTAGTGACCCAAGTAATAACAGACTCACCTACCACTTCCCAGTTGTGTTGGAAGAAAATCGGGGGGGAAACCGTCCGGCCCTGGTGATTTGAAAATATCAAATAAGGATGCTCGTATTTCATTGCTGCTGACCAATCTGTTAATAAGTCTTCTATCTGAGTGGCAGAGGGTCGGGACGCGGAGGTTTTCCGTGAAAAGATCAACTGGTTCCTCTCTGTATAAGTCAATAAAGAACTCACGGACCATATGTTGAAGCAATAAAGGGTCATTGATCCAATCGCCATTGGTATTCTTTAGATAAGTAATATTACTTCTCCCCCGTTTTCGAATGGTAGAAAGGTGAAAATATCTGGCGTTTCTCTCTCCGTTTTCAATACAATTCAGTCGCGATTTCTGGAGCCATTATATTTCCTCTTGATCAAGTATTTCTTCATATTCTTGTAGTAAGTCTCTGTTAAGATCACTTAGGAATTTTGAGGGTGCTTTCGAAAGTGCCATTTGAATACCATTAATGCAAGCTTGGCATCTGGCCTGTCTATGGAAAATGTTGCCAAAGACATTTTTATTCCAACGCCGTAAATCAGAAGCAAGGGACATCAGAGAGAGGTGCAGGAAATCCCCAGAGTTCAGCCAGACACTAACCAAAAAATCCCGAAAAGCAGCATGTTGCAGCCAGCAAGCTTGGAAACGGAATGGTCTAGTGAGTATGCCATGGTTTACTTCCGGTTCTAGCGCCAAAAGAATCGGATGGTGGTCGGAGTGAGTACGAGGAAGATGAAGAACTGTCGAAGTTGGAAACCGGTCCCACCGTTTATTATTTCAAGGAGCTTGATCGAGGCGTAATTCTATAGCAGAGAGAGAATGAATCGAGTTGGACCATGTGAATTCAGGTCCTTGGTAGGGTATATCAATAAGGCCGCACATATTAATTGCCCTTCTCATCCGTTCAACAGAGGGCCTTAAAACCGGTCGACCACCCCGTTTATCATCATCATTAACCACTTGGTTGAGATCACCAATAATACACCACGGAGTCCGAATAAACATAGCCGCTTCCTAAAAACGTTCCACAATTCTTCACGAATAATGGGAGTTGGCGAAGCGTAAGTCAAAGATAGAATCCAAGAAACCATGTGATTATCAACTACTGCCAGAAACATTGTTAGGTTGGCAGCAAAAAGTAAACGCAAATCTACAACTGAGTTATCCCAGAAACACCACAGACCACCACTGAACCCACGAGCTTCAATTGCAATCAAGTTTGAGAAATTAAAATTGCGTAAAATATGGTTGCCCTTAGTGTATGAACTCTTATTTCCATAAGGAATAAAATATCCGGATGATGGACCAAAACTAAATCTTTTAAATGGCGATAGAACGAGGAAGAGGCAACTCCTCGACAATTCCACGATAAAATTTTCATTGATCAATAATGGCAGGAAGAGAGGGTTGTCCAGAGACAAAACATACTTGTGAACGATTATCCATAACTGATTTAAGTGCATCATTTACCAACGGGTCCGGAGGGTTATTTTTAACATAAGCAGAGTCATGACGAGTGGCACTCTCTATTGCAACCATTTCATCAACTACCATGGCCTCTTTTAAGGCGGCCCCAATTGCGGTAATACGACTGTCGGAATCTTTAGTCACATTTGTGATGTCTGTGAGGGGGAAACGGAGAAACTCAATGGTTTACCAAGAGTAGGAGCTGGAAAAGATACCGGAGTGGACTCGGAATTGCCACGAACTGGAGTTGTCTAAATTTGAACTTTGTTTGAAGCTACGGGGATACCACATCTTCCTCGGCCACGGGAACCCGTTAACCGGTTGCTTCTGCTAACTTGGCGGATTACCGGTGAGGAAGTGACTTGATTAAGAGCCTAAAATTGATGTTTCAAAGTCTCCACAGGAGTTGGAGCATCACCGGAGCCAATATCATGTTCTTGCAAGGCTGCGAACCTAGAACCAGTGGGTCGGGTTTCCAAATAATTCACGCAGGCTGCTCGGTTCTTCTTTGGGCAGGGGCACTTGGATCTTCAGCAGTAGGTGTATTTGTCTGTGATACATTTTTCTGAGCCGTATTGCATCGTCTTCGGTTCATGGCAAACATCCGGGGAGAAAGGGATTGGCTTCTGTGGGCATTTTGGGAGGTTCAGTAGGTGGACTAGCCGAGGTATCCATGTCTGAGGCCTTATGGGGACAATTCTCAGTCTTGTGGCCGTAAGTGCCACATTCAAAGCAAATCATGTGCAGCCCCCATATTCAATTGTATAGAGATCATCATCTAGCAATACCGCAGTCGGAAGAGGTTTATTCATTTATATTTCCACACAGACCCTAGCATATTTTCCCCGTTGATTGCCGAGGGAGGTGGCATCGACTTTCTTAGCATTTCCCAGACAATTCCTCACTTCAATCAAGGTTTCTTCCTCGAAATATTCGATAGGCACTCTAGGTATCCTTGCCCAAACTAAGGTGGATTGAATGGGCTCGTTAGAAGGATGGAAAGAAGGCCTCCACTTTGAAATCGTTATGTAGTGATTTTGTATGAGCCAGGGGCCGTTTTGGAGCACATGGTCATAGTCTTCCTTACTCACAAATCGGACAATGTAGTAACCATCTTCAAGATCTGTGAATTCGATATGTTTACCCTTTGACCACATATCCGTCAATCGAGCTTGTAGAAGCTTGAAGCTGACATTTATGCCTAATACCTTTATAATCAACGCGCTCCTCCAAGGCTTCCACATTGTTTTTAGTTTCTCTTACGGAATGTGGACTTCCTTCACGCCGGACAGGGTCACTGGCTTTTTCGCGGCCTTCTGTTTCAAATAGTGGTCCATAAAACCCACCATGTCTTCTCCCGTTTCGTTGTCCTCGGTGTACAATTCATGGAATACTTTAGCCGGGCGAATGACATCAACCCCACTACGGAGGTTCCACACAGATTCACCGACAGATGGCAACGGAGCTTCCTCGACAGCTCTTTGCTTGAGATGACTTGAGTTGCGATTCAGGAGGTCTTGCTTCTCACTAGATGGAGGAGGGAGGACTCCCTGCATTTGGATTGACAGGAAATCGGCAATGAGGTGAACGACGGCAGAGCAGAGTCGCGGCTAGGTTTCAGTAAACTATCTTTCTTTCACCGAAGGAAATTCGTTAAGTTAATGGAATTTTTGAAATAAATCTACCGCACTTCGGATGAGAAAATATAAATTCACGTGACTCTACTGGTCTTTTTTTGATTTTTTTTTCAGATCGTGTAATGCCTGACATCATTTTTTCAAGTTTCCTACGGGTTTCCTCAAAAAAAAAATCTATGGAAATTTATACGGACATAAGTCAACCCGTGCAAATTAACACGGGATCTATACACCCCACATGTAATTTAAAAAATGGCCAAACCATGGAAGCCACGTGTAAATTTGAACGTTGTTGGTCCAAGCCCGTGCAAATTTGCACGGCTTAGATCCACCACGAGGTAATTTACATGTATGGTGGGTGTATCTGCCAATATTTCAAATTGCATAGGATGTGTCATCAGGCCGTGTCGATTTGCAATTGGCGTTTCATGCCTTGTGCAATGGCCATTCCTTGAGTACACGCCACGTGTGAATTTTCACGGGTTGGTGACACGTCCCGTGCCTTTTCTAACGTTTTATCTGAGAATGGTTTCCTTCTTCCTCACAATTGCATATTCGGTTTAAGGGGAAAAAAACATAGAGCGTGATAGAGTAATTGAGAAATTATGATTCACACTTGAATGGTTGTGGTACAACGTACGTTTATAGGTACAATAGAGGTTTTTAGATCCATAATCTCTATAATACAAAATACAAATTATCTATCATGTATCTCTATCTACTATTAAGAGCCAAAAATGCCCTCTTCTTGTGTGTCCACATATGTATTTTTTGAGGCAAAATGTACAGGTGACACGTGCCCTTCTTACCATATATAATTTCTTTTATCCCGTTTTTTTGGACTTATTGCAGCACAATTAATATATTCTATTTTTTTTTGTTTTCTTTTTTCCTTCTAACAAGTGTCGGGAAATTTTCAAATCCCTATCACCTCAGCCGATTGCAAAATGGGTTTGCGATTTCCATCATTCCAGAAATCTCGGATTCCCATGGGGAAGAAGGATTTTACCATCCGGCAAAGATTTCACTGCAATTTATCCAGTGGTGCCTACACGTTTTAGAACGAAGTAGGTCTAATCAGGGACTATAAAGCTGGGTCAAGAAGCGGCGACTGATGGAGAGCGGAAGAAGCTTTTTACACGGTGGATTATCTATCTACTATTAATAGCCAAAAAATGCCCTCTTCTTGTACGTCCACGTATGTATTTTTTGAGGCAAAATGTACAGGTGACACATGTCCCTCTTACCAAATATAATTTCTTTTATCCCATTTTTTTGGACTTATTTCAGCACAATTAATATATTCTAAATTTTTTTGTTTTCATTTTTCCTTCTAAGTGGTGTCAGGAAATTTCCAAATCCCTATCACCTCAGCCGATTGCAAAATGGGTTTTCGATTTCTAGTGATGTTAAACGAACAGAGCCGCTCGTGAACAAGCTCGTGTTCGGCTCGTTAGTGTTCGTGATCATTTGTTCATTTAGCTTAACGAGCCGAGCTCGAACATGACTGTAGGCTCGTTTGCTTAACGAGCCGAGCTCGAGCTTGGTTCGCGAACGTTCGATTATGTTCGCGAACGTGCTTATATAATGTTTGCGAACATGTTTGTGAATATGCTTATATAATGTTCGCGAACATGCTTATATAAATACATCAATTTACAGCAACCTTGACTCAAAAGAGGATAATTCATTCATCTAATAGATATTATAGATTTGATTTATATAATATTTAGATATTTTTATAGTAATTTTAGTTGTGTAATATATGTAATTTTAATGTCTAACATATTATTTTTACATTTGCACTTTATGTTTTATATTTTAACGAACCGAACTCGAGCCGAATTCGAGCCAAAGTCGAGCCAAAAGGAAAAAAATATGTCTAACGAGCCGAGCTCGAACGAGCTCGAACATTTCATCTTTTAAACGAGCCGAGCTCGAACAGAATTTTTTGTTCGTTTATCAAACGAACGAGCTCGAACGAGCTCATGAGCTAAACGAGCTCGAGTTTGAACCACCAATACTCAGCTCGGCTCGGCTCGTTAACAGCTCTATCGATTTCCATCATTCCAGCAACCAAATCTCGGATTTCCATAGGGAAGAAGGAATTTACCATCTGGCAAAGATTTCATTGCGATTTATCCAGTGGATTAAGCGACGCCTACACGTTTTAGAACGAATTAGGTCTAATCAGGGACTATAAAGCTGGGTCAAGAAGCGGCGACTGATGGAGAGCAAAAGAAGCTTTTTACACAATGGATTATTTCTAAGGATGTTATGCGATCGAAGGCTTTTACACGATGGGTGTTTTATTGAAGGTTTTTATCTAGTTAATAGCATTATTTTTTTCTTTTTCTTCTCTGTATATAATTGACGTGGTCTTTTCTAGTGCTATTCCAGTCCTTAACCGACAGTGTATCGGGTCAAACTCGTAGTGCTAGTATGGTGAGTCGTGTGTCGAATCCTCGGGAAACGTATGGTAATTCGAGTGTGGCTAAACACCAAAAAGCTATTATTAACTCAATCTAAGTCGCAATTTTTCTTTTTTCTATTTAGTAACCTTAAAACAAGAAATAAATGCATAAAACTAAAACGTATATATATAGATACAAAAATATATATATAAGCATATAGAAATACAAATATATATATAGATATAAATATATATAGGTACCAATACAATATATAAGATATAAATACTAGTAATATTATTAAAGACTAGCCAAGAATACGTCACTGAATCAGTATCTCTTTTTAGTAGAAATAGATGTGCTCGAACTTTCCTTATTTTAAGGTGAATCAATTATATGTGAATCGGTGTATTCCTAAGCTAGACAACTCCTTCTCACACGAGCGTATGAAATTGTCATATGTCAAATTGTCATCGCTTAATCTCCACAACCGCCCCATGCTAATCTCGCTTAGTCCGAACAGTACCGAGTACAAATCTACCCCGGATAAAAGAGGTTATTCCGTTTGTCGACGGCCGATGTTATTCAAGAGGCTCCGGTTGTCAAGCGGATCGATTTAACACAAACGGTGTAGTTTCAATTAAACTCGTGATTTTAACATTATTAAGATCTCGAGTACAAATTTCAATAAGATTCATCTTTCCAGGACAAATCGCCCCCGGGTAGGAAATCGGATTCCGTTGTCACGTTTTCACTCGGCCAATTTTACCCTCCGGTTTTTCTATCCTTTATCTCATATCCTAACTTCTCTCGGTCGTTCATCATTAGGTTATATGTTGCGATTCATCTTGATTAATTACGTCAATCCGAATATTATCAATACGTTGCAAGATAGAAAAAGATTCATTATAATCGATTTTAATTCAATTTTAACATAGTCATCATCTATTTCCCTAAAAAGATAAACTAATTCAATTTCATATCTTAGCTAGATATAAAGTTAGCCTAATATCATTATAACTAATAGATAGATACTAATAACAAAAAACAAACATAAATACATTAAAAAGTTACCAGATTACAATTGTAGCGTCAGAGCCGTATTCTCCGGAAATAGCAACTCCTTTAGCAACAACGAGCCTTGATAAACCTTCTAAGTACTAAAACGATACTTATACTACAGTATTATTTCGACAGAGTGTCGTTTACGGTATTTACAGAACTACAAACTAGATTAAGATAATATATATATATATAGAAGTGATATATATATATTGGTACAACTCCATCAAGCTGCAAATGAGGAGTATTTATAGAGTGCATCACAAGGCCGGCGCGGGCCGGTGTAGTACCGGCGCGCGCCGGTGCTACAGTGGAGATTCTCTCCTGACAGTCCCCATGTGCTGGTGCAGAGAGATTCCGGCTCGGGCCGGGTTTTTTCGGTTCGGGCCGGATCTTGAAAAATATCTTTCTTCCGTTTCTTACTGTTTCGGTTTTAATTCTTCAGTTTTCTTTCACACGTACCCTGAAACAGTCAAAAACACGAGCCACAATAATTTTGATCATAAAAACTATAAGTTTTACTAAAATAATAACGATAATATCTATTTATAACGATTTCGATTTTTATGTGTTTTTAGATATATTTTTATAGAATTTATACGATATTATCGTAAATACGATATAAAAAGTCATATAATATGGTTATATTTTTATCATACATCAACTACTCCCCACTTAGCTTTTGATCGTCCTCGAGCAAAATAAGCGATAATATATTGTGGAAATATTACAACATTACTTCAAATAGATCGCGAGTCCGTCGAAGTTCAAACAGGTGCCCAAGAAATCGGAGTTCGTACAGATATTTTGTACACTTTATTTAATTGTAAAAGACATATTAATTGTGATACATATAAACAATTAATATGTCAAACTCTAGTTTACTTTATGTCATGACATAGCTTTTACTTTTACTTTTGCATGCTTGCCGCCCACATCTACATACTCAAGTGGCCGCCCAAGCTAGCTTGCTAGTCTCTCTCAATTGTATCTATTTATACACCTCTCATATCAATGAATAAACTAAGTTGAAGTTTACTCAAGTATTATTTACTTTCTCAAACTCTCTTCATGGTAGCAGAGCCTTACTGAGTTCTAAAATCCGCTGCAAAACTCAGTTCCTTTTCAGAAAAATGTCAACATTATCTGAAGTTTCATCTTCTTCAGTAGACTCACAGCTGCCTCAGCAGACTGGGATAACTGAACACTCTTCTTTTAGAAATCATAAACTTGATGGTAACAATTACTTGCTATGGTCAAGGTCTATGAAAATGTATATCTCCGGCCAGGGCAAGATGGGATATCCGTCCGGTTCCAAACCCGCCCTCGCTCGAAACCGACCCCAAGTTTGAAGCATGGGACACGAAAATAACCAAGTCATGACCATCCTCACGAGGTCTATGACAAAAGAGATCCATGAGAACTTCATGATGTATGACACTGCTAAGGAAATCGGGGATAATGCCAGAGACCTTTACTCAAAAAAGGACAATACATCTGAAGTCTATGAACTCGAAGCTCAGATTCAAAACTGCAGACAAGGAGATATGTCTGTAACTCAATATTTCAATCAACTATCTAAGGCATGGCAACACCTAGATATGTTGGAAACTCACACCTGGAATGATGTCAAGGATGCTGCTCTATATAAAGACATCATAGAAAAGAAGAGAGTATTCAAGTTCCTCACTGGGCCGAATCCTACTCGATGATGTTAGAGGTAGAATTCTAGCTACTAAACCTCTCCCAAATCTCAAATCCATGTTTGCCGGGGTCAAACATGAGGAAAGCAGAGGAAAGTGATGCTACCGAACTCCCCGCCGACAACCCTACCGAGAGTGCCACCCCGCCGACCGTCGTGAACCCTACCGAAGCTTACGAAGCCTACCGATAAACCGGGAAGCCGTTTCGTGACCACCGCAAACGCACAAATCACACCAAGGACACTTGCCGGAAACTACATGGCAAGCCTAACTCCTCCAAGACCTCAAGACCTCGCCAAGGAAAGTCGTGCGTACACATAAGTGAGGAAGAAGATGACAACAAAGTTGAATGCACAAACTTGTCGCATTCAAAGCCTTCCTAACTCAACAAAAGGAAGGTAGTCACTCTACCGACATAGCCTCTCATGCCGACAGTAAATTCTACTCATCTATTAGTAATGAAACATGGATTGTTGACTCGGGGCCTCATCCCATATGACCGGTAATAAAAATCTCATTACTCAACTTATGCCATGTCCCCAAATTCACAATATTAAGACTGCTGATGGATCTATTTCTAGTGCAAAAGGTTTTGGTAAGGTGCAACTTACTAATAAGATATGCCTGCAGGATGTCCTATTTGTTCCAAAATTAGATTGCAATCTCATATCTGTCAGTAAACTTACTAAAGATTTGAAATGGACTGTTGTTTTTAATGAGAATCAGTGCACTTTCCATGATCATTCCTCAAAGGCAAGTGATTGGGACCGCTAAACCTTGCTCGTGATTGTTTGTGGTCAACCCCGCCGAAGACGTAAGACCGAAGACCGAATCGCCTCAAGCCACTCGCACTCAAAACCTAGACAATATCATGTTATGGCATTATAGACTAGACATCCCGCTTTAGTTATTTAAAGTCTATAGATCCTAAATTGTTTAAAGGTTGTAATTTGAATGATCTTCAATGTGATATTTGTCAATTTGCCAAACTCACCAAATCTCGTGTATGCAAAATTACCTCACTTACCTTCCACACCATTCACCTTAATTCACAAGGATGTATGGGGACCCTCAAGAGTAAAAAGCATAACAGGGAAGAGGTGGTTTGTTACCTTCATAGATGACCACACCGTAACCACTTGGTTATTTTTAATGAAGGATAAATCAAGTTGGATCCATCTTTCAAGAGTTTTACAACATGGTCTCCACTCGCCTTGACACTAAGATCAAAATTTTGAAGACCGACAATGCCCTTGAATATTATGAGTCTCATCTCGCAATTTCTTGATGGATAAAGATTGTCCATATCGCAGAGCAGTGTTGAAACTCCTCAAAAAATGGGGTTGCCGAGAGAAAGAACAGCATCCGCTAGAAATGGCTAGGTCTATCATGTTTACCACTAATGTTCCAAAATATATGTGGGGTGAAGCTATATTGACCTCCACATACTTAATCAACGTACTTCCCAAAGGGTACTAGGCTTCAAAACTCCAATCAAAACCCTACTAACCACACACTCCCGCCCCCATCTTATTTCCCGCTTACCTCCAAAAATCTTTGGTTGTACCGTGTTTGTCTATATCCATGCCCAACACAAGCAAACTTGATCCCAAGGCTCACAAGTGCATTTTCTTAGGATATGCAAAGGACAGAAAGGCTACAAGTGTTACTCTCCTTCGAAAAGAGATTTTACAATTCTATGGATGTAAATTTTTTTGAAAGGACTCCCTACTACAAAGAAGTCCACCGAGGCGCTCACCGATGGAAACCTAATTGAAATTGACCTAAACCCTTTCCCTCAAAGAAACTCTTAACCTCACAGATCGTCGATACTCACCCTTACCGATCCTCAAAAACCCCCGTACCCGATACTACCGAACCCGATACTACCGACCCGCAGCCCGCACCCTAAGCCTACCGACACTCGCATTCTACGCATCCCCGCGTCCGCCGAAATTGATGATAGGCCTATTGCTCTCGTAAAGGGAAAGAGATCTTGCACCGATCACTCTATTCATACTTATTTATCTTATGATCGCTTGTCTCCTCGTCTTTGCCATGTTTACACAGACTTGGACTCTCACTCTATTCCTAAAAATATTCGGAGGCTCTTCAAAATGATAAGTGGAAGGTCGTCGTTAAAATAGAGATGACCGCCCTCCCGGATAATCATACTTGGGATCTCACAACTCTTCCAAAAGGCAAAAAGACAAGCTTACTGCAGATGGTTATTCACTATCAAATACAATGCCGATGGTACAATTGACAAGTACAAAGCCGATTGGTAGCAAGGGGATTCACTCAAACTTATGGTATTGACTATAAGGAAACTTTTGCACCAAAGGGGCAAAACTCAACACCGTCGTGGTTTTGATCTCTCTAGCCGTCCAACCGGACCGGCCTCTACACCAATTGGATATCAAAAATGCTTTTCTCAATGGTGATCTCACCGAGGAAGTCTATATGAATGTACCTCCCGGTTTTGTCAATCCTCACACTCGTGGCAAGGTATGCAAACTCGTAAAATCTCTATATGGCCCGAAGCAATCCCCAAGAGCCTGGTTTGGGAAACTTACTACCGTGGTCAAAGCCGCCGGATATCATCAATGCAACTCAGATCACACTATGTTCATCAAGACAACCAACCAGAGAAGGTCTATTCTTCTTGTATATGTGGATGATATCATCCTTACTGGAGATGACTCTACTAAGATTCAAAATTTAAAGACTCTACTGGCAAAGGTGTTCCAAGTTAAGGATCTGGGCTACCTCAAGTACTTTCTTGGTATGGAAGTGGCTAGAAACACCAAAGGCATTTCGCCTCCCAAAGGAAGTATGTATTGGATCTACCGAAGGAAACCGGCATGCCGGGATGCAAACCCGTCGTATCCCCGAGACCCCAAGAACACCCTATCGCATGGTGACATTGTCGTCGTAAAAGAACAATATCAAAGGCTTGTAGGTAAACTCATCTACCTTTCTCACACAAGGCCCGATATTGCATATGGGGTTAGTCCGGTCGGGCCAATTCATGCACCGCTCTACCGAGCAACATTGGGATGCCGTGAATAGGATACCGAGATATTTAAAGTCCACTCCCGGCCAAGGCCTCGCACTTCACCAAGTCTACCGATAGATCAATCAAGGTCTACACCGATGCCGATTGGCCGGATGTCACATTGACAGACGATCTACCACAGCTATTGCTCATATGTATGGGGAACCCGGTTACTTGGAGAAGCAAGAAACAACCTATCGTGTCAAGAAGCAAGCGTCGAAGCCGAACTCGTGGCACTTGTACTTGGCATTTGTGAAGCTCTATGGCTAAAAAGTGGTACCGACCGAACTTCAAAGAACCTCCTCGAACCTATCACACTCGTCGTGATAATAATTCAGCCTTATGCATGGTCGAAGATCCCGTCCATCATGATAAAACCAAGCATGTGGACATTGACAGACACTTTCTGAAGGAAAAGATTGATGCCAAGATTATTCAACTCCAGTATGTTCCCTCAGCAGATTAGAATGCTGATATTCTTACCAAGGCTATTCCACCTCTTATGTTCAGCAGACGTAGTAGCAAACTTGGCTGCATCAACATATACAAACCCGCCTTGAGGGGGTGTGTGGAAATATTACAAAGATTACTTCGGCCAGAGATCGCCGAGTCCGTCGAAGTTCAGCAGGTGCCCAAAGCAAATTCGTGAGTTCGTACAGATATTTTGTACACTTTATTTAATTGTAAAAGATATATTAATTGTGATACATATAAACAATTAATATGTCAAACTCTAGTTTACTTTATGTCATAGACATAGCTTTTACTTTTACTTTTGCATGCTTGCCGCCCACATCTACATACTCAAGTGGCCGCCCAAGCTAGCTTGCTAGTCTCTCTTAATTGTATCTATTTATACACCTCTCATATCAATGAATAAACTAAGTTGAAGTTTACTCAAGTATTATTTACTTTCTCAAACTCTCTTCATATATAAACTGTTATAATGCAAACAATATAGTTCTTCTAGATTAAATTTCTAACTCAGTAACGTATGCTGTCAACATTATAATCATATTAATTTTATCTATCTAAGATTATTAAAAAAATAAAAAGTGTGTATAACTTAATAAATTAGTTATAAAATATTATCTAAATGAAATTCTACATGAATTACTTAATAACTATAAAATAAAATACTTAGAATAATTTTGTAATCGCCACTATATGAAATTTCGGAATCAAGGACTAAGTCAAGTAGTTGACAAAATGGCTTATAACGTTCAGGCTCAGGGTGTTTGGCTAATCGAAAGGATAACAAAGGAAAATCAAAAGAAAATAGAGGCAAGTCGTACGTACTTACACCTTCAATTTCTGATCAAAAAAAATACCTTGATTAGTAACATCCTGACACTGTTTTGTTTTTTTTTTATTTTTTATTTTTTTTAATAAACAAACATATCCAAACTCATTACCAGCATCGACTATCTTTCAAGTGTCATGAGGTGAGTACGGATACATCAGCATTTAATTATTTCAACTTTTTCTTTTTCTAGAGAATAACACTTTTTGATAATAGATTGCCTTCCGAATAATATTTATTCCAATCTCAGCATATACCATTATTGAATTTCGATGTCGTCACCGCTATCCATAAGTACATACTAAACTTGCGGGATTCCAAGGAAATGTAGACCAATTTAAGTTAAGGGTCGGTTATATCTAGTTAATCATAATGGCTAATTTCGAGTGAGGTCTTGATCACTCTGCAAGGCTGAGGTGGGGACAAAAATTGGTAATTACATTCGGGTAGGCTTATTTGGCCATAGTTAGTCAAAGTAATGCCAAAAATCTCATCATTCCTAATCATTAACACAAACAAATATATTACAATATTAAAAAGTACAAGTTAACTACTAAATACTACTATAAACTAAAACTAAGTTAATCTAAGTTATGATTAAACTAATTTATTCTAAGTTAATTTATTCTACTCTTATTATTACCTTTGATATTCCTTACAACTATCATAACTATCTAATTTTCTCCACTTGAAGATCCTCCCGGAATATCGACTGGTAGTAGCCCTACCCGAGGAAGGCGAGCTGGAAAGTACTCATCTGTCGCTCTTTCCGGTACCCTAGCCAAACGAACACTTATTCTGGAAATCAGCCATGCAAAAGGCATAGGCTGACGGATCGGTCTGCTTCCAAATGCAAAACTAACAGCTGCTTTCTGAATCAATATTCCCCAATCTATAACAGCCCCGCTCGTTATAGCATACAATAGTAACAATTCATCATCACTGATTTCCGAGAAATCATCAGTTGGATAAACTCGTGAATTGATGAAACGTTTCCACGTTCTCAGATGGGGAAGTAAAGCGGCAGTGGAGACAACTCTATCCCTATTATAATGTTGGAATATAACTTGATAAGATTCCGAACATTTGTTAATAAATCCTTCGAAGGTATCAAGTCTCCACCGATACTCATAATGACTAGAGGGTGATGTTTGAATTGGTGGTATATGAAAATTTTGATTGATTATAGTAGAAGTAAAAGGAACAATAGTACCTCTGATGGTAACAGACTGTAACGACTCTAGAGTACTAGCCTCTGCAAGTACTGAGTAAAACTCTCTTACCATTGTAACATTAATTCTTCCTCTGGGCATACGACAAAAATAGTCCCACTCATCTGCTTCCATTCTTATGAATGCCCAATTATCCACTTTTCGAAAATTTAGACCTCTTTCAACCAGCACCGATGATTGGTTGAAATTACTCAAAAAAGGGTTTGGATTTGCTTCATTCATATAATTGTAAGGAATGGGGTGGAAAAACGGATAATGCGAATTAGGGAGTACGGAGTTTGGGGTATGCGGCGGAGAATAACTGTTAACTGACGAATGATCGGACATTTTATACGGAATATATAAGAAAACGAGAGACTTAAGAGGTGAATTGGCAATTTGAGGAGTGATCCCTCAGTTTCCTTATATAGAAGTGCCAGAAATAGGTAAGAAACAACCTGAATGAGGTCGGTAGAACACCAGACCGGCGCGGGCCGGTGCAGTACCGGCGCGGGCCGGTGCTACAGTGCTCGGTCACAGATTTTTGCATTTCAGGATGTTTTATCAGGTTTATTCAGTGTGAAAATATGTAATTTTATCTAAAACAGGGGTGAAAAATTATAATAATACAGAAACAACGGAAAACCGTAAAGCTGCGGAGTGTACTAACCACAGAGTACATTAAACCGTCTAAAATAAAAATCAAACCAAAGTATATCGTCATACATCGTAACATAGGAAAAGTTTAATTAACTACTCATCTCCATCGTAATCCTCATCTTCATCATAAGATGAGTCGAAATGAGCCGAAAAAAGATCCAAACATACTAGAAGTAAAATCGTCCCGAGAGACGAGTCGTACTAAAATCATAGTTAAACCGTTGTGGATCCACTGACGTAGAAGCTTGAAATGTAGCCTGAGTTTGCCTAGTCGTCATCGTCACCGAACCTTCCAATCCAAACGAGCCGAGACCTGCTGCCACATCTACTACTGAAGTTACACCTCCCATGCCCATGGATGCATCAAACGAACCTGTAAACATACTACCCTGTCCTACAGATGACGGCATATAGTCCTGGAATAAAACTGGTGGTGGGACAGGTGGAATCCAATCTGGCATAGTATATGGGTCAGGCTGACTCTGAGGGTAATGTGTAGAAATCTCTGCATATCTGGGTTCTATTGCACTGATGAAAGCCCTGTGACCTCTTTGGCCAATCCTAAGATCTTCACCCACTTCCTATTCTCGTTCACAAGCTAAGGCTATATTAGCATCGCTTAGCCCGAGCCCGAATCATATCTTGAAACATAGCCTCTACCCGGCTATTCGGCCCCGAAGTGGCCGTGGGCCGAGGGATTGCCTAGGAACTCGAGATGTATGAAGAGGGATGGCCGTGGTGGTTGTTGATGTTGCTGGCGGTTAGGATTATTGTAGTTGATTCTACCAACAGGCAATGCAGTTAGTTTCTGGCCAATAAGTGGAGCAAAAGGTGACATAATCCTATCTGAGGGTAGTACTGGTACTTCATGAAGATCACACAAGGCAGAAATAATATTAGGGAACGGCAGACGTCCTCCTCGAGTTCTATTCTTAGCAAAATCACATGCCTTGGTAAAAATTAACTTCCCTAGATTTATTGGAATGTCATGCACCATAGCCCAGGTCAAAACAACATCCTCACGACCATAAGCACGAGAGATGAGTCGAAGGATTAACATTATATCCTATAAATTGCTTGATAGCCCCGATGTCCCTTATACACCGTCCATAAGGAAACCTATTATCCTTCCAAACTTCTTGTGGGATCAAAGGCGGCTCGAGCTTCAAATGATTTAGCTAGTAGTCTACCAGTGTGTCTAAATTCCAAACGATCGATAATCATCATCCTCAAGTATCTCAGGTAACCCATAAATAGAATTTATCATGACAGGATTGAAGGAGACATTAACCGTCCTAAGAGGGATACTTTCTAGATCATCAAGAGTAGCCCTATCATAAGTAGATAAAACAGAATAAAATTCGGCTACCATTGTGACATTTATGTTACTAGTGCGTTCCATCGCAATTTCCATCCATTCCCTATCTTGGAAGATTTTCTTCACTTCTTCTCCTAAACAAATCAAAATCCATACCACGTTCTAGAGTGACCCCGCACTTACCGAAAAATCCATCATAGGCATTTTTAGCTTCAATACTAGCGGTTTTTTCAAAAGAAACGGCTTCTTCAAGTTCGATTAAGGGTCGCGGTTCATGAACCGGTACTACTACGGGGTTATCTCGGTTTTCTTTTCTTAGAGCTTCTCCTAGATGATGAGGCCATCTACGATATTTGTATGACAAAATAACAACAAAAACAACAACAAACAACAAACACAAACAAGTACTTAGACCAAATTATAGGAAAAAAATAAAATTAAAAATTAAAAACTAAAAGCTTGATAAAAATTGAAATGATTGATATATATATATATATATATATATATATATATATATATATATATATATATATATATATATATATATATATATATATATTACCGTAGAGAGCTAGAAAGAGTAGATAGTTGCCGGAATAGATGGTGGTGCCGCCGAAATGTGTTGAAAAGAGAGGAGCTTTGCTTGAAAAATCTATCCTTTTATGCAATGTTGATGAATTTGTGGAGTGGAATGGAAGAGAAGATGATTAATTAAGTAATTTGGGATAGAAAATTTGGTGAAAAGTGATGAAATTTTTGAAGAGGGGAAAAGGGGTGGGGGTCGGCCTCCTTGGTGAAGAAATGAGGAAGATGAAGATGAAAGTGTGATATTTTTAGGTTATATAGCTAACGAATCGAATCGAACTCCTATCGACTCGAATCGTTAGTAATTACTCGATTCTCCTTTCATTTTTTGTGTAATAATTTAAATTGTATCATAAAAATATTTTTATAAAATCATAAAATTATTTAATGATAAAATAAATTATTACGATTTTTTATAAAAGCTTTTTAAAGAAAATATTTTTGGTATGATAAATTTTAATTCTATCATATGAACCATATATGATATAATCATAAATTTATCATAAAATTTTTATGAAATTTTTGAAAATAAAAATAAAAGACAAAAAATAAAATTTAGTCTAATTCTACTCCTATCATCTTTAAATCTTCGAGATTTCTATAGTAACGGTCCATCAACCTAATTCCTAGAAATGATGCGTTTGAATTCTCTCTTTGTTGTCCATCGGGATTTTCGGATAACCACCTAGTCGTTCCCATCTTAATTACATTCAAACATTCATCCTGGGATTTGGTTGTGCTTTCCCCACATTTTCCATTATGTTCACTTTTGCCACAGATTCTACATCTCTTTAGAAATCTTGCCCTTCTCTTTATAGCACTTCTTGAATTTCCATTACAAAGATCTCTTTCTCTGATTTCGCGTATCAGTTCCTTGTTCAAGTTAGAAACTAAGGCTTCTATTCTAAAGGCAACATCTTTATCTAAACCTAATTTTAAAAGTAAAATAAAAACTTCTATTCTATCTATAAAAGGCATTCCAGTTCTTTTACGTCTATCCGGTAAAAGACGAAACTACTTAAATTGCATATAAAAAAAGTGAATTTAGAAAGATAGTACCCGTAATCGGTTGAGTTTAGAACTCCTGCTTCCTTAATCCGCTGGAGGGTCGTTAAGCAATAATATTTCTTCTGTTTGAGGTATCCCTTCAGTTTCCACGAATAATTTTACCCTGTGACCATTGGCTATAAAAGTTGTTTTTCCATCGCTTAGTTCAACAAATTTCCGACTTATAGACTTTAGTTACGTCGTAGGGACCTGTCCATCTAGATTTAAGCTTTCCTGGAAACAACTTTAAACGTGAATTGTACAAAAGCACTCGATCACCTACATGGAACTCACGATTATAGATTTTCTTATCATGGAAAGCTTTCGTGCGTTCCTTGTAGATTCGAGCATTTTCATAAGAATCGAGTCGAAACTCCTCCAGTTCTGTTAACTGAAGTAATCTATGATCACCAACAGCTTTAGGATCAAAATTTAGGAATTTAATAGCCCATAAAGCTCGGTGTTCTAATTCAACAGGGAGATGACAAGATTTACCAAAAACTAATTTATAAGGAGAACAACCAATAGGTGTTTTAAAGGCTGTTCTATATGCCCATAATGCATCATCTAGTCTTTCTGCCCAGTTTCTACGATTTGAGTCCACTTTGTTTTCTCCACGATTCTTTTAATTTCTCTATTAGACACCTCTACTTGTCCACTAGTTTGCGGATGATAAGGCGTTCCTAGTTTATGAGTTACACCATATTTCTCAATTATCCTAGTAAATGGTCGGTTGCAAAAATGTGAACCTCTATCACTAATGATAGCCCTCGGAGTGCCATATCTTGTAAATATATTCTTTTTAAGGAACCTTAGCACAACCTTGGTATCGTTAGTGGGAAGAGCTTCAGCTTCTACCCATTTTGAGACATAATCAACCATTACAAGAATAAATCTTTTTTCCAAATGATATAGGGAAAGGTCCCATGAAATCTATACCCCATACATCAAATAATTCACATTCTAAAATCGGTTGCATAGGCATTTCATGCTTTTTCGATATATTTCCCCATTTTTGACATGATTTACAAGATTTTACATATTTATACGCATCTTTATATAGTGTAGGCCAATAAAAACCACATTGTAAAACTTTAAAAGCAGTTTTCCATCCTCCATGATGACCTCCCCTCACGATCATGACGAACGATAAAAAACACTTAAAATCTCACTATCGGGAATACATTTTCGATTATTCCATCCGAGCATCTTCGGAAAAGATCTCGGTTTCTCCCAATAGTAAAACTTTAAGTCGTAAAAGAATTTCTTTTCTTTCCGCCAAGTCCAATGAGACGGATGTAATTACGGGTAAAGATAGTTAACGATATTCCCAAACCATGGTGAATTTTCTTTTAATGGTATTTTATCTTTTAATAATTGCATGGTTAAGGGAGTATCTATCCTAAAAAGTTGTTCATCGTGAAATGAATCTCGTATTTCATTTCCTCTTCCTTCATCATTTTCCATTCTACTTAGATGATCTCGCTACTACATTTTCACTTCCTTTTTTATCCTTGATTTCTATATCAAATTCTTGAAGTAACAAAATCCATCTAAGAAGACGTGGTTTAGCATCTTTCTTACTTAACGATACTTCAAGGCCGAATGGTCCGTATAAATAATAACCTTAGATCCAACAATATACGATCTAAACTTTTCTAAGGCAAAGATTACGACCAACGCTTCTTTCTCTCGTAGTTGCATAATTGAGTTGAGCCGCGTTTAGAGTGTGAGATGCATAGTAGATCGCCTTGAGTACTTTGTTATATCGTTGACCTAAGACAGACTCCTACAAATAAATCACTTGCATCACACATAATCTCAAATGGTAAATCCCAATCTGGTGCTACCAGTACTGGTGCAGTAGTCAACTTCGCTTTTAGGGTCTGAAATGCTTCCATACATTTATCATCAAAGTTAAATGGTACCTCTTTTTCAAGCAAATGACTTAGAGGCTTTGCTATTTTTGAGAAATCTCGCAATAAATCTCCTATAAAATCCAAAGATGTCCGAGAAATCCTCTCAAAGTTCTTAAATTGATCGGTGGAGGTAACTTTTCAATTACTTCGACTTTAGCTTTATCTACTTCGATGCCTACTTCGAGAGATCTATGACCTAAAACAATTCCTTCGATACCATTAAGTGACATTTTTCCCGTTTAATACTAAATTGGTATCTTCACGAGCGTTGTAACACTCGTTCTAAGTGTGATAAACATTCATCGAAAGAATCTCCGTAAACACTAAAGTCATCCATAAAGATTTCTAAGAATTTCTCGACCATGTCGAAAAATATTGCCATCATACATCGCCGAAATGTAGTGGTGCATTACATAAACCAAATGGCATTCTTTTATAAGCAAAAGTTCCATACGGACAGTGAAAGTAGTTTTTTCTCTATCTCCCGCTTTGCAATGAATATCCGTAAATATCCCGAATAGCCATCTAAGAAACAAGAATATTTATGTCCACTTAATCGTTCCAACATCCGTACGATGAATGGAAGTGGATGATGATCTTTCTTAGTATGTTCATTCAGTTTTCTAAAATCAATACACATTCGATATCCTGTAATTTCCCTTGTCGGAATCCATTCATTTTTATCATTTTCTTTTACCGTGAAACCTCCTTTCTTTGGTACTACTTGAGTTGGACTCACCCATTCACTATCTGATATGGGAAAGATTATCCCTATTTCTAATAGCTTAATAACCTCTTTCTTAACAATGGTTTGTAAATTTGAGTTGAGGCGGCGTTGTGGCTGAATACAAGGTTTAGCTCCTTCATTTAGGATGATCTTATGAACGCATATCTCAGGGCTAATTCCTTGAATATCTGCCACTGTCCATCCAAAAGCTTTCTTATGATTTCTTAACATTCTAAGTAATTGATCTTCATGTTCATTAGTTAAGGTTGATGAAATAATAATCGGTAGTAGATTATCAGTTTCAAGAAAAGCATACTTAAGATTTGTAGGAAGTGGTTTCAACTCCAGATTCCTTGGTGGATCTTCTACTGAAGGTTTTAGAACTGGTCCTTCTAGTTCTAATTTCAAATACTTATGCCACGGATGTTTAGAAAACAGCCCCTTATCAAGATAAAGGATCACTTCTTTCATTTCAGTATCATTTTCATCTTCTTTATAGATAGATAATGCTAAACATTCCTCTAGCTTATCTTCATAATCTTGCAATTGATCACCACAAAGTGTAGATATCTCATCTATAAAAGAACATGATTCTGGTGAATTGTATGGATGATTCATAGCTTTGAAGATATTGAAGGAAACTTCATCTTCATTAACTCTTAGTATCGCTTCTCCTTCGAACATCGATTAATGTTCTTCCCGTTGCTAGAAATGGACGACCTAGAATAATTGGCGCTGAATATCCTTCTTCCATTTCCATTATTACAAAATCTACTTGGAAAGTAAAATTTGTCTACTTTAACCAACACGTCCTCAATGACTCCCTTAGGATGTTTAATCGATCTATCCGCCATCGAAGGGTCATTTCAGTATTTGTAAGCTCTCCTATGCCTAGTTTCTTATAATCCTCATAAGACATGAGATTTATACTTGCTCCTAGATCACATAGTACCTTCTTAAACAGAAATCCTCCAATCTCACATGGGATTGTAAAACTACCAGGATCTTTAAGTTTAGGAGGCGGCTTATGTTGGAGTACTTGCAGAGCATTCTTCATTAAGGCATATATTCTCATATTCTTCTAACCGTTTTTTGTTTGATAGGATATCTTTAAGAAACTTTCCATAGGTAGGCATGTTGATTAGGGCTTCGATAACGGGGATATTGACATGAATATGACGAAAAGTATCAAGGAAACGAGCATACTTCTTATCGCTTTTATCTTTCTAATTTGATCCTTAGGTGGGTAAGGTAAAGATTCCAAATCTATAACCTTTGGTTCTGAAGTTATACCCTCTTTTCCTTTTTCCTTAAATCTTTGATCAGTACTTGTTCGCCATGTTTCATTCTCATACGATCTTTTCTTTGAAACATCTTCTGTATCGATTTTCCCTTTTTCGGTTATTGGCAAATCTTCCTTCTTTTCTTCAGTATTGTTTTCTCTAACATGTTCCTTAAATAAGGTTCTCAGGTCACTGTCCATTGGATTTTTTAGAATCCTAGGAGTTTTAACCCATTCCTTATTCTTACTTTCAGGTTCAACTTTACTATTTTGTTTTAAGAAATCTTCAATTATTTCTTCTTCTTCATCAGTAAATTCAAGTTCAACTGAGGTTTCCATATTCGTCTCAATTTTTCCATTTAAATCATTCTCTACTTCATTATCTCCTGAGTTTTCTGTTCCAGTATTTCCACAAAGTTTTCTACTTCTCGTAATAACAAGACATTTACTTCTCTCGGGTTTCTTTCGGTATTACTTGGTAATCCTCCTGGAGGTCTACTGTTTTTACGTTCTCCTTCTTTACTCAAATGATCTTCCATATTCCTTATTGATGCTTCTATAGTTCTCATTCTAGTATCATGTCCACTCATGGATGTTTTCAACGTACTCATATCCTTAGTGACTGTCCCTATAGAAGTTATCATAGTTTCTACATTTTTAGCTTGAGTAGAAACAACACCCATCATATTTTCCATTAATTTCTCCCATTTATCAACTCCTTCAGGTTGAGTTGAACTTTGAGTGACTGGTATACTTTGAGTAGTATGTTGTGGATACGATCTAGGTAATGATTGTAGGTTTTGATTTGCGGTATCTCCTTGATAAACTTGATTACTATATGAATTCTTATATTGAATCTGGATACGGTGGTTGTCCTTGCTTACTAGGGTTTTCAGACCAACGATAAGTAGGGTGATCTCTTCTAATAGCACTAAACGAGTTTGAATACGCGTTGTTCAAATTCTTATGCTGTTGTAAAAAACTCACCTCCTCCCTTGAATATCCTTCTGGTTCTTCTTTCCACATTATCATGATTTGAGTAGTCATTTGTTAAATTATTTTCCAAGTTAGCATTCTTACTGGTTTGTAAGCCATCAAATTTCCTATTTAAATTCTCCAAGTGTGCTAGAACTTCCGTATTCGATGTACATTCTCCTGCAAATGCTACTTTTCTTGTGCTAGAACCGGTTTCCCACATTCTCGTTATTTTTGGAAATCTTTTCTATGGCATCGTAAACTAGTTGGGCTTCACTCATCATTAAAGAACCACCACATGCATGATCAACGTCTGGCATGTGAGTCTTTCCTCGGTTTATGACGAAAAGTTGGATTTGCATATCTAAGGAATAACCATGATCGGGACAAGCTCTTAATAGTTTCTTAAATCTCTCCCAAGCATTCCCAAGCGTTTCTTCAGATCCTTGTCTAAAGTTAGCAACTTCGACCTTTAATTCCAAATTTCTACCAGGAGTAAAATATTGCTTTAAGAACTCGGTTTGAATCTCCTCCCAACTTGTCAATGAATGATGTGGGAGTGACATAAACCAATCTCGCGCTCTTCCTTTTAAAAAAAAAGGAAACATAGACATCCTTGTTAATTCACGATGAGCACCTTGACTTTTGGCTGTATTACACAATTCTTCGAAAAGATAAAGATGATGATGTGGATCCTCATCATCTTCTCCTAGAAATTGGGCTCTTGTGTCAATTAAACCAAAAAGATGAGATTTTATTTCGAAATTATTCGCTCCTTCATTTGGTAAACGAATTGGATTATTAGTCTGGTTTCTTCTTACGGTCTGATCACAGATAGGTCTCGGGTTTGGTAGGTTAGGATTATTATGATTATTCTGGTTCCGATTTTGATTATTTCTATCATTAGGATTTTGATTATTTGGTATTGGTGGATTCTGATTAAGGTTTTGTCCATGTCCTTGGGCATGTACAATACCTTGTTCAGGTGTTTCATCACTTATTTCGGCCATTCTCGTTTCTCGATTTGATGATGATTCGTCAGGATTTCCCGACTAGTATGACCACGTTTACTCTCTACTCTTAACTGCCTTTCGTAAGTATTTATGTCAGGCTTATAAGGAGTGAGTGGGGCCTTACCGCTTCTGGTCATCAACTATCGAAAACAGAAAATAACTTGATAAAAACGAAGTAAAAAGATTGGTAACTTACCTACAAGGTAAGTACCAACGAAAAATAAAAAGAAATGTGATAAGAAGAGTGTTGACTTATCCTCGAGAATTTTGAGCTAATACAAGTAGAAACCATTCGAACACAATGAATTAGCGTCGTTTCCCCGGCAACGGCGCCGAAAAGCGACGTGGCCTTTTCTAGTGCTATTCCGGTCCTTAACCGACGGTGTATCGGGTCAAACCGTAGTAGTGCTAGTATGGTGAGTCGGTGTCGAATCCTCGTGGAAACGTATGGTAATTCGAGTGTGGCTAAACACCAAAAAGCTATTATTAACTCAATCTAAGTCGCAATTTTTCTTTTTTCTATTTAGTAACCTTAAAACAAGTAAATAAATGCATAAAACTAAAACGTATATATATAGATACAAAAATATATATATAAGCATATAGAAATACAAATATATATATAGATATAAATATATATAGGTACCAATACAATATATAAGATATAAATACTAGTAATATTTTTAAAGACTAGCCAAGAATATGTCACTGAATCAGTATCTCTTTTTAGTAGAAATAGATGTGCTCGAACTTTCCTTATTTTAAGGTGAATCAATTATATGTGAATCGGTGTATTCCTAAGCTAGACAACTCCTTCTCACACGAGCGTATGAAATTGTCATATGTCAAATTGTCATCAGTTTAATCTCCACAACTGCCCCATGCTAATCTCAGTTAGTCTGAACAGGTACCGAGTACAAATCTACCCCGGATAAAAGAGGTTATTCCGTTTGTCAGACGGCCGATGTTATTCAAGAGGCTCCGGTTGTCAAGCGGATCGATTTAACACAAACGGTGTAGTTTCAATTAAACTGTGATTTTAACATTATTAAGATCTCGAGTACAAATTTCAATAAGATTCATCTTTCCAGGACAAATCTGCCCCCGGGTAGGAAATCGGATTCCGTTGTCACGTTTTCACTCGGCCAATTTTACCCTCCGGTTTTTTTATCCTTTATCTCATATCCTAACTTCTCTGGTCAGTTCATCATTAGGTTATATGTTGCGATTCATCTTGATTAATTACGTCAATCCGAATATTATCAATACGTTGCAAGATAGAAAAAGATTCATTATAATCGATTTTAATTCAATTTTAACATAGTCATCATCTATTTCCCTAAAAAGATAAACTAATTCAATTTCATATCTTGGCTAGATATAAAGTTAGCCTAATATCATTATAACTAATAGATAGATACTAATAACAACAAACAAACATAAATACATTAAAAAGTTACCGCATTACAATTGTAGCGTCGAGCCGTATTCTCCGGAAATAGCAACTCCTTTAGCAACAACGAGCCTTGATAAACCTTCTAAGTACTAAAATGATACATATACTACAGTATTATTTCGACAGAGTGTCGTTTACGGTATTTACAGAACTACAAACTAGATTAAGATAATATATATATATATAGAAGTGATATATATATATTGGTACAACTCCATCAAGCCGCAAATGAGGAGTATTTATAGAGTGCATCACAAGGCCGGCGCGGGCCGGTGTAGTACCGGCGCGCGTCGGTGCTACAGTGGAGATTCTCTCCCCGACGGTCCCCATGTGCTTTGGTGCGAGAGAGATTCCGGCTCGGGCCGGGTTTTTTCGGTTCGGGCCGGATCTTGAAAAATATCTTTCTTCCGTTTCTTACTGTTTCGGTTTTAATTCTTCAGTTTTCTATCACACGTACCCTGAAACAGTCAAAAACACGAGCCACAGTAATTTTGATCATAAAAACTATAAGTTTTACTAAAATAATAACGATAATATCTATTTATAACGATTTCGATTTTTATGTGTTTTTAGATATATTTTTATAGAATTTATACGATATTATCGTAAATACGATATAAAAAGTCATATAATATGGTTATATTTTTATCATACATCAATAATCGCTGCCCTTTCAGTCTTTATAAGCAAGCTTATTTTTTCCCCTCATACTCACCAAACTCTCTTTTCCACTCTTCAAATTTTCTCTGTTAAATAAAGCAATCAAAACTACTGTTGCATGTAGTTTTCTTTGTCCCCTGTGTTGATTATTTATTATGTGTGCAGGCATATTTTTTCCCTGCCGTAAATGTCCTTCATTCTTTGTTTGCAGTGATGTTTTGTTACTTGAAATTTATTGATTTAGGTTCTTTATTACTCTGATGGCTTCATTTATGTATGCATGTTTGTTATTCATGTGGATTTGTGAGTTTGGGTTTGGATATGTGATATAAATTAATATGGTGGTCTTTTCTTGTCTCTGGTTAATGTATTATGTATACCTTTTTTTTGTTTCATTCCTTTTCAGAACCTTGGATTGGAACAAGCTACGTACTTAAAAAAAAGGGTCTTTGTTGTTTTAAGCATAGTTTTATATGTCTGAGTATGGTCCATACTCCTAGGAAAAGCTATAAGCAAAAAGGTACTCTCCAATTGGTTGGACCATAGGTGCGATGATTTACTTCACAGGTGAGGTCTCTGGTTCAAGTCCAGGATGGCCCAGTGATCGCGTGCAAAGCACTTAGTAGCAATATGACTAGGTATATCGTAGTAGAGTACTGGCGAGTCAAGGTCGATCCCACAGAGACTCGTAAGAACGTCTAATTATCAAGATTGAGCTTGTCACGATAATGGTCTACGACCAACTATAATATAGACAGTGGTAAATTTGGTGCCTCAAACTAACAAGGTTATGCTTGTTCACACGAAGCAAAACGAGTTTCTAATGTATTATTTCAATTATGAGTAATTAGTTATTCCCCCCACACATGCAACAGTCCTCTCCATTGATGAATTTATTCATTGTTCAGCTACGGGTACAACTCTTAACCCTACCTACTCCGACAATGGTAGTAGACAATCTATACACAAGCTACCCTCATTAATTGGTCCGTAATAGCCCATACGCATAAAGAACTAGAGTTGTCGATATTAAGCGCTAACTCATACCGCAAACCTGCCTAGACAGCTGTCGACATTGATCAGCACGTTCCTAGGGTCCATTCAAGATAATGTCCAAACATAGCACTTCACTATTCGTATTTCATGCTAGTTTACGATGACATGCAAATATTTGATCAAGCTACTAACATGTAAATTAAATCTATCGATCAACGTAGCTGGCGCCGATTATCATGAACTAGTAATTTACTAGGTATTCACATCTAGCGATATAGACCATCGTATACTATTCCATGATTTCTTCACCAACGAATTAGATCTATAACACATGGGGTAAAATAAACTAACTACTATATAATTAAACTAAATAAGAAATTAAAACATGTTAGTCGAATAGAACAACGATAGATCTACATCTTGGAAAAGACAGAAAAAACATACCCTCGAAGATGAGCGTAGATCTCCCTCAGATCTCTCCCTAGGCGGCGACTCCGTCGTCTCTCCGACCAGAACTCATAAAATAATAAAATAAAGAACAGAGAACTTTTATTGAATAATTTTCCTTGAATAATTTGTGTACCAATGTTACATTGAAGTCTGAGGCGAAGCCTCTTATTTATAGCTATCTAAACCGACTTAGAAACACCTAGTTCTACCCCTCGTCCAAGAAAACGAGTTTCGGAAGGATGTGGACACTCGGTAAGTCAACACCGCCTCCCGGTAACCGGGGGTATTTTTGTCCTTTTTCTTCAGCCGACTTAACTTGGAAGGTTCTGGAATACCCTAGGCCCATTCTTTTCGTTCAGTCCACTCCAGATTCGTCCATCATGCTCAGTCCAATATTTCGTATCCAGAAAATCATTAAATAATGCACGAAATAATATCAAAATAGGGAAAATAAATTCTAAGTGCAGATTTATTGACTCACGAACCCGACATATGCTATTCAACTCAAATGGTTCATATTTATAGGTCGAAATAATTATTTTTAGCTCATAATGGATAGAATGTTGATGCCTTAGGACATACTATTTTAACCGTCATCAACTACCCCCCACTAGCCTTCTGCTCGTCCGCGAGCAGAGTATCAAGGCGGAATGTACCTCCAAGAGCAATCTCCATCAACTACCATATATTCAATCAATATTTCCGGCAGAAACATACATTAAGCCACAATTCATAAGCTTCTCTTTAATCACTACTTACCACGCATCAATGTGTCGTGTGATGAATCAGTCGTGATAGTGCGTTCGTGAGGAGAATCAAGTTGTATTAACCACACAATCTTAACTTACCTACGCATACACTCTCTCATCTTTCTTTCAGACTTGGTTACACAACATGGTACCTCAATGGGGTCGGGCGGACTTGGGACTGAGCATCGCTCTTAAGTCTTCGTTTGTTTCCTTTTATGCGAGGGTCGTGCCCTTTTTACACGAGTTTGCTTCCCTCACTGCCTTTATTGCATATTTTTCTTTTTTTCTTCTTTTTTGCTTCTTTTCAATTTTTTTTCTGGCAGATTTCCTCACTTTTTTCTCTTTCTCTCACAAGTCCGTTTGTCCCGGTTACCTCTTGTCATCCAAGTTGCTTCCCTTGTCTTACAACAATTTGTTAAAGTATATAGACAGACAAATAATAATTCCCGGTTAAAACAACTCATCATCTATTCTTAAACACTTCTCACTCAGATTATGTGCTCAAATATTGATTGCAATGATAGAATAATAATTAATAAGTTACTACTTCAAGCAACATAACATATGCTCGTTCTTCCATACTAAATTGAATATGCTATAGCTAACTTAATTGAACTTGGGCTCCATTTCTACCGATTCCTTACTCGAAAATGTTCAAATAGACAGCTAAAAACAGTGTTAAAATTTTCAAAATTATTCCCCTTTTCCGACTACCACCTAAGACGCCTACCCCCCACTTATTATAGACATTGTCCCCAATGACTAATATAATGAAAGAAAAAGGTACTTAGCTCTGGAATTGATCGGCTGAGTCAAAACGAATCCCGGAGCAGAATCATTAGCTCATAGGTCATTCCTCTTCCAAGTTATTACATGCGGTCCAAAATTCTTCCAAAAACGATGAGTAACATACGAAGGGGAACAAGAAAATAAGGTGGCGGTAATTATGCTACCGGAGGAATGCGCAAAAACAGTTTAAGCCACTTTATTCTGTTATTGGCCTAAGCAAGACGCGAAAACTTTTGCGAGGGTATCACATGAGAATCGTGAAGGAAAAAACCACATATATCTCTAGTCAGATGGCCAAAGATATATGTGATGAAAAAAACCTTGCGATTGCCATGCTACTTTATTGACTCAAAATAACTAAAATAAACAAAAGCATAATTAAGGGTTTTAGAAATAGTTTTGAGTTTATAGTCGTCAGCTCGACTGTACTATTAGGGCTCCTTCATTCATATTCTGGCTCTGTCAACGTAAAGACTTCGAACTCAGGGTTATACTTGTGCTCTAGGTAATGCTTCAGCCTGTGGCTATTAACTATGAAAGTCTACCCAGAGTATTCATGTCTAACTTCACATGAACCTGAATTGAAAACTTTCGTGACTACATGTGGTCCATACCATCTAGACTTCAACTTCCCAGGAAAAAGACGAAGACGCGAATTGTACACCAGCACTTTATCTCCAACTTGAAATGTGCGGTTTAGAATTTTCTTATCGTGCAAACGCTTCGTTCTTTCCTCGTAAATCCTTGCATTCTCATACGCTTGAAGTCTAAACTCCTCCAATCTATTCAGCTCTAGCATCCTCTTAATCTCTCTATTCATGACTTCTACTTGTCCACACGTCTGGGGATGATATGCTTCTGTAATCTTATGTCTAACCCCATATCTCATCATCAACTTCTCAAACAACCTATTACAGAAATGACTCCCTCCGTCACTAATTATGGCTCTGGGCACTCCAAACCTCATCAAAATGTTTTTCTTAAGAAACCTCAAGACAACCCTGGCATCGTTAGTAGGTGAGGCAACTGCCTCCACCCATTTGGAAACATAATCAACTGCTACCAGGATGTAACAATTTGATTCCGATGATGTGAAAGGCCCAACAAAATCAATTCCACATACATCAAATAACTCCTCTTCTATGCAGTACCTTTGCTGATGTCTTATGGACCATAGTGACCTCCAACTTCTCTAGAATGACACATGTGCAAAATACTTGGAATTTCGTCATCATGGACGCATCTCCTAAGAATGGCATCAGGGCACAACTTGTATAGGTAGGGATCGTCCAAATGATAATGCTTCAGATATGTGAAAAACTTCTTCTTATCTGCATTTATGAATTCTGGTGGTAGGTATCTTCCTGCTAGATAATTGACAATGTTAGCAAACCAAGGATATACCTTGCCCACTCTTGATGTATGTTGTCGGGACTAGATTCCACTCGAGCTACCACTGAGATGGAAAAAAGTTGTTCATCAGGAAAGCTCTCCCTGATCTCAGTCGGTTGCTCTTCTTCCAGCAAAGTTAATCTTGACAAGTGATCAACCACCTGGTTCTCAGTTCCTTTTTGTCCTTAATCTCAACATCAAACTCTTGTAAGAGTAGAATCCATCTCAACAATCTCGGCTTGGATTCTTGCTTGGTTAAAAGGTATTCAAAGATGCGTGGTTAGTGAACACAGTGACTTTCGATCCTATCAGATACGGTCGAAACTTGTCAAATGCAAAGATGACAGCTAAGAGTTCATTCTCTGTAGTCGCATAATTCCTCTGGGCACTGTTAAGGGTACGACTGGCGTAATAGATAGGCTTAAAGATTTTATCCTACCTTTGTCCCAGGGCTGCTCCAACTGCCGTGTCGCTTGCATCACACATAAGCTCAAAAGGTTTGTTCCAATCTGGTGCTTTCTGAATTGGGGTGGTTATAAGCATTCGCTTCATGTGTTGAATGCTTTCTTGCATTCTTCTCTAAATACGAAAGGTACATCTTTTGCAAGTAATTCCGTCAAAGGTCTAGAAACTTTAGAGAAGTCTTTGATAAACCTCTTTAAAATCCTGCGTGGCCAAGAAAGGCTCGCAACGTCTTTAAGTTCGTTGGAGGGGTAACTTCTCTATCACCTCTATCTTTACCCTATCAACTTCCATTCCTTTCTTTGAAATCTTATGACCCAACACTATTCCTTCTGTAACAATGAAATGGCATTTTTCCCAATTAAGTACAAGGTTGGTCTCTTCACATCTCTTTAGCACTTTACTCAAATTGTCCAAGCATTTATTAAAGCTATCTCCAAATACAGAGAAATCATCCATGAAAATTCCAGAAAATCCTTCACCATGTCCGCAAATAATGACATCATGCATCTTTGGAAAGTTTGAGGTGCATTACATAACCCAAAAGGCATGCGATTATACGCAAAAGTACCATAGGGACATGTGAAAGTGGTCTTTACTCGGTCCTCGGGTGCAATATGGATATGATAATAACCAGAATATCCATCTAAGAAACAATAAAACGCATGACCGCTTAATCTTTCCAACATGTGATCAATGAAAGGTAGGGGCAAATGATCTTTACGAGTTGCATCATTCAGTTTGCTAAAGTCTATGCAAACTCGATGTCCAGTAATTAGTCTCACAAGGATTAATTCTTCAAACTCATTAGGTTGAACAATGAATCCTCCTTTCTTGGGTACCACATGTATCGGGCTTACCTACTCACTGTCTGTAATTGGGAAAATGATTCCCATCTCCAACATCTTTATGATCTCTTCCTTAACAACATCCTTCAGTTGTGGCGTCAACCTCCTTTGAGGTTGTGCTACCGCTTTCTTCTCAGGGTCTACAGAGATCTTATGCATGCACACCGATGGCTTATTCCTCTAATATCTGCAATCGTCCACCCAAACGCTCCTTATGCTCTCTCACTACTCTTAAAAGTTTCTCCTACTCTAAGGGCGATAATAACGATGAAATTATGAGGGGAAGGGTATCATTTTGTAAGTATACTTACTTCAGGTGAGATGGCAAATGTTTCAACGTTAAGTTCCTTGGTGGCTCTTCTAACGATGATCTTAACAGCTTACCAGTATTGTAAGTCAAAGAACTTGTGCCATGAAGGTCTATGAATGGTTCCTCCTAAATCCACAGAATATATAGGCTCTATTTCTCGCGCTTGACCTTCGCTACACCCAGGGTCTTCCTAAGATTAGTGATGACGGTTAAAATATACCTATTTATGTCATCAATTCTAACCTTAAAACGGAGTTAATTATATATAATTCATATTAAATCACTTGTTTATATTTATTATTTAATGTTAAGTGATTATTAATATGATTTTTGGTATTTAGTCCCAGTTTCCTCATATAAATTTCTTAAGTCTTTTTCGGGGGAGTAAAGTCTCGGCGACCGAGCCACTTCATTCTCGACCGAGGCGGTGGTTCGGTCACTCTTCGCGTGCATATCTTCTAGATCCATCCTATGTCGGCGTGAATCCTCTACATAAGCGACGGCCTACGAAATTGAGAAAACACACCATTGCAACACAAGACAATTTATACAATTTGAGTTTTTAAGTTTTAGTCCATGTTCTTGTTGATATAATTCCAACACAAGTTTGTCTATGGCATCTAGCATGTAGCATGCTTCTCCTTCATCTTGTGCATACTTCATTGAATTTATCACATTGAATACTACTTTGTCCTCATTCACTCTCGAATCGTAATTGTGTCGGGTTATATCACCCTTATGAACATCTATCAATGTTTTACTCGTAGCTAGGAAAGGTCTTCCTAAGATTAGTGGAACATTGTGGTTAGCTTCAATGGCTAGCACCACAAAGTCTATAGGGAATACAAACTTATCAACTTTTACTAGAACATCCTCCACCACTCCACACGGTTGCTTCATAGACCTATCCGCTAATTGAAGGGTTATAGATGTTTCATTCAACTCTTTCATGCCTAACTTATGAAAGATGGAGAGTGGCATTAGATTGACACTAGCTCTGATATCACACAATGCTTTATTTAGGCATACTCCTCCAATTGTGAATGGTATGAGGAAGCTCCCAGGATCTTTACACTTGGGAGGCAGTTTGCATTGCAAAACTGCCGAGCATTCCTCGTTAAGGCATATAGTCTCATGGTCTAACAATTTCCTTTTGGTAGAGATTGCTTCTTTTAAGAATTTCGCATACTCTGGCATTCCGGCCAGAGCGTCAACCAAAGGTATATTCACTTGCAACTTTTTAAACATCTCTATACACTTTTCATAACGCACATCATCATTGTTCGGCTTATATTTCCTAGGGGGATAGGGTAAAGTAGCAGAATTAATAGTTATAGTTCATGAAGTCTTACCTGTTGACCGCTGCTGCTCTGTCTGCTTGTCTACTGAATTTTCAGACTCCCGGTTTACCGGAGTAGTGTCCCGGTTTACCGGCCCCTCTTTTCTCCAGATTCTGCTGCGTTCTGCTGCTGACTGCTTTCTGATTCCACCTGGACAGTTGGTATAACTGGTCCACGCAGTTTGTTTCCGCTTCTAGTCATAATTGCATTCACGTCCTTCGGATTCTTCTCAATATTACTTGGCAATCCTCCCGGAGGACGGACAGACACTTGTTCTGCAATCTACCCCACTTGGTGCGACATATTCTGAACTAAGGCTTCTTGATTGGTCAGTCTTGTATCATTCTTCTGACAATATGAGGTGAAGTTTGTATTTAGCTCAGTCATGGATTTCGTAAGTTGATTGACCGTATCGGTCATAATTGAGCTCATTTTATCAATGGTTGCTTCCCAACCACCGGACTTGTTGAATTGAGGCATGAATCCACCAGTTTGTCTCGGTCTCTCTCCACCGTTTGAATCACTTTGTCGAAAACCCCCAGTAGGGTCACTTAGTCTAAAACCAGGGTGGTCATGAGAACATGGGCGATATCTGCCCCATAAGGATTTTCTTGCATCAATATCTTGAACTTTCTCGACCTTGGCAATGCAATCTTGCATGCCATCTATCTTCTCATTCATCGCCATTAGCTGATATAAGATCTTTTGAGAAGTATCTTCTCTAAATACGCCTTCAGCTACTTTGGCAGTTTCAACTTGATGCGTTCCCTATTGACTTGTAAGCGCTATTTGATCCAATTTCTCTTCGGCTTCTTCTGGTGATAGAAATGCAAAACATCCGTTGCTTGATGCATCAACTCTCATTTGTTCACTTGGTCGCAATCCGTGAAAGAGACTATGCATTCGTACGGGCAAAGTGATATCATGGTGAGGGCATCTCCTCTGTGCTTCCTTAAATATTTCCCAAGCTTCTTCAAAGGTTTCAGTTGGTTTCTGCATGAAATTCATAATGTCTTGTCTCATCTGCAGTGACTTCCCAGGCGGGAAGTACTTGTTCATAAATTTCTGCAACAGATCGGTCCAAGTTTGGATCGATCCTGGTGCTAGAGACATTAACCATAACTTTGCTTTGCCTTTCAGAGTGAATGGAAATAATTTCAACTTAATGTTGTCTTTAGGCACTCCTACTGGCTTGACCGTGCTGACTATCTCCAGGAAGTTGGTGACGTGTACACTAAGATCTTCGTTCGGTACTCCATGAAAAGTAGTGTAATTAGTCACCATATGTATCACATTCAGTTTTGGGTGAAATACTTCAGCCGCATTCTCTGGCTGAACAATTGCTGGCATGAATTGCTCAATCATCGGCATTGCATAACTCAGTAGAGTTCTCCTATCTTCTTGTACCATAACTCCTGCTCAATTTTGTCCATTTTGTCCGTTCTGTGCCATGTCGATTTCTGTATCCTCTAAATGTGGAATCTCTTCTTCCCTCTCGTTGTGATCTCCTTCATGTGAAAATCAAGTCGTCCGTCAGCCTTACAGATTTCTCTCGAGTTTCATTTCTCTTTTGCCTAGCAAACTTTTCAATCTCAAGTATGAATCTCTCGAGTTTGGCTGCTGAACTTAGTGTAGCATACTACACAAAAAAGAAAATAAAAGGTTAGTGACTTGCCTCGGCGGCTATTACACACGCCTAGCAGACTCAGAAATACAGACTCTGACTACTAACTCGACTCTGAACTGACAGAAACGATTCTGCCAAAACTGGACCCTCGGTTAACCGCGGTAGAGCCTCGGTAAACCGGCTTCTATTTTTTTTTTCCAAATTTTAACAGAACTGACTATGTACGACTCTAGTATAAACAGACTCAATTAAACAGACTCAAATATATATAGAAAACTCAATCTTAAATAAAAAGTATTCTTGACACGAGTCCCCGGCAACGGTGCCAAAAATCTTGATCGCGTGCAAAGCACTTACTAGCAATAGGACTAGGTCTATCGTAGTAGAGTACTGGTGAGTCAAGGTCGATCCCACAGAGACTCGTAAGGACATCTAATTATCAAGATTGAGCTTGTCACGATAATGGTCTACGACCAACTATAATATAGACAATGGTAAATTTGGTGCCTCAAACTATCAAGGTTATGCTAGTTCACACTAAGCAAAACGAGTTTCTAATGTATTGGTTCAATTATGAGTAATTAGTTATTCCCCCCACACATACAACGGTCCTCCCCATTGGTGGATTTATTCATTGTTCAGCTACGGGTACAACTCCTAACCCTATCTACTCCGACAATGGTAGTAGAAAATCTATACGCAAGCTACCCTTCTTAATTGGTCCGTAATAGCCCATACGCATAAAGAACTAGAGCTGTCGATATTGAGCGCTAACTCATACCGCAAACCCGCCTAGACACCTGTCGACATTGATCAGGGCACGTTCCTAGGGTCCATTCAAGATAATGTCCAAACATAGCACTTCACTATTCGTATTTCATGCTAGTTTACGATGACATGCAAATAGTTGATCAGGCTACTAACATGTAAATTAAATCTATCGATCAACGTAGCTGGCACCGATTATCATGAATTAGTAATTTACTAGGTATTTAGATCTAGCGATATAGACCGTCGCAGATCTGAAGAACTCAACTACTATGCCATGATTTCTTCACCAACGAATCAGATCTATAACACATAGGGTAAAATAAACTAACTACTATATAATTAAACTAAATAGGCAATTAAAACATACTAGTCGAATAGAACAACGATAGATCTACATCTTGGAAAAGACAAAAAATCATACCCTCGAAGATGAGCGTAGATCTCCCGTAGATCTCTCTCTAGGCGGCGACTCCGTCGTCTCTCCGACCAGAACTTAAAATAATAAAATAAAGAACAAAGAACTTTTATTGCATATTTTGCCTTGAATAATTTGGGTACCAATGTTATATTGAAGTCTGAGGCGAAGCCTCTTATTTATAGCTATCTAAACCGACTTAGAAACACCTAGTTCTACCCGTCGTCCAAGAAAACACGTTTCAGAAGGATCTGGACTCTCGGTAAGTCGGCACCGCCTCTCGGTAAACCGGGGGTATTTTTGTCTTTTTTCTTTAGCCGACTTAACTTGGAAAGTTCTGGAATATCCTAGGCCTATTCTTTTCGTTCAGTCCACTCCAGATTCGTCCATCATGCTCAGCCCAATATTTCGTATCCTGAAAATCATTAAATAATGCACGAAATAATATCGAAATAGGGAAAATAAACGCTAAGTACAGATTTCTCGACTCACGACCCCCACATATGCTATTCAACTCAAATGGTTCATATTTATAGGTCGAAACAACTATTTTTAGCTCATAATGGATAGAATGTTGATGCTTTAGAATAGACTATTTTAACCGTTATCACCCAGCTGCGCCAGGGAAAAGAATAGAATAGAAGAATCATCTTGACTACTTAATGCATACTCCACTTGGCTCGGGGGATATAACTCATTCGGTAGAGCTCTGCTCTTGCAATTGGGTCTTTGCGATTACGGGTTGGATGTCTAATTCTCCAGGCGGTAATGATAGTATCTTGTACCTGAACCGGTGGCTCACTTTTTCTAAGTATTGGGGAAGAGGACCGAAACATGCCACTGAAAGACTCTTCTGAGACAAAGAGATAAACAAGATATTCCGGAGACAGGATTTGAACCCGTGACCTCAAGGTTATGAGCCTTGCGAGCTACCAAAGTGCTTTTCCCCGCACTGAAGAGAAGAACTTAAAACTAATTGTAATATACAAACAAAGGTTTAATATGTCCCTTTACCATATCCGTATAAATAGAATAGCCCATTTATACCGAATGGTAAAAGGGAACTCTAAGATCACCGACCATAGAATAGAATTCAAGAGTTAATGTTTACCAACTTGATCTTGTTGCTCCTGGAAACAAACATGTATGAACCATTTCAGAAAGTCTATGCCCGGAAAGTCCAAAGTCTCGATAGTTAGCTCTCGGTCTGCTGGTCGCAAATCAACGTCGACGAAGACGTGTGGGGCACTATTCCGCAGTGGGGATTGTAACTTTCTATAAATTTCCCATTTGTCATTCAATGACGTAACTTTTCTTATTTCATTTTTTAAGGAGTGACGGATCAAATGATATTTATATTCCAATTTTTGTCTCTTTTTCTCCCACTGAATCAAACATTTCCTCGCCATAATGGTTCAGTTCCTATTAGTATTCCTGATACAAGTCGAATCCTAGATGTAGAAATATAAAAATATAAGAAGGCGGGATCCCTCTACATCGAAAGAAATGATCTTTTCGAGGGTCCAACAAATTCAAAAATTAACCAAATTTACCCGATGTAGAGGCAATTAAGAAAGCCACATAAGTGAATATATAACCTACAGAAAAGTGGGCTAATCCAACTAATCTTGCTTGCACAATGGAAATGGCTACTGGCTTATCTCTCCAACGAATCAAATTGGCTAAAGGTGTATGCTCATGAGCCCAGGCTAAAGTTTCAATCAATTCCTGCCAATACCCATGCCAGGAAATTAAGAACATAAATCCAGTTGCCCAAACAAGATGTCCAAATAAAAACATCCATGCCCAGACTGATAAACTATTCATACCAAAAGGGTTATATCCATTGATAAGTCGGGAAGAGTTTAACCACAAATAATCCCTTAACCACCCCATCAAACTGGGAAATGTTACCCTGCCATAATGTGATGTGCTTCCAATGCCAATAAAAGTAACTTATCCAATAGTATTTAACATCCAAAAAACTGCCAAATAAAATGCGCCCATGTAGAAATATCGCAAGTACCACATCTTTCCGGACCGTCGCACGGAAAACTATAACTGAAATCCTTTTTATCTGGCATTAACTTGGACCCGCGTGCATCTAAAGCACCTTTTACTAGGATCAATATAGTTGTATGTAAACCCAGAGCAATGGCATGGTGAACCAAAAAGTCTTCAGGACCTATTGTTAAGAATAATGAATTACTATTTTCATTAATAGCATTTAACCAGTCGGGCAACCAGATGCTTATACCCGCATTGAATGCTGGTCCACTTGTTGAAAATAAATGTACATTGAACCCATATGAAGTTTTACCATGAGCTGATTGTATCCATTGAGCAAATATGGGTTCTATCAAGATTTGTTTTTCTGAAGTACCAAAGGCAAGCATGACATCGTTATGAACATAAAGTCCCAAAGTATGGAATCCCAAAAAGAGGTTGGCCCATCTTAAATGAGATATGATAGCTTCTTTATGGTCTAACATTCTTGCCAATACATTATCCTCATTTTGTTCCGGATTGTAATCTCTAATGAAAAAGATAGCTCCATGAGCAAAAGCACCTGTCTTGTTGAACCCTACGATATATTGATGAAGAGTATATAATGCAGCTTGAGTCGTAAAGTCTTATGCTATGAATGCATAAGCAGGCAAAGAGTACATGTGTTGAGCTACTAAGGAAGTAATAACCCCTAATGAAGATAAAGCAAGGCCTAATTGAAAATGAAGTGAATTATTAATTATATCATAAAGACCCTTATGGCCGCGTCCCAATCGCCCCTGGAGGAACATGCGCATCTAAAAGATCTTTCATACTGTGTCCAATCCCGAAATTAGTTCTATACATATGACCAAAGAATGAGAAAAATAAAAGCAATAGCTAAATGATGATGGGCAATATCAGTTAGCCATAAACTTTGCATTTATGGATGAAATCCCCCGAGAAGAGTTAGAATGGCAGTTCCTACCCCTTGAGAGGTCCCAAATAAATGACTATCATAATCGGGGTTTTGAGCATAAAGATTTCACCGACTTGTAAAAAGTGGACCTAACCCTTGGGGATGCGTTAAGATAACTAAGAAATTATTCCATCGAACGGACTCCCCCGGATCCGGAATAGCAACGTGTACTAAATGACTTGTCCAAGCCAAGGAACTTACTCCGAAAAGTCCTGACAAATGATGATTCAGGCGCGATTCAACATTTTTGAACCACGAAAGGCTCGGTTTCCGTTTCGGTTGTAGGTGTAACCAACCAACTATTAAAAATATGGCAGAAAGAAATAATAGAAAAAGTGCTCCAGTATAAAGATCTTCGTTCGTGCGTAAACCAATTGATAGGAACCAACTTTACTGTACATTTCTGTTCAGTTTAACCCACGGTTATCATGTTTCTAGCATGTTTCGGGTGAGTTTAGACCCTATAATGAGTGTTAATGAGGTTTTCTTTGCACGGCGAGTAACTGTCGGTTGTTCCGTAAACTCGGCCTACTTTAGCATGTTATACTCCCGAGCACCCGTAGTTTGCGGGGTTATGCGTTTGCTTATTGTTTCCATGTTTGTGCAGGATTTGGGTGAGTCGAGAGCCCGGAAAGCGATGATTTGTGAGTTAGACGTGTCCGAGGCGAGGATCGAAAGCTAAGTATGGAAAAAAGTGAAGTTTTTGAAGTGAAGGCATATATCCGTACGGACAAAAGTCTGTCGTACGGACAACCCTCAGCCAGAATCAAGATTTCATACAGAGATATATCCATACGGATAGTCAATTTATCCGTACGGACAGACTGGTGCAGTAGAGGTCCATCCGGACGGATAGAAAGCTATCCGTAAGGACAGACACTGGGAACACAAAACAGAAGGTTTGATCAGAGATAAATCCATACGGACAACCTGGAGAATCAAGAACCATCCGTACGGACAGCCCGTTATCCGTACGGATAAGTTGAATTTTGCCCTAGCCTATAAAAAGGGCAGCTCAAACGTTTTATTTAGCAGACTTTTACGAACTTATATAGTTGTAGCCTCTTTTGGGCGATTTCCTTCGTCCGGAAGCATAGAATTAAGTACCATATATCATTGTTCTCGTCTTTCGATCCTCCATTACATTAGATACATTACAACAGCAATCCGTTACGTTTCGATTGTCAAGATTTGATCTTTGTGAGCACAACTTTGTCACTTCATCAATTTTCAATAAAGTGGGTATGGTTTATTGTTCTTTTATCGTTTCTATCATGAATTACTTTACCGTTTATTGTTTCAATTCGATAATGAGTAGCTAAATCTTTCGTACGGCCGAATTATGTGAAAGCGGATGAAACGCCATTAGGGAGATGAACCGGGAGGTAGTGTAGCACGTAATGAAATGTTCTAATCGATAATTCATATCACAAAACCTGTTTTAATCGTAATCGATGCTAGATTGATCACCTAGTCATTCATCATCACACACACCTAGCTTATAAATGTATGTTGCGGCAAAGTGTGGGAACCGGGGTTTCGGGACCGTAGACGTTTTGGCTTAAAAGGTAGTTTGACACCTACCTGTGCACTAGATTGACACTCCAGTCATTAAGTCCATTCCAATACGGGGTTTTTATCGTTCAGGCAAGGAAGGTAAAGCACACTCCCGGGGTAGTTTGTTTGAAGGTAGAGTAATCCGCTGGATCATAGTTCGGTTGTACCTCTTTTAATCGTTAAGAAACCCGATTAGTATAATCTTTCTTTTACGCAATAGTATAACGACATACTTTTCTGGTTGACCTGAACTGAGTGCTAAGTCAGCTGTGGTACTCAAAGCCAATCTCTGTGGGTTCGACCTCGGACTCCTCAAGCACTACCAACAATCGATCCGGTCCACTGCGGTTAGAAAGTAGATTTTGCTAAGGTTTCGAGTTTTTACTTGATTAACCGGATTGCAAAAATCCTCTTATCACCAATTGTATACCACCACTGGTAAACGCCTGAGTAAGCGATATTCTCCGGTCCAAGAGCACCTCCTCGAGCAAAAGCTTCCACAACCGGTTGTACAAATGCAGATCCCAAATTGCATGAGCAATGGGTCTTACATGTAAAGGGTCTTGTACCCATGATTCAAAATTTCCTTGCCAATCTACATGAAACATATTGCCGGAAGTCCACAGAAAAATTATTGCTAATTGATCGAAGTGAGAAGAAAAAATATTATGATAAAGACGTTCCTCAGTAATATCATCATAACTCTCGAAGTCATGCGCGGTAGCAATACCAAACCAAATACGACGAGTAGTGGGGTCCTGATCTAATCCTTGGCTAAACCTTGGAAATCTTAATACCATAATGTCTTTCAAATCCTCATAGCCATTATCCTACTGCAATAATTCTAGCTAAGAAGAATGCCCATGTGGTGGCAATTCCACCCAGAAGGTAATGGGTTACTCCTACAACACACCATTGTACAATGCTCAGGGCTTTTGGCTGAGTAGCAGGAACAAATTTTAATTTATTATGAGCCCAAACAATGGATTCAATAAGTTCTTCCCAATAACCATGTCCACCGAATAGAAACATTAAACTAAAAAAGCCTATACAAAATGAACGCCTAGGAAAAAAGGCCATATGCAGATAATGATGAGCCATAAGACTGAATTACCTGGGATGCTTGTACCCATAAGAAATCGTGGAGCCATCCGTTAATAGTAATAGAACTCTGTGCAAAGTTCCCTTCTGTGATATGAGTTATTACCCATTGATCAGTTATACTGCCCCAAACATCTGACTGTATTTTCCAACTGAAATGGAAGATTACTACCGAAATTGCATTGTACATCCAGAATAGTCCTAAGAAGACATGATCCAAAGCCGATACTTGACATGTACCTCCTCTTTTAGGTCCATCACAAGGAAAACGAAAACCAAGGTTTGCTTTATCCGGTATCAAATGGGAGCTACGAGCAAATAAAACACCTTTCAATAGTATCAATATTGTCACATGAATCGTAAATGCATGAATGTGATGGACCAAAAAATCTGCAGTTCCTAATGGAATAGGTAACAAAGCTACTTTTCCCCGACTGCTACTAAATCACCACCTCCCCAAGTTAAGCCGGTGCTTGTTGTTGCGCCGGGAGCCGTCCCACCCAAGTGCTAAAACGTGGGTGTTTTGTATCCACAATGATTCCTATAGGCCGGGGCCAGCGAGAATTAATTATTGGGGACAGACAGACCGGTAAAACAGCCGTAGCCACAGATACGATTCTCAATCAACAAGGTCAAAATGTAATATGTGTTTATGTAGCTATTGGTCAAAAAGCATCTTCTGTAGCTCAAGTAGTAACTACTTTACAGGAAAGGGGAGCAATGGAATATACTATTGTGGTAGCCGAAACGGCGGATTCCCCTGCTACATTACAATATCTTGCTCCTTATACAGGGGCAGCTCTGGCTGAATATTTTATGTACCGTGAACGACACACTTCAATCATTTATGATGATCCCTCCAAACAAGCACAAGCTTATCGCCAAATGTCTCTTCTATTACGAAGACCGCCCGGGCGTGAGGCTTATCCGGGGGATGTGTTTTATTTGCATTCCCGCCTTTTGGAAAGAGCTGCTAAATTAAGTTCTAGTTTAGGTGAAGGAAGTATGACTGCCCTACCAATAGTTGAAACGCAATCGGGAGATGTTTCGGCTTATATCCCTACCAATGTAATTTCCATTACTGATGGACAGATATTTTTATCCGCCGATTTATTCAATGCTGGAATTAGGCCCGCTATTAATGTGGGTATTTCTGTTTCCAGAGTGGGGTCTGCAGCTCAAATTAAAGCCATGAAACAAGTAGCTAGTAAATTAAAATTGGAATTGGCGCAATTCGCAGAATTAGAAGCTTTTGCACAATTTGCTTCTGATCTCGATAAAGCGACTCAGAATCAATTGGCAAGAGGTCAACGATTACGCGAATTGCTTAAACAATCCCAATCGGCTCCTCTCACAGTGGACGAACAGATAATGACTATTTATACCGGAACAAACGGGTATCTTGATTCATTAGAAATAGGGCAGGTAAGGAAATTTCTGGTTGAGTTACGTGCTTATGTAAAAACAAATAAACCTCAGTTCCAAAAAATCATTTCTTCTACCAAGACATTTACCGAGGAGGCGCAAATCCTTTTGAAAGAAGCTATTCAGGAACAAATTGAGCGTTTTATACTTCAGGAACAAGCATAAAAAAATAGATCACTACTATTTTTGATTTCGGTCTTAACAAAAAAAGGAATTTCATGGGCTCTAATTAAAATTATTCAAAAGAATTTTCTTGATATCAAAATCGAAAATAAATATATGGAAAGAATTTGCGTCCAATAGGATTTGAACCTATACCAAAGGTTTAGAAGACCTCTGTCCGCTACGGACCCGTGTGCGGGGCGTTACGAAATGGTATCGAGCCGACTATCGACGGAACTATGCGCCGCACCGTACAAGAAGACGGTGTAAGGATGGATTGGTTAACACGCCATTATGTGCATCTCGATTGTAGGGCTAAGAAAGTGACCTTTCTCTCACCTTTGCGTTCAGAAGTTATATTTCATGGAAATCTTTCCGAGTTCAAGCCTAAATTTCCTATCATCTCAGCATTAGAAGTTGCAGATGCGTTCACGGAAGATTGCGAGATGTTTTGGGTTTTTGCAATGAATTCTAAAGAAGGACCTAAGCCAAAAGAATGGTTAAAGGTAGAAGATGTGCCAGTGGTTAGGGACTTTCCCGAAGTGTTCCCAGATGATTTACCAGGGAATACTCCTGACCGAGAAATAGAGTTTCAGATTGACCTGGTTCCGGATGCAAGACCGGTCTCTCAGGCGGCCATATAGGATGGCTCCGGCGGAACTTAAAGAATTGAAAGAACGGTAGAGGATATGCTTGAGAAGAAGATAATTCAGACCAAGTACTTCACCATGGGGTGCACCAAATCTTTTTGTAAAGAAGAAAGATGGCACTATGAGGATGTGTGTGGATTATAGGGAGTTAAACAAGTTGACTATTAAGAACAAGTATCCTCTCCCCCGGATAGACGATTTGTTTGATCAATTGCAAGGGTCAAAGGTGTTTTCAAAGATTGACCTCCGTTCTGGCTATCATCAGTTGAAGATTCGGCCAGCAGATGTACCTAAGACAGCTTTCGGTACTAGATACGGGTTGTATGAGTTCTTGGTCATGCCTTTCGGTTTGACTAATGCCCCTGCTGCTTTTATGGACTTGATGAATAGGGTGTTCTCCCCTTACTTGGATCAGTATGTTGTTGTGTTCATTGATGACATTTTAATTTATTCTAAGGATAAACAAGAGCACGAGAAGCATCTACGGATAGTGTTGCAGACCTTAAAGGATAAAGAGTTGTTTGCAAAATTTAGCAAGTGCGAATTTTGGTTGGATCAGGTTGCTTTCCTTGGTCACATCATTTCAGGAGATGGAATTTTAGTTGACCCAGCTAAGATTAAATCAGTGGTGGCGTGGCCTAGACCTACTTTAGTTACCGAGATTCGTAGTTTTCTGGGTTTAGCAGGCTATTACAGGAAGTTCATTCAGGATTTCTCATTGCTTGCGATGCCTCTTACTCAATTGACTCAGAAAGGAGTTAAGTTCGAGTGGTCAGGTGATTGTGAAAAGTCTTTTCAGACACTTAAAGAGAGGTTAGTTACAGCTCCGGTGTTGTCATTGCCAGTTTCTTCTGAAGAGTTTGATATTTACACAGATGCCTCAGGTCATGGTTTGGGTTGTGTCTTGATGCAAAAGGGTAAAGTAATTGCTTATGCTTCGAGACAGCTGAAAATTCCTTAGAAAAACTATCCTACACATGATTTGGAGTTAGCTGCATTTGTTTTTGCTTTGAAGATTTGGCGACACTATTTGTATGGAGTGCGGACCCGGATTTTCAGTGATAATCGGAGTCTTAAGTACTTCTTCACGCAGAAAGAATTGAACATGAGGCAAAGAAGATGGCTAGAGTTTGTCAAGGATTATGATATTGATATTCAATACCATCCTGGAAAGGCAAATGTGGTTGCAGATGCTTTAAGTAGGCGGGCATTTTCGACCTTAACTAGCCAAGAAGAGATTATCAAGCATTTAGATCGACTTCAGATAGAGGTTTGTGGTCCAGTTCCACCAGGAAGCGTCATTTCTGCAATTTCTGTTCGACCAACATTATTGGATAGGATTAAAGAGATGCAGTTGAATGATGCTTTTCTTCAAGAGATGAAGCAAAAGTCGGTTGATAAGCCGGATATGGGTTTTGAGGTTGCAAATGATGGCTCTCTTTGGTTTAGAGGACGTCTGTGTGTTCCTGAGGTGTTGAATGTTAAGGAAGAAATCAGGGAAGAACACCATCAGTCGGGTTTTTCTATGCATCCAGGTTCTAACAAGATGTGTAGAGACTTACGTCAACACTTTTGGTGGAAAGCAATGAAGAATGATATAGCAAGTTATGTCTCTCGATGTGATGTTTGTCAGAGAGTTAAGGCAGAACATCAGAGACCAGGAGGTTTGTTGAAACCTCTTGAAATCCCAGAGTGGAAATGGGAGAAGATTACCATGGACTTCATTACGGGGTTACCTCGTTCAGTTGGCGGTGTTGATATGATATGGGTTATAGTGGATCGTTTGACAAAGAGTGCTCATTACCTAGCCTTGAAGAAGGATACGCCATTAGAGCAGATGGCTTTGATGTATATTAATCAGGTGATTCGTTTGCATGGAGTCCCAGTTTCAATAGTATCTGATCGAGATAGTCGTTTTGTGGCTCGCCTTTTGGAAGAGTTTGCGAAAGCTTTGGGTACATAATTGAATATTAGTACGACATTTCACCCACGTACGGATGGACATGTCCGAAAGGACGATTCGGACTCTCGAGGATATGCTACGTGCTTGCATTCTTGAGTTTGGAGGTAAGTGGACTAAGTACTTGTTGCTTGCGAGTTTGCTTACAATAATAGTTACCATTCGAGTATTGGGATGGCTCATTTCGAAGCATTGTATAGTAGGAAGTGCCGATCCCCGGTATGTTGGGATGAAGTCGGTGAGAAGCAAGTTACGGGTACAGAGTTAGTTCAAGAAGCTAAAGAGAAAGTATTGTTGATAAGAGAACGAATGAAAGAAGCTCAGGATCGTCAGAAAAGTTGGGCAGATAAACACCGTAGACCGCTTGAGTTTGAAGTTGGTGAGAAGGTGTATCTTAAATCTTCGCCTACGAGAGGTGTTAGACGTTTTGGCAAGAAAGGCAAGCTAAGTCCGAGATATGTAGGACCTTTTGAGATTGTGGAGAGAGTTGGTCCTTTAGCTTATCGGCTACAGATGCCTCCATCATTGGCTAGAGTGCATGATGTGTTTCATGTGTCGATGCTACGGAAATGCTTTGTTGACCCAGGGTTAGTAGCGGATGTTGATCATGACCTTTTGCAAGACAATTTGGCTTATGAGGAAAGGCCTATTAGGATTTTGGGTAGGAAAGGACAATGGTCTAAGCAGAAGTTTTCGGTTCTAGTTCTTGTGCAATGGAGTAATCATACGGCTCAAGAAGCTACTTGGGAGCTAGAGGCGGAAATGGTGGACCGCTATCCAGAGTTTCCTTCTTTACCAAGTGCGTTAAGTTTCGAGGACGAAACTTTTTATAAGGAGGGGAGAATGTAAAATTCCCTCACCTCTTTGTAAGGGTATTTTAGTCTTTTTGAAATTTATTTTCCTTTTTCCTTTTTGTTTTTAGGTTTTCTTTTCCCTCAAGGTTTTGAAAACCGACTCATGGTGATAAAAGGCTATAAATAGGACCCTAGGTAGCTCTAGACATCATAAAATCGCTCTTTTTGAAGTTCTGGGATCAGTCGGCACGCTGAACCGAGAATACTCCTCGGTAAAGCGACCCAGTGGTGCCCAGGACGTGTCCAGGACAGCCCAGGACGTGTCCCAGACACCCCAGACGTGTCCCAGAGCGTGTCCAGGATCACGCAGGGCGCTGAACCGAGCACTCTCCTCGGTTAAGCGACCTAGTTTTGGACTTCAGGCTCAGTTTTGATCGTTCTAGTACGTGTTTGCAGATCAGAGTGCTAGTTTCGAAGAGATTTCAAGTCAAGGAGCAGTTTCGAATATTGTTTCATCTCAAGAAGGTATTAATCATGAAACCTTAGTTTTATTCGTAGTTTTACTCTTGGATTTGTTAGAATTCGTAGTTTTAATGGCGGGGTTTATTCTGTTTCGTAGATTCGCAAGGGTTTGAAGTTTGACCATAGTTTGATCGTTGTTTGGCTTGTTTTCGTTACGTTTATGAGGTAAGGAGTTCTTCTTATCAAAAGTATCCCTTTTGGCTTTAAAGATTATGTTTTTAATATGTTTAAATACTGTATTTTGTAAATTGGCACGAAACTGGACATGTTATGTGTTTTAGGACAAGATGCCGGACTAGTCTTAGAGCAGAAAGTGAATCTGGGATTCACTGGCTCGCTGAACCGAGGGCATCTCTCGGTTAAGCGTACCAAGAAAGTCTCAGATTGGCTTTCTGGTTGTTCTGTGAGGTCAGCAGCCCTTTCAGAATGTTATATAGGTTTTTGGATGATTTTCTGGGCTCTGTTTTCATATATAATGGAGATAGGTTGGTAGTAGGGTGTGGTTATGGCCTTTGCATGTTTCCTATAGGTTAGATATGGATTTTTAATATAGAATTATATGCTCATATTTGATTTACATGTTATCGAATCTACTTAGCAGGGGTATTCGTTAATAAGCACGAATAGACGGGGTACCTTGGGCACGATTAAGACCCATGTCGGAGAGTGTGACTAGCTATATTAGCCAAGCCGTTCTTAAGGCGGTGTGCTTATAAGTGTACCTTGGGCATCAGCAAGTCCCATGTTGGAGGTGTAGTTAGTTGTGCTAGCCGAGTTGTATCATGCACCTTAAAGCTAGTAGACAAGAGTCACGGATAGGAATAGACAAGGACATGAATATGTTAAGAAAGTGAGTAAATAGTTAATATAACTGAACATCTATGTGCAAGATAAACGGATATAGTAAAATAGGCATGTTTTCTTATGCATTATGTATTCCAAAGTGGTTTTCTCCTTTTGCTTAAAGTGTTGTACTATACTGTTTATGAAAGTGGATATAGTAGATTCATGTCGTGTCTTCCGGCTTATGACAACCATGAATCTCACTTTTGATCTTCTTTCTCCTTACTAAGCTTATGCATGAGCTTACTCCTCTATTGGAATAAGAAGATATGCAGGTTGGTGATGTTTCCGAGGAAGAGTTCGAAGATCAGGCTTAGGATTGGAGCTTATGGAGTTTATGTTCTAGTTTATTGTTTTAGTACTTTTGAATAAGGCATTACTGCCAGATGTTACAGTCGTTCCTTTCTTTTTAGACATGGATGTTCATTTGGGGATGCTAGCATTTATTTCGACCTCTGTCCTATCCATTAGACAATGGACGCTTTTCATTCGTATTTGGCCCTTTTTAATCTCTTGGTTGACAAAAAAATCAGATTGTATATAAGAGAGAAATTTTGCAATTCTATATTGAATGATGCACTCCTACTAATATAAGATCTATAGAGTATAGAATATATAAGAATTTCGGCTAAAAAACTAGAAAGCGGGTAGCGGGAATCGAACCCGCATCGTTAGCTTGGAAGGCTAGGGGTTATAGTCGACGCCAATTCAGCGTTTTGAACGTCTCTAATTCAAAACCGAACATGAAACTTTGGTTTCATTCGGCTCCTTTATGGATGTGAACAAAATTATAAATAAATTTTACCCATAACATCTATGTCAGTTTTTTGTCTTAATACAGACAAAACAAACTACTTTCTAACTTTCTAGATGATCCCTCTAGAAGAGAGCGATTCTAACAATCTTTCTAGTTACTTCGTTCTTTATTTTTATTTGAAAAGATCCTGAGGAAAGGTATTTTGTTTCTACCGAGCTAATAATAGGTTGATGTCTCTAGTAAACCAAAGTCACCATTTAATAGCTATTTTGATTCCATTTCTTCTCTACAAATAAAAAATGGAAGATTTAGTTACGATTAGAAACCTCCTTTTTATCTTCATCCATGGATCTTTTTACTTATTAAATTCGAAATATTAGTTTAATTCAAAACTATGTTTCGTAATTTCATAATCCAATTCTCACTTTATAAGTGACTATTGGATAGAAATCACGATAATTTTTATTTTTTCTCAAATATGTGATTGAGAGAGAAAGGGTTTAATCCTTTATATTTTCTATTTTAGGAAATAAAGTTTTTGATCGGAATAGGAATCAAACCGAAAGCAAAGATCCTTTAACTATTCCTTTAACTATTAAAGGGTTAGAAAAACGAATCACACTTTTACCACTAAACTATACCCGCTACAGTGTGATTATTGTATACAACTGGACCTTTTGTCGAACGGGGAAATTGGACAGAATAATAGTAAATTTTTAAAGTTAGTATCCTCTCAAAAGAATAAAAATTCTAGTTTTGACCCTTTTTTGTTTTCGTATATCGAACTATCATTTCTTCCCTTTTTATTCTTGCTTGAATATTTTGTATTCCGCTTTCTAATTTTCTAATTTTATAGAATACTAAGCTATTTTCCAAATCAGATAAATCATTCTTATTTATCTAGAATCTATTTAATTTCAAATTCAAATTGTTTTTGTTTGAACAAAAAAGGCCCGGTTAGGGGCTGAACAGGCCGGGCCGTGGTAATAAAAAAAAAGACGGGTCCTTTGAACAAGATCAAAAAGGGAGAATTCCTTTTTTTTTTTTTTTATTTTTTTTTATATTGTTTTGTTGGCACTTTACAGCCCCTTTTTTATTTAACGAAATTAAATTGCTGCTAAAAAGTGTACATATCCATATAATATCTATGTGTACATATCCATATAATATCTATATAATAAATATTCCTTACTTTTTGTGTAATTTAACAGCGTCTTCAATTGGGAGAGATGGCTGAGTGGACTAAAGCGACGGATTGCTAATCCGTTGTACGAGTTATTCGTACCGAGGGTTCGAATCCCTTTCTTTCCTCTTCCGTTGATGACTTTATTTTTTTTTCCAAACTGTCAAAATACTTTTTGTTCCTAGTTAAACATAAAAAAATCTTCAAAAAATGTAAAATAAAAGATACCTTTTATTCTTCACGTCCAGGATTACGTCCTGGATCATTAGATAGGAATCCAAAGATGAAGAGAGAAACAAAAAATATCACTACTGTATAAACGAAGAGTTTGAGAGTAAGCATTCTAAAATCTCCAAAATAAATTTTTTATTCGAAAAAAAAATAGAATAGGTTCTACAGTTTTCTACCGCATATCCTCTGTGAATACTAATAACCAAATTCGAAATAGAAAAGGATTTTCAGAAATTCATTTTGAAAAAGAGTTTTCTATTAACCAAAATCTAAATATCTTTTAGATCCGATCAATTGTTAGGATTTATTATCAACTAAAGTAAAGCAGCCATTTTATCGTCGATTTTAAAATGAAATATTTTATCGAAAACTTACAGCAGCTTGCCAAACAAAAGCTAAGAGAAAAAATAGCACAGGTATGACGGGCATAACATCTATGATTGGATTCAAAAAAGCATAGGCCTCGGGCAATTTTCCGAAGAAAAAGCTACTTGAATATGAAAAAAAGGCATAATGGCAGATCCCTATCAAACTACAAATATTAAGCATAGCAGACATTTTGTTCTATGAGATAATTCCATTTCGATTGAGTTATTTATATAATATAAATATATAAATAAAAGGAAAAGGTAAAAAAAAGGGGAGACAAAGAGTCTCTCTTTTTTTTTGAATCCACCCAACCAAAAGTCCTCCAATTCTCAAAAGGGAATAGAAGAAATCATACTTTTCATACAATATCTTAACTGAATTATATCTACATCGTCCATGGCCGCCATAGAACTTATGAATCCGTTGCACGGGATTGATCGGGCCACTTAGGCCTTGACTCAAGAAGATTGTTTGCGAAAGACGGCGGCCGATGCCGGAAAAAACTAGTGGAAAGACGGCAGCCGATGCCGGAAAAACCTGTCTAGCACCTCTCTCTTCTTGCCGGTGGTAGTAAGTCGGAAGGAGACGCAAGGCCGTTACTTGATGGCCGGCTTCCCGATTTTCGCCGGGCCGAGTGGATAATTGATGGCCGAATCTTTGCTTCATCCGCAAAAATCCGACCGCTTGGTTCATCTCCTACGGCCGTGCCACCGGACCGGGGCCATATGCACCGGCGAAGGAGTTAACGGCGGTCATTGTTGCCGGAGAAGCGAGACGCAGCTTTTTTTTTTTTTTGTTGAAAATTTTTAGGGTTTAGGGTTGTTACTATTAATTTTGTAACGTTACTACATTTTTTTGATGTATTTTATCTATTTTATGGGTCATGTTACTTGATCAATAAATTAAGTTACATTCTCTATTTACACGTATTAAAATATTAATAAAAATTTAATCGACTCTATAGCTATTTATCTTGTACTTTGAGTTGACAAAAAATCAATATTAATATTATTAATATTGTTGATTATTCGTGTCGAATAGAAATCTAAATGGGGCGTGGCCAAGTGGTAAGGCAACGGGTTTTGGTCCCGCTATTCGGAGGTTCGAATCCTTCCGTCCCAGAGCATATCCTTTATCACCTTTATTCATAAATGGAACCAACGACTATTCATGATTCCCTAATTGAATCAATTCCATACTGGTTACAAATTAGAAGAATGTTAATGTTATAGTAAAACTTCGTTTGAAACGATGTGGTAGAAAGCAACGTGCGACTTGAAGGACACGATCCGCTGTGTATTCCTTCTTCTATCCATCATCTTCTATTTCTATAGTTCTATAGAAACGAAGGTGCTCTTGTCTCGACATCCGTTGGGAGGGTAAATAGTACACGATGTGGCTCGAGTAGAAAGTATTCATTTTTTTCTCGGAACAAAAACCTAGGGTTAATGTAAATCAAAAAATTGAAATAACTTCGTAAACTGTAAATCTATATAAATTGAAGGGATCCCAATCGAGCAAATTTCCAATTCAAAAGTAATATTTGTTAGAATAAATTAAACCTTTTTGATCCCAAGTGTATATAATGTGTGAATGAATCGTCCGTAGGATTTTTTTATTTTGATAGAAGGAAATCAAAAAAGGGGGGGGTAGGGGCTTGTATATACCTATAACTTTTGCTAACCTTTACTTATTTTTTTCGTTATAGTTATAGTTCCCCCTTCGTTCGGTTCGATTCGTAGATATTTATCATTGTTTTCGTCGAATTTCATGTTCGATAATGACAAAACTTTATTTTTTAATTTTATTGATGCTATAAAATTGGGACATTCCCATTCAATGGCATCCAATGGATGGGAACCCTACGTAGTAAATTGTAGTAAATTAAAAATTTAAAAAAGGATCAAGTTTGCTTCGTTTACTTTGTGAATATATTATGTATTCACTCAATCCGCGCTTTATTCACTTTTTTCTTTTTTATTACCCTATACTCGGCATTTTCTATGCATATAGAATAGAATTAGATATGGGCTTTATCGACCCAACACAACCTTATTTTAATTTTTTTTTTCAATTTTACTAAGATATAAAATAAGGGGTGAAATTCAATTGAATTCTTTTGAGTTCCCACCTTATTCTTTTCTATTGACAACAGTGTATTGAACAAATATAATTCATCGTGATAAGTCAAGTTGGATCTATTTATTTCCGTCATATGAGTTTGTTTTTTATTTTATTTCATTCAAATGGTGGATTTTTTGATCCATGAGTGATACGAAAACTTCTTTTGTTTTATTGAAAAGGTCGATAAGAGAACATTCGCCTATAAATTTTTACATTTTACTATCTTTTTCTTTTTTTTTTTTTGTCTAATTTTATCTGATAATTTTTTGTATTTTTATTTCTTTTTTTCTTTCGAATTAAAACAAAGTATGTTTTTGCGGTTTGTTTGTTAGTTCAAGGATTTAATTGCTTTTTTTGAATCTCTTTGTTAAATTTATTTTTATTCAGATTGTATCTATACTTCTTTTTATTATCTACCCATTATCGAATTCTTATAGATTTTTTCTCTTTGGGTTGCTAACTCAACGGTAGAGTACTCGGCTTTTAAGTGCGGCTAGGATTTTTTACACATTTTGATGAAGCAAGGAATTCGTCCATACCATCGGTAAAGTTTGGAAGACCACGACTGATCCTGAAAGGGGATGAATGGAAACAAGAGCATGTCGTATTGATGGAGATTTCGAATAATATACAATTTCATTCTTGCCGGATGGGTGTTCGAGGTATTGGAATGGAACAAAATAAAGTTCGGTCGGGTTAATAAATGGATAGGGCCTTACGGTTTCAATTAATTCTAAAGAAAGACAAAGCAACGAGCTTCTATTTTGAATTTGAATTAAGTCCTGATCTAATTAGACGTTAAAAAAAATATTAGTACCGATGTGGGGAGGAGTTTTTTACCCATGGGTAGATTCTCGATTTTTCAATGAATCCTAACTATTGTAGTTCTCCATTATAAAATGGAGATGTGTGTGTATAAGAACCAGTATATTGATAAAGAAGGTTTTTCCAAAATCAAAAGAGCAATTAGTTTGAAAAAAGAAAGGATTTCTAGCCATCTTGTTATCCTATAAGATCGAAGAAAAATGAAAAAACAAGAGGATAGGGAACTCATTGATAGGTTTACTTGTGCCCAGGGTATCTATTGTTACTAGAATACCTTGTTTTGTCTGTATTGCACTATGTATCGTTTGATAACCCCAAATCTTCTACCTTTGATTCAAATATACTTTCAAATAGAGAAAATGCGACGATATTCACAGTTTGATAGATCTCAACAGCAAGACTTTCTATATCCGCTTAGCTTTCAGGAGTATATTTATGCACTTGCTCATGATCATAGTTTAAATCGATCGATTTTGTTGGAAAATCCAGGTTATGACAATAAATCCAGTTTCCTGATTGTAAAACGTTTAATTAATCAAATGGATCGACGGAATCCTTTTTTTATTTCTGCTAATGATTTAAAAAAAAATTCCCTTTTTTGGCGCAACAAGAATTTGTATTCTCAAATGATATCCGAGGTATTTTCGTTTATTGTAGAAATCCCGTTTTCTATACGATTAATACCTTATGAAGAACAAAAGGGTATATTAAAATTTCAAAGTTTACAATCAATTCATTCAATATTTCCTTTCTTAGAGGACAATTTTTCACATTTTCATTCTGTGTTAGATATACGAATACCCCATCCGATCCATCTGGAAATCTTGGTTCAAACCCTTCGCTCTTGGGTAAAAGATGCTACTTCTTTGCATTTATTACGATTCTTTTTCTACGAATATTGGAATTGGAATAATTTTAGTGTTCCAAAGAATCCCAGCCTTGCTCTTTTAACAAAAATAAACCAAAGATTATTTTTCTTCTTATATAATTCTTATGTATGTGAATACGAATCCATTTTCATTTTTCTCCATAACCAATTTTATCGTTTACGGTCAATATCCTTTGGAGACCTTCTTGAGCGAATCTATTGCTATGTAAAAAGAAAGAGCGAAAGCTCTACCGAAACTTTTGCTAAGGACTTTCGGACTAATCTATGGTTGTTCAAAGATCCTATCATGCATTATGTTAGGTATCAAGGAAAGTCTATTTTGTTTTCGAAAGGTACATCCCCTTTCCTGAATAAATGGAAATATTACCTTGTCACTTTTTGCGAAAGTTATTTTGACTTGTGCTTTCACTCGGAAAGGGTCTATATAAAGCAATTAGCCAACCATTCCCTTGACTTTATGGTCTATCTTGTAAGTGTGCGATTAAAATCTTTAATGGTACGGAGTGAAATGTTAGAAAATTCATTTTTAATCCATAATCCTATTAAGAAATTCGAGACCTATGTTCCAATTCTTCCTCTGATTGGATCATTATCCAAAGAGAGATTTTGTAACCGATTAGGACATCCCATCAGTAAGCCGGTTTGGGCTGATTTATCGGATTTTGATATTATTGACCGCTTTGGACGTATATGCAAAAATCTTTCTCGTTATCATAGCGGATCTTCAAAAAAAAAGAGTTTGTATCGAATACAATATATACTTCGACTGTCTTGTGCTAAAACATTAGCTCGGAAACACAAAAGTTCTATACGTGCTTTTTTGAAAATGAAACGATTAGGCTCCAAATTTTTTGAGGAGTTCTTCGTGTCGGAAGAAGGGTCCTCTTATTTTAATTTGACCTTCTTGAGATCCTCTTTCCCCCTTTTTGGTGTATATAGAATCGGGACTACGAGAATTGACCAATGGTATATACCCCCACGAAACCTGCTGCTCCTCGGAAGTACTCTTACCGGCCACCGGACGAGTTCTGCATCGTTTACGAGGCTCAAATCCAGAGTAGGTTAAGGCTTCCTTGGTGTCCGGATTTTTTAGCCGTACTGCCACAATGGCATAGGTACTGCCCAAGGCACCCCGAATGGGTTAGAAGTGTTGTAGGGTTCACTATCTTTTGCCGAATGATCGGAGTTTCATTCTCCGTAAACCTATTTAGGGCCTCCTACCAATCAAGAAGTTTAGGAATGCTCCGGGGTGGTACTACTTCCCACGCCGATCTGGCGTCACACCAGTTGTCGTTGATGGGCCATCCTCCTTCAAGGGATGGAATGAGCGATTATTTTTTGTTCACAACGAAAGGTGAGCTAATCTTGGCCGCTAGAAGTCGGATCCTATACCTAAGGACGTTTAACAAGATAACATTGGTGAGGATGTGTTATGGTGTATATGAGCTTCGAAGATCTTTCTAGGATTTAAGGAATTTTCTTCCTATTTGCTTGATGCTGATCAACTGGCCGAAGTGGGGCCTGATCCCTACGTGGCCTTCAGTGGTGAGGAGAGAACTGTCTGTAGGAGTTTTGCCTTTGTATTTTTGTTTTTCCATGCTTTTTTTGGTTTTGACTGACTTTCCTCTGTTCTGCTTTTCATAGTAAGTGACTTAGATGATTGACTCTGAGCCCGAATTAATGAAGCCCCGTCTAGGACGCAACTTAGGTCCTTGAGGGTCGATGGTTTTAATTAGAACAGTTCTTGTCAAAATCAATATTCATCTATCTGATTGATGAGTCATAAGAAGACAATTCACGTATCATATACTTAGTAATAATAAGCTAAGAAGAAATAATTTAACTTAGTTCATGGATTTATCTAGGAAAAATTTAGGGACCCATATTGAATTTTTATCTTCGAAAGCCATTGGAGTGGGGCAATGCAAGATAAATCATATAAAGTGAATCTTCGGATGCCCCAAGAATACTATGAGGTGCTCGGAAATGGTTAGTATCATTGAATAGGAGGATCACTATGACTATAGCCCTTGGTAAATTTACCAAAGACTAAACTAATTTATTTGATACTATGGATGACTGGTTACGTAGGGACCGTTTTGCGTTTGTAGGCTGGTCCGGTCTATTGCTCTTTCCTTGTGCTTATTTCGCTTTAGGGGGTTGGTTCACAGGTACAACCTTTGTAACTTTATGGTATACCCATGGATTGGCTAGTTCCTATTTGGAATGATGCAATTTCTTAACTGCCGCAGTTTCCACGCCTGCTAATAGTTTAGCACATTCATTGTTGTTACCTTGGGATCCTGAAGCACAAGGGGATTTTACTCGTTGGTGTCAATTAGGTGGTCTGTGGACTTTTGTTGCTCTCCATGGCACTTTCGGCTTAATAGGTTTCATGTTACGTCAATTCGAACTTGCTCGGTCTGTTCAATTGCGACCTTATAATGCAATTGCATTTTCTGCTCCAATTGCTGTTTTTGTTTCTGTATTCCTGATTTATCCACTAGGTCAATCTGATTGGTTCTTTGCACCTAGTTTTGGTGTAGCAGCTATATTTCGATTCATCGTATTTTTTCAAGGGTTTTATAATTGGACATTGAATCCATTTCATATGATGGGAGTTGCCGGTGTATTGGGGGGCTGCTTTGTTATGCGCTATTCATGGGGCTACCGTAGAAAATACTTTATTTGAAGATGGTGATGCTGCAAATACATTCCGTGCTTTTAACCCAACTCAAGCTGAAGAAACTTATTCAATGGTCACCGCTAACCGCTTTTGGTCCCAAATCTTTGGGGTTGGTTTTTCTAATAAACGTTGGTTACATTTCTTTATGCTATATGTACCAATGAATCGGTTTATGGATGAGTGCTCTTGGAGTAGTTGGTCTAGCCCTGAACCTACGTGCCTATGATTTCGTTTCTCAGGAAATTCGCACAACGGAAGATCCGGAATTTGAGACTTTCTACACCAAAAATATTCTCTTAAACGAAGGTATTCACGCTTGGACGGCGGCTCAAGATCAGCCTCATGAAAACCTTATATTCCCTGAGGAGGTTCTACCATATGGAAACGCTCTTTAATGGAACTTTAGCTTTAGCCGGCCGTGACCAAGAAACCACCGGTTTCGCTTGGTGGGCCGGAAATGCCCGACTTATCAATTTATCGGGTAAACTACTAGGCGCTCATGTAGCGCATGCTTTGGATTAATCGTATTCTGGGCCGGAGCAATGAACATATTTGAAGTGGCTCATTTCATACCAGAGAAGCCCATGTACGACCAAGGATTAATTTTACTTCCCCACCTAGCTACTCTAGGTTGGGGGGTAGGTCCTAGGAGAGAAGTTATAGATACCTTTCATTACTTTGTATCAGGAGTACTTCATTTAATTTCCTCAGCAGTTTTGGGCCTTGGCGTATTTATCATGCGCTTCTAGGTCCTGAGACGCTTGAAGATTCTTTCCATTTTTCGGTTATGTATGGAAAGATAGAAATAAAATGACCACAATTTTAGGTATTCACTTAATCTAGTTAGGAGTAGGTGCTTTTCTTCTAGTATCCAAGGCTCTATATTTTGGGGGTGTGTATGATACCTGGGCTCCGGGCGGGGGAGATGTATGAAAAATTACGAACTTGACCTTAAGTCCGAGTATCATATTTGGTTATTTATTAAAATCACCCTTTGGAGGGGAAGGATGGATTGTTAGTGTGGATGATTTAGAAGATATAATCGAAGGACATGTATGGTTTGGTTCTATTTGTATACTTGGCGGAATTTGGCATATCTTAACTAAACCCTTTGCGTGGGGTCGATGCGCACTGATATGGTCTAGAGAAGCTTACTTATCTTATTGTTTAGGGGCTTTAGCCATCTTTGGGTTCATTGCTTGTTGTTTTGTCTGTTTCAATAATACCGCTTATCCTAGTGAGTTTTACGGACCCACTGGACCAGAAGCTTCTCAAGCTCACGCATTTACTTTTCTTGTTCTAGACCGGCATCTTGGGGCTAATGTGGAATCCGCTTAATGGCCTACTGGTTTAGGTAAATATCTAATACGTTCCCCAACTGGAGAAGTCATTTTTTGAGGAAAAATGATGCATTTTTGGGACATGCGTGCTCCCTGGTTAGAACCTCTAAGGGGTCCAAATGGATTGGACTTGAGTAGGTTGGAAAAAGATATACAACCCTGGCAAGAGCGCCGTTCCACAGAATATATGACTCGTGCTCCTTTAGGTTCTTCAAATTCCGTGGGTGGCGTAGCTACTGAGATCAATGCAGTCATTTATGTCTCTCCGAGAAGTTGGTTAGCCACCTCTCATTTTCTTCTAGTATTTTTCTTCTTCGTAGGTCATTTGGAGCACACGAGAAGAGCTCGTGCAGCTGCAGCAGGATTTGGAAAAGGAATTTATCTTGATTTTGAACCTGTTCTTTTTGTGTGCAGCATATGCCAAAATTAATCTTATAGCTTCTAATCTTGCAACTGGGGCATATGTCTCATCAAAATCTATTCCTTCTGCTTGAGAATAGCCTTTTTTGCCACTAGTCTGGCCTTGTTTCTAACAATGGTACAAGATTCATCTAGTTTGTTTTTGTATACCTATTTTGTGCCACTTACATTTGCATAATTAGGCCTCTCTACAAGTGTCCATACCTGATATCTTTCAAACTCATTAAGTTCTTCTTGCATGGCAATTATACAATTTGGATCATAAATTGCTTCTTCAACAACTTTAGGTTCAATTTGAGACAAAAAGCATGTAAACATGGCTTTTAGTTGTCTTCTAGTCCTTACACCTTGCTGTACATCACCAATTACTTGTTCAACACGGTGATCCTTCAACCATTGTAAATCTTGATTTGTTTGATTTACAGGACTTGATCTTCGGTAAGGTCTGTTGTAGGTCCAGTAGGGGGATCAATAGATCCTTGAACTGTATATGTTGTTGTATCAGTAGTGTTACCATCAGGTTGTTCAGCAGGGGCTTCTTCAATCTCAGAATCAAAATCTTTATGTCACTTATCTTCTCCAATACATCAACATATTCTGGATCAGTGACTTTCAAATTCACAGCAGGTACTAAAACTTCAACATCTTCCATTCCAGTGAACTTAGGTTCATCAAACACAACATGTATAGATTCTTCATGTTTGAGTGTCCTTTTGTTCAGCACCCTGAATGCCTTTCTAATAGAAGAATATCCCAAAAAGATTCCTTCATCTGATTTTGGTTGAAAAGTCATCAGTTGTTCATTATGATTTAAAATAAAGCATTTACTCCCAAATGGATGGAAATATGATATATTTGGCTTTCTTCCATTCCATATTTCAGAAGGTTCTTCATTAGCTTCTTGTTCACTGAAGTTCTATTCTGTGTGTAGCATGCTGTATTGACTGCTTCAGCCCAATACCTCTCAGGCAACTTTGCTTCACAAATCATAGTCCTCCAAGCTTCCTTCAAAGTCCTATTTCTTCTTTCAGCAACCCCATTTTGCTGAGGTGTTCCAGCAACTGCTAGTTGATGCAGCACACCATTTTGTTCACAGTATTCTCTTATGACTTTGTTAAGAAACTAAGTACCCTTGTCTAATTTGATTTCCACTATTGTCACACTTTTCTCATTTTGCAATCTCTTCAAAAGTTCAGGCATCTTTTGAAGTGTTTCACTTTTCTTGTTCTTGAAAATCACCCAAGTAAATCTTGAATAATCATCCACAACTACCACGAGTGTATTTCTTCCCTATTATGCTTGTTGATATCACTGGTCCAAATAGATCCATATGCATCAGTTCCAACACTCTCTTGGTTGATTGTTTAGTCTTTGACTTGAAACTTGACTTTGTTTGTTTACCTTGCTGACAGGCATCACAAACTCCATCCTTCTTGTATATGATCTCAGGTAAACCAATCACCAACTTCTTATTTACTAACTGATTGATATCTTCAAAGTTTAGATGATTGAACTTCTTATGCCATAGCCAATTCAGTTCTGACTTTGCATGCATAATAAGACAAGTTTCTGGAACAACAGTAGACCAATCTACTATATACATGTTTAGTTGTCTTCTCCCAGCCAATACAACTTTCTCTCCCATTTCACTCATGACAATGCGGTAGGCTTTGTCAAAAGTGACTTTGTAACCCATGTCACAGAATTGTCCAGTGCTCAGCAGGTTGTAGTCCAAGCCTTCAACATATGCCACATTCTTGATTGTCAAACCATTCCTCACCAGTGTTCCATATCCTCTAGTGTATCCTGGTGTACTTTTGTTTCCAAAATTGACTTTTGGTCCATTTTTTCCACATAATTTGTCAAACAGTGCTTGCTTCTTGTCATTTGTCTGGAACATCCACTGTCAAAGTACCAACACCCTACAAAACAAATTTAATTTGTCTTAGGTACCCAAACCTATTTGGGTCCATAGTGGTCGGTGTTAAGCACAACCCTTGGAAAATTTCCATAAGGTCTTCTTTGGAAAGTGTTGCACTTTTGTTCATATATGTATGCTACATTTCCATAAAATCTGACATTTGGTTGTGTAGCATTCACATATGGCTTCTGTCCTTTTGGTACATAATGTTGTTTGAAGTGATTTCTGTTGTTAAAAGCATTAGCATAACCATATGATTGCTATCTGTTAAGAACATCCCTGTATTGTGGTCTCTACTGAGGTCTTGGATAAGACCTTTGCTGAGTCCTCGGCTGATTCCACTACTGAGGTCTAGGCCTAGCATTATGGTTATATCTATTGTTTCTAGCAGCAGGGGCATGAATATTCCAATCTTCATCAGTAGGGAACAATTTGCCTTTCCCCCTGAGATAAGTATCCCTTGAATGATTAACATTCTTAGGTTTAGCATTCTTATCCTTGGAATATTTCTGGTTTTCCCTTTTTGTGGTCCAGCAGACTTTGCAGTAGGTCTGCTTTCAGCAGGTCTAGAGGGTCCAACAGTCCTACCTTTGGATGCACCCTTTTTGTTAGGAGTTGATGCCCTTTTGGACTTTTGATTTTGCTTCTTTGAAGCATTCTCAGTAGGTTTCACTGACTCAGCAACCTTTTGAGGTGTTGGATTTTGTGCAGGTACAAACTTAGGACCAATTCTGGTACTAGGTCCAGCACCCTTACTTGATCCACCCTTATAAGATTGTTGAGTTTCAAATCCATAGCTTGTTTTATCACCATAAGGCTTTCCAGATTTGAATACAGTTGTGGAACTGGATTGTACAGCAGATTCAGCAGCTACAACAGATGCAACAGACTTATGTTGATTCTGTTCATAATCCTTTTCTTTACCCTTGAGAATTCTTAATTCAGTATTTAATCTTTGAATATATGCTTGAAATGCTTTTCTTTCAGCCTTCACAATCTCATAACCAGAGTTGTATTATCCCCAGTTGATTAAGGAGGGCATCTAGAGGCTCTTCATTGTCAGAAATTTTATGATTTGAACCACCAGTGGACTCACAATCACTTTCAACAGGAGTGTTCATAGATACAAAATTGTATACCTCCTCAGTTTCATCCATATTATCCGTCAAAGCATAATCATCCATATGTGCTATGAGTGCAGTGTCATCTGATTCATTTCCTTTTTCTGATTCCACTTCATAGCCAGATTCATCATCATCAACCAATGCTTTCTTGCCAGATCTCCTCTGTTGACCCTTGTTCTTCAGCAGGTCTAGACAGTCAGGTCTAAAATGTCCAGGCTTCTTGCAGTTAAAGCATAGATAGTCATGATCCTTCTTTTGTTTCAACTCAGGACAGTCAGGTTTGAAGTGTCCTGGTTTCTTGCAATGAAAGCACAAAAAGACATGATCCTTTTTGGATTTTTCCTTTTTCTCATTTGATTTCTTGCCAGAATTCCTTGGAGATACCATTCCCGATTTCATCATTCTGATTCTTTTGGTCAACAGGGCAATCTGCTCTTGCATTTCATCCAAAACATCATCTTGAACATTTGATGATTCTTCATTGTGAGTAGCAGCAAGTGTTGTTGTCTTTTTTACTTCCTTTTCAGCATGTGCAACAAGGTCCTTGTTGAATTCATAAGCTTTGAGATCGGAAAACAGTTTGAAGGTATCTTCCTCATGTAGTCTCCTGGACTCTTCCATTGTAGTAACCTTCATTTCCCAAACTTCTTATGCAGGTAAAGCTTTGAGAATTCTGATGTTGATCTCTTCTTTTGTATAAACCACATTAGCAGGGTGAGTTCATCCAGAATTGCATTGAACGTAGACTCCATCTATTCAATGGTCTCATTTGATTTCATTTTGAACTCTTGAAATTTTTGCTTGGCCACACTGATCTTATTCTTCTTGATTGCATCAGTGCCTTCACAAATGAGTTGCAATCTTTCCCAAAGTTTCTTGGCAGTTTTGCAATCTTTCACCTTTAAGTACATATTGCCGTCCAAAGTTCTGTAGATATTATCAATAGCAATATTGTTCAGGTTTTCCCTTTTCTATCTTCAGCAGTCCACTCATTCTTAGGCTTAGGAAATGTCTGATTTTGACCATATTCAGTTATGACTTTGGTGATCTCCAATGGTCCATCAATCAGCACATCCATCATTTCATCATGAGTTGCTGCCAGATAAGCCTGCATACGACGCTTATACTCATCAAAACGATCTAGAGAGCACATCAACATTATCCTAGCATACTGGTTGTTGTCCATGATGCAAAAGCTTGAAACTAGAAACTTGAAACAGTTTTCAAAGATTTTTCACAAGCACAACAAGTAGGATTACTTTAGAACAGAAGCTCTGCTCCGATACCAATTGTTGGTCCATTGAAAAGGCTTTGGTTAAGTTTAGAGGGGGGTGAATAAACTTAACACTTAAAAACTTTTTGGAGTTTTACAAACTCAACAGGATCAATAGTCTACTGACCACTTAGTAGTCTGCTGGCTATTAAAGCTCTTGAATTTGTTGCAGCGGAATATATTAAATTAAGCCTTGTTACTTGTTGTTTAAATATGATACTAAGTATTGGATACTCAGTAGTGCAAGTGGTGTGATTCAGTAGCTAGTTCAGTAGATTGATGTGATAAGCATGTGGAAAATGTAAGTTGCAGAATGTAAATGCAGTAAAGTAAAATAGGCAAGTTTTATAGTGGTTCCAGGTGGTGTAATCCTGTCCGTCCACTCTTCTCCTGTGATGTTGGAGGAAATTCACTAGAGATTCTTGAGATAGCTATTACAAAAATCTCAAACTGTTTGTCCTTGACCAATAGTTATGGCTTCACAAACTGAACACTAGAAACAGGTAGGATTGATGCTCCTAAGTATTCCACTAGTCTTTGAAGGGTAGGATTGCCTATTCACCAGCTCCACCACAAAACAATAGTTCTTGACACTCAAAAGTGATTCTCTGTCTTCAGCAAAATTCTTGTAAAAGAAGGGTTGAATCAAGAAAGTGATTCACCTTTCAGCAAGCTTCGATCAGGATGATAAGATCAGCAGCTTAAGATCTCCAAGTGTATGAACTGGATGTAACTTGATTGCAGATAACACTTGAAGAAAAACTTGATCAGTAGATTAAAGCTCTGTAAGTATCAGCAGGGTCAGATTGCACTTTGATCAATTTCTTGCTCAAAAACTTAATTGCTTCGTATAAATTCTTGGTTTTTCAATCTGAATCAGAAGTCCTCTATTTATAGGTGTAGATCCTGCGATTTGAATTTGAGTTTGAATGATAACCGTTACAGGATTACCTGAATATTCCTGAAAATCCTTCGTTGTACCTGACTGACACTGACAATGTCCTTCTGACAGTCCAGTTTGTTAACCAATGGAATTATTCCATTTAATATGGCTCTGAAATCCTTACAACGTGCCTTTCATCTTGGCCATTGATTGACTAATTAATCTAAGGCTTGTAAATCATATTTATCCATTTAATCTTCCAGAAAAACATGGATTAATTCAAATTATACATTCAGGAGACACCTATTGTGTAAGTTTGCTGATGTACACATATGTCAGCTGATTTTTAGTCAGCTATGTTTTATAAACACTTCAGTTGACTGCTTATCATCTAACTTTTGATTATTAAGTTAGAGTACTGATGTAAGTCAATTTTATGATGCATTCACTATGTTTTTAGCCCCGTTTCCCGTGATTTTAATAGTAATTTTGCACCTTTCGTGCATCGATTTGCATATTTTCATAAGGATACAATACGTAGTAAGTAGTAATAAATAAAGTAGTTTTTATAGTATTTTTGGGTCATTAGGACCAATCTTTTGTAGGCGGGTTTACGTTTGGTATTTTTGGCGTGTCATTGTAGGATCTTAGGTTGACCAAGCCTCGGGAGAGATGCTTTTGATGTTGATAAGACGCGTTTTTACGGTGCGAAGTGTGTACCCGAAGCCACGGAGTTCTTACGGATCAATTGTCTCGAGCATACTTACTCACAGCTGACTTAAATCGACTTTTGACCCATCTTAGAGATAGATTTCGGTTTTGACATCTTCACAAGAGTTGTATATCTTTGAATAATCTTTCCAACGCATCTTAAATCACTCAAATCGGAGGTCTACACGCAAAGTTATGATCAATTTACTGAAGACAATTTAGTATTGAACCATCTGTCGGGCCGAACTTCGGGCAGCTCGGCTCGTTACGCGTTTTACACCATAAAAATGGGATTTTTCAGCTGCAAACTCATCTCCCCCTCCCCCTCCCCCTCCCTCTCCCCCAAACCCTTAGAGCCGAAATTCCTCCATTAGTGACCTTAGGGGAGATCACTCTATCACAAAAAACAAGTAATTAAAGCATATTTTGGCTAGATAATATGAATCATTGTGTTCTTCTTCAAGCTTTTTCTTTTTTCACCAATGGTGTAAGGTGACTCTTGTACTTGGAGAAGATGAAGTTGTTGAAGATGGATTTTCATGGGTAATCTTTTATTTAGCTAATTGCTCTTTAATTTCTTCTCTTTTTTGTGGTAGTTTTAGTTAGATTTTTAATTCGATTCTTCATCTTCTTGGAAAGGTGTAAAAGCCAATTTGGAGAAGATGATGAAATGTAGAAATCAAACCCAAGAAATGTGAATTGTGATGTTGTAGTTTCTTGTGCTTTATGAGAATGATTGTTTAGATTTCAAACACTTTGTGGAATTATTTCTCATTACTTGACCTTAATGCTTGTGTTGGATTAAGCACCTAATACATGATTTAACACACTTTTTTGTTGAGATCGAGAGAAGATACTTGTGTTGAATAAACACTTGCTACCAGCATTGTTTCCCCAATTATATTGTGCAAGTGTTGAGCCTCTTTGTTGGCCTTATGTGCCCTTTATATGCCTTTGTGTGCCATGTTGGCCCGGGCTTGTTATCGGCCCACACTTGAGGGGGCGTGTTAAAAGTAATATAAGGAAATATAGTAGCGCCTTTACTAACACCAATTGGTTTTAGTACAACGGTAAGCGCTTGATCCTAATATGGTATCGGAGCGGGAGGTCATGCGGGATCAATCCTTGATACCGCATTGTTTCCCCAATTATATTGTGCAAGTGTTGGGCCCACACTTGAGGGGGCGTGTTAAAAGTAATATAAGGAAATATAGTAGCGCCTTTACTAACACCAATTGGTTTTAGTACAACGGTAAGCGCTTGATCCTAATAATGAGACCACTTAGTAAAATCGACTAGAGATAGATTCGGTTTCTAGAGTGGGGTTCACTAATCGTGGTTAGGCAACCCAATGAGTGTAATGCATATCGACTCTTCTAGACCTAATTTAGTCAATTAGGCCGTTGACGAGATATAGAGTGGTTGTATCACGCGAGAGCGGGCAATCACTAAAGCGGGGGTTCGCACCAATAATTTATCACAAAGTCACAAATGGATGGAGGGTAGGTCGAATCATTTCTTAACGAATCATAAGTTCTATTTTATCACTTTGACCATTATCTTGGCTAACCATAGATTTTATTTCTTTTCTTTTCTCTTTTTGTAGCATTTAGGTGGTGAGTTGTGGAGTGACACCATGGCTCACCTTAGTTTTAAAATTCATCTTTTATGTTTTGCCTAAACCAAACGTGCTAGTGATTTTGGTACTTAACCGGCATCCTCGTGGGAAACGATCTTGACTCACCGATTCTAGGCTATAATTGACCCGGTACACTGCCGGTAAGATTGGACACTTAGAAAAGGTCGATCAAGTACACCATTTTAACTATAACCCAGTTCCAATCACCACTTTACTATAATAGAACTTAGACCTTTTACATAAGGTATATGTGATCAGTTTAGGTCATCACAGACTTCCCTAAATTCCGATCCTATGTCCTTGACTTTAATTACTAAGTTTGATCCCTTAGCCTTCATTACTGAGTTTGAAACCTCCGCCTTCATTACTGAGTTTGAACCCTCAGCCTTCAACCATCAGCAGGTTCGTAGACTCTACTGTCCTAGATACTCTGCTGACCTCATTACAATGCTTGTTTGATCAAACATATACAAAGATCAAACTCTAGTAAACCTATACATTTAATCTAGATATCTTTTTGCCTTTGCTCTATAACAGCTAGTTTGGTACTCATCATTAAAACTAAAATATGTCTAACACTAATATTAATAGGTTTGTATTCATATTAAAGTGTCCAATGTTCCCTTTATTCTTTTAACAAAAGGACAACATGTTGTTCATCTTTTCAATTATTTAACTAATTATTCATGATGCTATATTTCTTGGCATTTTATAGAATATATCTTTCATTAAGTAAATTGAGGCAGCTGTGTACAAGAAACCGGTGATTTGCTGAATCAAATGTTACGACAAGACATTCCGTGGTAATATTGTGCGAACATATTATGCTTTAAAAATGTATCTGCAAGCTGAGGTTTCATGGGATGTTGATAAAGATGTTGATTCCCTCATCGTCTATGAGGGTAGTTTGAGCATCAACAAAGTAACTGTCCAAGTCACTACTGCTGATCAGCTTTTCAGTCCAACAACCAAAAGAAACCTAAGGAAATAAGTGATATGTCTTCCCATGATGAATCAGCTTCCACTCTGCCACCAACAGTGAAAAAGCCACTCTTTAGCCCCAAAGAATCCCAGGTATCTACTATAGCTTCGATGAGGGTAGCTACCCAAAATGTTTCTTCTGAACTCAATGTCGATACCGTTGAAAAGCCACTTGAAGGTGCAGCTGAGGTTAATCCATGCACCACCAATGCTGCTGGAAAAAAAGTAGCAGAAAGTCCTGGACTTAAAAGCCCAATCAAGAAAAACAAGATTAAAGAAAAGGAGTGTTAAGTTATTATGATGTTATGCCTTTGAACCTAACAATGAACCTTTTGTATAATAGTATTGTCTTTCGTTAAATATTATGTTTTTGTATTATGGGCATTGATAAAAAATATCTAATGTTTATAAAATACATAGACATCAGGTGTACAGGGTGAAATAATCCTCGCTATTTAGTACTTATGTATGCTTAGGATTAGTTTATTCTCTAAATGAATGTAAGCCTGATATAAGGCCCTAAAAACTACTCTAACTTTTGTACTCATCAACTGTTGCATTATCTCCTCGGCTTTTTAAAGTATGTCTCTGCCTTGTGTGTAGTCATTGGTTTGGTTATTAATTTTCCGGTTCCCCATCTATTTAGTATAGGTGATTGAGAAACCCAAATACAATCTGCACTTTCATATTATATATCAATATTTAGCAATTTGCAACATTATATGCTGGTGCACGGCGTTACCGTATACTAGTATTAGTATTTATCTCCATAATTACAATATATATCTACTATTACCACCCCTCAAGTTGGACGAGGTACGAGGCCTAACTTGGTACATTGTTGTTGGAAGGCTAGACGTGGTAAGGATTTGGTGAGGCAGCCGGCGAGCTAATCATTGGCATTGACATGTGTGACACTTAAACGGCCACGTTGAACCTGATCGCGAATAAAGTGATAGTCAATGGCTACATGCTTTATGCGAGAGTGAAATATTGGTTTGGCACAAAAATGAGTAGTCCCAAGATTGTCAAAATAAATAACCGGGGCTGTGAAATAGGGAATCCAAGATTGTGAAGGAGGTAAGTAATCCAATTTAGCTCAGAAGTGTTAGGCGCAACTGAGCGATATTCCGCTTCCGTAGAGGACCATGCAATGGTGGACTATTTCTTCAAACTCCAGAATATAGCATTGCGACCAAGATAAAGAACGTAAGTACTAGTAGAAGAGTAATCATCCTTATTACCACTCCATCCGGCATCAGAAAAGGCATGAAAAACAAAAGGAAATTGGTGATAGAGCTAGAAGACCATAATCAAGAGTGCCGTCCAAGCACCGTAAAACACGTTTAACGTGAGCCCAATGGACATCAGTCGGAGAATACATAAATTGAGAAAGCTTGTTGATTGCGAAGGTTAAATTTGGGCACGTAAAATTTAGATATTGAAGACTTCCACGAATCATACGATAGTGAGATGGATCGGAGAGCGGAGTCCTTGTATGAGCCATTAAATTAGAAATATCTGAAGGCAATGGAGTGGCCACTGCGTTGGCTTCATGCATGTGAAGCTTGGTGAGTAATTTATTGGTATAACACTTTTGAGACTAAATACAATCAGCAGAATTCTGAACAACCTCAATGCCCAAAATTACCTAGATCCTTGAGAGCAAAACGATCCTCTATAATTGAGATAAACTTTTCAAGCATAGCAGAATCATAGTTAGTAATAATAAGATTATCCACATAGACCAAAACATATAAAGTGATACCACGGGAATTATAAATAAATAAGGAGGTGTCAGCCTGGGCATTCTGAAAACGACAAGAGAGAAGGAAGCCTTTGAGTTCGTCATACCATGCCCTAGGAGCTTGCTTCAAGCCATAAATGGCTTTGCGAAGCTTGCAGACATGAGTGATGAGGTCATAACAAACAAAGCAGAAGGCCGGGCAAGATTGACATCTTCTTGAATGTGGCCCTGCATAAAAGCATTGTTAGTATCAAGTTGGCGCAAGGACCACCCCTGTGAGAGAGCAAGGGAAAGCACAACTCGGATAGTAATGGGTTAACCACGGGGCTAAACGTCTCATAGTAAACAACACCCGGCCTTTGGGTAAAACCCTTAGCCACAAGACAGGTCTTGTAGCGATCAATCGAGCCATATGCTTTATGTTTTAACTGAAAAATCCATATAGAATTAATAACATTATGAGAATGATCGGGAGGGACTAATTTCTAGGTATCATTAGGCACCAAAGCATCATATTCCTCTTGCATGGCATTTCTCAACTTGGGGTGTTTGAGGGCTTGAGTGACTGTAGTGGATTCAGTGTCGGGAGAGGAATTAAGGTGAGTATGAAGGCTGAGCTTTCGGATAGGTTTGTGAATATTTTTCTGGGCCCGAGTGCACATAGGATGAGTGGAAATAGCTGGTGTTAGGAAATCAACACGGGAACGCAACGGAATTTAAAATTTTGATTTCATTTTACCAAGATCAACTTCGTTTAAACAACAAGCATAAAAGAAGTAAACGAGAAAGTTACGTTGGATGATCTAAAATATCAAAGCTTTAAAGAATAGTAGTGCGCTGAGCCGCCCAAGTGTTCGGCCTTTACCGTTGATCCACTTGAACCATCCACCGGAATCCCGCCTTGGATTGCTACCAGAAAAACTCGGTTGCTAGACCGACTTTTTCTTTCTCTCAAAACTCACTATAGGAAGATCTCTTATTAGCTAGTAGTTTAGAACTCTTTTAATTGTAATAATACCAAAGAGCCAGGCACGCACTATATTTATAAGGGTAACCTGCACCCCTTCAAATGTTTTTAAGACAACTATCTCTTCTTCGCGGTCTTTTCATGTTTCTTCGGTCGTTGAAGTGCTTCTTCATTTTTGGCATTAGCATCGGCTTGACACCGACATCTTCAACATCTTGTGTACATACACATACAGTCAGAAACTCGAATGTCATCTCAAGCACATTCAGTAGATCTTTTTTGCTCTTCTTTGACATATTCACAATCGCATCTTGTACTGCATCAATCACTTTGTCTTGTTTGCCTCATCCTATATGTTATACATAATAAATGTTAATTACATTGAAATAACAAACACAAAACTTGTTGTCTATTTGTAAATAGATATGGTCAAACCTCTCGTGAATCTCGCTACTTCTTTTTTGCTTACACCAGTCAAACGACGTACGGAAACACCTCGATACCGGTTCATGTAATCAGCCGTGCATTCCCAATCAAACCTCGCTTTCCCCAATATTTGACCCCTATGCACTAGATGATTCACAAAATGAAAGAAGTCATCATCATGTGATTCAATGGTGACGTTGTATTCTTTCACATTCCCGCTTCTATGTGATTTATTTGGAGGCATCTGTGACTGGGTATGAATTGGACATATCCGAACTGACGGAGACACGGTTTGGGTGATACACCTTTACAATATCCAATGTCTTTATGCAACCATAAAACCAGCATACATCATCATCAAACACCGTTCTCTCTTCCCGATAAGCATCCCAAACAACCTGCAAGATGGAAAATGTTTTAAGTATTTACACTGAACGAGCCATTATCTGAGTTAGTACGAAGGTTCATACTTACATCTCGTGCCTCCATCAAGTCTAAGTCCTCCCGTAAATGCTTTAACTATGACGCTGCCAAATAATCGTTAATTCCAGCAACATATTTCCACTTCAATGACCGTACCATCTCATTTTCATTGAAATCTTTGTTCATCAGAGGTGGCAATATTGGGAAGCGTTCGTACACTCATGCATGTGAAAAAACATATTACATAACACTCGTGTAAGCGTTTAAAGATACACACTAAACACAAAAAAAAAATCATTTAAATAACAAGTGTTACCTCTAGCAATGTCATGTATCCAAAAATTCCAACAATATTCATCATAGAACCTTTCGATAGTTGCCGGCAAAGATTTGCCAATGTAGCAGCACCCCAAACCCACTCGCCAACCTTATCCATATCTTGTAGAAAATGAAGTTAAGCTATGCATATCTTATCTCCACTGCGGTCTTGAATCAAAGTACATGCAAGCACGTACAACAAATATCCACGCACAACTTAATCCACACTAATGATCCACGCACTCTGACCGGTACTGGATCCCTTATCCTCATTACTTCATACACTGCGTTTACCCACAAGCTTGTTCTTCAACCAACTTTTAGACACCCGCAGTCCACCAACATATTTTAACTCTTTTGCCATTTCATCTACACCAGTCCCTAACAACTTATGAACAAATGCATATGGATTAATCTCTTTTTCAAATTCAAAGTTCACGGCTTTCCGACAACCGGTAAGCCTGTGATATATCGGACGTCATCTAGTGTGATCGTCATCTCACCAAATGGCAAGTGGAAGGTGTTTGTTTCCGGATGCCACCTCTCAACAAAGCACTAACGATCACACGATTGGCTTGGTTGTATGAAGAATGTACCAGATTGTACAACGAATTAGCTTTTAATCTTGCCTTGAATTCTTCACATTCTTCATCAATCTTCCACAGATGAAGAAGATGTGTACTGCTTACATACAATTATACTTCGGTCATGTTCAATTGCACCGAAAGAATATAAAGTTAAATATAAGTTTAAAGAAATTTGATATAAATTATACAACTTAAAAAATACCATACTTTTTTGGTTATTCAACAACCCGTAACCAACATGCTACTTCCAATCCTTCCCCAACAGAATATTGGTGTCTACCACCACACCATTGTCGCTATCATACTCTAAACACTGAGTTGCGGCTACTTCTGCCTCTGTCGGTGCCCCGGCATTGCCGGATGCCTCTTTGTAGTGGCCCCGGCAGTACCGGATGCCTGTTATGTAGTGGCTCTAACGGCTGTAGGGGTCCGGCAGTACTAGATGCCTATGCTTATGGTCTTACACTAACAACTGCCTCTGTCGTAACCTTGACACTCAAATCTCCAACTGTCTCAACTGCCTCCGTCGTATCCTTGACATTAACACCTCCAATTGTGTCTATAGTGGCCTCGACACTCGAATCTCCAACTGTATCAACAATCTCTGAAGGTCCCTGCACTCCCAGCTGTGTCTCGAACTGACTCAGGTGCCCCGGATGTAGTGGCCCTTTAACTCAAATATACAAATGTCTAAAATGCCTCAACTGTCAATACTTCACGTTCTTTTTGTGTCTCAAGTGCCCCGGTACTAATACATGTCTCTTAATTTAGCCTCGGTTGGCTCATTTACCTGTGCAATCTCGGCTTGCACATTCTTTTGTCGTTTTCGAGTTCTTTGATATGGCACCTTTATATGTTCAGAAACATTTCTAGGCTGAACATGAGCTTAGACGGTGCTTCCACACCACCTTGATCCACTGAGGTACCTTCATCACTCACAATATCACTATATGCAAAGCGTACAGTCTTACCAGACCTCGTCTTAGTCACAATTTCCTACACATGAGACAAGAAATGAATTGTCATTCAAATGAAGTTATCAACCAACAAAGAAAGTCAAAATAAATAAGCATAGGTCATATGCATGCCGTAAACCCCATATAAAGTAACATTAACTATACTTTGATAAACAACATAACATGCCATAAACCTCATATAAGAATTCAGTTAAGTAGTTTCAAGGACAACAAAGCACAATACTAACAATCTCATATTCAAGGCTAGATAAACTCATACTTAGGTGTTAATTAGGCACAAACAAACTCATCAAAGCAGACTAATTGTAAATTCGTCGCATACCCATTTTTCTCAACCAATACAACAACAACAACCCCTACCTATACATAAACCAACACAACCCTGCAAAGAATTGAGCAATCATGGCAACATACCGTATTGGACACAAACCAGACTTAACCATTTTGAAACAATCATTTTTGGCAGAAACGTCGGCCATATTGGCGTTAGAGACTGTGCAAACACGTCAACTTGGACAACGTTCCAGGGTGACACGTATGTGTTTAACAGGATGACGTTGTTTGTAAAAAGTAATGACATCACGTCTGACGTTCTACAGAACGGCATCCACAACGACGTTACTCTTTACAAACAACGTCACCAATACGGACGTCACCAATAGGAGATTTTGACGTAGACGTCAGCTTTCACGACGTTGCTTATGCATAACGAGCAACACTGTGGCCGACGTTTCTATCCTTGGTCATCTTCCCCAACAAGCCGATCGAAAACGGCCGGAATAACGCAAAAAACGAACAAAACGACGATAATGGTAACAATTTGAAGCCCATTTCAACACAAAATTAATACCCAATGCAATGAAACCAAAAAAAAAAAAAAAACATACCTTTAAAGTCTTTTGAGTAGTTATTCCCTTTTTTTCCCTCCTTCTTTGATGGCTGCAGTTTTTATTTTATTTTTTTTTTTTAATTTTTTTTATTTTGAAAACCTAATAAACTAAGGAGGGGCAATCTAAACTAAGGAGGGGCAATCTAAAGGTTTGAAATAAAGAGGTGGGAGGGAAAGGTTTAGTTAATTGATGTTTTGAATTATGATTTTTTTTTTAGTATAAGTAGTTGTTTTAAAGTTTTAAAAAGTCAAGGGACTAAAGTCTAGTTATGTCATATTTTTTTCTTTTTATGTTATGACGTAAATTTGTGGTTTTTTTTTTTTTTTACCTCTAGCGGGGTTCGAACACTGGTCTTCATGTCAGATTATAGTCTAGCTTACCATTAGACCGATGCACCTTGTGCTAAATTTGTGGTGTTTGAAAGTAAAAGAAAAAATAATCAAGAAAATAGTGCCGGTAGTAAAGACCGGAAACCGATAGACCCTTAGCCCTTGTTTGTTTTGGGTTGAAGTTTGTTTTGAAGTTTTTTATATATCACATCACCAATCATTTCTTACAATTCTCCCACCAATCAATTCACCGACTACAAATAAAAAAATATTAAATCATCTCTCACCATTTCGATTTATCTACTTTATTACTTTTTAAACATTATGTTATTCATTATAATACATTATTTCAAATTAAAAAAAAAAAAACATTTTAACTTTCTAATCATTATTTCAATCATTTTTATCCTATTTTATTATCCACTTTCACCGACTACAAATAAAAAAATATTAAATCATCTCTCACCATTTCGATTTATCTACTTTATTACTTTTTAAACATTATGTTATTCATTATAATACATTATTTCAAATTAAAAAAAAAACATTTTAACTTTCTAATCATTATTTCAATCATTTTTATCCTATTTTATTATCCACTAGTATATAAAAAAGGAGGAATGAGGGAGAATGACATAAACATTTCATCAATTAGGGGGAGGACGGTTTTTTGAATTTTTTGCATAAAGGACAAAACTATTTTTTTTTCAATTTCTGGCGCATATTTTTTTTTTAAAAAAAAAAATCCAACACACTTCCTCTTTCATCCATTTTTTTGAAACACTCATATCTCTCGGTCTAAAACTCCAAATTTGAAAATTCTTTCACCAATTTTTTTTTATTTTTTCATACTCTTTATTTTGAGACCACATCCAACATATTCTGAAGTGATTTCAAAAAATCAATTGTCGAAATTCAATGTCGATATTCACTGATTTTCAGGATTCACTGGGAGATTCACTAAGTGAATTTCGACAGTGAATCTCACGAATAATGATGTAATTACATCAAACCAAGTCTCAAAACGAAGAGCATCAAAAAATAAAAAATTCAGTGAAATTTTCATCACGTTTGAAGATTTAGATCAAAAGATATGAGTTTTTAAAAATCATGGAGGAAAGAGAAAAAAAAAAAAAAAAACGAAGCATTTGCGCGTCTGTGTTTTTTTTTATATTTTTAATTTTAATATTAATTTTTTTTTTGTTTTGTCTTTAGGCTATAAAAATTATGAGAATTGTCATTCTTCCTGTAAAAAAATATTGAGCTGTCTTGTTCTTAAAAAAAATATTCCAAAAAATGTCCTTATACCTAATTCCTTATATAAAAAAAACCCATAGAAAAAAAACCCCAACCCAAAACAAACGGAGCATTAATTTTAATTTTTTTTCATAGTATAGATTTTTAGTGTCTAAGTAGTACGAAAACGCTATCAAGGAAAAAAAAAAAATGATACGTGTATTACATATTTGTGTAGTGCATAAACTACTTATATGCTTTGTATCATTGATTAAAATGATTAATTATTTATTGTGATGAGTCCCAACAAAATATATGGTATTATTGTGTTGTGCAAGTTATTTTGATAAATAAGTAGTGGATGTATCACTGCTAAAATAAAAAAAAAAAAAAAAAAAGAAGTAGTACGAAAACTTAAGTTTTGAAAAAAGATTGACGGCAGAAAAGTCAAAATTGAAAGAGGAAAATTAAAACAAACATATCGACACATACCCGCTTTAATCGCTAATCACTCTAACTGGAATAGCAGAAACTTCTGCGCGAACTCCATTTGCGTGTTTCAGGCTCTTTCTGTTGTTACTTACAAATCGTCTCCCGATACAAAGGAGAGGTTTCAATTCAGTCAAGCCTTTAAACTGAAGCTTCAAAATTGAAGTGAAATTAGGGGTTTATCCTCAAAATCAATAGTTCAGATTGGTTCAATTCGGCATGCGGAATCATTGACGATTCTCATAGCTTAAGAGCTGTTTCGTTGGTCTTCAAGCTACTGAATTTGATTTATTGTGTGCAGCTGCTTATGTGGTTGAAAATGGCTTTTCAAGTGTTGTTTAAAGTTGTTTTAGGCGCGGGTAGTCCTGATTGAATGATGAATGCTCGATGTTGTGGTTTGATTGTACATATATTCCAGGTGCTGGTTGTGAGTTTAGGTTTTTTTTAAAGTTATTTTGTAAATTAATAGTGTTATTGTGATTTAGGTGTTTTCGGTTTGTGGATTTGTAAATTTAAGAGCAATAATTTTCGTCGTTGTATTAGTAGAAAGTTTGAAATTTGGTTGTAAAAAGAGGAAGAGGGAGGAGAAAGATGTTTTATTCACAATTTATATTGGCAAAGAAAGGCCCTTTGGGAACAATATGGATAGCGGCACATCTGGAGCGGAAGCTGCGCAAAAACCAGGTGGCTGATACTGATATAGGCGTCTCTGTAGGTTGGTATCCATTTATGCCCACATCCTTTTATTTTTAGGTTGGGTGGGGGTCGGGGGATGGGTGTTATTCTTGTCGTATTTTTCTTTATATTCTTTGATTGCATTTTTCCGTGTGTTCTTTTTGATTGCAATGAATGCAACTTGTTACAGTCCTTAATCCGTAGTGTACTGTATAACCACATGATGATTCCTTAAAGCCCTCGTTAATTAAATTTCAAGGCAAAAGTAGAGCATGCAGATTTGGCAAAAGTAGAGCATTCAGGTGAATGTCTACGATTTCAATATCCACATAGGATGTTGGGTAATTTGGAGTGTGTTTTGAAGGGCATATATCACAATGCGATGTCGGTACTTGTTTCTTTTTCATTTTGTTGTTTTAAGGAGGTTGTTATGAATTTTAAACGACACACTTGGTGTTGTTTTGTACTCTGCTTGTCATTTTGGTTAAGTACCATGTGATTTTAAGAGAGCCCTGGCATGGTGCTAAAAGCTGTTGTGCTACTGATATCATGCGTTCAAGTCGTGGAACAACCCCTTCTAGAATTTAAGGGTTGACCATCAAAAAACCCCACAAGTCTTCTATCTGTAGGCAGATGAACCAAAATCCAAGCCCCATTCTTCTCTAAAGCATCCATCTCATCCTTGACTGCCTCCTTCCACTCAAGATTACATTAAGCATCATGTATACTTCTAGGAATCTCAGTAGAAACAACAGAATTTAAGAAAGTTTTGTAGTTACATGACAGATTATCATAGCTAAAAAACAAATAAAAGATACCTTGGGCGATTTGTACACGCCCGTAGTGGCTTTCTGAGGGCTATAGGAACGTCTAGAAGAGGATCGGACTTCTTAGCTGTTACCGGTTCAAACCCCGAGAGTGATTCCTGCTGCTTTTCTGGACTTGTTGGTTCAGAATGGTCCTGAAGAAGAAGCTGGTTGTCAAGCGGATCAGGGGCCCCAACATCTTGTCTGAACTTTTTCCTGTGATGGACTTCACCTACAAATGGAGGTTTAGGATTCCTCACAATAGAATCTACTCGATTATCCTGACCCTCACTACCACCGGATTTTGTTTCACCAAGATCATTTATTATATGACTTTCTACATTACCATTCACATCCCCATCTAATCAATCTAGAGTTTGGAAGTATGCCTTGACTTTCCACACCCCCCCCCCCCCCTCCCCTTCCTTTTATGGGTGAAAAACATCTCTTGTTCAAAGAAACTCACATCCAGAGAAATATGTATTTTATTAGTTACAGGATCAAGACACTTAATATCCCTTTTGACTCGATGAGTAACCCAAAAACACACATTTTTTAGATCTAGGTTCTAGCTTACTTTGATTCTGAACATGTATAAACACAAAACACCCAAACACTTCAAGGGGAAGATCATTAAGAATTCTGGACTTAGGCAAATGAGTTGAGAAAACTTTCAGGGGAGTTTGAAAATTTAGAACTCTGAAGGGCAGTCTATTAATTAAATAAATTGAAGTTAAAACCGCCTCACCCCCCAAATAGCTAGGACACCCTGCATTAAGCATAAGAGACCTCACCCCTCAAGCATGTGTCGATTTTCCTCTCAGCAACTCCATTTTGCTGAGGGGTCTCCATCTGGTGGATAATCCTTTTTTCAAGAAAAAAACTTTCCCAACAATTTAATTACATATTCTATTCTATTGCCACTTATAATTTTTACTTGGGTATCAAGCTGAGTCTGAACCATGTTAAAAAATTTAAAAGAATGTTCGACTTCAAACTTTTCAATAAGAAGATAACCCCAGATAATCTAGTATGATTATCTGTGAGAGTCACAAACCACCTCTTCCCAGTCAAGGTCTTTACCCTTGATGGTCCCCAAACATCATGTATCATAGTGAATGATTTGGTAGGCTTATAAGGTTGTGGTTGACAGTACTTTCTCACTTGCTTTGCTAACTCACGCACATCACTCTGAAAGAAACCAACATCTTTATTCTGCTAGTCTAATTTTCTTATTTCCAGCACAAGGAGTGTAACTGGAAAACAATTCTGAAGCACCATTCATATGATCTGTTGCCCCATAAACGATTATCCAAGAGACTCAATTTTCTGACAAGGCTATCAAAGATAATTTACCTGACTGAACAAAGGAACAGGTCGGACTAGAATTTGATTGAACCTGATTACCCTGAAGTTTAGCTAGATGCTCCAGTTGCTCTTATGTTAAGGAGCCGGCCCAACCTGTGATGACTGCCCTTGATTGGTGATTGGATGTAACTAGATTCACCTTCCCATAATCACTCAGTTGTCCTCCATGCTAGCCTGCCATATATTTCCCACCATGTTTCCCGAGCATGCCCTATCTTATTAAAATGCTTACACTTCGGTTTCTGCTTGAAATTCTTCTTACCACTGTCAAAAAATTCCCCCAACCAAGGCTGACTATTCAGGCTTCCCTTGAACCTCTTTGTTCATGACACGTCTTCTAGCCTCTTCACGTCTTACTTCTGAATAGACTTCATGCAAGGTTGGTAAGGGCTTCTCCCTAGAATTTGGCCATTGACCTCATCAAGATCCGTGTTAAGACCAACCCAAAACGAGTACAATCTCTCGTTTTCCTCTCTCTTCTGGAACTTAACGCTGTCAACAACACAACTCCACTCATCCTTATGGCACATATCAAGTTCTTGCCACAAAGACACAACCTCGTTGTAGAACATTGTAACATGCTTCATAGCCTAGAGACTCGTCTTCAATTCATAGATTTGGGAGGAATTTTCCAAATTTGAGTACATCTCCCTTACTGCTAGCCATATATCCTTAGCAGTAGGAAAGAAAGTTTGGGGTCTAACAATGGCTGGCTCCATCGAACTAATAAGCCATGCCATTACCATAGAATTTTCTGATTTCCAAATCTTTAACTTCGGATCATCAGGCTGGGCTCTTTGATTTCACCTGTCAAATAACCGAATTTACCATGCCATTGATCGCAAGCTTGACCGTCTGTGCCCACTCAAGATAATTCTTGCCTGTGAGCTTCCTTGCGGCCAGGAACGTCGACGACGGAGAGGAGGGGCTGTCTCTTCTTCGTTCTGCAGCATCGGCACTGCTGCCGATCCTGATGTGACTCCGGACGAGAGGGCGACCTTTCACCGGTCATGGCTACTCGATAATTCATCCTGGCTGCCGGCGATTCAGTCAAGAATGATAGAGGACCTTGGCTCTGATTCCATTTAAACTTTACTGACTGCTTAATATAGGCTGTAAAATGGCCGGCTCACACCATCAGACTGACCATACCCTAACTTGGTGCTCAAGAAATACCTTATTATTGCATAGTAAAGGACAAACCAGAGATTAATGCAAAACTGCTAATTAGCTAAGCCCTAAACTTAAGCTGACTCATAACAACCTGAAATAATAAAAAACTGGACCAACACACAACCTATACTTCCAATAGTATGTAAATTATCATATAAGGGGGGTTCAGCGCTTAGATAGTATATTTTGAGAATGCATACAGTCTACTCACGCACATAAGCAGATGGATATATTAGATAGCTGAAAATTCAGCTTATGTCTCAGACGTGATTCCAAGTATCATGCTTATTTTACTGTTAGTGTGTGTATTAGATACCTTGGTACTTGTTCTGGCTGATCTCTGCATTTTGGAAAATTTCAAGTTCTGAAAGTGCTCCATTCGGATTTATTTTGTTCTGAATATCAGTCAAAAGGTAAATCCATATTTGTTTTGTTCATATTTTGCTGCTCATTGCAACAGATACAATTCTTTGTCCTGAAGTCCCCATCGCGTTGCGGTTGTCAAGTCATCTTTTGCTTGGCGTAGTTAGGATATACTCGAGAAAGGTCAATTATCTCTTTGATGATTGCAGTGAGGCATTACTCAAGATAAAGCAAGCTTTTCGTTCCACTGCTGTGGATTTGCCTCCTGAAGAATCTAAGGCACCTTATCATTCTATTACTTTGCCAGAGACTTTTGATCTTGATGATTTTGAGCTGCCAGACAATGACATTTTCCAGGGGTTAGTTCTTTTGCTGTTCTTTCTACTTAATGTTGTTCTGATGCAAATTCAGGTCGTATGCAGCAGAGTTTGACAGTCCAACACAAATTCACCAGTTTGCAATTTCTAGGAATATTTTTGTGTGTTTTGGTATTTGGTATTATTCCAGGCCAATTCTTGTTTATGAGTAACTTCCACATGGTCTAGGCTTTTGTTGACCTATAAGACTCCTGAGTTAATTGTTGACGAACAAGCTTGAGTTGAAGGTTTTCTTTCAGTGGAAAGATTGACTTGCCATTGATTTTGAATTTAAATTTTCTTGTCGTCTCAAGGAGATGTGTAAAAGAGGAAAAGCGTATGATAAACACATATTCTCGTTTGGTTTTGTCTGACACACCTATACTGGTAATCATTGATGCAGTAACTACGTTGATCATCACACCAGTACTAGGGAACAGATCACACTTCAGGATAATATGGAGGGTGTTGTTTATCCCACATCTCAGTTTGGCCTAGATGGTAAGTTCTTTTCTGTTTGTTCAGCTTTAGGACGTGGCAAGTTATTTTATCCCAGTGGGGGTATAATACATGCGTTGGTTTTTGCTATTATTTCACTGAGTAATAATTTGATAGTGAGTTTTACATTACCAACTCACCTAAAGCTTAAGCTGCTAGGAAGAAGTGTAATTTATACATCTATATCTGACTATCTCCCTCACATGTGGACTTGCAACCACATGGACAGGAGTGAACATGTTGTAGCAGAGTTAACATGGCAACATCAATAGAAGTTTTCTGTTGTAGCAAAATTAGCATGCCCATCAATAGTAATAGTTTTTCTTTCAGTAGAAGGGGGCAGGGGTGGGTTTTGATCCCCTGACCTTGTGTTCCTGGTATTATGTTAAAATACTAAATCACCTAAAAGCTTAAGTTCAGGAGAAGTGTAGATACTACATTTACATCTAACAGAGGGAGAGTGTGGCCCATTATTTTGTTTGCTTTTTAATCTTCTTATGTTTTCACTTCAGAGAGGTTTGGCGATGGCGAGACTTCAGGTTTGAAGCTTGATGAGGTAACACGATGTATTCTGACCTCTTGATTTTGAAAGATTGGTTTACCTGTATGACATAGAACTATTTTTTTTTATTTGTTTAAATTCTCCATCTAAATTAAATTAGTTTGCTGCATTACTGCTTCACAAGTATTTTTTTGTTCATTGCCCCTTTATTATTGAGAAGTCAAGGGCATATTTCCTTACATGAATATATTTGACTGTATATTACTGGTTTAGGCAGATTTCATTGAGTGATCAATTTGGAATATATTTGAAGCTCTATCGAAATATGGGATGATGTGTAAAAAACAGATACTTATAGTTGACATATCTTTTATATCCTGATACTCCGAAAAATCTAGCGTTGCAACTTGGCATGTCCTTGTGTGATAGTGCAATGTGTACATATGCACTCCTTTAATCAAGACCTGGCTATTGTTGAGAGTAGAGCTCCTGTTATATCTTCCAGCTCGTTATCTTGAAACTATTATAATAAGACTTATAACTTTGATGCAAGCTACTGATGTAGATTGCTTACTGAGCCAATACTTTGGCTGCTAGACTTCTCCGAGTTAGTGTGGACTTTTGGTTTATGCTTCAATCTGTTGACCTTCCGAAGATTTACGTGTTTCTTGAGAACTAGAATTTTCGTCCCACTTCTCTTTTGATTGTGTAAACTACACTGTTCTTACTGACCTTCTTCATTCTTCTTTCTCTGGCTGGTTCACATATGAAGCAAGAATTTTTTCTACAGAAGGTGGATAGTGCAGGCCATGCTATTGTAAGGTTGGTTATTCTGCTTCTTTGTCATTTGCTTATTTACAAAAATTTACCCTTCCTTGCTGCTCCAATATGTTGACTTCGTCTGGCTTATATTTTTATATCTTGTTTGGCAATTAAGGAATAAATTATAAAATAATTGCAATGAAAGTAATATCATAGATGCTTTCTTATGGTCCCTCTGGAAGGCGAAGTTAAACTTTTAACCCCTTTTCATGTGAATCAATTTATTAACCGAAGAAATCTGCCTTATTGGTGCTGTACTTTTTCACGCTTTCATCATATATTCTCCTATTTTCCTGTGTTCCTAGGAGCTAGATCCATCTTCCCAGAACTTTGCATATAATATTTCGGTTTGAGATTTGCGTGATTCCTGCTGAAGCAGCATATTTTTCTTTCTTTCCACATAAACATTTGATTTTAGTAGAAATTTAGGATCGGTTTGTTGACTATTGTTAGAATATTGAGAAGTGAATAATTCTTATTATTGAAGATAAGAATTACAGGAATATATATAAAGAGGGTTGCATAGGGATTGGGATCCACTTAACTACAACATAAGAATTACAGCTGTGACTAACGGCAAGTAACCTTTCAGTTACTTACAGCCTGTTAACTAAACAGAGGGATAAAAGATGTAATAATACAGAGAACAAATGATAAGCATAATTATTATCTATTTCGTCTAATAACTATTGTGAAGTAAACGCAATTGCCAATGTATCATGCTTCCTCTTGCAAAGATTTCAAATTACCGAGTGGACTGTAGCATTTGATTGTGTTCACCAAAAATGCTGTAAATCATACTTTAAAATGTTCTGACCATGTGTTGCCAATTTTATATTCGATGGCATGTGCTCGAGCTTCTGCATTCAATCTCGGCTGTACACTAGTTGGTGGTTGGGGGGGAGGTCATCACCTTTCTATTGTGGAAAAATTTCTACTAAATAAAGTCTCTGTATCATCTCTGTAATGTTAAGTGTCTGATCCTTTTAATCTTCTCATCTGCAGTGGTGATCACCAGTCATCTGCTGAGGCAGCAACCCTGATGCAAGATGACGGTCATGGAGGATTTCCTGCGTTTCCGGAGTCCAGGGTAGCTATTAGCTGTTACATCAATGACTTTTTTTTTTCCTTTTTCTTTTTAACGAGTAGCCTGCATTTGTTAACGTGCAAGAGTATTTATGATCTGATCAACATCTCAGACATTATCATTTGCATTTGATTGATAAGGTCAGAAATTTGCTACTGTTGCCACGTTGCATGTTTCCTATTGCTCTACTACTTGGCCCAACTCAAAATCCTTAATACCCCTTCCTGTTATAAAATTGTCTTTCCTATCTCATTATGTGTGTGTGCGTATGTGTATATGTACATACAAATGAGGGTGCATTTTGCATGTTAAAGTGTGTAAATAATCAAATTACACTTCTCTAACAACTTGGGTCAGTTTGTAATTTACCCGATATTGTCGATTTGTATATGTGTATGCATGATCTACCAGAATCATGGTATTTGGGGAAAGAAATATTTTCAACTAAAACGGCTCATTATTGAAAGTAGACTGCTTTTGAAAATGGATTGCAGTGTTCATCTGAGATTGAATGTTTCAATGTCCGTAGGTAATTTTTTCTGTGTCTATTCTCTGGTCGTATCTTCTATAAACATTATTATTTCCAAAGCAGGTTGAAAATCTCAATGTAGAGAGGGATCTCATGGAATATGCTCAAGCTCCTTCTACTCCAGGGTTGGTGGAAACGCCAAATTTAGCTAATATCCAAGAGATTTCTGCTTGTGAGGATCATATGGATGACGATGATAATCCTTTGGTTGGGTTTACACTGAATGGGAATTCAGAAACTTTTTCCAGCAAATTAAATCAGCATCAAGAAAATGCACAACTGGTTGATTGGTCTTTGTCTGTTGATAAAAATTCTATAGCTACTGTTGACATTCCTTGCGAGGAAAATGGAAATCATTTCATTGACCCAGAGACCGAAAAGAGGCACTCCCCTAATGAGACTAGAGCTCAGAACATATCATCTGACAGCCCAGCAACAGCATCTGGAACCTCCTTTGTTGTAGCTGATGAAGCTCAAGGTTCAGGTCAGACATCAAATCTGACACATATGGCTGTGTCAGTATCTACATTTCTGGATAATAAACAAGACTTAGAGAATGTGGTTCTCAAAGGTGATGGTGCTAATGTTCCATCTGTTTCCAATGAAGATTATAGGGAATGCAATGGAATTGTCTTCACCGGAAGTGCTCAAAATACTTTTTGTTCTATTTCCTCGCTGCAAATACCAGAAGGTGTTTCAGATGATAATCAAACAACAATGTTTGGAGAAAAGGAAGATATGGAAGTTTCTGAAAATCCAGGCAGGTGCATCCCTTCTAATGGTGGTGCGTTGGAGTTAAGTCAGGGTCTTTCTTCCCTTGAAAATCCCCATGATACCCACACGTCAAATGTGTCTGTCTGTGATGAGATGACATATCCTCAGGTCCATATCCTTAGGCAATGTAGTACAGGCCTGGGACTGCCGAATTCATCCCATCCTGGAGGTCATGTGCCAAATGATCTTAATATGGCACCTGATGTTGGTGCAACCCCCCTGGAGTCTTTTGGAGGTGGAGAAATGATCCATGCCTCTGGACCTGCTATTGTGGTACAAGGTTTGTCACTTATGGTAATGGATAAACTGAAATTTCTCGTGTTTTGTCCACCTACTAAATAATGCATTTGGGCTTTTCTGTTTGAACGTGGTTACAGAAGGCAAGTTGGAACTGAATTTAGAGGAAAACTACACTGCAGAACCGGTGTCAGTTGAAGACATTCATGTTGGCTCTGGTAAATCGGATAATCAAGTGAATAATGTTTTAGGAGGAGGTAGCATGTTGGAGAATTCAACCAGTTCTGTCAGTGCAGTTTTTCCAGCACCCGAGAAACTGTTGTCATTACCAGAAGGGCATAATAATCAACTAAGGGGTCCACTTCTGGATGCTACACCTAGAGACTTGGCTTGTCCAGATGAAAGTGATGCTGGGAGCAGAATACTTCCTGGGAAAAAGCGGAGTCACACTGCAAGTACACTGACAGATCAGAGTCTGTATTCAGTGGAGTCTGCAAGGGTATTTCCTACTAAAAGAACGTCTAGAGCTATTCCTGATGATGATGATTTGCTGTCCTCTATTTTAGGTAAAACAGTTATTTTTGTCATTGATTATGGAATACAGGATTAGTTTCATGGAACTATTTTTATTGACTTCAGTGTTATTACAACGGTATTATTTTCCTTCTACTCTTATGTCTATGAATGTAATGGAAACTGTTATTTTTTAGTTGGAAGAGGCTCTTCTGTCTTGAAAGTAAAGCCTACTCCCCCTCCTTATGAATTGACATCTCTAAAGCGTCGACGATGTACTCCACGGACCAGTGCTTGTAAGAGGAAGGTGCTGCTGGATGATACAATGGTTTTGCATGGCGAGTAAGTTTAATTTCTGTTATGAGCTTCCTATGTTGTCCGGATTTTGTAGTTACTGATTTGGTTAACATGTTTACAACCTCTCTAACTTGGTACTTTCATGCTTTCGAGGTAGTCGTACTGACTCAAATAGTTAATTTCATTGATAAATATATGGAATAAAGGTCTTCTTCCATAAGTTCCTTATCTAACTTGTACGTTGTACAAAAATGGCATTCGTTTCAAATTACTCAACATAATTATTCCTCCCAGTTGAGTCAATACTATCGCCACTTCCTTGTGGTTTTTTCTTAGCACTCTGACCTTCGTCATCCAAGTATCTGAATCTCTTTGCTCCTGTAAGTAGGAACTTAGGAAGCATGGTAACCAAATTTTGGGATATACAATCGATATCCCTTCCCTCGGATTTTATTCATTTATATAGGAACACATAATTACATTCCGACTTCTTGAACAAGAAATAAACCCTATACAACATAAACAAACAGATAGGCCTAAATACTAAACACAACGGCCCATAACACACAACTCACTCATACGACTTCTAACAGCTCCTAAACACTGCCCTTCTGTTTCCAGTGTCATATTTGATGCTATTGTTAGTATATCAGGCACCATGTTTGGTTGATTGGTACTTTCAAAAAAAATGTTGGAAGTATTGAAGTTTTATTGTGTCTGTATATATATTATTAAGTCTGAAATCGGCTTATGTATTAGGACTTAGCCTATGACTTTATTCCCCTGTTTTACCCTTTAATAAGGTGTTTTCTTGGACACCAAGTTTCTGTAGGTCGGCTAATGCAGTCTGTTTAAGTTGGTCAGAGCAGTATTTATATTCAGAGTCTGTAATCTTGATATCATAATAAAGCAAATTTCTTCCAGTAAATTTCTACATGGTATCAGAGCCTGGTTCTCTATAGATAAATCTATGGCCGCCTTGTTGAATTATAAGGCGGTCATGACCGGTGAGAGGACCCCAACCTCCTCCGGAGTGTCTTCAGGATCTGGAGACGGACTGATCCTGTAGAACAATGAAGATTCTGCTTCTCCTTTTCTATCGTCGATGCTGTTATCGACAAGAAAGCTCACTGGAAAGAATTATCTCGAGGTGGCACTGTTGGGTAATGTGGTTACAATGTACCTCATTAAATCCTAGTTAAGTGTTGTACTCTGTCTTTATTCCTTGTTTGTAAAGGTTAATTATTGAACCTATTATATTCTGTTTTTACTATTTATTAGCCGTTGGATTGAGATGACAAGGGACTCTCCCCTCTTGCATAAATTGTTGTAATCTATTCTATTGAAATAAGAAGAATCCTTTTCTTCCATTCTTGATCTCTACTTGGTATCATAGCGCTAATCTCTTCCTCCCATTTGTCTGTGTTTTTAAAAAATGTCGGAAGTTACTTCCAGTGCTCCAACTCTCTCTTCCACCCTTGCTACACGTTCGACTGGATTCGGATTTGAGGATCCAAGTCTTCAAATCACTACCATGAGGCTAAACGGTACAAATTACCGCCAATGAGCTCAATCGGTCAAAATGTGCGTAACAGGGAGAGGAAAGATGGGTCATCTTACTGGATCCACAAAATCACCCCAGGAAGAGGATGTTGATGCCTTCTTCACTTGGGTAACTGAGAATTCAACCATCATGACTTAGTTGGTCAATTCCCTGGAACCTGTTCACTTATTTTATCCAACAGCCAAGGAAATGGGGATACTATTCCTGCTGCTTATTCTAATCAGGGAAACTTTGCCCAAGCTTTTGGTCTCACATTCTTAGAGACTTTAGGCAGGGTTCCCTTGATGTTATCAAATACTTCAACTCTATGAAGAAATTATAGCTAGAATATGGCCCACTCACTGCAAATTATTGGGAACGCATACCTGATGCAAGGAACTTTTAGAAATTACTTGAGAGAGAACGGGTCTTTGAGTTCCTAAGGGGGACTCAATCCCTCCTTTGATGCAGCAAGGGGAAGAATCCTTGTTCAAGTTCTCTTTCCTGCAACTAAGGGGACATTTGCTACTATCGGAAAGGTATTATGAGTTTGCCTCCACATGTGAATCTGCAAGAACAATCTGCATTGTTCTGTCAAAATTCTGCATTTACTAACTTTACCAAACGGAGAAATGACCAAAGGACTAGTATGTGGTGTGAGCACTGTAACAGAAGGGGCACAATAAGGAGAGCTGCCATAGAAAACCGCCCAGAGGGCAAAATCCTAAGAAACAGAGCTTTGGAATTGATCAGAATGCCTTTGCAGCCTCCACACAGCCCTTCACAAAAGAGCAACTTGATATTTTGTATCAACTACGTGGAAGGCAAACTAATCCAAAACCGTCAGACTTATCTGTTGGTGCTACAACTCATGAAGGTAATATCCCCTGGATTGTGGACTCTGGAGCATCTAGCCACATGACGGGTGACTTTACTCTGTTTTCTACTTATACGCCTTCTAATGGTCAACACAAAGTCAGGGTTGCAGATGGATCTCTGTCCACTGTTGCTGGCAAAGGAAGGATTCGTATCTCTGACAAGATTCACCTTGAATATGTCCATGTCTCAAACTTGACTTGTTACTTATTCTGTATTAGCAAGTTTACTAATGATAACAAATGTATTGCTAAATTCTCTCCCTCTTTTTGTGAATTTATGGAATAGGAATTAGGGAAGAAGATTGGCAGTGGTGAAGAGAAGGATGGACTTTACTTCTTCAAGAAGGAACTAACCGATGTATGTCATAATGCCTCTCTTACGAAGGATGACGTTATTTTGTGGCACAAAAGATTAGGACACCCAAAATTTTTTTATTTGAAAGTCCTTTTCCTAGTTTATTTTCAAAATGGGATCTTAGTGAATTCTAATGTGAAGTCTGTGACTCTCAAAACATACCCGCTCTGTTTTCAGGTCAAAACACTACATAAGATCCGATCCTTATTCTCTTGTACATAGTCATGTTTGGGGTCACTCTAGGGTTCCAAATCTCACTTGCAATCAACGGTTTATAACTTTTATTGCTGACCACACACACTTGTGTTAGGTATTTTTAATGAAATCAAAATCCGATGTTTGTAATGTTTTTAAATCTTTTCTATCAATGATTGAAAATCAGTTGCAAACCAGTGTTAAAATCTTTAGAACTGATAATAGGGACTGAATACTTAAACTCTATGTTTAGTCCCATTGATGAGAAGGGTATTGTACATCAAACTTATTGTACAAATACACCTCAACAAAATAGGGTGGCAGAGAGAAAGATTCGTCCCCTGTTAGAATATGCCAGGGCTCTTCTTGTCTTAATGGATCTTCCTAGATCCTATTGGAGAGAGGCTGTTCTTACAACTTCTTTTTTAATCAATAGAATGCCATTAAAAATTTAAACTTTGTGACTCCTATAAAAGTTATTAATAATCTCTACCCTAACAGTCAACTGGTTACCTCTATACCTCTCAAGGTCTTTGGTTGTGTAGCCTTTGTCGACAACCATTCTCCTATGAGGAACAAACTTGATCCTATGGCCATTAAAACTGTTTTTTCGTGGGGTATTCTTCTACTAATAAGGGGTACAAGTGTTTTGACCTTTAAAGAAGAAAGTTCTATATCTCTCTCGATGTCACACTTTCTGAAAATCTTCCCTTCTGTCCAAGGAGAAATGAAAGAGAAAAAGAGTTGAGCAACCTTTGGGATGCTTTTTTTTTTTCTTCCATCCCTCTCTGATCCTCCTATGGAAGGAGAGATTCCTGAGCCTAGGGACGTGACTTTGGTTTTGACAATAATAGAGGAAGACGTCATCATTTACACCAGGAAGAAGAACGTCCATCCTTCCAATCCAACACTGATCCAATTCTGACTCCTACTCTAGTTCCACAAGTGGTTGAACAAACTAATGAAGGTGAGGGGGAGGAAACTCCCATCTCTGAACCTCTGTCCCTTGCTCCTGGACCTGAACTTGAAATAGAACATCATATGCCTACTCCTATTTCTCTGAAAGTGTGTTAGGGCATGTACAAAGTATTCTATCAGTAGGTATGTGTCCTACTCTTCTCTCTCTGAATCCTATAAGGCTTACCCGACTAATCAGGACAACTTTATCCCTAAGAACATTACTTCGGCGAGCCTGAGTGGAGATCCGTTGTGCATGATGAATTTAAAGCTCTTGTTGGCAACAAAACGTGGGAAACTGTTTCTAAGCCCCTGGGTGTTTAACATGTGAAGTCTAAATGGGTGTTAACTATGAAATACAAGGCTGATGGGAATGTAGATAGATTTATGGCACGCCTTGTTGCCAAAGGCTACACTCATACTCCTGGAATTGACTTCAATGAAACATTTGCCCCTGTTGCTAAGCTAAACACTATCAAGATACTTTTAGCTTTTGCTGCCATAAAAGATTGGTCTTTACATCAGATGGATGTAAAGAATGCCTTTTAAATGGCGATCTTAAAGAAGAGGTATTCATGTACCATCATCCTCTAGGGTTTGAACATAAATTTGAAAGAAACCAAGTTTGTAAACTGAGAAAGTCCATGTATGGACTGACAATCTTTAGGGCATGGTTTGACATATTCTCTAAAACCATTGGAGAAGGAGGATATACTCAGGATCTCTCTGACCATACTATGTTTTACAAGCACTTAAAGGGAGGGGGAGTTGTTAATTGTTATCCTCATTTATTATCATTGGGTGTGATGACGCTGAGACTGAAAGACTTAAGGTCTTTCTAAAAACAAAGTTTGATATCAAATATCTTGGTCACCTAAGATACTTCCTTGGTATGGATGTTTCCTGATCAAACAAAAGGATCCTTTTGTTACCCAATAGAGCACACCCTAGACCTACTTACTGATTATGGTATGTTAGGGTGTAAACCCTCTTATAATTCTATTGATAGTACCTTAAAGCTCACTAATTTTGATGACAGCGAACCTGTTGATCAAGAAGGATACAAAAGGTTAATTGGGAGACTAATATGTTCATCACATACCAGAGCTGATATCTCTTTTGCAATGAGTCAACTACGTCAATTCATGCACAATCCTTATAAGGAACATCAAGAAGCTGCTTTCAGAGTTCTAAGATTCCTAAAGACCGATCTTGGATGTGACATTCTGTTCAAGGGGGATTCCAAGCTTAGCATTGAAGGGTATGTTGATGCAGACCGGGTAGGATCTAGTGTGGACAGAAGATCCACCTTAGGCTGGTGTATCTTTATTGGTGAAAGTTTAGTGTCATGGAGAAGCATGAAGCAACAAGTAGTGGCCAGAAACAGTGCGAAAATCTAAGTCAGGGCTGTTGCCCTAGGGATCTGTGAACTCTTGTGGATCAAGAGAGTGTTAAGAGAACTCAGATTGGATTTCATTCAACCTATGAAGCTATACAGTGACAGTAAGTCTGCCTTTTGATATAGCCTATAATCCTGTCCAACATGACATGACTAAACACGTTGAAATCGACAAACACTTCATCAGAGAAAAGCTAGATGATGGAAGATTAATTAACATTTCTTTTAATCCACAGGTATGTATCTGTATGATATATGTTCCTACCAAGAGACAAGTGGCAGACATTTTTACCAAGGGGGTTCCTAGAACTTCCTTCTACAGGTACAAACAGTTAAGCTTGCGGTTGACGAAAAATGTAAGTTGGGATATGTAACCGGCGAAATAAAAAAACCTGGACAGGATGATCCAAAGCTAAAAACCTGGAAATCTGAAAATTCTATGGTCATGGCATGGCGTATTTGTTCAATGGAGCCAGCTATAGCTTGGCCTTGTATGTTTCTTCCCACTGCTGAGGATTTATGGCTAGCGATGAGACAGATGTACTCAGATCTGGAAAACTCATCCCAAATCCACAAATTAAAGACTACACTTTGGGCTGGACCTAAGAATGTCACAACATATTATAATGAGATTATGACCTTATGGCAAGAACTCGATATGTGTCATGTGGATGAGTGGAGCTGTGCGACTGATGCTGTTAAATTTCAGAAAAGAGAAGAGAACGAAAAAGTCTACTCGTTTCTAGCTGGTCTTAAAAGCAATCTTGATGAGGTGAAAGACAAGATTTTAGGAAGGAAGCCTTTGCCTTCATTGCGTGAAGTTTTCTCTGAAGTAAGGCGTGAAGAAGCTAGAAGACGTGTTATGTACAAGGATGTTCAAGGGGAACCAGAGTCGTATGCCTTGGCTGTTGGAAAGTTTGACGGCAATAAGATGAATTTTAAGCAGAATCTGAAGTGTGAGCACTGCCAAAAGATTGTGCATACTTGAGACACATGCTGAGAAATACATGGGAAGCCAACATGGAGGTCTAAACATTTAGGAGGACATCAAAGTGAGTTTGGTCTTTATCTGATCTAGGGCAGTCATCTCAAGTTGGGTCGGTTCACAAAGGAGCAACTGGAGCATCTCGCTAAACTTCTTGGTAATCAGGTTCCACCAAATTCTAGTCCAATCTATTCTTTTATTCAGTCAGGTAAATTATCTCTAATATCCTTTTCAGATACTAAGCCATAAAACCTGTTGGATAATCGATTTTGGACCAACAGATCATATGACTGGTGCTTCAGAATTGTTTTCTGGTTACATCCCTTGTGCTGGAAATCAAAAAGTCAGATTGGCGGATGGATCGTATTCTGTCATTGCTTGAATGGGATCCATCCGGGTTTCCCCTTCTATAGTTATCAAAAATGTCCTGCATGTTCCTAGTTTATCCTGTAACCTCCTGTCTGTTTATCGATTCACCTCTGATAAGGAGTGTACTGCTAACTTTTCTATGGATAGTTGTGTGTTTTAGGATGTGGAATTGAAGAAGATGGTTGGCGAGTCTAAGAGGATTGGTGGCTTGTATGTTCTTGACCAGGAACCAAATACTGTGATAGAACAATCCTTTAGGAACTGCTACAAATTTGGTTTTGTTTCAAATCAATATGATGTTTATCACTGGTGTAATAGATTAGGTCATCTTAGCATGACTATTTGAAAAAAAAAATCCCCATTTATTTATAAATAAAGACATTGGTTTGTTTCATTGTGATGTTTGTAATTTTGCAAAACAAGTGAGAAAGTCATATCCACCTCAACCTTATAAGCCTACCAAACCATTCGCTGTGATGCATAGTGATGTTTGGGTACCATCAATGATAAAGACCTTCACCGGGAAGATGTGGTTTGTGACTCTCATAGATGATCATACTAGAATGTCTTGGGTATACCTTAAAGAAGAATCTGAGGTTGAACAAGTGTTCAAAAATTTCCTTAACATAGTTCAAAGTACAAATCATGTGGAGATAGATAGACATTTTATTAAGGAGAAGTTAGAAAGTGGTGTGGTATGTAATCCCTTTCTACCGTCTTCAAGATAAGTGGCTGATGGTTTTACAAAAGCTTTGGCATTTGGAAGCAAGTTGGACATGACTAACATCTATGCTTCAACTTGAGGGGTGTTGAAAGTGTTAAAATTTTATGGTGTCTGTTTTTTTATTTTGTTAAGTCTGAAGTCGGCTTATGTATTTGGGCTTAGCCTATGATTGTGTTTCCCTGTTTTACCCTTTAATAAGATGTATTCTTGGACATCAAGTTTCTATAGGTCGACTTATGCAGCCCGTTTTAGTCGGTCAGTGTAATAGTTATCTTCAGAGTCTGTAATCTGTTTTGATATCATAATAAGGCACATTTCTTCCAGTAAATTTCTACAAAAAAATATTTAGTTGATTGGTGTCTGATTTTATGGGTCATAGTTTCATTATTTTTTCTTTGTTTATATTCAAGAATTTGGCCGTCCAATGTGGATAGGAAACTAATTTGATAATTGGTTTTATGAAGAACAATTCGCCAACAGTTGATAAACACAGAGGATATCTGCCGCTTAAGGAAAAAGGCTCCTTGTACACTCCCAGAAATTTCCAGCATTCGGAATCAATTCCTGGAAGATGAACTTTTTATTGAACCATTATCTTCAGGTGACGTGAATGTGGCTATCAAGTCGTTTTCCCTTCTCATGTAACGCTTAATATGTTTTTTCTTAAATTCATTTTTTTGCTGATTCTGACCCCCTCCCCCCCCCCCCCCCCCCCCTTTTAGCAGCTGTGTGGCTGGTTAGAAGTTTTAGAATGTCTGCGTTTTTTCCTCAAGATTTCTGGTCGTTTTACCTTTGTGAAAAGGGGTTCTCCGTATTTCCCCTTATCATTTTTGTTGGAGGCAGAAAGTTGGATTTTTTTGGTTTTACCTAATATCTACACTACCTTCTTATGACTGAAATCAAGCTTGCAAATATGTCATCTCTGTTGGTGTAAAGCATATTGTTTTTGTAGCTTTTGCGTGTGGAATATGCATGTTTTTTTACGGTTGGAATCTTGCCAGTCCAAAAGCATAAGAAATGCTCTTCCATTGCTTTTATACAATGTACCCTTGATAGTGCATTATCCAAGCTGCTTATGTGACTTGATTGACTTGATCTTCAGGAGTGTCGGTTGCATTGGGTTCTTTGTTTAATCAAGGGTACGATCTGAGCAGAATCAAAGTTTCTAAAGGTGTTGCCAATGTTGTTTCTGTGTTATCTTCAAGTGACATGAAGCTTATATCTTCAAACGAGGGCGCCCAAAATGTTACAGACTCTGCGCCACCTGTTGTAGAAACTGGTGTAGGAGATTGTGGAGAATTTGCAGCAGTCGAAAATTGTGATTTGCAGCACAATGAAACTATCACACTGACAAAAAATAAACGTGATGAAGGTCTTGAGATGGGATCTAGTATAACTGACCTGGAGATCAACCCTAAAGAAAACAAAGAAGCTGCTGAGCCGACTAGTTCATTATCCAATCTCCCCAAAGAATTAGCTGACAATGAAATTGGAGGGACCAACACACCTTCTGAATCTATCGATGTAGCTCAATTAACTTTCCCAGTTATAGGGGTTGAAGCAGATGCTTTGGTGGAGATGGAGGCAGCAGTTGCTTCATTTGACAGCAGAACCGTATCAGAAAATGTTATGGAGGCAGCAGTTGTTTCATTTGACAGCAAAGTTGAGTCAGAAAATGTTATGGAGGCAGCAGTTGATTCATTTGATGACAAAGGAGAGCCAGAAAATGTTATGAAGGAAGCAGTTGTTTCATTTGATGACGAAGGAGAGCCAGAAAATGTTATGAAGGAAGCAGTTGTTTCATTTGACGACAAAAGAGAGTCAGAAAATGTTATGGAGGCAGCAGTTGTTTCATGTGATGACAAAACGGAGGCAGTGAATGATATGATGGATGCTTTGTTAGTAAATGGAGAAAGGAATGTCGAGGATGAGGGGTTTGTCACAGTGAAGGTTGTTGATACTGGTACAGCAGTTGAAGTTGCACCCAATGAAAGGGATGCTGTCTTATTGGAGGGCGCCCAATGTGCTGGTTCTGTTGAATTCGATGGATATTATGCTGAACAAGTGCAAGATGATGCTCGTGGCATGTCAGTTGAAATAGAAACCGATACGAGTAGAGTGGACTATAATGAGCCATTGTGTGGTGGTACTTCTAGTGAGATTCTCGCTTCATTGCATCTTTCGCAGTTCAGGGATGTGCAGGGTTCATGTTTAAATAATGGCGATTATCTGATACGACACGAGGGTTGTCCCACAAATGTGGTTGGTGCAGAAATTTCTGGCATTGACATGCAAGATTATAACGTAAGTTTGCTATTGGAATATTACTCTTTTGCATTTGGTGATAGAAGCGCAAGCGCCGTGTGTTAATTTTTTCTGGTATCATTGCCTTTTCTCTGAAAACTTGTTTACTCTTTTTTTTAGCGTGACAATAGCTAATTGGATAAACAAGTATTTTTTATTTTTTTTTGGCTCTTTAGTTTGTTTATGAGATATTCCTTATGAGGCTTTTCACACCCTGCAGTAGTCACTTATGACTAGCGCAATTTTGTGTACCATATGTTGCCTTTAGTATCCTTTTCCCCCATACACCGTAGAAATTAGAAGTAGAGGATTGAGAGAAGAGTATTCTCATTATGAATAAAGGGGCCAAACAGGCCAATATATACAAAGAGAAGACAGCTAACCCAGCTGGCAATAAATGAACAAACAAGGCCCCAATTTACAGCAGCTATTAAAGATAGAAAAACAGATCCCAAGCAGACAACTAAACACCCTAATGATTAGGCAGATGCAACGGATATAATACCATAATAATAATTATAACATAACATAATATATATAAATTTTATATCAGAATACAATATATTATAATATTACTAGTATATTTTAACATAATTATATCATAACATAATATATAAATATTAATATTGTAGAAAAAGATTGGGAAAAAATAGAGAATATTATTGATAATCCTTATCGGGTTGATAAGGGAAGCTTTACAATATAAAGGGAGAGCCACACCAATGGCTATAAGAACTGTTCCAACGGCTATGAACAATGTAATCTGCCCAAAAGTGGCAGATTACACTTAGCAAACAGAATGGCCCTAATTACATGATTAGGGGACTAAGAACAGGGGATAAAACATTAAAAGAAATCCTAGGTAACATAAGACACCCTATATTTTAACAAATATAATATATTATAATATTACTAGTATATTTTAACATAAACAATTTATTAAAACCCCCATAATATTGCCAGACTCGACATGTTATTGGTTTCATCAGTTGAAGAAATGGCTAGTGTGAGGGGTGAACAAAAACACCAGAAACCAAACCAACCGGCCGAACCAAACCGAAAAGGTATAAACCGTGGTTTTTTGGTCGGTTTTTGTATTGTTAAAAACCAAACCGTAAAAAACAATTTGGTTCCAATTTAAAAAAATGAAAACCGTTTAAAACCGGATTTTATATGTATACATACATACACACACACACACACACACACACACACACACACACACACATATATATATATATATATATATATATATACACACACACACACACACACTACATCTATTAATACTTTAAAACATCAATGTGTTTTTTTCGGTCCAACTCAACTTGTTTAAACTTTGTAATTGTAATGCATTAATGATCAATTACTAATCTCATATCCTAAAGATTCATATTTTGTTGATCATTTCACAGACTTGTCTTTAATTTCCAATCATTTAAGAGATTCTCGAGTACATGTCAGTTCATAACTCACCACCGCTAACTCTTTCTTCTCTTTCTACTTCCTCAGCACCAATATTTGAATTATGTGAATGCTTATTTGTATGACTTACTTATTCTAATGATGTTGATGAACTTGATCATGGACTTCCGATTTGTTCATTTGTTAGGTTTGACATCTTATATAAATAAATGCATCTATATACATTAGTTTTATATAAGTTTGTCTTTTATTTGCTTATAATTAGATTATGTTGGACAATATCATTGTTGAGATAATCAAAATACGAGTTGGTGTTTTCGAGAAAATAAAATGACGAATATGTTCTAACTAAATAAAGTCCAAAACTATATCACATGTTTTTTTTCGTTTGAAATGTGTGAAAGTTAGCTATCTTTAATTTATCTCTCGCTTACTTATGGAACAAACGCATTCCTCTTTCTTCCTTGACCATACTCAAAATATTATTTTGTCAAATGAATTTTGAGATTTATACATGATATTCAATAATGTAACGATTAGTTCATTATTAGTATTTTTAGAAATCGATGATTCATTGATGAATTGAAATGAGTAAGAGATGACTCTTTCATTATCTTGTTCGTCCATTCAATTGTAGGTGTCGATTTTGTTGTGTTGGATGGTGTTGAAATATGATTGGTTTTTGGATCTTAAGATTCGCAGGGGTAGATGTTAGTTAAATATAAAACATTTGTTAAATCATCTAATTGGATTTACTAGCATAATAGTACTAATGTATTACATATTATCATTTGTTGTTACGAGACAATTTGTGATTTCCTATCAATAATTTTAATTGTTAAAGAAAAACCGTAAAAAACCGGAACCAAGCTGAACCAAACCGGACCGAACAAATGGTTTACGTCTGAAAACCGTTCTAGTTTGGTTTCAAAAATTGAAAACCGTATAAAATGGTTTGGTTTTAAAAAACGGAAAAAACCGGCCGAACCGGACCATGTTCACCCCTAAGTGTGACAGTGAATCCTGTACTAATCTGTTTATTTTATGTGTTTACTATCATCTTTATGAATTATGAATTCAGCAAAGTATAAATGTATGCTTCAAAAACTAGCAGACGTCTAGAAAACACTAATATTTTAGAGTATGCAGAATAATTCCCTTCCCTTAGTGCGAGAAAGGACAAAAAAACAAGGGTTGCGTTTTTCTCTTTATGGCGGGATGATGAGAGGCGTTTTTCCTTTCCTTGGGGATTTGGGGTGGTGGAATTGGAGGGGGCTAATGTGATTCCTTGAGGCATTTAATTACCTTATCTATATGTTGGCACAGTCACACAGACCAGCCACTATCACTTTCCACCTTGGCACATTCAGTAGGCTCCAAAAGGGAGTACCACCCCTTCTTGGAGGAAAATCCACCCCCATCCAATGGATTGTGGTCTCATAATGGACTTCATAGTCCAGCAATGCTCACTATTCATCTTTTGTTGAGAAATAGAGTCCGAAGTCCTTTTTTGTTTTATTATTTTTAGTAAGGGTAATGTTGGTATTGGTATGTAGTAGGGTACTAGGGTTATAAGTCGGCTATATCCTTTATAAGTCGGTTGCATCTTTTCCTGTTCATCAAGTTTGTGTAACTATATATGTAAGGACATTCCGTCCCAGTAATTATCAATAAAATTTGAGTTTTTTCCTCTCTAAAATTCTACATGGTATCAGAGCCATGGTGCTTAAACCCTAGATTTTTTTCTATTTCTAAATATAAATCGTAAGGCGATTGTGATCGGAGAAAGGAATCCTACCTCCTCATCATCCGGCGTCGACCTCCCCCTTCCAACAGCCCCAGTAAATTCCGGCGTGATTAATGGCCGGATGATAGCCAACGACGATCAACACCAGCGCAGATCAGCGGCCCGGCTGGTATCAAGGAGACTCACCGGGAAAACAACATCTCGAGTGGGTTCAACCGGTTAAAAGGCTATATTATGATGTGGAGAATACATCTCAGATATTCAAATCACCAACACAGTTGTGGAATAGGAAGTCAAGGCCGTCAGGGGGAGAACAAGGAAGAGCCGACCATGTAACTTTTGATTCAGGGCTATCAAGTTCTTCAGGGCCCCTTACATTCAACAAGGTTGGTTAGGGATAATCAATAAATTTCCTAACTCCCCAAAAAACAATTTTATCTGTACCCTGGATGATTCAGGTATACATTCTCTCATCTCCACTAGTGAGTTTAGCCATAAATCTTCTCATCTCCACTTGTGAGTTTAGCCATAAATCTTCTCATCTCCACTTGTGGATTTTTCCATAAATCTTCTGGGATTGTAGATTCTGGGGCAACAGACCCTATGATTGGGGTCTCAGAATTGTTTCACTTATACTCCTTGTGCATGCAATTTACTTTCAATTTCGAAACTTGTTGCTGATGAGAAGTGTGTGGTTAAGTTTGACATGAATGAGTGTGTGTTTCAGAACTCGGCGTCGGGAAAGATGATTGCAAGTCTAGGCTGGTTGGTGGTCTATATCAATGAAGAGAAATCCATTTTTGATGCGTCCTTTTCCAAAAGTAGCTGTCTCAACTCAGAGTCTTTTGTTGTTATTCAGAATAAAGTCCTAGATTGGCATAAAAGATTAGAACACCCTAGTTTGGGTTATATGAAATAGATGTTTCCAACTTGGCTCAAAAATAAAGATTGTGAGTTTTTTCATTGTGAAGTGTGTGAACTGGCTAAGCGAAATAGGAAGACTTATCCTCCTCGAGAGTATTAGCCTTCCAAGCCTTTCACTTTGATTCAAAGTGATCTTTGGGGTCCATCTATGATGAAAACAATAACTAATAAAAGATGGTTTGTAACTTTTATTGATTATCACTTTAGGTTGTCTTGGGTATACTTAATAAAAGAGAAGTCTGAAGTTGAACAAGTTTTCAATTGTTTACGAATTTTTTTAATACTCGAGTTCATGAGAAAATTCAAATTGTAAGAAGTGATCATGTGACCGAGTATTTAACACTTATCGGAAATTTCTTCCAAGAAAAGGGAATAGTACACCAAAGTCCTAATGTCAAAACTCCACAACAAAATGGAGCGGTAGAGAGAAAGAACAGACATATACTTGAAGTGGTGAGAGCCTTACTGATCAACTCAGGATGTCCGACATATTTATGGGGTGAGGCGGTATTAACCGCCACCTATCTCATAAATAGGCTTCCATTACGGGTCTTGAATTATCAGAACCCCCCCCCCCCCCCCCTCCTGAGTGTGTTGTTGAAGTCATATCCACGAACAAGAATTGTCAATGACCTTCCTCTTAAGATCTTTGGTTGTACAGCAGTCTTTGTTTACACACATAATAGTGAGAAAATCAAACCTAGAGCTAAAAAATGTGTCTTTATTGGTTACTCTCCTACTAGCAAGGGTTATAAGTGCTTAGATGTCACGTCTAGGAGAGTGTTTGTTACTATGAATCTCACGCTTTTTGAACAATACATGTTTTTTAAACCATGTCATGGGCAAGGGTGAGTGTAGAAACCCCTAGGTCTGAGCTGAGTGACCCGTTGAATTGGCTTGTTTTAGAGTCCAACGAAGAAGTAGGTCAATCTGTTAAAGAGTTAAATGATGTTAATAATTCTGTGCAACATGAAGTGTCTAAGTTGGGGCATGATACGTCTAAGGCTGTTAATGATGAACAGAAAGAGGACAACCTTTGGGGAAAGATATATCAGAGGAAGAAAGTAAAAGAAATGAGTGGTACCTTGACCTATCCTAGACCTCAATCTCATTCCCGAACTGAGAATGAAACGACAGAAGTTCATGAAGAAGTTAGTCACAATACTGACACATGTGCTTTTAACCAATCCCAGAGTCTCGAAAAACCTAAGCCCCCTCAAGACGATCCTTTCCTTGATGTACCAATTGCTATTAGGAAACCTCCCAGAGAGTGCACCAAACGACCTTTGTATCCCTTGTCTAACTAGCTCAGTTACTCCAAAATCTCCACCACTCATAAAGCCTTACTTTATTCCTTATCTAAAGAAACCATTCCCAGCAACACCCGAGAAGATCTTTATAATCTTAATTGGAAGGAAGCGGTCTTGGAGAAAATGAGGGCTCTAAAAAAGAAAGGGACGTGGGAGTTGTCGGATTTGCCGTTGCGGAGGAAACCTGTGGTGTGTAAATGGGTGTTTACTAATGTTGATCGTACCTTCCAGAGGTATAAAGCAAGATTGGCTGCTAAGGGGTTTTCTCAAGCCTATGGGGTAGATTATGTTGAGACCTTTTTTCTGGTGGCAAAGATGAATATTGTTCGAACGATTTTGACACTAGTTGTGAACTTAGACTAGCGTCTGAATCAGTTTGATGTCGAGAATGCCTTTCTTCATGGAGATTTGAAGGAGGAAGTTTATGTTGGCCCCTTGTGAATTTGAAGATAGATTTGAAGGGAAGGTGTGTAGATTGATGAAGTCTCAGTATGGTTAGAAGCAAAGCCCGAGAGCTTGGTTTGATCGATTTATGAAATTTGTGAAGACCATGGGGTTTGCTCAAAGGCAGACAGATCATACTTTATTTGTGAAAATTTCTGATTATGGTAAGTTGATTGTTTTGATTGTCTATGTAGATGATATTATTCTCATAGGTGATGACTTGTTGGGATTTGATGAAGTTAAGAGAAGGAATTTGATCAAAGACTTAGGTCCTCTAAAAAAATTGAGAATGGAAGTGGCAAGATCCAATGATGGGAATGTTGTGTCACAGAGTATATTTTTTATATTTTGGCTGAAAGTTGGATAAGTAAAGCTGAGCCAGCTGGAACTCCAATGGAGCAAAATTCCAAGCTTGGGAAGATTGCAAATGATATTTCAGTGAGTATAGAGATGCCAGAGATTGATGGGTAGCTTGATTTATTTGTCTCATACTCGGCCAGCTTGAACTCCAATGGAGCGAAATTCCAAGCTTGGGAAGATTGCAAATGACATTCCAGTGAATATAGAGAGATACCATAAATGGGTGGGTAAGTTGATTTATTTGTCTCATACTCGGCCAGATACAGCTTTCGATGTGGGTGTTGTTAGCCTGTTTATGCATTCCCCTGCTCAGAGACATATGGATGCGGTTTACAAAAACCTGGGCTATCTCAAGGCAACTCCGGGCAACGGGTTGTACTATAGAAAGACAGATAATAGAGGAGTTGAGATTTTCACGGATGCTGATTGGGGGGCAGATCTTTGAGACAGAAAGTCAGTTTCTGGACATTGTGCGTTCGTGTGGGAAACCTAGTTATTTGGAGGAGTAAGAAGAAAAATGTGATGGGTCGGAGGAGAGTTGAGACAGAGTTTAGATCATTGGCCTTAGGTGTGTGTGAAGTTATGTGGTTGAAGCGAGTTTTGGAAGATTTGACATTTGAGGATGCTGCTTCAGTTGTCGTTGAAGTTGTTTTGTGATAACAAGGCTGCTATTGATATCGCTGATGATCCGGTCCATCATTTTTGGAGATTGATAGACATTTTATCAAGGAGAAGCTAGAGAGCGGATTGATTTGTATACCGTTTCTACATTCGGCTATGCAGGTGGCGGCCGAGTTGACCAAGGCGCTTGGAAGAGTAGACTTTGCAATTTTTGCAAGCAAGTTGGGCATTCAGAATATCTATATGCACCAAGTTGAGGGGGAGTGTTGAGAAATAGTCTGAAGACCTTTTTTGTTTTATTATTTTTTAGTAAGGGTTATGTTGGTATTAGTATGTAGTAGGGTTATAAGTCGACCATTCTCTTATAAGTCGGTTGCGTCTTTTCTTGTTCATCAAGTTTGTGTAACTATATATTTAAAGACATTCTGTCCCAGTAATTATCAATAAAATTTGAGTTGTTTCCTCTCTAAAATTCTACATCCTTTTTATTCTATTGCTTCAGTTTTGGAGTTCTACTCTAGCTGCATTTTGGAGGTCATTTTTTAGCAAGTTGTGTTCTGACCTTAATAGAGATGGTTATCATGGCTAAAGTAGAAGGTCTTTTGCTTTTTGGAGAAGTCGGGCATTCATTTTTTTACTTTATATCTTGAGCACTTTTGAGGTTATTTTAGTCAAATCTTGGAACAGAGACTTTGCGGTGCAACTGTTGTACCGGTGGTTCTACCAAATGGGTGGATGCGATATATAACAGACTAACTCCTCTCACACATAGTAAAAGTGCGTAGGGGACATGATCTTACATCCTAACCTCTCTCCCACATTGTAGGAGTGTTAGGGGTGAATTGGTTATCATCTTAACCATACACTTGATACAACTTACAATTGTTGCACCAAAAATGTTGTCATCTTGGAATTGCTATGTTGTGAAGTTTAATTTTCTTTTGAGGAACTTTTCAGTTTCATAACCTTGGAGAAAATTTTGTTCAACAAAAAAGATGCTTCCATTTTCTCCCTCCGACTTTGGCTTACCCGTTCGCTTTTTCATGTTGATACAGGACTTCAACTATGCAGCTGCTGCAAATGATACAGGTTTCCTCTCCTTTCGCTTGTTTTGCTTCTACTTTAAGCTTCCGGTCGCATTCCTTATGCTTGATTATCATATCATAGATCATGAAGATTATGGAAATTTTGAAACAAATACAGTTGCTTGCAAGTTTAGTTAGCATTGGTTGGAATTATGGAAATTGTACTTGAGTTTTTTGGTGTGGTCTTCTATGTATTTGGGTTAGGCGAATTACTGATGTTGTGACTCACTTTTTAAGCGAACTTCAAGAGAAGCTCAAAATGCACTTTAGGAGTGGATGCATAACTTGCTTGTTTTTTCCTTTATTTTTCCATCAGACTTTTTGAATGTTGACGAGGATGAAGAAGCTGAGTTCACTGATGACTATATGCCTAATGCTGAAGAGACACGTGTTACAGATAACAGTGGGTGGTCCTCACGTACCAGGTAGTTATCTTGTTTTATGGTTTTTCTTGTGTAGGGATTCATAGAATGTTTCTTGCAGTTAGTGTTCCTTACAAACTCTAACAGAAATTAGCGGACATTGTTATTGTTATAAATGCACAACAGTTGCTTTCGGCTTCTTTACACATGCTTTTTTTCCTTCTTTCGAGAAGTGTGGTTCCATGAAGTTGCTTCCTGCTAAGTCAATGACTTTTAAAGTATTCTTGTGGTTTGTACACTCAGTTTTGAATTCCTGAAGCCTCCTGTTTGATTTGACTTTCCTGTTTCCCTTCCTATCCAGTTCAATTACTCTGGGCAGCGTTTTGTACCAAGTTAATCCTTGTCCTCAGGAATCATTTTTAACGTAGTTGGTCATTGGTATTTGTACATGTAAATGTATGAATGTACGTATAACGTATGCATATTTCACTGTTGGTATTTTTTAAACAAATAAGCCTTAAATGAGTTGGTTGAAGGCTAGAAGGAGAGCTAACCAACTAAAATTCAAACAAAATCTAATTCTAATCTAACGACTAGATTACAGACATAAGATTAAAATAATTAAAATAATAAATAATTAATAAACAGATACGAATTAAGACTAATCATTCTTCACCCTTCACCCCCCCTTCCTCAAGCTGAGTCGTAGATGTTGATACAACCCAGCTTGCAGCATAAATCAAAAAACAATGTAGGAGGGACAACTTTAGTGAACAGATCGGCAAATTGGAACTTTGTAGGAATGTGGATGAGTAGAACGTGTTTGGAGTCGTCCTTTTCTTTGAAGAAAAGTCTGTCAATGTCTACATGCTTGGAATTGTCTTGGTGGACAGGGTCTTGAGCCATGCTGATGGAAGATGTGTTGTCACAGAAAAACTTCATCTGGAGAGTGATGGGTGGCTTCAGATCTTGTAGGACCCTTCTGATCCAGATGCCTTCCAAAACTCCAAATGCTAGAGCCCTTAACACTACTCCTGGATACAGTAGGTTGTTTCTTACTAATCCAGGTTGGAAGGTTGCTCCAGAGGTAGCAGCAATAACCTGTAGTGGGTCTACGGTCAGTAGGAGATCCACCCCAATCAGCATTGGTGAGATCCACCCCAATCAGCATTGGTGTAGACTTTAAGATCTCTGATTGTAGACTTCTTGAAGCATAGCCTTGTCCAAGATCAGATTTTAGGTATCTCAAGAGTCTGTGAACAAGATTGGGGTACCTTTTCTTTGGTTGATACATAAATTGGCTGGCCAAACTGTCAACATAGATGTCAGGTCTTGTATGAGAAAGGTAGAGAAGCTTGCCCACAAGTCTCTGATATCTTTGCTTGTCAACAACGTCATCTTCATATCCAGAACTGAGGTTAGGGTTTGCTTCAGTAGGAGAAATGGCAGGTTTGCATCCTAGGAAGCCAGTTTCTTGTAATAGGTCCATAGTTTACTTCCTTTGGAATACAAGCAGGCCTTCATATGTCCTAGCTATTTCCATGCCTAGGAAATACTTCAGATTGCCAAGATCCTTGACTTCAAACATGTTAGCCAAAAAATGTTTTAGATTGGATATTTCTTGATGATCATCACCTGTAATGATGATGTCATCAACATACACAATGAGAATAGTTATTTTATTGGAGTGATGATGCACATGATCAAAGTGACATTGGAGGTATCCAAGTGTCTTAATGGTATTGGTGAACCTCCCAAACCAAGCCTAGGAGACTGTTTAAGTCCATATAGGGACTTCTAAAGTCTACAGACTTGGTTAGGGAAGTTCCCAGATTCAAAACCAAGTGGGACCCTCATATACACTTCCTCCTGTAAATCACCATTTAAAAATGCGTTTTTTTGCATCAAGTTGATAGAGGGGCCAGTCCAGGTTAACAGCTAAAGAAAACAAGATTCTGATTGTATGCAGTGTAGCCACATGAGCAAATGCTCATGGTAGTCAATCCCATAGGATTGAGTGAACCCTCTTTCTACAAGTGCTGCTTTATGTTTATTTAGAGATCCATCTTGGTTATATTTAACGGTGAAAATCCATTTGCAACTCACTGGATTATTTCCTTTTGGAAGAGCAGTGAGTTCCCAAGTGTGATTTTTCTTAAGGGCAGTCATCTCATCAAGAATGGCTGCCTTCAATTTGGATCCTTAAAAGCCTCGTGAACATTAGATAGTATATATTCCTTATCTAGGTTATGAGTAGGAATAATTTTTTATAAGATAAAAAGGTTTAAATAGGGTGCTTAGTACATGCTCTTACCCCTTTTCTCAAAGCTGTAGGTTGATCATCATGCTCAAGAGTCATAGGTGAGGGACTACCTGGTGCAGGAGATTGATTAGTAGTGATAGGAGGATGTTACCAGAGTCGGGAAAGTTGGGTGGAGAGCTCTTCTGATTTCTGTGATACTGGTGGATAGGTGGCGCATGTTTCTTCATCACTCTTTCAAGGAGAGTAGGTGCCTTGTCTCATTGTTGAGGTATGACCTGAGAGTTATCAGGAATTGTGATAGATACCTCTTGAATGTTGAGTACTCTGCTCATACGACAAGTCAGTGGATTTAAAAAATGGTTTATCTTCAAAGAAACATACATCTAAGGTATTATAGACTTTCTTGGTAGCAGGGAAAAAACCTTTGTACCCCTTTTGGAAGGGTGAGTACCCTAAGAATATACATTTGACAGCTTTAGGGCATACACAATGCAACCAAAAACCTTGAGGCAAAGGAACCCCATGTTTGATTCTGGGAAACGTTCCTCTAAAAAAGCTCTAGGGTTCGAGAATTATTAGTTTTGTTTGGTAGTCTGTTAGCTAAGTGGCTGTAAGAACAACATAAATCCCTACAAGTTTTTAGGCACATTCTATTAGGATCAAGCGCTTACCGTTGTACTAAAACCAATTGGTGTTAGTAAAGGCGCTACTATATTTCCTTATATCACTTTTAACACGCCCCCTCAAGTGTGGGCCTATAACAAGCCCGGGCCAACATGGCACACAAAGGCATATAAAGGGCACACAAGGCCAACAAAGAGGCCCAACACTTGCACAATATAATTGGGGAAACAATGTTGGTTGCAAGGATTGATCCATGACCTCCCGCTCTGATACCATATTAGGATCAAGCGCTTACCGTTGTACTAAAACCAATTGGTGTTAGTAAAGGCGCTACTATATTTTCTTATATCACTTTTAACACATTCATATTTTATAGTGAACATAAATGCACTGTCTATCTCCAGGAGCTGTCTGTTTTTTCTCTCAGAATCCCCATTTGGCTGAGGGGTTTCCACAACTGCTTGTGTGTATGATGCCATGGTCCTTTAAGAACAACCCAAGATGTTTTTCAGAGTATTCTTTTTCATTGTCAGTCTTAAGGACTTGGATACTAGTGCTAAACTGGTTTGAAATCATTTTATGGAAATTTGTAAGCATTTCTCTTCAAATTTGTCTTTCATTAAGAAGGTCCAGGTCATTTTGCTAATGTCATGAACAAAAATGATAAACCAACGTTTCCTAGTGATGTGTTTTACTGTAGAGGGCCCCCTGATATCACTGTGAATCATAGAAAAAGGATGGGTTTCTTTGTGGGGTAAAGCAGGTTAGGATTTCCTAGTTAATTTAGCAAGTTGAAATGTTTCACATTGAAATAAACGAGGATTCTTATTCTTGATCAATTCAGGGAATTTTTTCGACATAGAAATAAAACTAGGATGACCAAGTCTCATATGCCACTTGGTTATTTCATCCATATTAAAACACTTAATTGACTCGGAAAAGCAAAAAATTGTCTTCTTCCATTAGGATGATCAATCTGGTTGAAAATGAACAGCCCACCAGTTAAACTAGCATTGTCAATCTTCCTCTTGGAGGTTAAATCCTAAAACTCACAGGAGTTAGATGAGAATTTAATAGTACTGTTGCAGTCATGTATGAATCTCTTAACAGATAGCAGGTTACACTTTAGATTAGGTACAAATATCACCTTTTCTAAAGTGATGTTTGTGTAGAGATACAGAGCCATGACCATAAACCTTGGATGAGGTGCCATTTGCTATTTTCACATAGTGATCAGTCATGATAGGTGTAAAGTTAAGCAATAGATCAAGATTCCCAGTCATATGGTCAGAGGCACCTGAATCCACAATCCAAGCGTTATTATGACTGAAGTTGGGATCAACAGCAAGTGATATACCTGAATATGCTACAGTAACAGTGTCATTACCAGATGAGTTTGATGGTGTTTGATTATGAAGGAGTAGCTTCTTTAAAGCTTCCATTTGTCTAGCAGTGAATGGATTGGTGTATTCATTATCTTCAGTGTTGACCAACCTCTATTAAATGTTGTTTTTGAGGCCATGGAGGAAGCTTCTTGGATTCTTCATTAGTTTTGGGTTTCAGCATAAGCTTCCTCCTACTCTCCTCATAACTGACTTCACTGAATACAGTCTTGAGAGAGGGCATGGGCTTGATGCTAAGGACTCTTCCTCTGACATCATCAAGTTCAAAGTTAAGGCCCGTAAAAAACTGAAAATCCTTTTAAGTTCTTCATGTTCATTGAATCCTCTTGCATCTATTGAGCAACTCCGTGGGAGATCTTCAAAACTGTCCATTTGTTGCCAAGCTTTTGAGAGAAGGTCGTATTAAGTGGTTACACAAAGACCTTGTTTGAGTTCTTGAAGTTTAGCTTCTACTTCATAGATCACAGATGTGTAATCTTTATTTGAATACAGCTCTTCTTTCCCTCTTCCGGTGATAAACAGCGGGATTGAACGGTGTAAGAACGGAAGTAAAAAGAAATATTAAGGTAAAATTCTTATAAGATCAATAGATATTCATCTGAGTTCTATTACAAAGAAATGGAGGTTAAATAACCTCCCAATTACAACAACTAAATTGCCAAACAGAAACTACCCGTTAACTGTCAAATTGGACAACTAGTTGGACTTTGGACAGCCACTTGGAAACCCGATAGTGGGGAAAAAAATTAGTAGGAATAATTAAATTATACTAAACAAGATTAGCATAAATAGGATCATAATAAGGAAATTAATTCCAACACTCCCCCTCAAGCTGGTAGATGGATGTCAGACATTCCCAGCTTGCAAACATCTTCTTGAAAGAATTTCCCTGGTAGACAATTTGTAAACAGATCAACAACTTGATCCTTTGTAGAAATCAGATCACACTCTAACTTTTCTTTGATGAAGTGTATGTCCACTCCAATATGTTTGGTCCTGTTACCACCGGTTGTTTCTTACTTCTCCAGACCACAAGATTCCCACCTAGGAAGACACAATGTCCAGAGGTGAACCTTTTATCATCAGTAGATCCTGCATAGTCCGAGTCAATATAAGCCTTAAGCTTTAGTTTGTCCCCTTTCTTGAATATGATTCCTTTCCCAGGGTCCTCTTTGAGGTATTCTAGAATCTTGTCAACAGCCCTTTGGTGGCAAAGTTTTGGATTCTGCATATATGAGCTAACCATATTGACGGCAAATGCAATGTCAGGCATGATATGAGCAAGGTAGATCAACTTTCCTACTAACCTTTGATAAGAGTATTTGTCTACCGGTTCATCATTAGAGACTCATTTAGGCCATGATTATATTCAATAGGTGTCCTAGCAGGCTTGCATCCCAATTTCCCAGTTTCTGCTAGCAGATCCAAAATATTTTTTTTTGAGAGATGAATATTCCAATTCTTGAGTGCCCAACCTCAATACCTAGAAATGCTTGAGTTTTCCAAGGTATATAATGTCGAATTCCTTGTCCATATAAGTCTTCAGATTCTTGTCTGCAACCTCATCATCTCAAGTGACGATAATGTCATCAACATACGCAAGCGATATGGATTTCTTCCTTGCTTCTGAGTGCTTAATAAACATGGTGCGATTCCCCTGGATATTCTTGTTCCCAAGTTCTATCATGATTCATGAATTTGGTACACCTACCAAACCAGGCTCTTCGGGATTGCCTTAACCCATGAATTTGATTTGCAGACCTTTCCGTCATTATTTTGGAAACCAGGAAGGATATCCATATAGATTGTTTCTTTCAGCCTGTCTTGAAGAAACGCACTCTTAACATCATATTGTTGAAGATCCTCACAGTGTTCATCTTTGCAACTGGTAGTTGCAAATGTTCCAAAGTTGTCTACCCCATGTGTTTGGGTGTGCCTCTCAATAGATCCATCTGATCTATATTTAGTAGTAAATACCCATTTGCATCCAACTGTCCTTTCTCCCTTAGGATGTTTTTCCAAATCCCAAGTTTGATTTTTTTCAAGTGCCAACATTTCTTCTTTCATTGCCTTAGTCCACTTTTTATCATATAGAGCCTCATTCAAATTTTTAGGAATATCTCCTGTATTTGTGGAAATTATTTGCTGGACAGATTGGTAGCGTTTTCTGTTGAGTTGATGCATCTCGTACATTACTTTCCTCTCACTAACTTTATTTGGGTAATTGAGGTATCTAGACTGAAGTTCGAGTGAGGGTTGATATTCTATTGGGTGTTTTTGTAGAAAATGTAGCTCAACGAATATATAAGAAAGGGGCCCAACCTTAAAACATTGGCTAAGCTATGAGGTGAGGGAAGTCTATCTCTTAATATAGTGGTGAGATAATACCAAGTCTTCATTGTGGGACTAAATACATATTAACAGCCCCCCTCACGTTTGCCTGAATGGACATAGGCAAAGCATGAGTTTGGTTTTGATGCCATGTAGAAAATATGGTCCAACAAACATATAAGAAAGGGGCCTCAACCTTAAAACATTGGCTAAAGCTATGACACAAGGGAAGTCCGTTGCTTAATATGGTGGTTAGATAATAACAAGTCTTCATTGTGGGACAAATAACATATTCAACATGTTTTTATGTTTGCATTAGTCGTAAGTGTAAATTATCATCTTACATAAAAGCTTTAAGCTATAAAAAAGATGTAAAATTTGTAGTTTGTACATGTATCCGTTTGAACATTTCGTGCATGTATGGGTTCGCTAACACATGGACAATTAGTAGCAGAACTAGAGTAGCCTTTTATCTGTGATTCCATCACAAATTACCTTGTCACAAATATAAGTTTATGTTATGTGTAACATGCATCATACCTTCAGAGGGAAGGGAGCATGGTATGGAGAGTCGTCATCATTCACATTCTAATTCTGTGTGGATTATTTGCCTCGCTTCATTTTCGTGATCGCTTTCAAAATTGTCATCTTTAGTGAGATCGCCTCACATTTTACCATGTCTACTATTGTGTGGTGTTCTTGATATGATTTTTGATGTCATTTTCAGAGCTGTTGCAAGTTATCTCCAGACATTATTTATGAAGGAAGCAGAACATGATAGGAAGATTCTTCCGATGGAGAATCTATTGCTTGGGAAAACGAGAAAGGAAGCATCCAGAATGTTTTTTGAGACATTGGTATCATTCATGCTCTGCTTTCCCTTGTTGTAAATAATAGAGATTGCTGTCGATCTTGGTTTTGGTTATAATAGGGGGCTGCCCTCCAAATCTTCTCATCATGTTCATTATTATATATTTCAGGTCCTCAAAAGTAAAGATTACGTCCAGGTAGAACAGGAATGCCCTTTCCAGAACATCAACATAAAGGCAAAGATGATGCTTTTAAAATCCGAATTCTAAGATAAGATTATTCAGAATTACAGAAAAGGTTCAAACCAAAGGCTAGGGTATGTAACTACCTCACGTGATTAGGGAACATTCATGGAGCTTTTGTTTGATTGATGGGTGCTAAATCTTGTGTTCATCTTTTTGATAAAGGCTATAAAAATGTGTCTGCACGTGTGGGTGTATATATAATTATAGCTTATTGTCTTATGATGTGTTAAATATTGTTGGGTGCTAATTCTGTGTAAGCTCTATCTGTCAGAAACACGTCCCCTTTTAATGCTGATGGAACATTTTTACTCGTCTTTTGTCTAGCTAACTTGTGCTTCTGTAGCAGTCAGTCAGTCGGTCAGTCCGTCAGATGAACATGTATAGATGATCAGAATTAACAGCAATAATAGATATTGATTTTATAATGATTCAGGAATTGCAGCCTTTTTTTTTTTTTTTTTTTTTCTAGTGCGGTGGAGTAACCGTATCTTTTCTGCTTCGGGTGGTGGTGTTTGGAATGTGGCAATTCATTATGGTTTTGATGAGTTTATACAAGTAAAAATATCACTGTGGATATGAAGAATTCAATTTGAGGAATGTATATATATTATTTATTTTGGTGTATGTGTTTTCTCATACCGTTGTGCTTCAAGACCAATTATGAATTATGATAATGTATACAGAATTTTGTTTACATAAAAACCATTTAAAAACCCTTCAAATAAAAAATTTAAAAAAAGGTGGGTGGGGGGAAGAAAGATTGTAAAATACATTTTGAGTGTATGGATTGAATCACACAAAAAAATTTAAAAACCTTTCAAGATAAAATTTTATAATACTTTTGAGTGTATAGATTGAATCACACAAAAAAAAGGAAGATAAAATTTTATAATACTCCTGTTGTATGAAGGTTATACCAAATGATATACATTATAACCATTCATTTATTTATTTCTAACCTCACACACAATAAAACTGTATTATATGATAGTAAAATGAAACGCTCTAATTTATGTCATTCGATACCACCTTCCTTCCTACGTTGCCAAAATTGTACACTTTTAAAACTCAATGAAATAAAAAATAAAAAATAAAAAAAAAAAAAGTTAGATTTGGATGTATATTACACTTTAAAAAGTAAAAAAATAAAAATAAAAAAGGAAATCATAAATAACAAGAAAAAAATAAAAATAAACAGCTGCATCCCCATAAAGAATGATGACAAAAGTTGAACTACTAAGTCGAGGTTAATCAAGGTTCAAGTGCTTCAGGCTGCAGAGGCAATAATTTCAACAGATAATACAACGCATCCCCGGAACAACTTAACGCCGCAGCTAATGAAGCAACCAACAAAACCAAACCCCATATATAGTGATTCTTCAAATAAATGGTTCTTTTTTACATTACAAAACCTCAAAATCGCGTCGTTGCGAGCTTCAGTTTAAGGGAAAATAAATAAACAAATAAATTTGTGACTGGATCTTCCCCCTCAAGAAAAGTGTGCAGTCAGATCTCTTCCACATGAGAGGAGAGGAGGAATCACTTCAAGAGATGTAAAGGGAGACAGCATGCAAACTACAGTTTGATGTCATACGAGGCAGATTTTGAGCATTCATACTCTCAATGAGCTTGCTATATAATAAACTTGAAACATGGGGATTAGTTGATAACTAAGAGAAACCATACTCTCATCCGAGCTAGGTATGATTCAAGCAACAAACAAGCCCACAATATTTCTCATCTCACTACGTATCATTGACACTTGTTGGATCTTTAATGCCCGGATGTCTTTGATTGCTTTACCGTCTCATAGCAGATATGACTCCACAACAGTTCGCCCAAACTTTTCCTGGACATCTTTGGGAGTTTCGATCTGTTGGGAGAATAACAAAGGACGAAAGATAATTATAAGAAAAATGGGGGAAATTTCTAATGGAATTGAGTAGTACTCGAGGGATACAAGGAAAATTCAATTTCGAAACATATACTATACTTACTGCATTGAGAGCCTTGAAAACTGCTTTAACCGTGTTATGAGGATTCCTTGAGCCAACGACCTGAACGTTAACAAATAATTAAATACAATGGCCATAGGCAGCGTAGTAGTAGTAGTAAAAATCAAGAAACAGGTAACCAGTAAAAGTTTATACCTTTGACTTTACATTCTTAAAACCAGCCAAATGTAGTATGGTTTGGACTGTTCTTCCAGCTTTCATCCCTGTTGTGGTACTAGCAGGCCAAAGATATACCTGACACAAGTGTTTATTAGGTTACAATGTTTTTGTTATTTATATTTATGTACCGAAACAATAGGACACAACAACACAAGGTGTACATGGATATCACAACCGCCTATATTGTGCATGTACGGAATGGGGATTTGGACTTGTGAACCCCATGATAGTGGCCTGCGCAATTTGTCATTTAGGCATTTACCTCAACAGCTATTACGCAGGTCTAGAACACCAAGTTCAGTCTCTTTCTTCACGTCAATGCCATATTGTAACCATCAAATACTCAAGTTCACGGAAATTTCAAAGTAGAGCAATTACGTTGAGGATTATGCAACAAGTTTATAGCATGAATCTACTCATCATGCTACAAAAACATTTTAAGAACACAGAAGTGAAACTAAATAGGTGGGTGGAATCAAAAGTCGGCAAATGACTCAATCTTGAACCTTGGTTTTCTTGAATGATGTTTGAATTGCGTGGGCAATAGTATGTTCCTCATGTCGCTCGATGTAATGGAGATTTTGAAAACATTTCTCGTGTGCCTGTTCGAGGTATATAACCAAATAAAGAATCAGAGTCAGCAAAAAAGAAAAAGAATCAGAGTCAGCAAAAAAGAAAAAGCTTCTACAATGTTCAGATACAGATGCATGAATACAGTTGAATAGCTTTACAACTACCCGTTGCATTTCACTGGAAACAGCATGCACAAAAATGATAAGTTCAACATAATTATTCTGCTTTGAGCGTTTGTGTGTTTATGTGAGGTTATTCTTCTTGTTTCTCTCTATAGTTCCTCATTAACTGATGCTTTCTGTATGAAAGATCACAAGTACCTCAAGGTCTAATTACTATTATTCTGCTTATTTTTCCTCATTAATTTACGTCTTTTTTTAAAATAAAATAAAATAAAAGTTGTCTTTTGCTTAGTACGTAGAGTGAGTACCTTTTGTAGGGCAACGGTAGGTGATGGACCTTTTGCTTTGGCGAAACCAACAACACCATTATAATTCCCACAGGCAAGCATAGCAGTGAACTTGACAACTTGTCCACCCTGAAAAGCAAGGTTTTAGTGTCGTCTCAAATAAAATAAAATAACAAGAAACTAAAATAATGCAGTTCAGGTCTTTTTTACCTTTGTGACCTTCTGGGTTCTGTTTACATCAATAAGTTTCACATCAAAACCCTGCAGTTATGAAGATAAGTGAGCAACACTGATTTTTTTTTCTTTTCCTTTTTGTAAATACCAAAATTATACATAATTGAATGTGGGAATAATTTGTCTGTCTGAAGCAGTGATTGTTTTTCAAGTAAACTGATTTCTCTTCAAATTTTTAACTCTATTTCCACGCTTCTAAAATAAATCCTAACAAAACGCAACATCTTTGGTCACCAAATTCTAAACAAGATTCAATCAATCGAATCAGCAATACACCAACTCAACCCCACACACACATAAAAAGATGCCCTCTCCATTTCTTGGTGGTGTGAAAGGTGCAGGCTCGTGTCCTTTACAAATTTAGTGCCCTTTCGGGTACACTACATAAAAGTTCAGTGCTCTCCATTGAGCCCAACTAAGGAAGACGGAAGACCTTCTGCCAAACCAATCACCCGACACACACTATCAGCCTCTTTGGTTCCATTAACACCTTAATCACCAAGACATAAGCATAAGACTTAACTATATCGCGAACTAACAGTCTCTAGAACCAACTTGGTCGATCCATTAACTCTCGTAATCAAATTTCCTAAAATTATGACTAGAGCCACATTATGATATGTTGGGAGGCATATTTCAACAAGCTGGTTTAGGCATTGAAACAGCATACAAAATGAGTAAAGCCCCACTTCCCCATCAAAATTAAAAAATTAAAATAAGAAGGAAGCAAATACCCACCAGGCGAAAACAATTAGTTGCATACAACAGAGTTCCCCACTTTCCAATGAGTGGGGGTCAACATGTCATCATAAACCACCATCAGAGAAAATTCTAGCATGATTGCTAAGGTTCTGATTCCATGTTTCAACAGTAATCAATGCAATGCAAGATTTTAACAGCCTACACAAACTAAAAAGAGCAACATGCCCTTTTCTAGCAGATAGTGAAATTGAACAACAGTAATGTCGAAGGAGTTTTTTTGTATTTATTATTATCGTTTTTTATCATTGTTTTATTATCCTAGGAGCCGTGTTAGGAGTATATTTTATTTTATTTTTAATGGCCATGCCGTGGTGTAGGGACCAAGTTATTGTTTTGGAGTCCTAGTAAAGTTGGATGTGGCCATGTGGGCTCTGTAACTATACAAGGACCAAGTCCTTGTTTTGAATAATATACTTCCCATATATTTACATCTCCTAAATTATCAACATGTAAGAGCGGTAAGCCATATTAAACAATAAGAGATGCACAAAAAAGTTGAATAAAAAGCACCTTCCTTGATCACTTATTTGCTTATGCAGTCAAAGAGACAGAGTAACAACATCCTTGACATGCGGACCCATTAACATACCTTACGGTAGAGAGGTGTTCTCTTCTGCTCGGTCAACGAATTCCGCTCTTCAGCAAGGTCTTTGATTTCCTCCTCAAGATTTTTTCCTTTCTTCCCGAAAGTGTGGTCCAATGCTGCCAGCTTCTCTTCAAGTTTTTTGTCAATCTTACTGAGCTTCTCCAATAATAAGTCATCTTTCTCTTTCATATCATCAAACTCCAAGTCGTCGTCCTCTTTTTCCCTTTGAATCATATCCTTATCCTTTTCAGTATCTGCCTCTTCTAAATGCTCAACAGCGGCTCCACCTTGCTGGTTTTGGATGATACCATAATTAGATGGATCGTTAGGATCATTCAATTCTTTCCACTCTACCATCCTTATGGCTCTATTCAACTTTTGTTGCAATACGAACTTTTCCTTTCCCTCAGAAACTTTGAGCCGGTTCATCAACTCACCAATCACCCGATACTCCGGCCTCAACCTAAAATGCTTCTGCTCAAATACGTCAATTTTCCTCATCCATTTGAATGTATCATCAAGGCTCTCTGCATATAGATACACCGTTAAAAGAACAATATATATAGAAGTAGTAAAATAAGTATAAGGCACTAATCATCCACATTTCAATCAAAAACATATGGCCACTTCAAACAAACACGCGTCCAAATATTGGTAACACTTCTGGTGCCATTGGAAAATTGGCAACAGTTTAGAAGACAGCAGCAGTTACGTTGGAGATGACAAACACTCTAAAGGTCTTAATCATGGTGGTAATCAATAGGTCCTACAATACCATAGATTATCCATAGTGTAAAGGGGTTTTGTGTCATATTGTTGTGAACATTTTGTTGTTATGGCAGTAGGGCTAATCCCAAGAAATTCGAAATTCCGAAAAACAAAATTACCAGCATCGATAAAATTCTTAATAAGATCTTCGAGCTTCTCCATCTTCTTCTCCAAAATCTCAGACTTCTTCTTCATGGCATCTGCTGAAAATCTTTCATCATCCTCGGAATCAGAGTCACTCCGCTCCTCATATAAGTACAAACTCTTATCATCTTTCAGCTTTTGCTTCTCAAGTTTCTCAATCAACGGACCGACACCCAAAAAATCCTCCTCCTCCTCAGCGTCAATGTCCGCCGTGTCAAGGCCTAACCTCCTCCTTTCGTCTTTCTCCCTCTGAATGTCCCTCTCAATATCGAATGTTAAATCCTGAAGCATTCGTTCTGCTTCCCGTTGACGCGCGGTGGAGAAAAATCGGGCTGCGCTGGTTGGAAGATGAGGTAGGGGTAGGGGTCGACGTATGGGTAAGGGTTGGACTGGGAACGGGGAGGAGGCCGGCGGCCGGTCAGAAGTCGGAGGCGGTGGAGGATGAGACGGGAGCATAGTTGTGTTGATCTGTTCATTTGAATAGTTTAGAAAGAGGAAGTGAGAGGCAGAGTGAATAGTTTATGAAATGTTGGGTTTAGGGGTTTGGAGACGACGTCTGATTGAGCCGTATGACATTTTTTTTTTTTACTTTTTTTTCTTTTTCAGGATTTACTTATTCTGAGAATGTTATTATACAACACTTATTATACATTTATTAGATTTTAATTTAGAGAGATTGAGGAAAAATGATAAAAGAAAATTTATAAATAAATAAATAGGACACATACTTTTTTTAGTTGTAAATAATTTTAGACGGATAAAATTACGCCTTTATAGAAGGGACGCGCATATGCATATCTTCGGTACTTCCGCTGCTTCAGGATATTCAGGATTTTTTTTTCAAACATCCGTAACTTTTGATTTACAACTCCGATCATCGAAATTTTTTCACCAATTTTTTTTTTTTTTATCTTTAATTTGAGCCCAAATATGATACTCTTCCGACGTAAATTTGAAAGCCGAAAAAATATTTGTATTAACCGGAGCGTTTTTCTTATAAACGACCGTAACTTATGATTTAGAACACCGATCATCAAAATTGTTTCACCAAAATTCATGCTTTTTTATCTTCATTTTGATACCTCATTTGATACCTTTTCGACGTAGTATTTGAAAGCCGAATTTAATCGCGGCATTTACGCTAACACAAGATCGAAACGATCAATATCGATATCGTATCGTATCGTATCGGTATAATAGTATCGGCTTATTTAAAGTTTAATTCAAGTGACTACTTCAAGACATACATATCTGACTCATATAAGGCCCATTTAAGGCTTAATCCAACCCAATGCGCCCATGGAAGCTTCCTCCTAAGTACTATTGCAAAAATTGGAACATTCTTAATCTTTGAATTGAAAGGCTCAATATCTATCTCAACCGATCTACGGAGTCTCACCTGAGGATTCCTTTGACGTTGTTCATGGCCTTCTTCATAATGGCGAGTTTTTCTTTGCGACCACTAACATAGTTCCTGATAAAAAATATGATCCCATCGCGAAGCAATTCATAATCGGGGTTCCCAGCAATACGTGAAAATATGTTCCATAAATGCTTACCATGAAACTCAAACATGGCTTCAAACAGCATTCAAAAATGCATCACACTTTTTGGAGTCAGTTGAGATGGATCATTAAGGTCAACCACCTTTAAACTAGCTAGGGATAGACAAAAACAAGAAATCATTTCCTGAACAAATTTTGACAGGTGCATTGATCTCATCGGAGTCATCGATTACAGTTCTTTGAAATGGTCCCAGATGCAATATTGTCACAACAATTCAAGGATTCAGACAAACGATGTTTAAAAAGCAAACCACAAGTATAAATCGAAGAGAGCCACAAGAACATATTCGTATAATATATGGCACATATTGGCAGTTCACATGACCATCATAACCTATCATACTCCTGCAATGATCCCAAGACCGATTACTTTTCATACTGGAGTTAATGACACTATGAAGTGATGTTTAGATGAAGAAGAATTAGAAACCGAGAGCCTTTATTTAAAAAGGAGTATACCAAAAGGGTGTTCTCTTCAAAGGATATTCCAAGAGAACTTGAAGGCATTACTTTTATGACACATATCAGGCTCATTTAAGGCTTAATTCAATGGACATAATATCACATATGGCTCATATAAGGCTCATATAAGGCACACAATATGAGTAACAATATTATATAAGGCACGCATATCAGTAAACAGTATCAGTATCAGACTCATTTAAGGCTTAATTCAAGTGACTACTTCTAAGCACACATATCTGGTTCATTTAAGGATTAATTCAAGGGACACAATATCATATCTACCCCATATAAGACACACAATATGAGTAACAATATCATATAAGCACAAACTATCAGTAAACAATATCAGTATCAGTATCAGTAAACAGTATCAGACTCATTTTAAGGCTTAATTCAAGTGACTACTTCAAGGCACACATATAAGGCTCATTTAAGGCTAAATTCAAGGACACAATATCATAACAGACCAGCATAGTGTTAACACAAGCAGCGCAATGTTTAAATTACATACCGAAATTATCACCAAGATGCTATTGTTATTGCTTTACAATGGGGATTGAAAACTTTAAAAAGCTTATCTAATTTCTTCCTCGTACTGACCATTATTTATTCTCTAAACCAACATGAAGGATTACGTATTAGCCTCTTAACATAGAAAGGCGCCGGGCACTGTACAAAAAGAGTAACAAACAAAATCCTAGTTGTCTAGGTGGCATCCTCTAGAATATGTTAAACTTGCTAGATTAAACCAGCTGCTATTTCCATTATGGGTAGTCGCAAGAATGTTAACAGTTAACCCCACAAGAATATCAAGTTTGCCAAAATGCTTAACAGTTAACTCCACAACCTTTTTTGCATCTTCCTGTTTTCGAACATCCCTTTCAAAACCAACAACCTGAAAATAAAAAACAATGAAACAAAAAGCACGTCATTTACCAATAATTCACTCCAATATCCATTACCCAAATAGATATAGCATATCCACACGTACACACACTAAAAATCTGTACTTTTATTTAGCTCGAAAGAAGCTTGAATTTAACCCTACTTCAAATCACGTTTGAAAGTGCCCTTGATTGAGTTTGAGATTGATAATCATATCGAGCTTGTTCGTCAAATTTCATATGAGAAGAAGTACCAACGTAAAAGAGAAAAACAACCGCAAGAGAACCAAAGAGAAGAAAAGAAAGTGAAGTACCTGAACACCAAGGGAGAGAAGAGAGGCTACGGCGGAGTCAATAACATTCTTGCGACGACCCATAATGGAAATAGCGGATCCATGTTTGCCGAAGTGAGCTCTTGCTATATTAAACCCATGTATCAAATAGGGGTATATTTGTCCGGTGAAATTTATTTGTCCTTAATACTACTAAAAATTTGAAGCTGGACTAGCACTTAATTAAGGGGGAAATGGACTATAAACTAATTTTTTATTTAATCTATTGTTGCTCAATTTTTTTTGGTAATGGTTCAAAAAGACACATATTAGACTTAATTAAGTAAATAAGACATACTTAAATCTTAATTGGTTATAAGGACAAAAATTAATACATAAACCAAACTATCCCCAATTAAGTAAAAAAAAAAACTGATCTGTTTTTTTTTTTTTCTTTTCCGAAGGCTAAAAAGTTGGTTTTTTCCATTCTTTTTTTTGGAGGCTAAAAATATTTTTTTCCCCTTTCTGGACGCTCAAAAGATTTTTTTTGTAACGACCTCGATGCAGTGACCACCTCGATGCAGTGACCATCCCGATGCAGTGACCACCCGCGATGCAGAGACTCATCGATGAAGTGACACCGCGATGCATTGACCACCCCAGATACATTGACACCGCGATGCAATGGCCATCGTGATGCATTCACCACCGCGATGTAGTGACTACCCCAATGCACTCACCACCACGATTCATCGACCACCGCGATGCGTGACCACCTCCGATGCAGTGACCATCGCGATGCATTGACCACCCTCGATCCATTGTGCCCATCCCCGAAGTATAGACACCGCGATGCAGTGACCACCACCGATGCAAAGACAGCGCGATGCAGAGACGCCGCGATGTAAAGACACCGCGATGTATTCACCACCGCGATGCAGTGACCACCCCAATGCATTGATCACTGCGATTCATTGACCACCGAGATGCAATGACCATCCCGATGAGTGACCACCTCCGATGCAGTGACCATCGTGATGCATTGACCACCCTCGGTCCATTGACCACCGCGATGCAGTGGCCACCCCTGATGCAGTGAGCACCCCCTATGTAGAGACACTGCGATGCAGGGACACCGCGATGCACTAACACCCCCGATGCAGTGACCATCGCGATGCATTCACCTCCGCGGTGCGGTGACCACCCCCGATGCAGAGGCACCACGATGCAGTGACCACCTTAATGCATTGACCGCCGCGATGCAGTGACCATCCCGATACAGTGACCACCTCCGATGCATTGACCATCGCGATGCATTGACCACCGCAGTGTATTGACCACCTCCGATCCATTGACCACCGCGATGCAGTAGCCACCACCGATGCAGTGACCAACCCCGATGCAGAGACACGGCGATGCTGAGACGCCGTGATGCAGAGACACCGCGATGCAGCGACCACCCATTGCATTCACCACCGCGATTCATTGACCACCCCAAAACAAACGTAGACCAAAATTTTATGAAGTGATACCTTATATAGTGATACCCAATATCAAAAACATTTTATGCAAACATCAACATTCACATATATAATGTCATTATCCAAGAATGATATTGTGTATTATCACTACAACAAGAATAAATGTATTATCACTTATCAATGGTAAAATTGTTCACAATACAGACACAGCCATGAGAAAATGTCAAATAGATTCATATATACCAACCTAAAATTTAAAGAAGTAACATCATCAAATACCTAAAGTTTAGCCATTGCAGAAAAAATGAAAAATGGTTGTTTTTTGTGATCAACACATACAATCCAAGACAGAACTAAATTTTAATGTCCCAGATGTACTTGAAAATGAAAAATCATTTGGTGCTCATATCTCTTTGTATGTGTGGAACAGAGACTTTGAATATGCGTGTCGGACATTTTTTTTTCAAAAAATGACTCGGTATCCACTAGCCAGAAAAGGGCATCACACATGACCCGTTTGTTGAGAAGATTTCCTTGAAGCAACTTACGGCCGGGCATGCCATGAATGACTGATAATTTTGTATGAGACCGGCCATTTGAGTCGATAAGCTCCGTAATGGTATTTCGATCTTTCCTTCTTTACGCTTTAAAATGAAAATAAGACATGTTCTTATCCATGTTCTCCTCAAATGCCGATACTATTCTTCTAGTGTACGATATTTAAGATGAAGCTGGCATTGCAACAATGCATCCATTGACTTCACTGTCACTGCATAAATGATTTGTGTGAGAGTTTCATCTTCACCAGCAAACCAAGCCAAAACTGTTAAAAATTAATTCATCAATAAAATTAATAAGAAAAAAACCTTAACAAATTCATAAAAAAAAGGCTATTCACGACACAAAGCAATAGCAACTGATTAAAAAAAAAAGATCACATTTGAAAAAAAAGTGCATAAGTGAAAATCTTACATGGTTTCCGAAGTTCTTCCACTTCGTCATCATCCATGGCTGCCGGTGACCTTCCTCAGGCGATTTCTGGCACCGGTAGCTTCCTTCGAGATTCCAAAAACCTCCTCATTCTCTGTTCTTCTTAATCCACCCTTTCTTCCCCAAATCCTCTTTCCTTCTCCGTCGAATTTCAACTTCCACTCAATAACCATCTCAATTTCCAATCTTTCTCAAACTTCCTGGCCTTTGGCTTCTTCTCAGCCGGAGCAATTAAACTAGAAATTAAAAGGATTCAAATATGGATCCGTATATTTGGCACGGAGGAGAACGATTAAAATGAAAGAAGAAAAGATGAAAGGGGAAAGAATTGGATTCGCCGGCAGATGGGTTGGCTTCGCATTTTAAAATGAAAATATTTTTGCCGAAGAGAGTGAAGGTGGGAGGAATACGAGATAGTTTTTTTAACCGTGAAAATATACAGGGTTATTTTAATCTAACAATAGTTATTTTGTATTTATAACCAAATTATCTTTTAAGTGTGTTAAGTGCATAATTAAGTATTGAAACTTAGTCATTATAAACAAATATATTTTTTTTTCTTAAAGCAGGGCAGGCCCTCCAATAAGGCGAAGGAGACGGTGGTCTTAAGCCCAACGGGTCCGGGAAACCCAACATTACATATTTCGTTAAAAGGAAAAAAAAATCCGTGTAGATCCAATCCGATCCAACCTAATATAATGTGTTAATTTTTTATATTTGAATTGATAAAGGCCCAAAAAAATTACTCGAATCGATAAAGGCCTAAATTTTTTTATAAGTATGTATTTTCGAAGAAAAAAAAACAACTTCGAAATAATGGTCTAATTCGACGACTCTAGTGCTTACGATCAAAAATGTCGGGGCCGAGTCACGCTTAAAACCATCAACTGTCCGACTTATCCGGAGTTCGATCCGGCCAAATGCTGCGCAGTCGGCTTCTGCTCGGATGTAAGCGTCAGCAAAAACTCTTCTAGTATGAAGAGAAAATTAGCTTTAAATCCACCTTATTGGGCTTTTATTAGGTTTTAATTCACACTCTTTTTTTTAGTTGTAATAAAAAAAAATAAAATTGACCGGATCAAAATATCCTTAATATATGAGAAACCCACTTTGCCACTGGTCGGAGAGGCAGACCTCTATGCATAGATACTCAAATTATATAACAAGACCTCTACGCATAAATACTCAAATTATATAACAAGTATCGATTACGAGCCGCCAGTGGTGAAGGAAGTAGTGCGTAGAATGGCCTAACCTGTTTGGAGGTCTTTACTTTTCACTACTTACTCCGATTAATCTCTCATCACTTTCCCCGCGGGATCGGCGGTGAGGGGACCTTAATGGTAGGGTTTTACCATTATCGATTACGAGCCGCCTTTAGTTTCTTCTTCTGCTTTTTCGGATCATTTCCTGTTGTCATCGACTTCAGCTTCTTTGGATTTCACTTAGACACCTTCATCTCCGGCGCAACGGACTTGATCTCTTGATATTTATCCTTTAGATAAGCATACAAGCTTCAGGATTCAAGGTAATTTCCCTGGAGAGTTCAAAATTATTTGCAGAAGTTTGGGTTTGTCTGGTCTTGAGGATTTCGCTATATCTGCTGCAGCATGGGAGAATAATAAGGTTCGATCATCTTCTTCTTTTGATGTTTGCCTCGGCTTTCAAGGTTTAATTATGGTGATGTGGTTAATCAAAAAATTGAGAATGCCGGTTACAAAGATAATTCTAGTAGAATTACTAGTGATTCTGTATGCAATCCTAGTGTTAATGATGCAATTAATCAAAAATCGAGAATTCCGGTTCCAAAAATAATGGCAGTTGAGTTAGTGATTTTGTATGCACTCCTAGTGTGAATGATGCAATTGATCAAAAAATTGAGAATGCTGAATCAAAAGATAGTGATTCTGTATGCACTCCTTGTGCTAATGATGCAATTAATCGAAAAATCGAGAATGCCAGTTCGATGAAGCTGGTGAAGTTAGTGATTTTGTAAGCCATAGTTTTAATGATGCGATTAATCAAAAAATCGATAATGCCAGTTCCAAAGATACATTTAGTAGAGTTAGTGATTTTGTGTGCACTCCTAGTGTAAATGTTGTGATTAATCAGGGTACTGAAGGTAGCAGTTTACAGATTTTGGAGGTTGATGGATTCAGAACAGTTTTCACATAGAAGGGTTTTTTTTGTGCAATGGTGCTGCTGTTTTGTGCTCTTTAATCCGTACAAACTGGCAGATTATGATTGTTAACTGATCTTGGTACTTGTGAAAGATGTAAAGAGAGAATATAAGAAGTAATTTCACTAGTTTATGATACAGGTCTCATAACATTTGTCTTGATTCATTGTAGGCTAATAAAACTAATAAATCTCTTAGTAGACGTGTTCATAAGTTGCTTCACTTCAGAGAGTTGTCCGGAAGCATAAATTACTCCCTTAAAGGGAGATTCAACTTTCAAGTAGAGTGCCAAATGAACCTAGCCTTACAGCCTTAAGTATGCATCTAGTCATGCGTGGAACTTCATTTCCACACAGTAATTTGATTGTAGGCACGGAATCTGTGTAGATAAAGTAAATTCCAACACTTGTTATGGAAACATTAGCTTGGCATCATTGAGGCACTCCAATTTGCATGCAAGTTTAGTTATTGTTGAAGTAACAAATAAAAAATCTCTATACATGTACATCAACTATATACCGTGAATTCCTCGAGTAACTTGTCTCTATTTGTTCATGAAATGAATTCTTTCAATAATCACTTTTTCCAAGAAGTCTTAGTTGTCTGATAAAAGATCATCTAGAGCATCTCCGAGCATTACCTTTTATACTCCTTAAGGACTGGACTCCATAAACCTATTTCTTTTTAAAGACGGATTTACATTTTGAGGTCATATGTTATGTTAATGCGAGTCTCGTACTGTGAAAAGCTGAAGACTTGTTGGAGGAAGTAGTAAATTGTTATTGTTGAAAGAGTTATTAAATATTTGATTGAATATTCTTGTTTTAGTTCTGATGGTTAGAATTAGTTGACTAGTTTTAAGTAGATTGTTGCATTAACTGTTTAGGCGGCTCAAGGCCTTTAATATCTGGTATATAGGTGTATGTTTAGTTTCTTCTGCTGCCCTTTCTTAATAATAATAGCTGTTGTGGCGACATATTGTATCTGCTATATTTCTCATCTGTAAATGAAATAAGCAAGAACTTCACTTGTTTTTTTTAATCTCAAACTCTGTATGGTATCAGAGCAGTTTCTCAGATTCTAAGAAATCTTCTATGTTGCAACCATGCCCAACTTGCTTGGAAGAGTTTCTACCAGAAGCATGCTTTGAATATTAGATCATATATACAGTTAACAAGGCAACTCAAGCATTTAGCATGTAGCAGAGCAGCAAAGGTGCAACAAGACATTGTTGACATATACATGAAAACTATGCAGCAATTTACAAAATAATTGGAAAAATGAAGCTTCATTTGGACCTTGATAATAAGCTACAAAATGTTTAATATTGTGAAGGTTTGACTGCAATTTAACTTTTTTTTGTATCAAAAATGTTTGTGCCACAACAAAATGATCAAAACACATTTTTACACTATTGATCTTTACACTATATTTGATAAATAAGAGGTGTTACTGTTATTGTTAACACTGTTGTTGCTACTATTACCGTTAAACACTAACACTGTTACTGTGATCATGGGGTGTTAATCTAATTGAACGTGATACCGTGATTGAAGGTTTTACTATGATTGTGAGATGTTAGTGTAAACACTGCGATAAATTCAATTCAGATTTCAAAAACTACGTCGAAAAGAGTATCATATGAGATATCAAAATAAAGAGAAAAAAATATGAATTTCGGTGAAATGTTCTTGATGATCGGAATTCTAAATCAAAAGTTATAATTATTTATAAAAAAACGCTTCGATTAATGCAAATGTTATTTCGGATTTCAAAAGTTATGGCGAAAGAGTATGATATGTGATATCAAAATAAAGAGTACAAAAAATGATTTATGGTGAAATAATTTTGATGATCGGAACTATAAATCAAAAGTTACGGTTGTTTAAAAAAAAGAAAAAAAAATAAGAAGAAGAAAATAGAGCAACATGCAGCGAAAGAAAAAGAAAAAAAGCAGCGACGCACTAGAATGTGTTTTATTTTTGATACATAAGGGTATATTTGTCTCATAAATTTTATCTTGTCTTTTTTTGCAACATTTTCAAATTGTGTGTCATCAGGGACGGAGCTAAGTAGTGGGCTGGGGTGGCTAAGTTCACCTAGCCCACTCTCTTTTACTTATTATATAGAGGTTTACTTTTTGATAGGTTGTATTGACACAATTAAATTGCTAATTATATTTAATTTTTTGCAATCATTTGTTAGAATGTATTATGTGATGTCAATAAAACACACCTAAATTTACGTTTAATGTTTTATCCCGTCCACCCATCTTTAAATTTTACTCGGCACAACTCAATTTTACTAACACATCTAATTTGATTACTCATATTAACTATTGAATGAATTTTTTTATTGTTATTTTATAGCTCTAAGAAAAATTTGCGTTAAAATAATATTATAAATAATTTTATCCCATTCAAATGGAAAATCTTATGAGTATCAAGTGAGTTCTATTGTTGAATTTTAAACGTCTAAGAAAATTTCTTCATAAAAATAACAAATAAAAAAATCCAACAAACCCAATACTCATAAAATAAGAGTATAAAAAAATTCACTCCACCCGAATACAGATTTTTGGCTCCGTCATTGTGTGTCCTATCTATTTATTTAGTATTAAAAAGTGGATTTTAGTCCCATTCATTCTATTTAATATTTGTATGTTTACATATATTTTTTTCTTCAGAAATGAATGATTTCATTAAAACAACAAACAAATTACAAGATACACCGGACCAACGCCGGAAAATAGACAGACAAATTCCGGATCACCACCGGCCTAAAGTCGGACACCACCACAGCAACGAAACGAAAAGAAAACAAAGGACATGGGAATAACCCATCTCCATCAAACAATACCTCATTAGAAAGAAATTGATTTGGTACCATAATACAAATTTTTGATTTTTCATGGCATAAACATACTTAGATCTAGAAAACTAGAAAATAACCCGTAAATACCGACCAAACCAACGAAAACAAAAGAAAAACAGACAATAAAAGCACACAAATCCTTTCCCAGCAACATGCATTGAAAACCACATCCTGAAATCCACCTCTCTTGTCATCAACCGTCGAACCACTGTAACGCCCCAGACCCCGGGCCTGGTAGCGCTAAATGAGTCATGTATGGTCCGGTCAACGGCTTAGACCGCCGTCCTCGTTTGGTCTAAAAGGGCTAACCCGGGTTGATAAGATATTTATGTCTCACACTTATATGGGGGTGAGCATTCTACTATGTTTCCTATGTGGGACTTTACATTCTCCCCCTTTATAAGGGACTGACGTCCTCGCCAGGAAGGCCAAGACTGTTCCCGGATCGTCCCTACCAGAAGTAACTAGAGACCATCCTTACACTGTCTTCTTGTATGGTGCAGCTTATAATTCCGTATGATAGTCGACTCTGGTACCATTATGTAACGCCCTCAGACCCTGTGTCTGGTAGCGCTAAATTAGTCATAAATGGTCCGGTCAACTGCTTAGACCGCCGTCCTCGCTTGGTCTACAAGGGCTAACCCGGGTTGACAATATCTTTATGTGTCACACTTATATGGGGGTGACCATTCTACTATTTTTTTCTATGTGGGACTTTACAACCACCAAGAGAGAACCACCTCCGGTCGGCGACCAGGATCTTCAAGCCAAAGAGAGAGTCACAGACTAAAAGGAGCATGAGAGCCGTTCTATTCTTTATGATACAGAACAGAAGAGACCACCGGCCAAGAGCACCGCCAACTTTGCCGGAAAAACAAGAGAATGTTTTTCAGATCTGCAATTATTTAAAGGGGGAAATGGAAGAAAAGAAACGGATCTACACAAAACAAACGAAAATAGACATCATAGAAAGGAAAAGGACAGCCGGTACCAGCACCTTTCGGCGGCCGGTGCCGGAAAACGAGTTTTTTTTAAGGCGGAGGCGAAGAGAATTTTTTAGTGAGAAGGCAGAGAATTTTTTTATATGTTTTTATCATATTCTAAAAAAGGATAATTATTAAATGACACAGGAATAAATGTAGTTAGTATTTAAAATAAACATATTTATGGTTTCTTCCTTTCCGATGCTGAAAAAAAATAAAAAATTTATGGTTTCATAGAGCAACCCTAGTGGCATTCGGGAGAGAAGCATTTTAATTGTTGTTGCTTGGGTGATGTGGAAGAATATAAGTGGAGGATAAATATAAAATGGTTGTGGGGATAATTTATGTGTGATGTGATGTTGTAATGATGATAATATAAAAGGATTGTAGAGATTAATTGTGTGTGATCAGATGTTGTAATGGTGATAAATATTTTAAATCAATTGATTAAAATAATATTATATATTAATGTCATGTTTTTTCCTGAAAAATGAGGCTTTGGCGCCTTTTTTGAGAGAGACAATTGTCTACTTGGCTCTCTCAAAAGAGACAATAGAGTAGATAGCCTCTAAATTTTTTTTGTCTATTTTACTATAATTATTTGATATTTATCTAAATGCTTATTCTCTCCTGACAAAAAAGTATAAAGAATATATCTCTAAAAGTGCCTAACTAGGGTTGCTCTTAACGTGAGAAACAAAGAATAGATTTTCTTTTTTATAGAAACGGAGGTAATACAAAAGGTTAACTAACTAATAAATATAAAATAAAAATAAAAATAAAAACTAACTAATAAATAAAAAGTAACTAATAAATAATAACAAAATAAAAACGGGGCATTTGTTTAAAAAGGCCGTTTGACTAAAACTTTGGTTGCCCTAACCCGGCGATATGACCCATTCTTATATAAATAGGTAAGATACCCAATTTACCCTTTTTCAACTCCCAAAATCCGGTGAGCCCTAACCCTAAAATCCAATTTTCCGGCGACCCAAACCTAATTCCCAATTTTCCCGCCCAAAATTGCCCCCAATTTTCCCCCAATCAAACACGACCCGTATAGATTAGAATATTGTCGGGACAATGGGCAAAAATGCACCATTTTCACAGCAAGCACCATCGATTTGAAGCACCCAAATCCTTTAAACCCCCACTCCATTATCGATTAAGCCCCCAAATCCACCATTTAGTGACTGGATTAGAGCAGAGCATGTTGATTCCCACAAAAGAATCCCCCAAATCCGCCATTTTTGGAGCAGAGCAGATTTCTCAAACTCTCTCACGGGTATGTCTTATTTTTCTTAGTTTTGGAGCATTTTTGAAGTACATGTTATTATAATAAAATGTAATGAAGTGGGGAAGAAGATGCCTTGAAAGTTGGCTTGAGCAACCTTTTTTGAGACCATCGTTGGCTTGTACAAACTTCCTACTTTGACTAAGTATGTTAGTTGGTTTCCCTTAGGTATTGTTATCCTTCAAGTACAGTCCCCCTTAAGTATTGAATTGAATTCTTCAAGTACAATCATGTGAAAGTAGTTAAGTAAATAATGGACAAAAACAAGTTTGAAGTCGTTATCTTTTAAGTCCATTGTTGTTTGTTTTACCTATATGTAATTGTTCATTGTATTGCAGGATATTGTTGATTCGTCATGGGTAGGGTACACAACATTTCGGTATATGTATGTTATCCGGTTGAGTTTGAGAAGAATGTCGATGGTGATTGTTTTGGAAGTATGTAGGAGATGAAAAGGAACATGTGACCAAGCTCTTAAACGTGAAGAAAAGCGTTTCATTTCATGAATTGTATGAGCTGGTGAAAGAAGAGATGGAATTTGATACAATGTTGAATGATTTTGAAATGAAAATTATGGCTCCTATTAGTAAAGCTTCACCGATTGTAGTTGATTGTGATAAGGTTGTGAAACTGTCCTTAAGTGTTTGGCATCCAAAGAAAGATGTGATATTAGTAAGTTTGAAAGCAAAGGATAACATAACACAATTTGAAGGGGAAGCAACACATGAAAAAAGTGTTCAAATGGATGAACATGCTATTGGAAGTCAAGAAACACGTCAGTTGGTATATGTGATGGGAACCCAAGAACAAATGGAAACAGTGATATTGTAAATGAGAGATTTGATAGAATCGGGACCGATGAACGTTTTGAGAGTACAGAAAGTGTTCATATATTTGAAGACACTTTTCTAATGTCCTTGGGTGAGGATGTAAGTTTAGTATCACAAGACCCCTTGAATGAGGAGTTTTTGAATGGTGATGGCTTGAATGAACAGGACCTCATGAATGATGATGGCTTCATTGCACGGGGCCCCCTGAATGTGGATTCGTTGAATGATGATGGTTTGATTGCACGGGACCCCCCGAATGTGGATTCTTTGAATGGTGATGTCTTGAATGCACCGGAACCCGAAACTTGTATCCTTATGGAATGTGTAGATACTGTGAGCATTCATGAAGATGTAGACATACACGTCAACGACTTGTTCAAATCGAAAAAGTTTTTGGTGTATAAGGTTGAGTGGTTGGCAAATAGAAAAACTAATAAAAAATGAAAGGCACCAGAATTGTACATAGCTTCTGTTATTGATTTACTTGTTTGTGACCTAATTAAAGGCACCATAATTTTACATAGCCTCTTTTGTTGTTGTGTTCCTTATTTGACACAATCTTAGTTGTTTTTAATGGAACTTATGACTTGTATGGGAACTAGGGTTTGTTTTTCTCCCTAGATTTAAATTAGAATGTTTGACGGAAGCTCCGTAATCGCCTCCCTTTTTGGTAGGGTTTCTCCTCTTCCTACTCCAATTGGAGTCAAAGGAACCCTAATACCCTATTGCCCCCTACCCAAGGCATCAGCCGATGATGAACAAATACATAGGAACAGTGCACTGCGATTTTGTAGCCATCATTGCAGAGCCTGATCACGGCATTGATTTTGTCTTTGATTGTTTTCAAAGAATCTTTGATCAACGCAACCTCACAATCCCTGGCTTCTGTCTCATCTAGCAACCTTTGTTGAAAAGGTCCATCTCATTATGTTGATTGAGAAATAATTAAAGAAGATTTGATGTTTTAATATAAAGAAAACTGTTTTTATAAATGATATATATCGTGTTTTTATAATTAGTATAAAAGAAAGTAACTTGTTTTGAAGAATATTAAACACTCTCCAAAAAAAAAAATAAAAAATAACTGCAAACATGAATTAATCAATCAATTAATTGTTGTTAAAATTTTATAACGTGAATTGATTGAAAGTAATTAATAAGATTAAACCTCTATTTAAAAAAAATAACGTGTATCGTATTATAAGATTAAACGTTTATTTAAAAAAAATCGATGAAAGTTTCAACAAGAAATAAGTAAGTAAGAAAATGTTTTTGGATGTTGATAACCCTGGATCGGATCCGGCGATCGTGGAGGTATAAGAACTAGTCAACATCGATCATAACCCTGGATCGGATCCGGCGATCATCGGTCAAGGCGATCGTGGAGGTATAAGAACTAGTCAACATCGATCATAACCCTAGATCGGATCCGGCGTTCATCGCCTTGGCGATCATCGGTCAAGGCGATCGTGGTGGTATAAGAACTAGTCAACATCGATCTCCTTTAAGGAGACGTTACTCGATCATAACCTTGGATCGGATCCGGCGATCATCGGTCAAGGCGATCGTGGTGGTATAAGAACTAGTCAACATCGATTATAACCCTGGATCGGATCCGGCGATCATCGCCTTGGCGTTCATCGGTCAAGGTGATCGTGGTGGTATAAGAACTAGTCAACATCGATCTCCTTTAAGGAGACGTTACTCGATCATAACCCTGGATCGGATCCGGCGATCATCGGTCAAGGCAATCGTGGTGGTACGTATAAGAACTAGTCAGTGTCACTTTTGTTTTAATATAATATAATATTATTATATTATATAATAATAAGTATCAAAAAGTTAAATTTATGACTAATTAATTCATTAATTAAATATAATCATTTATTATTATTATATATTATATAATGATAAATATCAAAAAGTTAAAATTATGAATAATTAATTCATTAATTAAATATAATCATTTATTTAATGTTACTTAATCTAACCCAATAATATAAAAAATTAGAACTGATCCCAATTGGGATTTTTCCCGGGATTCCCCCCAAATCGATTCCCGCTATCTTCCTCCCAAAAATCAAAATTTCGTTTGAATTGTTTTGAAAAATTGGGGATTAACTTGGATTGTTGTCCCTCCCCATCCATTCTCACCTGCATATCTCCATCTCCCATCTCTCTTTCCTGTACAACCCTAAATTGGGGCACGCGAATTTGCATGTAACTCCACCAAACTGGACCAACTGTTCCCGAATTTGCATGTAATGACTTCTGCTAAAGATTGTTTCATTCTTAAAGAATTGAAATTGATTGATTAATTCATGTTTGCAGTTATTAAAGGTGTTCAATGCTCTTCCGATGCCTTCATCAACAGCCCGTTCTGTAAGTCAATTGAAATTGTTTTTGTTTTCGATTAGATGTGGTCAAGTAATCTCAGTAGTACATCTCTTAAATTTAGCTTTAAGGAAGCCTCAAGGTTCTGTTAGATCTGTGCTTACTCAGATGAATTATGGTGTTACTAAGTTTCTGTATGCTACTTTATGATGTAATGCTCATTATTATGCCCATGATAGCTAGTGTATGCTATTACTGGTGTTGGTACTTTGAATGTTCAATTTGTGGTGATAACATTAATTGAATTTTACTACAATGAATGCTAGTTGTGGTGTTAATTAACTGAATTCTATTTCATTAAGAGTTACCGTACTTCTGGTGCTTCTAACAATACCAACCAAAACGGAGATCTGATATCTGATGAGATACTATGCCACTGCAACAAGCCGGCTATATTGCAAACATCACAAACTCAGAATAACCCAGGGAGAAAGTTCTTTGGTTGCCCTAAGTTCCCGGTATGAATTCTCTTCATATATGATGTTGTATTGATAATTCAAGTTTTATATTGATTTCTCAATCAATTATGTATCTTGTCAACAATAGGTCGGAGAAAAAGATGCATTAATTGTGAAGCTAAGGCGTGAAACGAGACCAAAATTAAGATGTTGGCAATTCTAGGTTGTATCACTATGTATTTTGTTTTCATGTTGGTAGGGAAATGAAAACTTCATTTCTTTTGTTATTACTTTTGAAAAATGTTGCCTTGTACTAAAAACTTCCTACTTTGATTAAGTTTGTTCGATGTTTTCCCCCCAACTATTGCTATTCTTCAACTACTGTCTTGTGAAAGTAGTCAAGTTTAAAACAAGTTTGAACTCGTTATCATGACAGTGGAAAACAAACTTAAATCTGTTATTGCACTAGTTAACTAACTAAATAATCAACAAATACTGGCTCTTAAACATTATGTTACAAACTTGGACATCATAATAGTCATTGTTCCAACAAGTTAAAACAACATCCGACCAACAAAAACATCGACACCTTACAAATTCCTTACAATAGTTGCTGTTAAACTTCAGTCCATTCATCCTCGTCAACAAGTGGGGGGGCAATCAAACGCGAACAAGTAGTAATGTTATGGCCGAATCCCTTGCACTTACGACATTGAACAGTCCTCTTTTATCCGTCTCCGGCAGATGCTTTTCTCTTTTTTGATAGACGTACAGGCGCGTCCCCGGAAGATGCTTTTCTCTTTATTGATGGACGTCCAGGCTGTCTCTTGTCACGCGTCGGTGGCAATACCACTTTGCTCAGCACGTCTTCAGGATAACCACAATCCGCTGCGTTCGGCAAGGGATACACACATTGAGCATAAGCTTTCCTCCAATACAGCAAGAGTTGGCAAAAATTCCACCTACAATGAATTCATAATATATAAATTAATAAGATATAAAGTAGGGCATCAAACATTTAAGAAAGGACTACCTAACAAGAGATACATTCAAACATGTGCTTGTTGCAAAAGAGCATTGACACTCGAAGAGCTCACCCTCCTTTCCACTGTCCACTTGCGCATTCTTGGCAAGGCTTTCGTATCAACAGACTCCGCCAACGACCGTAAACACGGGATGGATTCAAGTGCCCATACCTACGCAAACATGACATTTACAAAATAACTTCCAAATTTTATGACTTCCGAATTAAAACAGTACTACATATCATAATACATACCATCAGAGCATGTGGGAATCCATTCAATGTATACCCCACCTTGTCCTTGTCCTTTTTGAACGACTTACTCATGTCCCGATTAAACAAGCGAACTGTGTATTCATAACACAAGATCCCCCAAGGATAATTGTTGAATGCATCCAAATCATCCACCAACTTAAATCACCACCAATCCAACGACACTTCTCCTCCGCAGCCAACAAAACATAAGACAAAATAATCAACAATCCCAACTTGTATTTATCATTTTCATCCGCAACATTAGGAAACGCTTTCAACAAATCATTTCTGTTTATTAACTTTTTGTTCTTAAAGTAGCGTTTGACAATACGACAACCTTGAGCTTTCTTCTCACTCACTTTCCACTCAAACATCCCAACATTTAATCCGGTAACCAGTGTAAATTCCTTCAAACTAAACCTAAGAGCCTTGTTGTTTCCAATCCTAAACCAGAAAATTTCCTTTGAATTGCCCTCCACCTGTCTCATCAACATATTATGCACAATTTGAGTACCATTAACCTCAGGAAGGCTAATTAAATTCCCAAAACAACTATTTCTTAGTGCTTTCTTGTGTTCTTTGTCTAATTCACCATAGGCATAATCAGCTTTATCAACATGGCTTCTATTAACAATCTGAGATCTCTTCGCCCTCTCCACACTTGTCGATTGATATTTAAGATCCATTTCTTTACTACAAAATAAACAAAATATATAACCCGCTTTAGTACATCAGCCACTTACAAAGTAGCATAAAACACAGATTACATGGAGCTTAAATCGATTAAAGATACTAATGCACATTTTAATTCAAATTCACAATATCCAATGGTTCTAATTCACAAACTAAACCGATTAAAGATAATAATACACACCTTAATTTCACCAATCACCCCCAATATCAGTTTCTACATTACAAGCTACATGGATCACCATAATCACACTTAAATCGACTGTAATAAAGAAATCTGATAATGACGATTCTCAATCCATAAATTAATTTTACCAGAGTGTTGCCTGACCCTCTCGCCGGAACTCAGTTGCAGACGGCAAGCTACTGTCTTCGACGCTGGAACAGACGATCTGATTCCTCCAAATGGGTACTCTTCTATGGATCTATTGAAAACAACTTTGATGTTGTTATGGAAAGGAGAAAAGAAAGGAGAAGAAGAACAGTTCTTTTCACCGACTTCGATTTGGGAATTTGGAAGGAAATCGGAGAAAGTGTTTGGAGGAAAGGGTGTTGATGAGAGGTTATAAATGATGAGCAAAACAAGAAATTCAGACATTTATCATTATTTCTCCCTTTTCGGTTTTTTAAAAAAATACAAAATTGATCAAAAGTCTTTTACACTCAAACTTTTCGGAAATAGGTCATCTAGGCCATTCCCCCCATAAAAACAGCCAAGTGAAATGTTTTCGGCTTTCGTCTCGTCTATTCCAGTCCTGTAGAAAAACTATGGGCGAAACGGTCAAATGGAGCTGGACATCGGCCTTCGCCGGAGCAGCCACCGCCACTGCCTTAGGGACGATACTCTCCTCAAAGCCACGCGACCCAACTTTCCACCTTATCTCCATCAAACTCACATCCTTCAAACTCAACTTCCCAGTAATAGACGGCGAAGTAATCCTCACCGTCCACGTCACCAACCCCAACACGGTAGCCATCAAATACTCCTCCACAGATCTGTCCATCTTCTACTCCGATTCATTATTGGGCACGGCTCGAGTCGACGCGGGGTCTCAGTCGCCAAAATCTTGTCAGCTCCTCCACCTACCGGCTCAACTAAGTGGGCTAGAGCTTGCTCACAAGGCGAAGCAGTTCTTGGCCGATGTCGCACGGCGGGAGATGGTGCTGGATGCGTCTGTGGACATAGCCGGAGAGGCTAAGGTGCTATGGTGGGCTCATAAGTTCAAGGTGCACGTGGATAGTCACGTGACTGTAGACCCTGTTTTTCTTGATGTAATTGACCAAGAAAATAACTCTGAAATAATGGTGTTTGGTGTCTGATATTTTACCATTTCGTGTGTGTATAATTTGGGTAGTGATTTAGCCGCTGCAATTGTCTGCTGAATTTATCTTATCTTAAACGTGGAAGCTCATAGATCTCTGAATGCTATTATGGATGTTGTCGGTTGAGTCGTCTTTTCTTCAATAGGGGTTGTCGAATTGATGTGGGTTTCATTAATTGTTGCTGGAAACCATGGGTGAAATTGGTAAATCATCGAGAATCGCGCGTGTGATATTTTTTTTAGGTGTGTCAGAGTCTGACATTTTTTTTTCAAGTAAATCGTCCAATTTCGGACGGACTCGTCTAATTTGAGTCAAACCCGTCCAAATTTGGATACATGTCCGTCCAATGCCATGTGATACATTTAGCCGTCAATTTTGGCTGAAGTCGTCGAATTTTGGCCGGTGAAAGTCGTCCAAAGTCGGACGGTTTCGGCGGCCAAAATCGACGACGCCCGTACATCTGATTCACTCTAAACAATGAGGCCGGCCAAATGGGACGACCTAAATGACACGCGTCGTCCAAATTGGGACGGATTTATCCAAATTTGGACGGTTTCGTCCCTTTTAAACCTTATCGAGTGTTATTTACTCTTTTCACCTACTCTTTCACCAGCCTCTTGTCTTCACCGTTTACAGCCCCAAAAATCACCATTGTTGACCTTGTTCTCATCCATACAAAAGAAACAATAAAACAAACAATACCGGGGAATGTATTTGCAAAGAAATGGGTAAGCATTTACCTAGCAATTATTTATGATTGAATAAATTTATTTATCGTGTTTGTTTTTATTGTTAATTGTTCACATGAATGAAGTATGTTAACCTTTTACAATTTTGTTCAACTACTGTAGTGTAGTATGTGTGTTATTTAGGGTAGAGAAATGATTTTTTGATGTTACATTTCGATAATGGAATTGATTTTTTGATTATATACATTTTTACTGTTGTTGAAGCAAATGTGATCGTTCGTATTAATAAACGAAACTTGTTTACCGATTGTGTTTTAATGGTTTGGTTATTAGGTGATTATGTTGTTGTAGTGTAAGATGCCAAATCCGCCTTCAAATATACGGTATTTGTATTACGGAATTTTGTGATAGTATGAGAACATCCTTTTAAATTAGCGTAACGAGTTATGTGATTTAAAAATATTGAAACAAACGACAAATTAATGTTGTTTGAAAAAATACAAGAATCAAAATTTCGAACTGAATTCCATTGTACGCCTCGGCCTGATGAGGTTCTTAGAATTGCATGATTTCCTTAGGGTGTTTTCGATTCGTTCGATCCGCCGTGTGTCATGCCTAATCTCCGGCTTTGTATTGGGGCTCTGGTAGGTAGCTCGTAGAAAATTTCATTAGGTCTGCTCAATAGAGCATCTTTTCATGTCCTCAGCAGCCTGGTAATCCTCAGCCGGAAGTGAGGCACCCCTTAGATTGAAAATATAAGGTCTATTCCGCCGGCTCCGTACGGCCTCTGTTCTCCCTCGTCATCATCAAGTATTCTATGACGTGGTAAAAATCATATCATCTTCTTTCTTACCCCCCTAACGTTACAACACAACATGAACACAACAAAAAAACAAAACAACGATTATATATGTATATATATCACCACACACACACACACACACACACACACACACATATATATATATATATATATATATATATATATATATATTTCATATTCATTTATTCACCGAATACTAATGTAAATTTTTAATTCTTTCACGAGATAACAACATTTTGTCCGTTAAGTTTGCATTTGGTGGAGATTGGAAATACGATGAAGGAAGCTACGGATGGTCTTATAGAAAAGGAACATTTTATATGATTCTTATAAGTAACGATACGACATTGGATGACGTCAAACGAAAGTGTGTTCGAAAGTAGGAATTGATGTATCCAAAAATACATTGGTAATGAAACTTTTGTATCCAAACTGTGAGGGGCCGATTGATGTTTCGGATGACGAGACATGGATAGCATACCTTCATGATCTCGCGTAGACAAGAACTGTAAACCGTGTGTTAACGCCGAACCGGTTATTGATGATGACGAGTCGGAAGACAAAGTTGGAAAACACATTTGACTTAAATGAACAACCGATAGTTGATAGAGGGATTGAAGATTTTACACCCGAACTTTATAATAATCGCAATCCCCGTGATGATGTTGTACATACTCCACCATCTCGGCCCTCATGAAAATGTCATCCAACCGAATACAACTTTCGGTGATCAAGTAATTGACTTGTCGAGTCAACGTGGCTACGATTGGGGATTTATTGCAAATATCATTAGTCGGCCATTGGACATAACGTACAATGAACAACATATGGGTAGGATGTGTGCATCATGAATGAAGCTAGAACGTCTGGCGTGAATGTAGATCGGACGACCCACACACCGTATGGGCGAGTTTATGCGAACTAGGATGCAAGCACCGATGCAAACGGGCCCTACTATCGGCGGATCTTTCACGAGTTATCGACATCACCTTTGCAACGAGAACACCGACACTGGTCACACATTTGGTATGTCAAGTGTCAATCGCAGTAGAGGTGCTCATTTCGGGTCTGGAATGGACCTTTCCCAGATTCCTCCATGTCCACGTGCTGAGACGTTTCAGACAGATAATCCGGATGTATTGTTTATCGGTAAAAGGTATAGAGACAAGGAGGATATGAAGGATAAAATGAGTTACAACGCACTGAGGCACGACTATATGTGGAAACTCGTCAGGTCAGACAAGGAAACGTTAAAACTACGATGTTATACTTCCGACCGATGCGAATGGAAGGTTGTCGGTAAGAGGGTTGTTGATTCGAATGTGGACGCAAGGGACGGACAACGTTGCATGAATTTTGAGATAACCGCGTACACTGAAACCCACACTTGTGGACTGGAGCAACTAACTGACAATCATAGACAGGCCAAGCCCGGACCTATAGGTCGTTTTGTAAGGGATAGCCTCATAAAACTCGGCAGCGGATTCACGACAAAAGTTTTACAAGCCGAGGTGAAAAAAACGTTCAACATAGACCTTAATTATCAAAGTGCGTATCAATGCAGACAGAAAGCATTGGAACTTATCGGCGGAAACGTTGAAATGTCGTATTGTAAATTATACGCCTACTTTTACATGCTTGCCGTAGAGAATCAAGGAACCATTACAAACATTGTTCCTGATGCGCTTGGCAGGTTCAAGTATTGTTTCATGGCATTGGGTTCAAGTATTGAGGGGTTTAAGTATTGTAGGCCAATATTAGTTGTGGACGGTACACATCTTAAAACAAAGTGCGATGGGACACTGTTAGTAGCGGTGGGTGTAGACGCGGGCGACCATATCTTTCCGTTAGCTTTTGCGTGACCGACGGAGAGAGCCTTGATGCTTGGACGTATTTCATGGAAAACCCGAAGTCGATAATTGGGGAACGTACGGACTTGGTTTTCATATCGGACGAGAGGTCCGGGCATAATTGGAGCCGTTAGAAATCTATTTCCAAACGCTTACCATGGCTACTTGCTACCACCACATTGTGATGAACCCGAATAAAAATTTGGTAGCACGGGATATTGCCCATTCACCTTCGGGAAGCGACTTATACATATTCAGAAACACGCTTCCAAATATTATTCCAGAAGATAATAGAGATGGATATCGATCCAACCAAACCTGTATCGCGTTACCTACAGGAGATTGGAATCAAGAACTGGGCCAGATCACAATTCCCCAGTACACGTTACTCAATCATGACAAGCAACCATGCTGAAAGCTTCAACAACGTGATCAGGGATGCACGTAAGATGAGTATCGTGAATCTCTTTGACTACATCAGGGGAGTGTGCCAGCGTTGGCATTGTGAGAGGAGAGAACGTGCGGAATCTTGTCGCACCGTGCTAGCCCCTGAACCTGAAAAGTTATTGAATGATGTTTCTCGTGCCAGAAGGAACTTCACACTACACAGTATCGACCGAGACCAGTATCAAGTTGGAGACATCGATTCTAGTGAGATTGTGAATATGCGTACGAGGGAATGTTATTGCGGGCAGTTTCAGGGACTTCAATTACCTTGCGTGCATGCTTGCGCTGCTATAAGTCATCGTTGTGAGAGTGCGTATGCTTATTGTTCCCACTACTACAGAGCTGCTTGTTTTCAACGTACATACAAAGGACGTGTTTTCCCTGTTCCTGTCGAGGATGATTGGATTCTGCCTGAATGGATAAAAAATAAACCTTCCTTGACTCCGCTTGATCCTAGAGTGAGGGAAGGAGGAGAAACACAGAGGATGGGAGCTAGGCGGGGCCGACCCAGGACCTTGAGGATTCCTTCTCAAGGTGAGCCTCCAGGTGCTAGGAGTAGCAGGATGCCAACTGAGAGGACAACTCCAGGTTCCGGTAGGAATTGCTCGAATTGCGGTAACCCTGGACACAGAAGGAATAGATGTCCCGCTCGTGCAGTTGTTCCCAATTGAATAAACCTTTATTTAATTTTATAAGACATTATGATTGTAACATATAAATTTTTTATTCTGTTTGGTTGCAATTGTTTTATCACATTGATTTTGGCATTTTTATATCAATTCTGTTGAGTTGTAATTGTTACAGCACATAAGCTATTCTAATTTTTATATCACATTGTTATATCACGGAACGATTAGAGGGACTGTAAAAGTGAACAGTGCTACAACCACCCACCACGTCCCCCTCTTTCTTTCATCTTCTTCTCATAGTATTTGCCTCAAACTGTGTAATGAATGATTATTTATTGTCCATAAATACATATGTCGGGTTTCTTTTCTCCATTGTTATTATTATTTATCGGCTAAAAAAACTGAGAAATTAAAATATTATATTTATTAAGATTATCAATATAAAGATTATCAAACTCCATTGAAAAAAGATTAGCACTAGCACTCGAATATTATCCATTACAATTGCGAGAAAAAAGAATGTTCAACACGAGATATCATACAACAAATATATAGTCGTCATCATGACCGTATGACACATCATCTACGACATATTCCGGCACCCCGGCGGACCTAACGCACATAGCTGTGATGAGATAGGGGAAAAATATATATCCATCGCCTGCGTTGCCATTTGCTATCTGTCGAATCCTGGAGAGAATATACTCTCCGACGTCAAAGTATGATGTAATGGATGCGTACGCAAGTGCATACAAATCAAATGAAGGTAGGGTGTAGTTCACCGTGCCATACATATTGGTGGCCAAGAACATAATGAAGAAAGGAAGAAATCGACCGCGCCATGACCGGGGTGAAGGGCGGGTACGCCTCACACGTTCCCACGGATGAGTCTCCCCAAACAAAACGGCCATGTCACGCCGTAGTAATTACCGGAACATCGGGAAATAGAAAGAAATCCAAACCCCGAGGATATTCTCGGAATGTCATACTCGTTGTTGATCCATGCATTATTTAAAACGACGGGAACGCCTCGAACAATGACGCACCTTTCATTGATCCGTGTGGTAGATAGACAAGCATAGAATTCACGCACAATAGACCGATTCACGTGTTGAAAGCTTATTGGCATCCGGGGACACCATGCCAACCGTTATCTCGAAACAAGTTTGCAATCAAAGTAGGAAGACTATCTATGTTCAATCGCCTCTCCGGAACTACGGCTCTTGCCATCCAAGTTAGTCACGTACTCACGCCTCTCCTCTTCGTTCTAAAACGGCTTATGAGAGATCGCTCATCCAACGACAAATCAATTTCCTCGTTGGAAATGAACACAGAGCATGTGGGTTAGCCATTGAAGGGAACACTAGATGAGATAATGAGAGAGTAAAATAAATGAGAAATGAGAGAGATGAATGGTTGTTAGAGGATTTGTGAATATATAGATTTTTTTCCAAAAAGGTGGGACCCGCCGATAGTTCGATGGGACACGTCCAATATTTGGACGTATATATTCACACACTATCTTCGACGGAATCGTCCAATATTTGGACGGCGTCGTCCGATTTGGACGGTCATATATGAACAAGATATCTAACGTGTGGGGCCCTGTCTATTATTACACTATACCTATGTGTACTGCCCTGCCATAAAAGCATACGTCACAACAACTTTAAAAGGTGGGACCCGCCGATAATGACCACATTTGTCGGTTCGATGGGACACGTCCAATATTTGGACGTATATATTCACACACTCCATCTTCGACGGAATCGTCCAATATTTGGACGGCGTCGTCCGATTTGGACGTTCATATATGAACAAGATATCTAACGTGTGGGGCCATATATGATATCTAACTATGGGGCCCCACTATATACCTATGTGTACGCCCCCGCCATAAAAGCATACGTCACAACAACTTTAAAAGGTGGGACCCGCCGATAATGACCACATTTGTCAGTTCGATGGGACACGTCCAATATTTGGACGTATATATTCACACACTATCTTCGATGGAATCGTCCAATATTTGGACGGCGTCGTCCGATTTGGACGGTCATATATGAACAAGATATCTAACGTGTGGGGCCCTGTCTATTATCTAACAAATTTAAAAGGTGTGACCACATTATAACTTCCCACCTTGTACCCTCTCAGTCACATTTTAAAAGAACTCCGGTGAAAATGTCTGACTCTGATTCCCCTTATTCGTACATTCAGGTATACAATCCCGACAATCTAATTCTCCCGGCTTGGCATCCTCACCGGCCGGTGAGTCGGCCCGGTATACCTCATGTGTATGACGAGGCTACGCTCGCTACATCGGTTCACAACACAACACCGGCGTGTCAATTGGTGTACATATTTTCATGATATAGGCATGTTGTTGGAGAGAGGAGGATTGAATGGGATAGCCTACCTACCAGGGATGCGAGAGATTCATACGAAGAAAATCATTGGAGCGCCTCGCTAAGAGTCCCCCACCTACCTCCACTGTGAATCGATCAATCGTTCGTGAATTCTACACTCTAGTGAGGTCTAAAATTGATGTGGCGGACTATACCATACCAACTTCAGGGGTGTACACACTACGTGGAGTAGATGTATTCTTTTCTTCGGATTGGATCAATCGCTACTATCGTATACCAGAACTCGAAGCAACCGAAATCTCAGACATCCAATTTTACGAATTCCAGAATCGCCTAGAGTATCCTGCATATCATAAAGAATGGCTGCGTGTTTACTTCGAATGGATTGGTAGTAGCGTCTATGGTACCGTACACACTGTTAATCCGAGCAGTGCCTTCAAAGCCTTTTCGTATGCATTTTTAATGCGTGAAGTTGATTTTGGTAGTGATATCGTTCGTAGGATTGGTGAAATATCGCTTAACAGGCTTGGTGATGGTTATCTGTATTATCCATTTCTTATCACCGCTCTCGCAGAGAATTTCACGTACCGAGTATGACAATGATGACAAAGGTGAGGAAAGTGACCCAATCACCTTTTGTGACTTTTCTTGGTTTGTTTAGGAGCAAACGCGTGGTTTATCCATTTCTTCCCTTATCGTTTAGAGTCGTTATGTATTCCTTTATGCAGTGTTTTGCTTGTTTGTAAAATAAAAGTCATAAACTAGGCTTTGGCTCTTCTATTTTGCGCGCTTCCCATCCCTTTAAATTTATATCTCTTTGTTTCTAAAGTTTAATATATTGTATTTATATATCTTTATCTCTTAGTTTCTTAATCTTGATGATTGGCTATAGGTTAGTTTCTTAATCATAATGATAATGAAGTTTCAGATGATGGTAAGATATGTTCTAGTCAAATTTCTAACAGGGCCTGGACATACTTTGAAAGCTTGCAACTATTTCATATGCTTCTCTTTCACCCAATGATGCTAGCATTAATGGTGAAATACATCATCCTTCAGTTCACATGTGATCAACACACACACACACCAGCCAGTGACGTCTCTCTCTTAGATAAGGTTTACTAAGGCGTTGAGTGATAATATCAAGAGGTGTAAGTATGTGAAGCCTACTCCGTTCCCGTAATATATGTCTTTTTACGGTATTTTTAATAGTGTCCCATTATACTAGTCTATCTCACAAATATAAATCAATGGAATAAGAAACTAACATAAAGAACGAGCCGATATAAACATAAGTTAATATAAATATTACAACGACATAACTTGATATAAAACAAACATAAAATAACTACATATCTAAAGATCTATGCACTGATTAAACAGCTGCACAGACATTTTATGTCTAAACAAAGAACATATTTTCGGGTTTGATCATGTCAAACGGAGTGGAATGCATCATATGCTCGATGAACTTGACCGTATACACCCCACGGTCACCCCCACAGAATGTAAATTTCGATTAATCAGATGATAAGAAGATAATGTACACTATATAGTATTATAAATACATTGACGTTAATAACACTTACGGGATTGGCATTTGTGGTACATCCTCAGCCCTGACTGCTTTGACCTGAACAGGAGACCGCTGCGGATCAAGCATTTTTGGGTGGCTACGGAGACGATCATTCGTCTCAAGCACTTTCCTCAACACCACCCCGAATTGTTTGAATATTTCATAGACTTCTGGGTGCGATTCGTACTTTTTCCCCGCCAGACAATCGAACACTAAGGCCGTCCATTTTGGAATAGAAAATTGAATAGCAGCCCAGTGTCCGTGATATATGCTCCAAGGCATGTACACCACCGAATTTTCATCCCATTTTGAAACGATGGCCCTCATATCATCTGAAATCTCTACCGTCTCAGGCGTCCTTCCCTGTTCCTTATAACCAAGTGCGCAAAATGAGGCTAACCCAGAGGAGATGACGGCCGAATGGGGTTGAAAGGCATCTGGATATGCTTCCCGTTGGCGGCGTATTAGGTCCGGTACGAATCCACATGCTTGTCCACATTCAAAAAATAAGGTAAAGATGATGCAAAGCGGACATATGAAAATTTCATAAATATCAATATGATCTTTACGGTAACATACCACTCCATCTAACTCTTTCAACTTCTCGTGGAGGCGAGCGAAAAACGCTTTGTCCGCATTTTCATATATACTCAATCCTCCAACATACCAGCCTGTAGGAATCTCTACAACGGGTGGGTTCTCTTGACTGTACCATGTCTTGAAACGATTTTCCAAATCTTTAGGAAATTTTTTCAATGGCGTCCATCTGGTACCAGCTGGAAGAGTGACTACGTACGACCCGTCAGTTAGATGTCTTGGTGGGTTAATAGTCTGACGGGTCGTCAATCTTCTGTCCGGTGCACCGTCACCCTTTCCTTTCCCCACTTCCAGTTCACTCGGACCACCCGCTATACAACATTCGAGTTATATTATATGCTTTTTGACAAACTAATTTCTAGTTACCATATAAAAAATCGACATAACTTATCTTACCGTAATGAATCCCGATCCACGCACCGGAGTTTCTGTCATAGAGGCCCTTGACGTTTGGTCGGGAGTTTCTGTACCATTTATAAAGGAGATAATGAATTAACGACTGCAATAATATAAGCTACTTTCACGATTAAATAAGGAAATCAAACAACTTACCGTAATTCATCTCGGGCGTTGAAACAAATCCCTGACTGGTGACATGGCCAACGGGAGTACCTATGCAAATTATAATCGATATTCTCAATTAGAAAATAAGAAACAATAAAATACGTATGTTGATGTCGCGAAATACCTATCATATCGTCCGTGTCGAAGACCTCCTCGGGTGTACGTTTCTCAGGGCTCTCCTGAGTATGACCGGGTTCCGTATCACGGCCTCGAGGTGTATCAGTCTCTCGGCCAGCTTGTGGGATTTCAAAACCACCCTCAGAGGGTCGAGCCTGAGACCCGGATCCCGATTACAAGCACATTAATATTTTAGATTCGTGTGTGAACAATATAAATACGGGTGTCAAATTATTATATGCAAGATAATTCATACCGTCTAGCAACTGCCGTGCTATGAATTCCACAAATTTTGTATGCTCCTCTCTGAACAATCTATACTCAGTCTTGAGTTCAGATAACTCAGCCTTCGTCTCTCTTAACTCGGAGTCGGTTTTTACCAACGCACTCTTCAAAGCTCTCAACTCCGAGTTAGTTCCATCCAACTCTTGTTGGATGAGTTCGAATAAGGCGGCCTCGGTGGCTCAACCGGCGCGTTTACGGATATCGTGCGATCGCCTTGCGGGTTGGCGGAGGTAGTCGCATCCTCTCGTCCGCCTCGACGCGCCGACGTCGAGCGTCCTCTTCATCAACTTCGGACGCTCACGTTGTAATGAATGGCCGGAGGGACGAGTCGGTGTGCTTCTTTCGGGAGAGACCGGTCGTGTGTTTCTGAGAGGAGGGACCGGTGGACTGTCTGTAACGGGAGGTACGGCCGTTGAGGTACCGGGTGGTACCGGTAGTTGACGAGGTACGGCCGTAACGTACGCCGCCGGCAACCCTAGTGAAATCACATACTCCCTATCTTCCGGGGTGGTCAGAATATCATTGGGGATTCCTTCCTGCATATATGAAAAAAAACACGATTTTAGATTCAATATCTTTAAAATGTGGACAATAAAAAATCGATAGTCGATACTTACCGATATTTTAAATTGTGTTGATTTCGGTGTACCGTAATATACACCGCCGCTCGAAAACGCCACCTCAAATACTTAGGATGATCGTTCAAATGTCCCGGCCTCAAAACCGCATATTTCCCTTTAGAAGCGACGGCTGGTATGGCGTAAAAAGCCCACACATGCAATGCATAAAGACACCCGGCTATAGTGGGCTGCATAGCCTTGTCATCATCTGAAGGACCGTATGTACGTAGGGTCCGTACTTGTCTACTCGAGGTTCAACATAAGGTTATCAAACACGTACTGCCCCCACGGATAATTTGTCATGAGTCTTAGGTCCTCGACGATATAAAAAATACGATTCGGTATTATAGTTCGGGGGTCTTGTCCCATTAAAAGCCCGTAAATAACATAAACGAGAGCCAACCGATAAACAGTTTTCGACGTCGAGTCGGTTTGTTTTCATCGCGGCTATGATTTTTTCCATCGTTACCGACCCTACGCACTTACTTAGTTCACACGGCTCCCGGAAACACCGTGATACGGGCCTAATCTCAAGGTTTGTATCTCCGAATCTATAGCCCATTATCAATCCAAACTCTCTTCGGCCGAAACTTACTCTCTTCCCGTTAACATTAAAATGCGGTTCGTCGTCACAATCGGGATATACCATTTGGAAATATAAAAATGCTACGAGCCGCCCTTTGAATGCCCGGCTAGTACGATACCGGAAAATAAAATCACCGAAGACCGATTCTTCTAGTCCGTTTAACAAAGTACCCGGCCGTATGGATGGAGCTCCAAGGTAGCTCGTAATCTTTCATATATCGCCCTCTCCGAATGAAATCGAACTTCGCTTTATCGACCAAAGATTCACGCGGATGAATATATTCTCCGTGTGTCCCCAATGTGGAAAGCTGCAAGTCATTTTTTAATTATAAATCATTTTTAAATTACCAAAATAAATATAACCATATATATATATATATATATATATATATATATATATATATATATATATATATATATATATATATATATATATGTATTATTAAAAAATATATTCTATTTATCTAATTCTTCTAAAGTAAATAAGTTTGTTTATTAAAAATAAAAAAAAACGCCTTTGTATTTATTAACGATATAATATATATATATATATATATATATATATATATATATATATATATCGTTAATAAATACAAAGTTTGTTTATATATATATATATATATATAATATATATATATATATATATAAACACGCCTTTGTATTTATTAACGATATATATATATATATATATATATATATATATATATATATATAAATACCATACACATATATACATATATATATATATATATATATATATATAATATATATATATATATATATGATATATCACCATACACATATATACATATATATGTACATATGTCATACACACACATACATACATACATACATACACACACACACACATATATATATATATATATATATATATATATATATATATATATATATATATACATATATATATATATATCACCATACACATATATACATATATATGTACGTATATGTCTATATATACATACATACATATACACACACACATGCATACATACATACATATACACACACACATACATATATATATATATATATATATATATATATATATATATATATATATATATATATATATATATATATATATCACCATACACATATATACATATATATGTACATATATGTGTATATTTACGTACATACATACATATACATATACATATTTACGTACATACATACATATACACACACATATATATATATATATATATATATATATATATATATATATATATATATATATATATATATATATACATATACATATATATACACATACACATACATTTACATATACACATACATATTTATGTACATATATATATATGTACATAAATATACACGTATATATACACATATGTATACACTTATATACACATGCATATACATATATATACCCATATATACAAGTACATACACATATATAGATACATGTATACATACATATGTATATCCATATGCAAATATACATAGATATATATATATATATATATATATATATATATATATATATATATATATACATACATATATACATATATATATACATATATATATACATATACACATATACTTATCATCTCGTTTTTTTTTTGGTATATAATCGTTGTTTCGTGTTGTGTTGTAACGTTAGGGGGTAAGAAAGAAGATAATATGGTTTTTACCACGTCATAGAATACTTGATGATGATGAGGGAGAACAGAGGCCGTACGGAGCCGGCGGAACAGACCTTATATTTTCAAACTAAGGGGTGCCTCACTTCCGGCCGAGGATTACCAGTGCCGCGAGGACAGAAAAGATGCTCTATTGAGCGACCTAATGAAATTTTCTACGAGCTACCTACCAGGAGCCCCAATACAAAGCCTGGAGATTAGGCATGACACAAATGGATCGAAGGAATCGAAAACACCCTAGGGAAAGCATGCAATTCTAAGAACCTCGTCGGGCCGAGGCGTACCATGGAATTCGGTGCGAGATATTGATTTTTGGATTTTCAAACAACGTAGTTTGTCGTTTGGTTCAATTTTTTAATTAACATACATGTTAGCCATAATTTCAAGGGCATTTTTATTGTTCCCCATGTTAGCCATAATTTCAAGGGCATAATTAGGTCATTAGCAATACTACTATCATACTATCATAGATCACACTACATTATCAAATCAAAATTTATAACAAATTATATCCATATTTATGTTATCACATATTTTGAATTTTACATGAACCACATACACAATTATTCAAACATGGAATATGACGGATAAAATGATTTTAATCGGGCATTTATCCTCCTACAATTCATATACATCAACTTAGACAAAGCACATATACATGAATATGTCTACAATGGCCGCATATACATATACATAAATCTAAAACTTAGACAAACCACATATCCAACAATTTTATCCCATTCATCTACACATAATAATCATTTGCATCATACACATGAATTCATCCTATTAATAACATACAATTCGGCTGTTCAAAATCATTACATCATAATTCGGGCATTTCAAATATAAAAAAGCATAAACCTAATCCAAAAACAAGAAATCAAATACATGTAAACACTCACATTGATTGCCTCTGAGCTATGCGAAGAAGAGGGAGCAGCCATTGTGATTTAGCCTCTGTATAATCCGTCTAAATCCGCTTGAGTTGTAAATCGTCCAAATCCGCCTGAGTTGCTGTAAAATCGCCCAAATTCGCCGGACTTTTTTGCCTCTGAAATTCGAAATGAGATGAATTGGGGAAGATGGCACTGAAAAGGTTTAAAAATTGGACGACTCCGTCCAAATTTGTAAGACGGAGCGTCCAATTTGGACGACGGTCGTCCAATTTGGACGACAACATTCCAATTTGGCCGTCTAAAATTATCTCATCGAATTGGACGGCATCATGTATCCAAATTCGGACGGACTTGACTCAATTTAGACGACGTCGTCCTAATTGGACGATTTACTTGAAAAAAAATGTCAGACTCTGACACACCTAAAAAAAAATATCACATGCTACAGTTGCCTGATTTACCAATTTCACAAACCATGGAGAGGATGGTTTCAATCAATCACTAGGAGATTTGTTTAATTAAGCTGTTGAATTATCTAAAAAAACGGTTAAACCCTAATCGTGAGGGTCCCATCGCCCCCGATCTCACCGGATTGCGAATAGAGGTTAATCATAGGACCTAGCAGCTCAGGGACGAGGCTTTGCATTAGATATCTATTATCGAAAGGGGCCGGCCCTTTACGGGACTCGAACCCTCACCCTCCGGCTATAGATATAGCAAGACACTACACCACCTCACCCGCTCACCCCTAGGCCATATCCAGGGGATAGCCGTTGAATTATCTAATTCGTAAGGTAGGTGACGATGGTTGGACTAGCCCTGGCCATGTGTCATCGTTATAATGACAAACTCATAAATGAAGAGGCAGAAGTAATAAATATTAAAGGCCAAGAGCCTGATGTCCAACTAAGGAGAGCGGACCTAAACCCCAGGTGGGAGGTCAGCTTGGCTATCCTCTCAATACCACCGCAGGACGGCTCGGTAAGGATGGAGGTCGGGTAACGCTCCTCAGGTCAGGTATGACCTAAGAAGGCTCGGCCCAGGTTGGTTCTAGCTTTCCTTATCTATTATTTAAGCGTGTTCCTAAATTATATGATAAATATGGGAAGAATTCTTTGAGTTAATGGCTCGAATATAGTCATTCAAGCGTATCCATAATAATCCCTAAATTAAAGGGATGTATACGTGATTATCCTTATGGTTTAAGAATCATATACTTGTCTAACAAGAAAATGGACTATAGGTCCCCTATATAAACTACCATAATGAACTACGAGAGACTTGATTCCAATCAGTTGGATACGTAGGCAACTTGGAAGAATACCCAGGCCCAGTCTAAAATAAACACAAACCCCCATCATTTTTGATCGAATTGATCTTGAATTAGGTTGTTATAGAAGTAATTATGGCCCGGATTATCAACATAACAATTTCCAGCATCGTCAATTGGCGCTAGAAGGAGGGTTTCTGGCAATTTATTCAAAGTCTTCATCGTCTTCAAGATCATAATGCCTCCCGAGCCTACTGGTAAGAAGGTTACCCAAATCCATCTACCCAGGGAGGTGAAGCCGGTCAGACTGCTGGTGGAGAGAAAGAGAAGGACCCCAATGCCACCACCAGTCAACACCAACCCCAACAAGAGGAAGAAACTTTCCAGGAATCTCTTCCAGATCCAGCCTTCCAAGCCTTGTTGGAGGCGTTAAGAAATCTGGATAGAAAGGCTTTCAAAACCGTGCTCACCGCTGCCTTAAGGGGCGAGAAGTAGAAGAAGCAAAAGAAGAGGCCCTTGCAAACAAAGAGGACCAGGTACGTAAGGGAGCCTATGTACACAAAGATACTCATCCAAGAGAAGATAGACATGACACCTTGTCGTCCAGCTCCAACGTATGGAAGAGACAAGTTAGTGCTCAAGCGCAGGTAGCAGCCCGAGCGGAGCTAGATGACATATTAGGACGGAGGTCGGAGGAGCTCTCGTTTGAATCACCGTTCTCAGAGCAGATCGTGAACTACCCCCGACCTGAAAAGTTTAAGGTCCCAAAACTGGAACCTTACGACGGTACAAAGGATCCCCAAGATCATCTCTTCCGGTACCTGACATACATGAACTTGGATTGAGCGCCAGAAGAGATGAAGTGCAAGGCCTTCCCAGCCCTACTCACGGGTAGGGCTCGGGAGTGGTTCAGGAAATTACCACCAAAGTCAATCTCGGATTTCCAAACTTTAGCCAAGAAGTTCCTGCAGGCTTTTGTCACGGCTAAGCCCTTTCAAAGAAACGCTACATACCTCCTGACCATCAAACAAATGAGAGAAGAAACAGTCTTGTAGTACCTCAAAAGGTTCAATGAGGAATCCCGGCAGGTCCGGAACGCTGAGGAGCATTTACTGATTACCTCTTTCGTGGCAGGACTACGAGAGGGTCGGTTATATGCGAAATTGAATGCAAACCTTCCCATCCATGGAAGAGTGCATGGAACAATCTTATAAGCACTTCCAGGGAGATGAGGCGAATCGGCTGAAGAGAGACTCGGAAAAGGGCGAGTCTAAGAAGGATAGAACGGAGGACAGGTCTGACAGGAAGAGGAAATCAGTCTGGGACCGAGTAGCAGCGCCCGTAACAGGCCGACTTGGAAAGAAGGGAGCTCTGAAGGAGAGGGGTTTCATCCCTTTTAATAGATCACGTGAACAAGTCCTCGCAATCATGGAGAAGAAAGGCTTGGCCCGAGTGCCACCCCATGAGGGGACTGTTGGATGTAGTGCCCGAAAGACAATTGTTGTTTGTCCTTACGGGCAAGTGGGAGATTGTTGGAAGTAGCGCCCGAAAGACAATTTATGTAATTGTTTTTATAATTAATAAATGACAGATTTATTCTTATCTTATTATTTTCTTCGTGCTTATAAATAATACACTACTGAAAACCCCAAGTTGTATCATATGTAGCCATATAACTTAGTGTGTTTCACATGTGAGATTAAGTTTATGGTGATACACTTGAACTGTGAGTCCATGGTGAACTTAATCAAAGAATGGGCTATATTGATTAAAACCACCATTAATACGCCCAGAACACTTTATGGTGTGACCGTCTTATCAGGATCGTCGATATTGGTTATCTAAGTGAGACATTTTTATATGATGTAGTTATATAGGACTGAACCGATTTAATCTGCATTTCTCATATAATTCCGTGATTGAGAAATCTTATTAAATCACAAGATGATCATATATGGATTAACCTTAATCCTGAAGTGATTGCAGACTCCTGCTTATTTCAAGATAGGGTTTGATGTGTTCGTTAAGGATTTCTAAGAGGCGCGGTCCGAATCACTTTCACGTTGGCACTATCGGGAATGAGTAGCTGGGAATGTGTCTCACAGATACGGAATCCATTCCTTCCAGCGGGAAGTAGAAAGACAATCCCCTTATTTGTTAATCCTAGAAACTGATCGATCCGCGGAGTTCATATTGGTTATGAGTTAATTGATCACTAGTGGGTTAATGGTAAATAAGGATAAGATGTAATGAAGAAGGTTTACGGAAACATTCCCGCTTCGTTACGGATGGTTTATGGAGGGTTAGTCTATATGTAATGATTATATCAATGGACACTTATTGACTCGACTTTCTGAGAATAAGTTATATCTATAATCGATAGAGTTCAGTTTCGGAATTATGGTGGCGTAATTCCGGAATTAATGTTCTGTTCGATGAATATTTTATTCAATTTATTGTAGATACTGGTTATAGGTCCATGGTCCCCGGGTTGGTTCCTAACACGTGAGTGAATTATCGTATTTTGGAGCCTCGAGAATAAATTAAACAGTTGGTCTATTTAATGAATATGCGGATATTATTTATTCGGTAAATAATATGTAATATAGAAAAGACATTTTCTATTATCCCAAATGACATAAAAATGGCGTCATATTATTTGATTTTGGGGAAAGAAATTTTCTCCTAATTAATTATAATGTGGATAATATAATTATTTATGTGTTAAATAATTATAAATAAGAAATTAGTTTAGTTATTGGATAAATAGGAAATTTGTTTTCCTATTGGATAAATATTATATTTTCCTTAAAGGAAAAGATAAATTTGTGTGTATAAGATAACCTCTCAAACTATTTATATAAAGATATTTTCTCTCAACACTACAGAGTGGAAAAATCCAACGCCATTTTTTTTTGGAAAACTGAGAAATTTTGTTTTCTAGTCTTAGCCATTGGGAAGAAGAAAAACTAGGTTTTTCTTGAAGGCATATTCGAGGAGGTTCGAATATGGGATCGACGTCCACCAATCATCGCTTGGAGATACAATCCGGAAGATCATGACATCTCGATTCGGTTGGGTAATCCCGTAACCTTTTCTTTAAGGTATTAATTAATCGTTTATTAGTTAATTAGATCGTAAAATTCATGCTTCCGCTATAGGTCTTGATCTAATCAAGATCTAGATGAATCTGTGTTCGTTCTGACTCAACTCGATTCATTTGAGTCGGGTTATCGGGTCGGATTCAAATGCCGGCAACTCCAATAGGGACCTCGGGAAAAAAGGACCTAAATAAGTTATGCAAATATCACCAAGACGTCGGTCATGATTCTGAACAATGTAGAGATTTAATAAGAGACATCGATGCGTCAGTAATGGAAGGAAAATTAGACGAGGTCGTTAATAGATCTCAGAACTCGGAACCTCGAGGGCGAAGAGAGTTTAAAAGAAGAAACTACAATCAATGTCAAAGAGATGAGCTTCGGAGGAGAAGAGATCCATCACCTGACCCAGAGGGACGGGTGGATAACCGTCCTGTAAACACAATCAATACGATCTCGGGCGGCCCGAACAGCATCACCCGATCTAAGGAGAAAGGCAGCAGTAGGTCTGGTGCCCCATCTGACTCCAACAAATGGCAAAGGCTCTCTAGAGAGGTAACTTATGGTCCATAGGACCCTTTACCCTTAGTCGTTAACAATGAAGGTCTGGTCATTGAAGCGGTAATAAACAAACATGTAGTGAGACGAATATGTGTCGATACCGGAAGTGCAGTTTATGTGCTTTATTATAGCGCCTTCTCGTCCATGAAATTGAAGGACACCGAGCTGACACCTGTATCAGCTCATCTTTTTGGATTTGCTGGACGACCAGTTCATCCCGTGGGTATGGTCAGACTACCTACTACTTTTGGCAAAGAACCAAAGGGTATGACCTTTATGGTCAACTATGTGGTCGTAAAGGCACCATCAGCCTACAATGTTATCATGGGGAGACCCACGTTGATCGACCTCCGAGCTGTTATCTCACCATCAGCATGAAATTTCCAACCTTTGAAGGATCAGGGGAAATCAAAGGTGACGTGGAGACAACCAGGAGCTGCTACACGGCCACTGTAAATGGGAAACTAAGGGTCCAACAAGTTCTAGTAGAAGACTACTCCCTGAAAATGAGGAAAGTTGGTCCTCAGAAGATAAAATGGAAGCAGTTAGTTTGTGGGACGAGTATAAAGACTTAACCATAAACATGTTAGGAAATCACTAGTTTAACGCAGCGGAATTTAAAATTTGATTTCCTTTTACTAGATCGTTCTTCGTTTAATGCAATAAACACGTTAAGTAGTTTGACGGTTATACCTTGATGATCTATAAGATCGTCGCTTTGACCGTTAACGGAGAGTAGTTCAGTGCGCAAGCCGTCCACGCGTCCGGCCTCTATCGCTAATCCACACGAACCCCTTGCCGGAATCCTCCTTGGATTGCTATCGGAAAACTCCGGTTGCTAGACCGGCCTTTATCCTCCCTCACAAACTCACTATAGGTTGCTCTCTATTTTACACAAGAACTATGAGCTCTTGCAATTATGATGTACAAAAGAGCTTGACACCCACCTCTTATTTATAGTCAAAAGTGGCGCCCCATATGTGTGGAAGAGAAGAAAACATTTTCCCAATAAAATAAGGAAAATCTCTTAGATTGATTTATCTTTTTTTATTATAATTAATTTTGCCAATATCTTATATTGAATATAATTATCTTATTACCATAAATCTATTTTTCCAAAATCAATTAATATCTTATATTAATATTATGGTAATCTTATTAATTAAAGTGCACAATCCAAGTGTATTTTATACACTTTAAATATGGCGCCCCTACAGTCAACTAATTGACTTCCGGAATATTCTTTAATTAATATAATTTGTATATAATTAATATCTTGTATTTTATTTATTCTTAATAAATAAATACCACCATATTAATTTACCACTATAACCTTTATAGACTAGAGATAAACTTTCCTTATTTGGTTATCAACTATAACCGCATTTTAATCCGACTCGATGTTCATATGTGTGTGACCCGATAGGCTTCCGAATATGTTGGCCGTAGACACAAAGTGCAATTTAATAAAATGCCCTTCATACATAACGATCACGGGATAGCGTCTAGCAACACACCGTGACCCCCAATCATCGGAAGAGTCAAAAGCAATGACTACTACATTTCATGTGAAACAGTTACCGTGTAACTTACAATCCTATCTCTGAAATAATATTCATACGATCGTATCTCGAGTGACAACACATTAACGATCGTATCTTATAATCTGGATATCACGCTCTCTCGGAATAACACATTTACTCCCACTTTGCAAAGATTCTCGAGAGCTAGACATTCCTTATAAGAAGGCCATTTCGGATATTCGATCCCAATCATAGGATACGCGATTCTCGGACGACCAATCATGTATACTCTGCATGCTTCAATATCATACCCAATCACTACCGCATGATCGCTCCGTGGTTAGGAGAAATCTCAATAATGTCAAAGTATGACAATCCACACCGTGATGCCATGAAGACTCCGGTCAAAAGGATAATTACACAACCACCACATAGTGTGACACTTAATGTAAGTGGGTCATCTAACGTACGCATTCTCTAATACACGTCCACGTACAGTCCAAGTGTCCCCACACTTCGATAGACGAGATTTATCCCTATCTTCTAAAAGATAGAGGACATCCAATACGTGCTAGTCTGATTATATTAACAATGTCCCATTTGATAATATGTAAGACTAGAGACATTTAAGTACCAATCTTGTTATAGTGATTAGAGATCTCATCAACCATAATCACTATCATGGTTTCTCTATCACAAATTGACACTAGGGACGTTACTATATATATACAACAAATAATATGAAGATAAACAATATATAATAACATAAGTGCTTTTATTAATCATAATAAAGTTATTACATGAACTAAATAGACTGTAAATGACCCGACCCGGTCGGATCCGGTCCAACCCGATTGGGTTTAGGACACCTTTCCAACAAAACATTGGGTCTTGGATCTCAGATCAGCACAAGGGCAGACTTGTTCAGGTACTGAAAGAGTTCAGAGATGTATTTGCGTGGAAGACTGAGGATATGCCAGGTCTGTCACCAGAGCTGGCCCTGCACAGACTTAACCTCGATCCGAACAGAAAACCTGTTCGGCAAAAGAAAAGGGACTTCGCGATAGAACGAATGGATGCAATGGAAAAAGAGGTCCAGAAACTGCTTCAGGCTAACATCGTACGAGAAGTGGTCTATCCGGATTGGTGGCCAACCATGTTTTAGTAAGAAAGCCAGATGGAAGTTGGCGAATGTGCGTGGACTTCACCGATCTGAACAAAGCATGCCCCAAAGACTACTATCCTCTCCCAAAAATTGACCGGTTAGTAGATTCAACTGTTGGCTTTGAAATATTTGCATTCTTAGATGCCTACAAAAAGGTACCATCAGATCGCAATGGACCCTGAAGATGCACAAAAAACTTCGTTTATCACGGAGTTAGGGACCTAATGTTACATCACCATGCCGTTTGGCCTGAAGAACGCATGGGCAACATACCATAGAGCTGTGAATAAGATATTCAGTATCTAGATCGGCATATGCATGGAAGTATATATAAATGATCTTCTGATCAAGAGCATGCCTTTTGAGCAGTATTTACTTGATGTCCGAGAGGTGTTTAATGTGCTAAGGCAAACAAAGATGAAGCTTAACCCCAAAAAGTGTACGTTTGGGGTCGGTCAGGCAAGTTTCTGGGATATATGTGTCAGGAAATCAAAGGAGTAGCGCAGCGGAAAATTAAAATTTGATTTATGATCCAAGGATCGACTTCGTTTAAGCGATAAACATATAAGATGAGGAAGATAATACCTTTCTGATCTATATAGATCGAAGCTTTGACCGTCCGGTAGAAGTAGAAGCGCCTAAGCCGTCCAAGCGTCCGGCCTCTATCAGTTATCCACACGAACGCCTCGCCGGAATCCTCCCCGGATTTCTATTAGAAAAACTCGACTGCTAGGTCGACCTTTTCCTTCTCACAAAACTCTCACAAAGTAGCTCTCTATATTTATCAAGAACAATTAGCTCTGGGAATGATGGTGTACAAAAGAGCTAGCCAACCCCTTGCTTATATAGGCATATGGGGCGCATGTCACAAGAAAAAAAAACCTTGGGGATTAAGTGTGTTGAGTAAGAAAAAGAAAATATTTTCCTAATAAAATAAGGAAAATCTCCATAATTGATTTATCTCTTTTATTTTAATATCTCAAAATAAATATTGCCAATATCTTATATTTAATATATTTATCTTATTACCATAAATCTATTTTTCCAAAAATCAATTAATATCCAATATTAATATTATGTAATCTTATTAATTAAATTGCACAATCCAAGTGTGTCTAACACACTTGTGACCTGCGCCCTTTTTGCCAATTAATTGGCTTCGGGAATATTTTTTAATTAATAATATGATTAATATCTTGTATTTAATTTATTCATAATAAATAAATAACACCATATTAATTTACCACTATAACCTTTATAGTCTAGAGATAAATATTTCCTTATTTGGTCATCAACTATAACCGCATTTTAATCCGACTCGACATTCATATGTGTATGACCCGATAGGCTTCCGAATATGTTGGCCGTAGACATAAGGTGCAAATTACGAAAATGCCCTTTTACCTCTAACGATCATTGATAGCGTCTAGCAACACGTCCATGACCCCCAATCATCGGAAGAGTCAATACGCAATGACTACTACCTTTAATGTGCTCGGTTAGCGTGTAAATAGAATCCTATCGCGGTAGTAATATCCATACGATCGCAACTTGATCGTATCCCATAATCCGTATATTGAGCTCTCTCGGAATAACACATTTACTCCCACTTTGTAAAGATTCTCGAGAACTAAACATTCCTTACGGGAAGGCCCTTTTCGGATATTCACTCCTACTATTAGGTTACGCGATTCCCAGACGACCTAACATGTATACTCCGCATGCTTCAGTATCATACCCGATCACTACCGCATGATCACCCCATGGTTAGGGGAAACCTCAATAGTGTCAAAGCATGACAATCCACACCGTGATGCCATGTAGACTCCGGTCCTTAGGATAATTACACAACCGTCACATAGTGTAACACTTAACAGTGTAAGTGGGTCGTAACGTATGTATTCTCTAATACACGTCCACGTATAGTCCAAGTGTCACTACACTTCGATAGACGAGATCTATCCCTGCCCTTAAAGACAGAAGACATCTAATACGTGCTAGCTTGTTTGCACTGTGAAAGCCCCTTTTAACAGTACATCAGCCTAGAGACATTTAAGTACCACACTTGTTAAAGTGATTATAGATCTCATCAACCATAATCATTATCATGGTTTCTCTATCACAGTTCAATACTAAGGGCGTTATCATATACACAATATCACTAATTGGTCTAATAAATAAACAAAGTATATAATAACAAAAGTGCTTTTATTAATCATAATAAAGTTATTAAATGAACTTAAATAGACTGTAACCGAACCGACTCGGTCGGATCCGGTCCAACCCGATTGGGTTTAGGACACCTATTCAACAATCTCCCACTTGACCTAAAGCCAATCACCCATATGCCTAAGCCCATACATGTGAACATGTTTCTCATGTTTAGCTTGTGACAATGCCTTGGTTAACGGATCGGCTATGTTATCATCCGTGTGGACTTTCTCTATCCTTACATCTCCTCTATCAACTATCTCTCTAATCAGGTGATAGCGCCGTAATACATGTTTCGACTTCTGATGAGACCTTGGTTCCTTTGACTGAGCAATTGCCCCATTGTTGTCGCAGTATAGTGGAACTGGACCTTCAATGGAGGGAACTACACCAAGTTCAGTAATGAACTTCTTCATCCAAACTGCTTCATTTGCCGCCTCCGAGGCTGCTATGTACTCGGCTTCCGTTGTAGAATCTACATTAGTCTCCAGCTTGGAACTCTTCCAGCTCACTGCTCTGGCGTTAATCGTGAAAACAAATCCAAACTGTGACTTAAAGTCATCCATGTCAGTTTGAAAACTGGCATCTGTGTAACCTCGTAATACCAAATCATCATTCCTAAAGACTAAGAACATATCCCTAGTACACTTCATGTACTTGAGGATATTCTTGACGGCAACCCAGTGACCATCAGCTGGATTTGCCTGGTACCTACTAGTCATACTAAGAGGGTACGAGACATCTGGTCTTGTGCACAACATGGCATACATGATATAGCAAAAGCATAAGGGACATTGGACATGCGTGCCCTTTCCTCCTCTGTCTTAGGACACATTTTCTTTGACAGGTAGACCCCATGTGACATGGGCAACAACCCTCTCTTGGATTGATCCATGTTGAACCTTTTAAGCATCTTGTCTATATAGGTGGATTGTGACAAACCAAGCAACCTTTTACACCTATCTCTGTAGATCTTAATCCCCAAAATATAAGCTGCTTCTCCAAAGTCCTTCATAGAGAAGTTCTTGGATAACCAAACCTTAACCGACTGTAACATGGGTACATCATTCCCTATTAGCAGTATGTCGTCTACATAGAGCACTAGGAAAACGACTGCAATCCCACTAACCTTCTTGTAAACACAGGGGTCATCTTCGTTCTTCATAAAATCAAACTGTTTGATTGTTTCATCAAAGCAAAGATTTCAACTCCGAGAAGCTTGCTTTAATCCATAAATGGACCTCATCAACTTGCATACCATCCTGGCGTCATTAGTTGTGAAACCCTCAGGTTGTGTCATATATACCTGTTAGGAACATTTTGTTATGTTTTGATGATGGCCATACTAGCTATTATAGCAAGCCTGAAATAAGTTAGAATTCTCTGTATAAGTCTTTACTTAGAGTCTGACATGTTGTATAAGTTGAGTCAGACAAGTATTGTACTAGTTGGTAGGACGGCAAAGTAAAAACAGATTTCCGGCAGAGTGAAGCCAGCCAAGTACCAGCAGAGAAGCAATGAAGACATTTATGGTCTGACTTATAACCAGGGAAGTCTATGATGACCTTGGATAAGTCTAAGTTATGTTTCAAGTAATGATACTTAGTGTTTAAATATGGTTTACACTGATCTCACACAAATCAAGGATCAGTGAAGTACAAGGATTCTCCTTGAACTGAAAGAATGAAGGAAACAGTGAATCGGCAAAGTAAACAGACTTTCGGCTGAGTGAAGACAAAGCAGTGAAGGAAGATCTAAGCAGAAAAGTCAGAAGGATCACTTGACCGTTCAAAGAACGGCTAAGCAAACTTTATTTAATCAGGTTTCGAAATATAATACAGAGGATCAAGTATTAAATGCACAATCAATAGAGGATCAATCAAGAACAGATTTTCTGATAAACGTTTGAAGAAAAATCCGATCACTGAAATCAAGGAGAATATAATTAAGGGGGAATCAAGAATAAAATCAAGGATTATTCCCTTCATTAATATAGCCAACGGACGGAAATTCAAATCAAGGATAATTAAGGCTATAAATAGAAGGCACTGACATAAAAAGAAAGACAAGGAAGAACGATCATAAAATTGAGAAAAAACTCTATCAAAGTGAAAAGTCTTCTATCTGTGCGAAAAAGAAATATCTAGTGATCAACTCAAAACTGAGAGCCACATTTCAACATCAAGCATTGAGATTGATCAACAAGTTTGTGAATCCAATTCACATCAATCAAGCAACTGAATCATAGCCATCTGAGAAGGAGTTGTGTTTGTGATAGCTGCTGAAGGATTTGATCCCAAGGAGCAGTGAAAGAGACTAGTCACTGAAGCTGTTGCAGTCAATGAGTGATAGTCTTGTAGATTGTGAAACTTGTGCAGTCAAGGACAATCAGGCTATTGTATCTGTGAAAACAATAGTGAATTTCTCCAATCATCACAGGTGAAGAGTGGATTAAGGGATTACACCACCCTAAACCACTATAAGCCTCTTGTCAATTTACTTTCAGCAATTTACCTTACTTCATTCATTTAATTACTTACATTATATCTTACATCTCGTGATTGCCTAAACTACTTTGAAACAACATAGTAAGAAGGGACTTATCCGCTGCCCAAAAGCTTTTAAATACAAGAATTTTTTTTGAAACTCCACTATAGTCATTCACCCCCTCTCTGACTATAGTTTTACCCTTCTCTGGGACCAACAATTGGTATCAGAGCAGTGTTCCTTGTATCAGAACCTGTTCAGATCTAATTTTTGGTAACAAGGCGATCACATATTTTCAAAGTAGGTTTTCAAATTTGTGCTTTCTACACATATACATATATATCTCTTATTTGTACTTATGGATTCCTCAAACTTTATGTCAAAAGTACCTGTTTTCAATGTTAATAATTTTGATGAATATAAAATAATAATGTTATCTCATCTTGCAGCAACTCATGAGGAGATGCTGGATGTAATTAATGATGGTGCAATCATGATCATGACTGTGGTAGCCATAGGAGCAGATCAAGGAAAATAAGTGGACAAACCCAAGAAACATTGGACCAAGGATGACAGGAGAAGAGTAAATCTAGACTTTGTTGCAAAAGATATGATTTTGAAGACCCTGGATAGCAATATGTTCATGAGAATCAAAGATTGCAAAACAGCAAAGGAGATGTGGGACAAGCTGGCACTAATCATTGAAGGATCTGAAGCAGTTAAAGACAACAAATTATCTGTTGTAAAACAGAAATTTGAGAACTTCAAAATGAAGGCTGGTGAATCCATTGATCAAATGGACAATAGATTCTCAAGCATCATCAGTGAACTACAACAGCTTGGACTCACATATCCTCAGAAAGAAGTGTGCTTGAAGATCCTAAGAGGCTTACCTGAAAGATGGAAGATCATCACATCGGTAATCGAGAGGACAACAAATCTTACAAACACTGACACCCTGACTCTGATGTCCCAACTAAAGGCTCATGAATTTGAGTTGAACGGCGAAGACATTGTACCAGAGAGGCACATAAGGCCAGTGCATTGGTTGCACCCCAGCAAAGGCAAACAGCTGATGCAAACAGCAAAGAGACACAAGAGCTGAAGGAACATGTAGCTTTATTAGTAAAAAGTTTTGACAGGTTTAGCAAAAAGAAGATATTCAAAGGATGAACATCATCAAACAAAAAGTCAAGCACAAGCAAAGACACCAAGAGAAAAGATGATGAATACATATGCTTCAACTGTAATAAGAAAGGGCACTTCAAGGCTGATTGCCCTGAAGAAAGAGACAAACTTGAGGATAAGAAGAAGTACAAGACAACTGAAAAGAGAAAAAGCAAGAAGGCACTCAAAGCTGAATCTAGCAGTGAAAAGAATGAAGAATCATCTGAAAATGATTCTGATGATGAGGATGACAGGACATACAATTAAAAAGCCTATCTATGTCTTATGGATAAAGAGTCAAATGAAACTGAGGTAATATTTAGTTCATGCTCATCATCTAGTGCATCCACATCTAACACTGCACAATCTTCTATTCTCCCCTTAGACTCTGCAAACCTAATCCAAAATCTCATGAGTAAATTTGAACAAATTGAGTTGAATCATGAAATTCTGGAGCAGGAGTGTCAGATCTAAGAAAGGAAAATAAAAGACTAAAGAAAGAACTGGATAAAGCAAAAGCTGAACTAACTAGTAAGGAGACTCACTCAAATGATCAACAAGAAGCAGATGATCATACATTTGGTGTTGACTGACCGGTTGAGAAAATCCCCTTACCAGTCAAGACCACCACTGCACCTTTAAATGCACCTACTTACAAACCCTCAAAAAGGTTTGGATCCAGATCTGGTCTTGGCTACAATAGTCAGGATGAGAATAGAAACAATGGACAACATAATTCTGAATCTAGGGCCAACAATGGACCAATGTTCAGAAAAGGACAGTCCATAGCTTTAACCACTCATCTAGTGCCGGTGAAGCTCCGATACCAATTGTTGGTCCCTTGGAAAGGCTAACACAAGTTTAGAGGGGGGGGGGGGGGGTGAATAAACTTGTCACCAAAAACTTTCCTAAACTGGATTTAAAACAAATTAAGGTTCAATTAAAACTTGTGTGGAGTTAAGTTGACTGAGCTGAGATTAAAACTGATTTAAGCAAAAGCTGAGTCAACCGGCAGCGGATATATTTCTAGCCTTTTTCTTGATCTTGTTATTCTTTTATGAAAGCTGAGTGTGGTAAACTGAATTCTGATGAATGTCAGTTTGTGAACTGTGAAGTGTATAACAATCAATTATCAAAATGTTATAAGTAAATGCTGAGTAAGTAAATAAATGCGTAAAGTAAATAAGGCGAATATTATAGAGGTTCCAGGTGGTGTAATCCTGTACGTCCTCTCTTCCCTTGTGGTGCGGAGGAAAATTCCACTAGAACTTCTTGAGGTGAACTGTTACAAAAAGTCCTAAACAATAGTCCTTGGCTAATCACTAGCTTCACTATCTAAACAGTTGTAGAACAGGTAGAATTGCTGCTCTTCAATTGCTTGAACATTGATCCTTGGAGGGTTAAATTGCCTCTTCACCAGCTACCACCACAAACACAGTCTACCCGACTGCTTGTAACAACTGTCCTTGACAAAACCTTCCCGGTTTGCTTCACAGTCTAAACCTTTGATATAGAATCAAAGTTGGGTTGAGAATCAATGAATTGATTCTTGTTTGTGGTTCTTCAAAGTGTCTGATTCTTGATAAATTCTTTGTAGCTTGAACACTTGAAGAAATTCTAGATGTGATCTTGTTATAGCACAGAGATGATAGCAATTCGAATAGAAAGACTAATGCACAAATATTCTTGTAAATCTGTTAAATCTTCTTATTATGTAACCATGGTGCAAAGTCCTCTATTTATAGTGTGAGATCCAACGTTCATTTGGCTTGAATTCGAATTGTATTAACGTCTATCTTTTAACGGATATATTTTCTGACCGTTCTACCGTGTCAGTAACTTATCCAATAAAATTGCTTCCTTTATAACGTTCGACTGTACTATCAGTTTATCGGATGACTGACATATATAACTGAGTTTCCTTATCAGTTTTATACTGAGATTATCGCTTGTCAGTTTCTTGACTGACTTGGAGCATTAACTGAGATTTTACTCTTCTTCAAATATCAGTACTCCAGTTTTTCATCTGATTATAATTAACTTAATCAGAGTACACCATGACTCATTGTCTTCCAAGAATTCACTGTCCTTATGATTCTTAGGTCTTCATACAAGATCCATAAAGTCAGTTCAGGTCACCACAATCTTGCCTGAAGTCTAACTTTACAGTCTCGACATAGTCTTCATAACTGAGTTTGAACCCTCAGTTCTTCAATCTTCAATAAATGAGTCTGTGACCCTCAGTTCTTCATCTTCTAGATATGCCAACTGAGTCTGTGTCCCTCAGCGAACTTATCTTCTTCAGTTTTCATATTGGTGTATCCTGAGTCAGTTTGTTTATCTTCATGATTTCCAGTTTTCTAAATGACTTCCAGTTTTCAGTTCTACGACACACTAACTATTACAGTGCTTGTCTGATGTAACCTATACAAATATCAGACTCTAGTAAAACCTAAACATTCAGTTCTAGACATCTTTTAGCTTTTCACTATAACAGCTAGCTTCAGCACTTCATCAATGAGGTTAAGATAATACTTTGAATAAATATGATGAATTATCATCAAAACATAAATTTTATTTCCAACAATTTCTTTTTCGCACAGATAGAAGACTTTTCACTTTGACAGAGTTTTTGCTCAGATTTATGATCGTTCTTCCTTGTCTTTCTTTTTCTGTCAGTGCCTTCTATTTATAGCCTTGATTATCCTTGATTTGAATTTTCGTCCGTTGGCTATATTAATGAAGGGAATAATCCTTGATTTTATTCTTGATTCCCCTTAATTATATTCTCCTTGATTTCAGTGATCGGATTTTTCTTCAAACGTTTATCAGAAAATCCGTTCTTGATTGATCCTCTATTGATTGTGCAATTAATGCTTGATCCTCTATATTATATTTCGAAACCTGATTAAATAAAGTTTACTTAGCCGTTCTTTGAATGGTCAATTGATCCTTCTCACTTTGCTGCTTAGATCTTCCTTCACTGCTTTGTCTTCACTCAGCCGAAAGTCTGTTTACTTTGCCGATTTGTGCACTAAAAGGGTTCGTATCGTAATAAAATAAAATCGCCCTGCACACATTACTCGACTACTAAGACATTTACCAACTCCATCGTGAGAAACATGCATATACTGCGGTGTCAAACCGTGAAAAGTGTTAAAATTTTAAGCCACGAATTGACTCGAATCCGAACATTAACTAAGCATATCACAATTACCGGCACATTTATTAATCGAAACCATACAAAGCTAAGTCGTATCCACCCCCACTTCGAATGAAGCAATGTCCTCAGTGCGTGAATGAGATAGAAAAGAAAGACTTAGCTTGTGAACCCGACAGAAAAGCGCTATCGAACCCCGTAACAGCTACGTGTAAGCGCCACCCAAATCCCTATATCAAAGTAAACAGAAACAATGCAAAGCATGCACGGGACATGGTTCTCGTGCCAAGATATCGAATAGGGATAAGGGGTGTGACAGTAATATGGCCCTGTCACGTCAGAAAACTCGATATACAATATGTAATGCACAAAATGGATCTCTATAAATGGATAAAAAGCCCCTACAGGTAAAGCACAGAACATCTAAGCATAATAGAAAGGCCACAGAGGCACATAATATAAAAATCACCCTGAGTGCATTCATAAAAATAGATCCAAGACACGAAGAAGAATTGTAGCATGCCTTAAGGCTTACAAAACCAACCAAAATCAAAAAGTAGCCTCTGAACACTGAAAGTATCATCAAAAGTAGTACAAATGGAGCAAGTAGGCTAGACGGCTCCTAAACAACCCTAACACCGGACATAGACGACAAAAGGAACAACATAAATAAAAATAAGATCACGTCTGTCCTGGTGCATCATCATCATCAGCAGTAGGAGCATCAGTGGTAGCTCCGGTCTCCTGCTCCTCAGTCTCCTCAATCCCCTCCGTCTCATCTTCAGACGAAGACGCATCCTCAGCCACAATCTGCGTGATAGCTTGCTCAATATCGTCTGAAAAACGGTAATCCATGGTACTCGGGGCAAACGCTTTGGGATCCGCTGGCGGTCTACCCTAACTCATCAGGAGAAGGATAGTCAGGATATTATCCTGTGTCTGCTTCTGTTCCTCCATCCATTTCCGGAAACTGTTAGCCATACTCAACCTCATACGAATTGAGGGAGAAAAAGTGAGAACTGGTGGTGCCTGAGTGGGGGCAGAAGACGAACTAGGCTACTGTGATGCCATACGAGCTAATTGAGCCGGAGTCTTAACATTTTCTCTTTTTAGCACGGGGGGTTCTTGGGCTTGTGGTCCGCGGTGTACTCCGGTACCTTGGCATCCCGACACAAACTGTAGATGAGATGGGGAAAATCAAACTGCGAGAGTAGACCTTCTGATTGGCTGCAAACTCGTCATAAATCGCTTGACCCACGTCCACATTGAGCTTAAAGTTTAGGGCATACAACATCCCAAGATCGGCAATGTGGAAATGAGTCAAGTTGTTCTTAGGTAGTAGCCGGTTTTGGATGATTGGCGTGCTTACATAGATTTTTTTTATACAACAACCTTAACTAGAGAACCGGCATTGAACCTTCCAATCTTCACCCTAAGATGAGGTGACCAACTGTTTCCTCACCCCACCATCGCCAAGGGTCCACTGAACATCCGGGAAAACCAATAACTGGAGGTCCTCCAACGGATTGAAGAGAGTTTGAGAAAGTGATAAACACTAGAGTAAACTTCAACTTAGTTTATTCATAAAATGAAAGAAGTATAAATAGTTACAATTGAGGGGAGAGACTAGCTAGCTTGGGCGGCCACTTTAGAGTATATAGCTATGGGCGGCAAGCATGCATGTAAAAAGTAAAAGCTATGTCTATGACATAAAGTAAACTAGAGTTTGACATATTAATTGTTTATATGTACCACAATTAATATGTCCTTTTACAAATAAAGTGTACAAATAATGTATACACGAAATAAATAAATATTACATAATATTTGATATGAATATTTGATATGTAATATTTCCACACCCCCTCAAAGCTTGGGTTGTATATGTTTATACGACCAAGTTTGCTACTCGGTCTGCGAACATAAGTGGCGGAATGGCCTTGGTGAGAATATCGATTACAGTGCTGTGAGGGAACATCTTTGGAGTTGAATAATCTTGGCATCAATCTTCTCCTTCAGGAAGTGTCTGTCAATGTCCACATGTTTGGTTTTATCATGATGGACTGGATCCTCTGCCATGCATAAGGCTGAATTATTGTCACAGCAGAGTGTGATAGGTTGCTGAATAGGCTGCTGAAGTTCAGTAAGGACCCTTTTTATCCATAGAGCTTCACAAATACCCAAAACTAGTGCCCCGAGTTCGGCTTCGACCTTTGCTTAGAGACGATAGGTTGTTTCTTGCTCCTCCAGGTGACAAGATTTCCCCATACATAAGAACGTAGCTTTGTAGTAGACCTTGTACGTGTGACGACGGCCCGGCCAATCGGCATCGGTGTAAACCTTGATAGATCTCTCGGCGGACTTGGTGAAATGTAAGCCTTGGCCGGGAGTGGACTTCAAGTACCTCGGTATCCTGTTCACGGCATCCCAATGTTGCTCGGTAGGGCAATGCATGAGCTGGCTAACCGGGACTCTCCATATGCAATATCGGGTCTTGTATGGGACGGATAAATGAGTTTCCCTACAAGTCTTTGATATTGATCCTTCTGACGGCAATGTCACCATGCGACGGGGTATTGCGGGGTCTACTTGGGGATACGACGGGTTTGCATCCCAGCATACCAGTTTCCTTCAGCAGGTCCAGCACATATTTCCTTTGAGAGATAGAGATACCCTGGTTGTTTCTTGCAATTTCCATACCAAGGAAGTATTTAAGATAGCCCAAATCCTTGACTTGAAAAACCTTTGCCAGTAGAGTCTTCAAATTCGGATCTCGGTAGAGTCATCACCGGTGAGGATGATATCATCCACATATACAATAAGAATAGATCTTTTACGGCTAGTTGTCTTGATAAACATGGTGTGATCGAGTTGCATTGATGATATCCGGCGGCTTTAACCACGGTAGTGAGTTTCCCAAACCAGGCTCTTGGGGATTGCTTTAGGCCATATAGAGATTTCCTCAATTTGCAAACCTTTCCTTGAGTGTGAGGATTGGTAAAACCGGGAGGTACATTCATGTAGACTTCCTCGGTAAGGTCACCATTGAGAAAAGCATTTTTGATATCCAATTGGTGAAGAGGCCGGTCAAGTTGGACAACAAGAGATATCGGTATTCGACGGTGTTCGGTTTGCCACTTTGGTGCAAAAGTTTCTTTGTAGTCAATGCCATAAGTTTGAGTGAAACCCCTTGCAACTAGTACGGCCTTATACTTGTCAATTGTACCATCGGCATTGTATTTGATAGTAAATAACCACTGCGGTGGTTGTCTTCTTGCCTTTGGGGAGAGGCTGTTAGATCCCAAGTATGATTATCCGGGAGGGCGATCATTTGTTTTTACCGCGACCTTCCACCTATCATGTTGAAGAGCTTCTGAATATTTTTTGGAATGGAGTGAGAGTCCAAGTCTGTGTAAACATGGCAAAAGCGGTGATAAGCGATCATAAGATAGATAATTATGAATAGAATGATCGGTAGTGCAAGATCTCTTTCCCTTCACGATAGCAATAGGTCTATCATCAATGTCGACGGGGCTGAGAGTCGATAGGTTGAGTTTCGAGTATCGGTAGGCTCGGGTCGGTAGGCTCGGTTCGGTAGGGCTGTTGAGGATCGATGTAGGCTGCTGTGAGTCGATAGGTCTTGAGGTTCGATCTGCGAGAATCGATAGGTTCTTTGAGGGTTAAGAGTTTGCGAGGGAACGGATTTAGGTCAATTTCAATCGGGTTTCCATCGGTGGCTTGCCTCGGTGGACTTGCTTGTAGTAGGGAGTCCTTTCAAAGAATTTTACATCCATAGAATTGTAAAATCTCTTTTCGAAGGAGAATAACACTTGTAACCTTTCTGTCCTTTGCATATCCTAGGAAAATGCACTTGTGAGCTTTGGGATCAAGTTTGCTTGTGTTGGGCATGGATATAAACAAACACGGTGCAACCAAAGATTTTTGGAGGTAATTGGGAAATAAGATGAGGGCGGGGTGTGTGGTCGAAAGGGTTTGGATAGGAGTTTTGAAGCCTAACACTCTGTGGGAAGTCTGTTGATTAAGTATGTGGCGGTTAATATAGCTTCACCCCACATATACTTTGGAACATGTGTGGTGAACATGATTGATCTAGCCATCTCCGGCGGTGCACTGTTCTTTCTCTCGGCAACCCCATTTTGTTGAGGTGTTTCCACACAACTACGATATGGACAATCCCCTTATTCATCAAGAAATTGCGAGGTTAGACTCATAGTATTCAAGTGCATTATCGATCTTTAAGATCTTGATCTTAGTGTCAAATTGAGTAGAGATCATGTTGTAAAATTCTGAAAAATTGTTCCAACTTGATTTATCCTTCATTAAAAACAACCATGTGTTCCTGGTATGATCATCAATGAAAGTGACAAACCACCTTTTTCCTGTTATACTTTTTACTCTTGAAGGTCCCCATACATCACTATGAATTAAAGTGAAAGGTGTGGATGGCAAATAAGGTAGTTTGGTATACACGAGATTTGGTAAGTTTGGCAAATTGACAAATATCACATTGAAGATCATTGATATTACATCCTTTAAATAATTCAGGAATTACAGACTTCAAATAACCAAAACTTGGATGTCCTAGTCTATAATGCCATAACATGATATTGTCTAAGGTTTGAGTGCGGGCTGCTGAGGCAGATTCAGTCTTCAGTCTTGTCTTCGGCGGGGTTGACCACATACAATCTGAGCGGGGTTTAGCCCTCCCCCAATCACTTCTGTGAAGAAGGGTCTGGAAAGTGCAACGATTCTTATTAAAAACAACGAGTCCAATTCAAATCTTTTGCGAGTCTGCGACGGATATGAGATTGCGGTCTAATTTTGGAACAAATAGGACATCCTTTAGGCATATCTTATTAGTGAGTTTAACATTTCCAAAACCTTTTGCACACGAGATAGATCCATCGGCGGTCTTAACATTGTGAATTTGATGACATGGCATAAGGTGAGTTATGAGGTTTTTATTGCCGGTCATATGGGAGGAGGCCCCGAAATCAACAATCCATGTTTCATTACTAATAGAAGAGTAGAATTTACACTAGCACTGCTTTGAGTAGCCGTGTCGGTAGAGGGACTACCTTCTTTTTGTTGAGTGAGGAAAGCTTTGAATGCGACAAAGCGAGCATTCAACTTGTTATCATTCTCCTCTTCATTGACATGCACCTTACGACTTTCCCTGGTAGGCTTGGAGGAGTTAGGCTTGCCATGTAGCTTCCGGCAAGTGTCCTTGGTGTGATTTGTGCGTTTGCGGTGCTCACGAGAACAACTTTCCGGTTCTATCGGTAGGCTTCCTAGATGTCTCGGTAACCTCGGCGGGCTTCGACGGTCGGCGGGGTAGCACTCTCGAAGGGTTGTCGGCGGGGAGTTCGGCGGCATCACTTTCCTCTGCTTTCCTCGTGTTTGACCTCGGCAAACATGGATTTGAGATTGGGGAGAGGTTTTGTGGCAAGGATTCTTCCTCTAACATCATCAAGAGTAGGATTCGGTCCGGTAAGAAACTTGAATACTCTCTTTTTCTCAATAATGTCCTTATAAAGGCGGCATCCTTAACATCATTCCGGGGGTGAGTTTCCAACATATCTAGGTGTTGCCATGCCCTAGATAGTTGGTTGAAGTATTGAGTTACGGACATATCTCCTTGTCTGCGAGTTTTGAATCGAGCTTCAAGTTCATACACTTCGATGTATTGTCTTTCTTGGAGTAAAGATCTACGGCATTATCCCGATTTCCTTTGCGGTATCATACATCATAAAGTTCTCACTAATTTCTTTTGTCATTGATCTTGTGAGAATGGTCATGACTTGATTATTAGTAGTGTCCCATGCTTCAAATCCGGGGTCATCTTCGGCGGGGGCGGGTTTAGAGCCGGACGGGTATCCCGTCTTACCTTGTCCGGAGATGTACATTTTCATAGATCTTGACCACAGCAAGTAGTTGTTACCATCAAGTCTATGATTTGTGTATGATGAAGATTCAGTGACCCCAGTCTGCTGAGGCAGCTGGGAGTCTACTGATGAAGATGAAACGTCAGTTAAAGTAGACATTTTTGGAATAAACGGGCGAGTTTGCAGCGGATTTTAGAACTCAGTAAGGCTCCGATACCATGAAGAGAGTTTGAGAAAGTGATAAACACTAGAGTAAACTTCAACTTAGTTTATTCATAAAATGAAAGAAGTATAAATAGTTACAATTGAGGGGAGAGACTAGCTAGCTTGGGCGGCCACTAGAGTATATAGCTATGGGCGGCAAGCATGCATGTAAAAAGTAAAAGCTATGTCTATGACATAAAGTAAACTAGAGTTTGACATATTAATTGTTTATATGTACCACAATTAATATGTCCTTTTACAAATAAAGTGTACAAATAATGTATACACGAAATAAATAAATATTACATAATATTTGATATGAATATTTGATATGTAATATTTCCACATGTTTGTTATACATGTCTAACACCTTAGGATTGATGAAACGCTTATCAAACAGATCGCGGGGGGGGGTGGGAGGGTTGCGCTCTCCCGCCTCGGGGGCCTAACATTCTCCTCTACCGGCTCACCTCGATCGCCTACCCTCCACCTCGGTTCAACCCTATCCCCTAGAGCAAGCGTCTCTTACGTACCAAAGGCTCGTCATACGTATCGAGACTCCGATTCATCTCTCAAAGAAGCCCTAACTTCGTTCAACGTTCTCTAATCTCGATTCCCCGGTGGGATTAACCGGCCTAAGGTCCAGCACTTTCTTCCCACATCCCTAGCAATCTCTTTGCCACGAGGCCCCCTCCTACCAAAGGATCTCTCATCCAAATGTTAAGGCCATATTTATATGATTATTAAGGGTTTATTTCTCCGATTCAATCATCTCAAAGAAAGCCCTTTTGCAATGTTCATTTATCTTTTAGGAGATTTAATTTCGAGTCAATCGATATGTAAAAGAGATAAGCCAAGATAAAGATGGAGGGTTATGGCGTTCTCTCCATCTCAATTCCCGTCGGTGGGATTAACCGGCCTAAGGTCCACTACTTTCTTCTTCTTCCCAACATCCCTAGCAATCTCTTTGCCATACATTTTCTGTCCCGAGGCCCCCTCCAACACACCACGATGCTTTATGTTAGTGCCCCATGATCTCTCACATTGATTACCAAACCAAACCCAAAGCAAAGACAAGCAAAAACAAACATGATTATTATCCAATCGGGATTTCCCAATAAAACCAACCAAACCAAACCAAAACCGTAATGCAGACGTCCAAAACCAATCAACACCAGCCACAAATCATCCCTAAAGCAAAATCAAAACAGAACAAAGAAAAATAAGCCTAATCAGTGACAGTTCGTGTAGGGTTCTAGTTGAAAATCGAACCTCAGAAAAAAGTGAATTAAAGCATGAAAAGCTTAGTGATTCTTACCAAGATTGACGCTAGGATGACGATGGAGTTGACGAAACGTCCGGATGATGCACAAATTGGCTAAAAATTGAATTTTTTTTCAACTTTGAAAACAGCCCAAGGTAGGGTCTTGAATCCGACCAAAATAGGATTGTTGATGGATTTGGGTTATGGAAATGAAGAGAGGAGATCAATAGGTGTTTGAGGAATTGAAATCGCTTCGATCGGATTAATAATGAAGAAAAACGGTGAACAAGGGCGTGAGGAGTCGGTTTTCTCGAAATAATAGAGGGTTGGAACACTGAACAGCCTGAGGGGGGGGGGGGGGGGGTTTATAGAAGAAAGGCAAATGAGCGTTTTCCCTGAGGTGAGCACTCGTCTACCTGGGCTGTGATGAACTGAACGAGCATTTTCAATTATCCAAACGGTCATTTGGATTATCCAGAAACACGTACAGAGACAGGGAAATTTGATGAACGTGCGTTTGCAGGGGTCAAATGCCCGTTCGTGGACAGATTTGGACGAACGTGCGTTGGCAGGGGTCAAACGCCCGTTTGTCACCAGATCTGGACAAAACTCAGATTTTGGATACCAATTCAATTCTAACCTCCGTTCTAACACTTTTATTATCAAAAACACTCAGAAAACTCAAAGAATAGTGGGTTGTCTCTCACCAAGCGCCTTTGTTTTACGTCATTGTCTCGACATATGACTTATACTGTACCGGTGTTTTTAAAGTTATACTACCGGCACGAACGAGGAAACGAGGATAGGAAGATAGGATGGTGGATTTTAAGTCCATGACGAGACTCAGAGGAGATCGATTAAGGTTCAGGATCAGTTAAATGTACAAGTTTGAGAGCCTCATCGAAAGGCAACTTCTCATACTTCTTCAGACGAAGACCGATCGTGATGAACGTCCCGTGCTTTGGATGACTTACCTCGATGGCCCCTGAATCGAAAACTCTCAAAACCTTATAAGGGCCCGACTACCTCGACTTAAGCTTGCCTTGAAATAAGTGAAGGCGAGTGTTATAGAGAAGAACCTCATCACAAATGTTGAAAACACGAGGTTTAATCAACTTGTCGTGAAGCATCCTGATCTTCTCCTTATACTTCGCCGAACAATCATAAGCTTGAAGGCGAAACTCATCTAGCTGGTTTAACTGGGCCATCCTTCTCTCACTGATTAACGCGTCATCCATATTTAGATTCTTAATTGACCAATAGGCCTTATGTTCTACCTCTACGGGAAGATGTAAAGCCTTGCCAAAGACAAGCATGTAGGGTGACATACCTATGGGTGTCTTGAACGTAGTTCGGTGTGCCCAAAGCGCATCATCTAACTTCTTAGACCAATCCTTCAGATTTGAATTGACCGTCTTCTCTAATATTCTCTTAATCCCTCAATTGGATACCTCAACTTGGCCATTAGTCTGGGGATGATAGGCGGTGCCTAACTTGTGAGTCACCCCATACTTCATTAGCAGCTTATCAAACTCTCTATTCGCAAAGTGACTGCCATTGTCACTGATTATCGCTCGAGGTACTCCAAAATAGGCCATAATATGCTTCTTAAGGAACCTTATGACTACATGTTTGTCATTAGTAGGCGAAGTGCTTGCCTCAACCCACTTCGAAACGTGATCACAGGCAATAAGAATGTACTTATTCCCGAAAGAAGATGGATATGGTCCCATGAAGTCTATTCCCCATATATCAAAAACTTCACAAACTATTATCAGTTTCTGGGGCATCTCATTTCTCTTTGAGATCCGTCCTGAGCGTTGACAGACATCACACGTCTTGACATACTCATGTTCATCCTTGAAGATAGTGGGCCAATAGAACCCACTTTGTAACACCTTCAACGCTGTTCTCTCGTCCGAGAAGTGACCACCGGCCTCTTTGTCATGGAAGAACGAGAGAATACTCACTATCTCACTGTCATCAACACATCTCCTCAGAATTCCATCCGCATATAACCTAAAAAGTAAGGGATCCTCCCACACATATCGGTTCACCTCACTATATAATTTCTTTTTCTGGTTCTCATCAAACTCGGGATCTATGAACCCACACTCATGGTAGTTGACAAATGGTGCATACCACGGGTTCCTTTTCTTCCCTCTCTGCATAAAATTTCCTCGCTTAACCGGGGGCATCGTATCCACTACGAACAACTGCTCATCCCGAAAGCGATCATCTATCTACACCTTGGTAAGGCATCTCTCCTCATCCGGTTCCATCCTACTCAGGTGGTCAGCTACCACATTCTCACATCCCTTCCTATTCTTAATCTCTACGTCGAATTCTTGAAGGAGCAAGATCCACCTCAACAAGCGTGGTTTTGCGTCTTTCTTGGCAAACAGATATTGCAACGCAGCGAAGTCTGTAAGGACTATGACTTTTGACCCTACTAAGTACGACCGGAACTTATCGAAAGCAAAAATGATGGCTAGAAGTTCCTTCTCAGTGGTAGCGTACTTTTGTTGTGCTGGATTTAGGGTATGACTTGCATAGTAGATAGGTCGAAACAACTTATCGACCTTCTGACCTAGGACAACTCCTACAACATAGTCACTCACATCGCACATGACTTCAAACTCCTTGGACCAATCAGGTGCCACTAAGATAGGAGCCGAGGTAAGAATTTTCTTGAGAGTTCTAAAAGCATCTAGACATGCCGCATCAAAAACACCGGGGGCTCCCTTCATCAACAGAAGGGTGGGAGGTCTAGCAATTTGGGAAAAACCCGGGATGAACCTGCATGGCCCAAGAATGATCTCAGGGTCTTCAGATTTTTGGGCATAGGGAGCTTAGCTATTGCCTCTATCTTAGCTCTATCAACCTCTATTCCCTTCCCCGACACTTTGTGGCCTAACACGATTCCCTCAGTGACCATGAAATGACACTTCCCAATTTAGATCTAGGTTTGTCTCTTCACAACGCTCAAGCACCTTATCAATGTTAGACAAACACTCATCAAAAGTGTCACCAAAAACACTAAAGTCGTCCATAAAGACTTCCATGAATCGTTCTATCATATCAACAAAAATGGCGACCATGTATCGCTGGAATGTCGCGGGTGCATTACACAACCCGAACGGCTTTCTCTTGAATGCGAAGGTGCCATAAGGACACGTGAAGGTAGTCTTATCTTGGTCATGTATATCAATGTGGATCTGATAGTATCTACTAAAACCATCTAAAAAACAGTAAAACGCATGACCACTTAGACGCTCTAGCATTTGATCAATAAACGGGAAGGGAAAATGATCCTTTTTAGTTTTATCATTAAGCATGCGAAAATCAATACACACCATATGACCAGTAACTAAGCGAGTAGGAATGGGTTCAACTTTATCATTTAGCTCAACAGTGATGCCTTTTTTCTTGGGAACAACTTGCGTGGGGCTCACCCACTCACTATCGGATATCGCGTAGATTATCCCAGTTCCAGCATCTTCACCACGTCTTTCCTCACCACTTCTTGCAAATACGGGTTCAGCCGTCTCTGAAATTGCCTGACTGGCTTGGCACCCTCTTCAAGGATTATTTTGTGCTTGCAGATATCAGCACTAATCCACTTAATGTCAACCATCTTCCATCCGAAGGCCTTTTTGTGTTTCTTCAGAACGTGAATCAACTTAGCTTCCTGCAAAACGGTTAGTACAGACAAAATAATAAGAGGAAGTAGTTTATCAGGTTCTAAGAATACGTACTTTAAATACTCAGGAAGTGGTTTCAATTCAAGATCGGTCGGTGGTTCCTCGATTGACGGCTTTGGCAGCTTGCCAGTCAAACCGATCTCTAGCTTCTTGTTCCATTTCGCGTGGACGTAGGGACTTGCTTCCAAATGGTATACCTAAATTCTCATTCTTGGATCATCATCTTCCACGGTGCTTGACTTCATCAAGCATTCTTCCATCGGTTCTTGGTATCCCTGTAGGTTAGTGTGCTCCAAAATACAAGGATATATAGCATCAACAAAAAAGCAATCGCTCTTTTCATCCTCAGGATGTTTCATTGCATTATAAACATTGATGGATACACTCTCTTTCCTAACTCATAGTATAATTTCCCCCCTCTTAACGTCTATCAAGGTCTCTCCTGTGTTCAAGAAAGGCCGACCTAACAAAAGAGGAGTTTTTGCATCCATATCCATATCTAAAACTACGAAATCAACGGGAAAAACAAACTTGTCAACCTGCACTAACACATCTTCAGCTACCCCCATAGGTGTCCTAACAGACCTATCTGCCATCTGTAGGGTCATCCCTGTCGGTTCTAATATACCCAATCCCAACTTCTCACAAATTCCTCTCGGCATCAGGCTCACAGAAGCCCCTAGGTCACACAACACATTTTTAAACACTGTCTCTCCAATGGTAATTGGGATGGTAAAGCTACCTCTATCCTGCATCTTAAGGGTATCCTATTTTCAAAAATTGTGGAACACTCATCACTTAGATGCATCATCTGTTGCATCTTTTCCTTATTCAACAACATTCCTTTTAAAATTTATAGGGGAATGCTCGAAATTGCCTCTAATAGGGGAATGTTTTCCTCTACCTTCCTTAGGAGATTCAGAAATTTCGCCGACCTTGGGTCAGTATGTCTTTTCTGGGTACCTTAGGAGGGTAGGGTAAAGTATTAACATCAAAATCAGGGGGAGGAGGAGGGAATCTGTTCTGTTTACCTTTTACTTTAGGCGGCGAGGGCTCTTCTTCTTTGATGTCCAAGACCACATAGTCTTTCTTCGGTTTTGCCTTTTCTGCCGCTTCTTGTTTGCCTCCACCAATGCTTTCTTTGTGGCTTCCAACTCTTTCCTCATTGCAGCCATTTCCTTCTCAACACTGCCAATTTCCAAATCTTCAATCTCGACTTCACCATACATGGCCCCTTCACGGTCAACTATCTTCTCTTTCTCGGCTTTCTCAGTTTCCGCTTTCTTTGCCCATAGTTCTTTCTTCTTTTCAGTTAGCCCAACCTCTTTACCACTTCGTGTGAACACAACATTCACACCCTTTGGGTTTCTCTCAGTATTACTCGGGAGCCCACCACTCAGATTTGTCTTTAGAGTGTCAGTGATTTGCCCTACTTGGGTCTCCAAGTTTCGAATAGCAGAATGGGTGGCCAGTTTTTGCTCCACAACATTTTTGTTCAACTCAGATACAGTCCTATTCAGTCTTTCCAGGAGTATCTCAGCGGACGTGTTCTGAACACCAGAAGTACTCGATTGCTGGTTATTTTGATTGTTTTGGTGGAGATGAGCATTCGGATGCTGATAGGTGCCAGAATTATTGTTTCTCGGCGGCTGGCTTGCTTGCTGATTCTGATTGTTCTGCTGGCCCTGATTTTGATTCCATCATTGATTCTGACCCAATTCTGACTTTGCTGTTGCTGTTGGTCTTGTGACTGAGATTGATGATTCTGGTTATTCTGGTAGTTGCCTTGGTTCTGATTCTGGTAGGAATTCTGATTCTGGGGGTTTTGGTTCCAAGGTCGGTTGTATGAGCTTTGGTTTTGTCTAAAACCTTGGCCTTGATTATTGTTACGATTCCAGTTTTGATTCTGCCCCTGATTCCAACCTTGACCTTGCTGATTCTGATTCCACTGTCCCCCACTACCTTGTCCAATATAGCTCACATCATATTGCTGTGAATCATCCATCATACGATATTCCATTGGCGGTGTAACGCCCCGAATTTTAGGCCATGAGAGGAAAATGGTATAGTTGTCAATATATGATTAATAATTATTATTACTATCGTTATTTTTATTTATAATCGTATTAGTAATTAGTCGCATAATTAAATTTACTTATATTATAATTTATGCCGGAATTATTTTAACTTTTATGTAGATATGCTATTATCAAGACTAATTTTTTTAAGTCAACGTATATATTATTATCACTGGTATTATTGCTTTATCACGAATTTTACTAGATATTATTTTATGGTATAGAAAATAGTCTCAACCCACTCGACATCAGAAGTTAAAGTCTTGTTTAATACTTCAGTTCATCCGTTACCAAAGTATCAAATTAAATTCATTTAGTTAGCTCTTTGGTTCAGCCGTTTCTTGTTGTCAATTTAATCCTCATCATAGTAATGAATTCATCTCTTATATAAACCATCTCATGATCATTTGAACAATCAACATCACAATCACCATACCATATCATTGTTTTCTCTTTTAAACGAATCTGCAAAAAAATCACCATTTGAATCCAATCCGTTTCTCTCTACCTACAACCTCTACTTAAGCATCTCCAAGAAAAAGGGTCATCCACCACAGCATGACAAGAATTTGAACCATCATAAACTACCATGGTTGGTAAACTGGCAGCCAAATAAACAAGAAAACAGACCCAAAATTATATATTTGTGATTGTCCATCTCATTCATTATTTAACCATTGAATATAGCATTTCCGCCTTTTTGTTTCCGTTCCTTTTCGGTTGAGCTATATTCAGCAATAGCTGTAGCATTGATACGAAACAGTCTTTCTTCTTGTGCGATAAACCCCATATTGTGGCTCAATATTATTTCCATAACAGATGGTTAATAATGTCGCCGTAATCGGACTGAAATTAATTTTTTTCTCTCTGTGTGCTTTGGCTCTGTGTGATCAAATATATATTGATTATAAGATATATGTTGATGGGGAGAAGGCCTTGATAGTCGAGGAGTTTTGTGTCTAATACATGGCTAATTGATCGAACTTTTTATTAGAGATCTCACCTTTTGGGTGAACGTATAGAGCGTTGAAACGAGATGAAAAAAACATGGATATGTAACTGCACGTTCTAATTGGATCTGATGTGAGTTCAACTTTATTTTCTATACAAGTCAAGTGTGTTTTTTTAAAAGTATTTTCAAAGTATTATAACTGAATATATTATTGATATAGATAAATAACATGTATCTTGTTAAAAATGATTTATTAATTCTCTCGATTTAATGTTAATAACATGATAAAACAAATCTTGTACAAATGACATTGCATGTCCCACCTCGGTGGCATGGTACCGTACTTCCCGCTTCGCGCGGCATGGTATATTGTACTAATACATTTCCCGCTTCGGCGGCATGGCTAGTTCCCGCTTCGGCGGCATAGTTCTCGTTCTCGTACTCGCTCGATGGGCCCGCTAAGGATTTCACAGTCGGGTTAGCTGTGCATTGGGCCTATGACCGCGGTTGTGGGGTCCGAGGCAAGTGGACTCTCCGGAAGCCCCAGGAGATTGGGTGTCGGAAGGACGGTCTTCACTATAAAAATTACTTGTTGTGGATATAAGGTGGTGAAATGGGAGTCATAAGGTAGAGACAATCGTATTAGCTATATCGATGTCTAGTAAGGGAACTTGATGAATTGACGGATCTCGAATGAGCTTGCTCGACTTGAACTTGGTATATAAATCTTAAACACGTATATTATTACATAAATACTTTAACAAGATTTCTATAATATGTATATATTGTTACAATATTTTTTTTAAAAAATATATAACACTCTCGCACATGCTCATACCAGCGTTTTTGCTGACGACTCGTTTTCTTTGTTTCTTTGTTTTGTTTTGTTTTTATTCTATAAATAAAATCAGGTAATGGTTCGAAAGAGATGTAATGAAGATGAAAGCGATGACCTGGACCTGGATTTAGAACATTCTATGTAAATTATGTTAATTATAATTGTAGTTTTTTATTTGTTGTAATTTTTATAATTGAAACACTTAGTGAATATTTGTAAATATAATTGTAGTTTTATTGAAATATTTTGAGAATTAAAGTCTAGTTAATGAAGCCGCGGCGAGAGCTTCGCAGCCCCTCCTAGAATGACCCCAGCGGACCTAGGGGTCGGGAGTAGGGTATTACAGGCGGCCCTTGCTGATTGTCAAAATTCTGATTCCATTGTTGTTGCTGACCATAATCTTGCTGATTTGTACTCATCTGCCCCATTGCATACACATTCATCTTCTGCTGATCATTCAGATTCCCAAACTGTTGTTGTGCTTGGTTAGGTACCAACTGCTGTGGGTAGGTGAACTTTTCGATGATGTACACTCCATTGCTGAGTGTCCACCTCCACAAAGTTGGCATTGCAGTGCCTTCTTTCTCTCCAACTCCATTTGGTCCATCTTCAGTACCATTTCTTGCATCTTGTCATGCATGGCAGACTCTCTGTCAAGTTCTTCTTTCAACAACTTTGCACCTTCCATTGGAACCTTCTTCTTCTTTCTACTAAACCCCCACTGTCCTTCTCCATCTGCCACATTCTCAATCTGTCTCATAGCTTGTTCTGGTGGAAGATTCATAATATCTCCGCAACTTGCGGCATTCAGCTTGTTCTGATCCACTGGCTCTAAGGTTTTGAATAATATAATCACTTTCTCAAAAGTTGAGAAACCGTGTGGAGGGCATCTCTTCAGTAGACCCCTAAATCTCTTGTATGTCTCTTTCAGTGTCTCTCCCTCGAGACCATCAAACGAAGAAATTTCTTCTTTCAAATCTAAAATCTTAGCCGGATGAAAGTACTTCCTCAGAAACACTCTAACTACATCCGCCCATGTATGCAACGAATCATTAGGTAATGAATCATACCAATCCTTAGCAGCTCCTCTAAGTGAAAACGGGAAAACTATCAGCTTTATCGCCTCGTCACTTACCCCATTGTATTTCATTGTCCCACAAATCTGAAGAAAGTGATTCAAAAAGCTATTCGGGTTCTCAGTTGACTTCCTGTGGAACAAGGCATGTTCCCCCAACATGTTTAAGATATTTTGCTTTATGTCCATGTTGTTGGCATTGATATGAGGCACTCTAATTGGATTGTGCCCTGTGACTTCCTGTGGGGTAGTCACATAATCTCGACAGACTCTTGGTCCCTGTCCCTACTAAGCCCTCTGTGGCTGATAATTCTGCTGTTGATTAAACTGCTGCATAGGTGGTTGCTGATTATATGGGTTTTGGAACCCCTGTTGGTTTCCCTGATCCCTTAGCATCTGCAATAATCAATTTACAGTATCTTGGTCAAATTCTGGCCCAAAATTTTGGGCATTCTATCCTCCCATGTTCTGTCCAATCCCTATTCTGTGATTAAATTGTGGGGTAACCAACTGCTGTAACACTGTATCGTCCCTCCTTAACTATTCGTCACGAGGGTTCCTCGGTGGAGTTTGCAACTGCAGTGTCGCATTACCACCAGTAGTGTTCGAGGTTTTCCCTTGTGCATTATGTTCATCAATGGGATCTTTGCCATCTCAACGAGTCGTTATATCGTCCATTTCTTCAGAGGAATCTGAGAGTGAGCTTTCTACTACCCCTTCTTCTTCAAACAAAGGGTTCGGGCTAGCAATCAGGATCTCTCCTCGGCGCTGACTGTTTCTGTGACGTGCAAACGCTTCAGTTTCTTCAATCGGTTCGATAAGAGGTTCTTTGGAGCTTCGGGTCATTCACTGAAAAATAGGAAACAACAATAAAACAAAATTAATAACGACCTAAGCCCAAGCTTTCGGTCAACTTAAAAGATATTAAACGTTACTCCCCGGCAACGGCGCCAAAATTCTTGATTGCAAAATACTTAACCGCTAACTTTCACCGACAGAGTATCGGGTCAACGGGAGTATAGTGGTCACAAGGTCGAATCCACAGGGAGTAATGTCTAAGTACCAAAGCTGACGTAGAAATTAGTTCAGGCCAAAATAACGATGGGAGATATTATACTAATGCAGAAATAAATATTAAACTACCGGTTTTACTTCTAAATATTAAAGGGTATAACCGAACTATGATCCCACAAGCTACTTTTACCCTTTAGGAAGGACTTGACAGGGAGCGTGCCTCAACCGACCTACCTATCCTATGTAGTTTAACGACATCCACGGGTGCCAACTCCTAATTCTAATGATTAGACTGAACAACTCGATCTAACCACCCTATGCGAAGCTAACCGACTCTCCCTTTAGAAAAACGATTATCCTAACATGATTAAGTTTTAGAGCTGCTCGAACAACGATGACAAACCTCTATATTGGAAACAATCCTAACAACTAGGCCAAATCTACGCAACGATCCCAAAACCCCTTTTCCCACATCTCACCGCAAAATGCATCTATAAGTTTGTTGTGTATGACAGTGAACTAGGTGATCAAACTAATTGAAAGACATTATAATAAGTTTTAGGATGTGGATTAATCGTTTAAACATGATATTATGCACTACACAACTCCCAATCTCATCCCCCTTAGGGTTTTCGCTCGCTTTCACATAATTCGACTACACATGCAATTAGCTACTCAAGATTATACTGGTAAGCGAAATAAGAATGGAAATCATGCTAGAAATAATAAAAGAGAATAAATTCATTACCATATAATTGAGGCGAATCTATCTAAAACAAAGACGAAGAAATAATCCACCAAAAGTCGAATCTTTGATCATGAAATGGAAATCTAATCTATCAAGAGTGTTTAGAATCAAAGGATGTTATCTATGGAATCAAAGGATCAAAGGATGATCAACCTACACTAAAACTGCACCAAAATCGCCCTAAATATGTCTAAAGTCGGCCGAATATCTCAAGGGGCTGAACGAGTTGCATATTTATAGTGTAGGTCTGATTCTTTTTGCTGTCGGTAGCAAACGCCCATTTGCTTCATGTTAAATGCCCGTTTGCTTGAAAATATGATTCTTGATTAGGGTTTCTCCTTTCATGAACGAGCGTCTGAACTGCCTTGAACGCTACTTTATCTTATACGAGCTTTCTTGATTCGGGCTAAACCCATCCAAACGCTAGTTTTGGGGTTTGGACGCTCGTCCGTCTAAAAATCCAACTTCCAGTATCAAGTGATGATTCTGTGAATGCCCATTTGAACTCTCCAAACGCCAGTTTGGCATGAGCTTGATTCAAATGCCAGTTTGGGTAGAGCAAACGTCAGTTTGCCTTGATTTCACTCCAAACTTGATTTTCCTTCACTTTTATGCTACCTTCGTGCCACGATCATGTTTCTCATTCCAAAACATCACCTTCCGGGTCCTCGCGTCACCTAAGTCATGCAATAACATGTACAAACGAACACCACGCGTAATTCCGCAAGACAAAAGTGCTCGGAAAAGAGCTAAATAACGTTAAAAAGGCGGAGTTTACTATCGATGTGACAGTTTAACTCCCCGTGCGTATAACTCTCGATATTACTCTTAAACAGTTTAGAACTACCCAAAACATGCCAATAAAGTAATAAACGGGGGTTAAACTGCACACCAAAGTACAGTAAAGTTGACTCCCATCAACCACCAGGTCAGCAAACTGCGTATTGGCCTCGTCTAGTCCTAAGGTATATCCATGCTACATAACTGGCTTCAACAAATCTTTCACGTGTTAGGAAATCACTAGTTTAACGCAGCATAATTTAAAATTTGATTTCCTTTTTCTAGATCGTTCTTCGTTTAATGTAATAAACACGTTAAGTAGTTTGACGGTTATACCTTGATGATCTATATGATCGTCGCTTTGACCGTCAACGGAGAGTAGTACAGTGCGCAAGCCGTCCACGCGTCCGGCCTCTATCGCTATCCACACGAACTCCTTGCCGGAATCCTCCTTGGATTGCTATTGGAAAACTCCGGTTGCTAGACCGGCCCTTTTCCTCCCTCACAAACTCACTATAGGATGCTCTCTATATTACACAAGAACTATGAGCTCTTGCAATTGTGATGTACAAAAGAGCTTGACACCCACCTCTTATTTATAGTCAAAAGTGGCGCCCCATATGTGTGGAGGAGAAGAAAACCTTTTCCTAATAAAATAAGAAAAATCAATTAGATTGATTTATCTCTTTTATTATAATTAATTTTGCCAATATCTTATATTGAATATAATTATCTTATTACCATAAAACTATTTTTCCAAAATCAATTAATATCTTATATTAATATTATGGTAATCTTATTAATTAAATTGCACAATCCAAGTGTATCCTTATACCCTAGAAGTGGCACCCAAAATGCCAATTAATTGGCTTCCGGAATATTCTTTAATTAATATAATTTGTATATAATTAATATCTTGTATTTTATTTATTCATAATAAATAAATACCACCATATTAATTTACCACTATAACCTTTATAGTCTAGAGATAAACTTTCCTTATTTGGTTGTCAACTATAACCGCATTTTAATCCGACTCGATGTTCATATGTGTGTGACCCGATAGGCTTCTGAATATGTTGGCCGTAGACACAAAGTGCAATTTACTAAAATGCCTTTCATGCCTAATGATCACGGGATAGCGTCTAGCAACACACCGTGACCCCCAATCATCGGAAGAGTCAAAAGCAATGACTACTACCTTTCATGTGAAGCAGTTACCGTGTAACTTACAATCCTATCGCTGTAATAATATCCATACGATCGTATCTCGAGTGTCAATACATTAACGATCGTATCTTATAATCTGGATATCATGCTCTCTCGGGATAACATATTTACTCCCACTTTGCAAAGATTCTCGAGAGCTAGACATTCCTTATAAGAAGGCCATTTCGGATATTCGATCCCAATCATAGGATACACGATTCCCGGACGACCAATCATGTATACTCCGCATGCTTTAATATCATACCCAATCACTACCGCATGATCGCCCCGTGGCTAGGGGAAATCTCAATAGTGTCAAAGCATGACAATCCACACCGTGATGCCATGAAGACTCCGGTCTAAAGGATAATTACACAACCGCCACATAGTGTGACACTTAATGTAAGTGGGTCGGTCTAACGTACACATTCTCTAATACACGTCCACGTACAGTCCAAGCGTCTCTACACTTTGATAGACGAGATCTATCCCTACCTTCTATAAGATAGAAGACATCCAATACGTGCTAGTCTGGTTATACTATCAATGTCCCATTTGATAGTACATAAGACTAGAGACATTTAAGTATCAAACTTATTAAAGTGATTAGAGATCTCATCAACCATAATCACTATCATGGTTTCTCTATCACAGTTTGATACTAGGGACATTACTATATATGTACAACAAATAGTATGAAGATAAACAATATATAATAACATAAGTGCTTTTTGTTGGTCCTAGAGAAGGGTAAAACTATAGTCAGGGGGGTGAATGACTATAGTGGAGTTTCAAAAAATTTTCTTGTATTTAAAAGCTTTTGGGCAGCAGATAAGGCCCTTCTAAATATGTTGTTTCAAAGTAGTTTATGCAATCACTGATATGTAGTATGCAATGAAATAAAGTGCTGTGGAGTAAATTGCTGAAAGTAAATAGACACAAGGTTTATAGTGGTTCAGGGTGGTGTAATCCCTTTATCCACTCTTCTCCTGTGATGATTGGAGGAATTCACTATTGTTTTCACTGACACAATAGCCTGATTGTCCTTGACTACACAAGCTTCACAATCTTCAAGACTATCACTCCTTGACTGCAACAGCTTCAGTGACTCGCCTCTTTCCTTTCGCTCATTGAGAATAAATCCTTCAGCAGCTATCACAAACACAACTCCTTCTCAGATGGCTCTGATTCAGTTGCTTGATTGAAGTGAATTGGATTCACAAAACTTGTTGATCAGATTCAATGCTTGATGTTGAAATTGTAGTTCGGAGTTTTGAGTTGATCACTAGATATTCCTTTTTAAGCACAGATGAAGGTTTTTCAATTTGAAAGAGTTTCTGCTTGAAAGTTCTCAGATTTGATCGTTCTCTTGTATATATCTTGTCTGTCAATGCCTTCTATTTATAGCCTTGATGACCTTGATTTGAATTTCCGTCCATTGGCTATATTAATGAGGGGAATAATCCTTGATTTTATTCTCGATTCCCCCTTAATTAAATCCTCCTTGATTTTTAGTGATCGGATTTTTCTTCAAACGTTTATCAGAAAATCCGTCCTTGATTGATCCTTAATTGATTGTGCATTTAATGCTTGATCCTCTGAATCTTCTTGATATTTCAAAATCTGATTAAGTAAAGTTTACTTGGCCGTCCATGAACGGTTGAGTGGTCTCTCTGAATTTGCCGCATAGGTCTTCCTTCACTGCTTTGTCATTACTCAGCCGAAAGTCAGTTCACTTTGCCGAAATATTGTTTCCTTCATTCATTTCAGTTTAGGAGAATCTCTGTACTTCACTGATCCTTGTTTTATGTGGGATCAGTGTACACCATATTTAAACATTAAGTTTCATCACTTGGAATGTAACTTAGACTTATCCAAGGTCATCACAGACTTCCTTGGTTATAAGTCAGACCATTATGTCTTCATACTTCTCTGCTGGCTGGCTTTACTCTGCCGGATTCTGTTTTACTTTGTCATTCTACCAACTAGTACAATACTTGTCTGACTCAATTTATACAACATGTCAGACTCTAAGAAAAGGCTTATGCAGAGAATTCTAACTTATTTCAGGCTTGCTATAACAGCTAGTATGACCATCATCAAAACAAAATAAAATGTTCCTAACACTTTTATTAATCATAATAAAGTTATTACATGAACTAAATAGACTGTAAATGACCTGATCCGGTCGGATCCGGTCCAACCCGTTGGGTTTAGGACACCTTTCCAACATCACAGTCCCAATAAATTGGGACGACGACTTATATGCCTCAATGGCCTACGAGATCTGGGTAGGAACAGAGGTCTCCAGTGCAGTTTTTTTCAGCTCGGAGCTTAGCGGCGACCTGACCCATCTCAGAGTTTTCAGCAGCATACTTATCATAGGCGGCCTGAAGCTAATCAACATACTCATCACGCACCTTTTTCAGCTCACCATCGTGAGCACTGACCTGCTCTTTAAGATCTTGGATCTCTTTATCCTTGGACTTCACCAAGTCCTTGTACTTCTGTCGACTTTCCTTCAAATCAACATAGGCCTTCTTCAAGGATTCCTTGCTGCTAAAGGACCTAGCTAACCTCTTCAGGAACTCCTAACCGACTAGGGCCCCCTGAAAATGACAAACATACATGGCGTAAGCATAATCTGCATGAACTGGAAAAAGGGACAACCAAATGTTAAACTTACAATGGAGGCAAGCTCTTGGTCGGACGCTTGGGAAAACCTGTCCTGCTCGGTAGGAACCTCTCCCACCTCAATCTCAGGATCTTCAGGGGCAGATCTGCTCCGTTTTGTGGGCGCCCTCCCCCCCTGAGCTACCACGGCTGACCCAGATTGGTGCATCAACAAGAGCTAACCTCCAGCCTCAGGGTCAGAAGCGTCTAACTCCACAAGATCCACATCCTCCTGAGCAGGATGGGAAAGAGCAGAAAGCATGGCATCATCGGGCTGCCCGACCAAAGTTTGGGCCCCAAAAGCACTCAAAGGATTGTTTATTGCACGGGCAAGTGGGGGCTCAGTACTCACGGTCCTCTCTGACCCTGACTCGGGTCAGGCTGAACACCTGCCTCCAACTCAGGTTCATCATCAAAGAGCTCAAGAAGAGTAGCCACTACAAACGACAAGGCAGATAAGGTCAGTACAAGTATAGTTACTCAGTAAAAATAAAGGTGTAAAAGCAAACAAAGAGGATCCTACAAATTGCATAGTCAGCTTCACTCAATTCCCTATAGGGGTTAGGACCGGCTAGGGAAAGTTGAGCCGCATCAATCAACTCAGAGGAAAACATTTTTGGTCTCACCCATAGACCACTTTCTTGGAGGTCCTGTATCAGCTTCTCGCTCACGTTTGTAGGACTGGGATTATTGGAAAGATTGTCCATGTTCCACCTCCCCAGGTTGATCTCCACTTCTTTTTTTTTGTTGACAAGATTGATTGATCTCCACTTCAGGACGGATGAAAAAGAACCGACGTTTTCAATCCCTATAGGAGGACTCACCCTTTAGTATAATGTGGACACCACTTAGGTAATCGCTCCGAAGAGGAAAGCAATAGATTCTAGGCATATTCTTCACCTGTTTGCACTGATAGAAGGTCCAAAAATACTTCACCATAAATGGAATGTTGATACATCGGCACAAGATCGTGAAACCGATAATGGCCTTTATTCCATTAAGGAGGATCTGAGCAAAGCCCAACCTATAGTGCTCCAAAACAGCCAAGAGGGCAGGGCACATGGGAAACCTTAAACCGCAGTCGAACTACTCCGTGTACACGACACAATACCCTTATGGGGGCTGGTAGGCATAAACTCTAGGGGCAGGAAGTTTGGGGTCGTAAAGCCTTCTGTCTATACGGTACTTACCACAAATCGACGTTATAACGTCTTCGGTCAACATAGTGTTGATACCGTGGCAACCAGCTTGTAATCTCAACGCCATATGAGCTTTTAAAGTCAGAACGAATGAGGAGGTACTAGAAGTGAAGCGGGGAGCAGAAGAAGAAGGAGCGAATTGGGGGGCTAGAACTGTTGAAATAGTGTCATAAACCCAATCGGGTTGGACCGGATCCGACCGGGTCGGATCGTTTCTACTATTTCTTTATGTTTATACATATGATAAATGACTTTTCTGTTATTATATATTTGTTTGTTTAACGGATCAATTACGATATTGTTATATGATAACATCCCTAGTTTCAAACTGTGAAAGAGAAATCATAATAGTGATTATGGTTGATGAGTTCTTGACTCACTTTAAAAGGTTTGATACTTTAAATGTCTCTAGTCGTATGTAGTATTAAATGAGACATTAATAGTACGATTAGACTAGCACGTATTAGATGTCTTCTATCTTATTGAAGATAGGGATAGATCTTGTCTATCAAAGTGTAGGGACACTTGGACTGTACGTGGACGTGTATTAGAGAATGCGTACGTTAAACGGACCCACTTACTTTATTAAGTGTTGCACTATGTGGCGGTTGTGTATTTATCCTGAGACTGGAGTCTTCATGGCATCACGGTGTGGATTTTCATGCTTTGACACTATTGAGGTTTCCTCTAGCCATGGGGCGATCATGCGGTAGTGATTGGGTATGATATTGAAGCATGCTTATGATACATGTTTGTTCGTCCGGAAATCGCGTATCCTATGATTATGAGTAAATATCCGAAATGGCCTTCTTATAAGGAATGTCTAGCTCTCGTGAATCTTTGCAAAGTGGGAGTAAATGAGTTATTCCGAGAGAGAGCATGATAGCCACATTATAAGATACGATCGTTGATGTACTGATACTCGAGATACAATTGTATGAATATTGTAACAACGATAGGATTCTATTTACACGGTAACTGTTTCACATGAAAGGTAGTAGTCATTTCATTTGACTCTTCCGATGATTGGGGGTCATGGTATGTTGCTAGACGCTATTCCGTGATCGTTAGGTATGAAGGGCTAATTGCACTTTGTGTTTACGGCCAACATATTCGGAAGCCTATCGGGTCACACACATAAGAACATCTAGCTGGATTAAAATGCGGTTGTTGCAATAACCAAATAAGGAAAATTTTATCTCGACTATAAAATGTTATAGTGATAAATTAAATTAATATTGTAGTATTTATTTATTATGTATAAATATAATACAAGATATTAATTATGTTGATTAATTAAATATACATATGATGTATATGTATATGGCGCATGTGTGTGTATAATGATACACATGGATTTTACAAATTAATCATAGTATTATATTAATTAAGAATATTCCGGATGCCAATTTGTTGGCTAAAGGTGGCGCCAATAGTGAGTGTATGAGATACACTTGGATTGTGCAATTTAATTAATAGTATTACCATGTATATTAATATTAGATATTAATAGATTTGTGAAAAAAATAGATTTATGGTAATAAGATAAAGATAATCAATATTAGATATTGACGATATCTTGGAAATATTTAATATGTGATATTAAATTAAATGAGGTAAATCAATCAAAGATACTTTCCATATTTTATTAGGAACATGTTTTCTTCCTCCTCAATCTATTAGGAATCTTCTCCCAATCAGTTTTTGGGGGCATAGGGGCGCCACTTTTCTCTATATAAGAGAGGAGTTGGCTAGCTCTTTTGTACATCACAATTCCAAGAGACTAATAGTTCGGTAAAAAAATAGAGAGCTCTTAGAGAGAGATTTGAGATAGAGAAAATATCGGTCTAGCAACCGAGTTTTTCTAGTAGCAATCCAATGGTGGATTCGGGTGGGTTGTTCATGTGGACTAGCGGTAGAGGCGGAATGTTTGGGCGGCTCCGTGCACCACTACTCTCCTTAAACGGTCAAAACGTCGATTTTTTAGATCAAGCAATTTTTTTTACCGTCTAGTACTTATTTGTTTTTTGCTTAAACGAAGTCGATCCTTGTTAAAAGGAAATAAAATTTTAAATTCCACTGCGTTCCCCCGTAGATTTAATAACAAGAACTAGATGTTCAAATCCCCTACGGTTAATCAGAGGTAAATTGACAGGAGGTTGGGGAGAAGCCCTAAGATTAAACTCCACACACTCCGATTCCGAATCGGATTCAAACAATCTGTCAATTGAACTATCAGTGAGAATCACCACACTCATTAACTAAAAATGGAAGAAGGAAGAGTAAAAAAAAAGCCTACTTGTAGATTGAAGATTTGAGAAGAAGAGGAGCAGTCAGCAATCCGGCTTCGACTTCTGGCTTTAATAGCAAAACTGAGGCAACGACCAAATAGACGTGATACGGCGGGGGTTATAAACCCCAAGCTTTACCTAGGGACACGATCCCACTACTCAAACGTCGACGGAAACACCTCGTTTCTTAGGACAGTTTTGACAGAGTCATAACGATAACTCTGCCACGTGGCAGAGCGAGTCCTTAAAAACTCAGGAAACTGGTCTGAACACCACCAGGTCAGATCTGCCCCTATCTCCAGAGCTCGGGCAGATCTAGAGGGCTTATGACGATGGTCGGACTAGCCCTGGCCACGTGTTATCGTTATAATGACAAACTCATAAATAAAGATGGAGAAGTAATAAATATTGAAGGCCAGGAGCCTGATGTCCAACTAAGGAGAGTAGACCTGAACCCCAGGTCGGAGGTCAGCTCGGCCATCCTCTCAATAACACCGCATGATGGCTCGGTAAAGATGGAGGTCAGATAACGCTCCCCAGGTCAGGTATGACTTAAGAAGGCTCGGCCCAGGTCGGTTGTAGCTTTCCTTATCTATTATTTAAGATGGCTCGGTAAGTTCGATATTTTGTACACTTTATTTAATTGAGGTCATATAAACAATTAATATGTCAAACTCTAGTTTATAACGCTCCCTCAGGTCGGGTATGACTTAAGAAGGCTCGGCCCGGGTCGGTTGTAGCTTTCCTTATCTATTATTGATGGTAACAATTACGCGGTCAAGGTCATAAAATGTATATCTCCGGCCGAGGGGCATATATCCGAAACAATTTGCCGCCCCTTATATATATTAAGAAGGCTCGGCCCAGGTCGGTTGTAGCTTTCCTTATCTATTATTTAAGCGCGTTCATAAATCATAAGATTAATATGGGAAGAATCCTGTTAGTTAATGGCTCGAATAGAGTCATTCAAGCGTGTCCATAATATCCCTAAATTAAAGGGATGTATACGTGATAATCCTTAGGGTTTAAGAATCCTATACTTGTCCAACAAGAAAAGGGACGAGAGGTCTCCTATATAAACTACCCTAAGGAACTACGAGAGACTTGATTCCCAAACATACGCATTGGATACGTAGGCAACTTGGGAGAATACCCATGCTCAGTCTAAAATAAACACAAACCCCATCCTTTTTGATCGAATTGATCTTGAATTAGGTTGTTATAGAAGAAATTACGGTCCGGATTATCAACCTGACGATTTCCAGCATCGTCAATAGACTCCTTAACTTTATTGAAGGCGTATATTAATTTGGGGTAAGGTAAGGAGTATGGATATAATGATTTGTGTTGCTTGTGTTTTTGCCTTGTATATGTAACACTTTGAAGAAGGAAGAAGAATAGCAAGGTTTTCGATTTCTTTGATCATTTATCATGATATGAACGGCAAAGGAAATTCGATCTGAACCTTAGCGAAAATGAAGTTAGCATCTCAACGTATATAGTTGTTGCAAAATCAACACCTGAATCTGTTTAGCCAAGTTGTGAATTTCTTACCTTGAAAATACTCTTAAGGAAATTACAAGGCGCGCTTGCAACTCACTAATGCTGTAATGGGTTTGCTCTTTCCCATGGCCCCCACCCCCCACCCAATGTATTTCGGTTTCTTATAAGTAAGTGGTATGCATCCTATGATATATTGGTGATGGAGAGTATATAATGCAGCTGCTTTATTATCTATATCTATATCTATATACTAGTGGGATTTGCCGTGCAAGGCACGGCGATGAACGGCTCTAATAGAAAATTGATACTCTTGATTTTGGGGTGATGAAATACACCATGACAAAGAAATTGGATACACAATTGACAGTATGAAATAGAAAAATGTTACAGGTACCAACTTCTTGAGCAAATTTACAGGTTTAGGGTTCTGGGTACCAAATACACTTACAACATACACTCGAAAGACATAAATTTTCATTACATTAAATTGAAAACGCTTAAGGATGTAGAATAGTGCCTTGGTACAGAAGAACAAAATGGTACATTCTAGGGATACATTCTGGGAAGAGAGTTGTTGGGGGTGGTAACCGAACGGAAAAAGACATTTACAATAAATTGATTACTTTCATATAGGCAATATGATGCGGTGATTGTGATGTCTACTTTTCTTGGCACCATTTGTAATCAATTCACCGCATCATATTGCCTATATCATTCACAAATGCGGCAATATCATTCATGGGAGCCTACTTTTCTTGGCACCATTTGTAATTTGTAAAATCACTCTCATATTTGATGTGTAATTTTATCACATTTTCTTTGCCAGAAGCTATTACAAATGCACTGCCTCTGGGTGTAATGTCCGCAAACATGTTGAACGTGCTACAAGCGACGCAAAAGAAGTCATTACAAGCTACGAGGGCAAACATAATGACGATGTTCCTGCAGCTAAAAACAACAGTCACAATACAGCTTCACAGTTGAAACCGCACAATCCTGTGATTCTCAGCTTTTGACTCGTCGGTGTGGTGCAACAATGGTATATTTGGATTGGTGCAGTGCCACAACGGCGTATTTGGTGAGATGCCACTAAAGACGTCCCTATGAATCAGGGGAAAAAGACTTCCCGATCACAAAATGAAAGATTCCTATGAACTTTCTATAAAAAGTTGGAAAAGATTCATTACCTTTTCAACATTTTGAAGGCGCAGCAACGAGGTGTTCAGATTTTGTCTCTCCATGGAATACACATCCACCACCTGACGTTGTTTGAGTGAAGTCAAGTTTCCAAGCAATGGGCTAAATTTATAAACAACGTGCAATTTTTCTCCTCCGCCTCCTAATCAATTTACAAGATGCATGCAAGGCAACACACAACATACAGATGAGACCTAATCAGTTTACACTGATGCATATAAGGACATATAGCATTACAAGCCTTGCTCAGGACCACCACTCTGCCTCTTAATGCCAAAAAAAAAGTGATACACAGCTCCACATATGAGGGATTATTTCAGATCATGTTACTATGCAATAAAATAAGGGGGGTTCTAAAGGCACCCCCGTTTTTACTTCCGGCACCTATTTTTTGATTATTTTTTCGGATGAAAAAAAGGTCGGTGCCACTAGTGTTCCTTGTTGAACACCAACGTCAGTGTCACTGACGTTGGTGTTCAACAAGAAACACCAGTGGAAAGTCGTGGAATGATGTTTCTAAATTATAACACTTTTATAAAGGGAACGTCGGTGCCACTGGTGTTCCTTGTTGAACACCAACGTTACTATCACTGGTGGATTTTGAATCCTTACAGTCAGATATCCAATTTGCATCACAATATCCTTCCAATACTACTGGATATCTTGTATACTGTATTCTGAGGTTCATTGTATACTTCAAATACCTTAACATCCTGTCAAGGGATATCCAATGATCCTCAATTGGATTACACGTGAACTTACTCAATTTATTCACTGCACAAACCAAGTCTGGTCTTGTACAATTTGTAATGTACATCAGACTACCAATCACTTGTGAGTATTCCAATTTTCTTACAGGTTCAACTCTATTTTTGACTAAGTGTTTACTTAAGTCAAGTGGAGTATTAACAGGACTCTTGTCAAAAGCCTTAAATCTTTTAAGAATAGACTCTACATAGTGAGACTGTGACAACATCAATCCATCAGACGTTTTTGAGATTTTAATCCGAAGTATAACATCAACAACTCCCATATCCTTCATCTCGAAGCTCTTAGTCAACATTCTCTTAGTGTTCACGATGATCTTATGATCACTACCCATGATTAGCATGTCGTCCACATACAAACAAACTATCACATAGGCTTTAGGTGTTGTCTTTATGTAGACACGCTTATCACATTCATTGATTCTAAAGCCATTTGCCATCATTGTTTGGTCAAATTTCAAGTGCCACTGTTTAGGTGCTTGCTTAAACCCATACAGTGATTTCACAAGTTTACACACTTTTTTTTCTTCACCTGGAACCACAAACCATTCAGGTTGTTTCATGTAAATTTCTTCTTCCAACTCACCATTTAAGAAAGCTCTTTTAACATCCATTTGATGGATTTCCAGGTTAAACAGCGCAGAAATGGCAATCAGAATACGTATAGACGTAATTCTCATGACCGGTGAGTATGTATCAAAATAATCTTGGCCTTCTTTTTGTCTGTACCCTTTGGCTACCAACTTGGCCTTGTATTTATCAATAGATCCATCAGCTTTCATTTTCTTCTTGAAAATCCACTTACATCCAAGTGGTTTATCTCCGGGTGGAAGATCAACCAACTCCCAAGTGTGATTTTGTAAGATGGATTCTATTTCACTATTAATAGCCTATTTCCAGAATGGTGCTTCGGGAGTGGAAATAGCCTCAGCAAATGTCCTTGGATCCTCATCTACCATATAGGTAAGGAAATCAGGACCAAAAGACGTTGAAGTCCTTGTCCTTTTACTTCTGTGAAGTTCCTCCGTTTCCTGATGATCATCTGATTCATCATGTGTTATTTCATCAGAAGTTCTCTTAGAACTTGAACCTTCTTTCTCCTTGTCTTTGCAATGAAAGATCTCCTCAATAAATACAGCATTCCTTGACTCAATTATTATATTTACATGAACGTCAAGTATGTCTGATTTATGAACCAGAAACCGATAGGCACTACAATTATTTGCGTAACCAATAAAGATGCAGTCAATTGTTTTTGGCCCGATTTTCACTTGCTTAGGTTTAGGTATTTCTACCTTTGCTAGGTACTCCCACACTTTAAGAATTTTATAGTTAGGTTTGTGACCCTTCCACAATTCATAAGGTGTCTCATCCTTTTCTTGGATGGTATTCGGTTTAAAATGAAGTTTGCCGAGAGGATCGCCTCCCCCCACAAGTTCTGGGGTAAACCCAAACTAGACAACATAGCATTCATCATTTCTTTAAGTGTTCTTTTCTTTCGTTCAACAACACCATTTGACTGTGGCGAATATGGCGCGGTTGTTTGATGAATTATTCCGGATTCCGAACAAAATTCATCAAAAGGTGCATCATATTCTCCACCTCGATCACTACGAATTACTTTAATTCGTTTGCTAAGTTGATTCTCAACTTCATTTTTATAATGCTTAACAGCATCCAAGGCCTCATCTTTACTACGCAATAAATACACGTAATAATATTTTGTGCTATCGTCAATAAAGTTACAAAGTACTTTTTACCGCCTCTGGTTTGTACAAATTTTAAATCAAAAATATCCGTGTGAATTAAATCCAAAGGTTCATTAAATCTTTCAACACTTGGAAACGGTAATTTAGTCATTTTCGCTTCAATACATGTATGGCATTTTTTATTTGCATCAAATTGTAGTTTAGGCAATAAATCCAAGTTCATTAATTTTCGAACAGATTTAAAGTTTGCATGACCTAATCTACAATGCCATAAATTAGAACACTCAAGCAAGTACGCGGAAGTAGTCGCATTCTTATTAGCATCAACAGAGTTCACAGACTTAGGCACTACGACCTTAGGAATTACAGTCATAATATTAAGTTTAAACATACCATCTACACCATAACCCCTCCCAACAAATTGTCCATTCTTACACAAAGTAAATTTTCCAGAATAAAAAATTAACTTAAAACCATTGTTTACAAGAAGAGAACCGGACACCAAATTCCAAATTGTTGCAAATATCCGGAACATGTAGCACGTTGTTCAACGTCAAGTGCTTCCCGGATGTCATCTTCAAAATAATTTTTCCTTGGCATTACACCTTTGAAGTTGCCGAATTGCCCATAAACAACTGTTCACCATCCACTTTTTGGTATTCAGAAAACATTGCTTTGACAGCACAAACATGGCGTGTAGCATCAGTGTCTACAAACAAATCCCCTGGATTTCCAACAGTGTTGCATTCAGATATAACTGCTGACATGTTCATTTCACTAACCACATCTATCACGATCTCAGCAGCATTAATCTGATGGTTGTGCTTTGGCTTTCGGCATTCAGCACTTCTATGCCCCGGCTTGCCACAATTGTAACAATTGCCTTTGAAGCGCTTGTCCTCTTTCTTTTCACTTTTTCCCTTGGAACTTGATGCACCACCGGCATTGAACTTTCGTTTCTTGCCTTTATTTGCACCTGAATTGGTCCCCACCATATATGCTTTGGACTGACCAATGTGCCCACCTCTGTCTAATTGCTTGTTATTTTCCTCAACACGCAATTTCACCACAAGTTTGTTCATAGTTATCTCTTTATTTTTATGCTTTAGATAATTTTTAAAATCCTTCCACGACGGTGGAAGTTTACCAATTATCGCAGCAACTTGGAAAGGTTCATTTAAAACCAATCCTTCTTCATGACATTTCAGAGATAATCACATGCAATTCTTCCATCTGACTTACAACAGTTTTGGAGTCCACCATTTTGTACTCCATAAATCTGTCAACAATATATTTCCTTTTTCCTGCATCCTCTGCCTTGTACTTCATCTCGAGTGCCTGCCATAAATCTTTAGCACTTTTGTACATAGAATAAACACTATACAATGTGTTATCAAGACAGTTAAGGATATAGTTTTTTGCAAAGAAAATTAGAATGCTTCCAAGCATCCAACGCAGTTACAGGATGCTTTGTTATTCTCCCCCTCTTGTATTTCAAGAGGATCCTCGGTTAGCCATTTTGGTAAACAGAGGGTAGTCAGATAGAACATCATTTTTTGGTGCCACCTTTTGAAATTCTATCCGTTGAATTTCTCGGGCTTTTCGTGGTGTGAAGAACTTGTGCCTTGCACCGGTGCAACAACATGATGCACCACATTCATAGGTAAAGCGCTTGTGCCTTCAAACGTTCCTTCCATTTCTATTTAATGACAGAAGATCAACAATTAAAAGTTGCAAAACAAAGTTTGTAGTGCACACTTTCCAACAATGGAGTGTATGTCAATTTTAAAAATTCACGGACCAAATACTCAAGTAAAATGAATGGTTTCACAAATTGCAAGATGTAATGAACAACTTTGATTCTTTAAGTTTTCAGAAACGGGTTAGTAATTACAAAGTATTTTTCAATACAAAACAAGGTAGAAAGTCGTGACAATTTTCGGTAATTTGTAAAAATTATTTTTCTGATCACAACAAGTTGCAGAGTTTTGTTTCTACCATATTAACAGAAAGTTTGCACGATTTTATAAAGCAAGTAGTAGATGCAAACTACAACAATTTTTACAAACCAAATACACAGATTAACGGATACAATTATGTCTGAAGATTGTTAGAAAAATAATAGTAGTGTACATGTTTGTAATTTTTAGAGATGAACAACATGCAATTTGTAGAAACATAAATGTAAAAGATGAACACATAACATGAAGAATCTATATTCATATGTTCATAGTATGCAACACATAGCAACTAAAATGCATAAAGAAAAATGTAAACTCGAAAACTTATTGTGACTGAGGCGAGTTTAGAACTCTGTCCTTAAGACATAATTGCCCCGCCTATGGTGCACACGGTTTATAGCAATACGTCTCCCAAGATACAATAGTCTACATTTCCGGGTTCTTGCACTTGAATGAGGAAAGCAACGAACTGATAGGGCCTTTGATATCTCTGACAATGCAAGTGTTTGAGTGTTTTTTTTCTGGCGAGTAATGGTATGTAAAATGCTGTGTTATTTTCATTCAGGGATGTTCTTTATATAGGCAGAGTGTAGGAGGCAATGAACAGATTTATCTGTTGAAATTCGTAGCAAAAGGAAGGATACAACTGTTCATAAATGACAGTTGAGGCAGTTTATGTTCTGTTAATGAACATACATTTCTGTTCGAACTGATGCCTTCCGAATTGGTGCCTTGCTTCTGTTGGTATTTATTCAGAATTACATGTTGAGCTGGTCCAAAAAATAATGAACAGACATTTCTGTTCGAACTGATGCCTGCATTTCCGAACTGGTGCCTTGTTTCTGTTGGTATTTATTCAGAATTACATGTTGAGCTGGTCCAAAAAATTAATATTGAGCCAAGCCAAGCCCGAGCCAGCCGGATGGCGGCGGCGGCACACGTGAACCAATAAGCATCTCAGTCCCCCCTCCTTCACAAAATTCTCTTGCCCCTTGGGGCTTGCCCTTCTATGAAACTCTCCCACTTATATAGTGAGCAACTTTAGTTTCAATACCTATGTGGGGCAAATGGAACACACTTCTATTATAACACCCACATAAATTACTCTATCTTTAGACATTAATTTCTCATTCACCCGATATCGGAATCGAGTGATTCAAAAGTCTAACATCAACTACTATCTTAGTAGTTTCCAATAATAGTTTTAGCTCCCGGAAATTCATTCCACAAGTCATTTAAATTCGAGCCTAAAGTAGAATGTTCGCCACATACATTTAGACCCGGTTTGAGCTAATTAACCATTAAAGTTCCAACAGTTAATTGTTTGCCCTAACTCAAGGTGACGAGTACGTAAGTGAGTCCCAAAATAAATTGATTATTGACCCTATCCATTTTTCGCTACTTGCTTTCATACTCTAAGATTTATTTTCTTTATTTATTTTTTTATTTTTTTTATTTTTTATTTTTGGTTCTTCCACTTGATGTAGATCTAAAAAGAAAATAATGTTATTGAGAAAAACAGATCTGCACATTTTTTTCCTTTGATATTAGTCTCCTAGAAGGTTTATTTCTCATGACATCATATTCTACCAATATATATGTGTTCTTTTGTTATGTGTCTCACAACATATGTGTAAACACGTAGACCGGGACTTTTGGAGCCTTTAATGGAAATGAAATTATATTTTTTTTTCTCTTAAATTATTAAAGAATCAACAGATAATTTAATGCACATGGAAGGAAAGAAGGGGATAAGATAGTCTTTGGATTAAAGTGTTTTTTCTGCTACCTAGGTTGAAGCTTTCCCTGCCCCGGCCGGCTGGTAGGTACTATTTCGCAAATATCACAACTACATACATTTTATTTTTGTGGTTCACATGCATGGTGGAGACCGGAGAGAGTTAGCTTGGGACATAGAAATAATTGATTGTTTACATTGGTTAGGAGCAAAATTTTGCAATATATAACCAGTTGAAATCTCAGTGACGCTCATGAACGATTTTTGCGATCAGGGCACTGACATGGGCATATCTAATGCCACGCTCTAAGAGAAGAGAGCAATGACTGAAATAATTTGCAAAGTTCGCTACGCCGCTGGGAGGGGCGGTTTACTCAAAAAGGATTGCCTTTTCGGCTGCATTTAAAGCTCTAGGTTTAGGCGTAAGAATAGCTATGGATTTGCGTTTTTTGTTAGGGTCGTTCTTATGGACATGGGTAGGTAGTTTAGACATCTACGGTGGTGGTGGTGGCATCAACAACAACAACAAAACAATCAATACACAATTAAACCCATCCTCCGGTTTTATTTCCCGCATTCCACTTCTCTCTTCTTTATAATTTTTTTCTTGCTATCTTACAAAAAAATCCACAATTGAATTCTTCTATCCTTCGTTTGTGGCTCGCAGCCTCTGTGTTCGGGTAAGATTTTTTATTTTTTATTTTTAAATTGAAATATTTCAATAAAACATCGTGATGAACCATAAATGAGGCATCTATCATTTAAAAGACATAAAATGTAGCATAGGATTGTAGGAAAAGCCATTTACTATTTCAGTACTTTTTTTTTTTCCTTTCCATATTATCATATAAGACCAAAAGAATTATAATTTGCTGTATATTTTGTTAATTAAATTAATAACAATTGAAGTACTTTTTGTATTTTTTTTCCTATTTCGTTTCTTAAGTAGTATTCGATACATCGTTGATATTCTGATGAATGATTTTATTGATTTATAACGTTGTTCTAGTTTTTTATTTATAAATTTATAATTTATATTGTTTGCTCAATTGTGTTTGAGTGACAAGTTTAATCGGGAAGTTCACGAAATTTTTGATAGAGTTAGCCATTGTTTTTTCTTGGAAACTAGTACTCTATACATATACAATTATCTTAAATTCGCCCTAATCTTTTCTTTAAAAGGGTCCTTGTTTAATCTTGCCCCGGACCTACTAAATGTCATGAACGGCCTTGATGTCGATCTCCTAGTGCAAGAACACTTGCAATATTGTTTTTAGCATATTTGTATATTAATATAAGGTTAAAAGTTGTGTAGGACTGTTTTTAATCTAAAATGAGGAAAAAGTACAAGAAAAAAAGATAGTGGTTGAGAAGGACAAAAACGCGCCCGTTACTACACGTGTTACTACATGTTGCTACAACCACATATAGTAACACATGTAGTAACATGCGCGTTTTTGTCTTTTTCAACCATTATTTTTTTTTTCTTGTCATTTTTTCCCATTTTGTATCTTATTTTGTCCTTCTGGCCTCTGGTCCTTCAAATACAAATTTTATGTATTTTGTTTCTAGGAAGAAAAAAACACGCACCTGACTGTTTTTTTTGTTTTTCTTTTTTCACACTTATTTTCAAACACTGATATCTTTTGATCTAGATTTTCAAACGTGACGAAAATTTCATCGTGTTTTTTATTTTTTCATTCTCTTCGTTTTGAGACTTGGTTCGATGTCATTACATCGTTTTTCGTGAGATTCAGTGTCGAAATTTACTTAGTGAATCTCGTCAGTGAATCCCGAAAAACAGTGAATTTCGGCGAATAGTGAATTTCGATAGTAGATTTTCGAAAATTATGTCGTAATATGGTGTATGTGGCCTCAAAATAAATAGAATGAAAAACATAGATAATTTGGTGAAATTTTTTTCAAGTTAGGAATGGTAGATTGAGCGATATAAGTGTTCAAAAATAATGAAATAAGAAAGTATGTTGTTTTTTTTTTTAATTTCTTTTTGTCTCTGGGAAAGTTTTAAATATTCACTAATTTAGAAATGCACTCCATCTAATTCTCCCAAAAAATAATAATAATTTGTATTCTACAAAATCTAAATATATAATTTAATACATCATCATCTCTAGGAAGTATAATTTGGAGTATATCTAGTAAAGAATCCTAAGGACATACAGTATAGATCTTTAGCATGTATGGTATAGATGATATTGTGGATGATGTTGTGGAGATAAATGTAGTGGATGTAGCAGTACCCTTTGTCATAAGGGATTTTTTCGGTAGATTAAAACCATCCCTAAAACCCTACCTTGAAAGTAACGTAATATCCTTTTCAAATTTTTTATTCATTAATTAATTAATTCTCTTATCATATATACTTTCCTTTTAACTACTTCCATAAAAATCATTCATATAATTTTTTTGAAAAAAAAAAAAATCATTCATATAATTAAACAACACAATCTGTAAACTTCCAAATTAAAAAAAAAAAAAATTTATTTAAGAAACTGTATAATTCCTCAAAAAAAAAAAAAAAAAAAAGGAAATACAATTTAAGGAGCATTTAATTATTCCCATAATTTTCGTTCTTACCTTAACGGGGCACTTGAGCAGCAAGAAATACAATTATATATATTTCTTGAAGATCGAGAGAGCTGCAGTATTCTTTTATTAATAGATAGATGAAAGCAAAGAGCTTAATTAAGAGACATTAGAATTTATTAGATACTTCAACTTTTTTTCTAAAAATTCCAATGTTTTCTCTTAAAACGATGCTTCTTAACATCCAAATTCTCCTCTTTTTCTTGTTTACTTTTCATACAGAAGCCTTATCCTTCAATGTCACTAGTTTACCCTATCAACACCCTAACCCTGAATCTGTGGCTCTGGATGTTCAAAGGTATATATGTCGATCTTTATTTTTTTATTTTTTTTTTTATTTTACAAATTTTGTAATCAAGAACGTATATACGCATGCAATTTCATCTGGGTTCTGCAAATTTGTGTCAGAACATTCATAATATATATAGGATATAATTATTGATTTTAGAGTTTTTCCACATGGGTTTCTTATGAATGTCATAAATAATGATTCTAATGGTTTTTCTTTATTATTTTTGGAAATTTTCTTGTTGTGTGTTTTGCACGGTAGGAAAACTAGGTCATGCATGTGTATGTGAAAGATAATAGGTTTAAGGGGTGATTTATTTTTTTCCTAATGCCTTTACATGCGGAAACATGATTAAAGGAGACATCTGATAAGAAACACACAATTTAATTAATACAAACGCTGTGGGATCAGATGTTTTCACATATGTTGTCTTTGTATGTGAGAGACACTACACCTAAAAATCGTCTGGTTGTTGGTTTTTTTTTTTTAAAATTTTTTTTTTTTTTTTTTTTTTTGCGTGATAGAAATATAATTATGTAAGGTGGCCTAATATTTGCATGTAACTTTTTAGCCTTCCATTCCATGACATCAAGGTTTTGCCTTTAATTTTCGTGTTTCTATTCTCTCTTTTGCACATTCATAATTTTTTTTTTTGACTCATTTTTCAATCTTTTTTTACTCTTTATTATTTTGGATCACCTGTTCTTTAGAAAATTCTGATGTGTACTTGTCACAATACCAAAATTCTAAATTACAGCTATAGAATTACTTGTACATTTATTTAAACGGTTAACATAATAGTCTAGGATTTTTATATTTTGGAAGGAAAAAGTGTAGTATTTTTGAATGTAATTTCTTAAATACACCAAATTATTGTAGGGCTTGTAAGTATATTTCAGGGTATGCACCAGTCACCCAAAAAAACATAATTTTCCCTCTTTTTCTTGAATTTATGAAACCATTTAAGTCATGATCATTATATATAATATACTCTTTCATTTAAATAGTAACTAATAGATAAATGTCACAGTCATCGTGACATGTACAGCACCTAAGACTCAATATTTAAAAAGTGATTTATTAATTGATTTTTTTGCCTTTTATATTTTCAGACTTATATTGTATTAGATGTGACCCACGTGTATTAATTGATTTTTTTTTGCCTTTGATTTCTTTAACCACAGGAGGGTGAATGCATCCATAACAAGAAGACAAATGTTTTCCACCACAATAAAAGATCAAGGTGGTCCATCTCAATGTCTGACCGGAAACCCGATCGACGACTGCTGGAAATGCGACCCGAATTGGGCCAACAACCGGCAACATTTAGCCGATTGCGCGATCGGGTTCGGCCAAGGTGCCCTAGGTGGAAAGGGCGGTCAATTTTACGTCGTCTCAGACTCGTCTGACAACGACATGGTCAACCCAACTCCGGGCACACTCCGTCACGCCGTCATACAAGATGTACCGTTATGGATCGTGTTTGCAGCCAGCATGCAAATCACGCTAAAACACGAGCTAATCATGAATAGTTTTAAAACAATTGATGGCCGGGGTGCAAATATCGAAATTACAGGAGGCGGTTGTATAACGGTCAATGACATAACAAACGTGATTATTCACAACATCCATATTCACGATTGCGTCCCTACAGGGAATGTTGATATACGGTCGAGTCCATCATATCAAGGACACAGAGGTAGATCCGACGGTGACGGGATAACGATATATTCATCAAGGAATATCTGGATCGATCATTGCTCGTTATCTCATTGTACCGATGGACTAATCGATGCAACTATGGGCTCCACCGCGATTACTATTTCAAATAACTATTTCACTCATCATGATAAGGTTATGCTACTTGGCCATGAAGATACATATCTCCCTGATTCTGGCATGCAGGTAATTAGTCATAAACATAATCATTAATAATTTCTACTGTGTTTAATTTACAGTGGCATAGATCCCGATTTATTTATTTTTACTGTTTCGTTTTTTGTTTTTTTTTGTTTTTTTACGAGAATGACTTAAGATTATTTTTATGAATAGGTGACAGTTGCATTTAATCGCTTTGGAGAAGGATTAGTGCAGAGAATGCCAAGGTGTAGAAGAGGGTATTTTCATGTGGTTAATAATGATTATACACAATGGGAAATGTATGCTGTTGGCGGCAGTGCAAGTCCCACTATTAATAGTCAAGGAAATCGTTATATTGCTCCTGCTGACCCTAATTCCAAAGAGGTAATTAATTAATTAACTTTATTATTTCTTACCCTAATTATAACATTAATTAATTATTGATCATGCATGTCATTTTAATTAGTACTAATAATTTAATAACTTTATTTATTCTATGGTTTTGTTTGTTGGTAGCTTTTTTGTCCGATGATTTTGTTTTTGGAAAATATTTAATGGCCATATATTTGTGTTTAAAAAAAATTAATGTCGTTGTCTATTTATTAAGTGATGGGACCCAATCGCGTTACATTGCAATTTGAATCAATATGTCTCACATCATTAACAATAGTACGAAAATATGTTGTGTATATTGTGTTGGTCCAAAAATTTGAATCAATATGTCTGATCACTCAGTTTAATTAACTCTTTTACTTTTTAGTAGTAATTGTATGTTAAAACTAAACATTGATTTTATTGAACGAGAAAGATTATATTACTTTTAAGAAAATTATGTAATAAATTATTATGTTAATAATTTATTTATTTATTTTATATAGTGAAGTCTGTTTTTACTTGTCATTGAACGGGTGTAAACATGTACAGGTGACAAAGCGAATAGATACAGACGAGAGAGAATGGAGGGGATGGAACTGGAGGACGGACGGGGACATTTTGGTAAATGGAGCATTCTTTGTGGCTTCTGGTGAGGTGGGCCTCTCTACCCAATATGCCAAGGCCTACAGTTTCGAGCCCAAGTCCGCCGCCCTAATCGACCAACTCACTTCCTTCGCCGGTTGCTTTGGCGTGCCCATGTACGCACTCTATGGGACCTCTTTCTCTCTCTTTCTTAAAAAAAAAAAGTAATGATTGGGACACACAGTTGTGTTACGACGAGTAATACAACGATAATCTACAATTCATGATCTACAGTGATGTAGATTAACGTTGTGTCAGTCGTTGTGCTCGTATCATTACTCAATTATAAAAATTAGAAGTGTATGTGTTCCTTGAATTGCAATTTTTTTTAATCCAATCTCTAATTATTATGGTACAGAGACAGTGGTGGTGGTGGTGGTGGATCCTCGCCCGGCGATGGCACAGGAAGAGCCAATCCGCCTCCGGTAGGATACAGTGGAGGAACCAATCCGCCTCCGGTAGGAGCCAATGCACCTCCGGTAGGAGCAAATGCGCCTCCGATAGGATACAGTGGAGGAGCCAATCCGCCTCCGGCAGGATACGGTGGAGGAGCCAACGCACCTCCGGCAAGATGCGGTGGATGCGGTGGAGGAGCCTACGTGCCTCCGGTAGGATATGGTGGAGGAGCCCACGCGCCTCCGACAGGATACGGTGGAGACAACGACGGTTATGGAATGATATATAGTAGCGGTGCTTCACCACCTACACTATCATCTCCTAAAGCCACCATCTTTTTGTCTAATGTAGTAATTTTGATATTCTTACACTTAGGCACCACAAACCATGGTGCTCTACTACCATAGTTACATATATATATATATATGACTACATATATATAATGGGGGATAGAAAAGAAAAGGAAAAAAAAATTATAAAAAAAAGGTGAGTGAAAACAGAAAAAAAAAATGCACCTCCAGATTCGGGTTTTTTGTTTTTTTGTTTGTTTTTTTTTTTGATGGGCGCCATGGATTCTTGCTCAAAGGGTTAATCGAATTTTCAATTTATTCTCTCTTCATTTATATTTTTCTTTGTGGGCCAATGATTTCAACACCTCAACACTGTTTGATATCTACCATATTTTTTTTCTTTTTTTCGGAAGTGATTATTTTATTACTATCCTCCAAAGGGGGCAAAAATTGGACACTATTTTGAGAAATGTATCATCAAAACAGAAAGCATTAAAAAAACACATATATTTAGTCTATTTGCCAAGCAAATCTTAAGTTACTGATATCATACAATGTTTATTATGATCAATCGCTTACTATTGTACTAAACCAATTTATGTTAGAAAAGAAGTTATTATATGCTGCTATATTTTCTTAAATCACTTTTAACAATGTTGTTTTTATAAGTCAACCTTGATTATCTTAATAAATGGTCTTATATAATATGACTGATATGTGTCAATATTATCGTTCCAACAAAGTGTATACGACCCGGTTTTTCTGTGTGCTCTAGCTACTTATATGAAGAAGTCTTTATGCATATGATCTTCTTCAGGTTGCAAGTGTAAGAGTATCCACAATGGTGGGTTTAACAAAAGGTTATAAAGCTTTAGAATATGTTTATATCCATTGGAGTAATGGTAGCTAAGCAAATATTTTAGGAAATTGAAATAGACGTTTTAAAGACCAAATCTTTGCTCAACTCTCCTATTTAGCATATATTTATTGACGCAACATGTCGGTGTTGCAATTACCATGAACAGATGGTAAGTGAACAGATGGTGAGTAATATTGAACGAAGTTGTTTTTGGCCCGCGAAAGTCCATGGAATTCAATCGAAATAGACACTTCAATATGCACCATGAAACATCACAAACTAATCTAAAATTATTGTAATTAGAATAACATAATATTTCTCATAGATTTCACAATTGAGTACATCGAGTATTTATAGCCATCGAGTATCTTGGCCTACAAGTATTAAATGTAAAATATAAAATACAATATATTTGTTCGGTATTGAATATATCCTCAACACGCTCCCGCAATCCCGTGGAAAGAGAGTGAACACGGAGATTGGCCTTGAGAGTGTCAAACCGCGGACGAGGGAGCGGTTTCGTAAGCAAATCCGCTAGTTGATCCTTCGAACTGAGGAATGAGATGGAAAGGCGTTTGGACGCCACAAGTTCACAAACATGATGAAAGTTAATCTCGATGTGCTTTGTGCGAGCATGGAAGACGGGATTATGGGCAAGATAAGTGGCCCTAATATTGTCGCACCATAATGGAGGAGGTTGAGGCAGGGGAATATGCATCTCGGCAAGGAGGCTACATAGCCATTGGACTTCAGCCGCGGTGTTGGAGTGTCTTATATTCGGCCTCATTACTACTTTTGGAGACAGGGAGGTGCTGTTTAGAACGCCAACTGATAAGATTATGTCCAAGAAAAATGCAATAAGAACCATAGAACGGCGATTATCCGTATCAGCAGCCCAATCAGAATCAGAATAGCAGTGAGGGTGAGAGGAGAACGCCGGGAGAGAAAGAGGCCATCTGAGGTCGTGTGTTTGAGATACCGTAAAATCCGTTTGACCGCAAGCCAATGGTCATCAGAGGGAGCATGCATAAATTTACTTACTTTATGAACAGCAAATGCAATATCGGGTCGTGTGAAGCTAAGGTACTGAAGACCGCCAACCACAGTCCGATACAAGAAGGGATCGGCAAAGAGAGAATCTGAGGTGGTAGTGAGTCGAGCAGAGGCCGACATAAGGGTAGGACATGGCTTGGCTTTGTCCATGCCAGCACCCTGAAGCAACCGGAGAATATACTTTCGCTGAGTTAAATAGAGACCATCATCTGTAGAGAGGGCTCCCACGCCCAGAAAATATGATAGAGAACCAAGATCTTTAACAGAGATCTGAGAGCCCAAATAAGAGATAACCTGTGCAATAATAGAAGCCGAAGTACCTGTAATAATCACATCATCAACATAGATAAGAATATAGACATGATCACCAGCACGAGAGTAGATATATAGAGATGTGTCTGCCTTGGAGGTAGTGAACCCGAACCGAGTGAGGACTTTTGTGAAGCGGGAGAACCAGGCACGAGGAGCCTGATAGAGACCATAGAGACTACGTGTGAGGTGGCAAACATAGTTTGGATAATAAGGATGCACAAACCCTTGTGGTTGCTGCATATAGACAGGTTCAGTGAGATGACTGCAAAGAAAGGCATTCTGGATATCAACCTGTCGAATGGACCAACCCTGAGAAACAACCAAAGCAAGAAGAAGCCGAATCGTGACCGGTTTAACAACCGGACTGAATGTATCAGTGAAATCAACACCTTGAGCTTGGTGGTAACCTTTTGCAATGAGCCGAGCCTTGTGCCACTCGAAACGACCATCCGCGTGATGCTTGGTATGATACACCCATTTATTACCTTCAACATTCATATGAGACTGAGAAGGAACAAGATCCCAAGTGTTAGTACGCAACAGAGCATTAATCTCCTCTCTCATTGCATTACACCAAGTTTGGTGTTTGGAGGCTTCGGTGTAGGTAGTGGGATAGGTATTGGATTATGTGGTGAGGAGAGCACGAGGTAGGGGATAGCGAATAAAACCCTCCATTTGTTTGGGCATGAGAGAGTTTGTTTTGGTATGAGTCACCATAGGGTGAAGGGGTGGCTGGGAGGACTTAATTGCTTGGCTTGGAATTGGCTTGGGTTGGGCTCGGCTGGAGATAGATAATGGCGGGGAGGGGGAGTTGGCAATAGGAGAGGGAGGGGTTGATGGGGCAGCATGGGATTGCAAGGTAGGTGCAGAGGCAACAGTTAGAGAGGAAGGTAAAGGGACGATTACATTGTCCGAGAGTAAGGGTGGGTTGGACGAGGTGTAAGGGAATAAACTTTTGTCAAAGACAACATGACGAGAGATGTAAACACGGCTAGTAGATAGGTCGAGGCATTTATAGCTGTGATGTGACGGACTATACCCGAGGAAAATGCAAGACTTGGATCGAAAATCCGTCTTGTGACGATTGTAAGGGCGAAGGTAGGGCCAATGCGCACAACCGAAGACACGTAAGAAGGAATACCCGGGGAAGCATCCATGGACCAATTCGTAGGGTGATTAATTGTTAAGGGCACGAGTGGGAGGTGATTGATAATGTAGGTGGCAGTGGTAAATCCATCTTCCCAATATGAGAGGGGTAAGTGAGATTGAGCTAAGAGTGAGAGACCGACTTCGACAATTTGGCGGTGACATCGTTCAACGGTGCCCGCTTGTTCGTGAGTGTAAGGGCACGAGAGGCGGGGAGTGATGCCTAGAGAGGTAAGGTAATGAGTGAGGTGTCTATATTCACCACCCCAGTCGGTTTGTAGGGCCTTTAATTTTGTGTTAAATTGTCGCTCAGTCATGGTTAAGAAATTATGAAAAGTAGATTCGACATCAGATTTACATTTTAATGGAAACAGCCACAAATTTCGTAAAATCATCAAGGAAACTAACATAATAGCGAGAACCATAAATCGAGGTTTCAGTATATGGACCCAAACATCCGAATAAATTAAATCCAACGATGCAGAAGAAGTAAAATCAGAAACATAAAGTGGTTGACGATGACTTTTAGCTAATTGACACGGTGCACACACATTAGAGGGTGATTTATTGGAAAAGGAAATAGCGGATTGGCCTATTAATGCCAGACGCAACACAGGAAACGAGCAATGTCCAAGTCGTTGGTTCCAAGTTGTGGTAGAGACGGTGGAAGAAGCTAGAGCATGAACGGGAGTACGGTTGAAAGAAAAATGATAGAGGCCATCCTTGACATAACCTCTGTGATTGACATGGCCCGAGTAATCCTTCACAAGAAAGTTGTGAAATTCAAAGAATATGGCGGCATTATCATTGGCAAATTTACATTCAGATAATAAATTGCGCGTAAGTGAAAGGGAAACCAAAACATTATTAAGAATATATGTGTGTGTCGGGGAAGTAAGGGAAGAGGAGCCAAGGTGAGAAATTTGTAAACCTGTACCATCACCAACGTGGACATTTTCCAGACCTTCATACGGCTCATAGGACAAGTTGAGATTCTGGAAGTCGTTGGTAATGTGATGGGAAGCACTTGTATCAGCTATCCAATTGGAGGGGGTGGGTAGTACCGCTGGGAGTAATAAGCATGTGGTGGTAGGGGAGGGGGTGGGGATTGACGAGGGATGGGTGGGGGAGGAGGGTTGGGTGGTGTATACCTATAGTAGAAATTTTGAGCGGTGTGTCTGATATGGGAGCAAATTTTGTTGGAGTTTTTAGCTAGAATTGAGTTTTGGAACAAGTGGCGAAACTCGATTTTGATATTGTTACGGAATGAATTTCCAGAAGCTAAAAATAGTTTTGGAAAATACTAAGATAGTAGTTGATGTTACGCTTTTGAATCACTCGATTCCGATATCGGGTGAATGAGAAATTAATGCCTAAATGTAGAGTAAAATGTGTGGAGTGTTAATGAATAATGTGTATTCATTTGTCCCACACAGGTAATGAGACTCAAGTGGAATCACTACTTAAGAAGTAGTGTGGCATTTAGAGGTAAGCCCCAAGGGGCAAGAGAATTTTGTGAGGAAGGGAGGACGTAGATGCTTGTTGGTTCACACGTGCGCGCCGCCGTCCGGCCGGCCGGCTCGGTTCGGGCTCGGGCTTGTGGCTTGGCTCGGCACAAGTATTAATTTTTTGGGCCAGCTCAACGTGTGGATTTCAGAATCAAACAGAAACGAAGCTGTTCGAAGTTCAGACCGAACTGAAGCAACAGGAAGTGCATGTTCGAAAATAGGCATCAATTCAACCAATAACTTCCAATTTTCAAAGGGTGCTACTCTACACTTTTTATGCCTATAAAAGAAACAATTCTGAATGAAAAGAGAGATACAAAATTTCACTTTTCAAAGCCAAAACTCAGCACAAATATTTTTCAGCATTCATCATTCAAGTTAAGAGATAACGAGGCCATATCAGTTCGCCAACTTTCCTCATTCAAGTGCCAGAATCCGGAAAGGTATTGATTGTTGTATCTTGGGAGACTTTTTGCCATTATCCGTGGGCATGTAATCGGGGCAATAAAGTCTTAAGGACAGCGTTCTACGCGCCTCAATCACCAATAAGTTTTCGCATTTACTATTGCTTTCAGTCATTCGTTTCGATGTGCATATATGTTTGTTTTATACATATGTAAATGAATAAAATTTCCTGCAAAGTGTTTATTCGTTTCTGTTATTCAATTTTGCCTGCTCTTTTGGAAAGTTTCTATAAACAATAAAACCAAATTACTATAAACGAAAAAACAGACTACTATTTTTCCTACAATCTTAAGACTTTATTTTTGTTTCCGGTGTGAAAACTTTGATTCGTGTGTAATCTGTTAAAGTTGCATGTTCTTCTGTACACGTTTGAACACTTAATTGCATCTGCAATTCTGAAAAATTAACATCGGAAAAGTTCATAGTAACAGAAACGTTTTTTTACACTTTTTCAGAAAATTGACACGACTAATTGCATAGTTTTCACGTCCAAAATACTTTGTAATTACTACATTTTTTATGAAACCTCAAAGAATAAAAGTTGTTTCTAAGGTGTTGTAGATTACAAAACCGTTTGTATTATTTGTTAAAAGTGTTCGTGAATTTTTTAATTCCGTTTGAAGACACTGTTGTTAAAATTAAAAGTTTGTGTTAAGAACTTGATTGTTGATCTTCTGTTTGTGAAACAGAAATGGAAGGAGCATTGAATTCAGCCAGTCCATTTACAATGGTGGTGTCAGATTGCAACACGGTTGGAAATCCCCGAGAATGGTTCGTAGACACAGGGGCTACACGCCATGTTTGTGCTATAAAAGCCATGTTTTCCGACTATCAAGTAGTTGAAGGGGAAAAATTATTCATGGGAAATTCAGCCACTTCAAAAGTTGAAGGCCAAGGAAAATTTGTCTTGAAAATGACTTCAGGCAAACTTTTGACTCTGAATAATGTGTTGCATGTGCCTGACATTCGAAAAAATTTGGTGTCCGGTGCATTACTTGTTAGTAATGGTTTTAAACTTTCCTTTGAATCTGGCAAATTTTCTTTATGTAAAAATGGACAATTTGTGGGAAGGGGCTATATGGTTGATTGCATGTTTAAATTAAACATTATGGTTGTTGTACCTAAGGCCGTAGTGCCAAAAACTGCAAACTTTACTTCTTCTTATTTGGTTGAGTCTTCATCTTTATGGCATTGTAGATTAATTAATGAATTTGGAATTGTTGCCTAAACTTCAATTTGATGATAAAAAATGCCATACGTGTATTGAAGCGAAAATGACAAAGTTACCGTTTCCAAGTGTTGAACGTTTTAACGAACTTTTAGATTTAATTCACATGGATATTTGTGATTTAAAATTTGTGCAAACCAGAGGCGGTAAAAAAATACTTTGTGACTTTTATCGACGATAGCACAAAATATTGTTATGTGTATTTATTGCGTAGTAAAGATGAGGCTCTTGATGCTTTTAAGCATTACAAGAATGAAGTTGGGAATCAACTTAGCAAACGGATCAAAGTGATTCGTAATGATAGAGGTGGAGAATATGATGCACCTTTTGATGAATTTTGTTCAAAATTCGGAATTATTCATCAAACGACTGCACCATATTCACCACAATCCAATGGTGTTGCTGAACGTAAAAATAGAACACTTAAGGAAATGATGAATGCTATGTTGATTAGTTCGGGTTTAACCCAGAACATGTGGGGGGAGGCGATCCTCTCGGTGAACTTCATCTTGAATCGTATACCATCCAAGAAAAGGGATGAGACGCCTTATGAATTGTGGAAGGGTCACAAACCTAACTACAAAATTCTAAAAGTGTGGGGGTGTTTAGCAAAGGTAGAAATACCAAAACCTAAACAAGTAAAAATTGGGCCTAAAACAATTGATTGCATCTTTATTGGCTACGCGAATAATAGTAGTGCCTATCGGTTTCTGCTTCATAAATCAGACATTCTTGATGTTCATGTAAATACTATAATTGAGTCAAGGAATGCTGTATTTATTGAGGAGATCTTTCCTTGCAAAGACAAGGAAAATGAAGGTTCAAGTTCTAAGAGAACTTTTGATGAAATAACACATGATGATTCAAATGATCATCAGGAAACGGAGGAACTTCGCAGAAGTAAAAGGACAAGGACTTCAACGTCTTTTGGTCCTGATTTCCTTACCTATATGGTAGAGGATGATCCAAGGACATTTGCTGAGGCTATGTCCACTCCAGAAGCGCCATTCTGGAAGGAGGCTATTAAAAGTGAAATAGAATCCATTATGCAAAATCATACTTAGGAGTTGGTTAATCTTCCACCGGGAGATAAACCACTTGGATGTAAGTGGATTTTCAAGAAGAAAATGAAACCTGATGGATCTATTGAAAAATATAAGGCCAGGTTAGTAGACAAAGGATGCAGACAAAATGAAGGCCAAGATTTCTTTGACATATACTCACCAGTTACGAGGATAACGTCTATACGTATCCTAATTGCCATTGTTGCGCTGTTTAACATGGAAATCCATCAAATGGATGTTAAAACAGCTTTCTTAAATGGTGAGTTGGAGGAAGAAATTTATATGGAACAACCTAAAGGGTTTTTGGTTCCAGGTCAAGAAAAGAAAGTGTGCAAACTTGTGAAATCACTGTATATGCTGAAGCAAGCACCAAAACAGTGGCATTTGAAATTTGACCAATTGATGATGGCAAATGGCTTTAGAATCAATGAATGTAATAAGTGTGTCTACATAAAGACAACACCTAAAGCTTATGTGATAGTATGTTTGTATGTGGATGACATGCTAATCATGGGTAGTGATCATGATATAATTGTGAACACTAAAAGAATGTTGACTAAAAACTTCGAGATGAAGGATATGGGAGTTGCTGATGTTATTCTTGGAATTAAAATCTCAAAACGTCTGATGGACTGATGTTGTCACAGGCTCATTATGTAGAGTCTGTTCTTAAAAGGTTTAATGCTTTTGACAAGAGTTCTGTGAAAACTCCAATTGACATTAGTAAACACTTAGTCAAGAATATAAGCGAACCTGTGAGGCAATTGGAATACTTACAAGTGATTGGAAGTCTGATGTACATTACAACTTGTATAAGACCAGACTTGGCTTGTGCAGTGAATAAATTAAGTAGGTTTATGAGTAATCCAAGTGAGGATCATTGGGTAGCCCTTGACTGGATGTTAAGGTATTTGAAATTTACAATGGACCTCGGAATACAGTATACAAGATATCCAACAGTTTTGGAAGGATACTGTGATGCTAACTGGATATCTGACTATAAGGATTCAAAATCCACCAGTGGATACATATTCACTATTGGTGGTGGTGCAGTGTCCTGGAAATCAACAAAACAAACATGCATAGCTCGATCCACTATGGAATCTGAGTTTATTGCATTGGATAAAGCTGGAGAAGAGGCAGAGTGGCTTAGGAATTTCTTAGAAGATATTCCTTGTTGGCCAAAGCCAATTCCTCCTTTTGGCATACATTATGATAGTATGTCTGCTATATGACGTGCACAAAGTTGTATGTATAATGGTAAGTCACGACATATACGTCGTAGACATAATACCATTAAGCAATTGATCTCTAATGGCATGATTTCCATTGATTATATAAAATCAAAGGAGAATCTTGTGGATCCGCTGACAAAAGGTTTATAGATCAGATGTCAATCTTGACAAATGGAATGAGACTTAAGCCTATTACGCATGTTCCCTTATAATGGTAACGCAACCATAGTGACTGGAGATCCCAAGATCATGGTTCAAAATGGACAACTAAGTTACGAGGGACAGTTAGCACTTACCCATTCCGTTAGAACAAAAGTGCTGTCTGCTGAAGGGTTCAGGTTAAGCATAAATATTTTAATGATTCCTATATCTTGGTAAAGCCAAGTGGAGTATTGCAGAGTACTCTTTATAGGAGGTCACCTATGTAAGTGGAAGTGGGGCCGCTTCTGTGAGAATTTGAGGGCTGAATTCTCTAACACACTTTCTAAAACCAAGGTGTTCCAGGGCCAAAATAGACACAACCATGAGAACTTAGAGAAGGCCATGGGGTCTATTGTGTTGATATCATTGTCTAGGCATGCACCAAAGCCTGAGCAGTTCAAGACCTAGTTCACTGCTTAGTCGAGTATGTCTGATGGTATTCTACTAAGGAAGGTTCAAGGCAACAAACCACCTCGCCCGATGCAATAGAGCTCCGTTTGTTATCTCTATAGAGTCTGCATAGCATATGCATTATTTTTCATTCATGTGGGGGATTTTTGGAGTTTTTAGCTAGAATTGAGTTTTGGAACAAGTGGCGAATAGTCCACTTTAGAGTCGATTTTGATATTGTTACAGAATGAATTTCTGGAAGCTAAAAACAGTTTTGGAAACTGCTAAGATAGTAGTTGATGTTAGGCTTTTGAATCACTCGATTCCGATATCGGGTGAATGAGAAATTAATGCCTAAAGGTAGAGTAAAATATGTGGAGTGTTAATGAATAATGTGTATTCATTTGTCCCACACAGGTAATGAGACTCAAGTGGAATCACTACTTAAGGTGTAGTGTGGCACTTAGAGGTAAGCCCCAAGGGGCAAGAGAATTTTGTGAAGGAGGGAAGACATAGATGCTTGTTGGTTCACACGCGCGCGCCGCCGCCGCCGTCCGGCCGGCTCGGCTCGGTTTGGTTCGGGCTCAGGCTTGTGGCTTGGCTCGGCTCAAGTATTAATTTTTTGGGCCAGCTCAACGTGTGGATTTCAGAATCAAACTGAAATGAACCTATTCGAAGTTCAGACCGAACTGAAGCAACATGAAGTGCCTGTTCGAAAAGCATCAATTCAACCAATAACTTCCCTAAACTTCCAATTTTCAAAGGGTGCTACTTTACAATTTTTATGCCTATAAAAGAAACAATTCTGAATGAAAAGAGAGATACAAAAATTCACTTTTCAAAGCCAAAACTCTGTACAAATATTTTTCAGCATTCATCATTCAAGTTAAGAGATAACGAGGCCATATCAGTTCGCCGACTTTCCTCACTCAAGTGCCAGAATCTGGAATGGTATTGATTGTTATATCTTGGGAGACTTGTTGCCATTATCCGTGGGCATGTAATCGGGGCAATAAAGTCTTAAGGATAGCGTTCTACGCGCCTCAATCACCAATAAGTTTTCGCATTTACTATTGCTTTCAGTCGTTCGTTTCTATGTTCATATATGTTTGTTTTATGCATATGTATATGAATAAAATTTCCTGCAAAGTGTTTATTTGTTTCTGTTATTCAATTTTGCCTACTCTTTTGGAAAGTTTCTATAAACAATAAAACCAAATTACTATAAACAAAAAAACAGACTACTATTTTTCCTACAAATTTGACAAGTAGAAGAGCCATCACCGGAGTATTGAGGTCGGGGACAGCCACGGCCACAACCATGCCCCCGACCTAGATAATTATTCGAACCTCGCTCATGGTAGCCATAATTATTTGGTTGCTGGACGGAAGAGGTAGCGGCATTAGCTGTTGGTGTAGACGAGTTGGACGGCGTCGTATTTGGAACCACAGGTCGGTGATGCAAAATACGAGATTCAACCGTGAGAAATTGCACATAAACCTTATCCACGTTTAGGTTAGAATGAGCATCGAGAGTAATTACCAATGAATCATAATCGGAGGGAAGACCTGCCAAGACATAAGCAATAAAATCCTCGTCGTTAATGGGTGACCTGCAAGGGCGAGTTCATCGGCAATTTTCTTGAGTTTAAAGTTGTAGTCTGCGGTGGAAAGCTCCTGCTTTCGAGTTGAGTCCAACTTTGTATGAAGTTGGATGAGTTTTAAGCGACTGACCAAGGCAAAGGAAGTTTGTAACGCCGTCCAGATTTCCCCTGAGGTGGTGGCGGTATAAACTTGCATCAACATATCATCAGATAGAGAAGAAGTAATCGTACTCAAGATCAGATCATCTTGTTCGCTCCACTCTGCATAGGCTGGATTAGGGGATTCGGTGCCATCGTCCTTTGTAATAGTGGTGGCCCGTGGCCGGAGCTTTGATCGAACCATCAATGTAGCCGTAGACGCCTTGACCTTTGAGATAGGGGATGATTTGTGCACGCCAAAGAAGGTAATTTGGTGAGATAGTTTGGTGATATGAATTGAAGAAGAGAGAGTGAAGGTAGGATAGGAGGATGAGAAGGAAGAAGACGTTGCCGTTGTTGCGGGGAAGAAGAGGGAATGACCGACGGGTAGGGTTAGTGTTTTGGGATAGTTTTAGCGTAATACGAATTAGAGAAGAAACAGAACCTGCTCTGATACCATATTGTAATTAGAATAACATAATATTTCTCATAGATTTCACAATTGAGTACATCGAGTTTTTATAGCCATCGAGTATCTTAGCTTCCCTGTCCGGCTTATGTCGCTGCGGACTCGTTGGGCCGAGGACCCTATCCGTTTTTGGATCTTCGTACATGCCTAATGTGGATCTGTGGGCTCTTTTACGGGTTTGGCGTATCAATGGCCCCTACTCCTTGTCCTGTTCATTTGTGCAAAATGAAAGTCAGGGAGTAAAGTTGTTGGTGGGTTGATCCACCGTGTACCTAGATGACTTGTTGTAGAGTGGCTTGCAGTGTTATCGTAAGGCTCGTGAGTGCAGTCTGAGTGCCGAGCTAATGAGTGATCGGGCTTAGGTGCCGCGCTATGAAGCGGACGGGCTTATAGTACCGCGCTATGAAACAGATGGGCTTTGATCAGCGTTTATGGCATAAAGCGACTTGATGAGAGGTGTTGTGCTATGAAGCAGACATGCGTGGATGCCGCGCTATGACGCGGACGGGCTTAAGGTGCCGTGTTATGAAGCGGACGGGTTTGGATTGCCATGCCAAAGTGACCGGACATGGATTTCCGCGCTATAAAGTGAACATGCTTGTTGCTGATGAAGAGAAATCCCATGGCGAGGTCATACTGATCTTGGTCAGTCATGGCGACTAGGAACGAGATACGATGGGTCACCTCGATTCCGCAGTTGACGTGATTATTGATTTTAAGGGTTGAGTGTTTAGATTGGCTGGTGCGTTATAGTAACACTCCGTAATTAATGCATTTGAATATCGAAGTTCGAATCGTCGCATCGAATCCTGAACCGTTGTGACCGTCTATCCTCGCCCTATATTAGAGTGGGAGTCCAACACTTATTCACTTTCGTAAAACCGAGCTTTTTACTAGCAAAAAATTCTGGCAAGACTACCAGATCGGTTCTGACTTTCTTCATAGTTTCTGGTGTTGAAATAGTGTCCTAAACCCAATCGGGTTAGACCGGATCCGACCGGGTCGAATCATTTCTACTATTTCTTTATGTTTATACATATAATAAATGACTTTCTGTTATTATATATTTGTTCGTTTAACGGATCAATAACGTTATTGGTATATGATAACGTCCCTAGTGTCAAACAGTGAAAGGGAAATCATAATAGTGATTATGGTTGATGAGATCTCGACTCACTTTAAAAGGTTTGATACTTTAAATGTCTCTAGTCGTATGTACTATTAAATGGGACATTAATTGTACGATTAGACTAGCACGTATTAGATGTCTTCCATCTTATTGAAGATAGGGATATATCTCGTCTATCAAAGTGTAGGGACACTTGGACTGTACGTGGACGTGTATTAGAGAATGCGTATGTTAGAATGACCCACTTACTTTATTAAGTGTCGCACTATGTGGTGGTTGTGTAATTATCCTGAGACTTGTGTCTTCATAGCATCACGGTGTGGATTGTCATGCTTTGATACTATTGAGGTTTCCCCTAGCCACGGGGCGATCATGCAGTAGTGATTGGGTGTGATACTGAAGCATGCATAGGATTCATGTTGCTCGTCTGGAAATCGCGTATTCTATGAATAGAGTAAATATCCGAAAGGGCCTTCTTATAAGGAATGTCTAGCTCTCGTGAATCTTTGCAAAGTGAGAGTAAATGAGTTATTCCGAGAGAGCATGATATCTAGATTATAAGATACGATCGTTGGTGTACTGACACTTGAGATACAATTGTATGGATATTGTAACAGCGTTATGATTCTATTTACATGGTAACTGTTTCACATGAAAGGTAGTAGTCATTGCATTTGACTCTTCCGATGATTGGGGGTCACGGTGTGTTGCTAGACGCTATTCCGTGATCGTTAGGTATGAAGTGCACTTTGTGTCTACGGCCAACATGTTCGGAAGCCTATCGGGTCAAATTAATAGTATTATATTAATTAAAGTATATTTCGGATGCCAATTTATGGTAATATGGGTTGCCACTTTCAATTGTATAAGATACACTTGGATTGTGCAATTTAATTAATAGTATTACCTTATAGTAATACTAGCCGGAAACCCGTGTCATGCACGGAATTTATGATGGTAGATTTATAGCATATGTCCTCTTTTCAAAACAATACAATATTATGAAACAAAAACTAAACATGATTTTACTTTAGCAGAATTGTAATAGTATAACAATTTTATTAAAATGAAAATTAATTTAAAAAAAGCATAATTTTATTTTTTACTATGGGATGATAGTACAAAAAAAAAAAAAAAAACCAATGCCAAAATCAAACCGATAACTATTCAAAATCTTAAGTTTTCATGTCAATCATTAACGAAGCCACACAACACATTGAAAACGCACCGAAATTGATTCACAATTATAACAACATTAATTACATAATAGCAGAATTGATTGAGACTTTTTTAAAAGGGAAAGAAAATCAACTTCATCACCACACATTTTATATCTCAGTCCAAGCTGCAAGTATGATTTATTTTTCTCTAATTTTATCCTTCTCGAATTTTCCATTTTGATTTTCTTCGCATTTTGATTTTGGTTTTTTGATTCCAATGGTTTTCGTTTCTCGGTTGGATGTTTGCTTTTCGTGTGACTTTTCCATTTTGATCACTACTAAAAATTTTAGCTTTTGCCGCGGATGCAAAGTGCCACAAAAACCTAAAAAATCGACACAATAGACCTATTGTGACACCTATTATTTTTGAGTCACCCGTGACAAGCAACTATGTGGCAAAAAGTTCTTGCACGTCTTTCACCACACCGCGGCAAAAAGTTAAATCTATTGCAACCACACCGTGGCAAAATTAAAGTTAAAGTCTATTGCCATGGTACGACACCGCGGCAAAAGCAAAAATTATAAAAAAAATAAAAATCAGAACGACCCCACCCTCCCAATTATAAAGTTCATACGTGCACAACCAAACTGAAGCAAAATTGATAAATTAGGCAAACCCTATTGTTCATTCATCCAGACCCTCAAAACAGAAAACATAAAGAGAAGAAAAAAAGGGAAACAATTCAAGATACCAAATTTTTGCCCTTTCTCTTTGAAACTTTTGGTTTTTTTTAACAAATGACATCCCCTTTGAGACCAGTTGTTCAAGAACATATAAGCATCAAATACCATCAAATACCGAATATCTTGAGGATCTACACGGACTAATAACATTTCCAAATAGATATTTGAATTTTGGAAATGCAAAATTTCAAGCCTACCGGACCAACCCCATGCACACCGTTGAAGTAATCACTGCCAAGAAGAACAGATAATCTGAAAATCAGACACAGGTTAAACAATATGAAGCCAGTTAGGACCAAAAGTTGAAAATTTTATATGCAGAAGATGTCAAATACAAACATAAGAAACAAAGAGACAATCTTTATGCAATCAAATGGAACATGAATGTGATTTGATGTTCTACCATAACATCTCTCAAAATAAAGAGATTCATTGGCATTAAACAGAGATGCTTTAACTCTCCACTGTCACGAATGTTGCAAAGAGCAGAAAACATACCAAAGAATTTCTTCCGAATCCGAGTTATCTCTCAATATCACTCATTTCATAGCAAACAACATAACCTCCATCACCTGTACATAGGAAAAGAGTTTCATAAGAATGGTAACGAAGCAAAGCACATGAGAAAAGAAGAAAGGCATGGACAGACACCAAGACAGATATCTCTGTAAACTGTCCTAGCACCAAACAGGAAAGCATCAGAATCAAAAGTGGAAGATGTCAATGATCAGATTGTGTGTGAGATCAAAATTCAGGAAGAAGTATTATACGTCTGCTCGAGTTCTTGCGAAGAGTTTGTCAATGATCAGATTTATTTATTTATTTTTTGTGAAGAGTTTGTCAGTTTTTTTACCGAAGTTTTTGCGAGAGTTTAAGGACTTGGGAAAAAAGGAAATTATCTGGACCCGTAAAATTATTTTTTATATATTAGAGAATAGTGGATAAATCATCTTTTGTGGCATTAAATGTTAAAAGTGCAGCAAAAAACATAGCTATAGTGACAGTTTTGTATTGTGCGGCTAAAACACCGACACAATAACCTAATTTTCTTGTAATGAGATTTTCTTCGCAATTTGATTTTGGTATTTTGATTCCATGATTTTTGTTTCTCGCTTGGACGTTTGCTTTTCGTGTGACTTTTCCATTTTGATGTTCTTTACATTTTGATTACCTAATAAGAAAACCCATACAATGACAGAACAACAAATAACTGGAAAATGAGTATTAGATGAAAATGACCGCATAAGTTAAACAACAATGTTTGTGGTTAACCTATAGCATCATTAGTGTTGCTTTAAAAGGAAAAAAAAGAATCACAGCGCAGTTAATCAAAGAGAAGGGGAACATATGTTGTAATACAATGCACGACTCAGTCTATAGATTTTATTATTGCAGAGTTTCAACAACAAAAACCCGAACATATGTGCAATTAATGACGGAGCAAGCCAAACAATACACAAACTTCGAATCCAAGAGTGAACAGACTACAATTTACAATACCAAGAATCTAAGAATGCTATGGTTTGAGGTGTCTCTAGCTCAAAACCCGTGCGATGCGCGCACGGTATAGTGTAAATTAAAAAAAAAAAAAAGATTATAAATAGTGCAAACATATGGTGCAATGCATTACACATACTCTAAGCTTGAAACTCTTCTCGAATCCCATTTTCTTTTTAACATACAATCGTGGTGTCCAGTGTAATGCATTGCAACAATATATCTTTATTCTTTTTTATCGTACAAACAACCACCCAGTGAAAGAGAGCAAGAATGGGTGGACATAATCTATGAGCATAAAAAATTTCATAGTGCACGGTGTCGACAAAAATATATAAGAATGAAGCAAAAAGTATAAAATATGAAAGACTAAGAACTATTGCCATCGATGTTAACTCCATTTTCCCTAGCCCTATCACTATAAACCGAAAACCACATTACTTCATTAATGGAGAAAACATCGAAACTTATCATCGTGCCACACATGTCAACCTCTTTGCCATACCCCTTTTCATGAAATTATAGAAAGCTACTTCCTGTTAGACAAGAAGGTTAAATTCAAATGTGGAAACGTTATGCATATAACAACTTGAGTTATTTCTGTTATGGTACTATCTGATTGAGATTTGCGCAGAGGATAATTAAGTTTTCTGCTAAGAAGAAAGAGAGCTGATGTTTAAAATTTCAATGCAAAGGAAAAAGTTTTCTCTTATGTATAAAGAGAGCTAATATTTTGAATTCTAAATGGCTCAAAAAAAAAAGAGAAGTAATCTAATCTCATTATGAAATAAAAGAACAGAAAATGGAAATGCAGGATATGTCATTTAAGTAACCATAACATGAACACTTTTAACATTTGTAGTGCCACTAAAATTGAAAAATAAGATCCAAACTAGAAAAAAAAAAGGAAAAAGAGAAGAAGATATTACCAATCATTCCCATCGGTCTGCTTTGTATGCCACTAATCTAATTCAAAACTAAAAATCTGCAAAATCAACACAAAATGATTCAAAAACATTACACCATCACCTAAATTACAATAACACAAAAAGATTCATATATGATTGGCAAAAAAAATACTAAGTAAATAGATAAAAAAATTACTAAGCTGAATAGAAAATGCTTCTACACTAGGAATGCATTTCTAGAATTTTCATACAATCTAGATATTTCTTTTCTTTTCCTAGAAATGTGTAGCACAATTTAACACTCCTCCTTGGTACACATTTCGGTGACACCAATCTTTTCTCGTAATAGCTCGAACTTGTCTCTTGGTAGTGCTTTTGTGAATATGTCGGCTAACTCGTTCTTCACTCCCCGCAATGCATGACCTCTATTTCTTTATTGGCCACAACTTCTCCGATAAAGTGGTACTTGATTCTTATGTGCTTAGTCTTGTTATGAAATCGGGTTTTTCGCCATTGAAATTGCCGAATTGCTTTGTCACGGTAGATCAATGTTGCTTCTTCGAGGCTCCCCCATGTCCTCAAGTATGCGTTTGAGCCATATAGCTTGGCATGTTGTCAATGCCGCCGCTACATATTCTCGCTTCTCGCTCGTTGATAGTGCAATTGTGTCTTGCTTTTTTGTTGCCCAAGAGAATATTCCTGAGCCCAAAGTGAATGCATAGCCAGATGTGCTTTTATCATCTGATGATCCTGCCCAATCGCTATCAGTGTACTCAATCAATTTTGAGTCAGGACTGGATCCATACCAAATCCCATAATCCTTTGTGCCTTGCAGATACCTTAGCACTCTTTTAGCTGCTCCGAAGTGAACTTGACTTGGGCATTGCATGAACCTTGAGAGATAACTTGTTGCAAACATAGTGTCGTCTTGTAGTTGTTAGATAGAGTAAACTTTCAATGAGACGCCGGTAGACCGTACAATCCGCTTACTTGGCGTGCCATCTTCACTCTTGAGTGCTTTGCTTTCAAGTGGAGTTGCAACACTCTTGCACCCTTTCATCTTGAACTTTTCAAGAAGACTATCTCGTATATTTCTTTTGGGAAATGAAAATCCCATTTTCTTTTTGGTTTACCTCAATTCCAAGGAAGTAGTGCATTAATCCCAAGTCTGTCATTTCGAACGTCTTCATCATGTCTTGTCTAAAACTCTTGATCATGTCCTCATTGTTTCCTGTAAAGATGAGATCATCAACGTATAAGGAAACAATAAGTCTGTCATTTGAATCTCGTGTCTTAATGTAAAGTGTAGGCTCGCTTTTGCTCCTCCTGAAACCTTGCGTGATGAAGTAATTATCAATTCTCGCTATACCAAGCCCGTGGGGCTTGCTTGAGCCCGTATAAAGCTTTCTTTAACTTTAGTACTTTGTCTTCTTCTCCTTTCACGATAAATCCTTGAGGTCGCTCCACGTAAATTTCTTCCTCAAGGTATCCGTTGAGAAATGCTTGATTTAACATCCAAATCGATGAATTTTCCATCCTTTTTGTGCAGAGAGGGCAATTAATGCACGTATCGTATCCAATCGTGCAACGGGAGCAAATGTCTCGTTGTAATCCACTCCAAATTGTTGAGAGTAGCCTTTGGCTACAAGCCTTGCTTTGTGTTTTTGGATGGAGCCATCGGATTAAGCTTTGTTTTATAGACCCACTTAACACCCGTCATACCTAAGTTCAGTAACATCGGATCCGTGCTATTCTTACTCAATTGTCATTGACAGCAAAAATAATCTGCCACACAAAATGAAACAAACCCATAACAAATCACTAAAATTATTCCAACACCAAAAATACATACGATAGATAGAAAAAGAAATTAATTGTAATACCCCGAAAATTCAAGAAGGGTAAAGATGTAAAATGAAAATTTAACTATCCATATTTCTATTTTATATTTAACCTAAATGAAATAATTAAAGGGTGTTAATTATTTAATTAAAGGATTTTGACTAGTGATTAATTAATGGGTATAAAAAGGGTATAATTACCTAATTTATTCATTAGTCATTCACGTTTCTTTCTGAAACAAAAAAATACAACGGCGGCAATTGTTCAGAGGAGGAAAAAAAAAAAAAAAGTTCGGACGCCGTTTTCCATATTCGGGGCTTAAATATTGATTTTCGGTGCAGACCGCAGTAGAGAAAAGTAATCGTCTTGTCGCAAGCGTTTTTTTGACATCAGCAATTCCGTATTACGTAAGTATCAATCTCTTAGGTTCTTTTAGAATCTTATTCGTTTTTGGGTAATTCTTGTGTTTAGGATGATATATAGGTTGTGTTGTTAATCGTAGTCGTTGTTTTGATTTGCATAGATTGCGTAGAAGTCGAGGATTCGCAGCTGTTCTTGTTGTGTTTGGTTTTGGATCATTTCCTAACTATTATCAAGGTAAGGGAGTGTTCAACGGTATTTAATTATGTTGTTATCGGTGTTATTTTTAATCTCTGTTGTCTAAGGTATATGTCTTGTTTTAATTATATTTTCTGTCGATTATGGTTAGTACAGCCATAGCAGTACTTGGGTAGTTGCAGGTATCAGATTCATTTCTTTCGTATGGTTATTAAAATGAAAATAAAAAGGGGATAAGAGTACAGGGTGGGTTTCGAAAGAAAAAGAAATATATATATATATATATAGTAAGAGAAATGCAACTTTATATATTATGGTTAGAAAAAAAAGGTATGCTACCTGCAAGCTCTTAATTTTAATTTACATATATAAATCAATTACTATATCATTTCTGTTACATATGTATTCCCAGGAACGAAAATAAGGCACAGTAATGTATACATATGTACTCTATTTTACCGGAATATTATATATGTATTTATTTGTTACAAAGTGGCTTGTATGTTCTTATGAAACATTATATATTAATTGACAATGTCTAACTTCCGACTTCGTGCCTTAGCATCATTATGGTTAGTACAGCCATAGCAGTACTTGGGTTGCAGGTATCGGATGCATTTCTTTTGTATGGTTATTAAAATGAAAATAAAAAGGGGATAAGAGTACAGGGTGGGTATAAATCAATTACTATATCATTTCTGTTACATATGTATTCCCAGGAACGAAAATAAGGTACAGTAATGTATACATATGTACTCTATTTTACCGGAATATTATATATGTATTTATTTGTTACGAAGTGGCTTGTATGTTCTTATGGAACATTATATGTTAATTGACAATGTCTAACTTCCGACTTCAGGTGCCTTAGCATCAATCGCCACAACTGAGACCCTCTGCAGGGAGAATGTGGTAGCCCAGAAGGCGGTCGTTTAGACCTTGCGGGGTCATTGGTTTAGTAGCCATTGATGCCTTTTACAACGTGCTAGGTAGTTAATCTAGATTGTCTAGGACTAGATGTCCTTAGGAAGTCTTTTTAAGTGGAATGAACTTAGGTGGTTAGATTAACTACGTAATAAACATATGTGATGAGTCTAAAAGCTAAACCGTTGTAATTCTTCGTGAGGCACATTTATGATTCGCAGCATGGAATCATTTCTCATACGTAACGGACAATATTCGGGTTTTGGGAAATGTTCCACACGAAACCATCCGTGCTATATGAGGTGCTGAATATGTCCCGGTGCATACCAATCATTCGGGCATTGTGTCCTTGAATTACAATGTAACATAGATAATTGCTCGTGATGGTGCTAACAGACCTAGCAGAGGGGATTGTATCTTAATGCAACATATGTGGTAGATGTATAGATCAATATGTGTTACCGATCTTCTACCCCTTACTGAGTACAAAATGTACTTACCCCTTTTCCTTATTGTACCCCACCCCGAGAAGATTGGCAGGTAGATGAGTTTGGCTATGACGATAGTCAAGATGCAAACGTTTGAGCTTGGACGTTTATTTTACTTTTCATTGTTTCAATAATACCTTGGAATTGTAAACGTTTAACGTTTGAGATGCCACTAGTCTTTTAGCGTCCCGTTTTATCTTTTTTATTTGGGATGGTAATAGTTTAAACAACATTTAATTCTGTTGTTTCTTTTGAGGATGTTCTTAGACTTGATTTGGAACTTTGATCGATCTATTTTGTTTGTCGTTTGACATTCCTGAGTTGTTCTTTTAAGTCTTCCGTTTTGCAATTGATATTAATGTATGATGACGTAGACTTACGTATATATACTTCTTTGATTTATTGAAAATATATATATATATGCATGCCGGGCGTTCTTTCAGGATAAGAACTCGGTGTCCGGAACGGGGCGTCACATTACTGATAACGCCCTAAATGGTACCAAAAATTATACTTTATTCACCCCGAATTTTACTCAAGAGAGGATAGATAGGCTTGTTATTATGTGGAATATGTGTTAAATGCTATGTGTGTGTTTCTAGGATTGTAATTCTGCATCTATGTTATTTTCCCGAGGTTTTGGTACTGTTTTGTCTCGTTTTGCATGTTTTATAGGATGTACCGAATCTGGAGCATTGGAGAATGGATATGGACCAAAAGAAGTGTGTTGGGCCAAATGATTAAAACCCAAGAAGGAGTCTGCTGAAGAAAAAAAAGAAAAGTCGGCCCGGTTTACCGTGGTCTAGGGCCGGTAAACGAGGACTTGTTGGACACGAAATTGATTCTTCCGCCTCTACTAGGTCGGTTAGGGTTTTAGAGAGTCTTTAGTCGGCTATTGTATCTATAAAGCCGCATATACTGAAAGCTTTCATATGATTATGATCTTATCAATTATATTCATTATACATTTTACGAATTGATGAAATAAAGTTATTCTAAGCTTTTGAGGAGTTATTTATGGTTTTCTCCCTTTCTTCATCATCTCTAGCTTGAGTAGATCGAACTAGATCTCCATTGTTGAAGGTATGAAGCTTTGAACGTTCCTTTTTGTCTTCAATATGGTAGATCTGTTCGTATTTATATGTTTTAGTTAATCTGCATGTTTAAAGACCCCATGATTTACTTATTTTAATCGTATGTGACCAATGTAGATCTAGGAATAGGAAAAGCCGGCCCCGGTAAACCGGCGGTCTATACCGGTTTACCGCGGCAATAATTAGAAAACCTAAAACTGGGATTCACTACAGCTACGTTGATCGACATGTTTAATTAACAGTAGGTTAGATCTGGCCAATCTGCTTATTGGAATCGTAAACTAGCATGAAATATGAATAGTGAAGTGCTAAGTTTGGACATAGTCTTGAATGGACCCTAGGAACGTGCTAATCAATGTCGACAGCTGTCTAGGCGGGTTAGCAGTATGAGTTAGCGCTCGATATCGGCAATTCTAATTCTATATGCATATGGGCTATTACGGACCAATTAAGGAGGGTAGCTTGCGTATAAATTGTCTACTACCATTGTCGGAGTAGATACGAGTAGGAGTTGCACCCGTAGCTGATAATAAACAAATCAAAAGCTCGCTCCATTAATTTAAGGAAATTATATGGGGAAGTAAACGTAACGATTAACTAATCCAAGTTAGTAGATCGGTGAGAAGAGGGGGAGAAATACCAAGTTTTTTTTTATGTTTATCGTTGGTCAATGACCGCCTATATGTCGCTTCTTAATTAGGTTAGAATTGTTTATAGTTACAGTTGCATTGTCTCTTTGGGATCGACCTTGACTCGCATTTACCATACTACGATGTACCTAGTATTCTTGCTAGTAATATCGACGTTAGTGACTTACACGCGATCAAGATTTTTGGCGCCGTTGCCGGGGACAATGATCAATTTTAAATATAAACGTTCTAATTCTGATTAAGAAGTCATTTTTATTTTATTTTGAGTCTTGAGTCGTTCTGTATCAAACCTGCACTTGTTAAACTTCCAGAAGGAAAAATTTTAGGGCCGGTTTACCGTGGTTTACCCTCAGGTAACCGAGGCCTGAAAAATTGAATTCTGACAGCCCCTGTTATTCTGTGTTATTCTCTGTTGATTTTAGTTAGTAGGTCCGCAACAGTTGGGATCATACCCAACTGAAGCGGAAGTTGCTAACCTTTTTTTGTTTTATTTTTGTCTTTTTCGCAGGAAGATCAGAACACTTTAGAGATTTGATCAAACCGGAGTTGAAAAAGAGCAAACAAGTCAAGCAATATGCCTAGAATGATATTGAACGCCGATTTCCATGTACCCTGGATCAGAAGCCAGAGAGCATTATGAAGCTATTAAGAAGCGGTTGCAAAAAGAGAAAGAAGCAATCAAGCAAGATCCTGAAGAGAATTTAAAGGAGTATGACACCTATCTTCCAGGTGAGTTCCCTATCGAGTTAATTGAAATATCGCCTTCGGATTATGATTCTGATGATCATGAAGAGGATCCCGACATGATATTCTCTGAGCCTGAGGATTACCCATACTCAGACACAGTGGTGAAGTTAGGAGACCCTGGCACGTTCCGACTTCCAATTTCTGTTAATGGTATATCAGTGTGATTAGGTCTCTGCGACTATGACTCGAGTTGAAACATTCTACCTTTTTCCATCTGCCAAAAGATTAAGCTTCCGGTCATTATGAATCAAACTCGAACCATGACTTTCGTCGATAGAACTAGTGATATGCCTGCCGGTCTGCTTAGGAAGTGCACGATTAAGGCAAGAGGGTTCGCTTTTCCAATTGATTTCACGGTTATAAACGTACCAGAGGACCCAAGTGCCCCAGTTCTCTTAGGAAGACCTTTCTTAGCAACAAGCAGAGCAGTCATGGATTTTGATAATAGGCAGATTACTTTGAGGTTGAATGATGATGTAGTATCTTTCAAAATCTTAGAGCCCCTAGAAAATAGACAGGAAAGATGCAAGATGGCTTATGATTTCGGAAAGGTAAAATTATGGAGACAGAGAATGAGTGGCATAAGAATAGAGAGGTTGTAGTAGAAACCGTTGAGCAGGAGTTTATGAGACTAATGCTGAGAGAGAAAGAAGAGAAGGACCACAACAAGATACTCACGGAAGCTAGTCCTTCCGTGTTGCGTAGTGAACGCTTTGAGCTTAAAGAAGGAAATGTGGAGTCCTTGGGTCTAAAGTCTAAATCTCGATGCAGAAGCAGACCTAGTACGCAAGCTAAGAGAGAGAGGCATGCTAGGAAGAGATCTCAAAAAGGTTATATAAGGATACAAACTTCTGGATCGAAAGTTTGGCGAGTTAAAGCTCCAACCCCTGAATGATCAGAAATCTGAAGAAAGTCGAGCTAGCGACTATAAACTCAGAACTATTTTCTTAAACCCTTAGGTAGATTAGGAATGAATAAAAGTAGCCAGATGAAGGGACGAGCTTTTTTTCATCCTACCGCACCCTTAGGCTTGAAACTGATGGTTATGGAAAGGTTTTTTTTACTCGTTGCGGATTCTAGTGAAATAGGTTAGGATCGAGTCGGAGATAACAACAAAAAGAGTAAGAGACTAGTCGATTTGAGGTCAAAATTGAGCAGAGAGGTTGAGTAAAGAGTGTAGAAGAGAAATACAGAGAAATCTGGGGAAAAGATGCCCCGGTAAACCCTAGGTTACCTCCGGTTTACCGAGCCCGAATTTTCAATTTTCTGAACGTCAGATTGAAAAGCTGAATTTTTAGACACACGGCACGTTGGACCAAGCATTACTAGTTAGCAGAAACCGTCCCATTTTCCCCTCTTTTCAAATCTTTCATCCTTTCCCACACTACACTATAACTCCACCTCAATCCCAACAATCACCCCCTCAAATCCCTCACCCTAATTACTTCTCTACCCATTATCCCACTAAATCCATCCACCTTCACTCATTTTTCCTATTTAAACCATTCTTCCAAAATCCGACCACCATTACCACCACTATCACCACTAAACCTCCACCAAAACCAAACCTTTCTTCCATTTTCACCAACCAAAACACAAACCATACCATTTTCTTCACTCTGTTGCTGTCTAGTGCTGCAGTGCTAGTGGAGTGCTGCAATTATTTTTCTTCCATTGACATAAGCATAGTCCCAAAAAGAAATCCAGAAAAATCAGGCCGGTAAACCCTGACCTACCTCCGATTTACCGAGGGTCAATTTTCCAGAATCAACATCAATATTAGTCTTGTTATCATTCAGGGTGGGTCCTAAGCATAGCCGACCTGTTCTTCGTCCCAGTGGTTATCAGAGCATATACGGAGATGCTAACCCCTTGATACATGGGGTTGAGAAATTCCATTCATTAGCAATCTACGAGTCGTTCCGAGGGCATTGGAACGTAATACATGTTAACGGGGCGTGGAATTGGATGATTGCGGAGACATCTTGCCACGAGCCTTGCCAGAATAAGACATTTTGGATATGGCCGAGGCACAAACATGGTTCAACGCCACGGTGGTAAGGGAATTTTATGCTTATGTTTCGCACAACCCCGGAGCCATATTTACGATGGTTCGTGGTGTTAAAGTTGACTTTTCGATCGAGCGGATCAATGAAATAATCAGGACACAAATATTAACCCTTCAGTTGTTTCTACTGTTGATGAACTCTTAGGCAATGAACAATCAGGTAAATTACTACTTTCTAGGCATTTTACCTGTCCATACCTTTTATCTTTAACCCATTAATTCTCTCACATACTTCCTTTGTTTTAGCCAATTATGACTGAATTTGTACAGGATAACACCTTTGCGTCAGTGAGGGAGTATTTCAATAGGCCTTTTTCAATATTGTATTTCCATCCTCCACAATGCTTCAAGGTAGTATTTCAATATTGTTATGAACTTTTATGTATATATAAATCTGATGCTTTAAGATGTTTTCCCCCCTTTTTCTTCATGATGTTGTTCTTTTCTGTGGCTCTCATGTTTTTTTTACAAACAATTTTTTAAAGGCTGATGTTCTTTTCTGATTTTTGAGCTGTTTGCTGTGAATATAGATGCTATTTTGCTTATGTTTAGGCTGTTGTGAATATGTTCAGGCCATGTTTAGCTGCTGTAATTGGTTTTTAATTGTTGTCCTCATGTTTAATTGCTGAGAATTTCGTTATACTGCTTTATTTTGGCATCTTTTTGAGGTTGAAGTTTAGGTGATCATGGTGCACTTGGTTGTTAGAGGCTGTTGTTTATTACCTGTTGATGAGCTCTCTGTTTGATTTTAGCCATCATTCATATTTCCACCAGGTTTTGGCCTTGCGCTTAAGAAACCTATTTCTAAATGTTATTATTAAAAGGGCCTTGCGTTGCAAGGCCGAAACCCCGCTAGTCTATATATCAAAACAAATAAATAAACATCTATAAGAGACAAAAAGCTTATTGAATTAAAAGGTTTAATTTGTCTAATTCTATTTATAGAATTATAATTCACAATTACGGGCAACAATTTGTTGGTTAAAAAGAAGATTACATGTTTGGGGGCTTAAATTTAGATTCATACGCATATCTCAAAAAGAAGAAGCATATATTGATATAAGGAAATATAGTAGCACATTTACTAACACGAATTGGTTTTTATATTTGATTCTAATATGGTATCGAAGCAGGAGATCCCGAGTTCAAGCCCCTCTTCTAGCACAAATAAAAACAAAAACAAAAAAAACCAAGTGTTGGGCCCCACTCTCTACTTATAAGCCCACATTTCGGAAATATAGTAGAATCCTTACTAACACCAATTGGTTTTAATACAACAGTAAGCGTTTGATTTCTATTTTTATTAAACTATATTCATAATCATTACAATCATATAGTACAGTAAAACCTCTATAAATTAATACTCGATAAATTAATAACCTCGATAAAATTAATAATTTGTCTAGTCCCAACCTGGGACCAGTACAAAATTGGACCTCAATCGATAAAATAATAAGATAATAACTTTTTAAAAATCTCAGTGTATATATATTGGTCCCAACGAAACTATAAATTAATAATTATGTATGTACTAAAAGATTCCAAATTCTAAGATTATCTAGTAAAAAAAGAATCTATAGTCGAATACTTGTTTTTTTATTGAACTTCAAATCTATATTAAGTTAATCTTTAAATCTCCTCATTGCACTTAAGAGTTGGGGCGTTGTCAAATTCAAATAATTTGTGAATGTACATTCATAGAATGTCGCTTGGAACTTGTTTTTGTAATTTATTTTTCATCTCTAACTAATATACATTGAAACTAAGTACGTTGAACTTGGAAATTTAAAGGTTATACATAAAACCTCTTTAAATTAATAAATTATTAATTTATCGATATAATAATATCTCGCTAAATTAATAAAATATCCCGGTCCCAACATTATTAATTTATAGAGGTTTTACTGTACTATTATTCAACCACCAATTCATATATATAAGGTCACTAGAAGAAGGGTTCGGGTTTCTTGACACATAAAACCCGTCTTGTTTCACAGACCACCAACAAACGAACGCATGCTTGCTTACTTGTCCACAATAAAGATTCCTTATCCTGCGGTCGAAAACTGCCATAACTCTTTTCTTCGAACCCCACCAAAAGTCACAATAAAACTCTGTTGTTGCAATTGGACTGGGACGAAAACTAAAATTGTAGTCATCATTTACCTTGAGATAATGATCACCCAATTCGTCGTCCATAGAATAGCAATCGAGTTTAAGGAGATTTGTGTTGTCAGGAAGATTGTTGATAATGTGGACAAAATACCTGGATTCAGAAAAGAAACATAATGATAAACTCACAACTATGACAAGGAGATATCTTCCCATGATGAGAATTTCGTCGTTGTTGATCTATATCTCCTAACTCTAAACCTTTAAATATATAATACATCCGTCTTAATCTATACATCCATTTATATGGACCAATCACGCATACCATAATTAATGGTCTACCCACCAGAATTAGAAGTTAGTTTGTTAATGAACTAGGGGCCAAAGCTCAAAACAAACTCATTAATTACTAATTGGATTATTAGTATTTTTGGAGGGAGAACACATAAAGTGTAAAAATGGGTAAATGGGACCATAGTTATCAGACCCGGCCCGGTCATCGACCCGGAAAACTTACTGGGTCACCGGGTCACCGGTTCAACCGGTGGGTCACCTGCTCAACCGGTTAGGTCCACAACATAAGGTTAAAAATAATATTTTCATACAATAAAAAAATAAAAAAAAATTGATAATAATAATCAATTCCAAAATATTCCAAGTTTTCAACATCCAAATCATAATAAATACAAATGAAAAGCGTTTTTGATACCAAAACACACGACGATACTAGTGAAAAACCATCAAAATTTCTTACAAAAGAAATTTGGTCCATGCTTTGTAACATTATTAATTCAAATAAAAACTAGTCCTCGTTCCCAACAAGTTTGTTTATAAACAATGTTAATTTATTACTTGCCAATTTTGGAAGTTGTATTGAATTTCGACTTTAGATTGTGGTGTTTAATTTGACGAATATAGAAATGTAAGAACTCATTTCTGCCAAAAGATAGAGTACGAAATAAGAAATGATGGTTAGGATATTCGACTCCTACCTGAGGGACCTGGGTTCAAGTCACAACAATGATGTTTTTTTATAATAAAAAATCCTGTGGCAATTAAAAAAATTAAAAAAAATAAATTAAAAAAAAAAAAAAAAAACCAGACCGGGTTGATTCATACCGGGTCGGGTCGCGGTTCACCGGTCCAACCACCGGGTTTTCCGGGTCTGGGCGGGTCAATTCCTTGAACGGTCAGACTCTTGAATCGGCCCGGTTTTGGTCCCGGGCCGGGCCAACCACCGGTTCGACCGCCGGGCCGGGCCGGGTCTGATAACTATGAATGGGACGACTTCAATTTTCTTTATCTATTATGCCAAATGCGTTGAATAAGTATTAATAGGATTTTTCGATGTATCCAAAATCACCGGCAAGAATACCAGCTCAACGTAGTCTAGGTAGACGAGTGAATGCCGAATCCATAGGGATATGAGGTTGAGTATCGAATGACCGTATTCTTCAGGTCCAAGTCAACAAATTGCAAGAAAAGTAAAGTGAAATTTAAAAGCATCAATAACTGAATTGGATGTGATTTAAGGGGTAAGAGAGCAAGGCAAGACAATATGAGATCAAGTGATTATCTGTTACAGCTTCATGAGAATGACATTAACCTACGAACCATCAAATGGTGACCTTGTGTTAAGTTTGATGGAACAACCCTTCTAGTTTTGTTATTGCCCCTCATACGAGTGTACATAATCACGCGGTGCCTCTCCCACGTCTTCACCTCGATGAAACCCTACCGATTAACACGATTAAGCTCTCGGTTGTACATATTACTTTACTTACCCCAACAAGAAACCGAATTCCAATGAGGGTCGATTTTACCCGTCGGTCCTTTTACCCCTTCTCTCACACTAAAATTATTCGTTCAAATTGCTCCCTGTTTGTGTGTGTGCAAGTGTTAGGTCAGGAATCTAACACAAACTAGCAATCAATATAAGTAGAGAAAATCAACTACACAAGATACTTGCAACCAAATCTATCATTCTCATTCTACTATAGAAGGTAAAACACTATCACTACAACATTATCTTGGTGTTAAGGGTGATTTTATACGTTTTATAAGGATATATTTTATATCAATTTCCCCCATATTCGTATGTTTCTCATAGAAATCGAGCTTTATATTGAAATATTGAGCAAATGAGTTTTAGAAGTATTAAAGTGCAAAATCGAGCTAATTATGTGATTTTAGTGGATAAATGTCTTTAGATGTAAGATGTTACATTTTGCATGTTTTTATCGTGATGTAGGCACGCTTGCATGAGGTGAAAGGAGCTTAAAAGATGTTCAAATGATGATTTGCATGGAAGGAAAGAGATAGAGATGAAGTTGGAATGAAGATCAAGATTAATTTGGAAGAAAAAGAGTTGAACGCACGTCCAAGTCCCGTCCAAAGTGGACTGGCGTCCAAATAAGTGGACTGGCGTCCAGGAGGAGTTTTTGATTCAGAGAGTTTAGACGCCATAGCAAACGGGCGTCCACCTGCGTCCAGAATTCTTGGACGAGCGTCCAGTTGAGTGGACGGGCGTCCACGGCCGACTTAAGCAGCAGCCGCCTTACTTTTCTATAAATAGCAGCGCGATTTCAACCCTAAAACATACATTATTCGATCTCATTGATACACCATCATAAGAGGCAAACCCTAGGCGGCCCCGCCCCGCTTTGGGGAGGCTTTGGGTGGCAAGTTAGATTAGGTTTTTATTTTGCTTTTCTGTTTCTTCTTTGCGATGTACTCCATGCTTGGGGGCGCAATTGTTCAAACGATTTGAATCTTCTTCTTCAGGTTTTATCTACTTTTATTTAAGTTTGTTTTGTGATTTTATCTCAAAGTTGTATCTTTTCCTATGCGATTATTTGTTATGCAACGTATATCGGAAGATGGTTGCTTATCGATGTTTGATTTTGATGGAAGTCATGTTAGACCTAGATCACCATAGGAAAGATTGGATTTTTAACCTTGACATAACGGAAGTTGATAGGTTGATTATCTAGGTTGCTAGATTTGAATAAATCTTACACCTTGTTTTGATTGATAGACGAATTATCTACGGAAGTATGATTCATACTTTTGATTAGGTGAACCACATCTTTAGTTAATCATCACAAGATAACCTTAGATAGAGATAGAGGGTTTGAAGGATTGGATGATTTTGTTTGTTCATTGTTAATCTCCATGTTCATCTTCTTGTTTATTTCCTTTTATAGTTAGTAGTTTAGATTTAGTTTTTATCGCTTTTATCCTTCCTGGCTTTGGATTAACAATCCTCTGTCCAGTTTATTTTATCGTTCTTAGTTTAGGTTTAATAGTAACAATCTTAGGAAAATTAATGAACTAGATACCCCGATTCCCTGTGACCGACTCCGGTATTAATCGCTATACTACGATCCCTACACTTGGGGAATACCGGATTTATAAATTTTATTACTTGTTTGCTTTGTTAGATAAAATCCGTGACAAGTTTTTGGCGCCGTTGCCGGGGAATCGGTGCGGTTGTCCAGTTCATTATTAATTTTTCTAAAGTTGTTCTGTTTTGTTTTTCGTAGGTAGTTTGTGTTATCTAGTGATTATTAATTTTTCATAGGTTTGTGTTTAGGTTCCAATTAGGGTTTGTTTAGTTTTCGTGATTTGTTTGGACCTGTTTTCGTGTTTAGCAACGTTTTTGTGCTTCAGTTTGAACGTAAACGGGCGTCCTGAGCTATTGGACGCCCGTCCGTCCAAATCTGATCGTCTCTGTTTGTGTTTTACCCAGGCAGACGAGCGTCCAGTACCTTGGACGCCCGTCCTGTTCTTCCTCCAGGCAGACATCCGTCCAGTAACTTGGACGCCCGTCTGGCCTGTCTGTCACCAGTTTTTTTATTTTATTTTTTTTTGTTTTAGGTAGATATCGTGGTTTAGGGTTTCTGTTTTTCGTAGGTAGGTTTCGTAGGTAGGGTTCTGAGGTTGAATCATCTGACTCCACGTTTTTCACGGTCAAATTTTTGGATAAAAGGGATCGTTTTAGCACTCATTAGTATTTTGGCCGTAACTTTCGGCTCGAGTGTCCGTTTGGAACGCAGGACCCCAATTCGGAAAGCTCGTTCCGACGCCGACGACGTGGTGAACGCCGTAGGACGTTCAGTGCCATTTTCGAGGTCAAAATCCACTGTTTTCCCTTCCATTTTGGGCTCAGAAGATTTCAACACGTTTTTTTTAGTGTTTTCTGTTTTTCTGTTTTAAATTTTTCGTAGTCTAGGTTTAGGTTTCTGTTTCCGTATCTTTTTGGGTATTTTTCAATAAAAGTAGCGTTAAATAAATTGAGAGTTTTTATTTTTGCCGTGTTTCGATGACCGTTGGGTTAAGAATGTGCCAAAAGTTTTTTTTACTCAATTTATGAAACGTGAATTTAGGTTTCATAGTTTTGTTTTCGTTTTTAATAAACACTAGGGTTTCTGTTTTAATGATATGGTATTAGGATATGATGTTAGGGTTGCTTCTGTTTTCTGGTATCAATCGAGTCTGATGTGCTTTTCTGCTGAGTCAGACGGGCGTCCATAGTAAGTGAACGCCCGTCCGTACCATAACGCACCAACTCTGTTCTGTTTTTAGAGAGTCAGACGAGTGTTTGCCTGTTACCCGAACGCCCGTCTGCTCTATGTGGTTCTGGACGAGCGTCTGTCTTGACCAAACGTCAGTCCAGTGTGTCAGCTTCTAGTGAATAGAATTTGATTTTTAATGCTTTATTTGACGTGGATATTTTCATATGAGCTTCTGTGGCTAGTTACTTCTACGTGGATGTTCTGAACTTGCATGTTTATATCTTTCCATCTACTGATCCATGTTAAATAATTGATTAATTTTTATATACATGCTACATTAATTGACATGGATGTTTTATTGTGAGCCTCTGTGGCCGTTGTGTATATGCGTAGATGTCCTGTTCTTTCACCGTTATGTTTTCTTTCCATCTATTGCAATCCATGTTGAGTAATTCACCTAGCTAGACGTGATTCTAATATGACTTATCTTTGTTCTGTTGTCGTCTATCTAGGGTTACATGATTCATCCATGCATGTTATAGTTAATGTTGGTTCTCGTACGCTATAACTGGTCTTATTGTTATTTAGTAGCTAATGTCGGTTTCCGTATGCTACATACCGTTGTGATGAATCTTGTTAGCTTTTAAGACTTATGTGCTTCCTTGTTGTTTTTGTAACTCATATGGGTAGCTACTGTCGGTTTTCCGTATGCTACGTCCTTTTCCATATGAGTTATATCTGTTTAGTATAGCTAACTGTTGGTTTTCCATAATGCTATCACTTTCAATGAGTCTTAAAGCGCGTCTACACTGCATGTAATGAACAGCACTGTCGTTTATCGTAACCTGTCATTATTTGGTAGACGTTTATTATATACATGTCATGCTGCTAATTAGTGGGCTAGTTTTCTTTCTTTTATTTTCTTTTATTTTTGCATATCATTTATATGCATATCATTTAGTTGCATGTCATCTAGTTGCATTGTTTTTTCTTTTATTCTTCTTGAGTGTAGTTAACTGTCGGTTTCCGTAATACTACCTCGTTTTTTTTAGTTTCTGCATAGGCCGTAGTCACTGTAGGGTTGTCCTCGAAACCTGCTCAGCCTGAGTCTGTCAGAATTTATTTTTATTCATTTTTTATTTTATTTTTAGGATTGCATATCATGTAGGCTGCATTGTAGTATATTTTCATGTAGTTGCACCTAGCCCTACTGTTTTGTACTGTTCCATGTATAATTTCCATCTTTATATGGGCTTAATTTGAAAAATCTCTATGACTTCTTTTCCATGTATAATCCTCTATCATTATTAGTTGGAGTTTGATGTTTCTGTTTGCACATGTGGTCTATATTATTCTACAAGCTTCTGTGGCTTTATTCTTAGATGTCCTGAGTTTAAGTGTTGATCTTTCCATCTGAGCTATTATTTCTTTTTGTGCTTATATCAAACTTCCATATTTAGACGTTTCGATGTTCTGTACTTTCCCTGTTGATTTTCCATCTGAAGCGATTCTATTTTGTGCTTTATATGTTATATTTCCCCCCGTGTCCCCGAGATACTGCCATGTTTTTCAAGTGGTGCAGGCACATTTTTAGTTGTTTTTGTCGAAGCTACCTTTGGGAGTTGAAGCTGGGAAGGACTCCATATGATATCACCATTGTTGTCTTCTTCAGCCTATCTTCATATCATTACCAAATCAGCTAAGTTCTTGTATCTTTTCTTTAATTCTACACAACATGAGGACATGTTGTTATTTAAGTGTGGGGGAGGGGAATAGTTTTATGTATCTACATTCATTTGCCATACTATTATATTTCTATGAAAGAGTGCTAAATTTTAAAATTTTTGTTTGTTTTGTCCCAAGTGAGCAAAGGCATATCTTTATTCGAGTTCTTATATCATTTGTGTATTATTTTGCATATTTAGTAAACTTTAGATGTTTCACCCGACACTATTTTTCACGTGCCATAGTAGATAATGAGCTATATTTTAAAGCTATGCCCATTTGATTAGAGATTTTTTGATGATTATCGCATGATTCTTTGCTTGCATACGAATTTTGAAAATTTTAATAGTTTGTGTTTAGAATTAAAGTATGACGTACTGTGAATATCTGAAGGTTTGAATGTGATAGGAGGGATATAATTTAAGGTTTGTATACCAATCTAAGATGAATTATATATATATAAGTGTCGGAAGTAGCTGCCAATGATTTGAGTGCGGTAGGGCATTATCACGAAATGTCCTATACCACTATTTGGTTCAATAGCTCCCGACTGCCTGATGATAGTAGTCCAGCTAGGGTGTTATCACGAAACATCTTATTGCTGGGAATGAGGGCATATGTGCTATACATGTGGAATTGATTGAACTTTAAGAAAAATTAGCAAATGGCAATGTGAAAAGATGGTTGGAAACCGTAGTTATCTTCTGACTATCCCCAGTATAAACTGAAAGATATGTTGTAGGGATTATCCTCTAAGTATGTCGGAAATATTTTAAATGCTCCCTATTATCTTTTCGGAATAAGTATGTTTTGTGAGGTGCATGTTATAATCATTTTTATATTTCTAATTTAAATGGGATGTTGGCTAGTTTTGTTTGAATCAATTTCAAGTGTGGACTTAGTGGAAATTTTCTATGGCTATGCACACACTCACTTGGGTGAACCTCTAAACTACTTGAATATGTTTTATATTTGCATAAATGTTTATATGTCTCGAGTCTTGATTATGTTTTGTCTTGCTCGGGACGAGCAAGGTTTAAGTGTGGGGGAGTTGTTAAGGGTGATTTTATACGTTTTATAAGGATATATTTTATATCAATTTCCCCCATATTCGTATGTTTCTCATAGAAATCGAGCTTTATATTGAAATATTGAGCAAATGAGTTTTAGAAGTATTAAAGTGCAAAATCGAGCTAATTATGTGATTTTAGTGGATAAATGTCTTTAGATGTAAGATGTTACATTTTGCATGTTTTTATCGTGATGTAGGCACGCTTGCATGAGGTGAAAGGAGCTTAAAAGATGTTCAAATGATGATTTGCATGGAAGGAAAGAGATAGAGATGAAGTTGGAATGAAGATCAAGATTAATTTGGAAGAAAAAGAGCTGAACGCACGTCCAAGTCCCGTCCAAAGTGGACTGGCGTCCAAATAAGTGGAATGGCGTCCAGGAGGAGTTTTTGATTCAGAGAGTTTAGACGCCATAGCAAACGGGCGTCCACCTGCGTCCAGAATTCTTGGACGAGCGTCCAGTTGAGTGGACGGGTGTCCACGGCCGACTTAAGCAGCAGCCGCCTTACTTTTCTATAAATAGCAGCGCGATTTCAACCCTAAAACATACATTATTCGATCTCATTGATACACCATCATAAGAGGCAAACCCTAGGCGGCCCCAGCCCCCTTTGGGGAGGCTGGGGTGGCAAGTTAGATTAGGTTTTTATTTTGCTTTTCTGTTTTCCTTCTGCGATGTACTCCATGCTTGGGGGCTGCAATTGTTCAAACGATTTGAATCTTCTTCTTCAGGTTTTATCTACTTTTATTTAAGTTTGTTTTGTGATTTTATCTCAAAGTTGTATCTTTTCCTATGCGATTATTTGTTATGCAACGTATATCGGAAGATGGTTGCTTATCGATGTTTGATTTTGATGGAAGTCATGTTAGACCTAGATCACCATAGGAAAGATTGGATTTTTAACCTTGACATAACGGAAGTTGATAGGTTGATTATCTAGGTTGCTAGATTTGAATAAATCTTACACCTTGTTTTGATTGATAGACGAATTATCTACGGAAGTAGGATTCATACTTTTGATTAGGTGAACCACATCTTTAGTTAATCATCACAAGATAACCTTAGATAGAGATAGAGGGTTTGAAGGATTGGATGATTTTGTTTGTTCATTGTTAATCTCCATGTTCATCTTCTTGTTTATTTCCTTTTATAGTTAGTAGTTTAGATTTAGTTTTTATCGCTTTTATCCTTCCTGGCTTTGGATTAACAATCCTCTGTCCAGTTTATTTTATCGTTCTTAGTTTAGGTTTAATAGTAACAATCTTAGGAAAATTAATGAACTAGATACCCCGATTCCCTGTGACCGACTCCGGTATTAATCGCTATACTACGATCCCTACACTTGGGGAATACCGGATTTATAAATTTTATTACTTGTTTGCTTTGTTGGATAAAATCCGTGACACTTGGCTAAGAAAAATCTTAGCCTTCCATGGCCATGAAACCACCAATGTTCCTTAAGGGTTTCATAATTATGAAATAAGCTCTTAAAGTAAAGCAAATAGTTAACAAACAAGTTTGCAAGAACTTCAAAGAAAGATACTTACATTAACTTCAAAAGCTTCTTCAATGGAGAAGTGTACACCTAAAGAGATGAAAACTCTTCCACAACAGAACTTATGATGGATCTAAATATGGTATCATCAATGATTACAAGTAGAAATAATGGCTAAATTAAAACTAGGGTTTGACTTAAAGATCCTTGAAGATTTGGTGTATTCAAGCTTGGTAGTTGGGGAAGATGAAATTGAATGATAATGAATGCAACTCCAAAAATAGAGTATAAAACATTCTCTACAGACTACGGCATGGTGGCGGGTGCCACAGAACAAGGGGGTATGGAGGTGGATATGGCTGTTGAGGCGGAGTGATCCTCTCCAAATGAAATATTGTTGGAATATTGTTGTGGTGCTAAGAAGCTGTGTATGCCTACATTTTCTTCATCTTCTACTTGCTCTTGGAATATGCATTTATTATGTTTTCATAGCTCATTGCCGCCCGACTTGCAAAGCCTGCCATGTTGAAGATCTGAGATAACCAGCTCAGGGCACTGCTCTTTGGCTTGGTTAACACCGAGGGTATACCTATGGCTCAAAATAGAGCCAAGCAACACCTTTAGGGCCCCGGTAAAGTGCTCTGAGCTCTTATACTCATGAATGGCCTGAGCGATTCGCTCAGGCATGGCAGCTTCCAACGACGCGTGATCAGCTCGAAGTTTGGCCAGGGCATCCTCACGAACAGCGCCAGAAGCTCACAGCTCATTCAGCTCGGCCTGCTGAGCGTGCATGACCTTCTGCAGATCAGTGATCTGGGCATATTTGGACAAGGATTCTTCCTTGTGTTTGTTGCGGCTGGCAGATAGGTCAGAAATCCGTTTCTCCAAGGAGGCCTTCTGTGTGGAGAAATCGTTGAGGCGGTGTAGGACCTCCTTCCCAGCTTTAACAACCTGTAAATAACAAGGGTAAGACAAGCAGGGGCAGTACGGTTCAACTGTAGCGAACAGAGAAGGAGGAACAAAACTTACAATAGACGCCAGATCTTTGTCTGGCAGCTCAGCCAAGAACTCGGCCGAAGAGCCCGAGGTCCCTTCAGAAGCCTCCTGGCCAGGTCTGGGCCTCTTTCGTCCAGATCTGGGGCGCTGCCTTGATTGGTCACCCGTGTCCGAGACGTCAAGAATGACCAAGCTATCATCCCTCAGTTCGACATGCTGTGTTCTAGGGGTCAGATCGCCCTGTTGAAGGCCAGTAAGGGAAGTCTCAGGGTTAACCTCTGGTGTTGGGCAGCTCAGGCTCTGGCACCACCTCCTCCTTTGGGACCTCTAGATTCTGTTGGGGCTCGGGTACATCTTCCTCCTCATTGAGCGCCTGATCGAAGATGTCAGCAACATCGGCGACTGAAAGGACATAAATTGTTAGAACAAACTCAAAGGGACAGTTGATGTATAACATTTATATGATAAAAATTACGAGGTTTTATATACGTTATCGACTCTTTTTATATAAAATATAAGAAATTATAACGATAATCTTATAAAATATTAATAGTTATGAATAAATCTAAATACTATAAAAATCTAGTAAAAGTAATAAAAAGTTATAAATTTTGTACCGGGATAATAACCGGAGTGTCGTGTCAGATTTACGGGGGTATTTTTGGTATTTTATTTGCGATCTTAGGTAAACCAAGACCCCGAGTGACGACACTTTTTGAAGTAAAATCGTATCTTTTGAAGGTAGTAAGGAAGTGCCATGAGATTTAAAGTTCAAGTGGATCAATAGTTCGTGACACCATTATCGAATTATATTTTCGACGAACAAATGGCCCATCAAAAAGGCATTTTCTGAAGAAGAGTCCTTCATGGAAGTTATAGATCTTCTCAAGAGCTTTCCAACGCCTCTTGAATTATGTCATTTGGAGATCCAGAGCTCAAGTTATGATTTTATCAAGTTTCAGATCAAGTTAAGGAATAAAAAGCTCCCCGTATCAATCCGGATTAACCTCGGATCGATCCGAGGAAACTAATGATTATCCAGAATGTGATCCTGCAGAGAATAATCTAAGGGATACTATTTTTTTTCCCGGATCGATCCGGCATCACCTCGGATCGATCCAAATTTCGAAAAATTTGCTTATAAATAAAGCGAGTTCATACGACACTGCAAAGGGGTACCAATATAGTTTCCTAACCTCTTTTTCTTAGAAATAGTATGTATGTATATAGGCCTTATGCCATAAATAAAGTAGTATCGTTATAATGCTCGAGAAAATTATCGAAGATCGTTGTTGTTGAAGTTGTTGTAACATCCGGAAGAATACAAATTTTCGATTCAACAGATTGTAATCGGGTAAAATTTCTTAAGTATCTATGTTTATTATGTTTGTCTTTTTATAATGTTATTAGGCTAGATCTAATAACTAGCCAAAGTTATGTAATCGTTTTATTTCGATCTTTTCGGTAAAGGAATGTCGTCTAAAGTAAAATTGATTAAAATTGAGTTAATTGAATCTTTTTCTATTCGTAATGTATTGATAATATTCGGATTGACGTAATTAACCAAGATGAATCGCACCATATAACCTAACGATGAGCTGACCGGAGAAGTTAGGATATGAGATAAAAGATAGAAAAACCGAGGGTAAAATTGGCCGTGCGAAAGCGTGACTAAGGAATCCTATTTCCTACCCGGGGGCGATTTGTCTTGGGAAAGATAGATCTTATTAAAATTGTGCTCGAGATCATAATAATGTTAAAATCAACAGCTTAATTGAAACTAAAACCGGAAAGTTAAATCGATCCGCCCGACAACCGGAGCCTTTTGAATAACATCGGCCGTCCGACAAATGGAATAACCTCTTTTATCCGGGGTAGATTTGTACTCGGTACTGCTCGTACTAACCGAGATTAGCATGGGGCGCTTGTGAAGATTGAACCGATGACAATGACATATGACAATTTCATACGCTCGTGTGAGGAGGAATTGTTAACCTCGAGTGCACCGTTTCATTTACTCAATTGGACCTAAAATAAAAGGAAAGATCGAGCACATTCCGTCTACTGAAAAGATCGTATAAATCAATTATATAAACTTTGGCTAGTTCTATAAAATATATTGGTATCTATATATTTATATCTATATATATATTTTACAATTTATGTATATCTATATATATTTATATATCTATATATATTATATTAGAATAATTTTTAAATTACGTATTTATTTTATGTTGAGTAGAATAGTAGTAATCGTGTTATAAAATTGCGGTTTAGATCGAGTTAATCACAAACTTTGGTGTTTAACCACACTTAGAAGAATTACCAAGTTCCCCGAGGATTCGACACTCGACTCACCATACTAGCACTACAGCTTGACCCGATACACTCGTCGGTTAAGGACTCGGTATTAGCACTAGAAAAGGCCACGTCGCTTTCGGCGCCGTTGCCGGGGAGCGTCGCTAATTTCTTTCTTTTGTGTCTATGGTTACTACTTGTATTAGCTCAAAATTCTCGAGAATAAGTCAACACTTTTCTTATCTCATTTCTATTTTATTTTTCGTTGGTACCTACCTTATAGGTAAGTTACCAATATCCACTACTATCAATTTCGTGTTATTTTCTATTTTCGTTAGTTGATGACCAGAAGTGGTAAGGCCCCACTCGCTCCTTATAAGCCTGACATAAACACTTACGAAAGGCAGTTAAGAGTAGAGAGTAAACGAGGTCATACTAGTCGTGGAAATCCCGACGAATCATCTTCAAACGTAAATACGAGAATGGTCGAAATCGTTGATGAAACACCTGAACAAGGACTAGAACATGCTCTAGGGCATGGACATAACCCTGTTAACCCTAATAATCAAAATAATAATAATAGAAATAATCAAAATCGGAACCAGAACTATCGTAATTACCCACCAAACCCGAGACCTATCTGTGATCAAACTATAAGAAGAAACCGTACTAATAATCCCATTCTTTTACCCAATGAAGGAGCAAACAATTTCGAAATTAAATCTCATCTTTTTGGTTTAATTGACGCAAGAGCCCAATTCTTAGGAGAGGATGATGAAGATCCACATCATCATCTCTATCTTTTTGAAGAACTCGTGCAATACAAACCAAAAGTCAAGGTGCTCATAAGGAATTAACAAGGATGACTATGTTTCCTTTTTCTTTAAAAGGACGAGCCCGAGATTGGTTTATGTCTCTCCCACATCACTCACTTACTAGTTGGGAGGAGATTCAAACTGAATTTCTGAAACAATATTTTACTCCTGGACGAAATTTGGAGTTAAAAGTCGAGGTTGCTAACTTTAGACAAGGATCTGAAGAAACACTCGGGAATGCCTGGGAAAGATTTAAAAAGTTGTTAAGAGCTTGTCCCGACCATGGTTATTCCTTAGATATGCAAATTCAACTTTTTTGTCGTAAATTAAGAAAAGATTCACGTGCTGATGTAGATCATGCATGTGGTGGTTCTTTAATGATGAGTGAAGCTCAAATAGTTTACGATGCTATAGAAAAGATTTCCAAAAATAACAGAATGTGGGAAACCGGTTCTAGCACCAGAAAAGTAGCTTTTGCAGGAGAATGTACATCTAATACGGAAGTTTTAGAACACTTAGAAAATTTGAGTAGGAAATTTGATGGCCTACAAAACAAAAACCAAAGCTCAGAGAATAGTACTCCAACTGAGTACTCAAATCGTGATAAAATGCCATTAGGGATTGAAGAACCAACAGATACTCAAGAGAGGAGGTGAGTTTTCTTCAACAAAGATAGGAATTTGAACAATGCATACTCAAACTCGTTTAATGCTATTAGAAGAGATCACCCTACTTATCGATGGTCCGAAAACCCTAGTAAGCAAGGACAACCGCCATATCCAGCTCCATATAGAATATGAATAATAATCAAGTTTATCAAGAAAACACATCTAATCGAATTTACAATCATTACCTAAATCCTATCCTCAACATACCACTCAAAGTATACCAAGAACTCAAAGTTCAACTCAACTCGTAAGGAGTTGAAAAATGGGAGAAGTTAATGGAAAATATGATGGGTGTAGTATCCACTCAAGCTAAGAATATGGAAACAATGATGACCTCTATTGGTACAAATCTCTAAGGATCCGAGTACAATGAAAACATCTATGAGTGGACATGATACCGTAATGAGAACGATAGAAGCCTCATTAAGGAATATGGAAGATCATTTGAGTAGGGAAGGTGAACGTAATAACAGTAGACCTCCTGGAGGATTACCAAGTAATACTGAAAGAAACCCAAGAGAGGTAAATGTTGTAGTTACGAGAAGTATAAAACTCTGTGGTAGTAATGGAGTAGAAATCTTCGGGAATAATGAAGTAGAAAATGATTTAGATGGTAAGAATGATGAAACCAAAGATGAAATTGAATTCACTGATGAGGAAGAAGAAATTATAGAGAATTTCTTGAAAAGGAATAGAAGTTTGGAACCTAAAAATGAAGGTGAAAAATGGGTAAAAATCCCTAGGATTTTGAGAGATCCCATGGATAAAGATTTAAGGAATTTATTCAAAGAACATGTTAGAGTAGAAGATAAAGAAAACAAGGATGAAAAACAAGAAGAATCGAAGGAATCAAGTAGAGATTGATTCAGGGAATGTCTTAAAAGAAAAAACTCAAGATCATGATACTTGGCGATCAAGTAATACTCAAAGGTTTAAGGAGAAAGGAAAAGAGAAAATGAATTTGGGATCAAAGGTTGTAGATTTGGAATCTTTACCTTACCCACCTAAAGATCAAATTAAAAAATTAAAAACTGATCAGAAGTATGCTCGTTTCCTTGATACCTTTCGTCATATTCATGTTAATATCCCTGTTATCGAAGCTCTAATTAGTATGCCTGCTTATGGAAAGTTTCTGAAAGATATTCTGTCAAACAAGAAAAAATTAGAGGAATATGAGAATATATGCCTAAATGAAGAATGTTCTCGGTTTTGCAACATAAGTTACCACCTAAACCGAAAGATCCGGGAAGTTTTACCATTCCATGTGAAATTGGAGGATTTCGTTTAAGAAGGTCTTATGTGATCTTGGAGCTAGTATAAACCTCATGTCTTATGAGGATTATAAGAAGCTAGGCATAGGAAATCTTACGAAAATCGAAATGACTCGCGATGGCGTATAGATCGATTAAATACCCTAAAGGAATTATTGAGGACGTATTGGTTAAAGTAGACAAGTTCTATTTTCCAAGAGACTTTGTAGTTATGGAAATGGAAGAAGGATATTCAGCGCCACTTATCTTAGGTCGACCGTTTCTAGCTACAGAAGAACTTTAATAGATGTCCGTAAAGGAGAGTTAATTCTCGAGAGTCAATGAAGATGAAGTTGCTTTCATTATTTTCAAAGCTATGAACCATCCATACGTATCACCGTAATCATGTTCTTTTATAGAAGATATTCATTCCGTCTATGATAATCAGTTGCCAACTTTTGAAGACAGATTAGAAGAATGCTTGACTCTATCTATCTATAGGGAAGATGAGGAAGACACCGAAATGAAAGAGATAATTCTTTCTCTAGATAAAGGAAGTTTTACTTTTAAACCATCATGGCATAAGTATTTGGAATTAGAACTAGAAGGACCAGTTCTTAAACCTTCACTGGAAAATCCACCTAAGAATCTGGAATTGAAACCGCTACCTTTAAATCTGAAGTATGCTTTTCTTGAAACTAATAATCTATTACCGGTTATCATTTCATCATCTTTAACTGAGCAACAAGAAGATCAATTACTTAGAATGTTGAAAAAGCATAAGAAAGCTTTTGGATGGACAATTGCCGATATTCGAGGTATTAGCCCTGAGATTTGCGTTCATAAGATAATTCGAAGGAAGATGCTAAACCTTGTATTCAACCGCAACGCCGCCTCAACCCAAATTTGCGCTGATTGTTAAGAAAGAGGTCATTAAGCTATTAGAAATGGGGATAATATTTCCCATATCGATAGTGAATGGGTAAGTCCAACTCAAGTGGTACCAAAGAAAGGAGGTTTCACAAGGAAAGAGAATGAAAAGAATGAATGGATTCCGACTAGAGAGATTACAAAGTTATCGAATGTGCATTGATTTTAGAAAACTAAATGATCATACTAAGAAAGATCATCATCCACTTCCATTCATAGTTCGGATGTTGGAACGTTTAAGTGGACATAAGTATTACTCGTTTCTTAGATGGTTATTCAGATATTTACGATATTCATTGCGCAGGAGATAGAGAAAAAACTACTTTCACTTGTCCTTATGGAACTTTTGCTTATAAAAGAATGCCGTTTGGTTTATGTAATGCTCCCGCTACGTTTCAAAGATGTATGATGGCTATATTTGCTGATATGCTTGAGAAATTCTTAGAAATCTTTATGGACGACTTTAGTGTTTATGGAGAATCTTTCGACGAATGTTTATCACACTTAGAACGAGTGTTACAACGCTGTGAAGATACCAATTTAGTACTAAACTGGGAAAAATGTCATTTAATGGTATCAAAAGGAATTGTTCTAGGTCACGTAATCTCTCGAAGAAGGTATTGAAGTTGATAAAGCTAAGGTAGAAGTAATTGAAAAATTACCTCCACCAGCTAATTTAAGAACCCTAAGAGGATTTCTCGGACATGCAGTTTTTATAGAAGGTTCATTGCCGATTTCTCGAAAATAGCAAAGCCTCTAAGTCATTTACTTGAAACGGAAGTACCTTTCAACTTTGATAGTAAATGTATGGAAGCCTTTCGTACCTTAAAAGCGAGGTTGACTACCGCACCGTGTTAGTAGCACCGCATTGGAGTTTGCCGTTTGAAATTATGTGTGATGCAAGTGATTTAGTCGTAGGAGCAGCTTTTAGGTCAAAGATATAATAAAATTCTCAAAGCAATCTACTATGCATCTCACACACTAAACGCAACTCAACTTAATTACGCAACTACAGAAAAAGAACTGTTGGTTGTAATTTTTGCCTTAGATAAGTTTAGATCGTATATTGTTGGATCTAAGGTAATAATTTATACGTACCATTCAAATTTCGAAGTATTTACTAAGTAAGAAAGATGCTAAACCACGTCTTCTTAGATGGATTCTCTTACTTCAAGAATTTGATATTGAAATTAAAGACAAAAAAGGAAGTGAAAATGTAGTAGCGATCATCTAAGTAGAATGGAAAATGATGAAGAAATAGGAAATGAAATTAAAGATTCATTTCCCGATGAACAACTATTTAGAATAGATACTCCTTCAACTATGCAGCTTATTAAAGAATAGAATTCCTTCTAAGGAAATATCACCCCGGTTTGGAGATATCATTAATTACTTAACCCGTGATTACATTCCGTCTCATTGGACTTGGCAACATGTAAAAAGAAATTCTTTTATGACTTAAAATTTTATTAATGGGAGGAACCGACCTTTTCCGTAAATGTTCGGATGGGATAATCGTAAAATGTGTGCCTAATAATGAAATTTTAAGTGTTTTATCATTTTGTCATGATCGTGAGGCAGAGGTCATCATGGAGGTTGGAAAACCGCTTTTAAAGTTTTACAATGTGGTTTTTATTGGCCTACACTATATAAAGATGCGTATAAGTATGTTAAATCTTGTGAATCTTGTCAAAAATGGGGAAATGTATCTAAAAAACATGAAATGCCTATGCAACCTATTTTAGAATGTGAGTTATTTGATGTTTGGGGTATAGATTTCATGGGACCATTCCCTATATCTTTTGGGAAAAGATTTATTTTAGTAATGGTAGATTATGTTTCAAAATGGGTAGAAGCTGAAGCTCTTCCCACTAATGATACCAAAGTTGTCATACGATTCCTTAAAAAGAATATATTCACCCGATATGGTATTCCGAGGGCTATCATTAGTGATGAGGGTCACACTTTTGTAATAGACCATTTACCAAGATAGTTGAAAAATATGGTGTAACACATAAGTTAGGAACGCCCTATCATCCGCAAACCAAGGGTCGCAGAGGTGTCTAATAGAGAAATCAAAAGAATCGTGGAAAAAACAGCTTGATTCAAATCATAAAAACTGGCGCTTAAATTAGACGATGCATTATGGGCGTACGTAACGCCTTTTAAGACACCAATTGGTTGTTCTCCCTATAAACTAGTCTTTGGTAAGTCTTGTCATCTCCCAAATAGTTAGAACACCGAGCCTTCGGGCTATTAAATTTCGAATTTCGATCCTAAGGCTGTCGGTGATCATAGATTGCTTCAATTAACAGAACTAGAAGAATTTCGTCTCGATTCTTATGAAAACGCTCGAATCTACAAGGAACGCACGAAATCTTTTCATGATAAGAGAATCTATAGTCGTGAGTTCCATGTAGGTGATCGAGTGCTCTTGTACAATTCACGTTTAAAGTTATTTCCAGGTAAGCTTAAATCAAGATGGACAGGTCCATTTAAAGTAACAAGGGTTTACAAATCTGGAGCTGTTGAACTAACTGATGGAAATACGACTTTTATAGCCAATGGCCACAGAGTGAAGTTATTTGTGGAGGGAGAAGGAATCACACTGAAGGGAGAAGTAATGCTACTGACTGATCCCCCGACAAATTGAAAAAAAAAAAAAATTTTTTTTTTTTTGAAAAGCAGAGGAACTGAAATCAGCCGAATATCAGGTGCTATCTATCTTTCTTCTACTTTTCTGTGTTTTATATGTTTGAACTAGTTTCGTCTTTTACCGGATAGACGTAAAAGAACTGGATGTTTTTTTTATAGAATAGGAGTTTTTATTTTGCTTTTGAAATTAGGCCTGGATAAAGATGTCGCGTTTAAAATAGAAGCTTCGCTTTTGAGAAAAACAAGCAATTGTTGAGAGAGATCGATTGAAAGAAGTTTGTAATGGAAAATCGAGAAGTTCAATAAAGAGAAGGGCAAAGTTTCGATGAGATGCGTAATCTGTGGAAAAAGTGAGCATGATGGGAAATGTAGGAAAGCACAACCAAATCCCGTGATGAGTGTTTGAATGTTGTTAAGAAGGGAACGATTAGGTGGTTATCCGAAAATCCCGATGGAGATCAAAGGGAAAATTCGAACGCCTCATTTCTTAAGGTTAGGTTGATAGAACGTTACGTCAGAACTCTGGAAGATTTAGAAGTAATGGAATTAGGACCCTTATGAATTTTATAATATTTATAAAATTTTTATATAACTTTTGAAAATTTTATAAATAGGATCTTTATGGAATTACTTAAAAGTTTTATAAAGTTTTTATAAAAGGTTTTATTTAAATTTTGTAGAAGTTTTATTAAGGTTTTAAAAAAAAAAAAAAAAAAAAAAAAATCTTTGGTCGGATCGATCCGACCTAATCCCGGATCGATCCGGAACCTAAAAAACCTAAAAAGGGAACGGGGTCCCTTCTTCTTCTTCTTCTTCTTTTTCACTTTTCTTAAAACAAATCGCCCTCCCCTCTCCCCCAATTCGAATTTTTTTCTTCAAATCATCACACAACATTACTATTAAACTACCCCAACTCTTAAACTTTTCTCATTTTCCTCTCCTCTCTTCAAACTTTCATTTAAATTGAAGAATTTTTCAAGGAAAGCTTCAACTTTCATTCCGGCAAATTTTCATCTTTTCCGGCCAAATTTCAACCTTTTAAGCATTAGAAGGTAACATTGTAGTCAATTATTTTGTTAATTTCGTTTTTTTTCTAAGCAACTTTTTAATTTGTTACTCATTTGTGTTGTTTTGGTTGTTTCTTTTGTTGTTTTTTGTTGTTTTGTTATTGTGTCACTATCGTAGAATGGCCGAATCATCAAAAGCTAGTAAAAAACGTAAGCCGCATATCCCAACCCAAATCCCGGTTATAGAAACTAGACCTTTAACAAGAAGAATTGGCGCTAGTTTTGAAAGAACCGCGTCTCTCGCAAAGCCTAAGAAAGCATTGAAAAATAAATTTGGAAAGTGTTTAGTTGCAATAGAGAGGGGCTTAGATTTCAAAGATTTGGGAAGGGAGGTAAAAGAAATTTTTGAAAGACGACAAGTGGTTGGAGTTAGCTAGTTTAAGGTCGGGTGAAATTAACACAACCTTAGTAGCTCGAATTTTATTCTCTCGGTAGCAACTCATAATGCTACGTGAAAGTGGTGAGTTAACTTCGTCAACCTAAGAACTAGGGCAGCACCGTTTAATCCTCGTGTTATAAATGCTATTTATGGTATCCCCGATATACCGTAGAGTGAGGATTATTATACCGTATGGAATTTAGAGGAGCCTCGCAGACTTTGATTATATTGTATCACTAGCCCAGAATGAGTTAGATCCCACTGCCGTCTGGCATGAAAACAGGTTTTCCTATGGAAATTGTATACGGGATACGAGAGCTATTAAACGTTTTATTAGCCACACTCTTTACCCTACACGTCATTTTACATCTTTTGGTAAAGAGGATCCGTGTATTGCTTGGGCTATGGTCAATGAGATACCCGTGGATGTAGGCAGATAATGTATGTAAGGGCCAAGGAATTTGTCTCAATCGCCAAACCAGGCGCTCACATGCCTTTTCCTTGTTTTATTTCTTCCTTATGTCGCCGATAGGTATCCCCGAACTTCCAAATGATAATTTGATGGTGGTTGATGACACGCTTATAGTCCTAGTTTACCACTTAGGCCGGCGGGAAGAATAGATTTTATGAACCCTAACCGCCAACGACCTCACCTACCCCATCCACTACCGTCCCTCCTTCATCCAAATAAACTCAAAATCAATTTCCAAATACCATCACATACGACATGTTTCAATCAATGGCCTATGATGTTCATCGTGCCAATGCCAATATGGTCGTTTTCGCGTAAAAAGGAATAGGTTATGGTCCGAAGATTTGCGTCAAGGCATGCGAGGTATATATCAAATGAATATACCGCAAAACCCTACCTATGCCGAGATGGATATTCCGCATTGCCAATCCGTACCATATACCTTGCCGTACTTTATTCCACCAATGCCACCTCGCTCGTACTTCCAACAAATGCCACATTCTTTTGGATTTCAAACTAGTGGTGTAGGGGATTTTTCGACAGGTACTACGGCAGCTGCAACATCTGTTTGGCCAGAATTTGGATCATTTGGCCATACCACGACGACATGGGGAAGCACTTTTTCTGATGTCACGAGAGAGATGAGCTCGATGGGGTTGGATAGCTCGGTTCGGATGTCAACATATTTTCAAGATCCATTCCAAGAATCGACTTATGATCCGGCCGCTCTCGTGCTATGCCAAGTTCAAGCCACGTCGAGATGAGTGATGAAGAGGAGTGATTTTAAACATTTTATGATTATTGACATTGAAAACAATTTATTTTTCGTACAATTTCATTTTCGTACAATTTTAGGTTATTTTGGTTTTATTTTTGTAGGATTTTATTTTAATACGATCTTCGTAGAATTTTATTTTACTTTCGTTTGGTTTTATGTTAGTACACACCGTGTAGTAAAATTTATCGTTATAACATAATAAACCGAAGATAGGAAGAAAAACATATCACCTAGAAAAATCTAGGCTTTTTTCCAAGCAAAAACAACTCGTCCGTGAATAGTAATTTTCCGGATCGATCCGGCCTTTTTCCGGATCGATCCGGTGTTCGTATACCGACCGACAGATTACTAGTTGAGAGGCCGGATCGATCCGGCCCTTTTCCGGATCGATCCGGTAAGTACAAAAACGCCAAAAAGGAGATCTTTCCTACTTTTGCTTGATAGATACATTTCTATAAAAGGAAGGAGCCGCAAGCCTTCAACTTTGCTCATTCCTTCTTTATTCTATCTCGTCTTTGTTTATTTTCTCGTATCCGATAAAATAATGTCTCACCACTCCTCTCCCTCGGTCAATAGTTACGAACCACATACGCCCGATGGTGTGGTTCCCGAAAGCCATGCTTCGTGTTTTCATAATGACGTTCCGAGACGTCTAAATTTCGTCCATTCTCCTATTCTTATGGAGAAAGGCTTGAATACGTAAAAAATTGATCGGGGGGACGGAATCTAATCCGAGGTTGCGGGTGGAAGAAGCCGATTAGACTCCAAGAGGTAGAATTAACATTTCAATTGTCGAGATTTTTATGCGTCTCTTATCGATATAACGGCAAAGGGGCCTCGTCTCATCTCATTACTGTTAGGGGCGTCGTTATATCATTTTCTCCAGTTATCATAAATCAAATCTTTCAAATTCCACTATCTACTTTTGAGCAAAACCCACACTACGAGTTTCTTTGGGAACTCGGAAATGCTTACAATGTTGTAAATCGTACTGCATAAGCCTTTCAATATGTGTTTCCACTGTTTGATCATAATTATGATTCTTCGACTCTGGCTTTACCCCCTCATCTGAGGGCGTGGAAACGCTTCATTAATTCCCGGATCTATCCAACTAGAGATTTTTTAGGGGTTACGGATGATGAGATGCTATCATTGTATGCACCGACCGTGGGGGCATACATTGATCGGGGGATTTTGATGTTCAAAACTCGCAATTAATTTTGCAAGAGAGAGACGCAATAGGGGACGACCGCTACCGTTTGCCTGGGTTATCTCTCAACTTTGTGTCCAACCGAATCACGTGCCCGAGTTTACTACGTACGAGATTTTTCCATCTCGTGATTCTCGCTTGGGATTACTTCCGGTACATACTCCCGGATGTTCATCTACGGTTTGAGGTGTTGTTGGAAATCGCTTAAAAGTTGTTGTTGTTAAATTAGTACTCGATTAAGTTAGACGGTTAATCGCTTTTTAATTTAGTTTCTTTAAAGTTTGTAATAGTTTCATTAATGTTTAATATATATGTCATTTTCTTTAATCAGAATAATATATGTTGCAAAAATTAATAAAAATCAAAATCGTATAAAATTTTAATTTTATTTTCGAACCTACTTTTTATTACTCAACGTACATCGGGACGATGCCATTTCGTAAGTGGGGAGTAGAGGTAAGTTAGTAAATAAAAATTAAAATTTTCTCATATAAATTTATACTTAAATGCTTAATACTTAGTTTAATTTTTCTTGAATCAAAATAACTAGATAATATATAATTAATATGAATAAAAATAATATAAAGTTGTAAGAATAGATTTTAATTAAGTAAAGTAAATTAGATATATTATAATCATATTATATATGTCAATTTTAGATTTTTAGAAGATTTTAAGTATATGTAACTATACATAAATATTATCAAGTAATTTTCATATGAAATTTAGCAAATATACTTATATTATAATGAAATTTTAGAATAATTTTCTTTTCAAAACGAATTATGAGTTTGGAATTGGATTAGGAATGATGAGATTTTTGGCACCATAAAAATATAAACTATAGCCAAATAGCCTACCTAAATAAATTTCTAATTTTTGTCCCTACCTCACCTTGATTAGAGTGATCAAGACCTCACTCGAAATAGCCATTTTTTGATTATAATCGACCCTTAGCTTAATGTGGTCTACATTTCCTAAAAATCCCACGAGTTTGTACGTACTTATGAAAAGAGATGATGACACAAAAGCTAAGAATGGTGTATGCTGAGATTGAAAAAATTAGATAAGTATTAGTATATTCGATCTTACCTCATGACGCTTGCAAAATAGTCGATTTTGGTAATAAGTTCGGATATGTTAATATTCTATAAAAGAATTAAGAACGAAGCACCATATTTACACGAAAGTAATCAAATACCGTGTATCTTCCTTATCTTTGATTAACAACTAAAAATCGGTTGTAGCTACCAATGATTTGAGTGCAAAGTAGGGTGTTATCTCGAAATGTCCTATATCACTATGAGGTTTAAAAGCTCCCGATAAAAAGTCGAATCATAAGATCTCAAGAATGATTACAAGTTTAAGGAAACCGGACTTGTAATTTTCAATCGAAAGAGTATTACTCCGATTAATCTTGATGAAGCAATGCTTGTAAGTTTGATTTTCTACACACACGCACGCTTTTAGTTCATAAAAAAAAAAATCAGAATATTATTAATCGAGGTATTTTTGATCAAAATTATGAAGGTGTAAGTACGTACGACTTGCTTCTTTCTCTTTTGATTTTTCTTTTCTATCCTTTCGATTGACCAACATCCTGAGCCTAAAAAGTATAATCCATTTTGTCAACTACTTGACTTAGTCCTTAATTCCAAATATTTCATATAAGTTGAGATAGGAGAATGATTCTATAATTTTAATTATATTTAAGTAGATTATGCAAGAATTTCCTTTGAATAATAGTTGATAAATAATTTATCTAAGTTATCTACACTTCTTATCTTGTTAATTTCTAAGAAAGATATAATTAATATGTTTATAATATTGAAATGATATTTTACTAATTTGAAATCTACTCTACCACGTATATCATTTTTATTGTAATTTTTATATATTACCGCTTATTTTGCTCGAGGACGATCAAAGAGCTAAGTGGGGAGTAGTTGATGTATAACATTTATATGATAAAAATTACGAGGTTTTATATACGTTATCGACTCTTTTTATATAAAATATAAGAAATTATAACGATAATCTTATAAAATATTAATAGTTATGAATAAATCTAAATACTATAAAAATCTAGTAAAAGTAATAAAAAGTTATAAATTTTGTACCGGGATAATAACCGGAGTGTCGTGTCGATTTACGGGGGTATTTTTGGTATTTTATTTGCGATCTTAGGTAAACCAAGACCCCGAGTGACGACACTTTTTGAAGTAAAATCGTATCTTTTGAAGGTAGTAAGGAAGTGCCATGAGATTTAAAGTTCAAGTGGATCAATAGTTCGTGACACCATTATCGAATTATATTTTCGACGAACAAATGGCCCATCAAAAAGGCATTTTCTGAAGAAGAGTCCTTCATGGAAGTTATATATCTTCTCAAGAGCTTTCCAACGCCTCTTGAATTATATCATTTGGAGATCCAGAGCTCAAGTTATGATTTTATCAAGTTTCAGATCAAGTTAAGGAATAAAAAGCTCCCCGGATCAATCCGGATTAACCTCGGATCGATCCGAGGAAACTAATGATTATCCAAAGATGTGATCCCGCAGAGAATAATCTAAGGGATACTATTTTTTTTCCCGGATCGATCCGGCATCACCTCGGATCGATCCGGCCCCGAAAAATTTGCTTATAAATAGAGCGAGCCTCATACAAATTTCGCAAAGGGGTACCAATATAGTTTCCTAACCTCTTTTTCTTAGAAATAGTATGTATGTATATAGGCCTTATGCCATAAATAAAGTAGTATCGTTATAATGCTCGAGAAAATTATCAGAAGATCAGTGTTGTTGAAGTTGTTGTAACATCCGGAAGAATACAGCTTCTGATTCAACAGTTGTAATCGGGTAAAATTTCTTAAGTATCTATGTTTATTATGTTTGACTTTTTATAATGTTATTAGGCTAGATCTAATAACTAGCCAAAGATTTGTAATCGTTTTATTTCGATCTTTTCGGTAAAGGAATGCTGTCTAAAGTAAAATTGATTAAAATTGAGTTAATTGAATCTTTTTCTATTCTGTAATGTATTGATAATATTCGGATTGACGTAATTAACCAAGATGAATCGCACCATATAACCTAACGATGAACCGACCGTAGAAGTTAGGATATGAGATAAAAGATAGAAAAACCGGAGGGTAAAATTGGCCGTGCGAAAGCGTGACTACGGAATCCTATTTCCTACCCGGGGGCGTATTTGTCTTGGGAAAGATAGATCTTATTAAAATTGTGCTCGGGATCATAATAATGTTAAAATCAACAGCTTAATTGAAACTAAAACCGGAAAGTTAAATCGATCCGCCCGACAACCGGAGCCTTTTGAATAACATCGGCCGTCCGACAAATGGAATAACCTCTTTTATCCGGGGTAGATTTGTACTCGGTACTGCTCGTACTAACCGAGATTAGCATGGGGCGGTTGTGAAGATTGAACTCGATGACAATGACATATGACAATTTCATACGCTCGTGTGAGGAGGAATTGTTAACCTCGTGAGTGCACCGTTTCATTTACTCAATTGGACCTAAAATAAAAGGAAAGATCGAGCACATTCCGTCTACTGAAAAGATCGTATAAATCAATTATATAAACTTTGGCTAGTTCTATAAAATATATTGGTATCTATATATTTATATCTATATATATATTTTACAATTTATGTATATCTATATATATTTATATATCTATATATATTATATTAGAATAATTTTTAAATTACGTATTTATTTTATGTTGAGTAGAATAATAGTAATCGTGTTATAAAATTGCGGTTTAGATCGAGTTAATCACAAACCCTTTGGTGTTTAACCACACTTAGAAGAATTACCAAGTTCCCTGAGGATTCGACACTCGACTCACCATACTAGCACTACAGTTTGACCCGATACACTGTCGGTTAAGGACTGGTATTAGCACTAGAAAAGGCCACGTCAACAGTAAAATTAAGCAAGTACATAAAACAAAAGAAATTAAGGAAACAACTCCTACGATGATTGTACTCATCCTGAGTAAGCCTCAAATAGGGCTCAGGGCCGGCGTCGGACAAGCGAGCAGCTTCTATCAGTTCGTCAGACCAGTACTCAAAATCGAGGAGAGCATTGGCACCAGCAATATTGTTCAGCAAACCTTCGCCAACAATAGTGGGGTACACATCGGTAGGAAGCTGGAAATAATTCTAGTTGCTCAGCTCAGGGTGTCCGTCGTTACGGATGAAGAAGAAGTTATTCTTCCACTCATGAATGGAAGATTTCCCTGTGGAGAGCATAGTGACTGTTAGGAAATCACTAGTTTAACGCAGCGGAATTTAAAATTTGATTTCCTTTTCTAGATCGTTCTTCGTTTAATGCAATAAACACGTTAAGTAGTTTGACGGTTATACCTTAGATGATCTACAAGATCGTCGCTTTGACCACCAATGGAGAGTAGTTCAATGCGCAAGCCGTCCACGCGTCCGGCCTCTATCGCTAATCCACACGAACCCCTTGCCGGAATCCTCCTTGGATTGCTATCGGAAAAACTCCGGCTGCTAGACCGGACCTTTTCTTCCCTCACAAACTCACTATGGATAGCTCTCTCTATTTTACACAAGAACTATGAGCTCTTGCAATTGTGATGTACAAAAGAGCTTGACACCCACCTCTTATTTATAGCTAAAGGTGGCGCCCTAATTAGTGTGTAGGAGAAGAAAACCTTTTTCCAATAAAATAAGGAAAATCAACTAGATTGATTTATCTCTTTAATTATAATTTATTTTGCCAATATCTTATATTGATTATAATTATCTTATTACCATAAATCTATTTTTTCAAAATCAATTAATATCTTATATTAATATTATGGCAATCTTATTAATTAAAGTGCACAATCCAAGTGTATCTTACACACTCAAGAATGGCGCCCCATTAGTCAACTAATTGACTTCCGGAATATTCTTTAATTAATATAATTTGTATATAATTAATATCTTGTATTTTATTTATTCATAATAAATAAATACTACCATATTAATTTACCACTATAACCTTTATAGTCTAGAGATAAACTTTCCTTATTTGGTTATCAACTATAACCGCATTTTAATCCGACTCGATGTTCATATATGTGTGACCCGATAGGCTTCCGAATATGTTGGCCGTAGACACAAAGTGCAATTTACTAAAATGCCCTTCATACCTAACGATCACGGGATAGCGTCTAGCAACACACCGTGACCCCCAATCATCGAAAGAGTCAAAAGCAATGACTACTACCTTTCATGTGAAGCAGTTACCGTGTAACTTACAATCCTATCGCTGTAATAATATCCATACGATCGTATCTCGAGTGTCTATACATTAACGATCGTATCTTATAATCTGGATATCATGCTCTCTCGGAATAACACATTTACTCCCACTTTGCAAAGATTCTCGAGAGCTAGACATTCCTTATAAGAAGGCCATTTCGGATATTCGATCCCAATCATAGGATACGCGATTCCCGGACGACCAATCACGTATACTCCGCATGCTTCAATATCATACCCAATCACTACCGCATGATCGCCCCGTGGTTAGGAGAAATCTCAATAGTGTCAAAGCATGACAATCCACACCGTGATGCCATGAAGACTCCGGTCAAAAGGATAATTACACAACCGCCACATAGTGTGACACTTAATGTAAGTTGGTCAGTCTAACATACGCATTCTCTATTACACGTCCACGTACAGTCCAAGTGTCCCTACACTTCGATAGACGAGATCTATCCCTATCTTCTAAAAGATAGAAGACATCCAATACGTGCTAGTCTGAATATACTATCAATGTCCCATTTGATAATATGTAAGACTAGAGACTTTTAAGTACCAACCTTGTTATAGTGATTAGAGATCTCATCAACCATAATCACTATCATGGTTTCTCTATCACAGATTGATACTAGGGACGTTACTATATATATACAACAAATAATATGAAGATAAACAATATATAATAACATAAGTGCTTTTATTAATCATAATAAAGTTATTACATGAACTAAATAGACTGTAAATGACCCAACCTAGTCGGATCCGGTCCAACCCGATTGGGTTTAGGACACCTTTCCAACAGTGACCCCCCTCCGGTGATCTGTGTGACGTGGAAAATAATACCACCCGCTGTGGTTCCTTACCTTCTTGTGCTGGTAAAAAGTCCTAAAAAGATCCACGTTGAACTCCGTGTCCATCAGCCGGAAGAAGATCGTAGAGCCAATGATTGCCCTAACACCGTTAGGGGCGATCTGGGCAGATCCCAGTTGGTAATGCCTCGGTACGGCCAAAAAAGCCGGACATAAAGGAACTCTGAGTCCGCAGACGAACTGATCTTTGTATATGGTGCAGTACCCCTCTGGGGGCTGGTGGGCGTAGAGATGGGCACCCCCCGGCAGCTGAGGGGCGTAGTGGTTCATGTCTATGCCATACCGGTTGCAGATTTGCAAGAGGCCGTCCTGGGTTAGTTTGGACCTAACGCCGAAGCAACCTATGGCCGTTCTAGCAGTCATGTGGGCTCTAAGGCACTGATTTAATGAGGTAAAACCAAAGGCAGAATGATACCTAGACCTAGATGAGGGCTGATCTGTAACGATCTGCTCGGTATTAACGCGAGCAGCAACAGTGTTAAGCGCATATATGTCAATAGGGCCACCGAACTGGATAAAAGGCTTGGTGACATCGGTTTCTGATTCAGAATGGGACTCAAACTCCCTATCAATCAAGCTGCTCGAGGCAGTACTAGCCCTCATAAACTGGGAAAAGTAGAAGAGAAAATAAAATGAAGAAGAACAACGCAAGAAAAGTTAGGTACTTACTTGGAAATGCAGTGGATCTTGAGGAAAGTCTTCGAATTAATAGCAGAGGGGAGAAGGGGGAAAGTCTGATATGTGAAAGGACGGGTTTAAAACCTCCTCCCTGACATTTAAGCGACGTCAGTTACGAAAAGGAGTGAAAAAACGCCTCGTATATCGCGTGTGCAATAATGGCTAGTGTAATAGGCTGCCAGCTGGCAGTGGGAGGTTTTCAAAACGCGTGATCGGGTAAGGGTCGGCCTAACCACCAAATAGAGCAGATCTGACCAACTAAGAAGTTAAGCCAGATCTGGGGGGCTTATGATGATACCCGACCCGAATTACGCCACGTGTCACATTTAGGGGTGCTTAATAAATCACCACTCCTTGAGGTTAGGGCTTTAAGGGCCAAGCGCCCTAAAGGCCGAACAGAGGGCATATCGTTTACCACGGGAGATTGGTCTGAGCTCCTCCTCCAGCCACTGCAGGACGGTTAAGGTCTGGCGAAGATGAGCTGCCCAGTTCGGCCGTATTGGTTCTGGGGGCTGAGCGGGGAACATTCAGAACAGCTCCGTTGTTATTCCACGTGAGGGATAATCACATATGGAAAGAATCCTCAGTCATAAAGACTCCAATCTTGACATTAAATATGTCCATAATTATCTCTGATTTTAGGGATTGAGTCGTATTTATCCTTAGTGATTAATTATTAATTATAATACTTGCTCAACAAGTAAAAGGGTGAGAGATCGCCTATATAAGCAACCCTAAGGAACTATGGATGACTTGATTCCAATTTTGACTATTGGATACGTAGGCAACTCTCAGAAATATTCCGAGAGCTCAGTGCAAACACATCAAACAACTCGTCACTCTGTCATAAATTAGGGTTTCTAGGGTTTTTGGTCATTATAATATAGGAGATTGACCCGCATTGATTACCGGACGGTTTCCAGCATCGTCACCAGTTGATATGAAAAAAGCCACCAAAATACAACAAAATTACCGACCAAATGGAGGGGAAAAAGGAGTCCGGCGGTGGCCAAGACCAAAAAACAAAAGAGGCCATTAGAAATATAACACAAAACACTTGATCTTGGCTAACAAAGAAACGAGAAGAAAGGAAAAGACGAAAAAGACATAATAAAAGGACCAAAAAAAAAGTGAAAAGGAAGACGTGCAGCGCCGGGCAGACAAAACTTAAGAGGAGAAAGTCTGAGAATTTTCTAGATAGAAGTGATGTAGCACATTTCATTTAAGATAGTTAATAGTCCTTTTATATATGTCATTTTATGTTTAGTTATGAAAAGGGGATTTTGCCTGATATACCATCTGTTTCTGTTGTAATTTGTGAATATATCATCCAAAGCAAAAACAAACAATTTTGATTCGTAATTTTCGTTCATTTTTTTCATGAATGTACACGATATTAAGGTAAACAAATCCCCTATTGGATTCCCCTTCCCAATTAGGGCTTAGTTTGGTTTCAAAAACACCTAAAACACGAAAATGAGAGTGATGTATCGACAAGTTGTTTGGTATGCCAACAATTACCACTTCGCATCATCCGGTATCAGAGCCATCTGAGGGCCTTTTCCCTTGATCTCATGATGACCGGAAGTGTTGCGGAAGGTAGCCGAGGATCTGACGCAGTTCAAAGCTCGACCAGAAATTTGATCGTACCATTCTTGAGGTGCGTCAAGCTGTGGAAGAGCTGAAACTCGGAGCTGATCGTGTTTGCCGACAAGCAGAACGAGTTTTTCCTCGTACTCAAATTGGTGAAATCAGTGAGAGTTATGAACAACGATGCACTAAGAGCAACAAATCAGAATATGTTGGATGAAATAAAAGCTTATTCACTCAACAAGCAGAACGGGTCGCACGCCATCAGGTTCGTCAATGATTTACCGGATTTTTATGGTTCTTCACGTATGATGGATTTATGGAACTGGGTATACGCCATTGATGATTATTTTGAAGATACAAACCCTCCGGAGCAAATTCAATACAAAATAGCATTTTACAAGCTTAGAGGAGACGCTCGAGCATGGTGGAACAATTTGCAAAGTGATAGAAATTCAGACGGTAAGAGTCAAATTGCGTCATGGCCTGAGATGAAGAAGCTTTTAATCTGTAGATATCCGCACACCATGTGTTTGACAAAATTCCACAGCCAATTGGACAAACAAGAAAATGAAGGAAAATATTGGGGTTCGATTTGTGTTGATGTCCGTGACGGTCCTGAACATAGAGACTTGAGAATTGGCGCTCTTAGGCATGACATATATACCGAGAAAGAAGAAACAGAAGTTGGTGAAGTAGATTGACGATGCTATATTACGCACCACCGGTAAATCAGGGCCACGTGTAATCTAAGGGTGAGCTGTAAAGGGGTCGAATGGCTAAACTTTTTAGGAGAGATAGTGTTTTTAGGTGGTTTATGGCTGAGTCCAAGAATGTATCTTGGATTGCCTACGTATCCTGTCTTATGTCCAGGAATCAAGCCTTACGTAGTTCCTGGAATGATGTATTTATAGGTACATGTCCTTCCTCTGCCCTAAATTTAGGGCGGTTTGGTCCATTGGCATAAATACCCTTAAATGGGCCTTGCCCTCCTGCCCAAGCAACTTACTGGATGGTGGGCCCGGGTATCTGGACAGGAAGTCTCCGTCTCGACTCGATACATCCCGACATGGGTGATCGAGGCTAGACACTAGAAGAATCTCGCCGGTGATCGCGGTCTCTCGCGGGTGCGTATCGTATCGATCCGACACCGCCGTACTTAATATAGACTTTTCCATATGCCACCGGGCCAATCACATTATTCCACGTGGAGGGGTGAAATCCCGTATCATCATAAGCCCCCCAGATCGGAGGGAAGCTCATCTCGAGTGCTGATGTCGGATCTGAAAATTTGAATAATCTTTTCGACACGTGGTCTTTTATAGGCGGGAATATAGCTGTCCTATCTACCCGACCTAGGCTGTCGTAGGATGACGTCATACTGTACTAGCATTAATGGGCGTAGGAAACGAAGCGTTTTATCCGGCCCACTACCCTTGATTTTCGCGTTATGTATTCTATAACTGCCCTCAAACTCCCCCCTTTCAAATCATTTGCAAGATTCACACGCATAAAAGGAGTCCAAGACCTTGACGTTTCTCATTCGCCATTATAAACTTCTGCACATCTCAGTCTCTTAGCCGAAAACTCAAGTAAGCCCTAATCTTGCTTAAATTTTCCTTCTTATTTTTGTTTCTTGCATCTTCTCCTCAAACCCATGTCTAGTAGCGATAGTGACTCCCAAAACAGAGAGGAACTTATCGAAATTGAAGAAGAATCGACGGAAGAAACGGTTTCAGAGCGTCCTACCGTTTCTGGTGAAAGAGCTGCCGGAGAAGAGGAAGAGGGAGGAGAGGAAGAGGGAGGAGAGGAAGAAACGTATGTTCGACCCACTGGATCTTCACGACCCGTGGCTAGACGCCAAACTAGGATGAAGGGCCAAGGGCCATACGGATGCATGTCGAATCTCTCCCCAGAAAAGGCCAAAGTTATTTGCCTTCGTTACGGCATTCCCTACTCTTCCGAACATGTTAAAGTATCACACGGCCGCATCGCCCGCCCGCGACCCTCCCCCCCCCGGGGTTCTCGCGCCATTTACGAAGCGCAATTAAAGGAGGGGCTTCGGTTTCCTTTCGACCCGTGCCTAATCGCCGTCCTCCAACACTACAAGATCCGCGTCACCCGCCTCGCTCCCAACGGAGTCGGGAGCGTAATGGGTTTCGTGCGGCATGTCGAATCGCCAAGGTTGAGTTCTCGGTTCGACTATTCCGTCGCATATGCCTTGGCGAGCTTGTAGGACGTGGGGTGGTATACATTTCGAAGCGTCCTCCTTGGCATCGGAATTCGTGAGAAAGGTGACCTCGTCTCGGGCGATTGGAAGCCCAATTTTTCTTTATCCGACACGGGCTGATTGATATTGACATACACACTTGGTTCCAAAGGCCGCAGAAATGGCATGACCGACTCGACTCGGACACCCCCAATGGGTGCGGGATTATCGAGAGTATCCATCCTGACGTCTCGACTCGAAATCTACACTCTCCCGTATCCTTTTGCCGACATCGAGACACGGGACCCGGCGCTTATCCGGAACTCGATGAGGATGTTCGAGTTTTACGTAGGATATTTTTCTTTCGCATTGTCGAGCCGTTACACTTTTGTTTTTTTAATACCGATTTAGATTTCTTGTAATGCATTAACGCCGATTTGTCTCTCGTTTGCGTGGAACATTTCTCAAAGCTAGAGGCGGTAGGTAAGATGCCCGACCCCAAAAAGACGGACCCCGAAAAAATTCGGAACCGGCCGGCATCGGGTCGAAGAAGCCGGCCTCTCGGTGCATCCGGGGACAAAGGGGTACGATCCGTTTTTCCACTCCCGCATCGACATCCGAGATTTTAAGGGGCCGACCCGACGAGGCTAGGGTGGTAGAACATATCGAGGCCGACCTCGTCCCGAGAAACGCCAAAAACGATCCGAGGTGAGGCACGGGGATCGGGAAGGAGTCCCGTAACCTTGCCCCACCAAATTCCACCGACGCGATCCCGAGACAAGCGTGGCAGAGATGGAGGGTATGACCCCGGAGGAGTTACACGACCTTATCATGAAGGGCTATCGAGTCGTGAGTCTCTTTTCATTTCCTTTGTAGTTACATGATGTTTCGTCCGTTTTCGACGTTAATGTCGTTCTTCCTTGCGAGGCCCGACTCGGTACTAAAGTAGCTTTGAATAGAATCGAGTCTCCCTCGGCGGCTTTGGAGGAGCAGAAGGAGACAATTGCTAAGCTGACCTCGGATCTCGAGAAGCTGAAAGCCAAGGCCAACAAGCTGGATGATCGACGCTTGAAACTGGAGTCGGATCTGTCTAGAGCACAGAAAGACCTATTTGACAGAGATGCTGAGCTGGCGGCGGTAAAGTCGGAGTTGGACCAAACTAGAGCCGAGCTGGCTGCATCTACCAAGGCTCGAGACGATCTTCAGCTCGAGGTCGATAGCTTCACGACCCGCTTGGAGGCAGCTAAGAAGGACTTCTTGACATCCGAAGAGTTCGATAATGACCCGGCGCTTCGATGAGTCGTGCCATGAAGGGGGGATTCTCGAACGCGTTGGATCAAGTCAAGATGGTCGTCCCCCCCGACTTCGAGGTTAAGAGCATCGACAAAGCCTATCTTGTATGACCCGAGTCCATCCCCGCATATGGCCGATATATCACCGATTTCAAGGCCGGCGTATCTCTTTGACAAGTATGTGGTTCCCGCCTTGGAAACCGATGGAGCGGAGAATGCGATGAAAATGTCGAGTCGGAGGAACAGTCGACCCCGACGCCTCGTCTTCCCACCACCCACCGTTGTGACGCCATATGTTATTCCCTTATCTTTTTTGAACAATTTTATTCGATTTGGTTGTAATGACTTTGATACTTTTCACTTGGCTTGAACTTGTATTTTTTCGATCCGATCTCGTAACCTTTTCAATTTTAATGTCTTTTTCAATTCGAATCGTGATTTTCCATTTGAATGTCTTGTCTTTTATTAATCATTCGCCTAGGGTGCAGTCCTCTGGACTTAATTCCCTTGCAAATATTGCCTTGCGGGGTGTAGTCCTTCGGACTTAATTCCCCCGTTGGCCCCTCGAAGTGTAGTAGAGTACATGACTCGTAGTACACTTGAGTATGAGTCGACCCTTTGTGCCGATTTGGCTTTATGGTCGGAGCTCGATTCGACTATCCCGCCTTGTCGTCGCTTGTAAAGTCATCGAATTAAATAGTCCATACTCGACTGTCTCGCATCGAGGTGTTTATGATCTGGTCGAGTTAGGAATCCACCGTGGGATCATCCGACTGCTTAGCATCGTGGCTTACTGGCTTGTCGGAAGTGATATTAGCACTGTCAGTGACTTGGCTTTTTTCACAATTTTCGTTTTAACTCCATCGTATCGACGGGTCGTAGCTCGGAAGTGATATAAGCATTGTCAGTGACTTGGCTTTTTTTCACAATTTTTGCCGACCTGGTCGTCTCGAACGACTCTCATGATCGTCGATTTTGCGCTTTTCTTCGCCCTCTTTTTCTTTTTTATACGATCTTACAAACATAACGTAATTAAAAAGAAAATGTATCGAATAAAAGGCATCGGAATATAATGTCATATCGACCTATTACAACTGATGAAAGTAGAACTGCAAAAGTCATGAGATGAAAGATAATATTTAAACAAAGTATTTTCTTTAAACATAATATTTTCTGAGGTTGGTGGCATGCCAAGTTCGAGGCACTGTGCTTCCATCCGACCTACCCAATTGATACGACCCTTTAGGATGCACCTTTAAGATTTTATATGGACCTTCCCAATTCGGCTCGAGCTTGCCTATTGGGTCCTGCTTGCTGGCTTCATTTTTCCTTAATACGAGGTCTCCTACTTGGAAGTATTTGTATTTCACCCTCGCATTGTAATACTGCGAAATCTTCCTTTTATAACTGGCCACTCGATATGCCGCCATCTCTCTCTTCTCTTCGACATTATCTTTTTCTTCCTTTAGATCGGCAGCATTAGTTTCGACGTTGTAAGCCAAAACCCGAGGTGACGCTAGACCGATCTCCGCTGGTATCACTGCTTCGCATCCATAGGCCATGGCAAAAGGAGTCTCTTGGGTGGCTGAATTGGGTGCTGTTCGATATGACCACAATATACTGGGCAACTGAGCTGCCCAATCTCGACCTTCGTCTTCCAACCGCTTCTTTAACCCAAACTTGAGTTGCCTGTTTGTCTGCTCGACCTATCCATTGGACTGGGGTCGGGCCACCGATGTCGTCCTGTGCTCGATCTTGAATTCTTTCAACCAATTCTGCACACGGTCATCCAGAAATTGAGTCCCATTATCCGATATCAGATATTTGGGAATTCCAAACCTGCACAAAATGTTCTCCCATAGAAACTTCTTGATGGTCTGAGCCCTGATGTTGGTTAGAGCCTTGGCCTCGACCCATTTTGTGAAATAATCGACGGCGACTACAACATATTTGAAATTGCCGGGGGCTCGAGGTAAAGGTCCTACTATATCGACCCCCCATTCATCGAAAGGCCATACCGACTCGATGGCACTCATTTCTCGTGCTTGCTGGTGAGTTACTACATCATGGACCTGGCAGGCTCTGCAACTCATAACTAATCGATTTGCATCTTTGTGCATGGATGGCCAGAAATAGCCTGCTAGCTTGCATTTTCTTGCTAACATTCGAGCTCCGCAATGATTACCGCAAATTCCTCGGTGTATTTCTTCGAGCAGATACGCCCCTTCATCCTCCGATGCACATCGTAGCCAAGGTGTTACAAACGATTTTCGATAAAGCACATAGTCGAATAGGGCGTACCTCGAGGCTTGTAGCCTGATTTTTCTGGCCTGAGACTTATCAGGTGGGAGAACTCCATCTTTTAAAAATAACGCTATCGGATCCATCCATGTCGATCCTTGAACTACTGGTTGCATGTCGACCTCGTTATAGCTTCGTTCTGCCAGCATCTCGACCAGGACTTTCTTCCTAGATTTAAAATTTGATGCGAGCTTAGACAGAGCATCGGCTCGTTTGTTTTCACTCCGGGGCACCTGCTCAATGCGAACCGTTTTGAATTTCGACATTAATCCCTGAACGACTTTCAGATAACTTTTCATTGATTCTTCCTTTGCTTCGTACTCTCCCAGAATATGATTCACTACAAGCCGAGAGTCACTGTAAACCAAAAGATTCTCGACCCCCAACTTCGATGCTAGTCTCAAGCCTGTGATCATTGCCTCATACTCAGCTTCGTTGTTCGTGGCTTTGAACTCGAATCGGAGTGCATACGGGAACTCTTCCCCTTTTGGACTAACCAATAATAAACCAGCTCCAGCTCCTTCTTTACTTGAGGCACCATCGACATGGATGGTCCATTGTTGTTCTGAGGATTGCTTTTCTTGTTCCAACTGAATTGACAATCCTTCTGCTATGAAATCCGCTAGAGCTTGACCCTTAATGGCTGTACGAGGTAGAAACTCGATATCGTATTCAGCTAGCTCGACAACCCACTTGGCCAATCGACCCGATGTCTCGGGCTTAGCTAGAATCTGTTTCAGAGGCTGGTCGGTGACCACAGCGATGGGGTGTGCTTGGAAGTATGGTTTTAGTTTCCTTAATGCATGAACCAAACTTAATGCCAATTTTTCAGCAGGTGTATATCTGATCTCGGCCCCATGCAATGCCTTACTTACAAAATAAATCGGGATTTGCCCCTGGTCCCCTTCTCGAACTAAAACCGCGCTCACAGCCTCTTCGCAAATTGCCAGATAAACTAAGAGTTTCTCTCCTTCTCGAGGTGAGGACAGCGTCGGCAAATCAGATAAATATTTTTTCAGATCGTCGAACGCTTTTTGACACTTCTCATCCCACCGGAATGGACTCGCCTTTTTCAATATCTTAAAGAAGGGTAGGGCCCTCTGGGCTGATATCGACAAGAAGCGATTGAGGGCGGCCATCCGACCCGTCAATCGTTGCACCTCCTTTACGTTACGAGGTTCGGGCATGTTCTTCAGAGCTTCGATCTTATCTGGATTGGCACGAATCCCGTCCCTTGATATCATATAGCCCAAGAATTTTCCAGATCGAACACCGAAGGTACACTTCTTCGGGTTAAGCTTCATTTTTACTGTGCGCAACACCTCGAACACTTCCCTGAGATCGACAAGAAACTGTCCCATGGACCTGCTCTTGATCAATAAATCATCAACATAAACCTCCATATTCCGACCTATCTTGTCTCTCAAAGATCTTATTGACGGCCCTCTGATAAGTGGCCCCTGCATTCTTCAAACCAAACGGCATTGTTACAAAACAAAAAGTACCAAATTCAGTGACAAACGCGGTTTTCTCCGAGTCCTGAGGGTCCATAAAGATTTGATAGTATCCCCTGTACGCATCGAGAAAACCGAAAACTTCGAAGCCTAATGTCGAGTCGACCAACTGATCAATTTTTGGAAGAGGATATGAATCTTTGGGGCATGCTTTATTGAGATCTGTAAAATCGACGCACATCCGCCAGCTTTGATCGGGCTTCCTGACTAACACGGGATTGGCTAACCACTCTGGGTATAATACCTCCTTCACGATGCCAGCAATCAACAACTTGTCAACTTCTTTCTTCACTGCCTCTTTTCTTTCAGGTGCAAGATTTCTCTTCTTTTGCCGTATCGGCTTCTTTTTTGGGTCGACGTTAAGGCGATGTACTGCCACATTTGCCGACAAACCCGGCATGTCATCTGCCTTCCAAGCAAAAACGTCTCGATATTCCGCTAAGAGGTCAACCAGGGCTTGCCTATCGGGGTGTGGCATCCACTTCCCGATCTGGACCCCTTGGTCCTCCTCTTCATTCCGGACACAAACCTCTTCCGTCGGATCGACGGATATCCGCTTCGATCCTCTTCCTCTTCTCGGTATCAATTCCTCAATCGAACTTGTCCAACTCCTTTCCCTTTGTCGTGACCAAACTACAATTTCGGCCACCTCGATGTCTCCTTTTACTTCATGGGTTCCATACCAAAGTGGGGAACTTCATGCTTTGTTGTGGAATGTCGAGATGACGGCCCTAAGATCGTATAAGGCAGTCGACCTAGTATCGCGTTATATCCCGACGGGGCCTTGACCACGACATAGGTCATCTCCATAGTTCGGCCCTTTTCTCCGTCTCCGACCGGTTGTTAACAAACTAATCGATCCGACAGGGTGGATGGCCTACCCGTGAATCCAAACAAAGGAGTAGACAACGGTATAATGTCTTCATCTTTCAGCTTCATAGCTTTGAAAGCCGAATAGTAGAGAATATTTACGGCGCTTCCACTGTCGACACAAACTCTTTTGATCCGACCCCGACTTATGACTGCTTCGATCACCAACCCTTCGCTATGACTATGGGAACTCGGAATATCATCTTTTGGCCCGTAGCCCACTTCCGTAGTAAATCTCAGCTTCTTCGATTCTCTTGATCTATCTGAAGAATGTCGACTCGATCGAGGTCTATCTGATTCATGCTCTGCAACAATCGTGTTTACGTCATACCCGGCGCGATTATCACGGTGGGGGTCTCGATTCTGATCTTCTCGATGGTCATCACGGCGATTATCTCGGTATGCTGGCTCAGCCGACCTGTCTCGACGATTTCGATTATCACGACGCGGGGATCGATCCTTCTTTCCATTATAAGTCTTCCTCTTGTACTCTCGACGGCCTTTTGGCTCGTCCTTTTCTGACCTGTCAATCACCTCATCCAATCGACCCTCTTGAATGCAGGCGTCGATATCCCTCTTCAGATCGAAACATTCCTCCGTGTCGTGCCCCACGTCTCGGTGATAGTCACAATACTTATGAGTGTTCTTCCTTTTCTCCGGGTCTTTGGTCATCGGCTTAGGTGTCCGGGCGATGTTCTTTTTGATCATAATCGCTAATACCTCACCCCGAGACCGGTTGAGGGGTATAAAATCTCGATCTTTCAGATTCCCTTTCTTTCCAAGCCGATCCGATATCGGAGCTGTCGATCGATCAAACACGTTGGTCTTGCTTTCTTCGTTCCGACCCCTAGGCTGACCCTTGGTCTGGCTTCGGGAGTCGTTCCTCGAATTGAGGCCAAGTGAAATGGTGTGCAAGCGCACTGCCTCTTCACCTTGGCAAAACTTATGGACTATGTTCACACATTCGTCCATGTCACTCGGCATTTTCTTAGACAACTTGTCATACAACTTCATATTTCGCAATCCTCCAACGAAGGCATTAACTTGCAATGCATCACTGGCATTATGCACTTTCATGGCCTCAAGATTAAAACGCCTCATAAAATCGATAGTGGTTTCTCCTTTCTCCTGCTTGATGTTCATAAGGTGGGTAGCACTAAGGTGGAACTTCTTGTTCCCGATAAAAGCGTCTCTGGACTTCTGTCCCAACTGTACAAAACTTGAAATCGACCCGGGCCGTAGCTTATGAAACCACTCCCGAGCTCGACCCGTGAGCAACGTGTCGAAAGCGCGACACTTCATCGCGTCGTTAGCGTTTCTCAATCTCATCAAAGATATGTATCGATATAGATGGTCCTCTGGGTCCGTAGTACCGTCATAGGGTTCCATCTTGGGTGGTTTGAACGACTCAGGCATCGTATATATCTCTATCTCGGGACTAAATGGTGACTCGAGCCATTCTGTGACCGGTTCCTTGCCTACGATGCGATTGAACTCGTTTCGGATACTCTCTTCGACCCGATGCACTTGCCTTTCTTGTCCATGATGCTTGTGGGCGTTAGTCACGCCGATTTCAATCGCACCTTCCTCGCATTTTTCTTGGGGGTCGACAGTGCCTCTTCCCCTAGCATTATCAATTTCTTTACGACCCGGTGGGTCTAATAAGTGTTCTCCAGGAGGATCACAGATTCCCTTACCAATAAATGCCGACGCCACCACCCTTTTCAGGGCTTCTTCGTCTAAAGATGCTAAGTGATCTGCCATATCTTGTAACTGGGGAGGAAGCTGAGGCCTGGGTGGATCTGCAGCTGCGGGTCTAGATCCGGTAGGGACTTCTTGAATCTGAGATGGAACCCCTGCTGGGATCCATGTCCGTCTGTTCTTCGACCTGCGGGTTCTTGCTGTTCGTCATCTTCTTTCTTGCTGGTGGTACCATTGCGAGATCTTTACCAACTCACTGGTAGAAGCCCCTCCTTCTAGCGCCAAATGACGATGCTATATTACGCACCACCGGTAAATCAGGGCCACGTGTAATCTAAGGGTGAGCTGTAAAGGGGTCGAATGGCTAAACTTTTTAGGAAAGATAGTGTTTTTAGTTGGTTTATGGCTGAGTCCAAGAATGTATCTTGGATTGCCTACGTATCCTGTCTTATGTCCAGGAATCAAGCCTTACGTAGTTCCTGGAATGATGTATTTATAGGTACATGTCCTTCCTCTGCCCTAAATTTAGGGCGGTTTGGTCCATTGGCATAAATACCCTTAAATGGGCCTTGCCCTCCTGCCCAAGCAACTTACTGGATGGTGGGCCCGGGTATCTGGACAGGAAGTCTCCGTCTCGACTCGATACATCCCGACATGGGTGATCGAGGCTAGACACTAGAAGAATCTGCTGGTGACTGCGGTCTCTGCGGGTGCGTATCGTATCGATCCGACACTGCTGTACTTAATATAGACTTTTCCATATGCCAGCTGGGCCAATCACATTATTCCACGTGGAGGGGTGAAATCCCGTATCATCATAGATGAAGAGGGAACCAACATTCTATAGCAAGAAAACTGTGAGGGAAATAGCAACGATGATGGTTTGGATGAAGGCTTTGGTGACGAGCTATCGAAGGAAGAGGTTGTGGTGACATCCGACAAGTGTTTGATAAAAGCTCCCACTGAATCGAATACTAACAGACAAGATGGCGTAAGTGATTCAAAATATATGTATGCGGTTGGGATGGATGCCTCAAAGCATACCAATGAGCTTCAACATTTGGATATGAATACCATGGCTCCACATTTGATTAAAAGTGCTGCTGATCCTAATATGGTAATGGTTGATCAATTGAAGAATGATGTTACTAAGGGTCAAATATTTGGAGTTGATAATGAACAGAAAATGGGGGTTGAACATGTGGTTAAGGCTTTAAATGTTGGTTCTCATGTAAGCAATGTATCTACTCTTCTTAAGGTTGTGAATGATAATTCTCAAACCGGTAATGCATTTTCTGCCCTTTGAGGATATGCCGAAAGTGAGCCCGTATATTGTCGATTTCATTGTTAACGAGACGATAATATTGAACTTTGATCCTGACGGCATCTGGATACTTAATAGCGATGATGGACAGCGGCAATTAAAGTTTTTAGTTTGTGTTGTCCATAACTTATGGTTGATAGACAATATTTATTTGCATCAATTTAATACTCCCGGTAAGTGTTTTTGTCTTAGCTGGTCTATGTCAACCGAGGAATATCAGGAAATCGAAGCGGATGGAAGCTGCCAGCTGAAAACTTCATGTCCTGTTGATGTGGCTACTCCTTTCAATTTCGGGACCGATTTGCAGTATGTTGGTTCTTGGCTTCAATGTTTTCAAAGGGTACTACAAAAATTGAAATTGAGTCCATCTTTAACTTGCATAGTACCAAATTTTAGGAGAAATTTGTCTCCAGCAATCTGTTTGAAGGGTCATTTTACCTGAAACCACGAAAGAATACTTGGGCCATCCTTCTGGAGTCTGAATTTATATTTGGCATGTTAAGCATGCTCATAGCAAACAAAATGTATATCACATTAGGGCCATCCCATTCACTTTTGCTGCGATGGTTATTGTGTGTTAATTATGTATACCACAGTCCACAGGTCCCTTCGCATAGATCCAAAGGTCATTCTGTTGCTGTTCTCGAAAGTGATTGAAACATTGACTTCAACAGAGGGATTGGTGGATCTTACGAGGTGTTGGAGGATCGAGTTTTGTTGGAGATTTAACATTTTAGTTGGTTACACAAATGTTATTTGGAATTCTGTACGCGGAAGGGAGACACGGGTTGTTTTTGTCGGTACCGGTTTTATCTTAGCAAAATCTGGGCAATGCATTTGGAGTTCCCTGATAATAAAGGCTCTCTTCTACAAACGCTAGAAGCTGAGATAAGAAAATTCATGTCACCCTCAGCTGCTTGGTATTTTGACAAAACCTCAATTAAGGTAAGACACTTACTGATGGCTTTGGGCACCTATATTTTCTCTGAAAACTTCATCTCCCGTAGCTTCAATATTTCGAAACTTTTATCATTCTAGTGCTTATCCAAGGTGCATGTTTTGTATATGGTGTTTACGTTCGACCCGGGTGGTAGTCCCTATTCATCCGGAAGTTGTGGCTTGGACACATTATTTTCTCATGACTCTAGTATCTTGTCGAGGAATGAAACCACAAATGAACTGGTCTTGGTCATTTCATGATATTGGTCTTAGGTTGCAACGAAAATTTCATGGCCTGCGGTGCAAAGATCGAATGAACTTAATTAATGGACAGTAGTCAATAGTAATGAATCATTAATTAATTAGTAAAACTAATAAAGCTGATAAGAGTACGTTGTGAGCGATCGAGAGCGTGCGTGCGGGCCTAAACAAAAGGCCTAAGAAAAACTAAGGCTGGTGCCAGTAATATTCTATGCAAAAGCAAGTGCAAATGACTCGCATAGCCCCGCTAAATTGTAAAAAAAAAAAAAGGTAAACCCTACCCCCGAGGGTCCCCACTCCCCCTATCCCACGGGATGAGTGGAGATGTAAATCAAAATCCCCCAGTAGCCCCGCTAAATTGTAAATTGAGCATCTCATTGTGAAAATCAGATAATAGAAGAAAAAAGGAATTAATAATAATGGAAAATTAGCCTGAAGGACACTTTACACATTTTTTTTAATTAACAGTCATACTTAACATTTTTTATAGGATAAAGGACAAAATTTTAATTACATGACTAAATTGCCCTTAGTTAACCTGTTCCTAAGTTTCAGCTTCCTTCCTCGCTTTTGAATAAGTCAATGTCGAAGAACAAAAAAAATTGCTCTGACGAACTTCGATCATCATTCAAAAGATTCATGATCTGCCTTGATTCTCTTCCAAAATCGCATCGTCGATCATCGATTATCAAATTCAAAGGATGATTTCTCAGCAGATCATAAATTCAACAGTGTATTTGCCTACTTTTTTTTTTTTTTTTTTTTTTTTGCGTATTGTTCGATGATTTGTAGATCATAAATCTTAGTTTTATAAGATAAATTTCAATCTTCCTAATGAAATTGAACATAAATCTGAGCTTTTTAAGTTTGAATCGTTTTTCATCATGATTTTGATGTTTGTTTTCTGAATAGTGTGTGTTTGATGAGCGTGATTCACTGTTAATTTTCCCTGATTACTTTGCCTTGTCCATATCTGGAGGCCAGAGTTTCTTTTATATTGTCTTTGGTCATCTAAAGAAATTATCGGTTTGATTGATTGTTTTCAAGTAGCTATATCTAAACTGGGTCCTTATTTCATCGGTGATGAAATAACCATTGCCCGCGAAAGGGATTCAACAACCTCAAGTTATGTTCTTCGTGAAGGCTTGCGGACTGGTGACAAGCGAACCGCTTTGAATGTGGAATCCTCCTATCCTAAGCGTCAAAAGATTGGCGATAATTTGAAGGATTATAGCGTGGATTGTCAAAATAAGGATAAGCTTATGAATGATTTTTCTTGTATAGGAGAAAGAGAATGTGCTAATCGCTTTATGAGTCGTTAATTATATTGGTTGAAGATCTTTCACCGCTTGGTGATAAAGCTAAATATTCGAATTCCGAAGTTGCCTTAAGAGCCCTTAGTACACCGATCATTGCATGTTGTCAATGTCAGCACATGAATCTCTCAGTTCCTATATTCAAGAAGTTCTACAGCTGGATTCCATGGGTAGCTGAGCAGGTTGGATGCTATATTCTTACTGTTTAAGTTTATGGCTAAATCCTTGGTAAAAATAAATCTTTTGCATCTGCAGGCAAGTAGGCAATCACATGGTTGCATGTTAGTCAGATCTTGTTTTTAATAGTTTAGGCTCTGTTCATGCATTTTCATTTTTACTATTATCATTTTCTGTTAATTTTTTCTGATTACTTTGTTGATTCACTGTTGATTTTCTCTGATTCCTTTGTTATGTAGGTTTTTGAAGATGGTATTTCTTATTTGTAGCTACTGTGGAGAGTCATGTGTTTTTTTTTTTGATAATGAGTCGTGTGTTTTGAAAATCAAAACGTCATTCCCACTGGTGATATAGCAATTGCTTTCATTCTCGTTTGTCATATACGAATCGCACATTACAAGTGACTCCAAATGTCAAATTCTCCCAACCCTTTGACAATTTCTCTATGTACTTCACATTCTTTCTGTAAAACATCGTTTTCAAAACGTTAATACTTTTTAGTTGGACTGTTTTATGTGCATGTATTTTTTTTGTTTCCGGCGATTCCATGGCTGACCAACTTAGTGTATATAATTCTCATAACGATTCTCGTCGGTCTCGTTCGTTTAAGATGAAATCGGCTAATCATTTGTGGCATGAAGTGTCTTTATCAAAAGATTTCCGGGCCATAAGGATATGGAATTCGACGAAAGCTGTATCGCTTTCGGTGTTTGTATCTTTGTTGATACTTTCCTTGTTCGAGAATACTAACAGGCCCTCCATTTGATGATCTCTCGGTTCAAAATTTTATAGGAGCAACAACCCGTAAAAGGTATGTGTTTGTATTTTTTATATTGTTCTTAATATAGTTTTATGATCGGTTCTTGGTTGATATATATATATATATATATATATATATATATATATATATATATATATATATATATATATATATATATATATATATATCTTGATGTCGTCATTTGTTGAACACTGCAGAGAAGATACATGACAAGCTTATAGGTTATGTAGGTTTGGGTGCTTCCTTGCAAAGAACACCGGAAGATATATCAGATCTTATTTGGTTGATTGCCTGGCACATTTGCAGCAAAGACAATTGGAGAGGCTTTGACAGCAACATTCTCTACAAGAAATTTTAAAGCTTGGTTGAATCACTTTCTTTTCCTTGGTGTAATAGGGTCTTAAAAGAAAGGGGGTACTTTAGGTCCTCCTCTAGGTTTTTTTTTGATTAGTTGTTTTGGCTTAGAGGAGTCTTTTATTCCGACACATGAGGATCATACTCTTTCCTTAGCACCCGAATTTCCCCTCATTGGGTTTGCCGGGCTAAGGTTTTGATGAGGTGGTGAACATGTGTCGATGACACTGTTTTTAGTTAAGGAGAGTCAGGAGATGACTATTTGTAAAACTGCAGTTTTTCTTATCAATAAAATCAGAATTTTTACAAAAAAAAAAACTTTTTTTTCGTTTTGAGAGTTGGTTTGATATTGTTACTCTATTTTTCAGGAGATTCACTGTCGAAATTCACTAGTGAATATTAATAGTGAATTTTTAAATAACAGTGAATTTTGACAATGAATTTCGAACAAACATAATTTGTGACAGTAGCATTGTATTTACTGAAGTTATGACTCAAAATCATACATGTACTAATCAACCAAAAGACAAAAAAAAGATGATATAATAATTGAATTATGTAAACATTGATTAAAATAGTTGTTTTCATCTCCCCAGTAATTCAAATCACTTTGATTTAGAACATACATATGAAAATAAGTCATGGTGTTCACTTGGCATCTACACATTAATAGTGATGTTGGCCTACATTGCGTTGTTCATCGATTAGATGTAATACAATTTTACTATAAAAGCTTTGAATTCTTGTACTTCATCTCGCCTTTCATTTTTTGTCGATCGGTGATTACATGCGATCCGGTAGATGTAGTACATGACATATATTGCCCCTTATGATCTCATATACATCCAATAGGTATGTGATGTTGTTTCGGTATTGATCATACCGCAAAAGATCAATGCGGACAACATATTTTTGGTTAGTGAATATGTTTGGCTTCTGAATCACGGTTAGTACCGTCAATATGACATTCACATACATGTACTGTCAATATTCATTGTAGTGAATATTCTCAGTGAATCAAACTTTTAGGAACATAAGTGCTAGAAAGCAGTTAACCATGACCCTGATAAGCAATCATGGTAAAGCTAAAGTAGACATGACAAGTAAGGGATCAGTAGAGTTTAAAGAACCAAAAGTTGTCTTTGTTGTAAGAAAGTTGAACAAAGATCACCAAGAATGCATGTAAATAGTGAATGAATTTTAAAGTGAATTTCGGTGAATATTCAATACTTGGCTTAGTGAATTTCTTAGTGAATCGACTTTCGGAAATAAAACATAAAAATTGAGAGACAGAGGTAGGACAATCACTTCATTAATGTTTATCAAGTGAACCAATCTTCATATAATAAGTGTGATTTGTGAAACAAAGTTGAGTGAAAATCGTAAGCACATCATAACATACATGTTCAATAAAACACCAAAAATATACTTGTGAATACGCTTTCCTATAAATTCACTTTGCATAAACACAATTTACTTTGATTTCTCACCGAGAAGGCAAGTGTAAATATAATCCATGACTACATTACTTTAATCTTATACACCTAATGTGAAATGCATGACGTACCGGAGTACGTAGTAGCTCTAAGGCCTCTACTCACGTACAATGATGGGCATGCTTTCTCTCCTTTCATATATTTCGGCACCTTGTTTGGTCACGTATTCTCTCCGAATGTTAACATGAATGGTGTCATCCTACATTGCAACGAAATAAGAATCCATACATGATTTCCCGTTTACATCGTACCGTATACCACAACCACATTTTTAACATAGAACCTCGAACATGGCATTAAGCTCGTTTACGGACATATGTTAAATGCATGTGAAATGCCACATGGTAAATAGGTCATACAACGAGAGCATAACCACACGGTGAAAAAACATATCATATTTTCCCGTTGGGAGGATAAAACAATCAAAGTAGCGATTCATGATAAGTTGGCAATTGGCCAGATGAGCTACTCATTGACATAAAATTTAAAACAAATATATTCATGTTCATATTGTACCCAGCACAACAGGTACCATTGTTTTAATTCAATATCTAAACATGACAGGGGTAGAAGGCCTCTGTTTCTATGTAAGCAATTTTTTTTAAGAAATTATAGATTTCTCGTCCACTAAATTAGACGAAACAGAGCAATGAATGTGAGTACTAAAACTTGCTGCTATAAAAAAAGATTAACAACATCACCATGATTGTATGTAAAAAGTGAATGCATATTACAGTGGATTTGAGTAAATGTTCACTAAGAAAACAATCAAAATGACAGAAATCTCATCTACTAAATGAAGGAAAACAGAGCAGTGAATTTGTATAATTAGTACTCACTTAGTAATGCGTTCATCAGATTTTTGCTTCGCAGCTACCTTCGATCTTGTTTTCTCCATTTTCGAGCACTTGATTCACCTGTATTCCTCTCTGAACAGGTGAAAGGAAGAGGGAAAAGTGAATTCAAACCCTAATTTATCGAAGAAATTGAATTTCCCAGAATTGTAAGCTTACCTTAGATCGTACACTTTCGGAATGAGATCGAATGAGTATAAATGCTTCCGAATTAGGGAAGAAGCTTGCGTCCTCCTGAATTCGCGTCCAATTTTGCGATGAATTCTCCGTCCCTTTTGGAAGTCGCAGTGAAGGGGAGAATTCTGCAATTTCCTAACCCTAATTTTGCGGGAATGGCGTGAATGATGGTAAGCAGAAGTTATTTAATAATAAGGGTAAAATGGTCTTTTTAGCTACATTTTTGTCCTTTATGCAACATTTTTTAAAACTTGTCCTAGACACTAATTATTGAAATATTTTTGTCCTTGTGCCTCATTACCCCTAATAATAATAATAATGAAAAAAAAAAAAAACTCATTCTTGTCTAATATATAACGGAAAATACTTTTATGTAGAATGAATTTTGGGATGAAGTGATGGATGAAACGATTAGGACCAAACATTTTAAATCCAGTTAGTACATGGATGTACCCATTGGCGGATAGAGGATTATTCTGGTTAAGGCTCTAGAAATCTTTCGCAATCAAGAAAATGTATATTACTATTTTATTCGCCCCCCTTTAATTTAATTCGAAGAGAAACACAACTAATATATATATATATATATATATATATATATAATGCAAATAAACAAATGATGGGTATAACAATACGTTAATTTGCGTTGACAGAGAAATGATGATGCATTAGCAGTCACTTATACCATCCATCTAAGCACAAAACCGAGACAGACAACAGCATAAGGCCTGCAGATGTGTATGTATAATTCATTCAGCCAAAACAGATTCTTTCTTTCCTTAACATTTGAATGACAGGAGAGAAAAAGGACCCCGAAAACTAATTAGGCGATCGAATGCAGAGAGATTCTACCAAATAATCTTAAATACAGATTTACCACTGTACCATGCATATATCATCTGTCAATAAGCCTGTCCCTGTCCCTGTCCCAGAGAGATTCTTCTCATCTCCTACCAAACTAATAGGTGAATGCAGAGTTCATATCCTAATCTAAATCATTCAAATTTATTTGTGGCGATACAATTTAGCTTTTAAAGGGGTTATATATCCATTCTGCACAAGGAAATCAAACAATGCTTCATATACATATGTTAGAGAAACATGGTGAGACTTGAACTACATTCAGTTATCCTAAAATTAAAATAAAAAATAAAAACAATTTAACCATTCATCATATCAGACAGACAATAAAGGTTGTCAAACTCCAACAGATCGAGCACCAGGGGGCAGTAAAATTTTTAAAGGCAAATATAAAATTTAAGAGGGGCAAACTAAATACATAGTATGTAGGTCCGCCACTGACCACAAGCATTCTTGCACTTTAACAAAGACAACTAATTTGTCTTGCTATTGAGATGAGTGGGAAACAGTTTAGGCAGCACCAGCAGCTAGCTTAATCTTGAGGCTTTTTTCCGGGTTGACGTGCGGAAGCAAGTTGAAAATGCATTCTATATAGTGATTTATTCTGGTCCGCTTCCTTTCACACAGGGGAGTGATAGAAGCCTACTTTCCTTACTACCATTTTTACACCATCATCATCTCACCACATGTTTTTCATTTGTAAAAGAAACTTAAAAAAATCAAAAAAATCACAACCACAAGATTATGTTGGGAGTAAAAATGGTGTAGACTTAAGGGAGTAGATCTATCATTACCCTTTCACACATATATTTGACTTGCAATTCTTAAGAGAAGCAAGACTCGTCACATGAGACAAAAACTTCGGATGAGAAATATATTTTTGTCCAAGTTTCCTGAAAGTTCCAAGTTTAAGATTGCACACATATAGACTTCCATCTGAATCAAGAACCAACTCTCCATCCCGACAAGCAACTACTTTAGGCACTCTATTCTCTGGGTATACATCACAACTGATCTTGTAGATACAACTTGTCCACGATTGCTCCCCACCATCTTTCATTAACGTCCATATATTGAACTGGGCCAATTCTTTCCTTGGAAGAACTTGAACCACCGATAAAACACCATCGATTTCAACCAAATTCATAGTGTAGGATGGATAATATATTATTGTTACAGGACAAGGTATAACCTTAATTTCTTCCTCTCCGGCCAATATCATATTCCAAGATATCGCATTTGCCTATGGAGTTTTTAGACGGCCACACCATCCAATAAATATACTTATCAATTAATATAGAAGGAATATTTGTAATTCTAATGTCTTGCATGGGTGGATTCCTGATATCTCGCCAATTTGGATTAGACTCCAAATTTAATATCTTGTAATGGTATTTGAAGGGATTATGTGATTGAATTATTTCCCAAAGGGTGCAGTACTCTTGTTGTAGAGGATGGAAAAAAACCCCAAGCACGTCACCCATTAATTGTTTTTGAGTTATGTTCACCACATGACTGTATATAGGATTGTAAATTAGGAAATCTTCTCCTCTCTTTCCTAGGGTGACTATTAAGCCATTATGGGACAAATAGATATCTCCATGCTCATACCCTTGGTATACTTTGTGAATTTTCGATCCCCTTCGTGTAGGTTCCCAACATCCATCAAGCAGATTCGGCCCATTGTAATCTCGTGCAGACTTTTTAATAAAACTATCATTTAAAATCATGGGAAACCTGTTTCGTCGGGATTGCAAGTCTATAAAATCTTTGGTTGAAGTTAACTCAACCCATCCCTTGCAAACACATCGACATCGAAGCACGTCTTTTACGGGAAGCCGGCTTAGTATATCTATAACAACATCATCAGGAATATATGATTCATTCCGAAGAAAAGATTCAGCTTTCTTGCCGACAAGATTTATCTGTTGCATTAATCCTACTGCTGAATTGCACATGAAGTAAACAGAAGAAATTAAATCGAGCAGAAGATGAACGTAATTGCAAACCTTAGCGCATAGAGACATGGTAGCTGTGAAGTAAACAGAAATCGAGCAGAATTAAGATAGGAGACCTCCGTAATTGCGAACCCGAGCGTAGAGAGATATGTTATGTGATAAGTTTTTTCATAATGTTTCGTATTATTTGCTCTTCAAGTCGAAAAAGAGACAATATATATAGGAAATATACCCGACTCCATACCCTAATTATTCGTCGCTCCTATTAACAAATTACTACCTTATAATTAGTCCCATAAAAATGTCCTTTTAAAAATAAAAATAAAAAATTGTCTCACAACAAAGTATTCATCTAAAAAACCAATGGGCCGTTAAAGGCACGACCACGCTAAATCTATATATCATCGTCCATAAATGCGTCATATTTCATGTGTATTTTTAAATCTTGCAGGAGTGTCCCAAATACATGGTGCCTTTCAGGTTCCCAACCCAAAACAAATACATCATTAATTCATTTCCTCCAAACATAGGCTATGTTAATATTTAATGTTTTTTTTTTTTTGTTGAGAAGAACAACTCATTTTATTAAATCATGTCCGCCAAACAAGCGGAAATAACATCAGCCGAGGGTTGATCGCCCCAAGAGATCCTATCATGAGCCAATAAAGAATGTCTTGCTAAAAGATGCGCGGGGACATTTCCCACACATCGGATGAACAAAAAGAAACCGAATGGAAAAAAACTACGTTTAGAGAGATAATTCTGCGCGAGACAACCAATAGTTGTTAAATCCGCAACAGGCCGACTAAGCCGCTGGACGCAAGCCAAACAATCACTTTCCACTTCCATAGATGGGGTTCCCAACTGCTCTTCCTCCACCAGTGCCAAGTCTATCTCTTTCAGTTCCATAAACTCAACTGCCGCATCCGGGTCGAAGTGATACGAGAAAGCTGCCTGAATCTCACCCCGGTGATTACGAAACAACACACCAACCCCAGCCCCATGTTCCGTAACCGACGCATCTACATTACATTTGATCACGCCTTCAACCGGTCTTACCCAATTATCCGCATAAAGCTGCCGCGGCTGTAACACTCGAAAGCCGCCACAACATCCACAAACTCCCTAGCCGCAGCTAATGATTGCGCGCAGGTCAAAAAGAGCAGGTCGACCCAGAATAACATTATATGCCGAAGGAGCCTTGACTACCACATAGTTCAATTCAAGGGTCCTTCCTCTTACGCCCTCCCCAACTGTCGTCAGCAACCTTATCGACCCCATGGGGTGGACCGGTTGTCCTGTGAATCCAAACAAGGGAGATGCCAAAGGAGCCATGTCCTCATCTTTCAGTTTCATCGCTTTAAACGCCGACTAGTACAAGATGTTTACAGCACTGCCGTTGTCGACACAGACTATCGATACCCGAGTTCAGCTGATTGATGGGAGTCAAATTGTAGTGTATTTCTTATATGAGATTACCTCCTTTTACGAGTTATTCATGGTTATTTTGGGCTATTATGGGTAGTATATGAATGATATTCACTTATATGCATGTTTCGAGACTAATGACGTTTTCGTCCTAAAAACTCGTGTTTTATGTGGATTTCGTTATGTTTCTATCAATGTATATTATGCCTCGGTGTTCGTGACTTTGTTTTCAGGCTTAGATTGATGTATAAGGTCGAGAATGAGGAAGAGAGTCTCGAGAAAGAATGAGATTTGGGGCCAAGGAGGAGAAAAGAGTGAAGAATCATTGATGAAATCTGAACCAGTCACTTCAGGGGCATTTCGGTCACACTTGGAGACACTTTCAGGAAGAGTTCTCTTGATGAAAGTTGTAGAGGATTGAATCAGCTTTCTAATTCATTTTTAATCATCTCATTTGGAGCCCTAGAAGTGAAGTTATGATGAAAATACTGAAGCTTAGTGCAAACGAGCGTTTACGGAGCAATGCTGAGTACTGAGAGTTGGCCTTTCAGGAAAACGAGTGTTTGCCTTGCCAAAAACGCTCGTTCATGGTCGGGATGCGGCAAAAACCTATAAAAACCCTCTTTTTCGGTCCTATATTGATCTATTCAGTACTTAGACGTTTTAGGGTTTTTTAGGGGCGATTTTAGGGCGATTTCTATTAGTTTAAACGTTGTTTTAATCCTGATCATAGATTTAATTCCTAGAAACTCTATACAACTTTCATAGCTTATATTTTCGATTCGTGATCCAAGATTTCATCTTTTGAAGGAGATTTTCATACAATTCAAGGTTTCACCTTTTATGGTAATTATTTTTTTGTCTTTCAATTATTTGATTATGTCTTTGATTATTGGTTTCATTATTATTTTGTTTTTCAATTCCATCATGAGTAGCTAATCCATTGTGTGGTCGAATCATGTGAAACCAAGCGAACTAGCCATTGGATAGATGAGATTGGAAGTGTGTAGTGCGTAATTGAATGGTTAATGATTGTATTCACGTTCTAAAACTTATAATAACCGTAAGTGGATTAGATTGCCAACCTTGTTCACTATCACACACATCAAACTTACATATGTATTTTGCGGTGAGATGTGGGATAAGGGGTTTTAGAATCATGGCGTAGACCCAGCTAAGCTAGTTAGCCCGGGCCCAATATGAGGTTGGAAATCGTTAAACGAGCGGCTCTAGTGCATATCATGTTAGGTTAGTCGGTTTCCTAAAAGGGGGATTGGTTAGTCTTGCATAGGGTGTTTATATCGAGTTGTTCGGTTACTCACCAGAACTAGGAGTTGGCACCCGTGAATAGTCTTAACTGAGTAGGGATGGTTGGTAGGATAACGCACACTTTCCATTGAGTCTATCGAGGGGGTACGAGTTCCTTGTTGGATCATGGTTCGACTATGCCTTTTAATCATATTAGTATAATCTCTAGTATAATCATTACTTTCTGCATTAGTATAACTATTCCACCCTATTGTTGACCTAGACTAAGTTATAAGTCGACTTTGGTACTCAAACCTAGTCTTTTTGGGATCGACCTTGCTACCGCTATATTACTACTGACCCGATACTTTATCGGTTAAGGTTAGTCAGTTAATATTTTGGCTATCACTGATCACTACCTTAATTACCAGCCCCTCACCGGTGTTCCGATCCTTAGGAATATCATCTTTGGGTCCATACCCGACTTCTATTGTAAATCTCGGTCTCTTCTTCTCCCTCGAACTGTCAGTTGGCTCTCGACTGGCTCAGTCTTTATCATTTTCGGCGGGCCCAAAGATTGTATTAATGTAGTTATTGGGTCGATTATCGTCGTACCTGTCTCGATCTTGGTCACCTCTGTTGTTTTTTTCTCGACCTAGAGATCGCTCGCGACGTGGTGATCGGTCCCTGCGTCTCTGAGCGTCACGAACTTGATCTCGATCTTGATCCGAATTCTTCCTCTTGTACTCTCTGCGCCCTTTGGGCTCATTACACTGAGATCTGTCGACTATTTCATCCAGCTTACCCTCTTGAATACAAGCGTCGATGTCTCTTTTCAAGTCGTCGCAATCCTCCGTTGTATGACCTATATCCTCATGAAATTCATAATACTTTTTTGGATTTCTCTTCTCTCGAGGCCTTTTTAATGGCCTCGGTTTCCTCGCTATGTTCTTTGAGATCATAATGGATAACACTTCCGACCGAGACCTATTGAGATGGATGAAATCTATGTCACGCAAGGCTCCTTTCTTTCCTAGACGGCCGGAGACGGGTGCTGTGATACGATCCCAGACTGTCGGCCGGTTCTCCGTGCTCTGTCCCTTGGATTGATTCTTATTTGGACCTCGAGTGTCCTTCTTTGAATCCATCCAGTCGGATTGGGTTTTCCTACGCACTGCCTCTTCTCCTTGACAGAATCTATGCACCACATTAACACATTCATCCATGGTACAAGGGGCATCTCTGCTCAACTTCAAATATAACTTTGTATTACGCAGCCCTCCGACAAACGACGTGATCAGAAGTCGATCATCGGCGTCCTCGACTTGCATGGCCTCGAGGTTAAATCTTTTTAAGTAATTTATCACGGTTTTGTCTTTTTGTTGCTTCATATTCATGAGGTGTGTGGCGCTTAAATGAAACTTTTTGTTCACAATAAACGCGTCTCGAAACTTGCAGGCCAGCATGGCAAAACTAGAGATCGATCCTGGTCGTAGCTTGGTGAACCACTCTCTGGCTCGACCGACGAGTAATGTTTCAAAGGCCCGACATCGCATCGCATCATGAGCGCCATCCTACCTCATCTGAGACAAATAACTGTGTAGATGGTCTTCTGGATCCGTGGTGCCATCATAAGGCTCTATCTTCGGTATTTTAAACCCTTTGGGTTTGGGAAAATCCTCGATTTCTTTTGTGAAGGGGGATTCCAACCACAGTGAGACCTGGTTTTTGACCAGAATAACGTCCAGCTCCTTCCTAACTCTATCCTCATCCATCTTTTGATGTTTCTGTTGAATCTCACATCTCTTTTTCTCCACGGAGCTGGACGATGCACTGATCCCTTCCTCGGGAATTTGCTCGGCGTGTTCTGGGGCGTCTTTCTTGGTGTCATCCGCATGTTTCTGTGCCATGAACGCCTCTGCTATAATTCTGGACATCAATTCAAGATCGGCCGCTGCCAATTGATCCATGATAACTTGATGTTCTGGAGCAAGACCTTGCTTCTCCTTCTGGGGATCTTCGTGGATAGGATCCAGCACCGGATCTTTGGTTCCTTATGGATCCAGATCCACAGGCTCGTTGATCTGCAAACTCTGTTGATCTGCGGTTTTGGAAGTAGTTTTCCTGGCGGCCTTATCCTTGGGAGGCATTACGATCTTGGTGTATTCAACAGTAGAAGACCCCTTCTAGCGCCAATAACGATGACAAATTATGTCCTAGTTAAACCGGGCCTGAATGAGTCTAATGATGAATACCTAAAACCCTAATGCCTTAAGAACAAGGTGGTCGATTTTATGATTTACGGCTGAGTCTAAGAACTTGCCTTAGATTGCCTACGTATCCTGTAATTGTCCAGGAATCAAGCGTTACGTAGTTCCTGGAACGTGGCATTTATAATGATAATGCATGCCCCTAAACCTAATATTAGGTCGGTGAAGGCTATTGTCATATTTAACCTTAATGGGCCCTGCCCCTTGCCCAAGTTACCATGGTGATAATGGGTCTTCGTAGCTGGTGCGGACTATGTCCTTTATCTCGATCTAACCGACTTACGGTGGTCGAGATGGGACCATCGTCCTCCACTGCTTTAAGTCGCTCTTCATATCCCCGAGTCTGTGAATCGACACGCGTGCCTTGACACTTATTCTCGACGTGGGGACCAACCGCCAGACGACACGTGGAGGGGTGAAACCATGTATCGTCATAAGCCCCCCAGACTTTAGAGAGGCGACTCCCGTTGTCTGAGATCAAATCTGCCATTCGAATCGTCTTCGAGTTGGATCACCGTTTGGGCGGGAAAAAGCCCCCCACCTGTAACCCAAATCGATTGTAGCTTCGTGGCATGACGTCATGGCGCACTAACGCCTCGTCTTCCATCAACCATAACGTCAATGCCTTGATTCCTGTGATTCGTAGGGGGTTATAACTCCCTCAATCACATCCTTTCAAATCACTTTCTGATTATTGCAAGCATAAAAAGGAGAAGAGAGACCAGAGAAGAAATAATTTCGCCCATTTGCCTGCATAAACTCCGAATTCCAAGTAAGCATATTTCTTGTATCCTTCCTCTTTTTTCTGCATTTTCTCATGTCTAGTAGTGCCACAGAGTCAGATAGGGGCAGCGAATCACCTTCTAACAGCCAATTTTCACCGTCTGCTCAACCTGACCATCCTCCCCAGCCACTTTCCGGTGTCCTTAGAGAACCGAAGAAACTGGTGACTAGGATGGACGGAAAGGGTCCCAAAGGCTGTCTCACAGCCCTTTCTTCCGATGACATTGATAAAATCCGGCAAAGGTTTGGTCTTGCTAGCCCCCAGTTTGAAATCCAACTCCCTTCCGGCCAACACCAATACGCCGACGAGCCTCCGGAAGGGTTTTGCTCAGTCTACGATGCCCAACTCTCTAGCGGATTGAGGTTTCCACTATGCCCGGCCGTCGTAGCCATTCTCTAACCTTTCTGTCTTTGAACTGAGTGCCATTATCTGAGATTAGAGCCTTCGGGATTCCATACATGCATAAAATATCGACCAACATGAATTTTTTAATGGTCGAAGCTCTAATGTCGGTCAAAGCCTTGACTTCGACCCATTTCGTGAAGTAGGCTACTGCGACTACCACATATCTATTGTTTCCCGGAGCTCGGGGTAGAGGTCCGACTATATCGACTCCCCACTGATCGAAAGGCCAAGCTGACGAGATGGCGTTCATTTCCTGAGCCTGTTGATGGGTGATATTGTCTTGGATTTGACAAGGTTTGCACCTCTGAACTAGGTTGTTCGCATCTCGTTGCATCGACGGCCAAAAGTATCCCTCTAGCTTGCACTTTTGAGCAAGCATCCTAGCTCTACAATGATTCCCACAAGCTCCCCTGTGAATTTCCTCGAGAAGATATTCACCCTCTTCTTTTGATGCACATCTTAACCATGGTGCTACAAAATATTTTCGATAAAGGATGGAGTCGAAGAACGCATACCGTGCTGACTGAAGTCGGATTTTCCGTGCTTGCACTTTGTCGGACGGTAAAATTTCGTCTTTAAGGTAAAAGGCGATTGGGTCCATCCATGTCGCTTGTTGAGTGATCGGCTGCACTTCTGATTCCTTGTAGCTTCTGTCTGTCAACAACTCGACTAAGACTTTCTTGTTCGAGATGAAGTTCGAGGCGAGCTTAGATAATGCATCGGCTCTCTTGTTCTGAATTTGGAGGACCCGCTCAATCTGAACTGACTTGAACTTTGGAATGAGGCCTTGTATCACTGTCAAGTAATTTTTCATGGTTTCTTCGTTGGCTTCATACTCCCCCCTGATATGATTTACCACCAACTGTGAGTCGCTGTAAACTAGCAGATTCTCAACTCCCAACTTCAAAGCTAGCTCCAGACCTGTGATCATAGCCTCATATTCTGCCCCGTTGTTTGTCGCTTTGAAGTCAAAACGAAGGGCGTAGGGGAATTCCTCGCCTCTCGGGCTAATCAAAAGGAGACCGACTCCTGCCCCTTCTTTGCTTGATGCCTCATCGACTTGGAGTGTCCACTATTCCTCTGTGGTTTGCTTCTCTTGTTCGAGTTGGATGGAAATCCCTTCAGCTAAAAAATCTGCCAAGGCCTGGGCTTTAACTGCAGTCCGGGGCACGAACTCGATGTCGGCAGTGTGGGTGGATCTCGATAAAAATCTGTTGAGGACGGCCATTCGACCAGTGAGTCTCTGTACTTCCTTTATATTCCGACGCGCAGGCATGTTCTTTAGAGTGTCGATTTTATCCGGGTTCACTCGAATCCCGTCTTTCGAGATCATATATCCCAAAAACTTCCCCGACTGACCCCAAAGGTACACTTCTTCGGATTTAATTTCATCTTTGTCTCCCTCAAAACCTCAAACACTTCCCGAGCATCTATCAAATACTGTTTCATCGACCGACTCTTGATGAGCAAGTCATAGACATAAACTTCCATGCACCTACCGATCTGTTTGGCGAAAATCTTGTTGACTGCTCTTTGGTATGTAGCCCCAGCATTTTTCAACCCAAATGGCATGGTTACATAGCAGAGAGTGCCGAACTCCATGATGAAAGCTGTCTTTTCAGCGTCTCGAGGATCCATTAGAATCTGATGGTATCACGTATATGCGTCTAGAAAAGAAAACACTTCGAAGTCGATAGTAGAATCTATTAATCTTTCGATTTTTGGCAACGGATATGAGTCCTTTGGACATGCTTTATTCAAGTCGGTGAAGTCCACGCACATACGCCAGCTGCCGTCGGGCTTCTTGACTAACACTGGGTTGACTAGCCACTCGGGGTAGAGCACTTCCCTTACTATCTTTGCCGTTAAGAGCTTCCCGACTTCCTTCTCTACGGCTTGGTTTCGTTCAGGTCGAAACTCCGTTTTTTTTGCCTGACCGGCTTCCGACCCTGATCTATCTCGAGTTTGTGGACCGCTATATCTGTGGATAGACCCAGCATGTCGTCAGCCTTCCATGCAAATACATCTCTGAACTCGATTAGTAGTTCGACCAAGGACCGTTTTTCTTGAGTCGGGATCCATATTCCGACCTGCACATATTGATCTTTCTCGTCTTCCTATAGACGAACATCCTCGACGGGATCAACTGAAATCCAACTCTTCTCCTTTTCTTCTTCTGGAATCAATTCTTCGATCAGGACTTGCTGCACAGCCATTTTCCCGTCCATGACGATGGAGTTGCAGCTCCTACCAGCTTCAATGTTTCCTCTTACTTCATGCGAGCCGTTCCTGGTGGGGAATTTCATGCTGTTGTGGATAGTGGAGATGATTGCACGCAGGTCAAAAAGAGCAGGTCGACCCAGAATAACATTATATGCCGAAGGAGCCTTGACTACCACGTAGTTCAATTCAAGGGTCCTTCCTCTTTCGCCCTCCCCAACTGTCGTCGGCAACCTTATCGACCCCATGGGGTGGACCGGTTGTCCTGTGAATCCAATCAAGGGAGATGCCAAAGGATCCATGTCCTCATCTTTCAGTTTCATCTCTTTAAACGCCGAGTAGTACAAAATGTTTACAGCACCACCGTTGTCGACACAGACTATCGATACCCAAGTTCGGCTGATCACTGCCTCAATTACCAGCCCCTCACCGGGGTTCCGATCCTTAGGAATATCATCTTTGGGTCCATACCCGACTTCTGTTGTAAATCTCAGTCTCTTCTTCTCCCTCGAGCTGTCAGTTGGCTCTCGACTGGCTCGGTCTTTATCATTTTCGGCGGGCCCAAAATTGTATTAATGTAGTTATTGGGTCAATTATCGTCGTACCTGTCTCGATCTTGGTCACCTCTGTTGTTTTTTTCTCGACCTGGAGATCGCTTGCGACGTGGTGATCGGTCCCTGTGTCTCTGAGCGTCACGACCTTGATCCGAATTCTTCCTCTTGTACTCTCTGCGCCCTTTGGGCTCATTACACTAAGATCTGTCGACTACTTCATCCAGCTTACCCTCTTGAAAACAGGCGTCGATGTCTCTTTTCAAGTCATCACAATCCTCCTTTGTTTGACCTATATCCTCATGAAATTCACAATACTTTTTTGGATTTCTCTTCTCTCGAGGCCTTTTTAATGGCCTCGGTTTCCTCGCTATGTTCTTCGAGATCATAATAGATAACACTTCCGACCGAGACCTATTGAGAAGGATGAAATCTTTGTCGCGCAAGGCTCCTTTCTTTCCCAGACGGTCGGAGACGGGTGCTGTGATACGATCCCAGACTGTCGGCCGGTTCTCCGTGCTCTGTCCCTTGGATTGATTCTTATTTGGACCTCGAGTGTCCTTCTTTGCATCCATCCAGTTGGATTGGTTGTGCCTACGCACTGCCTCTTCTCCTTGACAGAATCTATGCACCACATTAACACATTCATCCATGGTACGAGGGACATCTATGCTCAACTTCATATATAACTTTGTATTACTCAGCCCTCCGACAAACGACGTGATCAGAAGTCGATCATCGGCGTCCTCGACTTGCATGGCCTCGAGGTTAAATCTTTTTAAGTAATTTATCACGGTTTCGTCTTTTTGTTGCTTCATATTCATGAGGTGTGTGGCGCTTAAATGAAACTTTTTGTTCACAATAAACGCGTCTCGAAACTTGCAGGCCAGCATGGCAAAACTAGAGATCGATCCTGGTCGTAGCTTGGTGAACCACTCTCTGGCTCGACCGATGAGTAATGTTTCAAAGGCCCGACATCGCATCGCATCATGAGCGCCATCCAACCTCATCTGAGACAAATACCCATGTAGATGGTCTTCTGGATCCATGGTGCCATCATAAGCCTCTATCTTCGGTATTTTAAACCCTTCGGGTTTGGGAAAATCCTCGATTTCTTTTGTGAAGGGGGATTCCTAGAACAGTGAGACCTGGTTTTTGCCCAGAATAACGTGCAGCTCCTGCCTAACGCTATCCTCATCCATATTTTGATGTTTCTGTTTAATCTCGCGTCTCTTTTTCTCCACGAAGCTGGACGATGCACTGATCCCTTCCTCGGGAATTTGCTTAGCGTGTTCTGGGGCGTCTTCCTTGGTGCCATGCGCATGTTTCTGTGCCATGAACGCCTCTGCTATAATTCTGGACATCAATTCATTATCGGCCGCTGCTTATTGATCCACGATAACTTGATGTTCCAGAGCAAGACCTTGCTTCTCCTTTTGGGGATCTTCGTGGATAGGATCCAGCACCGGATCTTTGGTTCCTTTTGGATCCAGATCCACATGCTCGTTGATCTGTGAACTCTGTTGATCTGCGGCTTTGGAAGTAGTTTTCTTGGCGGTCTTATCCTTGGGAGGCATCGTGATCTTGGTGTATTCAACAGTAGAAGACCTTCCTTCTAGCCCCAATGACGATGACAAATTATGTCACCTAGTTAAACCGGGCCTAAATGAGTCTAATGATGAATACCCAAAACCCTAATGCCTTAAGAACAAGGTGGTCAGTTTTATGAGTTGCGGCTGAGTCTAAGAACTTGCCTTAGATTGCCTACGTATCCTGTAATTGTCCAGGAATCAAGCCTTACGTAGTTCCTGGAATGTGGCATTTATAATGATAATGCATGCCCCTACCCTTAATATTAGGTCGGTGAAGGCTATTGTCATATTTAACCTTAATGGGCCCTGCCCCTTGCCCAAGTTACCATGGTGATAATGGGCCTTCGTAGCTGGTGCGGACTCTGTCCTTTATCTCGACCTAATCGAGTTACAGTGGTCGAGATGGGACCATCGTCCTCCACTGCTTTAAGTCACTCTTCATATCCCCGAGTCTGGGAATCGACATTCGTGCCTTGACACTTATTCTCGACGTGGGGACCAACCGCCAGACGACACGTGGAGATCGTCAAGACCCTATCATGAGCCAATAAAGAATGTCTTGCTAAAAGATGTGCGGGGACATTTCCCACACAACGGATAAACAAGAAAGAAACCGAATGGAAAAAACTACGTCTAGGGAGACAATTATGCGCGAGACAACCAATAGTTGTTAAATCCGCAATACGCCGACTAAGCCGTTGGACGGAAGCCAAACAATCACTTTCCACTTCCAAAGATGGGGTTCCCAACCGCTCTTCCTCCATCAGTGCCAAGTCTATCGCTTTCAGTTCCATAAACTCAACTGCCGCACCCGGGTCGAAGTGATACGAGAAAGCGGCCTGGATCTTACCCCGGTGATTACGAAACAGCACACCAATCCGCATAAAGCTGTCGGGCCTGTAACACTCGAAAGGCCGCCACAACATCCACGAACTCCCTAGCCGCAACTAATGACTGCTCGCAAATAAACGCCACCCGTAACACCTGCCTATAAAAAATAGCAGAGGAACGAGATTTCCAGATACCCCACATCAGCCAGAAAAACTGAGCCACCTGATCCACCCCACCTTTTCCACCAATCAAAGAAATAACTCGCCAAATGAAGACGAGTCTAGACTCCCCAATACATGACTAAAAGAGGACGCCCTCCAGACCCGATCCGTTAACTCGCACTGAAACATAGTATGTTTGAGAGTCTCGACCTCATTCCCGCATGCCAAACAAATACCGTCTTATCATCTTCCTACGCAACAATCCGTGACCAATAGCTAAACAATCTGCAGACACCGCCACATGAAGTGCTGAATATGCAGCTGCACATGCAGACTCCAACACAACCGCCACATCCTATCCCTTCTCACAGGGATGGCCTCGCTGCAGAGAGAGAAGTCCAATACAAGGAAAGGGCTAAAAAGTACCTGGACTTCACCGTATATGCACCCCTCCGATCATTGTGCCAAATCCATTTATCCAAATAAGTGCTTTGGGGCCACCGTAGTAGCAAGAATCACATCAATTTCCCAGGGTAAGAATAAACCTCAAACACGAGTAACATCCCAACACTGCGTATTGGGTAGAAAGAGCTCTGAAACCTTAGCACTGGTAGCCAACTCATTCCCAGCATACGGTATTTGAAACGGCGTAGGCCACTCTGTCCAAGCATCATGGAAAATAGACACTGAGTACCCATCCCCCACCCGCCAACGCAATCCGCTGATCAACAAATCCCTCCCTCCATGATGCTACGCCATAGAAAGGAAGGCCGGGCACCCAAGCGGGCCCCTAAAAAGGTGTTGTCGCCGTAGTATTTCGCCTGCAAAACCTGAGTAGCAAGGGACGCATGAAGGGTCAGGAGCCGCCAAGCCTGCTTAGCTAACAAGGCTAAATTAAAACACTCCAGATCCCTGAACCCCAACCTGCCCAGATTTTTGGGGAGGCAGCAGGTCTCTCAATTTTTCCAATGCACCTTCCTTCTATTATCCATGTCACCCCAAAAGAAATCCCTAATCACCCTTTCAATTTCCCGTATGAGTGTAACATGCACCTTGAAACACTGCATAATGGAAGTGGGGATAGCTTGCAGGACCGACTTAATAAATTTTTTTTCCCACCAGAGATAGCAGCTTGTCCTTCCAGCCCGACAACTTCTTCCAGATCTTATCCCTGAGATACCCAAACACCTGGCGTTTATTCCGACTGTGACATATGTCATGCCCAATTACTTTCCCGAACCATCCCCAAGGGGAATCTGCAACCAATCAAAGATCTGATCACGCCGCTCCATGGGAATTATCTCCGTAAAATATAGGCTCGACTTATGGAAATTAATGGCCTGACCAGAATGTGAGCCATACCGGCCGAACAGCTCCAAGAGAGTCTCTACTGCCCCATCCAGAACATCGTAAAACAGCATACAGTCATCCGCAAAAAGCAAATGTGAGATGGAGATCTTCGACTCTCTCCCAAAAGTGATACTGCATAGCGCTCCCCGACTGACATAATCATTCAACAAAGCAGTAAACCCCTCAACACAAATCATGAACAAAAACGACGACAATGGATCCCCTTTCCGAATCCCACCGGTTGGAATGATTCTCCTGCTCGGCCGCCCATTGATCAGAACCTGGTAAGATTCCGTGGAGTCACATCTATGAACCAGACTCAAAAACGAGGGGGGAAAACCCATACACTCCATCACACCTCAGAGATACCTTCATTCTACCCTGTCAAAAGCTTTTGCCATGTCTAGCTTTAGCACCGCATGGTCATGGCATCCATGTGCACCCAAATTCAACGAGTGGAAAGCCTCAAAAGCAATAATCACATTGTTAGTAATCAGGCGACCCGAAACAAAAGCACTATGATTTCCAGAGATAACATCATTGATCACCCCCTTCAACCTATTACCACCACTCATGAAATTAACTTATAAATCGAATTGCACAATGAGATCGGCCGCAGGTCTGTCCTGACCGTGGGCGTGGCTACCTACGGAATAAGCGAGATGTACCTTCGGAATATTTAATGTTTGTATGCTTATTTATATTATAAAACAAACATTTAGTCATTTAGTATGAGATAGAGGTAATATATCCACGAATACCCAAAATAAACATATTAATTATTTTTTAATCTATGTAAAAAACAAAAAATAGATATATTTTATTAGACGGATGTAGTAGACGGGAAAAAATAAAAGGGACAATTATTCAAAATGACGCATATTGGACTTAATTAGGTAAAAAGGACATCCAAAACAAACACTTAGTCATAAGGACAAAAAATAGGTAGATAGACCCAAATACCCTTAATGAAGAAGAAAAAAAAAAAAAAAAAAAAGGAGGCGCATGGAATTTAAAAACAGGCGCTGAACCTGTTTGTGTTGTTGCTGGGCTTTTTTTTTTTTTTTTTTTTTTTTTTTTTTTGATTCTTTTAATTTTCTTTTATCAAAAGCAGGCATTGAATTTTCTTTTTATTTTTTTATTTTTTATTTTTTTAATTTTTATCAAAAGCAGGCGTCGTTTTTTTATTTTTTATTTTTTATTTTTTTTCCTATCTATGTAAAAAACAAAAAATAGATATATTTTATTAGACGGATGTAGTAGACGGGAAAAAATAAAAAGGACAATTATTCAAAATGATGCATATTGGACTTAATTAGGTAAAAAGGACATCCAAAACAAACACTTAGTCATAAGGACAAAAAATAGGTAGATAGACCCAAATACCCTTAATGAAGAAGAAAATAAAAATAAAAAAAAGGAGGCGCATGGAATTTAAAAACAGGCGCTGAACCTGTTTGTGTTGTTGCTGGGCTTTTTTTTTTTTTTTTTTTTTTTTTTTGGTTCTTTTAATTTTCTTTTATCAAAAGCAGGCATTGAATTTTCTTTTTATTTTTTATTTTTTTAATTTTTATCAAAAGCAGGCGTCGTTTTTTTATTTTTTATTTTTTTATTTTTTTTCCTGATGTAGTGACCACCCCGGATGTACTGACCACCCTCGATACACTGACTACCGCGCTGCAGTGACCACCCCGATACATTGACCACCACAATGCCGTGACCACCGCGATGCATTCACCACAGCGAAGCATTCCTCACCCCGATGCATTAACCACCGCGATGCAGTGACCACCCCAATGCATTGACCACCGCGATTCGTTGACCACCCCAATGCATTGACCACCGCGATGCATTGACATTGGCAATCATATATGCAGTGACATCGACAATCATATATGCAGTGACATCGGCAATCATATATGCGTGACATCAACAATTTATGCAATGACATCGGCAATCAGATATGCAGTGACATCAACATTTTATGCAGTGATATCGTCAATCAGATATGCAGTGACCACCCCCGATGCAGTGACATTTGATGATGCGACACCGAGATGAAGCGACACCACGATGACATTTGATATTTTTCTTTATAAATTCATTGACCTCCCCCGATGCATTGACCACCGCGATGCAGTCACCACCCCCGATTAATTAACCACTGCGATGCAGGGACCACCTCGATGCATTGACCACTCCCGATGCAGAGACACCGCGATGCACTAACAACCGCGATGCATTGACATCGGCAATCATATATGCAGTGACATCGACAATCATATATGCAGTGACATCGGCAATCATATATGCGTGACATCAACAATTTATGCAGTGACATCGGCAATCAGATATGCATTGACATCAACATTTTATGCAGTGACATCAACAATCATATATGAATGACATCAACAGTGACATCGGCAATCATATATGCAGAGACATCACAATGAAGTGACACCGCGATGCAGTGGCCACCCCTGATGCAGAGACACCGCGATGAAGTGGTCACCCCCGATGTAGAGACACCGCGATGCAGTGATCACCGGGATGCAGTGACATTTGATGAAGAAACACCGTGATGACATTTGATATTTTTCCGCCTTAATTTCATAAAATCGATTTCTTTTCTTCATAAAATCGACTTCAAATGGCTATATCATTTGATATAAAACTACGATCAACATAAATCTTTCACCTTAATTCATATTTTTATGCAGTGACATCAACATTTTATGCAGTGACATCGGCAATCATATATGCATGACATCAACAATTTATGCAGTGACATCGGCAATCAGATATGCAGTGACATCCATATTATGCAACATTTTATGTAACGATCGAGCCCAAACTTTTCTAGTCGAGTCGAGCCTAGAGAGTATCGACTTGACTCGGCTCTATTACACCCCTAATGTGAATCACACAACACTTATTTTATACAATTATTTTACAAAGCTACCGAATTTGTGTACCAAAATGTATATGGAGTGACATCAAAGTCACTGCATTATGAATGTGAGCCTTTTATTTTGTTGCATTAGACACTCAACGATTTATGCAGTGACAGCGGCAATTAGATATGCAGTGACATCGACATTTTATACAGTGACATCAACAATCGTATATGAATGACATCAACAATTTATGTAGTGACATCGTGATGAAGTGACACCGCGATGAAGTGGCCACCCCCAATGCAGAGACACCGCGATGCAGAGACCATCGGGATGCAGTGACATTTGATGAAGCAACACCGTGATGACATTTGATATTTTTCCAACTTAATTCCATAAAATCGATTTCTTTTCTTCATAAAATCGACTTCAAACGGCTATATCTTTTCATATAAAACAACGATCAACATAAATCATTCACCTTAATTCATATTTTTATACAGTGACATCGGCAATCATATATACAGTGATATCAACTTTTATGCATTGACATCGGTAATCATATATGCTTGACGTCAACAATTTATGCAGTGACAACGGCAATTAGATATGCAGTGACATCAACATTTTATGCAGTGACATCAACAATAATATATGAATGACATCAACAATTTATGTAGTGACATCGGCAATCAAATATGCAGTGACATCAACATTTTTGTTGAAATTTTTGTCTCGAAATTAGGAAGAATTTTCAGGGGAAAACGAGCTTATGAGCCGCGTCGAGCTATATCGAGTACTTAGCCAGTCGAGTTCGATATTGCCTTTTTATGGCTCAATCGAGCCCGAACTTTTTTAGTCGATTCGAGGGAGTATGGACTCGAATCGAATCGATTACACCCTAATGTGAATGACACTACACTTATTTTACAAAGTTACCAATTTTTGTATGAAATTGTATATACAGTGACATCAATATCACCGCATCAATTTTATTCCAAATCATACACAAACCCACCATCAACGTGTAGCTTTTCTTTCTTTGTTTCAATATGATGCATGCTAAACTAATTGATACAAGACTTTTGAATATGAATTACTTTGAGTTGTGTCCCACTAAATTGAAAGTACTAATAACCAGAAGCATTACTTGTACCCCATTAAACTGTAAAACATACCCCATGAATTATAGTCTCTATTCGAGTCGATACTAATTAGACAATATTTACCAAGCAATTCAAAGTGGTGTATGCAGTAATCAAATTTTGAAAAGCTTTACTCAAAGTAACACTTATACAGATGAATAAACAACAATTTGGACTCGACTTTTACAACTACAAGATAGTAATTCTCTTTTTTTTCTTCTTTAAAAGATTAAACTTTTCTTAGACAATACAAACTACAATCATTCGCTGCAATTTTTGGCAAACTTGGAGAAAACCTTTATGAATCTATGTTCCAGAAGCCAATCAAAATAAGAAAACAAAGGCATATATATGCGAGCAGATGATCGGAATCTACCATGGGAGAAATAGCAGATGCATGATCTTTGCTTCTCCCGATGATGAATGTTAGAGTGCCGGACTCGATGAAGACATCGGGTGTTATTCAATTTTTCGAAGAAGAGATTCTTCAATCATCTCCTTCTTCAACAAAGTCGTCACTCATGGATCTCAAATCGGATTCCGGCAATAATCAACTAGATCTGGAGTATCTACTAGAAGTGTCCGATGACGAGCTCCGCCTTCCACAAATGGGTATCCCAAATTTACGTCAATTTTCAACAGACAATTTCCTACAGAAGACACAAAACTCCGGAAATCCTCTGTTTTCGAACAACAGGTCTCAACTCTTGCAGCCACTCGACAATAATTTAGCTTCAATTGGACCACAGCCTACTCTTTTCCAAAAAAAGGCTGCTCAAAGGTTAAATCTTGCCGGTAATGTAGCTAATTTTGGGGCTTTAGGTGCTCAACAAGATCACTGGATTCTCAACCCATTTTATGAAGGGGACGGCGGCCGGGATGGGGCGGTGTATGCTAGAGGCAAAATCAATCAAGCCGGGAGGGAGAAGTAGCAGGGAGGCGAAGAAGCTGGGTCTTTGAGTTTTTTTTTTTATTTAACGTTCAGTTGCTCAATTGTGTAGAAGGGTAAGATAGGAATGTTGAATAAAAATTGTCCTTATAACTAATGATCTTTTAAGTGTGTCCTAAATGTCTAATTAAGTCCAAAATACGTCATTATAAACAAATAACACAAAATAAAAATGGCCAGGATCTGTTTCCATTGAAAAATATGTAAATTTGACGGTGTTCCGGCCAAGTATGAAAAGTGTATCCTAGATAAATGCAATGTGGACCCCTAATTGTGAAAAGAAAAAAAGAGAGCCTATTTTCAGTTTTCCCCCCCCCCCCCCCCTTCTTTTTTCCCTACCAGGATCGCCAAAAATGGGATATTACCCTGATCACCTAAATAAATTTTTTAAACATGGTGCCATTTAAATATTGTTGTTAAACATAAACCTAACACATTTCGTTGATCATAAATTTTAGTTGGTTATTGTGACGTCCCGTTCCGGACACCGAGTCCTTATCCGGAAAGAACGCCCAGCAAGCATATATTTTTTTCTTTAATAAATAAAAGAAATATATATACGTAAGTCTACGTCATCATACATTAATATCAATTACAAAGCGGAAGACTTAGAAGAACAACTCGGGAATGTCAAACGACAAACAAAACAGATCGATCAAATTTCCAAATCAAGTCTAAGAGCACCCTCAAAAGAAACAACAGAATTAAGTGTTGTTTAAACTAAACTATTACAATCCCAAATAAAAAAAGATAAACCGGTAAGCTAAAAGACTGGTGGCATCTCAAACGTTAAACGTTTACAATTCATGTATTATTGAAACAATGAAAATAAAAATAAACTTTATCTCGAACTCCAAGCTCAAACGTCGGCATCTTGACTATCGTCATAACCAAACTCATCTACCTGCCAATCTTCTCGGGCAAGGACGGAGGTGTGTATAAATTGAGGGGGGATAATCCCACCCAGGCAAAAAAATAGTACACTAAAAAATATGTGTAGTCTAGTCGGATCCATAAAATATTCTTAATCCAGCCCACCCGACGAACTCGATATAGTCCATTAGCCCGCCCCGATTTAAAATCCTGGCTCCGTCCTTGTTCTCGGGGTGGGTACAATAAGGAAAAGGGGTAAGTACATTTTGTACTCAGTAAGGGGTAGAAGATCAGTAACACATATTGATCTACACATCTACCACTATGTTGCATTAAAATACACTCTCTGTTAGCACCATCACGAGCAATTATCTATGTTACATTGTAATTCAAGGACACAATGCCCGAATGATGGGTATACACCGGGACATATTCAGCACCTCATATGGCACGGATGGTTCCGTGTGGAACATTTCCCAAAACCCGAATATTGTCCGTTACGTATGAGAAATGATTCAATGCTGCGAATCATAAATGTGTCTCACCAAGAATTACAACGTTTTAGCTTTTAGACTCATCATATATGTTTATTACGTAGTTAATCTAACCACCTAAGTTCATTCCACTTAAAAAGGCTTCCTAATGACATCTAGTCCTAGACAATCTAGATTAACTACCTAGCACATTGTAAAAGGCATCAATGACTACTAAACCAATGACCCCTCAAGGTCTAAACAACCGCCTTCTGGGCTACCACATTCTCCCCGCAGAGGGTCTCAGTTGTGGCGATTGATGCTAAGGCACCTAAAGTCGGGAGTTAGACTTTACCACATTCCAATTAATGTCTCAAAAGACATACATACCACATTTTATCAATTAGTACACATAAAAATACAAAACAATACTTTATTAGGCTACTCAATATATATTATTACATTGTTTTAAATGGTAAAAAAATATAATATTATCTTTGCATCTTTTTTTTTTGGCCATGTTAATGGCACCACACTCAATATACTCGGGCACCACACCTGTGTAAAATTCGACTTTTTAGAGGTCGAAATAACACATTTCGACTTTTCGGGAGTTGAAATAACACATTTCGACCTCTAAAAGGTCGAATTTTACACAGGTGTGGTGCCCGAGTATATTAAGTGTGTTGCCATTAACGATGCTTTTTTTTTTCTTCTGTTTCTTTTCTATTCCTAAATAAATAATAGTACGCAGCAGCAGTACAAAACTATCTCTGTAATAGAAGTGACCGGTTCCGGGTCCATGGCACGACCCTCCGGTTCCGGGTCCAAAATGGAACCGGAACCGCCGGTTCCATTTTCTAGCCGGTTCCGTCGGTTCCCGGGAACCGGCGGGTTTGGCGGTTCCCCGGTCCGGGTCCGGGTCTCGACGGTTCCCGGGTCAGACGGTTCAGATCACGGTTCCGATTACGGTTCCGATCACGGTTCCAAAAAAAACCAATTTTTTTTGCAAAATTTGTATAACTTACGTTAAAATTAATAATAAATTCTAATTGGTTATTAAACTATATATAATATTTAATTTCATAAGTATGTTTTAAAAAAAAAACACACGGCTTGTATAATATTTAATTTCAACCAATCTATATATAATAAACGATGGATAAATTAAACATAAATGATGGATACCGATTATTCTACGTAACGGTTACATTGATAAAACTAAATTAATACAACAAAACACTACAACAAGCAACATTCAACATTGATATTACATCGATTTTTCATAACGTGCATGTTGACGTTGTTACATGTCACATCCTACCCGGCTACCCGTCTCGACGTATCCGCGCATCATGCATATAATTTTCATATTCCTCGGAATGCCTTATTCGTAAATGTCGCATATAAGAACCAAGTCCGATTCCACGCTCGTAATGATACATTTTTTCACAAACGTTACAAACAACCTTAAATTTGAATGATTCACTTCCCCGGTAGTTTCATCAGTAACATTTTCTTTTCGAAAAAAATAATGAAAAGCAGACACAATGATTGACATTGCTAAATAATATATTTCGAATGTGATAAAGTAAACGAATTTATTCAGAACAACTTCAAATCACTATCCGAAATATATTGTAATGGTAGATAATATTATAATATGTGAGTTAGAATATGAGAGATAGAAAAGAATTGTGGGTAAAAAGTGATGAAATGAATATGTATTTATAGTGTAATGAGTGTGTGATATTTTAAAATAAAATAAAATAAAATCAAAAATTTTGAATATATATCCGTTGCCAACCGTTGGTCAAATTGGAAATTGGAATCTTGGGCAAATTTTGAAGGAAAAAGAAAAAGGAAAAAAAAACGAAAATTCAATATATATATATATATATATATATATATATATATATATATATATATATAAACCGCCCACATCTTTGATAAATTAAACTTATATTTCATATAGTGATTACGATTATTTATACTTATAATATTATGTATATAAGTTGATTTTATATCTTAATGAATGATGCAAAATGTATATAAAAGTTGTTTTATTAAGCAACACCATTACAAAAAGTTAGAGTAAAAAGTAATATATTAGTATGTTGTGACACTAGTGTCACAATATATTTTTTATCAAAGATATATTTTCCAACATTTTATGGTATAAAAAATATATTATTCAAAAATTTTGAATAATATATACGTTGGATTCAACTTGGAAATGGAAAAGGAAAAAAAACAGGAAAAAAAAAAAAAAAAAAAAAACAGGAAAAGGAGGGAGGAAAAAAAAAAAACCGCCGGTTCCGGCCGGTTCAACCGCCGGTTTTCCGTCCGGCTCTCGAACCGCCGGTTCGGGCGGGCCGGCCGTCCGACGGGAACCTAAACCGGGTAGGAACCGTGGAACCGCCGGTTCCGTGGACCCATGGAACCGTGGAACCGCCGGTTATGGAACCGGAACCGCCCAGGTCTACTCTGTAACAATAGTACTGTCTTTAAATCACTGTATCATTATTTTTTTTCCTTTCTTTTCTTCTATTTTACTTTTGTTAGCATCAGCATAGAAACAAAAGCAATTAATACATAATGTTTTTTTTTTTTTTTTTTTTCTTTTTCTTTCTCATTCGGCAGCAACCTACAGTAACCTATAAGGTACCTATACATATTATATAAACAAAATCCGTATCAACCAAAAATAAAATAAAATAAAGCATCAACAAAAACATAATTAAACGGTTGAACACCTCCTTACTTTGCTATAGTTATGAAAAGATCGAAGACCAAACACAACAAGAACAGATTGCGAATCCTCGCCTTCTACGCAATATATACAAACCAAAACGACGACTACGATTAACGACACAATCTATATATCATCCTAAACACAAGAATTGCCCAAAAACGAATACCATTCTAAAAGAACCTAAAAGATGGATACTTACGAAATACGAAATTGTTGATGTCAAAAGAACGCTTGCAACGAGACGATTACTTCTCTCTACTGCGGTCTGCACAAACGATGAACGGATTGAGCAAAATGTTGAAGATCCCTTTTTTTTTTATTTTTTAATTTTTTTTATCTTTTAATTCAGAACCTCTCCCTTTTTCTTTTCTGATGAACCGTCCATATAAAGGGGAATTAAGGGGTGGGGGTTTCAGTTTAGGAAATTAAATTTTCATTTATTAATTTAATTATTTCCAAATTAATAATCCTTAAAAAAAAATCCTTTTTTTAATTCCCTTTTAAAATAAGTTAGGATATATATAATATAAAAATACAGATAAATATATTATATAAATCCGTATTCTTACTATTCTATCCTTACTCGTATTATCGGGGTATTACGGTTATGGATCAAATACTAGTTGGTGGTCCTCAACCAATAAAAATGGAGAAAAAATTTGGTGGACAATTGTTTGTGGAAAAACACTTCCTTTTTAAAAAAATTCATTGGCTAGAAGTGATAACGTACTTCATGGTCCAAAAATTAATCCAGGACGACCATAAAATTAGTGTTCTTTGATTGACAAGACCTGACAAGTTTATGACTTATTTTATGGCCGTCTAGGACGAGTGAATAATTATTTGAACAATTAATTAAAAAAAATTACTCTTTGAACATCATGATCAGTGTGAGAACCAAATAAATTACTAGTTGAACATCACAATTTTAGATGATTTATTTTTTCAGGAGAACATTAGTATTGAAATTGCATTACTTACATAACCATCATTTTTTTTGAGATGATAACCATCATTTCACCGGACAATTTGTTAGAAAAAGTGATTTGATCTCTCAGTAGGGCAAGTCAGCTGAACAAATTCATCAGGACAATTTCAGTAGGGCAAATGTCAGCAGTTTACATCTGGTGGAGTCAGCTGAGCCGAGTTCATATTTGGGGTATTTTAGTCAATCTGCTAGTATGTCTTTATGGCGGCTGGGTCTAGGGTTTTATGACTATAAATACGCATCTGTTGTAACCATGAATATTTGCAGTTAACTATAGTAGCAGGAGCAATTGCAGAGTCTGTAAAATCTCCAGTGATAATATATTCTCCTCGTTTCTGCCCGTGGACTAGTCGGCACATTGCCGGAAATCATGTTAAATCTTGTGTTATTGTTTCTTGTGTGATTTATGCTTTCTCGTTTATTCCTGATTATTGCAATCCGTTTTTATCCCTGACGATCCTGTAATAACAAACTGGTATCGGAGCATCGAGGTTTTCATCAGGGAACCGAAATCAATTCGAGTTAGGTTGATTGGCACCAAGGTCATAATTGACGCTAGGATTTTGGATCGACACTAGCTTTCTGGCGAGATCAAGATGTCTGGGTTAGATGCAGGGATTGATAAACTCACAGGTAGGAACAATTTCAATATGTGGCAAATCAAGATGCGTGCTTTATTGAAGAAACTAGGGTTATGGGCTCCATTGACAAAGGCGGTAGATGCCGGGAACGCTGAGATGGCCAATCTGAAGGAGAAAGCACATTCAATGATTTTGTTAAGCTTGTCTGATGATGTTATCACTGAAGTTACTGAAGAAGATTCAGCAGCAGGGCTGTGGCTGAAGCTTGAGAGTTTGTATATGACAAAGTCGTTGACAAACATGTTGCTGATGAAGCAACATCTGTTCAGTTTAAAGATGAATGAAAGAATGCCTCTCAGAGATCATCTAGACAAGCTGAACACAATATTGCTTGATTTAAGGAGTATTGGTGTTAAGATCGAAGATGAGGATGCATCTCTAATTTTGTTGGTATCACTACCAGCATCATATGAGAATTTTGTGCGGTCTTTTATTGTTGGAAGAAACACGATGTCATAGGAGGATGTAAGGGCATTTATTTATAAACAAGAGCTAAGGCATAATGCAACTATCACAGGTATAGACAATTAGGCTGCTGGTTTGGTTGCTAATAGCAGTTGTAAAGGGAATGCAAATCTGGTCTGAAACTGAATCTGGAGTGTTGACAAGCAAGTGGAGCTTCAGGTCCATACTCAGTTGAGTTTGCAGAACTCAGCTAAGAACAATCAACACTAATCTGGCACTTGGTTGTGCATATGAACCTGAAGAATCAAGAGCTGAATCTGGTGAAACCAAAATAGGGAGGTCGGTTGAGTAAGGGTCAGCTGATCTGGTACCAGCCGAATGAAGAGTCAGCTGTGTAGAGGGGAATGTTCAAGTCTGGGAAGTTGGCTGAGTGAATAGTCAGCCGAGTCCATCTGTCAATAGAATAGTGTCTCATCGAAGCCGTTGAACATGTCTGTTCTGGTTCTACATCTGTGTCTGGAAGCCTCAACTGAGTGAAGTCAGCTGAGCATCTGGTGAACACGTCTGAATTAGAGTCTCATCTGATCTGGGAGATTCTTTCCTGAGGTGGTGTTCTCATCTGGAGTTAAGTCTCACTAGAGAAGTCGTACATGGAGTTTGTTGTGTTCACATCTGGTCAGCTCAGAATCTGAATCTGATTCTGAATCTTTAATCTGTTTGGTTGAAGTTGAATCTGAAGAACTCAGCTAAGTGTCCTTAGCTGAGGTGATTACATCTGAATCTGGTAATCATATATTGTCTTGTGGTCAAGTCTGAATTTGTTGATCACATCTGTTCTCAACCCAATCAAGTCTGAATCTATTAACCATCAGAGGATCCCATCTGAATATGAGAGGTTCTCATCTGGAGGAATCACACCTGAAACTGTTAAGTCTGAAGAAAGAGAAGGAATCCGGTACAGTGCATATGGCATTGACGAATGCATCTAGTACGGTACATCTGGCTATACATCTGTTTGAATGAGAGTTTAAGTCAAGGTGGAGATTGTAAGAAAAAGTGACTTGACCTCTCAGCGGGGCAAGTCAGCTAAGCAAAGTCAGCAGGGCAAGTCAGCTGAGCAAAGTCAGCAGGTTACGTTTGGTTGAGTCAGCTGAGCTTTGAATTCACATTTGGGGTATTTTAGTCAATCTACTAGCATGTCTTTATGGCGGCTAGGTCTAGGGTTTTGTGACTATAAATACGCATATGTTGTAACCTTGAATATTGGTAGTTAACAGTAGTAGCAGGAGCAATTGCAGAAGCAATCGCAGAGTCTGTAAAATCTCCAGTGATAATATATTCTCCTCGTTTCTGCCCGTGAAGTAGTCGGCACATTGCCGGAAACACGTTAAATCTTGTGGTATTGTTTCTTGTGTGATTTATGTTTTCTCGTTTATTCTTGATTATTGCAATCCGTTTTGATACCTAACGATCGTGTAATAACACAATTTTTTAACATGAAATGTGCTAAAAGTAATTTTGTAATACCATGTAAAAATTATACTCCCTCCGTCTCAAAATGTTTGGGACGTTTGACTTTTCAACCGCTTACGAAAAGTCTAATTAATCCTTCGAATTTCATCAAATGATCTAATTCTTTTTACATTTATGTACTTTAAGTTTCACTTTATCATAACCCTAATAATATTACATCAATTAACGAAATTCCAAGGATTAATTAGACTTTTCGTAAGCGGCTAAAAAAGGAAATGTCCCAAACATTTTGAGACGGAGGGAGTAATAAAAAAAGAATGTGATACCCAAAATAATGTTATGGTGCTAATAAAAGCACGCGATATAAACCACGAATACAACTACTTTAATAAATACAACCGTTTGTATTCTAGTGTTACATATTTCTTTTCGTAAAGTACAAAGAGGTGCACATGATTTGGGTAATGCGGGTTTCATACAAACTCAAACCCAACCTTTATGTTGCGGGTTATAAAAATTTGAAACCATATTCAACTCAATTTAAAGTTCAACCCACACGTGTGGGTTTCGTTAAATGCGGGTTGGGTTTGGGTTGGCATGACAATAGATATTAGCGCTATGAGTGATGATTAATTGATTCAGTAATCTTTAATTAGTTATCGGAGAGAAAGAAAATATTCAACATTTAAAAAACCAAGTTATATAATAAAGGCATATATATAGCATAATTATATCATCCATAACCCAAAAACCAAAATAAATCAACATCATACTTTACAGGCCTTTGTTCACCACTGGTTTCGAAAAGAACAAAAACAAAAGAGATAAAATCAAGTGCATGGAAAATACTTTAAATGCCTATCTTGAAAAGAACAAGATGATAGCTGAACTTCAATTTTCTTTAAATGCCTTTCTTGAAAGATGAAAAGTTAAAAACTATTCTATTATTCATTGTCTAATATATATATATATATATATATATATATATATATATATATATATATATATATATATATATATATATATATATATATATATATATATATATATATATATATATATATAGTTGAGTTGGGTTCAAATATGTTTTTTATGGTACAACTCATACTCAACCCACAAGATTCGGGTCAAAATATATTAAAACCAAAAACAACCCAAATCCATTTTTAACCCACAATTGCGGGTCGAGTTTGGTGAAATTAGGTCGGGTTGTGATTTTTTGTTCACCCCTAAATATATTTTCAGTCATTATATTCTTGCATGATGAATTATAGATAATCTCACACATCCTAACAATTATTGCACTATAGAAAGGTCATATTAAAAATCCCCGGAGGTATAAGGTTAAGTAATGTAATAAGTCTCTTTATAATAAAGACGTATTGAAAATTATTTAAATAAAGGTAGTGCTTTTCATTGCATATTACACATACAATTGTTCTTTATATAGATTACATCATAAGGATAGTATAGTAAATAATGTTGAGATAAACCTAGCCGATGACTTGTGGCTCATGTTTGGCATCGGCGTGTGAAACTTCTGGAGACTTGTCAATATGCCCCCACAATCCCATGTGAATTGAGTGAACATGGAGATTGTGCTTGAGGTCGGTGACATGGCTTAATGGTTTAGTGAGGACATCCGCCAAATTATTCTTAGATGAAATGAAAGCAACATAAAGCTTGTGAGTAGCTACAAATTTACGAACTTGATGAAAATATATTTCAATGTGCTTGGTGTGGGCATGGAGAACCGGGTCGGAAGTTAGATAAGTGGTGCCAATGTCGTCACACCAAAGGGTCAGAGAAGCAGAAAGAGGAACATATTTCATGTAATAAAGCAGTGATCCATTGCAATTCAGCAGCAGCATGAGAAAGGGTTTTATACTCAGCTTCAGTACTACTATATATTGGCCATAGTAGGTTGCTGTTTAGAACGCCAGGTAATTAAATTGTGACCAAGGATAATATAAAATGCACCAAAGAACGATCGACGGTCATCGGGATCAGAGGCCCAATCAGCATAAAAAAAAGGCTGCAAGTGCAAGGAGGTGGAGCCGTGGAGGGATGGATAAGAAGGCCATTGACGATTCCAAAAATCGTCTGTATGAAATCTAGGGCTCTTTCTCTAGTGATAACCTATCAAAGCTTCAAGAGCAATGAAAGTGACCAAGAGATAGGGTGATTTGGGGTGTTTTTAGACTACACTTGATGGTGATCAAGCTCCCTACGTATCCAATGCGGGGATTGGAATCAAGTCTTCGTAGTTCCTTAGGGATCGTTTATATAGAGAGGCGTGTGCCCTAGAGTTAGTATGTGGCGTGTCCATGGTGGACACTGATTGACGTGTTCCCTAAGGAAAATGATTATGAGTAGATGATCTCCTTGATATTAGGAGATAATTGTGATGTTCAAATATCCGTATTAAAGGATAAGGATTGGAGTCTTTATGGCTCAGGATTCCTTCAATAATTATCTGACTTAGAACGTGTGCAAGGGGTTTGGCCCGAGGGGGACCTAGGCCGACCTTATAAGTCGGATGTGGGTAGGTTTGAACACAAGTATTAGCCGACCTGTGGAGGCCGGGATAGTATTTGTGCCTATATTACTCGGAGGTCGGCCCTAAGCATTGGCCGACCTAGAGAGGCTGGGGAGAGTAGCCGAGCTACTTTGGCTTGGCTGCTGGGAGATCGGACCCTTTAGACAGCCTTTATCTCTCCATACTTAATGTTGGTCCCCTAAAAAGATGCCACGTAGGTAAGTTCAATTCTTGGCATCGTCAGCCATCATGAATAATGGGTTTGAGATACCGGAGAATACACTTCACAACAACCCAATGATTAGTCTGAGGAGCATGCATAAACTTGCAAACCTTACGAACGGAAAAAGTAATATCTGTGCGTGTGAAGCTGAAATACTAAAGTGCTCCAAAAATGCTACAATAAAGCGACACATCATCAAATGGTTCCCAATCAGTTCGACTGAGCCAGAGATTGGAAACCATATGAATAATGCGGGGCTTGGCATTGTTCATTTGAGCGCGGCACAAGATAGAATGGATTTACTTGTGTAGACTCAAGATGATGCCATCAATGGTATGAATGGACTCAACACCCAAGAAATATGAAACATATCCAAGGTTCTTAACTAGGAAATGGGCAGACAAATGTGAAATAGTGTCACTAACACGCGCATCAAAGGCACCTATAATAAGCACGTCATCAACATAAATTAAAACAAAAACAGAGTGAGACCCATTCGTGTATATGTATAGTGATGTATCCGCCTTGAAAGACAAGAAGCCAAAGGCACAAAAAACACTAGTGGAGCGAGAAAACAATACCCGTGGAGGTTGATGAAGGCCATAGGGGCTGCACTTGAGCTTACACACACGAAGAGGATAATCAGGGTGTTGAAAACCCTGAGGTTGCTGCATATAAGCATCCTTAGAAAGAAAACCATGAAGAAATGCATTCTGCACATCAACCTGTCGAATAGTCCAATTACGAGATACAACCAAGGATAATAAAATACGAATGGTGACTAGTTTGACAACCAAACTAAACGTCTCTAAAAAATCAATACTGACTTCAAGATGAAAACCTTTGCAACAAGGCAAGCGTTATAATGCTCAATGTGGCCATCTGCAAGCCACTTGATGTGAAAACCCTGATGAAAACCTTTGCAACAAGGCAAGCATTATAATGCTCAATGTGGCCATCTGCAGGCCACTTGATGTGAAAACCCTATTTATTTCCAAGAACATTCATATGAGACGAAAATGGAACAAGATCCAAGGCATTGAACTCGTCTATCATGACATCTCTCCATTCATGAGATTTTAGAGATTCAAAAACGGAGGTGGCCTCAGTTGGTTGATGGGTCCTACAGAAAGCTTTGGGAAGCAGAACGAACAAACTTAAAAGGCGATTCTTTAGGTTTAAGATAATTCATTATAGAGTGAGTGATCACTTGGGGAGGAAGCTGTAGAGGTGATCCGGCTGAAGGTGCAGCGCTAGACGAGCTAGGACTAGACGAGGGGAAGTCGTTGATAAGAGCAGGAGGTTGAAAGGCGGTATGGGGAGGAGAGGGGGTGGAAAGGGCAAAGACTCCGGTGGGATGGGAGCAAGAAGGGATAGATTAGAGGGAAGGTAGTCCGCAGAAGTTGGAGATGTAGCAGGGTTAATAGAGGACGTATATAGGAAAGAGGTTTAAGGGTACCTTTAAAGGCACCACATGTAATCTACTTGGGCACCCAAATGGAGGGGCACCACAATTTCACGTGCTAATCTACTTTAGGCACCACACTGATTTTACTTGTACTCATTGCACCACAGTATAATTACAAAATTTCCATTTATATTTAAGGCACCACACATGCAAATAAAATTCCACGCTTATCAGAAAAACTACAATACAACCCATTACCTTTTGATTTTTACAAATTTACCCTTTCCCTTAGGCACCACATTTTTTCCCTCCAAAACAATTATACCAAGATCGAACTCCTCCCTCTCCATCGCCCAAACTTGTTCTTCCTCATCAAAATTCTTCATATTTTCATCATCTTCATCACATATCTCCTCCTCATTCTTCCTTCATCTCCTACTCAACCCTATGTCATCTCTCTCTTACTCATACCACCATTATCATTATCTTCTTCTTATCTTTATAAATTCATTTTTAGAAAGTTGTGATTATCATCACATTTTCTAACCAACTTTTTAAATGCTTCATCACAATCACTTCCTCATCATCATTAGTTAAAAAAGTATATATATTTTTGAGTTTTTATTCATATGGAGCATTCAAATGAAGATAAAACGACTTCACATGAAGTTACATTACAAATGAAAACAAGACAACCTCGAATGAAAAAGTGGTTTCGATAGAAAATATGAAAGTCTCCAAAATGACCTCATTGGAAAGAATGAGTAATTCCTAAAATCTTTAGAAAAGTGTTATCTAGGACTAGTATGTTTTTAAAATGGTTATTAGTGAATATGTGTTTTTTAGAATTTTCTGTAATACATCCAACTGTGCCATAGTGGGACCTTGACATCCAACCGTTCCATAGTTAGATCTTTTTCAGAATGTTCTATAATACATCCAATAGTGCCACAGTCGAACCTTCACATGAAGTTAGGATTACAAATGAGCTGTTTCTTTAACACAAACCAAAATTGTTTATATATATAACACAAACCAATTTTTTTTTTGATGACATTATATTGTTTGTTTCATGTTATAAGCATTGCATATTTGATTGAAACTGTAGTGTAATTCCAAAGAAAATGATGAAAATGATTGTTTGTCAAGTGTTGATGAGCTAATAGCTAAGGACATTCACATTCAGAGGGAGGAGAATCCCCAACCTTCACAATCCAATACGCAAATTGTTGAATACAATGTCATTGAACCCGTTGCAAATTTGACATGTTTTCCAACAATAGAAGGTCCAAAGACTGTTCCACCAATGCAAATTTGTCTGTATATCAAAATAAACCACCACAAGTGCATGAAATTGAAATATAATTGCCCACTTCCCACCCTACTAGATTCGTGGGATAGAGTATCAAATGAAGCTAGCAAAGAGTGGTTGTAAATTTCGGAAGTAGGGTGGCAGAAGGAAAACTATTGTTACATCCCAATCAAACAGATGAATTAGTTGGATGAACTGAACAGTGCTTTGAAGATTTCTTATGTTCTTTTGCATTGTCTAGTCATGGACAATGTTATGTAGGTGATAGAACTTGAAATTTTTCAGTCACTGGTGTTGAACAAAACGGTACATAAAATATATCTTATGTTTTTTCCATTGTCTAGTTGTCGACGATGTATTGTTGGTCAAAGAATTTGACATTTTGTAGTCACCGGTATTATCTTATGTTTTTTTTGTGTTGTCTATTGGTGATAGAACCTGACATTCTGTACTCACCGATATTATTTTGGTGGTTTTTTTTGTGAAATTTAGATTGATCCACCAGCTCCGTAGTTGGATCTTTTTTAGAATATTTTGTAACACATCCAATAGTGTCATAGTCAGATCTTGACATCCAACAGCTGTATAGTTGGAACTACACATCCAATAGCTCCACAGTTGGATTTTTTTTAGAATGTTCTATAATACATCCAATAGCTATAAAGTTGGACCAACACCTCCAACGGCTCCACAGTTGGATCTTTTTAGAATGTTTTGTAATACATCCAACAGTGTCGTAGTCGGACCTTGACATCCAACAGCTGTAAAGTTGGACCTACACATCCAACAGATCCATAGTTGGATCCTTTTCAGAAATGAAGTAAGGAAATTTTTTATTTTTGTAGAAGAAGATAATAAAAATATAATAATGTAGATATTTTTAGGGACTCTTACTCAGAGTCTGACCTTGATTAAGTGTCAGACTCTGCAGGCACGACCCGGGCCGAACTCCGAATTAGTCGAACCAGTGGGTTCCGGATACTGGGAGCTTTAAGCAAAAAAAATTGACAATAGTCAAAATGCCCTGAAAAGAACACATTTTTTTTAACAACTGTGGTATCTTTAGTAAGATCATAATTTAAAAATAAAGTATATGGTGCCAAAGGTATTCACTTAATTTTAAAAGAGCTGTGGTGTCACGGGTGAAAACACCATGGTGCCTTTAAAGGCACCCAGGTTTAATCGAAGACAACATGGCAAGAAGCATAAATACGGACGGTGCAAAGATCAAGACATTTGTAGCCATGGTGATGTGGATTATAGCCAAGAAAAATGCAAGTTTTAGAATGAAAACTGATATTATGATTATTGTAGAGGCGAAGATTCTGCCAACATGCATGATAACGTCGAAATTATCGCAAATAAGCTAGCAGCTGTTTGGGGGAGGATATTTGACTGTGAAAAGCGTTAGAGTGGCGGTGCACGGTGGTGCTGTGGATGTAATGGTGGTGATACAATACAAGAATAACTGAGTAGTGAATTTGGCAGAATGTTGCCTTCTTTTTCATATATTTCGGTCCTCTTTTAGGTTACACAAGGAGCCCTATTTATAGGGTATCAAACCGACTAAGTTCAAGATATTTACAACTAAGGACATAGTACAACTAATTCTGCGGTGGCCAATCGGACCTCGCTAGGGAAAGCAGCGGCTTGGATTCTCGGCATCCTTAGCTGCAGGATCGTATCTTCGGCTCGTGTCCTCCAAGTGACTGGGACGAATGATGGTCTACATCGGACCCACCACTCTTGCTCATGTGGGATCTCCCTTCAAGGTCTGCCCTCGGGGAGGATCATCCTTTGCTCTAAAACAAGGCCGTTGGTTGGCCTTCCGGCTTCGCTAGCCTATCGCCTGTCGGACCTTCTGGGTCATCTGGCAGGTTTTCGGGCCGCATTTCAGAGCCGGCCCATCAATGGCCCCCTACTTTGTACTCGTAGCATCTCGAGATATCGGGTATGGAGTAAGTCCTCTGGCTTTATGGGATGCTCTAGGCGAGTGGATGGCTCTAAGAGTCTGGAGTTATGTCGAGCGGTTAGCCTCGAGTTTGCGGGACTTGGCCTATTTAGGATTTTTGATCCCTAGCCGATTTGAAATCCTTATTTGACGGATAGCCTTGATTTCAAGGGATTTGGCTCATTTAGGACCTTTGGTCCCTAGCCAATTTGAAGCCGTAAATTGGGGGACAGGCTTGGCTTCGTTTGTTTTGGCCCGTTTTGAGGTCTTTGGTTTGACGGATAGCCTCAACTTTGTAGGATTTGGCTCATTTAAGACCTTTGGTCCCTAGCCGATTCGAAGCCGTAAATTGGGGGACAGTCTTGGCCTTGTTTGATTTGGCCCGTATTGGGGTCTTTGGCCCCCTGGCCAATTTGAAGTTGTGATTTTGCGGATAGCCTCAACTTCATAGTATTTTGGCTTATTTAGGACCTTTGGTCCCTAGCCGATTCGAAGTATTCACTTGGTGAGTAGCCTTGACTTCAGGGAATTTGGCCCACTTGGGACCTTTGGTCCCTGGACGATTTGAGGGGAAGTCTGGAATCGGCCCATTTTGCTAACATATCGTTTATTGGGTTAATTCCGTGTGGTCTCTTTTCATCTTTATTTTGACGTGACAGCTGGTACGGCTTTCCGCTTGCTCTGATTGACTAGGGCCTCTTCGATCCTTGTTAACGGTGATTTTTACGGTTTATATGACTTTATTTCGTAACAATTTCCTTCGTGTTTTACTAATTTTTATAGAAAATTAGGTGTTTAAGTGAAATATTGAAAGAATGCGTATGGAAATCATTAAAGTGCAAAATCGAGCTAATTATGTGGTTTTATTGGTGTTTTCTATCTATATGTATGATTTTACATTTTGCATGTTTTTGTCGTGTTGTAGGTACAACTTGCATGGCATAGGATGAGCTAAAAAAAGATATTCAATTGAAGGTTAGATAGAAGGAGAAAGATGCAAGTGAAACTTGGAATGAAGATTTGGAAAAGCCGAACGAGCATTCAAAATTATATAGGACGGGCGTCTTGTCGAGCTCGGCTCGACTCGAAGAAATTTACTTAAAGTGAACGAGCGTCCACCCTATCAGACGTGCGTCCAGAAGATCAGAAAGGATAGACTTGGAATTATCTTTATTTTTATTTATTAGGGTTTAGACTTGCTAATAATAAAACCCTAAGTCGGCAAGACAAGTTATAAAAGGAGAGGCATCAGTAGAAAACGAAGGACAATTTCATCCTGGAGAAAAGCTGCAGCACAGAAACCGAGAAGAGGCACACTCGGTCGACCGAGTGCTCCTGCTCGGTCGACCGAGCCATATTTTTATTTTTTTTTTTTTGTTTGTTCGATCCTGGAGATGAGCTAAGCAAGTCCTGAACAAGCATGTGAAACCGATCGTGCAGCGTTTTGATTTCGAATCTTGGATGTTTTGTGAGTTTTAAATAAAGTTTGTATCTTTATTATGCTTTTATATTGTTATGCAATTATATCGATGGATTGTTGCTATTTGATGTTTAACGTTTGATGAGAATCATTGTTAGACCTAGATCACCGTAGTAAAGATTAGATTTTTAACCTAAAAATAACGAGAGTTGCTAGGTTAAATTTCTAGGTTGCTAGATTGAGAAATCTTACACCTTTGTTATGGAAGCGTTAATCTTTAGATCGAGAGATGAAAGATTAATAGGCGAATTATCTACGAGAGTAGGAATTCATACTTTTGATAGGTGAACCACATCTTTATTAAATCTTCACTAAACGATCTAGAGTAGAAATTTAGGGTTGCGGGATAGGTGGATCAATGCTTGTTCTTCGTTAAAATTAATTGAAAGAATCCTTGTGCCTTGTTCTTCGTTGCTAGCTTAGAATTTTATTTTCATTTTAGTTTATAGAATAGAATTAGTTAGTTTAGGTCCGCAAATATCTTTCCTGGCTTTGGATTGACAACCCTCTGTCCAGTTTATTGTATTCGTTTTAGTTTTGTTTTGTGTTTTTCGTGACAAATCTTTAGAAAAATTAAGAACTAGACTAACCTCGATTCCCTGTGATTCGACTCCGGTTGTAGCTACTATACTACGATCCCTGCACTTGGGGTAAATCGGATTATTTTTATTACTTGTTTGTTTTCCGTTGATAAAATCCGAGACAATCCTTGTGCCGTAATGATGGCAAACTCGAGTTTTGAAATTTGAAACTCCAGCCCTTGATCTCATCCGTCAGATCAGTGGAATCGTGGCCATTGGATCCGCATCCCTTGGCCTATATAAAGGGGGGAGGATCCTTAGCCTAAATGTCACATAAACCTCAATTCTCTTCCGGCGGCGATTCGCAAGCGATTCGGCGGTGAGAGCGTTTCAACAAGACAATTTCCGGTGAATATCTCGGTGGCTCATTCCATCTTTCCTCACCTTCTTTGTGATTTTCTCAGATTATCAGGTTAATCATATCCCCTCTTCCGTTTCTTATGTCCTTGTGGATAATTTCGTGTTTTTTCTCGTTTTCGGTGGTAGTATATGCTCCGTATTTTAGCCAGATTTATGTCTGTGGGTATTCTGGTTGCTTATCGGTCTCTGTCTGAGTTTTCCAGAATTCCACATCCTTAGTGTTGCCTTTGATTCTTTCTCCTACGTTATTCCGTGGCTTCGAGTACTTTCTTTCAATGCTTCTACCCAAATTTTTGGAGAGTGGTATGTTTAGGTGTGAGACAAAAGATGGGGTGTAAGGATGATAACAATTCAACTTGGTCTGACTTTAACCGTCCTTGGTGATTCTTATCCTCCTCATCATTTTGTTTTGCAGGATGTCCGGCAGCGATAGGTCGGGAAGTAATGACGACGACGATGTTCGCGGCTACGCTTCTGGGGAGGCCACGGAGACGAGTACTAGCTCCGGTGATGGCGACAACGGTGGGAGCTCCGACGACGATATGGTGCTGGCTGAGCTGGCCCCGTCTGACGTGGCCTTTTCTAGTGCTATACCAGTCCTTAACCGACAGTGTATCGGGTCAAACTGTAGTGCTAGTGTGGTGAGTCGAGTGTCGAATCCTCGGGGAAACTTGGTAATTCTTCTAAGTGTGGTTAAACACCAAAGAGTACATTATTAACTCGATCTAAATCGCGGTTTATAACACGATGACTACTATTCTACTTAACATAAAATAAATGCGTAATTTAAAAGTTATTCTAATATAATATATATAGATATATAAATATAAATATATATAGATGTACATAGATTGCAAAATATATATATAGATATAAATATATAGATACCAATATATTATTATAGAACTAGCCAAAGTTTATATAATTGATTTATACGATCTTTGCAGTAAACGGAATGTGCTCGATCTTTCCTTTTACAATATTAGGTCCAATTGAGTAAATGAAATGGTGCACTCCTGAGGTTAACAATTCCCCCTCACACGAGCGTATTAAATTGTCATATGTCATTGTCATCAGTTCAATCTCCACAACTGCCCCATGCTAATCTTAGTTAGTCCGAACAGTACCGAGTACAAATCTACCCCGGATAAAAGAGGTTATTCCGTTTGTCGACGGCCGATGTTATTCAAAAGGCTCCGGTTGTCAGGCGGATCGATTTAACTTTCCGGTGTTAGTTTCAATTAAACCGTTGATTTTAACATTATTATGATCTTGAGCACAATTTTAATAAGATTCATCTTTCCCAAGACAAATCGCCCCCGGGTAGGAAATAGGATTCCGTAGTCACGCTTTCGCACGGCCAATTTTACCCTCCGGTTTTTCTATCTTTTATCTCATATCCTAACTTCTCTGGTCAGTTCATCGTTAGGTTATATGGTGCGATTCATCTTGGTTAATTACGTCAATCTGAATATTATCAATACGTTGCAAAATAGAAAAAGATTCAATTAACTCACTTTTAGTCAATTTTAATTAGACGGCATTCCTTTACCGAAAAGATCGAAATAAAACGATTACATAACTTTGGCTAGTTATTAGATTTAGCCTAATAACATTATAAAAAGATAAAAACAAACAATACAAACATAAATACTTTAGAAATTTTACCCGATTACAATCGTTGAATCGAGATCGTATTCTTCCGAACATTACAACGACTTCAAAGAACATTGATCTTCGATAATTTCTCGAGCATTACAACGATACTATTTTTTATTTATGGCATAAGGCCTATATACATATATACTACTACTAATTAAGAGATTAGAGAAAATATATTGGTACCCCCGCAGTTTGTATGAATCGCTCTATTTATAAAGGCGAAATTTCCTAGGGCCGGATCGATCCGAGGTGATGCCGGATCGATCCGGGAATAAAAAATATTATCCCCTAGATTATTCTCTCAGACCACATGTTTGATAATCATTATGTTTCCTCGGTTCGATCCGAGGTTAATCCGGATTGATCCGGGTAGTTTATTTTCACATCTTGATCTGAAACTTGATAAAATCATAACTTTCTTGATCTCCGAATGTCATAATTCAAGAAGCGTTGGAAACATCTTGAAAAGATCTATAACTTCTCTGAAGGACTCTTCTTCAGAAAATGCCTTTTTGATGGGCCATTTGTTCGTCGAATATATATCTCGATAATAGTATCACGAACCGTTGATCCACTTGAACTTTAAATCTCATGGCACTTCCTTACTTCCTTCAAAAGGCATGTTTTTACTTCAAAAAATGTCGTCACTCGGGGTCTTGGTTTACCTAAAATCTGCAAATAAAATACCAAAAATACCCACGTAAATCAGACACGACACTCCGGTTACTAAACCAGTACAAAATTTATAACTTTTTATTACTTTTACTAGATTTTTATAGTATTTAGATTTATTCATTACTATTAATATTTCATTAGATTATCGTTATAATTTCTTATATTTTATATAAAAAGAGTTGATAAAGTATATAAAACATCGTAATTTTTATCATATAAATGTTATACATCAACTACTCCCCACTTAGCTCTTTGATCGTCCTCGAGCAAAATAAGCGGTAATATATAAAAATTACAATAAAAATGATATACCTGGTAGATTAAATTTCAAGTTAGTAAAATATCATTTCAATATTATAAATATATTAATTATATCTTTCTTAGAAATTAACAAGATAAAAAGTGTATATAACTTAGATAAATTATTTATCAACTATCATTCAAATGAAATTCTGCATAATCTACTTAATAAATATAATTAAAATTCTAGAATTATTCTCCTATCTCAACTTATATGAAATATTTGGAATCAAGGACTAAGTCAAGTGGTTGACAAAATGGATTATACGTTTTAGGCTCAGGGTATTGGTTTAATCGAAAGGATAGAAAAGAAAATCAAAAGAGAAAGAAGCAAGTCGTACGTACTTACACCTTCATAATTTTGATCAAAAATATCTCGATTAATAACATTCTGATATTATTTCACCTTTTTTTATTATTATCAAACTTAAGAACTAAAAGCGTGCGTGTGTGTAGAAAATCAAACTTACAAGCATTGCTTCATCAAGATTGATCGGAGTACTACTCTTTCGATCGAAAATTACAAGTCCGGCTTCCTTAAACTTGTAATCATTCTTGAGATCTTATGATTCGACCTTTTTTTTATGCCTTCATTCCCAGCAATAGGACATTTCGAGATAATACCCTAGCTGGACTATTATCATCAGGCAATCGGGAGCTTTTAAACCTCATAGTGATATAGGACATTTCGAGATAACACCCTACTGCACTCAAATCATTGGTAGCTACAACCGATATGTTCTTTTTATTTTTTAGTTGTCGATCAAAGATAAGGAAGATACCTGTATTTGATTAATTCGTGAAAATATGGTGCTTCGTTCTTAATTCTTTTATAGAATATTAACATATCCGAACTTATTACCAAAATCGACTATCTTGCAAGCGTCATGAGGTAAGATCGAATATACTAATACTTATCTAATTTTTCCAATCTCAGCATACACCATTCTTAGCTTTTGTGTCATCATCTCCTTTCATAAGTACGTACAAACTCGTGGGATTTTCAGGAAATGTAGACCAAAATAAGCTAAGGGTCGGTTATAATCAAAATGGCTATTTCGAGTGAGGTCTTGATCACTCTAATCAAGGCTGAGGTAGGGACAAAAATTAGAAATTTATTTAGGTAGGCTATTTGGCTATAGTTTATATTTTTGTGGTGCCAAAAATCTCATCATTCCTAATCCGATTCCATATTCATATTTCGTTTTGAAAAGAAAATTATTCTAACATTTTATTATAGATATAAGTATATCTACTAAATTTCATAAGAAAATTACTTGATAATATTTATGTATAGTTACATATACTTAAAATCTTATAAAAATCTAAAATTGACATATAATATAATTATAATATATCTAATTTACTTTACTTAATCAAAATCTATTCTTACCCATTTATATTATTTTTATTCATATTAATTATATACGATCTACTTATTTTTATTCAAGAAAAATTAAACTAAGTATTAAGCACTTAAGTATAAATTTATATGAGAAAATTTTAATTTTTTATTTACTAACTTACCTCTACTCCCCACTTACGAAGTGGCATCGTCCCGATGTTCAGTGAGTAATAAAAAGTAGGTTCGAAAGAAAAAATTAAAATTTTATACGATTTTGATTTTTATTATTTTTCTCAACATATATTACTTTGATTAAAGAAAATGACATATATATTAAACATTATAAAAATTATTACAAACTTAAATAAAACTGATTAAACAAGAGATTAAACTACTAACTTAATTGACTACCAACTTAACAAACTTCCAACTGACATCTATCATCTGATTTCTACCAACTCAAACAACACATCAAACTCGTCGATGAACATCTGGGAGTATCTACCGGAAGTAATCCCAACTGAGAATCACGAGATGGAAAAATCTCGTCTGTAGTAAACTCAGGCACTTGATTTAGATAAACACATAGTTGAGAGATAACCCAGGCAAACGGTAGTGGTCTTCCCCTATTACGCCTCTCCACTGCAAAATTAATTGTCGTTTTGAACATCAAAATCCCCCAGTCAATGTATGCCCCCACGGTCGGTGCATACAACAACGAAAGATCTCATCATCCGTAACTCCAAAAAATCTCTAGTTGGATAGATCCGGGAATTAATGAAGCGTTTCCACGCCCTCGACGATGAGGGGTAAAGCCGAGTTGAAGAATCATAGTTATGATCAAACAATGGAAACACATATTGAAAGGCTTCGCAAGATACGATTGACAACATTATAAGCATTTCCGAGTTCCCATAAAACTCGAAGTGTGGGTTTTGATCAAAGGTAGATGATGGGATTTGAAAGATTTGATTTATGATGATCGGAGAAAAGGATATAACGATGCCCCTAACGGTAATAAGATGAGACGAGGTCGTTGTCGTTATATCGATAAGAGATGCATAAAAATCTCTAACAATTGAAATGTTAATTCTACCTCTCGGGAGTCCTAATCGCTTTTTCCATCCGCAACCTCGGATCGATTTCGTCCCCACCGATCAATTTTTTCCGTATTTAAGCCTTTCTCCATCGAATAGGAGAATGGACGAAATTTAGACATCTCGGAACGTCATTGTGAAAACACGAGGCATGGCTTTCGGGAACCACACCGTCAGGCGTATGTGGTTCGTAACTATTAACCGAGGGGAGGAGTGATTAGACATTTTTATCAGATAAAGAAACTAAGCTCGGACGGATAGAAGTAGAAAAGGAATGAGCAATGTTTGAAGGCGTCGCTATTTCCTTTTATAGAAATGTATCTATCATGTAAAAGTAGAAAAGATCTCTTTTTTGGCGTTTTTGTACTTCCCGGATCGATCTCGAAAAGGGCCGGATCGATCCGGCCTAGCGGCTAGAAATCTTGTCGGTCGGTACACTCACGCCGGATCGATCCGGGGTTAGGTCGGATCGATCCGGGAACTCACTATTCACGGACGAGTTGTTTTGGCTTGAAAAATGCCCGATTTTTTCCTAGTTTGATATGTTTTCTCCCTAACTTTGGTTTCTTTTTATTATGTTATCAAAATATTGATAACGATAAATTTTACTACACGGTGCGTAATAACATAAAATCAAACGAAAGTAAAATAAAATTCTACGAAAATAAAATCAAAATAACCTAAAATCGTACGAAAATAAAATCGAAGTAACATAAAATCATACGAAAAATAAATTGTTTTCAATGTCAATAATCATAAAATGGTTTAAATCAATCCTCCTCATCACTCATCTCGATGTGGCTCGAACTTGGCATGGCTTGAGAACTGGCCGGATCATAAGTCGAATCATGAAATGGTTCTTGAAAATGTGTCGACATCCTAACCGAGCCATCTAATCCCATCGAGCTCATCCCTGTCGTGACATCGGAAAAAGTGCTTCCCCATCCCGTCGTGGTATGGCTAAATGATCCAAATCCTTCCCAATCAGATGTCGCAGCTGCCGTAGTACCTGTCGAAAAATCCCCTATACCACTAGTTTGAAATCCAAAAGAATGTGGCATTTGTTGGAAGTTTGATCGAGGTGGCATCGGTGGAATAAAGTCGGGCAAGGTATACGGTGCGGATTGACAATGCGGAATATCCATCTCGGCATAGGTAGGGTTCTGCAGTATATTCATTTGATATATACCTCGCATGCCTTGACGTAAATCTTCAGACCACAACCTATTCCTTTCCACAAAAACAGCCATATTGGCATTGGCCCGATGTGTTAGGAAATCACTAGTTTAACGCAGCGGAATTTAAAATTTGATTTCCTTTTCTAGATCGTTCTTCGTTTAATGCAATAAACACGTTAAGTAGTTTGACGGTTATACCTTGGATGATCTACAAGATCGTCGCTTTGACCGCCAACGGAGAGTAGTTCAATGCGCAAGCCGTCCACGCGTCCGGCCTCTATCGCTAATCCACACGAACCCCTCTCCGGAATCCTCCTTGGATTGCTATCGAAAAAACTCCGGTCGTTAGACCGGACCTTTTCTTCCCTCACAAACTCACTATGGAGAGCTCTCTATTTTACACAAGAATTATGAACTCTTGCAATTGTGATGTACAAAAAAAGCTTGACACCCACTTCCCTTTTATAGAGGAGGTGGCGCCCCATATCAAGTGTGGAGGAGAAGAAAACCTTTTTCTAATAAAATAAGGAAAATCAACTAGATTGATTTATCTCTTTAATTATAATTTATTTTGTCAATATCATATATTGATTATAATTATCTTATTACCATAAATCTATTTTTCAAAATCAATTAATATCTTATATTAATATTATGGCAATCTTTATTAATTAAAGTGCACAATCCAAGTGTATCTTATACACACAAAAGTGGCGCCCCATTAGTCAACTAATTGACTTCCGGAATATTCTTTAATTAATATAATTAATATCCCGTATTTTATTTATTCATAATAAATAAATACCACCATATTAATTTACCACTATAACCTTTATAGTCTAGAGATAAACTTTCCTTATTTGGTTATCAACTATAACCGCATTTTAATCCGACTCGATGTTCATATGTGTGTGACCCGATAGGCTTCCGAATATGTTGGCCGTAGACACAAAGTGCATTTTACTAAAATGCCCTTCATACCTAACGATCACGGGATAGCGTCTAGCAACACACCGTGACCCCCAATTATCGAAAGAGTCAAAAGCAATGACTACTACCTTTCATGTGAAGCGATTACCGTGTAACTTACAATCCTATCGCCGTAATAATATCCATACGATCGTATCTCGAGTGTCAATACATTGACGATCGTATCTTACAATCTGGATATCATGCTCTCTCGGAATAACACATTTACTCCCACTTTGCAAAGATTCTCGAGAGCTAGACATTCCTTATAAGAAGGCCATTTCGGATATTCGATCCCAATCATAGGATACGCGATTCCCGGATGACCAATCATGTATACTCCGCATGCTTCAATATCATACCCAATCACTACCGCATGATCGCCCCGTGGTTAGGAGAAATCTCAATAGTGTCAAAGCATGACAATCCACACCGTGATGCCATGAAGACTCCGGTCAAAAGGATAATTACACAACCGCCACATAGTGTGACACTTAATGTAAGTGGGTCGGTCCTAACGTACGCATTCTCTAATACACGTCCACGTACGGTCCAAGTGTCTCACACTTCGATAGACGAGATCTATCCCTACCTTCTAAAAGATAGAAGACATCCATTACGTGCTAGTCTGATTATACTATCAATGTCCCATTTGATAATACATAAGACTAGAGACATTTAAGTACCAACCTTGTTATAGTGATTAGAGATCTCATCAACCATAATCACTATCATGGTTTCTCTATCACGATTGATACTAGGGACGTTACTATATATATACGACAAATAATATGAAGATAAACAATATATAATAACATAAGTGCTTTTATTAATCATAATAAAGTTATTACATGAACTTAATAGATCGTAAACGACCCGACCCGGTCGGATCCGGTCCAACCCGATTGGGTTTAGGACACCTTTCCAACAATCTCCCACTTGGCCTAAAGCCAATCACCCATATGCCTAAGCCCGTGCAAGTGAACATGTTTCTCCTTGCAGAGCCTTGAACATCAGTTATGTTATCATCCGTGTGGACTTTCTTTCTTTACATCTCCTCTATCTAATCTCTCTAATCAAATAGCGCATGTTTGGATTTAACATTGAGACCTTGGTTCCTTTGATAGATATCGCTCATTATTATCACAAGACGAGCACCGGACCTTCAATGGAGGGAACCACACTAAGTTCGGTAATGAATTTCTTCATCTAACCTTCTTGCCGCCTCCGAAACACTTCCGTTGTAGGTCTCATCTTCATTCTTGATGAACTCTTCATCAAACTCGTTTGATTATCTCATCAAAGCGAAGATTCCAACTCCGAGAAGCTTGCTTTAATCCATAAATGGATCTTTGCGGTTTACACACCATCCCGGCGTCATTGGTTGTGAAACCTTCAGGCTGTGTCATATACACTTCCTCAGACAGGTTCCCGTTAAGGAAAGCTGTTTTCACATCCATCTGCCAGATTTCGTAATCATGGTATGCTGCAATAGCGAGCAAAATTCTAATGGATTTTAACATGGCAACAGGCGAGAAGGTTTCATCATAGTCAACTCCTTGTCTTTGCTTATAACCTTTTGCCACCAACCTAGCCTTGTAGGTGGTCACGTTACCGTCCATGTCGGTCTTTCTCTTAAAGACCCATTTGCACCCTATGGGAACTATTCCCTCAGGCGGATCAACTAAGTTCCAAACTTGGTTGTCTTTCATGGATTCCATTTCGTAATTCATGGCTTCTAGCCATTTCTCTTTGTCATGCCTTAATAGCACTTCCTCATAAGTTCTAGGGTCCTCATCTTCCATGAGATACACGCCGTGTACCTTTACGGTTCACGGCGTTCCCCGGTGGATCTTCGAGGTGCTAGTGTGTCCACGGTAGAGGCCGGTGTCACATCCGTGTGTGGCAAGTCCTCTACTTCCGTCAACCGACTATTATCCGTAAGTGGTTCTCGAATTTCTTCAAGATCAATTTTACTCCCACCGACCCTATCCGTAATAAACTCTTTCTCCGTAGAAAGTGGCCGGTCCCCGGCAACAAACACCTTTTGTTCCTCAGGATGGTAAAATTGGTACCCTTTGGTTTCCCTAGGATATCCCACAAATAGACATTTGTCAGACCTGGGCTCTAATTTGTCAGGCATCATCCGCTTCACGTAAGTCGGACAACCCCAAGGTTTTAGATGACCTAGGCTCGGTTTTCTCTTAGTCCATACCTCGTATGGCGTAGAGTCAACCGTCTTTGATGGAACTCGGTTCAGTGTATAGGATGCGGTTTCTAGAGCATACCCCCAAAACGATTTTGGAAGAACTGCGTAGCTCATCATGGATCGCACCATGTCTAACAAGGTGCGGTTCCTCCTCTCGACACGCCATTCATCCGTGGCGTTCCGGGAGGAGTCCATTCGAGTAGAATCCCATTCTCCTTCAAATAATCTTGAAACTCTCCATCTAGGTATTCTCCGCCTCGATCGGATCGAAGTGTTTTGATTTCTTTACCCGGTTGTTTCTCCACCTCACTTCGAATTCCTTGAACTTTTCGAAGGCTTCGATTTAAACTTCATTAAGTATATATAACCATAGCGAGAATGGTCATCAGTGAAGGTGATAAAATAAGAGTATCCTCCTTTGGCTTGAATTGACATTGGGCCACACACATCAGTATGTATGAGCTCAAGCAATTCATTGGATCTTATCCCTTTGCCACGAAAGGTGACTTTGTCATCTTGCCAAGTAAACAAGCTTCGCATGTGTCAAACGATTCGTAATCGAATTGATCCAACATTCCATCTTTATGGAGTTTGGAAATGCGATTCTTATTTATATGGCCAAGTCTACAATGCCATAAGTAGGATTCATTCAAGTCATTTGTTTTGGCTTTCTTGTTATTTATATTAAGTACGTCAACATTCATATCTAATATGTAGAGACCATTGCTAAGTATGCCAGTACCATAAAAGATTCCATCACGTGAAAAAGAACAACATTTATTCTCAAACGTAAATGAAAAACCATCAACATCTAATGCGGAAATAGAAATAATGCTCTTCGTAAGAGCGGGAACAAAATAACGCTTATTAAGTTCTAGTACTAGCCCACCGGGCAATGAAAGAAAATAAACTCCTACGGCCGGCGCAAAGAACACTTGCTCCATTTCCAACGCGTAGGTCCACCTCTCCTTTCCTCGGATCTCTAGTTCTTCTTAGTGCCTCGCATATTCGTACAAATATGAGAACCACAACCGATATCTAATACCCGGTGGTTAGACTTAGAAGAAGCAATATTGATCTCAATCATAAATATACCGAAGTCGAAGCATCGAATGCTTCTTCTTGGTACTCAAGAAGCCTTTGCGCTTCTCCTCCAATGTCCGGTCTCACCGCAATGGAAGCAAGCATCCTTGGATTTGTCTTTCGCTATCTTAGGCGTTGGCTTAGGTGTAGCCTTCGCCTTCTTGGACTTCTTTTGGGCTTTTGCCTTGCCCTTGCTCGAAGTGACCAAGGCAACACTTGCTTTCCCTTCCCCACGGTGCCCTCGGCGAGCCTTTAACATGTTCAATAACTCCGCAAGGGAGCAATCTATCTTGTTCATGTGATAGTTCATCACGAACTGCGAGAATGAATCGGTAGAGATTGCGAATCAAGTCAATACTCAATTCTCGTTCCAATTTGTGGCCCGGCTTCCCAAGCCTCTCTATGTACCCGATCATTTTAAGCACGTGTGACCCCACAAAGGTCCCGGATGCCATCTTACAACTAAACGGGGCCTTCGAGACCTCGTACCTCTCGGTGCGAGACCGAGAAGCATAAAGTTCCTTCGGGTGGACCATGATAGAGTAGGCGTCCATAGACTCATGTCTTTGTTTCGCAGCTTCGGGTGTCATAGAAGCAAGCATGATACATGTAGCATCGCATCGTGTCGAACGGTGCTTGTTGTACTTCTCGACAACATCCGCGACCGAACCCTCGCCGGGCTTTTCCGGTAGGGCTCGTCCAAGACATAGCCAATCTTCTCGTGCCTCAAAACGATTTTGAGGTTTCTTTCCCAATCGAGAAAATTTGTCTCGTCAAGCTTGTTTTCGATGATAAAACGAAGGTTCAATTTGTTTGACATTTTCTACAACAATAAATAAAGATAGAATAAGTAAAAGCTCATGTATAAAAACCCTAAATTTGCACTTAATAACTCTATAAGGTTTTTTTTACTCTCCCACTAGCCAACTATTCCCTATTGGCTTTCAAGAAAATAGTTCCTTTAGTGGGCAAGATCCCATTGAACTACTCCGACCCCCAACTTTGGGCGATGGGCCGAAAATAATTAAACAAAATGTGGACAACGATTTGTCGATCGTATCTTATACGATTCTTGTTGTTTGACCAGTCAACTCTTTGACAATATTTCATCTTATGAAAATAGCCAAACCCTTGCCTCTAAAATCCAAACGACCCCGCTTTGGCTGGTGGCCGAGAGAATTCTTAGTCGAGTCTTAACCCCAATATTCATGAGATCTCTTTCGATCATATCTCGATAACGACGATATACCCGAGGTAGGTCAACCCCCGCTTTGGCTGGTGAGTTGGGTCCGAACAAGGGCTCTTCACCGTCGTTATAATATGGGGAGGCAATTCCGACTTGATTTTTGATGTGGGAATAATTTTAAATTAATTCACTTAATTAATTTAGTTCAATTACGGTCTCATCTACTATATGCATATTACTACGATATCATATAAAGTAATACATACACAACATTCCGCGCATAAAATAACCGGTATGATCATGGACTTTTCTAGGTGCGGTTTCGAATACAAACCGACGAAACCGCGGGTCACAAACTTAAGGGTATCTCGCAACCGCCAATAGGATCTTTATTGCTTTGTACGCCAATGGGTTCTTTATTTCTCCTTGGTCTTCAACTTCTTGCTCCATTCTTGTTACATAATAAATAATTACACCCGCCGCACACGGGGGGGAGCTAACGGGAATGGGATAGTTGCAAAAAGTAAACTAGGTCACGTTCTTCATAACGGCCTAGGACAATTTTTCAAAAACCAACATAAAGAAAACATTCCCATCTATCCTATTGGTCGAGTCCATGATCAATCGGGGTCCATATAATCACATTATATCTACACATCTAATCCATACAATTTTATCTTATGAAAAAGATTAAATTCTAATTTTAACTACTACTACTCATGCGTCTTTATTTTATCACGTCAAATAATTAAATAACTTTTAATTAATTATATGACTTAACCGAAAATTAAAATTAACATTTAATTTTAAATCGATTTCAATTTTAATTAAATTTGAACTATTCAAAAAAAATTAAAATTATAAAGTCTCCTATTTGTTTCCTTTCCAAAACTAAATTTAGCTTAGGCCTGCCCACTTTCCAAAATCAAAATTTTGGAAGTGGCCTAGGCCTATTCCAAATCAAATATTTGGAAAGGCCAAATTATTTTAGTCTAGGCCTGGCCACTTTCCAAAATCAAAATTTTGGAAGTGGCCTAGGCCTAGGCCTTTTACAAATCAAATATTTGAAAAAGGGCCTAGGCCTATTCCAAATCAAAATTTGGAAAGGCCAAATAATTTTGGTTTAGGCACAGCCACTTTCCAAAATCAAAATTTTGGAAGTGGCCTAGGCCTGGCCTTTTACAAATCAAATATTTGAAAAGGGCCTAGGCCTATTCCAAATCAAAATTTGGAAAGGCCAACATGCCATATGGTTTCCCAATGGTCCAAACTATTTGAACCATTGGTTGGCCATATGACACAACTAAACAAACGAGATATCTATGCACAATAAAATATCACAAAACGAAAAGGGTCGATCTCCCCCATTGGAAGAGGAGAGCCGACGGATGGCAACCCTAGGGTTACCGCCGCCGCCGCCGCCGCCGCAGAGGGAGGGGGGCGCCGCCAGTCGGCCGACCCCCCAATGAACCCTAATTTTTTTTTTTATTTTATTTATTTTTTTTTGTTTTTAACGTTTCGTGATTTAAATCTTGCATCTATTGATTAAATACTACGCAATTAAAATAAGCTTATTGCTTAAGCACGAAGTCGTCTCGATACCACCGTTAGGAAATCACTAGTTTAACGCGGCGGAATTTAAAATTTGATTTCCTTTTAGATCGTTCTTCGTTTAATGCAATAAACACGTTAAGTAGTTTGACGGTTATACCTTGGATGATCTACAAGATCGTCGCTTTGACCGCCAACGGAGAGTAGTTCAATGCGCAAGCCGTCCACGCGTCCGGCCTCTATCGCTAATCCACACGAACCCCTCGCCGGAATCCTCCTTGGATTGCTATCGGAAAAACTCCGGCCGCTAGACCGGACCTTTTCTTCCCTCACAAACTCACTATGGAGAGCTCTCTATTTTACACAAGAATTATGAACTCTTGCAATTGTGATGTACAAAAAAAAACTTGACACCCACTTCCCTTTTATAGAGGAGGTGGCGCCCCATATCAAGTGTGGAGGAGAAGAAAACCTTTTTCTAATAAAATAAGGAAAATCAACTAGATTGATTTATCTCTTTAATTATAATTTATTTTGTCAATATCATATATTGATTATAATTATCTTATTACCATAAATCTATTTTTCAAAATCAATTAATATCTTATATTAATATTATGGCAATCTTTATTAATTAAAGTGCACAATCCAAGTGTATCTTATACACACAAAAGTGGCGCCCCATTAGTCAACTAATTGACTTCGGAATATTCTTTAATTAATATAATTTGTATATAATCAATATCCCGTATTTTATTTATTCATAATAAATAAATACCACCATATTAATTTACCACTATAACCTTTATAGTCTAGAGATAAACTTTCCTTATTTGGTTATCAACTATAACCGCATTTTAATCCGACTCGATGTTCATATGTGTGTGACCCGATAGGCTTCCGAATATGTTGGCCGCGGACACAAAGTGCATTTTACTAAAATGCCCTTCATACCTAACGATCACGGGATAGCGTCTAGCAACACACCGTGACCCCCAATTATCGAAAGAGTCAAAAGCAATGACTACTACCTTTCATGTGAAGCGAGTTACCGTGTAACTTACAATCCTATCGCCGTAATAATATCCATACGATCGTATCTCGAGTGTCAATACATTGACGATCGTATCTTACAATCTGGATATCATGCTCTCTCGGGATAACACATTTACTCCCACTTTGCAAAGATTCTCGAGAGCTAGACATTCCTTATAAGAAGGCCATTTCGGATATTCGATCCCAATCATAGGATACGCGATTCCCGGACGACCAATCATGTATACTCCGCATGCTTCAATATCATACCCAATCACTACCGCATGATCGCCCCGTGGTTAGGAGAAATCTCAATAGTGTCAAAGCATGACAATCCACACCGTGATGCCATGAAGACTCCGGTCAAAAGGATAATTACACAACCGCCACATAGTGTGACACTTAATGTAAGTGGGTCGATCTAACGTACGCATTCTCTAATACATGTCCACGTACGGTCAAGTGTCTCACACTTCGATAGACGAGATCTATCCCTACCTTCTAAAAGATAGAAGACATCCAATACGTGCTAGTCGATTATACTATCAATGTCCCATTTGATAATACATAAGACTAGAGACATTTAAGTACCAACCTTGTTATAGTGATTAGAGATCTCATCAACCATAATCACTATCATGGTTTCTCTATCACAGATTGATACTAGGGACGTTACTATATATATACGACAAATAATATGAAGATAAACAATATATAATAACATAAGTGCTTTTATTAATCATAATAAAGTTATTACATGAACTTAATAGACTGTAAACGACCCGACCCGGTCGGATCCGGTCCAACCCGATTGGGTTTAGGACACCTTTCCAACACGATGAACATCATAGGCCAAGGATTGAAACATGTCGTATGTGATGGTGTTTGGAAGTTGAGTTTGAGTTTGACTGGATGATGGAGGAACAGTAGTGGATTGAGAAACATGTGGAGTAGGGAGGTCGTTGGCGGTTAGGGTTCATAAAATCTATTCTTCCCGCCGGCGTACGTGGTAAACTAGGACCTATAAGTGTCTCATCAACCATAATCGATTATCATTTGGAAGTTCGGGGACACCTATCCGGCGACATAAGGAAGAAATGAAACAAGGAAAAGGCATGTGATTTACTGGTTTAGCGATTGAGACAAATTCCTTGGCCCGCCTATACATAACCCCGCCTACATCCACGGGTATATCGTTGACCATGGCCCAAGCAATACACGGATCTTCTTTACCAAAAGATGTCAAATGACGAGTAGGGTAAAGAGTCGAACTGATAAAACGTTTAATAGCTCTCATATCCCTTATACATTTTCCATAGGAAAACCTGTTTTCATGCCAGACGGCTGTGGGATCTAACTCGTGCTGGGCTGTCGAGACTATATGGTCAAAGTCTGCAGGCTCATCTAGATTCCATACCGTATAATAATCCTCATCTTCTGGTATATCAGGGATACCATAAATAGCATTTATAACCCGGGGATTAAATGGCACTGTCCTGGTTCTTAGGCTGACAGAAGTTAACTCACCATTCTCTGTTGCATTATGAGTTGCTACCGTAAAATAAAATTCAGCTACTAAGGTTGTGTTAACTTCACCTGCCCTTAAACTGGCTAACTCCAACCACTGTCGTCTTTCGAAAATCTCTTTCACCTCCCTTCCCAAATCCTTGAAATCTAGACCCCTCTCTATTGCAACTAAACACTGTCCAAATTTATTTTTCAACGCATTTTTAGCGGCTCTAGACGCGGTTCTATCAAAACTAACGCTCAATTCTTCCTCTGTTAAAGGTCTTGTCTCTATGACCGGGATTTGGGTAGGGATATGCGGCTTACGTTTTTTAGTGGCTTTTGATGATTCAGCCATTCTACGATAGTGACACAATAACAAAACAACAACAAACAAGAAAACAAACAAAACAACACAAATGAGTGACAAAATAGTTGAATTTAAATAAAAAGTTACATAAAAACGAAATTAACAAAATACATTACTACAATGTTACCTTATAATGCTTAAAAGGTTGAAAAGTTGGCCGGAAAAGATGAAAAGTCGCCGGAATGAAAGTTAAAGCTTTCCCTTGAAAATTTCTCCAATTTAAATGAAAATTTGAAGAGAAGAGAGGAAAATGAGAAGAGTGTAAGGATTGTGGTAGTTTAATAGTAATTTTATGTGATGATTTGAAGAAAAAATTTCGAATGGGGGAGAGGGGAGGGGCGGCTGTTTGAAAGAAATGAAAGAAGAAGAAGAAGAGAACCCGTTCCCTTTTTTTAGGTTTTTTTAGTCTCCGGGCGGCTGTATATATATATATATATATATATATATATATATATATATATATATATATATATATATATATATTTTTTTTTTTTTTTTTTTTTTTATTTTTTTATTTTAAAACTCTTTAAAACTTAATAAAATTTTTATAAAACCTTAATAATACTTCGCAAAATTTTAATTAAAACCTTTTATAAAAAATTTATAAAACTTTTAATAATTTCATAAAGATCCTTTATATAAAATTTTCAAAAGTTATATAAAATTTTTATAAATTTTATAAAACTTATAAGGGTCCTAATTCCATTATTTCTAAATCTTCCAGGGGTTCGACATAACGTTCTATCAACCTAACCTTAAGAAATGAGGCGTTCGAATTTTCTCTTTGATCTCCATCGGGATTTTCGGATAACCACCTAATCGTTTCCTTCTTAACAACATTCAAACACTCATCCTGAGATTTGGTTGTGTTTTCTCCGCATTTCCCATCATGCTCACTTTTTCCACAGATTCTGCATCTTCTTAAAAACTTTGCCCCTTCTTTTTATCGAACTTCTCGATTTTCCATTACATACTTCTTTCAATTTGATCTCTCTCAACAATTGCTTGTTTTTCTCAAAAACTAAAGCTTCTATAGCAAATGCGACATCTTTATCAAGGCCTAACTTCAAAAGTAAAATAAAAACTCCTATTCTATCTAAAAAAGACATCCAGTTCTTTTACGTCTATCCGGTAAAAGACGAAACTAGTTCAAACATATAAAACACAGAAGAAAGATAGATAGCACCTGGTATTCGGCTGTTTTGAGTTTCTCTGCTTTTCAATTTCTTGATTTATCTGCTTTTTCAATTTGTCGGGGGATCAGTCAGTAGCATTACTTCTCTCTTTAACGTGATTCCTTCTCCCTCCACAAATAACTTCACTCTGTGGCCATTGGCTATAAAAGTCGTATTTCCATCGCTTAGTTCAACGACTCCGCATTTGTAAACCCTTGTTACTTTAAATGGACCCGTCCATCTTGATTTAAGCTTACCTGGAAATAACTTTAAACGTGAATTGTACAAGAGCACTCGATCACCTACATGGAACTCACGACTATAGATTCTCTTATCGTGAAAAGATTTCGTGCGTTCCTTGTACATTCGAGCGTTTTCATAAGAATCGAGATGAAATTCTTCTAGTTCTGTTAACTGAAGCAATCTATGATCACCGACAGCCTTAGGATCGAAATTCAAAAATCTAATAGCCCAGAAGGCTCGGTGTTCTAACTCAACTGGGAGATGACAAGACTTACCAAAGACTAGCTTATAGGGAGAACAACCAATTGGTGTCTTAAAAGCTGTTCGGTCCCCCAATAATGCACGTCTAATTTAACGCCCAGATTTTTACGATTTGAGTCCACTTGTCTTTTCTACAATTCTTTTAATTTCTCTATTAGACACCTCTACCTGTCCACTGGTATGCGGATGATAGGGTGTTCCTAGTTTATGTGTTACACCATATTTTTCAATTATCTTAGTAAATGGTCTATTGCAAAAATGTGAACCTCTATCACTAATGATAGCCCTCGGAATGCCATATCTGGTAAATATATTCTTTTTAAGGAATCGTATGACAACCTTGGTATCATTAGTGGGAAGAGCTTCAGCTTCTACCCATTTTGAAACATAATCTACCATTACAAGAATAAATCTTTTTCCAAAAGATATAGGGAAAGGTCCCATGAAATCTATACCCCAAACATCAAATAACTCACATTCTAAAATAGGTTGCATAGGCATTTCATGTTTTTAGATACATTTCCCCATTTTCAGTGGCGGACCCAGAACTTAATTTTAGCGGGGTCCGTAAATATTTAACACACTAAATAATTTTTTTTCACGGGGTCCGAAATATTTTCTATAGGTAAAATGTAGAGTATTTTTAATTTTAGCCGGGTCCGTCGACCACCCTTTGGAGGCTCTAGATCCGCCCCTGCCCATTTTTGACAAGATTCACAAGATTTAACATACTTATAAGCATCTATATATAGTGTAGGCCAATAAAAACCACATTGTAAAACTTTAAAAGCGCTTTTCCAACCTCCATGATGACCTCCCCGCCTCACGATCATGACAAAATGATAAAACACTTAAAATTTCATTATCGGGCACACATTTTCGATTATCCCATCCGAACATTTACGGAAAAGGTCCGGTTCCTCCCGGTAATAAAATTTTAAGTCATAAAAGAACTTCTTTTCTCGTTGCCAAGTCCAATGAGACGGAATATAATCACGTGTTAAGTAATTAATGATATCTCCAAACCAAGGTGACATTTCCTTAGAAGGGATTCTATTCTTTAATAATCGCATGGTTGAAGGAGTATCTATTCTAAATAGTTGTTCATCGGGAAATGAATCTTTAATTTCATTTCCTATTTCTTCACCATTTTCCATTCTACTTAGATGATCTGCTACTACATTCTCACTTCCTTTTTTATCTTTAATTTCGATATCAAATTCTTGAAGTAAGAGAATCCATCTAAGAAGACGTGGTTTAGCATCTTTCTTACTTAGTAAATACTTCAGGGCTGAATGGTCTGTATAAATTATTACCTTAGATCCAACAATATACGATCTAAACTTATCTAAGGCAACAATCACAGCCAACAGTTCTTTTTCTGTAGTTGCATAGTTAAGTTGAGCTGCGTTCAATGTGTGAGATGCATAGTAAATAGCTTTGAGAATTTTGTTATACCTTTGACCTAAAACTGCTCCTACAGCTAAGTCACTTGCATCACACATAATTTCAAACGGCAAACTCCAATGTGGTGCTACTAGCACTGGTGCAGTAGTCAACCTCGCTTTTAGGGTCTGAAAGGCTTCCATACATCTACTATCAAAGTCAAAAGGTACTTCCTTTTCAAGTAAATGACTTAGAGGCTTTGCTATTTTTGAAAAATCTACAATGAACCTTCTATAAAACCCTGCATGTCCGAGAAATCCTCTTAGGGTTCTTAAATTAACGGTGGAGGTAACTTTTCAATTACCTCGACTTTAGCTTTATCAACTTCAATACCTTCTTCGAGAGATTCTATGACCTAAAACAATTCCTTCTGATACCATTAAGTGACATTTTTCCCAGTTTAGTACTAGATTGGTATCTTCACAGCGTTGTAACACTCGTTCTAAGTGTAACACACAAACATCAAATGAATCTCCGTAAACACTAAAGTTATCCATAAAAATTTCTAAGAATTTTTCAACCATATCAGCAAATATAGCCATCATACACCTTTGAAACGTAGCTGGTGCATTACATAAACCAAACGGCATTCTTTTATAAGCAAAAGTTCCATAAGGACAAGTGAAAGTAGTTTTTTCTCTATCTCCTGCTGCAATGAATATCTGTAAATATCCTAAATAACCATCTAAGAAACAGTAATACTTATGTCCACTTAAACGTTCTAACATCTGAACTATGAATGGAAGCGGATGATGATCTTTCTTAGTATGATCATTCGATTTTCTAAAATCAATGCACATTCGATAACCCGTAATCTCCCTTGTCGAATCCATTCATTCTTTTCATTCTCTTTCACCGTGAAACCTCCTTTCTTTGGTACCACTTGAGTTGGACTTACCCATTCACTATCCGATATGGGAAAAATTATCCCCATTTCTAATAGCTTAATGACCTCTTTCTTAACAATTAACTCGCAAATTTGGGTTGAGGCGGCGTTGCGGTTGAATACAAGGTTTAGCATCTTCCTTCGAATTATCTTATGAACGCAAATCTCGAGCTAATACCTCGAATATCGGCAATCGTCCATCCAAAAGCTTTCTTATGCTTTTTCAACATTCTAAGTAATTGATCTTCTTGTTGCTCAGTTAAAGATGATGAAATAATAACTGGTAATAGATTATTAGTTTCAAGAAAAGCATACTTCAGATTTAAAGGTAACGGTTTCAATTCCAGATTCTTAGGTGGATCTTCCAGTGATGGTTTAAGAACTGGTCCTTCTAGTTCTAATTCCAAATACTTATGCCATGATGGTTTAAAAGTAAAACTTCCTTTATCTAGAGAAAGAATTATTTCTTTCATTTCGGTGTCTTTCTCATTTTCCTTATATATAGATAGAGTTAAGCATTCTTCTAATCTGTCTTCAAAAGTTGGTAACTGAACATCATAGACGGAATGAATATCTTCTATAAAAGAACATGATTACGGTGATCTGTATGGATGGTTCATAGCTTTGAAAATATTGAAAGTAACTTCATCTTCATTGACTCTCAGAATTAACTCTCCATTCTGGACATCTATTAAAGTTCTTCCTATAGCTAGAAATGGTCGACCTAAGATAAGTGGCGCTGAATATCCTTCTTCCATTTCCATAACTACAAAGTCTACTAGAAAATAGAACTTGTCTACTTTAACCAATACGTCCTCAATAATTCCTTTAGGGTATTTAATCGATCTATCTGCCATTTGCAGAGTCATTTCGATCTTCGTAAGATTTCCTATGCCTAGCTTCTTATAATCCTCATAAGACATGAGATTTATACTAGCTCCAAGATCACATAAGACCTTCTTAAACAAATCCTCCAATTTCACATGGAATGGTAAAACTTCCAGGATCTTTCGGTTTAGGTGGTAACTTATGCGGCAAAGCTGAGAACATTCTTCATTTAGGCATATATTCTCATATTCCTCTAATTTTTTCTTGTTTGACGAATATCTTTCGAAACTTTCCATAAGCGGGCATACTAATTAGAGCTTCGATAACAGGGATATTAACATGAATATGACGAAAAGTATCAAGGAAACGAGCATACTTCTTATCAGTTTTAATCTTTTTAATTTGATCTTTAGGTGGGTAAGGTAAAGATTCTAAATCTATAACCTTCGATCCCAAAGTCATTTTCTCTTTTCCTTTCTCCTTAAACCTTTGAGTATTATTTGATCGCCAAGTATCATGATCTTGAGTTTTTTCTTTTAAAACATTCCCTGAATCAATTTCTACTTCAGATTCCTTCTGTTCTTCCTGTTTTTCTGCCTTGTTTTCATTATCCTCTATTCTAACATGTTCTTTGAATAAAGTCCTTAAATCTTCATCCATGGGATCTTTCAAAATCCTAGGGATTTTTACCCATTTCTCACCTTCATTCTCAGGTTCCAAACTTCTATTCCTTTTCAAGAAATTCTCTATAATTTCTTCTTCCTCATTAGTGAATTCAAGTTCCTCTTTAGTTTCATCATTTCTTCCATCTAAATCATTTTCTACTTCATTATTTCCGAAGTTTTCTACTCCATTACTACCACAGAGTTTTTTACTTCTCGTAACTACAACATTTACCTCTCTTGGGTTTCTTTCAGTATTACTTGGTAATCCTCCTGGAGGTCTACTGTTGTTACGTTCACCTTCCCTACTCAAATGATCTTCCATATTCCTTAATGAGGCTTCTATCGTTCTCATTCTGGTATCATGTCCACTCATAGATGTTTTTATTGTACTCATATCTTTAGTGACTGTACCAATAGAAGTCATCATTGTTTCCATATTCTTAGCTTGAGTAGATACTACACCCATCATATTTTCCATTAGTTTTTCCCATTTTTCAACCCCTTCTGCAGGTTGAGTTGAACTTTGAGTTACTGGTATACTTTGAGTGGTATGTTGAGGATAGGATCTAGGTAATGATTGTAAATTCTGATTAGATGTATTCTCTTGATAAACTTGATTATTATTCATATTCCTATATGGGACTGGATATGGCGGTTGTCCTTGCTTACTAGGGTTTTCGGACCATCGATAAGTAGGGTGATCTCTTCTAATAGCATTAAACGAGTTTGAGTATGCATTGTTCAAATTCCTATGCTGCTGAAGAAAACTCACCTCCTCTCTTGAATATCCTGTTGGCTCTTCGATTCCTAATGGCATATTATCCTGATTTGAGTATTCAGTTGGTGTACTATTTTCTGAACTTTGGTTTTTGTTTGATTGTAGGCCATCAAATTTCCTACTCAAATTTTCTAAATGTGCTAGAACTTCCGTATTCGATGTACATTCTCTTGCAAAAGCTACTTTTCTGGTGCTAGAACCGGTTTCCCACATTCTGTTATTTTTGGAAATCTTTTCTATAGCATCGTAAACTATTTGAGCTTCACTCATCATTAAAGAACCACCACATGCATGATCTACATCCGCACGTGAGTCTTTTCTTAATTTACGACAGAAAAGTTGAATTTGCATATCTAAGGAATAACCATGGTCGGGACAAGCTCTTAATAGTTTTTTAAATCTTTCCCAGGCATTCCCAAGCGTTTCTTCAGATCCTTGTCTAAAGTTAGCAACCTCGACTTTTAATTCCAAATTTCGTCCAGGAGTGAAATATTGTTTCAGAAATTCGGTTTGAATATCCTCCCAACTTGTAAGTGAATGATGTGGCGAGACATAAAACCAATCTCGGGCTCGTCCTTTTAAAGAAAAAGGAAACATAGTCATCCTCGTTAGTTCCTTATGATCACCTTGACTTTTGGCTGTATTGCACAGTTCTTCAAAAAGATAGAGATGATGATGTGGATCTTCATCATCCTCTCCTAAGAATTGGGCTCTTGCGTCAATTAAACCAAAAAGATGAGATTTAATTTCGAAATTATTCGCTCCTTCATTGGGTAAAAGAATGGGATTATTAGTCTGGTTTCTCCTTATGGTTTGATCACAGATAGGTCTCGGGTTTGGTGGGTTATTACGATTATTCTGGTTCCGATTTTGATTATTTCTATTATTATTATTTTGATTATTAGGGTTAACAGGGTTTTGTCCATGCCCTAGAGCATGTTCTAGCCCTTGTTCAGGTGTTTCATCACTGATTTCGTCCATTCTCGTATTTTTGTTTGAAGATGATTCGTCAGGATTTCCCTGACTAGTATGACCACGTTTACTCTCTACTCTTAACTGCCTTTCGTAAGTGTTTATGTCAGGCTTATAAGGAGTGAGTGGGGCCTTACCGCTTCTGGTCATCAACTAACGAAAATAGAAGATACTTGACTCTGGTAAAAAAAAAAGAAAAATTGGTAACTAAAAGAAAGTAGATACCAACGAAAAATAAAATAGAAATGAGATAAGAAAAAGTGTTGACTTATTCTCGAGAATTTTGAGCTAATACAAGTAGTAATCATAGACACAAAGAAAAATTAGCGACGTTCCCCGGCAACGGCGCCAGAAAGCTGACGTGGCCTTTTCTAGTGCTATACCAGTCCTTAACCGACAGTGTATCGGGTCAAACTGTAGTGCTAGTGTGGTGAGTCAGAGTGTCGAATCCTCGGGGAAACTTGGTAATTCTTCTAAGTGTGGTTAAACACCAAAGAGTACATTATTAACTCGATCTAAATCGCAGTTTTATAACACAGATGACTACTATTCTACTTAACATAAAATAAATGCGTAATTTAAAAGTTATTCTAATATAATATATATAGATATATAAATATAAATATATATAGATGTACATAGATTGCAAAATATATATATAGATATAAATATATAGATACCAATATATTATTATAGAACTAGCCAAAGTTTATATAATTGATTTATACGATCTTTGCAGTAAACGGAATGTGCTCGATCTTTCCTTTTACAATATTAGGTCCAATTGAGTAAATGAAACGGTGCACTCCTGAGGTTAACAATTCCCCTCACACGAGCGTATTAAATTGTCATATGTCATTGTCATCGCTTCAATCACCACAACCGCCCCATGCTAATCTTAGTTAGTCCGAACAGTGCACCGAGTACAAATCTACCCCGGATTAAAAAAGGTTATTCCGTTTGTCAGACGGCCGATGTTATTCAAAAGGCTCCGGTTGTCAGGCGGATCGATTTAACTTTCCGGTGTTAGTTTCAATTAAACCGTTGATTTTAACATTATTATGATCTTGAGCACAATTTTAATAAGATTCATCTTTCCCAAGACAAATCTGCCCCCGGGTAGGAAATAGGATTCCGTAGTCACGCTTTCGCACGACCAATTTTACCCTCCGGTTTTTCTATCTTTTATCTCATATCCTAACTTCTCTGGTCAGTTCATCGTTAGGTTATATGGTGCGATTCATCTTGGTTAATTACGTCAAACTGAATATTATCAATACGTTGCAAAATAGAAAAAGATTCAATTAACTCACTTTTAGTCAATTTTAATTAGACAGCATTCCTTTACCGAAAAGATCGAAATAAAACGATTACATAACTTTGGCTAGTTATTAGATTTAGCCTAATAACATTATAAAAAGATAAAAACAAAAAATACAAACATAAATATTTTAGAAATTTTACCCGATTACAACTGTTGAATCAGAGATCGTATTCTTCTGAACATTACAACGACTTCAGCAACATTGATCTTCTGATAATTTCTCGAGCATTACAACGATACTATTTTTTATTTATGGCATAAGGCCTATATACATATATACTACTACTAATTAAGAGATTAGAGAAAATATATTGGTACCCCCTGCAGGCTGTATGAACTGCTCTATTTATAGGCAGAATTTCCCAGGGCCGGATCGATCCGAGGTGATGCCGGATCGATCCGGGAATAAAAAATATTATCCCCTAGATTATTCTCTGCGGGACCACATGTTTGATAATCATTATGTTTCCTCGGTTCGATCCGAGGTTAATCCGGATTGATCCGGGTAGTTTATTTTCACATCTTGATCCGAAACTTGATAAAATCATAACTTGAGTTCTGGATCTCCGAATGTCATAATTCAAGAAGCGTTGGAAACATCTTGAAAAGATCTATAACTTCTATGAAGGACTCTTCTTCAGAAAATGCCTTTTTGATGGGCCATTTGTTCGTCGAATATATATCTCGATAATAGTATCACGAACCGTTGATCCACTTGAACTTTAAATCTCATGGCACTTCCTTACTTCCTTCAAAAGACATGTTTTTACTTCAAAAAGTGTCGTCACTCGGGGTCTTGGTTTACCTAAAATCTGCAAATAAAATACCAAAAATACCCACGTAAATCTGACACGACACTCCGGTTACTAAACCAGTACAAAATTTATAACTTTTTATTACTTTTACTAGATTTTTATAGTATTTATATTTATTCATTACTATTAATATTTCATAAGATTATCGTTATAATTTCTTATATTTTATATAAAAAGAGTTGATAAAGTATATAAAACATCATAATTTTTATCATATAAATGTTATACATCACCGTCTCAGTCCGCTCGTCTGAGAGTTGCTGTTTTCAAGCTATCGAGGGGCCAATCTTTCCCTTCAACTGCGGCTCTTATAGAACCGAAAGGGAAGTTAGGGAAGGATGCCGCTAGGGTCAAAGGTTCTTCTTCCGTTAGTGCGGAGCCTGAGCCCAAAGATTCTAAATAGAAGAAAAGATCCGGAAACGATGGCAACGAGTCCAAGGATAGTAACAAGACTCCGAAGCCACAAAATTCAGAGGCGGCCAGAGAAGATGAGGCCATTGATGCCCTTGACAGACAAATACAGAGCGATTGGGTCGTGATCCAGCCTTGCCTTGGGGATCCTAAACTTTTCTCCGAATTCAACTATCTTCTGAGTATCTTTTCTGCGGTTTCAAGGAGATAGCTAACCGAGCCGGCCAGAGATTGCGGAAGGATGGTTTGGTCTTGTTTTATGACCACTTTATTGCTGGCCTTAGGCCTCCCTTTGAGCCGTTCTTTGTTGACGTAATGTGGAGTTTGGCAGCTCTCCCCTGCGATTTTACCCCTAGGGCCATTAGAGTCATGATTGCATTCGTTGTGCTCTGCCAGATCTTAAGTTACGAACCCGCTCTTAAGGTTTTCCTAATGTTCTACACCTTCAGCAGGGCGACTACGAACAAAGCGGATTTAAGCAATTTAATTTCGACCAGAGCCAGAAAAATGCAGGCTCTTTTATTGGACTTTGAATAAAGTTCAGGGTTGGAATATGCGGGCCATGATGGTCGAGTCGATTTCTGGGTGGCCGTTTCCGAAATTCGAGGTGCGTCCAAAAAATAGGCAGAACAAGGTTGTTGTGTCCAAGACCCCCGACCATGGCGAGGAGGAGCTTCCTGGCAAACTTTATGAACTTCTCGGCTGGGATGAGGGAAGTGAGACCCAGAAGAGAACTTTTAGCTGGAGGAGCTTGATTGACCTTAAGGCCCATTTTTATTCCGTAGCCGGGATCCCTGGACCGATTATTGCTCAGCCTGTGGTAAAAGCGTCTGCTCTGGGTACCTATGAGGAAGGGCATGCCGAGTGTCACTTAGGGAAGTGTTTTCCTTCCAAGTGCCCGATATGCAATGGGGTCGAGGAGTCGCGGTCGGCCTGTAATTTATTGTTTCGCTTTATTTTTCTTCCTTTCTGTCAGTAGCTTTATATTCTATCTTTGAGCTCTGACCAATTCTTTTTTAGGTACCTTGGTTCTCGCCAATGAGGACAGGAATGCCGTAATGGCTCGGTTGAAAGATGAGCGGAAATCTCTCCAGGCGCTGTTAAAATCTAGCAAACCCATGGATCCTTCTCCCCCGGTGAGCATGGAGAATCCCCCATCGACTGATGTGGCCTCTTCTGCCGCTCCTCTCAACGCCGTGGCTACTGAGGGTGGCGTTACAGCTCCTAGGGGCGCAAAGCCTATTGTGGCCACGAAAACGAGGAGGAAGAGACCGGCTAAGAAGAATGTTGGCCTGACGGATGAAGATGAGGGGTTGGCTGATACAGGTGGCGCGTCCTCCCCAAGGAGGTCTAAAGCCGTCGGCGGCTAGGACTCAGGCGACGTCGCTCTTTATTCCACTAAAACATCTGAGGGTGTTCAGGTTTCCCGGGGATTCGAGCCGCATCCTGCTACTGTCGATCTGACGGAGAGTCCCGTGAAGAGGGTCGCTGGCGAGGGTGAGCCAGTTATCGTCGACCCGACACAAAAGGGGGCCGGCAAGAGGAAAATTCCCACTGGCTTTGAGGGAATGCCGGCCCTGTGGCTGGATAATAATTTTCTGAAGCAACCCATTTCTTTGAGAACGGCTGGGGAGCTATCGGCTTCGATTAGTGATGTGGTCCCTTTACAGAATCTGAAGTTCAAGCTGCGCGATGTTCCCCAATTGCTGGTCGGTCAAGGGATCGTTAATCGAATAGCTCAGGCCGACGTGGTAGCTTCGACAGCATCTGCGGGGTCCCTTTCAAGTTTTCAACTCTTGTCCGAGGCTCTCAGTCTCTATGGGACTATAGCCAGCGCGGTAACATATATTTTCTGTTTTTGAGTTATTCTTTTGTTGAGTTCTCTGTGTCTGAGTCTTTTTATTTTTTCAGGTCGCCACCAAGTTGAAATAGGTTGAGTGACCTTGTAATGTGAAGGCGAAGAATGTGGTGAAGCAACTTGCTGAAGTGCGAGAGAAGTTGGCTGCTGAGGCGTGCGAGGCTAACGTTGTTGAGCAGAGGGAGAAGGTTCTTTTGGCCGAGGTTGGTTGGCTTCATTCTGAGAATTCTAGTCTTTCAAAGAAGGCTCAATCAGCTGTCGATTTCCAGAGATCTACCGAGTCAGAGAAAGACAAACCCCTTGCTAAGGTGTCGGAAGCTCATGAGCTCATTGATAGATTAAAAAGCGAGCTGAGTGAGTCTGAGGCCACGGCTGCTGACGTTGCAGGTAAGGTCAAGGATGCTCTGCTGGACGGATTTGATCAGGGGTTTTACCATGTCGTGAGGTGCCTTAAGGCGTATTGCGAGGATGCTCCAGATCTCGAGACCTTGCAGGACTGGCTGACGACGGATTAGGATGACCTTGAGTTGAGAGCATTCCACTCTGATCTCTCTACACTGGCGTTCAACTTGAGGATTTTTGAGTCAGCTGTTTAAATAAAGGCAAGCCGCTTTGGTCTCCTCCTCCAATCAACGAGAAGAATCTTCGTGCCATGATGGAGGAAATAGAAAAGGAGGCTATGGAGCTCGCAAAGAAGGAAGCTGGGGCCGTGGACGGCACTGTAGGGGTTGTTGCTGCCGGCGCTATTGGCGAGGAGAAAAGTCCCGAGCAAGAGTGTGACCATTTTCTAAATCTGTCTGGTCCTCATACCGAGACTCCTCCTTCGGACAAGCGGGATTGACTTGTTTTTCCTTTGTTTGTATTTTTGGCTTCGGCCCCCAGATAGTCCTCCTTTCTAGTTTTGTAATGATTTGACGCCGGTTGTGCCCACTATTTTGGCTTTCATCTTGTTTTTGCTCTGTTTGAAATATTTGTCATTTCATATTTTATTTCCTCGTCGAAGTGTGTATACGCGTGGCCTCCATTTTGGCGAGATTATGAGAGTTCCCTTCCGAGGTCACCAAAATGACTAGTCTGAGTGAGTGCTCGGCTTCAAACCCTTTGGATCGGTGTTATCCGGAATGACCTGCCCGATTGAGCCAAGAAGTCGAAGTTTTTGGGTTTGTGGCCCCTCTTGCTTCGAATGAGGTCGCGTGTGAGCCCGTTCGAAGTAATAATGATTCGTCTTGGATCCCTTGGTTTTCAAACCCTTAATCAATCCGGACTGGGAAAAAATTCATTGTGCCCCCGTTTCAATTGAGATCTAGAGCACCATCATGTGTGGATCTGGATTGAAACTGATTCAACTTTATGCTATCCACTGATTTGGCGATCCATTAGGACCTGTTTGCTTGTTCCAAAATTTCGGTGTGGCCCCCTGCTTTGTATGTGTCCGACGGTGTCTATGGGTGGACACGTTCAAAGCAATTTTGAGACCCCGTGACTTTAGAGTCTGATGGTTTTCGACCTTTTCTGACACATTTCTGAGGCAACGCTTCTACTTCTGATGGTTTACTGCCCTTTGACCATTTCAGGCATTTTTTGGAGATCGTACTAGTGATGGTGGAGGTTGTGATAAATGTTCCTCCATTATTGCTTATTCAAAACACGATATCTGAACCGGCCTTCAATCTTGACCGTCTGTTCGGCTTTTTTCCCTCCGTTGGATCATTTCCTTTGTGCTATAAATGGTGGAAGCTGTGCCCACTCACTACAAGAAAACATGGCTTTTGTTAGAAAAATTTAGTGAGAGGAGGCAAATTCCATCATTAGAAGCTATAATTAGTGAGGGGAAAAAAATTGTATAGCTATAACATACACAATTAGTTTAACATATCTGATTCCTCTCACAATCGATGATATATCCCGTCACAATCATTATAATTTAATTTTGAGGAATTAAAAAAAAAATTTACTGTCACTAAGTCCATTAATTTTTATTCCTTATTCATAAAAAAACAATTCACCCCTCCAGAAAAAACATAAATGTCACTTCTCAGTCAACCAAAACTCAAACATTTAACAAAAACTAAAAAACAAATTCTCACTAAAATCCACCTTTAATACCCTAACCTAGGAAAATTTTATCCCCCCGACCTCTATGCTCAGCCCCTCAGCCCAAACCACAGAGCCAACGCCTCCATCGTCACCACTAGTCCCCAAGCTCCATCGACGTTCATCTTCAATTTAAAATCCATTTTCCTCTCCCCATCTGGTAACACGGCAAGATTTGTTCGGATTGGTGGTATGGTTTCTGGAGTTGTTAAGCATTACCACAGGTTAGTTGGCAAAGTTGGAATTAAGGGACTTCAAATAGAGATTCGCAAGGTTTGTTGACATGACTCACATAATCTATTGTTGTGGCTTTCTAGATTATATCCTCTGAGTCTATGGACCCGTTTCCTTTTGCTATAGATTGGTTTTTGTTGTAAAGTTCACTACTTTATTCTTATTTTTGTAAATATTTATTGTTTTTTTTTCATCTACAGAATGGTTCCGATCTAAGGAGACGCTAAGTAAGATGTGTCTACTTACAGTTTTTTTAGGAATTACTTATTGTTTTTCAATTGCCTTATTCTTGGGATATTGAATTCGAAAAAAAGCATTGATGGTTTGATTTCTATTTTGATCTGCAGGGTGGCTTCATTTTGTGTCTACCATATGTTTCTAACAGGTTTGTGTTTACCTATATCATTTCTTATTGCATTTTGTATTTATATGAAAAGTATCGTAGTAGTAGTAGCAGCAGCAGTAGTAATATTAGTAGTAGTAGTTAAGTAGAATCGGTGATGTTTCGTCGCCCAAGTCCTTTGTCGTTTGCTATCCTCTTCTTTCCCCACTCGTCCTCCCCCTTCCTCTTCTCCTGCCTCTTCTCCTCTATGTTCCTTTGCCCACCGTTCATGACTCCTGCCGAACGACGCTGTATTATTTGTGAACGCCGTCAGCCTGCTCCCACACCAGGTAATCACATAGGCTTGCTATCTAGCTGCTTCGAATCATTACAGTAGCCTTCACACTTTCCGGATCACCGGATACGTGTTATCGTATAGTTCCTCCATCATCTTCTCGATCCAGCTCTACTGCGTGTCGTCTACAGGAATGCCGATTGCTACAAAGGTGACAGATCAATGCTTCATCTGCTTCGATGGATATATACCCTAACACAATGGTGAATTTGGGAACTACACATTCCAATCCCAGCAACATCAAAATAAAGTTCCGGGTTGGGTTCTGGCTATTTAAAATTTGGATTATCTAAATGCGTTCCGGTTATTCTTGAGCCTGGTTGTAGTTGTGTTTGGTTATTTTAATTGTTTTTCTTAATTTCCTGCTTCTATTATCTTCTCTCTCTTCCCCTTTGACTGTGCTTTTTGGGTTTCTGGCATTCGAATCGTAAACGAATGAATAAAATACAGAGATAAGTAAAATGTCTTTTTGGTGCGGAGAGGAACGATCTGATATCTGAAATCGATTTTGATAATGCTGGACGGATTGTTAAACCGGGGATTCAGCTCCAAATGGTATAGTTTTCTTATCTCACTCCCGATCTGTTACGTTGTTCATTTCCTGAAACTTGGATGTTTAACATCTTATTCCTATTGATGCATATTACGAGATGCAATGAAAAATATTGACCTGTTGTATGATGGTTTTGTTTATTTAATTTGTGTCAAAAGAAAATCCTTGATAAAGGATGTGATGAAGAGACTAGAAGTGGTGAGAAAGAGAGCTAAGCCGAAGCAGAGGTTTTGGAAGGAGGATCTTGTCAAGTTGTTGTCCAATGGACTTGATATTAATGCCTATTGACGGGTAATTTTCTTCAATGTATCTTCTTGTTTATTTTAGGTGTTGTTTCTTTTTTCATGTGATCTGGTGTTTTACATGAATACTTTCTAAGAAATCTTCTACTCTTATGCAGATTTCTAGTGTTGGATGATTAGTATCATCTTTTTCATTGATCAATTTATAATATTACTAAAATGAACATCAGGGATTCATAGCTCAGCTACGGGAAATGTTATTCTGCAATATGTCATTTGTGGTTTTGTGCACACTTCTTCATTTGATGATTTAAGAATTGAACATGTCTATAAAAAAAATGAACATGAAGTGTAACTACAACTTTTGAATTCTCGGATGAATTTGAGGAATAATTTTATGATGTGGGTGATCTGAAAACATTAAATCTATTATGAATGGTTCAGGTTTGTATTGGTAATCTTCTGGTGCCATTCAGGTTTTCTTGAGTTATATGAACGATTTAGTTAATGTTATCGTGATTGTAGGATAATTGCTTTGTGGTGAGATCTCCGTTGAAAAAAGAGAGAGCGGGGAATAAAATAAGAACATGCGTTGGTGTGAGAATTTGCATATGAAGAATTAAAAACGTATCTGGGTTACAAACTTATAAATTCTAAGCTACTTTCCAACCATAGTACTTCATGTTCATGTTTAAGCCTTTAGTTTGTTCTGCAAATGCAGATGATGTTTTGATAGAATGGGGTTGCGGATTAGTCTAGAGCCTAGAGGTACTAAATAGCAGCATATTCAGTTCACGTTTTGCAAATCTCAACTGGAATTATTTTTTTGCTTTATCAACTCATAAGTTGATTATGTTTGATTCTTACCCCTGCCAAATTTCAATCAGTATGACGATTGTAGTTTAGTTTACTTGTCATCCTGTCAGTTGAATGATTGTGCACCAGTGTAATTTGATTAGAGGTGCACCTATTTTTAAACAGTACTGTAAATGCATCTATTTGATCTGGATGTCTATCTACCTCATTGAGTATCTATGTTCAACCTCATTATATCTTGAAAAACATTTAGCACCTCCGCATGTTGTAACTTGATTGCTTTGCTGACGAATGATGGTACACAGGCGGAAGAGTTTCTTGCTGGACTGAATCTGCTGTTCTGTTATGATTTTATTGACTATACCTGTGAATATATAGTGAAGATTCTCTCAATCATGCAAAAATAGAGGTCTGTCTTGGATTATCGTAAGAAGTTTCATGTTTATAATGTGGCCTCCTGGGAACCATTTTTTTTGTGAGCTTCACTTGCTGTATTCATGTTTTTCGAACTTGACATACTAACTGCATGCATAAGGCCTGTATGTAACTTTAGAAAATAGTCCCATACTTGCATTGAGTATCCATACATTGTGGAACAACAGAATATCGGATGTACTTATAACTCATGATATGTGCGTGACCTATGACTTTTTATCATGTGTTTTGCAAATCGTGGCAGCTTACATTATGCAGTTTGCAGTTGAATAATGGAGTGTTCCGTGTTCTGTAGTCATAGTACTGAATAATTTGTTGTTGTAACTTGTGATATTAAAGCATGCATATTCTAGTACACACCTCCAGCTCTTCCCTACTTGGTTTTTGTAAGGGGTTTTCCACCCCCTAGAGAAGAACGTACACCGGGAAAAGTTAGAGCCTCAAAATGAATTGTGTTGTTGTTGGAGGGATTTTGCATCATTAAACAAAAGAAAATTTATAAACCCTAACCTATATGCAAAACTAACTCCTAACCGGCCGAATACCGGGTTGTTGATAGTAGAGCGAGATAAGTAAGGGGTCGATCCACAGGGAATTGGGATGTTGAATCTAGTCTTATTAACTCTCTCAATTGCTACTCATGAAAACAAATAAACGAAAGAAAAACATATAAACGAAGATAGAACAACTAAAATAAATCTAACCTCTAACAAACAATAAAAACGACCTAAACTAAAGATACATGGGATCAAACAAAATACAAACCAAGTGATTTCAATCCTAGTTCATCTCATGATTTTAATTCAAATTGTGGTTTCACCTTTACACGAGACACAAACCCCTAATCTCTTAGTGAATCCGTTTCTCAAGCTATGAATTCCTAATTCCTTAGTGAATTCAATTACCGATCTCTCCTCTCCCGAATGTTGAGACCAATTTCCATACAAAACGAAGGTGTAGATTCAGGTTAACTCTCGTATTTTAGAATCTAACAACCTAGATAATTAATCGATTAACTTGTCATCATTAATGATTAAAAATCCTATCTTTCTATGGTGATCTAGTTTACGCAACTTTCGTATGTTGTAACTATCAATCGCAAACCAATCTCTCGATAAAGTTCACACAATAGCATCATAATCATAGAACGATACAACATGAATTAAAAGATCACAAAAAAACGAATAAGACTGAATAAATTAAATAAATAAACTCACGTAGTTTGGTACATGATTGAATCCATGAATCGAAAACGGAAGAAAAACGACATCCTAATCTAACCCGGATCACCCGAGCACAAGGCTCGGGTGACCGGCCTTGAAAAGCCAAGTTGCCGCCGCTTTCCTGTGAATAATGCGGCTGAATGAATTGTGTAGCATTAGGGTTGATCATGCGGCTATTTATATAGAGGTTTAGGTCGGCTGCTTAAGTCGGCTGGGTTGGACGCCCTGAATCATGGACGCACGTCCACTGCATGGACTCAAACTTCTAAAATTCATATCTTGAGTTGTAGACCTCCAAAAATTATGATCCGAATGTCATAAAAAAGCTCTCGGAAAACTATACAACTTTCATTAAGGACTCTTCTTCAGAAAACGCCTTTTTGATTAGCCCGTCGTATTACGAGTCGTTTTCGGGATTTTCCCAAGCTTTATTTCATCTTCATCCTTTTGTATCTCTTTCTTTCCACTTTAATCTTCAATCAAACATCATTTAGACCTCTTCCATTCCACATTTGTGCACCTAAAAGATGACAAAACCGAGCAAAACGTAAAACCATACAAAATAGATAATAAAACCACGATATTTACTCGATTTTGCATTTTAACTATTCAAAACGTCATTTGCTCAATTAATCGATTATAAGCTCGAATTCTACGAAAAACATCCATATATGGGGAATATTGATATAAAATATATCCTTATAAAACACTACAAATTGACCCTTAACAACTCCCCCACACTTATCTTTTGCTCGTCCCGAGCAAAACAAAACAAAGTCAAGCTCGAGACAAATAAACATCCATACAAATATGAAGTATATTCAATAACTTAGAAGTTCACCCGTGTAGTGTGTGCATAGCCATAATAAACTTCCACTAAGTTCCACAATTTGAAAGTTATTCAAACCAAAACTAGCCCGGTTTCCCATCTAAGTTAGAAATATTCAAAAATTATAACGAGGCACTTTACAAAACATACATATCCCAAAAAGAAATAGTAGAGAATATCTAAAACATTTCGACGGACTCGAGAGGATAATCCCTACAACATATCCTTCGGTTTATACTTGGGTATAAGATTAACGATAACTAAGTCCTTACTTATTCATAATAATATATTTCAATATTTTCACTTTTTTCACACTTTTCTAACACACATCGAATAAGCTTTTGCCCTCATAGTAGAATAGGACATTTCAAGATAATCCCCTACCTTACTCCAATCATAAGGCGGTATAAAACCGACCGTCGTGAGCTTTTGGTCATCATAGTGGAATAGGACATACGTGGTACACCCTACCTCACCCAAATCATAAACCGACTTCCGACACACACAATTACAATTATGTTTACTTAGAGATTTACGGTTTGGCGAGTGGAAAAGATTATTTTCTAGTAGCACGTGCCACCGAGCATAACACCTCAAGTAAACAATTTATTACTATTGCAAAGACTTAATCACGTTTCACTTATCACATTCAAACTCGATGACGGATATTCACGGTATGTCATACTTTAATCCTAGAATACAAACTACTAAACTTTTCAAGAATTGTACATAAGCAAAGAAACATGCTATAATCATCAAAAATCTCCAACTAAAATGGGGTAGGCTTTCAACATTTAGCTCATCATTTACTATGGCATGTGAAAAAGAGTGTTGGGTGAAACAACTAAAATTACTAAATATACAGAATATAGCAAAAATGATATAAACTCAAGCAAAGATATGCCTTTGTCTACTCGGGATATAACAAAAAAATTTGAAAATTAAGCACTTTTCATAGAAATACTAAAAATATGAGCAAACGAAAGTAGACACATAAATCATCTATCCCTTCCCCCACACTTAGATTGCAACTTGTCCTCAAGTTATACAGAAATAATAAATTAGAGAACTTAGGCGCTTGGATGCGGCAATTCGGAGGAACCAACAAGAACCAGGGATTGCTTGCATAGCTCGATGAGATCGTGGAGCATCACGGGACAACTGAATACATCTTTAAAGTGCACAATAGCTATAGAAAGTATCCTGTAGACTTGATTAGTGCAAAAAGAGTCTTCGGGGAAAAAGAAAAGATTACATATATAAAGCACATGAAGAAAAGGATCATAGAGATTTTTCAACTTAAGCTCAACTAAAGATTGAATACTATACATGAAATACTACAAAGTCGTAGGCTAGGTGCAACTATATGAAAATATACTACAATGCAATCTACATGATATGCAATCCTAAAAATAAAATAAATAAAAAAATAAATTCGACGAGGCTCGAGCCGAGCAAGTTGACCCCGACAACTCTACGGTGACTACGGCCTATGCGAGAAACTAAAATAAAAACGAGGTAGTATTACGAAAACCGACGATTAACTACACTCAAGAAAAATAAAAGAAAAATAGAAAAACAATGCAACTAGATGACATGCAACTAAATGATATGCATCTGAATGATATGCAAAAATAAAAGAAAATAAAAGAAAGAAAACTAGCCCACTCATTTGCAACACGACATATATATAATAAACGTCTACCAAATAATGATAGGTTACGATAAACGACAGTGCTGTTCATTACATGCAATGTAGACGCGCTTTAAGACTCGTCAAAAGTGATAGCATTATGGAAACCCAACAGTTATCTATACTAAACAGATATAACTCATAAGGTTTCCATCGTAGCAACGGAAAACCGACAGTTACTACCCAAATGAGTTATAAAAATAACAAGGAAGCACATAAGTCTCAAAGCTCACAAGATTCATCACAGCGGTATGTAGCATACGGAAACCGACATTAGCTACTAATTAACACGAAGACCGGTTATAGCATACGAGAACCGACGAACTATAACTTGCATAGATGAATCATGTATAAGGAATAAGATCATCTACTTAGCATGAATTCATAGATGGAAAGGTATAACATTCATATTCGGGACATCTATGTAAAAAAATAAATAGGCCACGAGATGCTCGAATGTAAGCAATCCATACTAAATAAAAGCATTAGGAATGAGATCAAGAAAAACCGGACTACGAACGGCGTTCAAAGCACAACGACGGGCGTTCACCTCAAAATACTTGGACGAGCGTTCAGCAAAACAAACGCTCGTTTGACTTGAAAACCAACCGGACGGACGTTCAGAAAGCATAGACGCTCGTCTGGTCCTTTAAACCAGAATAGAGTCGAAAATATTTGAACGGACGAGCGTCCAATACTTTCAAACGCTCGTTTACACCAGTTAAGAAAGAACGGACGGGCGTTCACTAACTTGAACGCTCGTCCATACAACGAATACACGGCGAGAGCAAGCGAAAACGCGTACAAACCCTAAAAACTTAAAACACATATTAACACGAGATCACAAGCGACCACTTTCAATTAAAGCACAAAGAGGTTAGATCGTAAAACACATAAAAACATACTTCACGTTTAAACAAATCGAGTAAAAAACTTTTGCACATTCTTAACCTTATGGTCATCGAAACACGGCAAAATAAAAACTCTCGATTTGGTAAACGCTACTTTTATTAAAACGAAAAATAAACGTAACAAAATCAAGAAATAACAAGATCAGATTCAACATGACACCTATTCCCCGGCAACGGCGCCACTTTTGTTGGAGGGATTTTGCATCATTAAACAAAAGAAAATTTATAAACCCTAACCTATATGCAAAACTAACTCCTAACCGGCCGAATACCGGGTTGTTGATAGTAGAGCGAGATAAGTAAGGGGTCGATCCACGAGGGAATTGGGATGTTGAATCTAGTCTTATTAACTCTCTCAATTGCTACTCATGAAAACAAATAAACGAAAGAAAAACATATAAACGAAGATAGAACAACTAAAATAAATCTAACCTCTAACAAACAATAAAAACGACCTAAACTAAAGATACATGGGATCAAACAAAATACAAACCAAGTGATTTCAATCCTAGTTCATCTCATGATTTTAATTCAAATTGTGGTTTCACCTTTACACGAGACACAAACCCCTAATCTCTTAGTGAATCCGTTTCTCAAGCTATGAATTCCTAATTCCTTAGTGAGTTCAATTACCGATCTCTCCTCTCCCGAATGTTGAGACCAATTTCCATACAAAACGAAGGTGTAGATTCAGGTTAACTCTCGTATTTTAGAATCTAACAACCTAGATAATTAATCGATTAACTTGTCATCATTAATGATTAAAAATCCTATCTTTCTATGGTGATCTAGTTTACGCAACTTTCGTATGTTGTAACTATCAATCGCAAACCAATCTCTCGATAAAGTTCACACAATAGCATCATAATCATAGAACGATACAACATGAATTAAAAGATCACAAAAAAACGAATAAGGACTGAATAAATTAAATAAATAAACTCACGTAGTTTGGTACATGATTGAATCCATGAATCGAAAACGGAAGAAAAACGACATCCTAATCTAACCCGGATCACCCGAGCACAAGGCTCGGGTGACCGGCCTTGAAAAGCCAAGTTGCCGCTGCTTTACTGTGAATAATGCGGCTGAATGAATTGTGTAGCATTAGGGTTGATCATGCGGCTGTTTATATAGAGGTTTAGGTCGGCTGCTTAAGTCGGCTGGGTTGGACGCCCTGAATCATGGACGCACGTCCACTGCATGGACTCAAACTTCTAAAATTCATATCTTGAGTTGTAGACCTCCAAAAATTATGATCCGAATGTCATAAAAAAGCTCTCGGAAAACTCTACAACTTTCATTAAGGACTCTTCTTCAGAAAACGCCTTTTTGATTAGCCCGTCGTATTACGAGTCGTTTTCGGGATTTTCCCAAGCTTTATTTCATCTTCATCCTCTTGTATCTCTTTCTTTCCACTTTAATCTTCAATCAAACATCATTTAGACCTCTTCCATTCCACATTTGTGCACCTAAAAGATGACAAAACCGAGCAAAACGTAAAACCATACAAAATAGATAATAAAACCACGATATTTACTCGATTTTGCATTTTAACTATTCAAAACGTCATTTGCTCAATTAATCGATTATAAGCTCGAATTCTACGAAAAACATCCATATATGGGGAATATTGATATAAAATATATCCTTATAAAACACTACAAATTGACTCTTAACAGTTGTTGTATGGTAAACCGAAAGTACCAGCATGCTTAAATTTTTCTTCACTGGACATGACAAGGTTGATACCGAAACTTTCTCTTGCTTGATGGGGTTTTCTGTGCATGCTTTTGTTCATTTACCATTATATTGTTTCATAATAAGACAGTGGTGAAAATATTGTGAAGAGGTATCTCATTTACACCTCTTAAACATGCATCTAAAAAGTGTTCTAGCATATCTATCCTGAATTAGTAAGATTTCATTCAATGAAAAATAATGGCTATAAGGTGTACAGAAATACACGTAAGAATCATGTACATCACTTTAGCATGCATAAAAAGAAAGATGTGTGGTTTCTTTTGGGTTTACTTTATGCTTAGCACCATATTCTATTTGGAATCACCACATAATTTGTCTTATAATTAATTTATACTTTGATGCTCTTAGGTAAAAGAAGGCCATGGGGAGCTTTCCTTTTATATGATTCACCCGCAACATGAAAGTCGTATCTAGCCAAGGTTGTTGCAACTAAAGTTGATTGAGCTTTCTTCAGGTGAGTTTTGTGACCATGAAACTAATTGGTATCTCGATCTGGCTCTTTATATGTGTAGGTACAAATATATTGGGCATAAAAAAGAACCATTGAGCTTGCTTATTGAGGCTTGTTTTTTTTATTCAACTTTATGTTTTGTGAACCATCTTTTTATAAATTTATTCAAGCTGAATTTTTTAGCTGTGAGGATGATTTATAGTTTTAGAGGTCACCCTTCAAAGTATATCTCATGTATGCACCAGCAAAACAGTTTTGTTATTTCTGCTTATGGATTGTTTTTCAATATTTGACAACTTATTTTTTATTTAGTAATGTGTTTTATTTTTCTTGATAGTGATGGGATGAGTCATCATTGAATCACGATTTAGTGAGAGTTTGGTTTACGTACAATGAGGGTATATACTACCGTTTCAAATATTTGACGTGGGGAAATCCGGTCATTAAAAGTCACTTTCCCGTCATGAAGACTTTTAATGATGGGAAATTTACTCTCATTGCCCTCCTCGTTATTGCTTCTCTATGTAAAGGGCAATAATGAGAGTAAACGGTCCCGTCATGATTGATAGTTTTTAATGAGAGTAAAATACCCATCACTAATGAGAAATAGCAATAGCCACAGGATCGTTTTACTCTCATTAGTGACCTTTACATAGAGAAGCAGTAACGAGGGGCGACGAGAGTAAATTTCCCGTCATTAAAAGTCTTTCACGACAGGAAAGTGACTTTTAATGACCGGATTTCCCCTCATTAAAACTCAATTTTCTTGTAGTGACTTTTCAAACACATCTTTCCTTTGCTTCTCCTTCTTCCATAATATACTCTCTCTAAGCTTTCATTTTTCAACAGCCATGGCGAACTTTGGTGATTCTCCATTTTTCTATACGGCCTCTCCCATGGCCAATGCCAATTATTTCTCCGTTTTCAGTCAGCTTCCCATGTTGGCTGAGAGGGGCTTCAACTTTCGGAAGATCAATTTTGCTGAGTGTGAGCGTATTGCCCATTTGTTGTGGGTTAGTTTCTTGAAGGCACATCGGGGGCCATACAACGCCACCGTGGTGCGGGAGTTCTATTCTACATTGTCGATAGTTGCTTTGACCGACAACGCTCCCGCTGTTGTTCCTCTCCGGGGGGTTGATGTTGCCATTAGTCCTAACCTCATCAACGAGCTCTTTGAACTACCTGCTATCCCCCCGTACTTACATTACGAGACGGTTTAGGGCCTTGGCAGCGAGTTGAGGAGGCGGATTTATGGAGCCGCTGCTCTCAGGCGTCCGCTACACAGGGAATTGGGACCCTTTGCTTGAGAGTTATGCTTCGGAGATGCGTCAGGTCCACCGGGAGTGGAAAAGGTTTATCAATTCTCGCGTGTTGCCCTCGTTTGATGCCGAGGAGATATCAGAGGCTGAGTCGCATCTTCTTTGTGCGATCCTGCGGGCTGACGATAACCTCAAGGTCGATTGGGGTCTGCTGATTTACCGGGCAATAATTACATTTGCTGCCCAGACAGACCTTCATGTGCCTATCCCTTTCTCTAGGTTGATTTCTCGCTTGTGTCTCCGCAATCCCGAAATGCCTGTTTTTCACGATGACTTGGTGGTTCCGCCGTGTGCCAATGTAGAGCATGCACTTGTCGTCTTGGATTCACCGACGGATGACTCTGACTAGCTTTAGGCCTTGCTTTTGTCTTTCCTTGTAAAAATCGGCCTTTGAGGCTTTGTTTTATAATGAAGTTATCTTTTTCCATATTGCATTTGCTTTTTGTTTTTGGCGTTTCTGAATTTTGAGTTTTTACCTGCGGCCCCCCTTCCTAGCGAGATGAGAGTGTCTCTGAAAACAGAACGTTGACGTGCCCGACAACGGTCCCCTAGTTTTGACGGGGTCGCCAATTACGTTCGGCTTCGGCCCTGACAGTTTGGCTTCTCAGTATCGCGAAGCCTCATAACTCCGTTCAAACGATGTCTTGATGACTCTGTTCAACCGACGCATTTATGACTATGTTCAACCGACGTATTTATGACTGCTCTTTTCGAAGCGTCGGCTCGGTTACTGTAGGGGCATGAATTCAAATTCGAACGTTTGCGACCTCTGGCCTTCCCGTCTTTTGGTTTTATGGGTCTATAAATGGAGGGGGAATCTTTTTATTCTTCCCTACAATCTTTTCTGAAAATCCTCTATTCTTCTTGAAAAACCTCTTATTTTTCTTTGAACTTTGACATTCTACCATGTCTTCCTCTAATTCCTCTAGCCAAGGCTCCAATGCCATTGAGCCTGCGGGGATGAGCCCTCTGTTTGCTTTAGGGCCATTGCTTCCCCGGTGGCTATGAATAACTACATGGTCTTTTTTCGTGACCACGGCCATATGTTGGAGAGAAGAATGAATCTGGGTCGCATCGGGCCAGGCCACCGGGCTATGGTCATTGCCAATGGTTGGATGAACTTCGTCACTGCACCGGCCGGGGAGTATAATCTGACGCTTGCACAAGAATTTTACGCCGCTTTATCTGAAAACAGTCATGCTGATCACACCACCACTATTTCTGTTCGTGGGGTGACTGTAAACTTTACTCCGGCTGCCATAAACGACTTTTATGGTCTTCCAAATACTGCTGAGGATTATGATACCTTTTTTGATCTCGAGACCAGGACCGGCTATTACGGTGCACAGTTCGATGCCTTCCAATTTCTGCTTAGGAACGAGTGGGAGGAGGGCACAGGCGTGACGGCCAATATGCTGGACCGGAGGGAGAGGGAGTGGAAGCCTTTTTTAAGCACGCGGGTCTTCTGCATGCCCGACCGCAATGAGGTTACAGATGTTGAGGCATTTGTCCTTTACGCTCTTTCGGTTCCCGAGACGACCATCAACTGGGGCCGCCTGATCCATTTTGAGGCAATCAAGTTTGCTACCTTGAGGCATGACGCTATACCTCTGCCTTTCGCCTGGATGATCTCCAACATGAACATTAGAAGCGAGGGATGCCGATCTGTCCTACCACAGATCGATACTACGGTCACCCCGAGGCAGATGAGTGAAGAAGATTGAGCCCCTCTTTTTTTTCATTGTAAAAATTCCTTCAATTTGTAATAAACAGACTTTCTTTATTTTGTGATTAGTTTCTTCTGTTTGTTGCAATTTTTGGGTCGCCCTCTTCTGTGTCGGACATGCTTTGCTTGTCGGAGACAGAACTCATTCGCGCTTTGAAAAATATTTCATTGATCATAGTAAAATGGGCTCAAAGCCTTTACAGGAGATGTCTCTAGAAAAAAGTTGAGTTCATTGCTCTTACATGTAATATCGTTTCAAGTTGTCAACGTGCCAGGGTCCGTTGAACTCACGGCCTTCTTTATCTTTAAGGATGTAGGTCCCTTTTTTTTTATACTATTCTTGACACTTCCCAAGGACCTTCCCATTTTTCGGCCAGCTTTCCCTTGTCGGTTTTCTGACCCGTTGCCTGCCTTTTGCGTAACACAAAATCTCCCACCGCAAAAGAGTGATCACGGATCCTCTTGTTGTGGTGTCTCTTTGCAGCTTGTTTATAGTTTATCAATTGTGCGCGTGCTTTTAAGCATTTTTCCTCTGCTAGGTCTAACTCGATTTGCCGGTTGACAATGTTGTCGGCCTCATCGAAATGAGAGACCTTTATGCTTGGTAGGGCCATCTCCACAGGTGCCATCGTTTCCGATCCGTACGGTGTCTCACCGGTCGTCACTTTCCGAGCCGCTCAGAGCGGCCAGAGAGCTTCGGGCAGGTAATCAACACATTTTCCGGCCTTCTCATCCAGGCTCTTCTTTAGCACTTTCAATACTTGCTTGTTGGCGTTTTCCGCTTGGCCATTTACTTGGGGGTAACATACCGAGGATTGTCAGTGCTTGACGTTATGCACTTTGCAAAATTCATCGAATTCATCTCTGCATTGTGGGCCGTGGTCGGATACGATGGCTCGCGGGACCTCAAACCGAGTCCAAACCTGATCTAGTAAAAAGTATATTATGTCTTTGGAACAGATCTTCACAAGCGTTTTTGCCTCTATCCATTTCATGTAGTAGTCTAAGGCGACGACCACATATTCGCACTTCGATCGGCCTTTTTTAAGCAGACCGATCAGGTCGATCGCCCACATGTCGAAGGGCCAGGCGGCGACAACGATGCTCTGTTCCACTGACGGAAGCCTGGGAATGTCAGCAAAATGTTGGCATTTATCCCAGCTTTTGGCGTATCTCTCCGCGTCTTTGGCTAACTTTTGCCAGTAGTATCCTGGTAATAAAACCTTTTGACCCAGAGTACGGCTAGACGGGTGGATTTTTCATTTCCCTTCATGTAGCTCTGTCAGTATCTGATGTATTATTTTTATATGATTAAAAATATGTTATATTATTATGTTTTATCAACGAATTCTATGTAAAATATATGAAATTATGGTATAAATAGTATGAAATGTTAATCTTTATAATTTAGAGTAGTTAGTAGTAAAAATAGTAAAAAGTTGTAATTTTGTACCGATTTTAGTAAATCGGAGTGTCGTGTCGATTTACGTGGGTATTTGTGATGTTTTATTGCGGTTTTATAAACCGAGACCCCGAGAATCGACATATTGAAGTATAATCATATCTCTCGGAATGATTTAGAGAGTGCCACGAGCTTAAATGGTCAATTGAATAGCTTAAGTGGACAAGTGGCCAACCAATCTGGTTAAGTAAAAATCGAGAAATGTCTCCGACAAACGAATGGCTCATCAAAATGACATTATCGAAAAAGTGTTCTTCACGAAAGTTGTAGATTTTTCCGAAAGCTTTCCAATGCAATTTAAATTATGAAGATTGGAGGTCTACAACTTAAACAAAGTGATCAAGTGGCTAATCGATTTGGGTTAAGAAAAATCCCGAAATAGCTTCGGAGGAACACGAGGTTATCAAGAAGGCGTTTTCTGGAGAAGAGTTCTTCATGAAAGTTGTAGAGTTTCTCGAGACCTTAATTTTGGTATTTCGTTTGCAATTTTTGGAGGGCCAGAACTCGAGATATGAATTTTAGAAGTTTAATAATTATATATATAAATATATATAATCACCGCACATCTTTGGAGTGATCAAGTTAGTGGGGGTAATCATTATACCGGACCGATCCGGCTTAATCTCTCGGACCGGTCCGGCCTTGAGACCTTTGCCTATATAAGGAATGCATCGAAGAACGGTCGAGTGTACCCATATATATATACATCTCATATATATATATATATATATATATATATCTCCTCTCTCTTTTCTTTTCTTTTCTTTTCTTTTTTTATTTTGTAGTTTGTAAATAAGGCCTTACGCCGTAATAATATAGTTTTAGTATCGTTGTAATGCTCGGGAAAAATCTCGGAAGTCGGTGTTGTTGAAGTCGTTGTAATGTCCGGAAGAATACAACTCTGATTCAGCATTTGTAACCGGGTAACTTTTCTTAAGTATTTATGTTTGTTTTTATATTTTTCGTTGTTATAATGTTTTTAGGCTAAATATAATACTGGCCAAAACTATGTAATCGGTTTTATTTCGATCTTTTCGTTAAAGAAATGTTGTTAAGTTAAAATGATTAAAATTGAGTTAATTGAATCTTTTTCTATTTTAATCGTATTCGTATTGACATATTTAATCGATCTGAGGAATTCATAATCTAATTATGAATTGACGCCTCGTAGTCAGGATACGAGATAAAAGATAGAAAAACCGGAGGGTAAAATTGGCCGTGTGAATAACGTGATAACGGAATCCGATTTCCTACCCGGGGGTAAATTTGTTTTGGGAGAAATGAAATTTATTATAATTTGTACTCGAGATCGTACTAATGTTAAATCATCAGTTAAGCGAAACTTAAACCGGAAAGTTAAATCGTCCGGCTTTGACAACCGGAGCCTTTAAAATAAAATTGACCGTTTGACGAACGGAATGACTCCTTTTTATCTAAGGGTAGATTTGTACTCGGGACCCGTTCGTAAAAACCGTAACGAGTTGTGGACCTTGGACCGATGCAATGGACATATGACAATTTCATACGCTCGTGTGAGGAGGAATTGTTTACCTCGGGAGTGCACCGTTTCATTTACTCAATTGGACCTAAAATAAAAGGAGAGATCGAACGCATTTCATTTAATCGAAAAGATCGTATAAACCAATTATATAAGTTTTGGCCGAGTTCTCTAAAATTATCTCGTTTAATATATTGGTACCTATATATTTATATATATATATATATATACTTTGCAATTTATGTACATCTATATATATTTATATATCTATATATATTATATTAGAATAACATTTAAATTACGTATTTATTTTATGTTGACTAGAATAGTAGTGATCCGTGTTATAAAATTGTGGTTTAGATCGAGTTAATAACGACTCTTTGGTGTTTAACCACACGTAAAAGAAATTACCAAGTTCCCCGAGGATTCGACACTCGACTCACCATACTAGCACCACAATTTGACCCGGTACACTGCCGGTTAGAATCGTTTAACCCGGGAATTGTCTGTCAGATTTCTGGCACCATTCTCAGGGATAGGTTAGGCGTTGTCAGCTTTTTGGCGCCGTTGCCGGGGAACGTCGCTAATTTCTTTTTTTTGTGTCTATGGTTACTACTTGTATTAGCTCAAAATTCTCGAGAATAAGTCAACACTTTTCTTATCTCATTTCTATTTTATTTTTCGTTGGTTGTTACCTAATAGGTAAATTACCAATTTTTACTACTATCAATTTCTAGTTATTTTCTATTTTCGTTAGTTGATGACCAGAAGTGGTAAGGCCCCGCTCACTCCTTATAAGCCTGACATAAACACTTACGAAAGGCAGTTAAGAGTAGAAAGTAAACGCGGTCATACTAGTCAGGGAAATCCTGACCAAGAATCATCTTCAAACAGAAATACGAGAATGGCTGAAATCAGTGATGAAACACCTGAACAAGGGCTGGAACATGCTCTAGGGCATGGACAAAACCCTATTAACCCTAATAATAATAATAATAATAGAAATAATCAAAATCGGAACCAGAATAATCGTAATAATCCGCCAAACCCAAGACCTATCTGTGATCAAACCGTAAGAAGAAACCAGACTAATAATCCCATACTTTTACCTAATGAAGGAGCGAATAATTTCGAAATTAAGTCTCATCTTTTTGGTTTAATTGACGCAAGAGCCCAATTTCTAGGAGAGGATGATGAAGATCCACATCATCATCTCTATCTTTTTGAAGAACTGTGCAATACAGCCAAAAGTCAAGGTGCTCATAAGGAATTAACGAGGATGACTATGTTTCCTTTTTCTCTAAAAGGACGAGCCCGAGATTGGTTTATGTCTCTTCCACATCATTCACTTACAAGTTGGGAGGAGATTCAAACTGAATTTCTGAAACAATATTTCACTCCTGGACGAAATTTGGAATTAAAAGTCGAGGTTGCTAATTTTAGACAAGGATCGAGGAAACTCTTGGGAATGCGTGGGAAAGGTTTAAAAAAGCTGTTACGAGCTTGTCCCGACCATGGTTATTCCTTAGATATGCAAATTCAACTCTTCTGTCGTAAATTGAGGAAAGATTCACGTGCAGATGTAGATCATGCATGTGGTGGTTCGTTAATGATGAGTGAAGCTCAAACAGTTTACGATGCTATAGAAAAGATTTCCAAAAATAACAGAATGTGGGAAACCCCGGTTCTAGCACCAGAAAAGTATCTTTTGCAGGAGAATGTACGTCTAATACGGAAGTTCTAGCACATTTAGAAAATTTGAGTAGGAAATTTGATGGTTTACAACAGAATAAGAACCAAAGTTCAGAAAATAGTACACCAAATGAATACTCAAGTCATGATAATATGTCATTAGGGAGTGAAGAACCAACAGGATATTCACGGGAGGAGGTGAGTTTTCTTCAGCAGCATAGGAATTTGAACAATGCATATTCAAACTCGTTTAATGCTATTAGAAGAGATCACCCTACTTATCGATGGTCTGAAAACCCTAGTAAGCCAGGACAACCGCCGTATCCAGTCCCATATAGGAATAATAATCAAGTTTATCAAGAAAATACATCTAATCGAATTTACAATCATTACCTAGATCCTATGCTCAACATACCACTCAAAGTATACCAAGTAACTCGAGTTCAACTCAACTGCAGAAGGAGTTGAAAAATGGGAAAAACTAATGGAAAATATGATGGGTGTAGTATCTACTCAAGCTAAGAATATGGAAACAATGATGACTTCTATTGGTACAGTCCTTAAAGATCCGAGTACAATGAAAACATCTATGAGTGGACATGATACCAGAATGAGAATGATAGAAGCTTCATTGAGGAATATGGAAGATCATTTGAGTAGGGAAGGTGAACGTAACAACAGTAGACCCCCAGGAGGATTACCAAGTAACACTGAAAGAAATCCAAGAGAGGTAAATGTTGTAGTTACGAGAAGTAGGAAGCTCAGTGGAAGCAATGGAGTTGAAAACTTCGGGAATAATGAAGTAGAAAATGATTTAGATGGTAAAAATGATGAAACTAAAGATGAAATTGAATTCACTGATGAGGAAGAAGAAATTATAGATAATTTCTTGAAAAGGAATAGAAGTTCGGAACCTGAGAATGAAAGTGAAAAATGGATAAAAATCCCTAGGATTTTGAAAGACCCTATGGATAAAGATTTAAGGAATTTATTCAAGGAACATGTTAGAATAAATGAAACAGGTAATAAGGATGAGAAACAGGAAGAACCAAAAGAGTCTGAAGTAGAGATTGATTCAGGGAACAATTTAAAGGAAAAAATTCAAGAACCTGAAACATGGCGATCAAGTAATACTCAAAGGTTTAAGGAAAAAGGAAAAGAGAAATTGACTAGGGAGCCGAAGGTTATAGATTTAGAATCTTTACCTTACCCTCCTAAAGATCAAATCAAAAAGGCAAAAATTGATAAGAAGTATGCTCGTTTCCTTGACACTTTTCGTCATATTCATGTTAATATCCCCGTTATCGAAGCTCTGATTAATATACCTGCTTATGGAAAGTTTCTGAAAGATATACTATCAAATAAGAAAAAATTAGAGGACTATGAGAATATATGCCTGAATGAAGAATGTTCTGCAATTCTGCAGCATAAGTTACCACCTAAACTGAAAGATCCTGGAAGTTTTACGATTCCATGTGAAATTGGAGGATTCTCGTTTAAGAAGGTCTTATGTGATCTAGGAGCTAGTATAAATCTCATGTCTTATGAGGATTATAAAAAGCTAGGCATAGGAAAGCTTACTAAGATCGAAATGACTCGCAAATGGCGAGATAGATCGATTAAGTACCCTAAAGGAATGATTAAGGACGTATTGGTTAAAGTAGATAAATTCTATTTTCCAAGATTTTGTAGTTATGGAAATGGAAGAAGGATATTCAGGCGCCACTTATTCTAGGTCGTCCATTTCTAGCTACGGAAGAACTTTAATCGATGTTCATAAAGGAGAGTTAATTTTGAGAGTCAATGAAGATGAAGTTGCTTTCAATATTTTCAAAGCTATGAACCATCCATATACATCATCGAATCATGTTCTTTTATAGAAGATATTCATTCTCGTCTATGATAATCGATTACCAACTTTTGAAGACAGATTAGAAGAATGCTTAACTCTGTCTATCTATAAAGAAGATGAGGAAGACATTGAAATGAAAGAGATAATCCTTTCTCTAGATAAAGGAAGCGTTACTTTTAAGCCACCATGGCATAAGTATTTGGAGTTAGAACTAGAAGGACCGCTCTTAAATCATCAATAGAAGATCCGCCGAAGAATCTGCGGAATTGAAACCGTTACCTTTAAATCTAAAATATGCTTTTCTTGAAACCGATAATCTATTACCGATTATTATTTCATCAACTTTAACGAGCAACAAGAAGATCAATTACTTAGAATGTTAAGAAAGCATAAGAAAGCTTTTGGATGGACAGCTTGCCGATATTCGAGGTATTAGCCCCGAGATTTGTGTTCATAAGATAATTCGAAAGAAGATGCTAAACCTTGTATTCAACCGCAACGCCGCCTCAACCCGAATTTACGCTTAATCGTTAAGAAAGAGGTGATTAAGCTATTAGAAATGGGGATAATCTTTCCTATATCAGATAGTGAATGGGTAAGTCCAACTCAAGTTGTACCAAAGAAAGGAGGTTTCACAGTGAAAGAGAATGATAAGAATGAATGGATTCCAACAAGGGAAATTACAGGTTATCGAATGTGCATTGATTTTAGAAAGCTAAATGATCATACTAAGAAATATCATCATCCACTTCCATTCATAGTTCAGATGTTGGAACGTTTAAGTGGACATAAGTATTACTGTTTCTTAGATGGTTATTCAGGATATTTACAGATTTTCATTGCAGCAGGAGATAGGGAAAAGACTACTTTCACATGTCCTTATGGAACTTTTGCTTATAAAAGAATGCCGTTTGGTTTATGTAATGCTCCTGCTACGTTTCAAAGATGTATGATGTCTATATTTTCTGATATGGTTGAGAAATTCTTAGAAATTTTTATGGACGACTTTAGTGTTTACGGAGATTCTTTTGGTAAATGTTTGTCGCACTTAGAAAGAGTGTTACAACGCTGTGAGGATACCAATCTAGTACTAAACTGGGAAAAATGTCATTTAATGGTATCAGAAGGAATTGTTCTAGGTCATAGAATCTCTGAAATAGGAATTGAAGTTGATAAAGCTAAAGTCGAGGTGATTGAAAAATTACCACCACCAGTGAATCTAAGGACTCTAAGAGGATTTCTTGGACATGCAGGATTTTATAGGAGATTTATTGCAGATTTTTCGAAGATAGCAAAGCCTCTAAGTCATTTACTTGAAAAAGAAGTACCTTTTAACTTTGATAGTAAATGTATGGAAGCTTTTCAGACCTTGAAAGCGAAGTTGATTACTTGCACCCGTATTGGTAGGACCGACCGGGATTTGCCTTTTGAGATTATGTGTGATGCTAGCGATTTAGTTTGTAGGAGCCGTTTTAGGTCAAAGGTATAACAAAATTCTCAAAGCTATTTACTATGCTTCCCACACACTAAACGCACTCAACTTAATTATGCAACTACGTAAAAAGAACCGTTGGCTGTAATTTTTGCCTTAGATAAGTTTAGATCATATATTGTTGGTTCTAAGGTAATAATCTACACGCACCATTCACTACGAAGTATTTACGAGTAAGAAGGATGCGAAACCACGTCTTCTTAGATGGATTCTCCTACTTCAAGAATTTGATATTGAAATTAAAGATAAAAAAGGAAGTGAGAATGTAGTAGCAGATCATCTAAGTAGAATGGAGACTGAGGAAGAGATAGGGAATGAAATTAAAGATTCATTTCCTGATGAATAACTATTTAGAATAGATACTCCTTCAACCATGCAGTTATTAAAAAATAGAATTTCTTCTAAGGAAATGTCACCTTGGTTTGGAGATATCATTAATTACTTAACCTGTGATTATATTCCGTCTCATTGGACTTGGCAACAGAAAAAGAAATTCTTTTACGACTTAAAATTTTATTACTGGGAGGAACCAGACCTTTTCCGTAAATGTTCGGATGGGATAATCAGAAAATGTGTGCCCGATAATGAAATTTTAAGTATTTTATCGTTTTGTCACGATCGTGAGGCGGGGAGGTCATCATGGAGGTTGGAAAACTCGCTTTTAAAGTTTTACAATGTGGTTTTTATTGGCCTACACTATATAGAGATGCTTATAAGTATGTTAAATCTTGTGAATCTTGTCAAAAATGGGGAAATGTATCGAAAAAACATGAAATGCCTATGCAACCTATTTTAGAATGTGAGTTATTTGATGTTTGGGGCATAGATTTCATGGGACCTTTCCCTATATCTTTTGGAAAAAGATTTATTCTTGTAATGGTAGATTATGTTTCAAAATGGGTAGAAGTGAAGCTCTTCCCACTAATGATACCAAGGTTGTCATACGATTCCTTAAAAAGAACATATTCACTAGATATGGCATTCCGAGGGCGATCATTAGTGATAGAGGTTCACACTTTTGTAATAGACCATTTACTAAAATAGTTGAAAAATATGGTGTAACGCATAAACTAGGAACGCCCTATCATCCGCAAACTAGTGGACAGGAGTAGAGGTATCGAATAGAGAGATTAAAAGAATCGTGGAAAAAACAGTTGATTCAAATCGTAAAAAACGGGCAGTTAAATTAGATGATGCATTATGGGCATACAGAACAGCTTTTAAAACACCAATTGGTTGTTCTCCCTATAAGCTAGTCTTTGGTAAGTCTTGTCATCTCCCGCCTGAGTTAGAACACCGAGCCTTCGGGCTATTAGATTTCTAAATTTCGATCCTAAGGTCATCGGTGATCATAGATTGCTTCAATTGACAAAACTAGAAGAATTTCGTCTCGATTCTTATGAAAACACTCGAATCTACAAGAACGCACGAAATCTTTCCATGATAAGAAAATCTTTAAGCGTGAGTTCCATGTAGGTGATCGAGTGCTTTTGTACAATTCACGTTTAAAGTTGTTTCCAGGTAAGCTTAAATCAAGATGGACAGGACCATTTAAAGTAACAAGGGTTTGCAAAACTGGAGCTGTTGAACTAACTGATGGAAATACAACTTTTATAGCCAATGGCCACAGAGTAAAGTTAATTGTGGAGGGAGAAGGAATCACACTTTGAAAGAAGAAATAATGCTACCGATTGATCCCCCGACAAATTGAAAAAGCGAGAGGAAAAATGAAAAATCGAAAAGCGAGAAACTGGAATCGGCGAATACCGGGTTCTATCTATCCTTACTTTTCTCGTATTTTTAATTATGTTTAAACTCTTTTCGTCTTTTACCGGATAGACGTAAAAGAACCGAATGTCTTTTTTAGATAGAATAGGAGTTTTTATTTTACTTTTGAAATTAGGCCTTGATAAAGATGTCGCGTTTTCTATAGAAGCTTTAGTTTTTGAACAAAACAAGAAATTGTTGAGAGAGATCGATTGAGGGAAGTATGTAATGGAGCATCAAGAAGTGCGATAAAAAGAAGGGCAAAGTTTCTAATGAGATGCGAATCTGTGGAAAAAGTGAACATGTTGGACGCTCGTGGGAAAAACACAACCAAATCCCGGATGAGTGTTTGAATATTGTTAGGAAGGGAACGATTAGGTGGTTATCCGAAAATCCCGATGGAATTCCGAGAGATAATTCGAATGCCTCGTTTTTAGGAGTTAGGTTGATCGAGCGTTATATCAGAACTTTGGAAGATTTAGAAATCGAAGAATCAGGAACCCCTTAAGTTTCGAGTCTTTTATTTTATTTTATTTTATAAAATTTTCGCATAACTTCTGAAAATTTTATAAAATTGGATCTTTATGAAAATTTGAGGAGTTTTATAAAAGTTTTATAAAATTTTTTTCAGTTTTAGTTTAAATGTTTTATAAGAGTTGATATAAATTTATTAAAATTTTATAAGCTTTTTATTAAAGTGTTATAAAGATTTTATTAAATTTTTAGAAATTGTTATGAAATTATAAAATTTCCTTCAAATTTTATTTTTAGTAAGTTTTAAATTTTATAAAATTATTTTTAAGTTTTTAATTAAGTTTTATTAGAATTTTTATAAGTTTTCATCAAAAATCATAAAAAGTCAAAAAAATCGAAAAAGTTGGGCACGGACCGATCCGGCCTTAATACCGGACCGGTCCGGGGTCTAAAAACATAAAAAGACGGGGACCCTTCTTTTCTTCTTCTTCTTCCCTAATTATTCTAACAGCCGCACCCCACACACCAAACCCCACCTTACGAATTTTTTTACTTTTCTTCCACAAAAATTCATCTCACACTACACCATTACTTAATTTCTTCTCATTATCATCTCCTCTCTTCAACACAAATTGGAAAATTCAAAAAGGGTCAAAAACAAGCTCCATTTCATTCCGGCGACTTTTGAACTTTTCCGGCCTACTTTTCAACGTTTTCTACACATTAAGGTATAATTTAGTTTATTTAGTTATCAATTTCGTATTTTTCATAATTTTTTAGAGTAATTTTAATCGTTTTGATTTTTGAGTGTGTTGTGACATTTTTATTTTTTGTTGTTTTTGTTGTTGTTTTTGTTGTTGATTGGCATTACCAATATCGTAGAATGGTCGAGTCGAGTAGGAGAGTCTCTAAAAAGAGAAAATCAAACATTCCTATATCAACTCCCCGTCGTAGGCACGGTAATTTTATCATCGAGGAAGAAGCCGTAAGCTTTGAAAAAACCGCATCACCGAGGCTAAGAAAGCGTATGAGAACATTTATAGTAAATGTGATGTATTGGTTGAAAAAGGATTAGACTTGGATGACTTAGGTGATGAAGTTAAGGATATCTTTCGAAGACGTCAGTGGTTAGATTTAGCAGCTAGAAGGGAAGGGGAGATTAACACGACTATAGTAGCTGAGTTTTATTCGGTTTTATCTACTTTGTCAGAAGAACAGCTTACTCAGTCGGAAACCGTACCCTTACGAACCAGAAATATTCCTTTTAACCCTGCCGTCATAAATGCAATTTTAGGAGTTGAGGTTTTTCCTGAGGAGGAGGATTACAGGGTAGTTTATAATTTAGATGATCCTGCTAGCTTTGAGCAGACTGCCCTGAGAGCTCAGACTGTTTTTGACCCGACCGCTGTGTGGGTTGAAAATCGGTTTAATTACGGAAACTGTTTTAGAGGTTTAAGGGCAATTAAAAGATTCATTAGCCATAATCTCTATCCTTCTCGTAAACACACCGCTTTTGGAAAGGAAGATGTTTGTATCGCTTGGGCGATGGTGAACGATGTTAGAGTGGATGTTGGAAAGGTCATGTTTAAAAGAATTTTTGAAAGTATTGTCATCGCCAGACCAGGGAGTCATCTATACTTCCCTTGTTTTATCTCTGATTTATGTCGTAGGTTGGGAGTACCATTCCTGCCTAATGACAAGTTATCTCTGGCTGATGGAAATCTGATTGGACCTAGTTTGACTAGTCTTCCGGATGGTAGTATTAGATCTTTGCTTAGAAGACGTCAAACTCGGCCAAATTCCACCGCTTTTACATCATCTTCCTCTTTTCCATCTTTCTCTAGTCGGCCTCAACAAACTCCTTTCTCCAACACTATCACATATGACATGTTTCAATCTTTAGTGACGACGTTGCACGTGGTCAAGCCAATGTGGCTTATTATGCTTTGAGAGTACTAGGCGGTGGTGGTGTGATGATCTTTGTAGAGGGTTAAGGAGGAACGAGCGCTTGCTTCGTAATCCTACTTTTGATGATCCCGCCTATCCACCTTGTCGATCCGATCCTTATACCTTACCGAGTGGGTAACACCTATTCCACCACCTTCGAGCTTTCATCCATCGTCATATCCTTTTGGAAGCCAATCTAGTGGGACAGTGTATTTTCGACAGTGTTCGAGACCAAAGAATGTCGAGTTGGGGAGGATTCACCGAGTTTGCACATGTCACGACCGGCATGAGTTCGATGGGTCTTGATAGTTCGGTCGGACCACGACTACGGCCTTCGGCCCGCCGACTTCTCGCCGTTTCCGAGTTCGAGTTTTCAAGTTGATCCTGAGGAAGACTACGATGAAGATTGAATTTAATAATTTTGATTAAACATTTTTATTGCACTTTTTATTCGACATTTGTCATTTAGATATTGGTTTGTTTTCATTTTTTGTTTAGTTTAGTTTTACAATCGTTTTTATCAAAATTTGGTTTGCATTCTAGATCGTTTAGTTTTTATAAAAACTATAAAATATCACAAAAATAATTTTTGTAGAATTACTACGTCATTTTACAAGAATATAATGTGTCGTTTTATCCGTTCGTATCAAAGATAACATACTCTTTGTGAAATATCTTTAAAGTAATATACAATGTTTCACACGTGAAGTAAAAAAACAAAACACAAGTTGTCTTTCACCTCTCGTCCCTCAAGAAAAGTAAGATGAGGCCGGACCGATCCGGCACATTCTCGGACCGGACCGTGAAGAACGTAAGGCCGAGTCATTTTAGAGTCTGTCTAATGCAGCCACGTACGTATACTTTTACCATCTATTTATAGAAGTAAAGGCAGGAGCAACAAATGCTCATTCTTTCACCGTCTTATCTAACTTAAACGTATTTCTTTTACTTTTTATCAAGTTTTAAAAAATGTCGAACCACTCTTCACCATCGGTTAATTCTTACGAGCCTCATACACCGGATCATCCGGAATCTCAAGCTTCTAATGAGAGTATCATTTTACACAATCGTTTTGCAAATTCTCCAATCCTATTGGAGAAAGGTTTAAATTTAGATAAGCTTGATCAATGGGGAAAAACTATCATTCGAAGTTTTGGTTGGAAAAAATTTGTCAGTACACCGAGAGGACGGGTAAATGTCTCGATAGTGCGAGAATTTTATTCGCGCTTATGACGACATCTATGATCGATATCACTCGCATTGTTCTAGTAAGAGGAGTGGTCGTTCCTTCTCTTCATCTCGTTATCAATCAAATCTTTGAAATTCCACCAAGCTTACGATGCCACATTTTGAAATGCAATGGGGACTACAAAATCCCTCTAATCATTTGAATAAAGTACACGAGTCATTCCAATGTCTCGTTCCCGCTTTTTGATACAAATCACGACATGTCAACACGAGCTTTACTTTCACATCTAAAGGCGTGGAAACATTTTATAAATTCTCGAGTTTATCCCACACGGGATTTTGGAAGTTTGGTGAGAATGAAATGCTTCTACTTTTTGCTTTGGGCATTCGGTGTATTTGTTGATTGGGGTATATTGATTCAAAGGACGTGTTGGAGTTTGCGATCACGAGAGGTAGTAGGGGAAAGCCTATGCCTAATTCATGGATGATATCACGTTTGTGTATTCTTCGAATGGAGTAGAAGAGCTTTGGAGACGGATGAAATTTTTCCGTCTAGAGATAGTCGGTTTGGGTTGTTACCGGTTGATACACCGGGTTGTTCGTCTACCATCTAGAGAATTGTTAGTGGTTTGTTAGTAATATTTAAGTTTTAATAAGTTAAGTTAAGTTTGAAGTTTCTTTAGTTAAGTTTATGTTTTTCTTTTAAGTTTGTATCTAGTTTAATATTTATGTCTTAGTTTTTTAAGTTGTTTGTTTTTATTTAATGATATAATTAGTATACGCTAAAATCAGAAAAATAACGTTAATAGATAATTTTAATTTTATTTTCGAACCTACTTCTTTACTACTCATTGAACATCGGGACGATGCCACTTCGTAAGTGGGAGTAGAGTTAGGTTAGAAAATTCATTAAAATTTTCGAAAAATAGTCAAAAATAATTATATTATATGTCTAATTTAGATTTTAATAAGATTTTAAGTTTATATAATTGAGTAATATTAGATATCGTTTTTATGAAATTATATAAGTATGTTGATATTTATAAGTAAAATTTTTAGAATCATTTTCTTTTCAATATGAATTATGAGTTTGGAATTGGACTAAGTTTGTTGATTTTTGGCACCACAAAAATATAACTATAGCCAAATAACCTACCTCAGCCTTGATTAGAGTGATCAAGACCTCACTCGAAATTGTCAATTGTGATTAAATAACCAAGCTTTAGCTAATTTTGGTCTACATTTCCTTGAAATTCCGCAAGTTTGTACGTACTTATGAAAAGAAATGGAGACATAAAAGCTAAGTTTTGGTATATGCTGAGATTGGAAAGATTAGATAAGTAGTAGTATATTCGATCTTACCTCATGACACTTGTAAGATAGTCGATTTTGGTAATAAGCTCGGATATATTAATATTCTATAAAAGAATTAAGAACGAAGCACCATATTTACACAGAATTAATCAAATATCAGGTATCTTCCTTATCTGTGATTAACAACTTAAAAATAAAAAGAAATGATCGGTTGTAGCTACCAATGATTGGAGTGAGTAGGGTATTATCACGAAATGTCCTATATCACTATGAGGTAATTAAGCTCCCGATTGCCTGATGATAGTAGTCCAGCTAGGGTATTATCTCGAAATGTCCTATTGCTGGGAATGAAGGCACAAGATAAAATGAAAAAGGAAAAGTTGAATCATAAGATCTCAGGAATTATTACAAGTTTAAGGAAACCGGACTTGTAATTTTCGATCGAAAAGAGTAGTACTCCGATCAATCTTGATGAAGCAATGCCTGTAAGTTTGATTTTCTACACACACTCACGCTTTTAGTTCTTAATCTTAAAAAAAAAAAAAAAAAAAAAAGAAGAGAGAAAATCTGAAAAAGAAGAGATGTTAGTAATCGATGATTATTTTTGATCAAGAATATAAAGATGTAGGTACGTACGACTTGCCTCTTTCTCTTTTGATTTCCCTTTTTTTCCGATTAACCAACATCTTGAACCTAAACTCTATAAGCCATTTTTGTCGACTACCTGACCGAAGTTTCCGATTCCAAAATCTCATAATAGTTGCGATTAAAAATAATTCTGATATTTTATTTATACTTATTAAGTGTTACATGTACAATTTCATCTAAATAATATTTAATGTTTAAGTTATATACTCTTTCTGTCTTCTTATAATTTTAAATTAGCATAATTAATATAATTGACAATATAAATTACATTAAAAATTATAATATTATCTTTTATTACCGCTTATTTTTGCTCGAGGACGATCAAAAGCTAAGTGGGGAGTAATTTGATGTATTATTTTTATATGATTAAAAATATGTTATATTATTATGTTTTATCAACGAATTCTATGTAAAATATATGAAATTATGGTATAAATAGTATGAAATGTTAATCTTTATAATTTAGAGTAGTTAGTAGTAAAAATAGTAAAAAGTTGTAATTTTATACCGATTTTAGTAAATCGGAGTGTCGTGTCGATTTACGTGGGTATTTGTGATGTTTTATTGCATATTTATAAACCGAGACCCCGAGAATCGACATATTGAAGTATAATCATATCTCTGGAATGATTTAGAGAGTGCCACGAGCTTAAATGGTCAATTGAATAGCTTAAGTGGACAAGTGGCCAACCAATCTGGTTAAGTAAAAATCGAGAAATGTCTCCGACAAACGAATGGCTCATCAAAATGACATTATCTGAAAAAGTGTTCTTCACGAAAGTTGTAGATTTTTCCGAAAGCTTTCCAATGCAATTTAAATTATGAAGATTGGAGGTCTACAACTTAAACAGTGATCAAGTGGCTAATCGATTTGGGTTAAGAAAAATCCCGAAATAGCTTCGGAGGAACACGAGGTTATCAAGAAGGCGTTTTCTGGAGAAGAGTTCTTCATGAAAGTTGTAGAGTTTCTCGAGACCTTAATTTTGGTATTTCGTTTTCAATTTTTGGAGGGCCAGAACTCGAGATATGAATTTTAGAAGTTTAATAATTATATATATAAATATATATAATCACCGCACATGCTGGAGTGATCAAGTTAGTGGGGGTAATCATTATACCGGACCGATCCGGCTTAATCTCGGACCGGTCCGGCCTTGAGACCTTTGCCTATATAAGGAATGCATCAGAGAACAGATCGAGTGTACCCGTATATATATACATCTCATATATATATATATATCTCCTCTCTCTTTTCTTTTCTTTTCTTTTCTTTTTTTATTTTGTAGTTTGTAAATAAGGCCTTACGCCGTAATAATGTAGTTTTAGTATCGTTGTAATGCTCGGGAAAAATCTCGGAAGTCGGTGTTGTTGAAGTCGTTGTAATGTCCGGAATAATACAACTCTGATTCAGCATTTGTAACCGGGTAACTTTTCTTAAGTATTTATGTTTGTTTTTATATTTTTCGTTGTTATAATGTTTTTAGGCTAAATATAATACTGGCCAAAACTATGTAATCGGTTTTATTTCGATCTTTTCGTTAAAGAAATGTTGTTAAGTTAAAATGATTAAAATTGAGTTAATTGAATCTTTTTCTATTTTAATCGTATTCGTATTGACATATGTAATCGATCTGAGGAATTCATAATCTAATTATGAATTGACGCCTCGTAGTCAGGATACGAGATAAAAGATAGAAAAACCGGAGGGTAAAATTGGCCGTGTGAATAACGTGATAACGGAATCCGATTTCCTACCCGGGGGTAAATTTGTTTTGGGAGAAATGAATTTTATTATAATTTGTACTCGAGATCGTACTAATGTTAAATCATCAGTTAAGCGAAACTTAAACCGGAAAGTTAAATCGTCCGGCTTTGACAACCGGAGCCTTTAAAATAAAATTGACCGTTTGACGAACGGAATGACTCCTTTTTATCTAAGGGTAGATTTGTACTCGGGACCTGTTCAGAAAAACCGTAACAGTTGTGGACCTTGGACTGATGCAATGGACATATGACAATTTCATACGCTCGTGTGAGGAGGAATTGTTTACCTCAGGAGTGCACCGTTTCATTTACTCAATTGGACCTAAAATAAAAGGAGAGATCGAACGCATTTCATTTAATCGAAAAGATCGTATAAACCAATTATATAAGTTTTGGCCGCTTCTCTAAAATTATCTATTTAATATATTGGTACCTATATATATATATATATATATATATATATATATATATATATATATATATATATATACTTTGCAATTTATGTACATCTATATATATTTATATATCTATATATATTATATTAGAATAACATTTAAATTACGTATTTATTTTATGTTGACTAGAATAGTAGTGATCTGTGTTATAAAATTGTGGTTTAGATCGAGTTAATAATGTACTCTTTGGTGTTTAACCACACGTAAAAGAAATTACCAAGTTCCCCGAGGATTCGACACTCGACTCACCATACTAGCACCACAATTTGACCCGGTACACTGCCGGTTAGAATCGTTTAACCCGGGAATTGTCTGTCAGATTTCTGGCACCATTCTCAGGGATAGGTTAGGCGTTGTCAGTATCCCTCGAGTCACCTCGAGTCGGACGCAACGCTGCAATGGCATTGAAAAGGACCTCCTGTACAGGATCCCATTCAAGATCGTGTACTGAGCTGTCCTTTTCCTCAAGGCTTGAGCTTCTTTGGGACCCTCTGGTATATTCCCACTTTCTATATATGCTCTGATTTCGTCTATCCAGCAAGGATTTGGCATCTCGATATCCATGATCTCCGCCCTGTTTACTGCCGGCTCTTCGAGGTATTCGAACATGATTTCTGGGTCAGTGAACTTGTCTTTTGCTATCACTTTGGACAGGTAGTCTGCCCGCTCGTTTTGTTCTCGAGGTATGTTTCGGAATTCACAATACGCGAAACTGTTTCTCAGCCTTTTCACGAGGTCGAGGTATCGTGTCAACACCTCGTCTCTCACCTCGAAATCGCCATTGATTTGGCATACCACGACTTTTGAGTCGCAGAAGACCTCTAAATTTCCTACTTTCATTGCTTTCACGAGTTCTAAGCCTGCGATGACTGCTTCGTATTCGGCTTGGTTATTCGAGGCGGTGAAGTTGAAAATCTTAGCGCTTTTATCGTTTTCCTGGGTTGATATTTGATATCAAATTCGGTCAATTCAATAGCCCATTGAAGCAAGCGGCCTGAGAGATCCGGCTTATGGAGTAATTGCCTCAGAGGGCTGTCGGTGAGTACTATGATCATGTGTGATGAAAAGTAGGCCCTTAATTTTCAGGCGGCAACAACGAGCGAGTAAGCGAACTTTTCTGCATTAAAATAGCGACTCTCAACCGGACTGAGAGCCTTTGAGACAAAAAAATGGGTTTTTGGAGGGTGCCTTCCTCCTTGACAAGAACGGCGGCTACAACCCGGTCTGAGGCCGCCAAATATAGCTGTAGTTCATCTCCATCACTAGGCTGGCCAAGAGAGGTGGGGCAGCCAAGTACTTCTTTAGTTCCTCGAATGATTTGGAACATTCTTCACTCCACCCGAACTTTTTGTTCCCCTTCAAGACTTTGAAAAATGGTAGGCACCTGTCTGCACATTTAGAAATGAACCGGCCCAAAGCAATAATTCTCCCATTCAACCTTTGCAGCTCCTTGACGGTCTTGGGCTCACTCATGTTTATCAGAGCCTGAATCTTCTCCTGATTCGCTTCTATTCCTCTTTGGGTGACCATGAATCCTAGGAATTTTCCGGCTTGAACTCCGAAGGTGCATTTCGCAGGGTTGGGTTTCATCGAGTGTTTCTTGACGTTGTAAAACGTCTCTTGTAAATCTTCAAGGTGGCCGTCTCTAGTGGATTTGACGACTATATCATCAATGTACGCTTCCATGTTCCTTCCTATCTGACCTCTAAAGACCTTATTGACCATTCTCTAATAGGTTGAGCCGGCATTCTTCAGTCCAAACGGCATCATTTGATAATAGTACATGCCTCCTGCAGCCCGAAAGGCTGTCATTTCTGTTTCTTCTTCCGCCATCCTGACTTGATGGTAGCCGGAGTATGCATCCTAGAAGCTCAATCTTTGAAAACCTGCAATCCTGGCTACCATGATGTTGATTCGAGGTAGCTCGTAGGGATCATTGGGGCAAGCTTTGTTTAAGTCGGTGAAATCGACACAGATGCACCATTTCCCATTCTGGTTTCTTTAACATCACGACATTTGCCAACCAAGTGGGGTATTGCAGTTCCTTGATGATCCCGGCTTGGGTCAGCTTTCCCACCTCCACTTTTATGGCGTCTTCTTTTCTTTCGAGAAGTGTCGGGCTCCATGTTGGATTGGTTTGAAATTTGGATCAACGTTCAGGTAGTGCAACACTATATCCGGTTCGACCCCTTCCATGTCCGTGACGACCCATGCAAAAGCGTCAAGATTAGCCTTCAACAATCTTATCAGATCATCCTTTTCTTTGCTGTCCAGCTGATTTTTGATTTTGATCTTTTGATCTGGGTGTTTCTCATTAACGACCACCTCTAAAAGCTCATCTTGAGCAGAGAAGTCGGGCTCATCTCTCATTTGGAGGGTGTCGCACACGACTTCCCCGCCTCCGGCGAATCCCATCTACAACCAGAATGTTCACTTGCTCCTTTCTGTAGGGCGGATAGTCCTTTATCTCGACCTCTAGGTCGATGATTCTCATGACCCTGACTTTATCATTCGATAAGCCCTCTAATGAACCCATGTATGGCTTTAGCCGAGAGGTTCCAATTTTCAGCGCTTTCAGGGTGTTTAGGTAAATGATGTCCCTAGAGGCCCCCGTGTCTATCAGTACACGGTTGACCCCGGTGTCATTGATCCCTATCTGAATTGTCATCGGTAATTCCATTGCTCTTGTTGGCCAGGCGAGCTCGCTTTTAGCAAACGTGATCGCCTGTTCCTCGGGATCCAAAAAGATTGGTTTCTCCCTCTCCTGGAGGATGATCGAACTGATTTGGCTTTTTAATTGTTGATTGCTGGGGAATTCCTCGATGATAACCTTTATCTCATTGGCATATCTATGAGGTGCCCGCTCATTCTTATCTCCTCTGCCTTTCTTCTTATACTTATCCAACTCACTGTTTTTTATCATCTTGTCGATGATTCTCCGCAGGGTGATACACTCATCAGTGACGTGGCCATGGTCTTCATGAAATTCACAGTACTTTGTCTCGTCCCGCATCTTGAGATCGAATTTTAGCGGCCGGGGTTTCTCTATCCGATCCCGGATTTCATATAAGATCTCGGAGAGAGGCGCGTTGATAGGGATAAAGTCAGACTCGTTGAACTTATACGGTTTTTAACCCCTCTTTCTTCCTTCACTTTTCTGCGATCACCCATTCGCTCCTCTTTTCTCTCCTCCATGCGCTCCTCTTTTTGGGGTCGAGATTCGGATCGAGATCGTCCTTTTCTAGAGGGTGAGGGATTGGACTCGGCGATGCCGAATATTCTGGCCTCATTGAACATGTCACGCAGGTTGGTCGGGGGATGTATGGTGAAATGTACCTTCATTGAGCCCCTAGTGATTCCTCTCATGAAGCCCCTTATGACCTTAGTCTCAGGGAGATTTTTGGTTTGGTCGTAGACCCGCATGAAGTGATCGTATTAACTCTTGCAAGACTCTTCTTCCCCTTGGCGGATTTTATACAGATCGTCAAGGGTTTTCTTCGGCCTTTCTGCTGTTTCAAATTCTTTCAGGAACTTAGCCTTCAGTTCCTCCCAACTTTTGATAGAGCCGCGAGGAAGTGCGCGGAGCCATGCGGCGGCTCTATCCTGCATACTCCCGACAAATGCTACTCACCAAGCCGACCTGTTTGTTGTTCCGGGTAGCGTTTGGCTCTGGAAAGACGCTATCCATTCGAATGGACAGGTGGTCCCTTTGTAATAGACGTACTGCGAGTATTGTACCCCTCTAGGTGGAAGTGAGTCCAGGATCTCGTCGCCTAAGGCATCTATCCCCTGATTCAGCTCGGGCTTGTTGCCTTGCTTTTCCTTCTTCAGCTCAGAGAGTTCTCGTTCCATCCTGTCGATCCTATCATCTTTGACAACCTCTCTATTTTTGGCCAGGGTAGCCTTTTTCTTAACAACGTCTTCGGAGTCAGCGTAATATACTGATTCGTCGTCTTGGTCGACCCGTTTTTGGTTAAAGAGGTTGCTGGCGTCGTGGAGGTCTTTACCTTCATGGCCTGGGATGATATTTCTTTCAGATAGGGTGGGTCCCAATCTCTGGGGCAAATTTCTCTTCCCGTTCTGCCCTAGGCACTCTATGGCCGATCTCATGTCCCTACTTCTTTCAGGGATATGTTGTTTCCGTTCCCAGAAGAGTATTCGCTTCCTTCAATCTCAATCCTTGTCTAGCCGCGGGGTGGGGCGGCTTTGGTTCTTAGAGGGATCATGGTGCCCTGTTCCGAGAGGCCGGGAAGTTTGTCGTCTATTGATGGGAGTCAACTTTACTGTACTTTGGTGTGCAGTTTAACCCCCGTTTATCACCTTATTGGCATGTTTTGGGTAGATATAGACCGTCTCGAGAGTAATATCGAGAATTATATGCATGGGGAGTTAAACTGTCATATCGATAGTAAACTCTGCCTTTTTAGCGATATTTACCTCATTTCCGAGCACTTTTGTCTTGCGGAATTATGCGTGGTGTTTTGTCAGTGTGTTTATTTTAACGTCTTTGAATTAGATTGATCACCTAGTTCACTGTCACACACATCGAACTTATAGATGCATTTTGCGGTGAGATGTGGGATAAGGGTTTTAGGATCGTTGCGTAGATTCGGCCTAGTTGTTAGGTCCGAACCCAATACAGAGGTTTGTCATCGTTGTTCGAGAAACTCTAGAGCTTAATCATGTTAGGTTAATTAGTTTTCTAAAGGGAGAATTAATTAACTTCACATAGGGTGGTTAGATCGAGTTGTTCAGTCTAATCGCTAGAATTAGGAGTTGGCACCCGTGGATGTCGTTAAACTACATTGGATAGGTAGGTCGGTTAAGACACGCTCCCCGTTAAGTCTTTCCTTAGGGGTAAAAGTAGCTCGTGGGGATCATAGTTTGACTATACCCTTTAATACTTAAAGTAAATTCGTTAGTATAATCTTTACTTTTGCATTAGTATAATACTCTCCACCACTATTTTGACTCGAACTAAGTTCTAAGTCGACTTTGGTACTTGAATATTACTCCCCGTGGATTCGACCTTGAAACCACTATACTACGTTGACCCGATACTCTGTCGGTTAAGGTTAGCGGTTAAGTATTTTGCTATCATCTATCTCCATCAGAGGGAGCACAAAAGCGGCGAGTTGAAGGTTGGCCTCATACATTCTCTTAATGTACTTGGCGTAAGCTATTGCTGCTTTGGCCTTAGCCTCAGAAACTTTCAGATTGGGGTCTTCTTCCACCCTTGGAATTCTCTCAGGGATTGTCCTTTGTTTTTCTTAAAGTTTTGAAGCCTCTATGATTGCCTTACCTCGGTCTCGACCGGCGCCAGAATTTCCTGAAATCGCGGTGTGTTCCTTGGAGTGAGCTCTCCTTTGGTTGATAATGGTTCTGGCGTCGTTCGTAAGCTTTGTTCCGTTATCTGGCTGTGAGGTATTCCATTGTGTGGTGGGATCATCAAACGTAGCTCCAAGTTACCTCGGTGGGGAGGATCTTGTGTGGTCCCCTTGTTTGGTGTGGGTGGTAACAACGGGTTCTCTTTGTTTCCTGTCATATGTCAAACTCTGGTTTGTGGTTGGCGTTGAAAGACAGAGGTACCCTGCTTTCCTTAACAGATTCTGACAACCAACAATCCTGCAAAACCCGAATATCCGGACGGCGTGACAGAGATACCGTCGAAAGTGACTTCGTGACGGAATTAGCGACGGTTCCGGCGTACGGACGATGTGATTCCCGAAACGACTACGACTTCTCGAGCGAGAAGTTACGGAATATCAATCTAGGCCGAAATTTCGACCGTAGCCTTTAAAACTTTGCTACTCAACGCAGCTGACCTCAAATATCAAGGCTGTTGGTACACCGCCGACGATAGCTATTAATATCAAGAGTGGCTCGAAAATGATGATATTGCAAACAAAATTTCATTCTTAGCGCGAAAATGCTGAGAGAGTTGATTTCTTGAGAGCAAACTCAACAAATCACGTGTCCCTTTCTACGTATACACCACGCAAATTCCAAACTGAAAGTACTATGTAGGAAGGTTTCCGGCTGGGAAACTTGCAATGCCAACTCCGACGAGGTCTCACGCAAAGGTCATGAGAGTGGTGATTATTTGAACGCAAACTCGTGATTCTGGGTGAGAGATGACTGAGGTTACCTTATGTGGAGCTGATGAAGCGTTGGAACGAACGGATGAGCGTATGGACCTAACGAGCGAAGGGTTCTTGCCGTGAGAACTTAGGAGAAGCCTGGAGAGACGATGATTTCCCTTGCGCCGCCGTAAACACCTGTGTTTGCGACCGAGCCGTACACCGGAGCTGGATCGAAAGAGTCGATGTTCCCGGTAACGGAGCCAGTTGAGAACGTTGAAATTTTCACAAATAAGCTAGCGGTTGTTTGGGGGAGGATATCTGACTGTGAAAAGCGTGTGATTGGCGGTGCACGGTGGTGCTGTGGATGTGTCAGTGGTGATACAATACAAGAATAACTGAGTAGTGAATTTGGCAGAATGTTGCCTTTTTTTTCATATATTTCGGTCCTCTTTTAGGTTACACAAGGAGCCCTGTTTATAGGGTATCAAACCGACTAAGTTCAAGATATTTACAACTAAGGACATAGAACAACTAATTCTGCGGTGGCCAATCGGACCTCGCTAGGGAAAGCAGCGGCTTGCATTCTCGGCTTGCGCGGCGTCCTCAGTTGCAGGATCGTATCGTCGGTTCGTGTCCTCCAAGTGACTGGGACGAATGATGCGTGTACGGCAGACCCACCACACTTGCTCATGTGGGATCTCCCTTCAAGGTCTGCCCTCGGGGAGGTTCATCCTTTGCTCTAAAACCAGGCCATCGGCTGGCCTTCCGGCTTCGCTAGCCTATCGCCCGTGGGACCTTCCGGGTCATTCGGCGGGTTCTCGGGCCGCATTGCGGAGCCGGCCCATCAATTCACAACCCAAAGATTTGAAGAAAGGAGGAATTTGGGGGCGATGCCATCTCGTATGCGTAACGATTGTTAAGGATTTGGGTAGGGAGATGATTAATGGGGTACGTGTAGGGGTGAACATGGTCCGGTTCGGCCGGTTTTTTCCGTTTTTTAAAACCAAACCATTTTATACGGTTTTCAATTTTTGAAACCAAACTAGAACGGTTTTCAGACGTAAACCATTTGTTCGGTCCGGTTTGGTTCAGCTTGGTTCCGGTTTTTTTACGGTTTTTCTTTAATAATTAAAATTATTGATAGGAAATCACAAATTGCCTCGTAACAACAAATGATAATATATGTAATACATTAGTACTATTATGCTAGTAAATCCAATGAGATGATTTAACAAATGTTTTGTATTTAACCAACATCTACCTATGCGAATGTTAAAGATCCAAAAACCAATCATATTTCAACACCATCCAACACAACGAAATCGACACCTACAATTGAATTCCATAGATTGGGACGAACAAGATAATGAAAGAGTCATCTCTTACTCATTTTAATTCATCAATGAATCATCGATTTCAAAAATATCAATAATGAACTAATCGTTACATTATTGAATATCATTTATAAATCTCAAAATCCATTTGACAAAATAATATTTTGAGTATGGTCAAAGAAGAAAGAGGAATGCGTTTGTTCCATCAGTAAGCGAGAGATAAATTAAAGATAGCTAACTTTTACACATTTCAAACGAAAAAAAACATGTGATATAGTTTTGGACTTTATTTAGTAAGAACATATTCGTCATTTTATTTTCTCCAAAACACCAACTCGTATTTGATTATCTCAACAATGTTATCGTCCAACATAATCTAATTATAAGCAAATAAAAGACAAACTTATATAAAACTAATGTATATAAATGCATTTATTTATATAAGATGTCAAACCTAACAAATGAACAAATCGGAAAATGTCCATGATTAAGTTCATTAACATCATTAGAAGAAGTAAGTCATACAAATAAGCATTCACATAATTCAAATATTGGTGCTGGGGAGGTAGAAAGAGAAGAAAGAGTTAGCGGTGGTGAGTTGTGAACCGATACGTACTCGAGAATCTCTTAAATGATTGGAAATTAAAGACAAGTCTGTGAAATGATCGACAAAATATGAATCTTTAGGATATGAGATTAGTAATTGATCATTAATGCATTACAATTACAAAGTTTAAACAAGTTGAGTTGGACCGAAAAAAGCACATTGATGTTTTATAGTATTAATAGATGTAGGTATGTGTGTGTGTGTATATATATATATATGTATGTATGTATACATATAAAATCCGGTTTGGTCCGGTTTTAAACGGTTTTCATTTTTTAAATTGGAACCAAATTGTTTTTTACGGTTTGGTTTTTACAATATAAAAACCGACCAAAAAAACACGTTTTATACCTTTCCGGTTTGGTTCGATTTGATTCGTAGGTTGGTTTGGTTTACGGTTTTTTTTGTTCACCCCTAGGTACGTGGAAGTGAGGAAGGCGTCCTCCCATTCCCTCGCAAAATACTAGTCATATTAGTGAGTTATTAGACACTATCCATATACGTGACAATTAATCATACCGGATAACTCCACCAGGAGCTAGTCATTATCGCCCAACGACGTCTGACCTTTCTACGGTCTAGTGTGGTATAGATGAGATTTCACATAGCGATCCTATTCACTCAGTGGTCTATCTATCATTAATTGTCATCATCAGAATCAAGTTTAAGCAAAGGATTCTCAACTGCCAAAAAAAAAAAAAAAAAAAAAAAAGGATTCTCAACTGGAAAAATATGGAAACCCCGAAATGTGGACAATCCATCAAAACCAATATACAAGCAACATGCAGCAAACACATGTCTAGCAAATCTGCTATAAAAAAGGGGGGGGGGGGGGAGGGAGGGGGGGAATAAGGTAGTCCAACAGCTTCCACTACTGTTTATATACCCCCATCACAAAATTTCAGAACACTGCTTACGTGCACACTCGTTCGATGATGAGTACACCTTAACACCCCCATAAATTCTTATAGTTGTTTCGGGATAATCTGACTTTCTGAACTATTGAATTATATAGTTAATTATCAGTTTTTTAATGCTAATTAAATGATAATTAAGTTGTCTTAAGTCCTGTTGTTAGGCTTCTTTTGCTATTATTTTGACAGTAAAATTGCTTTTACTGTTCATAGCCCGTTGGTAGTGGCTAGTTTAAGTTTTCTAGCCGTTGGAGGCTTCCTATAAAGTGTAAACTCTCTCTCCCTCTCTCTCTCTCTCTCTCTCTCTCTCATTTCTACATGGTATCAGAGGCTTAAGATCTCAAAACTCAGTGTTCTAAAACTTACTAAGCGAAGTCGGTGCGACCATGGGGCGCCTCAGCGGCGCCCAGGCGATTTCGTTTTTCTTTTATAATAGTAATGCTTGTCCAATATAAATCTTACATCATATGATCATAAAACATAAAAATCAAGTAATCGGGTGAAGAAAAGGGGAGGGGCTTCCATTCAAAAAAAAAGGGGAGGGGCGGCAGTTTCTTTTTTTTTTTTTGGTGAAGAAATGATTTTTTTAGGTTTTTTTATATATATATTGCTCATGGAAGCCCTAGGTCGCCTAGGAGCGCCCAGGAGTGCCCATAAAATCGCCTAGCACCGTATCACCCAGATGAGACCGCCTAGGGCATAGTCGAGACGCCCGGAGGTCGCCCAGCGCCTAGGCGAGCGCCCAGGTCGCTTTTTAGAACACTGTCAAAACTCTTGTCTGCTTATCTTCATCTTTCTAAATGGAAACTGAGTAATCTTCTGAAGTTAACTCAAGGGAAAAAGCTATCTCTAATGCTGCCCCTTAGAACTCTGAACCCTCACAAATGCCAATTTCTAGTCACAAACTCAATAGTGACAATTACCTCCAGTGGTCCAGAACATTAAGATTCTATATTACTGGGAGGGGCAAGAAAGAATATCAAACTGGTGAAAGCAAAGCACCAGCAGCAGGGGATCTTTCTAGCAAGAAGTGGAGAGTGGAAAACAGCAATGTGGTGTCCATTTCGTTGGGATCCATGACCCCTAACATTGCATAAAACTTCATCCTCTATGATACCGCTGAGGAAATCTGGGTTGCTGCCTCTGATCTCTATTCCAAAAGAGATAACACCTCTGAACATTATGAAATTGAAGCAAAGCTGCAAGATATAAGACAAAGGGAGATGTCAGTTATTGACTATTTCAACCTCCTGTCAAGATCTTGGCGGCAACTGGATACCTTTGAAAACATAACTTGGCACTCCATTATAGATGCCAAGACTTACAATGCCCTTAAAGAACAAAAAAGGATCTTCCAATTCTTAATGGGGCTAAACTCTTCTCTTGATGATGTGAGAGGAAGAGTTCTGAACTCTAAACCTCTCCCATCTATCAAAAGTGTGTTTGCTGACATAAAGCATGAGGAAAGCAGAAGAAACCTTATGCTAAATAGGGTGTCTAACCCTGTCTCTTCTACTGAAAACAGTGCTTTATTCACCAAAAGCACTGCTGGTCAAAACCAGAAATGAAAAGGGAACATACCAGTTTGAGATCACTACAAACGGACTGGTCATAACAAGAATACTTGCTGGAAAATCCATGGGAAACTAGCCAACACGAAGCCCTCTAGGCCCAGTCACACACCTAAAAGCTCTGGTAGACTAGCTAATGTTGAGGAACAAAAGTCTGAAGGTGTTTTTAGCATGGAACAGATTATTTGTACATAGGAGAAAGGGGGGCCCAACGGTACTGTTTTCCTTTACATTTCACTAGAGCACCTATAGAAACGATGAATCTTAATTAGAGCATTCCTAACATATGACACAAACTTTCTATCTAAAATACCCTAAAATAATACAACATACTATGCATCAGCATCACTATCTTTATTCATATAACATTTTAAATAATACTAATACATATTCTATTTTACAACTATATTCATAGACACTAGATAATAATTATTTCACTCCAACAACATTCTTATTGTTATCACTACAGTTTCTTATAATGAAATATTTTTAGGGATGTGAATATTGCATGTATATATAATGATGTACTTTTCGTATCCTTAAAAATAAATAAAGTCGACAAAGACACTGCGCGCTATACAGAATTTGAGAGTTATTCTTATATTTTATCATCATTTTAAAGATAGAACACATTATACTAACTCTCTGATACGAACGCGCATGCATTATTGGAGAACAAATATTCAAACCATACCAAAAACATACAGTTACGTATAACCATAAATATAGTATTAACATTCATTCATAATATTGCATGCCAATGTATTAAACAATAATATTATCAGATAATGAGATCCAAGAAGTTGATAAGAATACAAATAATGTTTCAATGCATGACAACAAAATTCACAATCACATAGCTAACAAATCTGGCCGTACTTTACTGTCGTCTATTGATGGGAGTCAACTTTACTGTACTTTGGTGTGCAGTTTAACCCCCGTTTATCACCTTATTGGCATGTTTTGGGTAGATATAGACCGTCTCGAGAGTAATATCGAGAATTATATGCACGGGGAGTTAAACTGGCATATCGATAGTAAACTACGCCTTTTTAGCGATATTTACCTCATTTCCGAGCACTTTTGTCTTGCGGAATTATGCGTGGTGTTTTGTCAGTGTGTTTATTGCAGGACTTAGATGACTCGAGGACCCGGAAGGCGATGTTTTGGACTATGAGACGTGTTCGTGGCCCGAATGTAGCATAAAAAGTGAAGAAAAGCCAAGTTTGGAGTGAAGACAAGCAAGACGGGCGTTTGGCCATACTCCAGACGGGCGTCCGCAGGAAAGCTACATCAAACGGGCGTTTGCCCACCCCAAACGGGCGTCCACAGTATTGACACTTCATTCAGAAAGTTTGATTTTCAGCTGGACGGGCGTCCGAAAGACCCCCAGACGGGCGTTTAAGTAGGATCAGCCCGATTCAAAAAGCTCATACAACACAGACGAGGGTCCAGGGTTCCAGACGGGCGTCCAGGGTTCGAAAAACCTCAAGTCATGATTCACCAGACGGGCGTTCAGAGGAATAAGAACGCCCGTCCACTGAAGACGAAACCCTAATATCTTCATATTCTCCAGGCAAACGGGTGTCTGACATGGACCAGACGGGCGTCCGGGACCGACAGCATCAGATTTTTTACCTACTCTATAAATACGCAGCTCATTCAGCCCTTACTCATGTTTTGCCAACTTTAGACTTTTCTTAGGCGATTTTAGCATAGATTAAACACCCTTTGATCCCTTGATTTCCTAGATAACTTCCTTTGATTCTGCACATCTTTTATAGCTTAGTTTTGCATTACAAGATCAAAGATTTAACTTTTTGGGTGCAACTATTTCTTCATATTTTCTGGATCATATTTTCAGCAGTTATATGGTAGTGATGTTTCTTTTATTTATTGTCTTTAGTTCAATTTCCGTTCTTTATTCCGTTATTAGCATAATTATGAGTAGCTAAATTCATGTGTAGTCGAATTATGTGAAAGCGAACGAAAACCCTAAGGGGGATGCGATTGGGAGTAGTGTAGTGCGTAAATTATTGTTTAAACGATTAATCCACGTCCTAAAATTTATTTTAACGTCTTTGAATTAGATTGATCACCTAGTTCACTGTCACACACATCGAACTTATAGATGCATTTTGCGGTGAGATGTGGGATAAGGGTTTTAGGATCGTTGCGTAGATTCGGCCTAGTTGTTAGGTCCGAACCCAATACAGAGGTTTGTCATCGTTGTTCGAGCAACTCTAGAGCTTAATCATGTTAGGTTAATTACTTTTCTAAAGGGAGAATTAATTAACTTCACATAGGGTGGTTAGATCGAGTTGTTCAGTCTAATCGCTAGAATTAGGAGTTGGCACCCGTGGATGTCGTTAAACTACATTGGATAGGTAGGTCGGTTAAGACACGCTCCCTGTTAAGTCTTTCCTTAGGGGTAAAAGTAGCTCGTGGGGATCATAGTTTGACTATACCCTTTAATACTTAGAAGTAAACTCGTTAGTATAATCTTTACTTTTGCATTAGTATAATACTCTCCACCACTATTTTGACCTGAACTAAGTTCTAAGTCGACTTTGGTACTTGAATATTACTCCCTGTGGATTCGACCTTGAAACCACTATACTACGTTGACCCGATACTCTGTCGGTTAAGGTTAGCGGTTAAGTATTTTGCTATCATCTATCTCCATCAGAGGGAGCCCAAAAGCGGCGAGTTGAAGGTTGGCCTCATACATTCTCTTAATGTTCTCGGCGTAATTTATTGCTGCTTTGGCCTTAGCCTCAGAAACTTTCAGATTGGGGTCTTCTTCCACCCTTGGAATTCTCTCAGGGATTGTCCTTTGTTTTTCTTAAAGTTTTGAAGCCTCTATGATTGCCTTACCTCGGTCTCGACCGGAGCCAGAATTTCCTGAAATCGCGGTGTGTTCCTTGGAGTGAGCTCTCCTTTGGTTGATAATGGTTCTGGCGTCGGTCGTAGCTTTGTTCCGTTATCTGGCTGTGAGGTATCCCATTGTGTGGTGGGATCATCAAACGTAGCTCCAAGTTACCTCGGTGGGGAGGATCTTGTGTGGTCCCCTTGTTTTGGTGTGGGTGGTAACAACGGGTTCTCTTTGTTTCCTGCCATGTGTCAGACTCTGGTTTGTGGTTGGCGTTGAAAGACAGAGGTACCCTGCTTTCCTTAACAGATTCTGACAACCAACAATCCTGCAAAACCTGAATATCCAGACGGCGTGACAGAGATACCGTCGAAAGTGACTTCTGTGACGGAATTAGCGACGGTTCCGGCGTACGGACGATGTGATTCCCGAAACGACTACGACTTCTCGAGCAGGAAGTTACGGAATATCAATCTAGGCCTGAAATTTCGACCGTAACCTTTAAAACTTTGCTACTCAACGCAGCTGACCTCAAATATCAAGGTTGTTGGTACACCGCCGACGATAGCTATTAATATCAAGAGTGGCTCGAAAATGATGATATTGCAAACAAAATTTCATTCTTAACGCGAAAATGCTGAGAGAGTTGATTTCTTCAGAGCAAACTCAACAAATCACGTGTCCCTTTCTACGTATACACCACGCAAATTCCAAACTGAAAGTACTATGTAGGAAGGTTTCCGGCTGGGAAACTTGCAATGCCAACTCCGACGAGGTCTCACGCAAAGGTCATGAGAGTGGTGATTATTCGAACGCAAACTCGTGATTCTGGGTGAGAGATGACTGAGGTTACCTTATGTGGAGCTGATGAAGCGTTGGAACGAACGGATGAGCGTATGGACCTAACGAGCGAAGGGTTCTTGCCGTGAGAACTTAGGAGAAGCCTGGAGAGACGATGATTTCCCTTGCGCCGCCGTAAACACCTGTGTTTGCGACCGAGCCGTACACCGGAGCTGGATCGAAAGAGTTGATGTTCCCGGTAACGGAGCCAGCTGAGAACGTCGAAATTTTCACAAATAAGCTAGCGGTTGTTTGGGGGAGGATATCTGACTGTGAAAAGCGTGTGAGTGGCGGTGCACAATGGTGCTGTGGATGTGTCAGTGGTGATACAATACAAGAATAACTGAGTAGTGAATTTGGCAGAATGTAGCCTTCTTTTTCATATATTTCGGTCATCTTTTAGGTTACACAATGAGCCCTGTTTATAGGGTATCAAACCGACTAAGTTCAAGATATTTACAACTAAGGACATAGTACAACTAATTCTGCGGTGGCCATTCGGACCTCGCTAGGGAAAGCAGCGGCTTGGATTCTCGGCTTGCGCGGCGTCCTCAGTTGCAGGATCGTATCGTCGGCTCGTGTCCTCCAAGTGACTGGGACGAATGATGGGTGTACGGCGGACCCACCACACTTGCTCATGTGGGATCTCCCTTCAAGGTCTGCCCTCGGGGAGGATCATCCTTTGCTCTAAAACCAGGCCTTCCGGCTTCGCTAGCCTATCGCCCGTGGGATCTTCCGGGTCATTCGGCGGGTTCTCGGGCCGCATTGCGGAGCCGGCCCATCAATTCACAACCCAAAGACTTGAAGAAAGGAGGAATTTGGGGGCGATGCCATCTCGTATGCGTAACGATTGTTAAGGATTTGGGTAAGGAGATGATTAATGGGGTACGTCCGTACGTGGAAGTGAGGAAGGCGTCCTCCCATTCCCTCGCAAAATACTAGTCATATTAGTGAGTTATTAGACACTATCCATATACGTGACAATTAATCATACCGGATAACTCCACCAGGAGCTAGTCATTATCGCCCAACGACGTCTGACCTTTCTACGGTCTAGTGTGGTATAGATGAGATTTCACATAGCGATCCTATTCACTCAGTGGTCTATCTATCATTAATTGTCATCATCAGAATCAAGTTTAAGCAAAGGATTCTCAACTGCCAAAAAAAAAAAAAAAAAAAAAAAAAAGGATTCTCAACTGGAAAAATATGGAAACCCCGAAATGTGGACAATCCATCAAAACCAATATACAAGCAACATGCAGCAAACACATGTCTAGCAAATCTGCTATAAAAAAGGGGGGGGGGGGGGGGAGGGAGGGGGGGGAATAAGGTAGTCCAACAGCTTCCACTACTGTTTATATACCCCCATCACAAAATTTCAGAACACTGCTTACGTGCACACTCGTTCGATGATGAGTACACCTTAACACCCCCATAAATTCTTATAGTTGTTTCGGGATAATCTGACTTTCTGAACTATTGAATTATATAGTTAATTATCAGTTTTTTAATGCTAATTAAATGATAATTAAGTTGTCTTAAGTCCTGTTGTTAGGCTTCTTTTGCTATTATTTTGACAGTAAAATTGCTTTTACTGTTCATAGCCCGTTGGTAGTGGCTAGTTTAAGTTTTCTAGCCGTTGGAGGCTTCCTATAAAGTGTAAACTCTCTCTCCCTCTCTCTCTCTCTCTCTCTCTCATTTCTACATGGTATCAGAGGCTTAAGATCTCAAAACTCAGTGTTCTAAAACTTACTAAGCGAAGTCGGTGCGACCATGGGGCGCCTCGGCGGCGCCCAGGCGATTTCGTTTTTCTTTTATAATAGTAATGCTTGTCCAATATAAATCTTACATCATATGATCATAAAACATAAAAATCAAGTAATCGGGTGAAGAAAAGGGGAGGGGCTTCCATTCAAAAAAAAAAGGGAGGGGCGGCGCTTTTTTTTTTTTTTTGGGTGAAGAAATGATTTTTTTAGGTTTTTTTATATATATATTGCTCATGGAAGCCCTAGGTCGCCTAGGAGCGCCCAGGAGTGCCCAGAAAATCGCCTAGCACCGTATCACTCAGATGAGACCGCCTAGGGCATAGTCGAGACGCCCGGAGGTCGCCCAGCGCCTAGGCGAGCGCCCAGGTTGCTTTTTAGAACACTGTCAAAACTCTTGTCTGCTTATCTTCATCTTTCTAAATGGAAACTGAGTAATCTTCTGAAGTTAACTCAAGGGAAAAAGCTATCTCTAATGCTGCCCCTTAGAACTCTGAACCCTCACAAATGCCAATTTCTAGTCACAAACTCAATAGTGACAATTACCTCCAGTGGTCCAGAACATTAAGATTCTATATTACTGGGAGGGGCAAGAAGGAATATCAAACTGGTGAAAGCAAAGCACCAGCAGCAGGGGATCTTTCTAGCAAGAAGTGGAGAGTGGAAAACAAAGAATGTGGTGTCCATTTCGTTGGGATCCATGACCCCTAACATTGCATAAAACTTCATCCTCTATGATACCGCTGAGGAAATCTGGGTTGCTGCCTCTGATCTCTATTCCAAAAGAGATAACACCTCTGAACATTATGAAATTGAAGCAAAGCTGCAAGATATAAGACAAAGGGAGATGTCAGTTATTGACTATTTCAACCTCCTGTCAAGATCTTGGCGGCAACTGGATACCTTTGAAAACATAACTTGGCACTCCATTATAGATGCCAAGACTTACAATGCCCTTAAAGAACAAAAAAGGATCTTCCAATTCTTAATGGGGCTAAACTCTTCTCTTGATGATGTGAGAGGAAGAGTTCTGAACTCTAAACCTCTCCCATATATCAAAAGTGTGTCATACTAATGGTTGTAAGTTTCAGGATTTGAGTTCAATGGACGAGATTGGCGGTGCTGAAGTTATATCTGGACTTTTCATCTTCAAGACTCCCTACTCTAGACTTTGCATTAATAATAACCCTAAAGGATTGTCTCTTAGTTGTAGAAGTACTTCCTCTTGTAAATGTTATGCTTCTGCACTATAGATTGAGACATGCAAATTTTTTGTACTTGAAAAATTGTATCCTAGTATATTTAATGGAATAAAGATTGATTCTCTTCATTGTGAAATTTTCCAATTGTCTAAACATACTAGAACTAACTTCCCTGCAAATATGTATGCTCTCTCTTCTCCTTTCTCTTTGTTTCACAGTGACATATGGGGACCCTCAAAACTGAGGACCATAACTGGAAAAAGATGGTTTGTCAGTTTCATTGATGACCATAGCAAGGTTACATAGTTGTTCCTTCTAAAAGAAAAGTTAGAAGTAGGCTCCATCTTCAAAACTTCTATACCATGATTAAGAATCAATTTGGTACTAAAATAAAAGTACTCAAGACTGACAATGGTTTTGAAAAGAGCTTTGCCTCTTTCTTCTCTGAAAAATGAATCATCATATTAGCACCTGTGTTGATACACCCCAACAAAATGGGATGCCTGAAATAAAGAATAGGCACCTATTGGAGGTTGTTAGGGGCCTCGTGTTTATAATGAAAGTTCCCGAATTCCTATGGGCGGCCTTAATAGCTACCTACCTCATTAATAGAATACCTTCAAGGATTATAAAGTTCAAAACTCCCATTCAAGTGCTAAAAGAAGCACACTCGGTACTCACTTTATAAGCACCATTGACTTTAAGGTGTTTGGATGTGTGTGTTGTGTACACATACATCCTCAAAACAGAGGGAAACTTGATCCTAGATCCATTAAATGTATCTTTGTTGGGTATTCATCCTCCCAACAAGGATATAAGTGCTATTGTCCTATTACTAGGAAGTACTACAATTCCATGGATGTCACTTTTGTAGAAGATCATTCCTTCTATGATAATGAAAGTCATGGGGAGAATTTCCAAGATCACTATGAATCCTGGAATATCTGTCCTACTGAGGTGTTTGAGGAATCATAAAACACCGGTACATATGACATAGGATATGGTCATACTAATACTAATCATCCTAAGAATACAACTGAAAATGAGCAACATGCTCCTAAACCTAATATCATTGTCTATACCAGGAAAGAAAGGCTATCTCTCAAAACCCAGAAATTAAAACTTATGAGGAAGATAGCCTTGATGGTGAATCAGAGGATCCAAGTCCTAATAATCAGAATAGCACTGATTATTAGAACTCTGACACCTCTAGTGATCAAGAAAATAGTTCTTCTATGGAGGAACTACCTATTGCTAAAAGAAAAGGAATAAGAAGCTATATTGTTCACCCCCTACACAACTTCTTGTCCTATGATAAGTTATCTCCTCATTTTATGGACTTTACAAGCAGTTTGGACAACATACAAATTCCTAAAAATGTCCATGATGCTCTAAATGTTCTTGAATGGATGGCTGCTCTTATAGAAGAAATGAATGCCCTTACCAAGAGTAACACTTGGGATATTTCCCCTCTTCCTAAAGGGAAACACCCTGTGGGGTGTAATGGATCTTTACTCTTAAGTATAATGCTGGTGGATCCCTTAATGGGTATAAAGCTAGATTTGTGCCATGAAACCTTTGCCCATGTTGCCAAGCTTAATACTATTATGATCCAAATGAGTATTGCTGTTAATCTAGACTGGTCTCTGACCAAACTAGACATTAAAAATGTCTTTCTATATGGAGATTTGAATGAAGAAGTTTACATGCATCGCCTTCCTGTGAATCCCTAGGCAATAAGGGTGATGTATGCAAACTAAAAAGATCCTTGTTTTGGCCTAAAACAATCTCCTAGGGCATAGTTTGGGAGATTTTCTAGTTTCATAAAAGAGCATGGTTTCCACCAATGGCATACTGATCATTCCTTATTCACAAAAAGGTCTCATGGGAAGACAAATGTTCTAGTTGTGTATGTTGATGATATTATCCTCATTGGGGATGATCCTGATGAAATTTGCATGGTCAAAAGTGCCATTGCTACTGAGTTTGAGATAAAAGATTTGGGAAGCCCTAAATACTTTCTTGGTATGGAAATTTCCAGAACTACAACTGGCATTACCATGTCTAATGTCTCAAAGAAAGTATACCCTAGATATTTTAAAAGAAAATGGTATGCTAGGGTGTAAGCCTGCAAATACCCCTGTTGAACCTGGGTTAAAATTGTGTAAAACGATGATAGTCCCCTAGTTGACAAGGGGAGGTATCAAAGGCTTGTAGGAAAACTTATATATCTCTCTCACACTAGATCTGACATATGCTTTGTTGTAGGATTGATCAGTCAATTAATGCATCAACCCACAGAAAGGCATATGCAAGTGGCAGGGAGGCAGGGTCGGCCCTGACATTTTTTGGTCTTAAGGCCAAGTCTCCGAATTGGGCATTTTAGTTGAAGTTGTTTTTTTTTAAAAACATACTTATCGCGTTTTTAACATCCGTAAATACAAAATTCAATTTATTGATAGCCTCAAAACATGCATACAAAGTAGTCTTTTCAAGCATATTTAGAAACAAAAACCAAATTCATTCGTATACACAAAGCATACTTACATATTACTATTTCAAGATCGCTCTTGCAACACATTTAGAGGCATGGAGAGCGGATAAGGAGGAAGACGTACTTCGGAGTGAAGTGGAGTTTTTTTTTTTGTTTGTTTTTTTTATTTTTCTTTGTGTGCTTTTTTTTTAATGTAGATATATAATAATATATTCTTTTTAATTTCTATAGTTTTCTAAACAAAAAATTAATAAAACTTGTTTGTATGTCTATTTTTTTTGGGCCAAGTAAATTTTTTTATTGGGATCTTTATCGATTGGAGTAAAAAAATTTGAGCCTTTATAAAAAAAAACATATTATATTAAGTTGGATCGAATTGAATATACACGGATTTTTTTTTTTTAGCGAAACATGTCGTTGGGCCCTCCTGACACCGTTAGGCTTAAGACGGCCGTCTCTCCGGCCTTACATGAGGGCCGGCCTTGCAGGGAGGATATTGAGATTCCTAAAGAGGACCCAGGCCAAGGATTACTTTTCAAGAAAAACCAGTCAAGAGAAGTCCAAATCTACACTGATGCTAATTATGCAGGAGGAGTTCCAAATATGATATCAACCTCTGGATACTGCACCTATAGCTGGGGAAATCTTGCAACATTGAGAAGCAAGAAGCAACATGTTGTATCCAAAAGTAGTGCAGAATCTGAGCTCAGAGGTTTAGCACTGGGGGTCTGTGAAGGTGTTAGGATCAAGAGGATGCTAGCAGAGTTAGGGTTTGCAATCTCCAAACCTATTCAGATCACGTGTGACAACACTTCTGCACTTTGCATTGCAGAAAATCCTACACACCATGATAAGACCAAACATGTAGAAGTGGACAGACACTTCTTAAGAGAGAAAGTGGAAAATGGAGATATAGCCTTGTTTCACATCAAGACTCAAAGATCAAGTGGTTGATCTCTTAACCAAGGCTGTTTCAAATCAAGTTATTCATCATCTACACTTCAAGCTTGGCTGCGTAAACATATACAACCAACCTTGAGGGAGAGTGTTGAATTATATATTAATTATCAGTTTTATAATGCTAATTAGATGATAATTATGTTGTCTTAAGCCCTGTTGTTAGGCTTCTTTCGATATTTGACAATAAAACTGCTTTTACTGTTCATAGTCGTTTGCAGTGGGCTAGTTTAAGTTTTCTAGCCGTTGGAGGCTTCCTATAAAGTGTAAACTCTCTCTTATCCTACCCGATAAGTGTTCTAAGCAATAAACAAGAGTTTCCTCCTAATTCTCTCGATCTCTCTCTCTTTTACTCTGATTTCTACATGAACAAGACAAGATCGCATAGAATTACTGCATCAAAGCAGGCTAAAAGCGTTTGAGCACAAGCACACAACATCAACAACTAATACATAGATCATTTCATTGCCTCAAGCAAAATAATGGACATATACCACAACCGGAGAGAATGTATATAATAACAAGTGCAAAGTCGCAAATCACCAAAAGAAAAAAAAACAATTGAGAACCGAGCAAAATAAGGACATCGACTGAGCAAACCACAATCACTGGATTCAGAACGAAATCATTCAATTTGTTCTATAATTGTACGATTTTGTTCTTAACCGAAGCAAAATTTAGTAACACGGTTCTTACATGAAGAACATCAAATCACCTCTAAGATAAGTTGTATCCATTTGAGCAAAGAGTGCCTTCAAACAGCACAGCCTTGAATAAATGTGCATCATTATATGCCCGATAAACAGAGCACCACAAGCATTCTTTGCACTTGAACAGAATAAAACTTGGTACCAAATCTTTTTCCAGTTTGAGAGTAGCAATAATTAAAAAAGTTCATCAGCTGCCACTTAAAGATCCAATCAGCTTATTTGATTGCTCCAGAGATTGTGAGCAATTTATATATTTCTTCACCATGCCCCTCACACGTGAGCCTAATAAGAAGACCTAAATATAACAAAGGTAGAACGACATGGATATTTTCTGCAAAAACAAGTGCAAATTACTCCCATATAAACCTCGGAGCTGCTAACTAGTAAATGTAGCATCTCGTCACGAAAAATTACTGCATTGATAGCAAACTTGTAAATGTATGTAGCACCTCTTGTTCTTGTCAGGGGCGGCTGTACATAGGAGAAAGGGGATGCGGCCGACTCCTAAAATAAAAATATAATGTACAATAGTAGAGATGTTTTTTATAAACACACACCCACACATATATATATATTTATATGTTGACCCACTATTTTTATCTATTGCCCCATAACTACATCTACATGTATAGAATTGAATATCGAAATATATATGTGATACTGTGATGTGGAAAAAAAATTGACGAATTTCTGACCTCATATCAAAAATCATGCAGCCGCCCCTGGTTGTTGTCCATTAACCTCCCTTTTAACATCAATGATCAATTTAGCATATGGAATGACAAAGCCAAATATTTACTGAGAAGCCTTTTATTCAATACAACAGAATGAATGAAGTGCATTAAAGAGATATTCGAGCAACTAAAAGATCCGCAGTAGGTTGAGAGGAAAAAAAAAAACCTGAATTTCATGAAAGAACCTCCCTTGTAATAATTAATTAACCAAATAAATACACACATATAGCATTGCAACATACTGGCATATGCTTATCTGAGCAAGAAGTTACCTCGGTTATCCGAGTGCTTGAATCGCCTCACCACGACCTCTCTCTATGGGTTGGTAATTCTCATCATCATCATCCACAATACATATCTTGTAATTGCGATGACTCATCACATGAGACAAAAACTTCAATTCATAATTATATTTTTGTCCAAACTTTCTGTAAGTTCCTAATTTGAGATTGCATACACATAACCTTCCATCTGACTGAAGAACCAACTCTCCCTTCCGAAATCTAATTGCTTTGGGGAATCCATATCCTGGGTATACATCAGAGCTGACAATGTAGTTAGAGCATGTCCACACTTGTTCCCCATCGTCTTTCAACGTCCATATATTGATTCCAACCGACTCTTTGCTTGGAAAAACTTGAACTAAGGATATAACACCATCAAAGTCTATTAGATTTACATTGTAGTTAAAATGTTTCACACTTACGGGGACCGGACAAGGGATCAACCTAAATTCTTCCTTTCTAATATCATATTCTATGATGTCGCAGTTGAATGTGGAGTCCTCAAAGCAACTAAAGTATTCAGAAGGCTCAACCATCCAATACAGATACTTGTCAAATAATACAGTTTGAATACCTAGAATCCTACCATTTTGATTGGACGGGTTCCTGATATCTCGACACTTTTGATCAGAGTCCAAACTAATTATCTTGTATTGGACTCTCCTAGGCTTGAGTGAGAGAGTTTTTTGCCAAAGGATGCAGTGCTTTCTATGATGTAAAAAAGCTCCACACACCATACCCTTATTTGGTTTTCCTGGAACAATTATTTTCACCACATCGCTGTACAGAGGATTGTAAATTACAAAATCACCCTCATGGGAACAAGAATCGTTAAAGAATTTCCATCCACGGGCAATTAATAAACCCAGATGGGACAAAGCAATACCATCATGATCCGGTCTGTGTACTATGTTTGATCTAGGTTCCAAACATCTATCTAGCAGAGCTTCCCATTTGTATTCCTTCACAATCATGGAAAACCTATGTTCCATGAGGAGGTCTATAAAATCTTTGGTAGAGGTTAAATCACTCCACCTCCTGCAAACGCATCGAGATCGAAGCACGTCTTTTGCTGGAAGCCAACTTAAGATATGTTTAAGCACATCATCGGGAAGAAACGATTCATACGGAAGAAAAGTTTCAGTTTTCTTACCGAGCTTTGACCGTCGTCTTAAACCTGGACCTGAATCTACTGGATCGCACATGAATCTAGCAGCTGTGGATCGGAGTAGACAGAAATCGATAGAATTGCTGAAGGAAGGATACCGTAATTCCGAAACCCTAATTAGGGTCCTATTATTTTGACATTTGGTCCTGCCATTAGTATTATAAAGGCACCGACCTCGGTGTTTGTTTTTGTCCACAGAATAAATAGTAGCCTCAAGATTATATTGATTTTCTTTAAAAATAACAAAAACAAATAATCCCAGCCACAAGAATTTCAAATAGTATAATAACTCTTCTCTACAGCAATAGGATTTAAGAGCAACTATCCCCTGGATATGGTCTAGTGGTGAAAGCGTGATGATAATTCAACCTGAAACTTAAGTTGGAGGTCAGCGGTTTGATTCCCGTAAAGGGTTGATTTTCGATTGATAACACCCTTCAGTGCATTGGTTTAATAGGCAGCCAATGTTGGATCTACTAGGTTACCTGATTAACCTCTCCTCACATTCCTATGGGATCGGGGGTGAGGAGACCCTCAATGGTAGGGTATACCATTTTTTTTTTATTTTTAAGAGCTACCCTAATGGGAGTTATGTAGCCAATTCTTCTTGTAAAAATGTCAAATGGATAATATTAATTTCATTTGACAAAATAATAGGTATTGTTTTGGAGATGTTTTTTAAGACTATATCTAATCCATTATCTCTTTTGAGAGGGCCCATGAGACCGTGTTCTCTCTCAAATAATCTTTTAGGAGAAAAAGTTCATAACCCCCCCCCCCCCCCAAAAAAAAAAGAATACAATTCCCTTTCATCTTTTCCACGTCTTTCTTCCATCTCTTCATTCTTCTTCTCCTCTTCATTACCAATAACAAGAAACATGGGTGACGATATATAGGCCCACTGGGTCGGATTATTTATAATTGGGCCGGGCCCAGTACAAGAGTCAGACCACGAAGATAAACGAGCCAACAAAGCAAGACTGCACCACGCGCTGACCAGATCATACTTCTGGACAGAATAGTCAGAGGAGCAGGACTCCACCATGTTCTGGACAGAAGTATATCCAGACAGAACAATCGGCTGTGCACGACGAAGACCAAGTCAGTAACGGCTCAACTGCTTGCAGACGTGGGTAGGCCCCACGTCTGGTAATGTCTAAAGATAACCGACGATAACTTCCCACTATGTAAGGAAGAGAATAACGATCTACAGCTATAAAAGGAACACCCTGAACTACGATGGGGACTTGATTCCAATTTGATACTTGAATTGGATACGTAGGCATCTCTCTCAAAGAGTTCAGTCCAAACTTATACACAAATCTCATTGCTCTTGTATTATTTTCCTAACTCGAATCGTCCAATTACCCGATTGTAATTTTGAGCAACATCATTTGGCGCTAGAAGGAGGGCCGATTCTAGTTAGTGAGTGAGTATTACAGTAAAATGGCAAGAAATCAAGGAAATGCGAAAAAACAGCAGACTCAGCCGGAAAAGGAAAATCAGACCGGGGGGGAAAAGAGCCCAGACAGGAATGATCAAGAAACCGGAAAGAAAATTCTAGAAGAAGGACAAACTAGTAATCCAAACGCGGTCAAACAAATGCTGGTGGAAAACCTTGCAAATCTCAAAGCTGAAGAGATAAAAGCCATATTTGAAGAAGTCCTGAAAGCCAGAAATCAGGATAACGATGTCTCTGAAACACCTACTCCGCTTCAGACCGCTAAGAAAGAGAAACATGAAGCGGAATCTTGCATAAGAGTGGTAGTTACTCATCTAGGTGGTGATAATGCCAAAGCAGAGTTAGATGTTATCCTTAAGCCTAAACAAGATGAGTTTAGGCTGGTATCCCCTTTTACTGAGGACATTGATGCGTTTCCTTGTCCTCCGGGATTTAAGATTCCCAAGATCCAGGCATATGATGGCACAAAAGATCCATATGATCATATGCATCAGTATATCCAGCATATGAATCTATACAATGCACCAGAAGAGATGAAATACAGGGCATTTGCAACTCTTCTCACAGGAAAGGCTAGAGATTGGTTCAACAAGTTGAACCCCCGATCCATACCCGATTTCCCCACTCTGACCAGGAAATTCATGCATGCATTTATATCAGCAAGACCTTTCCAGAGAAACCGGACATATTTGCTAACCATCAGGCAAAAAAGTGATGAAACGGTATTGCAGTTTATCAAAAGATTCAATGGAGAGTCATCCCAGATAGCAGATCTGGATGATAAATTTTTAGTGGCATCCTTAATAGCGGGTCTTAGAGAAGGGCGGTTACATGCCAACCTGAGCAGTAAGAATCCAAGTACAATGGAAGAGTGTCTGGAGATTGCATACAGACATTGTCAGGGAGAAGAGGCTAACAGAGCCAAAAGAGAGGAATCCCACAGGGATTCTAAAAAGGGAAAAGCTGATGATAGGTCTGACAAGAAGAGAAAATCTGTTTGGGATAAGATAACCGCTCCCATTTATGAGAGGTTAGGGAAAAAATATGCTTTGCAGGACATAGACATTATTCCTCTGAACAGATCTCGTGACCAAGTTCTGGCAATTATGGAAAAGAAAGGCATTTCCAAGACCCCCCCCTCCATTGAGGGGTCCAAGAGAGAAGAGAGACCATACCAGATGGTGCAAGTATCACAAAGACATTGGACATGACTCTGAGCAGTGCAGGGACCTGATCAGAGATATAGACGCAGCGGCAATGGAAGGAAAGATCGATGAGTGCTTCGATCGAGCGCAGGGAGATAACCCCAGAGGAAGGAGAGAATTTAAAAAACAACACAACAATCATGACAGGTACAATCAAAGGAGACACAGAGATCCGTCCCCTGATGTTGATGGATGTTCGGTAAAAACGAGTTTTACAATTTATAACCGAAACACCCCAAGTATAAGGATCGTAGTATAGGATGTTAACGGGTCGTCCTAAGGGAGTGGAATGTTTATCGGATCAAGGAACAATTATTCTATCGATTATGTCACGACTATTAACTAAAACTAAGATTTATACTAATTATGAAATAATGAACAAGTAACTACGATGAACAAGAACTTGGAAACTTAAAATATGCAAAAACAACTAGAATTTTAAAACAACTAAACTTAACAATCAACGATTGATACGAGTGATTTTTGTTTATCAAGGATTAAAAGGAACGGTAAGGCAACGGGAATCCACCAATCAACCAACCCAACCCCAACTAGATGGCAAGTTAAAGATACGATTTTTAGTAATGATCTATCACGAATTCGATTAAATCTCTTTAAATAAATTCTAGGGTTTCGTTTTCTTTTTCAAGTAAAACCGAACGACATGCAAAACAAGATCATGAGATTGTCTCCAAAACTCTACTCAATTAATTATAAACGATCTCTCGAATTACAACTAATTGCATCAATTGAAAAGATCTAAGCTTGAATAATATTTTCATATAAATTCAAATCAAAACGATAGTTTCATCGATCTCTCGATTCGAATAAAGCATAAGCAATATAAAACAACATCCAATTGATGAAAATTGTAAATTTAACTCACTCAAAGTACGGCTAAAAATCCTCTAGTTGGTGTTGATGTTGATCGGTTTCATCCGTTGTCCCACCGCGATGTGCTTAGACAATAATCATGTTGTTAAACATGATTATTGAGATGGAAGGAATCATCTTCTAATTTGTTATATGTTTGGTGCGGCTGGGGTTTTTTTATGCGGCTGCCTCTGTAATGTGTGTATCAATAATAATGTAATTAGGGTTTGGAAATAGCCGTATATATAAGGGAGTAAGTCGGCTGCTTGTAAATTGCGTATGTCGGTTGTGCTGAATGTCGGCCTGGACGCTCGTTTGCATAGAGTCTGAACTCTCTGAACTGAATCCTTCGATTAGATATTTATTGGAATAAAACTTCTAAAATTCATATCTTGAGTTGTAGACCTCTAAAAATTATGATCTGAATGTCAAAAAAAAACTCTCAGAAAACTCTACAACTTTCATTAAGGACTCTTCTTCAGAAAAAGCGTTTTTGATTAGCCCGTCGTATTACGAGTATATTTCGGGATTTTCCACTTACCCAAATTGATTAGTCACTTGACCACCATTTGAGTTGTAGAAGTCCGATTGACGTAATTCAAAGTGCGTTGGAAAGCTCTTTCAAAGATCTACAATTTTCATGAAGAAGTCCTCCCCTGAAAATGCCTCTAAACACCTCTTTTAGACCGAATATATGCATCTACAAGATATCCAAAATATTGCAAAGTGTAACAACATCCAAATAAACATAAAACCAACGATAAGAACACATAAATCAGCCACTTTTGCAATTTATTATCTTTAAAACTCATTTACTCAGTTTATCCTTTTGGCGAGTAATTTTCTATAAGAATCACTAAAACATGGAAGATAATGTTACGAAATAACTCGATAAAAACCGTAAAATTAGTCGTAAACAACTCCCCCACACTTAAACTTTTGTTCGTCCCGAACAAAACAATCAAAACTAGCTCACTTTATATGCAATCCAAATAGATCCCTAACTCATGTAACAAAAGATACAACAACTATAGCAAGTAATACCAACATAGAGATAGATTCGGTGTATGTGTGACAAGCCCTTTTCAATCTCCACAATCCTTTCAGACAAATATCTTTTCAAATAATTCAATGACTATCCTAGGTATAGGCAGTAATCGTTCCACACAAAGTCTTCCCGCGCACTCAGTAGGATAATCCCTACAGCATATCATTCGGTTTATACTGGGTATAAGTTCACCGATAACAAAGTCTTTAGGTTTTTTCACTTTCATGTTTTCTTCTTTTTTCTTTGACGCACATCAGAATGAGCTCTTACTCGTCATAGTAGAATAGGATGTTTCGGGATAACACCCTACCTTACTCAAATCATAGGGTAGCTTTTCCTGACTGTCGTGAGCTTTTGGTCATCATAGTGGTATAGGACATTTCGAGATAATGCCCTACCTCACTCCAATCATCGACTAGCTTCCGACACACACAACTATAAAAACAACTTCACTTATTCACTTCATTTTAAAAGCACAATAGTTACGTTTCACTTATCACATTCAAACCGTCAGATATTCACAGTACATGTTCTGAACTTAGGTGTTACTTCACTGTTACTATTAAGAACAAATCTCCCTAAGATAAATCACTAAAATAATGAAAGGATACAGTTCAAAAGTTTTTGCTTTGATATCAAAGGCTTTCGTGAGTGTAAAATGAATACTATCTCAAATCAGTAAAACATGCTATAACTATCTCACAAAGTCACATAAAATCATCGTCAGGAAACTACAACTAGCAAGCATTTGTTTCAATCATATGCTCAAGATTTACAACTATCCAAGTGCAAAAAAATTTAAAATTTCACAATTTATCAAGGATCACATATACTTACTCATATTGTCGAAATAAAGCATAAATTGCACCCCCCCCACACTTAAACCACATTATGTCCTCAGAATGTGCAAATAAAAGAGAAGAATACTTAGCTGGTTATGAAGTGGTTGTCGGGCCGTAGGTTGGCAATGGTCAGGCCGTAGCATGAATAAACCGCTGCACTCGTATCACGAACAGACAACACTAAAAATAATCGCTTGCAAACCTGCTCAAAAGTATCTGCAACACTCGACATAGCACATAATCTTGGGGTACAAGGGGTATATGAGTAAACATGCACGCAAATAAAGCATTCACAAATAAGACAAGGATAACCAACACACAAACACCCAGGTTTTATTCCTAATAAAATAAAAGCTTAACTAAAAAGAAATACTTAAAAGACTAGGTTGCCTCCTAGTAGCGCTTCTTTAATGTCATTAGCTTGACACAGATTTCAAAGTCAACCCGGATCGGGCCACTTCGGTTTATTGCTGGCCACTTCTTCATCGGAATCGAATGAAGGACAGGGGGTGTGGCCGCAACAAAGAACAAGTCAAGTGCTCTACTAAGTGTTTGAACTTAACTCTCCAGATAGCACTGACTCTCTTCTTCGTCTTGTGCTTGCGCAAGTTAAGTGTAGGTATAATGACATGGTTAGAAGTCTTGGAAGAAGGGTCCTCACGGGTAGATGTAGAAATGTCATCATCCGAACCAAAGAAGTCGGATGGAATCTCTTCACAAATAAACGACTCAACCGTTTCATTTCTCTTTTGAAAGTATAGTACTTCAGGCTTTTCCTTGGGTTGCCCAAAATACTTCTTGAGTCTTTGACCATTGACCTTAAAAGGTTGATTACCATACCCGTTCAACGTGATCGCTCCACTTGGATTGACATCGATAACTTCAAAGGGGCCAGACCATCTAGATTTTAGCTTACCGGCAAACAAATGGAGCCGGGTATTATAAAGTAAAGCCATATCACCCACTTTGAATTCTCGATCCTTGATCTTGGCATCGTGGAGTATCTTAGTTCTTTCCTTACTGATTCTTACATTCTCATATGCTCTGGGTCTAAATTCATCGAGCTCGTTTAATTGCAATAATCTCTTCTCCCCACAGAGCTGGCTATCGAAATTCAAGAATTTAATAGCCCAGTAAGCTCTGTGCTCAAGCTCGACTGGTAAATGGCAGGCTTCGCCATAGACCATTTGGAAGGGTGACGTGCCCATCGGGGTCTTAAACGCGGTGCGATAGGCCCAAAGTGCGTCATCCAACTTTAGACTCCAGTTGGATCTATTTGAATTCACGGTCTTTTCTAAAATTCTTTTAAGGCTTTGGTTGCTTATCTCGACTTGTCCACTTGTTTGAGGATGATATGGTGTACCGATTTTGTGTCTAACACCATATTTCTCAAGAACTTTATCACGCGGCGCGTTGCAAAAATGAGTACCTTCGTCACTAATGAGGGCTCTAGGTCATCCGAATCTGGTGAAGATATTCTTTTGCAAGAATTTCATCACAACTTTGTGATCATTAGTTTGGGTGGCTATTGCCTCAACCCACTTGGAGACATAGTCTACACAGACGAGAATGTATTTATTTCCACACGACGATGGAAAGGGTCCCATGAAATCAATTCCCCACACGTCGAAGACTTCGCATTCTAGAATGGGTCTAAGTGGCATTTCCATCCTATTACTCTGCCTCCCAATTCTCTGGCACCTATCGCAACCTTTACAAAAGGCTTCTGCGTCCTTAAAAAGAGTCGGCCAGTAGAATCCGGCTTGGAGGATTTTTGCAACTGTCTTGGGTGCGCCGTAGTGTCCTCCTGTGGGACCACTATGACATTGCTCCAGAATATCCCATTGTTCATGTTCCGGAACACACCTTCTAAGCAACCCGTCTTTACAGACCTTGAACAGATGAGGATCCTCCCACACGAGATATTTGAGATCAGAAAAGAACTTCTTCTTCTCCTGATACGTCATTTCCTCTAAATGACCACCTGCTAAATAGTTGACGTAATCAGCATACCACGGCCTAACAGTATCAAGCTTCATCAATTGCTCAGTAGGGAAATCAATGCCTATTTCCTTGTGATTTACACCACCCTCATTTACTAGACGAGACAGATGATCAGCCACAACATTATCACTACCCTTCTTATCTTTGATCTCAAGTTCAAACTCTTGCAAAATTAGAATTCATCTGAGTAACCTTGGTTTTGCATCTGCTTTGTCCATAAGGTAGCGTAGGGCTGCATGGTCTGTCCAAACCACAACTTGAGACCCTAGAAGATAACTTCTAAACTTGTCGATAGCAAAAACGACGGCTAAGAATTCCTTTTCAGTCGTGGTGTAATTGCATTGAGCCGGGTTCAAGGTGCGGCTCGCATAGTAAATGGGCCTGAACTTTTTATCAATTCTTTGACCTAAAACTGGCGCCAACTGCGTAGTTAGAGGCATCACATAATAATTCAAAAGGCTTAGTACGGTCAGGTGCGATTAAGATAGGGGCACTTATGAGCTTATCCTTTAGGCAATTGAAAGCTTCTTTGCATTTCTCATCAAACAAGAACATAGCATCATCTTTAAGAAGGTTAGATAAGGGATTGGCTATTGTGGAAAAGTCCTTAATAAATCGCCTGTAGAAGCCAACATGACCAAGAAAACCGCGTACCTCTTTGACAGTTTTCGGGTACGACATTTTTTCAATGGCTTCTACCTTAGCCTTATCAACTTGAATACCACTTCTGGACACCTTATGTCCCAGAACAATCCCTTCATCTACTAGAAAATGGCACTTCTCCCAGTTAAGCACTAAATTCTTTTCAACACAGCGTTGAAGTACCATATCCAGATTTTCCAAGATCTCATCAAAGCTATCGCCATAGACTGAGAAATCATCCATGAAGACTTCCATACATTTCTCCACAAGTCCATCGAAAATGGCCAACATGCACCGTTGAAACGTTGCTGGTGCATTGCATAACCCAAAAGGCATTCTGCGAAAAGCAAAAGTGCCTGATGGACACGTAAACGTAGTCTTCTCCTGGTCATAGGGTCGATGGCTATCTGGAAGTAACCAGAATATCCATCGAGGAAACAATAATACTTATGACCACTTAGTCTTTCAATAAGCTGGTTAATGAAGGGTAAGGGGAAATGGTCTTTGGCGGTGACTTCATTCAATTTGCGATAATCGATGCAGACTCTGTAGCCAGTCACAAGGCGTAAAGCTATCTCTTCCCCCTTTTCATTCTTTTCAACGGTGATACCTCCCTTCTTTGGCACAACTTGAGTCGGGCTAACCCACTCACTATCGGCAATTGCATAGATGATTCCCATGTCTAACCACTTTATAACTTCCTTCTTGACAACCTCCTGCATATGCGGATTTAGCCTTCGCTGAGGTTGTCTTACTTTCTTAGCTCCTTCCTTCGTTCGGATTTTATGCATGCACACATCGGGGCTGATTCCTCGGATATCACCCACTTGCCATCCGAACGCGAGGATGTTCTTTTCAAGCACTTTTATCGCGGTGCTTCTTGCTCGGGCTCGAGTTTTGAAGAGATGATCAAGGGTAACTTATCACCATCCTTAAGAAAAATGTACTTAAGGTGTTGCGGAAGTGGTTTAAGCTCCAGTCGGTAGGTGGTTGCTCAATACTTGGATTTTAAGGGGCCACCTTTTTCCTTATGGGCTTGAAGTGGTTGATCGAAGAATACCTCATCTTCCCGAGGTACAACCCCGAAAGGTACTTGGATCACATCATCCATAGGGATCCTTCCGTCGGCACCCGCTTTCTCCTTCTCATGCTTGATCATCCTTCTCAACTCTTCTTCTTCTAGCTCCTCTGGCTAGTTGTTCCCAATCATCAATCTCCCAATGAGTAGTCTCTCTCCAGAAATCCACTTCATCCCAACTACCCATCAGGGCTTCCTCTTCTATAGGGTTAAAATCTTCCTGATGCAGCTCTTCGAAATCATCGTTCATTGCTGGGAATCTCCATGTTTCTAGTTCATTGACAGGCTCAGTGACTAAAGCCGGTAATGAAACAGAAGATGGTCCACAGTCAGCTTGATCTGTAACGTTTATAGCTTCGAAAACACCTATCTCTGTTAGCTCCATCGCTTCTTCAGCGTTGGCATCTTCTTCGTCCTCATAAATTGCTTCAACGAACGAGATTTCTTCATTCAAGGTTTCCTCAGGACTTTTCCCTCGTGTGAAGGTAACAGATGTATCATCGACTCTAAGCGTAATCTGCCCCTTACAGAAATCGATGAGGGCGGCAGAGGTGTCTAAAAAAGTCCGGCCTAGAATTAGAGGCATCTCTTTGTCAGGTGGGTAGTCTAAGATAACCCAGTCGGTAGGGAAAACCAAATGCTCAACATAAAGAAGAACATTAGTAACACAACCGGCTGCTGAGCGGCTAGATCGGTCTACCATCTGTAAGGAAATAGGGCGTTCCCGCATTCTTTTATTTAAACCGAGCTTTTTGAAGACGTTCAATGGCATCACATTTATAGAGGCCCCTGAGTCGCATAAGACATTTTGGAACTTGTGGCCTTCAATCTCACAAGAGATTGAAGGTCTTCCGGGGTCACCTCGCTTAATAGCAACTTTTTGTGAAACCATAGAACACTCTTCTCTTAAAATCTCTTCTGCCATCCCTTGAAGCTTCTTCTTACTCCCACAAACTTCTTTAAGATACTTAGAGCACTTGGGCATTTCAGTCAATACCTCTGCTAGGGGTATACTCACTTTGGTGTCTCTAAGCATCCTCCTCACTCCGTCATATTGTTTGTCAAGAATGAGGGTATTCTCTTTCCTCTTTGGTGGATAAGGAAGGGCTTTATCATTGTCGGGGGACACCACCGACTTTTTAATGGCTTCGTCCTCCTTATCCTTCCATCTCACAAACTTTTCCTCCCTCCTCTTTGTCAGGGGAACAGCCACCTGACTTTTCCTCGAATCAGAAGCATCCTCATCCCCCGAAGAACCGTCATCATTAAGCTCCTCCTCGCTGTTGGTTTCTTCGGCATAAGATTTCTGATTACCCCATCCCGAACTTATTGCGTCAGGAGAGGCTGCTCGTTTCCCGAAACCTTCCCGGGTCCTGCCTTCTTACCACTTCTCAAAGTAACTTCATTCAACTCTTGGTCTCCATACTCCCATTGAGGTGTGATGGCAGTGCAAACATTGATATCTGCTTTTGGATTTCTCTCGGTATAACATGGAAGTTTACCGTGGGGTCTGCTTGCTTGCTGATCTGCCATCTGCCCGACCTGTCTCTCTATTGCCTTGACACTAGTGGACAAGGTCTTCACCATATCTACTAGCTCATCAAACTTATCTTTGAGGGACACATGAGGTGGTGTGATTTTGACGTTGGCTTTGATTCCAACCACCTTGCGGTCTCTCGGGAGTTGGGATTGTAAGATTGATTAACCACTCCGGGAGGTGGTCTTTGATAGCTTGAGTTGAAGGAAATGTTTGAATTGGATGGGCCAGGTGGTGCATTGGGACGTTGAAATCCGGAATAATTCCGGTTCTGATTGAAGTTTCCATGGGTTTGGTTGAAATTCACTTCCTCAGTGATTTCATCTCCCGCCTGAAGTCCCATATAATTCACATCTGATGGCGCTCTTTCTTCTTGCATCCGCAAATTGGCTAGTTGCTTGCTCATCATTTCCATTTGAGCAACTAGCTTCTTAGTCTCGAGTTGCTCGTAGCAGACTCCCCCTGATTCCCACTAACATTGGCCTTCCTTGGAGATGACCACATGTTATTCTTCGCTATGGTTTCAGCTACCCTGTAGGCAGCGTCATCACCTCCCCCTAGAAAGGATCCATGAGCGATCGAATCAAGGTAGTCCCTATTTGGTTGAGAGACACCTCCGTAGAATAACTCGAGTAGCTCATGTCTATCGTATCCATGATTGGGGCACTTCCTCATCAACGATTCAATCTCTCCCATGCTTTCCCAACACTCTCACCATTCGAGTTGTTCAAATGTGGCTATCTCCTTTTCATTTCCATGATTGTACCGGGGAAACCCACTTAAGAGCAAAGGCTCTTTTAACATCATTCCGGGAATGGAGAGAATGATGGGCTAAAGATTTAAACCAACGGTTTGCTTCTCCTTTTAGAGCAAATGGGAAGAGTTTCAACTTTACAATCTCGGAATCAACACCAGGGATAGTGGCACGCTTCGCGATTTGAACAAAGGTGGACAAGAAGTCATGTGGATCTTCTTGAGCGATGCCATGAAAAGAACTATTCTCGGACTAGTCCTACCACTCCATTTTTGAGATCAAAGTTTACTTGCCCCATTTCGGAGGGCGAATAGGTCTATGCCCTTCCGGAAATCCTGGTTAAGATAGGGAGCATAGGGGTCTTGGTTTAACTGGTTTAGCTGGTTTTGATGGAATTGTTGCAATTGATTATGTAGCCCAGCTTGTTGATTCTGTTGTTGTTGTAAAGCTTGGATCTGTTGAAGGAGCATATTCATTTGGGCTTGAGGAGCTGGATTTGGATTTGGGAGAGCTGGATTATGAGGAACTGGATTCGGATTTTGAACTTGGTCATCCATGATGTCCAGATCGGGAAAGAGCTTTCTTTTGAGAATGGATCGTTCTGGTTCGGGGTTAAAGATAAGAGGTCCCTTCTTACTCCTGGTTTGCATAAACCAAGAGGGCAGAAAAGGAAAAAAAAATCAACCTTTGGGTTGATGAGGACGAGTTCAGAAAAGATTGGAGGGTTTAGAAGTTTAGAAAGAGAGAAGAAAAGAGAAAGGTAAAGTTTCCAGGGACTGAACTGGCGTTCAGTGTAAGTGAACGCTCGTTCAAAGGGGATTCTGGAAGCGAAAGCTCGTTCAGAAGACGATTGGGGGTAAACGGGCGTTTAGAGGCTGGACGAGCGTTTGGGAATCCAGACGCTCGTCGATCGCCTTAAAACGATGCGGATAAGAAATTTTTAGAACGTACGGGCGTCGAAAGGATGGACGCCCGTTTAAAAACTGAAAAACGAAACAGATACAGAAAAGAATAGCAGGAAAGAAAATAAAAACCTAAAATAGTAATAGTTAAGGCAATATATTTATACGATCTAAAATCTAAGGCAAATCTAAGCTAAATCTAAGGTTGCTAAAATTTAAGATCTAAAGAAAAATCTAAGGCTTCTAAACTAATAAAAATCTAATGTGAACAATAACATAAAATAAATAAAAACTAAGATAATTAAAATCAAATTTATAAAATCGAAAATCTAAACTATGATAAAGTGAAATAAAAAAAAACGTAACAATTAGATTATTACCTAAAAAAAATAGTATTGAAATAAAAATTGCACCTAGAAGAATCCGACAACCGTTACCGACTCCCCGGCAACGGCGCCAAAAACTTGTTCGGTAAAAAACGAGTTTTACAATTTATAACCGAAACACCCCAAGTATAAGGATCGTAGTATAGGATGTTAACGGGTCGTCCTAAGGGAGTGGAATGTTTATCGGATCAAGGAACAATTATTCTATCGATTATGTCACGACTATTAACTAAAACTAAGATTTATACTAATTATGAAATAATGAACAAGTAACTACGATGAACAAGAATAACTTGGAAACTTAAAATATGCAAAAACAACTAGAATTTTAAAACAACTAAACTTAACAATCAACGATTGATACGAGTGATTTTTGTTTATCAAGGATTAAAAGGAATGGTAAGGCAACGGGAATCCACCAATCAACCAACCCAACCCCAACTAGATGGCAAGTTAAAGATATGATTTTTAGTAATGATCTATCACGAATTCGATTAAATCTCTTTAAATAAATTCTAGGGTTTCGTTTTCTTTTTCAAGTAAAACTGAACGACATGCAAAACAAGATCATGAGATTGTCTCCAAAACTCTACTCAATTAATTATAAACGATCTCTCGAATTACAACTAATTGCATCAATTGAAAAGATCTAAGCTTGAATAATATTTTCATAAAAATTCAAATCAAAACGATAGTTTCATCGATCTCTCGATTCGAATAAAACATAAGCAATATAAAACAACATCCAATTGATGAAAAATTGTAAATTTAACTCACTCAAAGTACGGCTAAAAATCCTCTAGTTGGTGTTGATGTTGATCGGTTTCATCCGTTGTCCCACCGCGATGTGCTTAGCCAATAATCATGTTATTGAGATGGAAGGAATCATCTTCTAATTTGTTATATGTTTGGTGCGGCTGGGTGTTTAGGGTCAAATTGTATGATTTTTATATATATATTTTATATCAATTTTCCCCATATTCTTATGATTTGTATAGAAATCGAGCCTTATATTGAAATATTGAGCAAATGAGTTTTAAAGATAATAAATTGCAAAAGTGGCTGATTTATGTGTTTTTATCGTTGGTTTTATGTTTATTTGGATGTTGTTACACTTTGCAATATTTTGGATATCTTGTAGATGCATATCTTCGGTCTAAAAGAGGTGTTTAGAGGGTTAGAAGAAGATGCCACAAGTTTACGAGTTCAACGGAGCAAATTTTCCTAAGTACTTAAATCGTTATATATTTTCGACGGAGATTTGACCCAGCTTAGAGGCATTTTCAGGGGAGGACTTCTTCATGAAAATTGTAGATCTTTGAAAGAGATTTCCAACGCACTTTGAATTACGTCAATCGGACTTCTACAACTCAAATGGTGGTCAAGTGGGTAATCAATTTGGGTAAGTGGAAAATCCCGAAATATACTCGTAATACGACGGGCTAATCAAAAAGGCGTTTTCTGAAGAAGAGTCCTTAATGAAAGTTGTAGAGTTTTCCGAGAGATTTTTTATGACATTCGGATCATAATTTTTGGAGGTCTACAACTCAAGATATGAATTTTAGAAGTTTTATTCCAATAAATATTCCATGCAGAGGCAATACAGAGAGTTCAGACTGCCTTCAAACGGGCGTCCAACCCAGCCGACTTAAGCAGCCGACCTAAACCTCTATATAAACAGCCGCATGATCAACCCTAATTCTACACAATTCATTCAGCCGCATATCACAGCAAAGCAGCGGCCAACTTGGCTTTCAAGGCCGGTCACCCGAGCCTTGTGCTCGGGTGATCCGGGTTAGATTAGGATGTCGTTTTTCTTCCGTTTCGATTCATGGATTCAATCATGTACCAAACTACGTGAGTTTATTTATTTAATTTATTCAGTCCTTATTCGTTTTTTATGATCTTTAATTTATTTTGTATCGTTCTATGATTTTGATGCTATGATGTGAATTAGATCGAGAGATCAGCCTTTGCTATTGATACGTTTACAACATACGGAAGTTGCGTAGACTAGATCACCATAGAAAGATAGGATCTTTAATCATTAATTATGTGACAAATTAATTGGTTAATTATCTAGGTTGTTAGGTTCTAAAATACGAGAGTTAACCTGAATCTACACCTTCGTTTTGTATGGAATATTGATCTCAACATTCGGAAGAGGAGAGATCGATAATTGAATTCACTACGAGAGTAGGATTTCATAGCTTGAGAATACGGATTCACTAAGAGATTAGGGATTTGTGTCTCGTGTAAAGATGAAACCACAATTTGAATTAAAATCATGAGATGAACTAGGATTGAAATCACTTGGTTTGTGCACTGTTTGATCCCATGTATCTTTAGTTTAGTTTAGGTTGTGTTATTTTATTTCGTAGGTTAGATTTATTTTAATTGCTCTTTCGTTTATTTTATTTGTTCTTTCGTTTATTCGTTTTTCCTAAGTAACAATTGAAAGGAATTAGTGAAATTAGATTCAACATCCCAATTCCCTGTGGATCGACCCCTTACTTATCTCGCTCTACTATCAACAACCCGGTATTCGGCCGGTTAGGAGTTAGTTTTGCAATTAGGTTAGGGTTTATAAATTTTCTTTTGTTTAATGATGCAAAATCCCTCCAACACTGGGTTTTTTTTATGCGGCTGCCTCTGTAATGTGTGTATCAATAATAATGTAATTAGGGTTTGGAAATAGCCGTATATATAAGGGAGTAAGTCGGTCGCTTGTAAATTGCGTATGTCGGTTGTCTTGAATGTCGGCTCGGACGCTCGTTTGCATAGTGTCTGAACTCTCTGAACTGAATCCTTCGATTAGATATTTATTGGAATAAAACTTCTAAAATTCATATCTTGAGTTGTAGACCTCCAAAAATTATGGTCCGAATGTCAAAAAAAAACTCTCGGAAAACTCTACAACTTTCATTAAGGACTCTTCTTCTTCAGGAAAAGCGTTTTTGATTAGCCCGTCGTATTATGAGTATATTTCGGGATTTTCCACTTACCCAAATTGATTAGCCACTTGACCACCATTTGAGTTGTAGAAGTCCGATTGACGTAATTCAAAGTGCGTTGGAAAGCTCTTTCAAAGATCTACAATTTTCATGAAGAAGTCCTCCCCTGAAAATGCCTCTAAACACCTCTTTTAGACCGAATATATGCATCTACAAGATATCCAAAATATTGCAAAGTGTAACAACATCCAAATAAACATAAAACCAACGATAAGAACACATAAATCAGCCACTTTTGCAATTTATTATCTTTAAAACTCATTTGCTCAGTTTATCCTTTTGGCGAGTAATTTTCTATAAGATTCACTAAAACATGGAAGATAATATTACGAAATAACTCGATAAAAACCGTAAAATTAGTCGTAAACAATGGACATAGAGAAAATGCCCCGATCAACACAGTGAACACAATTGTTGGAGGACCATGAGGAGTTAATAAGGTTGCCGAACAGGAAAAAAACGGCAGCACAGAAAAAGACGGGGAAGCCAAGAAACAGAAGGTGATGGGAACTTTTAGTACGGCCCAAGAGATGCGCTACCAGCCGTTGTAAACAATGAGGGACTGGTAATAGAAGCCGTTATACAGAAGAATCTGGTCAGAAGAATCTACGTAGACACAGGTAGCGCAGTAAACGTGCTATATTACAGTACGTTCCAAGCAATGAAGTTCACAGACTCCGAGTTGACTCCGGTGTCAACTCCTCTTTTTGGATTAACAGGACCCCCTATACATCCAGTGGGCATGTTAAAGCTATTAACGACTTTTGGATGAGGATCACAGAGTAGGACTCTGACGGTCAATTACGTGGTGGTAAAAGCTCCATCAGCTTATAATATGATTCTGGGAAGACCGGCGTTGATTGATCTCAGGGCAGTGGTATAGCCGGCACATAACAACATGAAATTCCCAACATTTGAAGGAGAGGCCACCATCAAAGGGGATGTGGATGCTGCAAAGAATTACTACACAGCCACAATCAGTGGAAAGATGAAGGTACATCAGGTGAAAATGGAAGATCTTGTTCCAAATGAAGAGAAAAGTTGGCAATCCAATGATCCTGTGGAATCAATAATGCTAGATGAAATGGACCCTGAATCCACAGTCAGCATAGTATCATGGATACCTGCTGAACAGAAACAAATGCTGGTCAGAACCTTGAAAGATTACAAAGACGTGTTTGCATGGAAAGCAAGTGACATGCCTGGACTGTCAACAGAGTTGGATGTCCATAAGCTCAACATCGACCCAACCAGGAAACCAGTGAAGCAAAAGAAAAGATCGTTCGCACCGGAAAGGATACATGTTGTCCAGCAAGAAGTGGAAAAGTTGTTACAGATGATCAGAGAAGTTATATATCCAGAGTGGCTTGCAAATCCGGTGCTAGTCAAGAAGCCAGATGGCAGTTGGAGAATATGTGTGGATTTTACAGATCTAAACAAAGCTTGTCCTAAAGATAGTTATACTTCCCCTAGAATTGACAGGCTAGTAGATTCTACAGTTGGTTATGAAATCTTTGCTTTCTTAGATGATTATAAAGGATATCATCAGATTATGATGGACCCTGTACATGCTGTAAAAAATGCTTTTATTACTGAATTTGGTTCCTACTACTATGTGTCTATGCCTTTCGGATTAAAGAATGCAGGGGCTACCTACCAAAGGGCTGTCAATACCATTTTCAGCCGACAAATTGGCAAATCTATGGAGGTATATGTGGATGACCTATTGATCAAGAGCATGACTCTTGACCAATATTTGAAAGATGTAGCAGAAGTTTGTCAAGTATTAAGACAAACAGGGATGAAGTTGAACCCCAAGAAATGCACTTTTGGAGTGAGGTCAAGCAAATTCCTCGGTTACATGATATCCAAGGAAGTGTCAGGGCCAACCCGGATAAGTTGGAAGCTTTGAAAACAATGCCTGAACCGAAGAATGTTAAGGAAGTCCAACGACTGATAGGAAGACTAGCAGCGCTAAATCGTTTCCTATCAAAATCTGCACAGAAGTCATTGCCATTCTTCAAAATTCTCAGGAAGGCCAGCCCATTTGAGTGGAATGCAGAATGTCAACAAGCTTTTCAGGATTTAAAGGATCATATCAGTCACTTGCCAACCCTGACCACTCTTATGGAAGGTGAGGTATTATTCTTATACTTGTCTTTTTGCCATGAAGCTGTAAGTGCTGTGTTGGTAAAACAACATGGTATGTTACAAAGACCTGTATACTTTGTAAGCAAAGCTTTACAAGGGCCTGAGATCAGATATTCGGAGGTGGAAAAATTAGTTCTGGCCCTGGTGCATGCCACGAGGAAGTTAAGACCCTATTTCCAAAGCCATCCAGTGGTAGTGTTGACAAATCAACCCATAAAGCAAATTTTGGATAAACCAGAAAAGTCTAGAAGATTAGCAAAATGGGTAGTTGAATTGGCAGGGTTTGACATCGAATACAAACCAAGGACAGCAATTAAAGCTCAAGCATTAGCCGATTTCTTGGCAGAAGAAAAGGCTTTGGCTATAGAGCAAAAGGCAGACCAGAAAAAGGCTGAGCAGTTGCAGCTTTATGTGGATGGAGCTTCCAACAAAGAGGGAGCAGGAGCAGGACTCCTACTCATTAGCCCGAAAGGTGAAGAATTCCCGTATGCTCTTCATTTTGAATTTCAAGCTACTAACAATAAAGCAGAATACAAAGCTTTGATAACTGGTTTAAACCTAGCACAGAAGTTAGGTGTGCAAAATCTGAAAGTCTACACGGACTCACAGCTTGTAACAAATCATATCAAAGAGGAATACGAGGCAAAAGAAGGCCCCAAGAAGAAATACCTAGCGGTTGCGCAAAGGAAACTGCAAAACTGTTTAATGGTAGAAGTAGAACAGATAACAAGGGCCCAAAACACCAGAGCAGATGCATTGTCTAAGTTGGGGTCGGATTTTCTATCCAACAAAAAGGTGTTAGTCGAACAGTTAAGTCAGAAAAGCTGTGATGAGATTGAAGTGCAACCGATAATGCAGGAAACTTGGATGGATCCAATTGTAATGTATCTGAGAGACGGCAGGATCCCTGAGGATAAGGTACGCGCCAGGAAACTGATAAGACTCTTGGCCAGGTATGCTCTGTTCAACGATGTTCTATACATAAAATCTTATGCAGTACCCTGGTAAAAATGCGTCACTCCAGATGAAGGAGATTATGTACTAAGAGAGATCCATCTCGGAATTTGTGGAAATCACTTGGGAGCAAGAGCTCTGGCCAGAAAATGTAAGCTTTTTGGATATTACTGGCCAGAAATGCAAGAAGACGCAGAAAAGCTGGTCAGAACTTGCAAGACATGCCAGTGTGCATAGCAATTTATCACATAATCCCGTACAAGAGATGATACCAATTATATCTCCATGGCCTTTTGATCAGTGGGGAGTAGACTTAATGGGTCCATTACCCAGAGCACCGGGAAATTTCAAGTTTCTAGTGGTGGCAGTAGATTACTTCACCAAATGGGTAGAAGCTGAACCTTTGACTACCATCACAGCCAACCAAATACAGAAATTCATGTGGAGAAATATACTGTGCAGATATGGAATTCCTAAAGTCCTCATCTCTGATAATGGCACACAGTTTGAGGATCAAGGAGTGCAGACCTGGTGCACAAACCTAGGAATCTCCCAACACTTTACATCAGTGGCCTATCCTCAAACCAATGGGCAGGTTGAGCAGACCAACAGGTAAATAAAATAGGGATTAAAGAAAAGGTTGGAACATGAGGGATCTCATTGGGTGGATCATCTTCCAAACATCTTATGGGCATACATGACTACCCCGAATGCTGCCACGCAGGAAACTCCATATTCCTTAGCATATGGATGCGAAGCAGTGATACCAGTAGGGATTGGGCACAAATCTCCCAGGACCGAATTATACTGTCCAGAAACACAGGAGGTAGATATGCTACATGTCAAGGATGAGTTGGAGCACAAAAGGGACATAGCATTGATACAGATGGCCAAATACAAGCAAAGGATTGCTCAGTACTACAACTCCAGGGTTAGAGGTACGTATTTTAAAGAAGGCGATTTAGTTCTGAGGCGAAATGAGGCCCCAAACTAAAAAACACAAGTGTTGAACTTGAAGCGCAAGATAATTCTGGGTAGAGGACCCAAATAAAAAATCTAAATGTCAAACTTGCAGCACAAGGACATTCTAGACAGAGGTCCCAATTTAAAAACACAAGGGTTAAACTTGCAACGCAAGATAATTTTGCCCAGAGGACCTCTTACAAAGGATATTTCTGGCCAGACGAGGCATATGATACATGAAGAAGCTAAGGATAAAAATCTTAACTTCTTCACAGCGCAATAAGGAGATAAAGCTGCCCTATGAGCCAGAAAATATATCAAAATAAAAAGCAGAGTCAAATGGCCAACAATCAAAACAACATACATTAAAGGCAAAGATCAGATAGAGTAATTAACAAAGTTACATAAAAGCTGTTAAAAAATTACAGCAAAACCAGAAGTTCCTTATCAAAGTTTCAAGAATGAAATCAAGAAGAAGGAGCAGAAGATTGTGGAGCAGAAGGCTGTGTAGATTTCTTCTTCGCATACTTGCGAATAATATCTTCCCCACTCTTGTATTCGTCATATCGTTTTGTGAAGATTTCGCCAGCTTTCTTATCATATAACTTGTGATTAGGCAGAGTGCTAATCACTAAGTCAGCAGGTTTGGCTACATCGACACCAAGGGTATATCCCCTGCGCAGAGCGGGGGCCAAGATGATCTAGATTTCTTCATAAGTTTTAGGGAAAGCTTTATATCCTGCAACAACTTTTTGAATGATATTCTGAGCAGGAGCCTCTTCCATTTGTCTCACAGTTTCATCAAAGTCGCTTTTCATCTTCTTCACCGTGGCAAGATGTTGTTGGTTCTCCTCATTCATTTTCGTTAGCTGCTGGTCTCTAAACTTTAGCTGCTCCTCCTGGGTGAATAACATACCCTCAGCTTTGGCAAGGTTGCCTTTCTGTTGCTCAATCTCCCAGCGAGCAGCAGCCTCTGAAGATACCAGTGCAAGGTTGGTTTCTTCCAAACTAGCCACCTTGGCATTAGCCTCTTCCAGGTGAACCACCTTCTGTTGTAGGGCAGCAATATCCCTAGCCATGCTAGAGGTCTTCTTATGTAGTGACTTACCCAGGCGGTAGCACTGCAAAAGGCCAAATCTTAGAAGATAGAAATTAAAGAAAAAATAAATAATCTTGCAAAAAGTTACTTACAAAATCAGCAAAGTCTTCAGCAGACATATCCTCAAAGTTAAAGGAGGAATCACTCGCAGAACTACCAGAGGAGGTTGACCTATGCCTTTTCTTCTGTCTCTGGGAGATGGTCCATAAAGGCACAGCATCCAAGCCGGTAGTCTGACCACCGCGGAGATCCCCTTCAACAGGAAATTCCACGGGATTAATTGTGCTCAGAGTATTCTGGGCAGAAGGGTCCACAGTGAAAGTGGTGTTCTGAGCAGCATCACCGGAATCAAGGCTTATATCCGCAGCTCCTTGCTGGCCAGAAGCCTCACCCCCTCAGGAATAACAGACAAAGTCCGTTCTGAATCTTCTGGCATTTTTTCAGTCTCCTCCTCCTCGTCAACATCAATGTTGAGCAAATCGTCCACATTGGCCACTACAAAGATAAAGGATAATCAAGACATATTCAAAAACAAGAGCAAAAAATATATTCAGACATACATTTTCGGTATTCTTCCTTGGTGAATTCTACATATCCGGTAGGACCCGCGGTAAGAAGCTGGGCAGCATCCACCAACGCAGAACTTATAGTGTTCAAAGCCAAAGAAATTTTGTTGCTGATAAGATAGTTAACCAGAGTTACATCTATATGATCTTCTAATTTGTCCTTCATGGAAGAAGTATTCCAGCGACCAAGGTTCACCTCAGTATTGTGCTTCACAAAGAAGAAGCGCTCTTGCCACTCCTTCTTGGTCTTATCTTTACTGGACAGAGGAATAATCTGGTTTACCGGCTCTACGACAAAAATGGTACCACCCCCCACTACCCTGTGTTAACTTGCACTGGTAGAAATTCCTAAATAACTTTACAGAGAAAGGAGTGGTGTTCAGACGACACCAAATCATGAAACCCACAAGGAATTTCACGTTGTTCGGGTGTATCTGACCAACTCCCAGCTTATAGTACTTCATTACCTCATACCCAGGAGGAAGAGGAAATCTTAGACCGCTGTGAAGCTGGTCGGCATACACTGTACAGAATCCGATTGAAGGATTATATGCATACTCAGTAGATTTGGGATGGGCAACCGCGAAAGGGTCAGTACGAATCGGATAGGTTTTCGGTAATCCAGCCATTTCAGTTTTGGTCATTTTTCTAGCAACACCATGGCAAGCCATTATAGCTTTGGTTTTGTCAAATCGATTGATTTCCCTTTTTAGAGTATTCAAAAAGGCATAATGGTCTTCTGGATATTGATGGACAATCGAAGTAGGAGTGAAAATTCCAGGGGGAAGGAGATGAGAAGGCAGAAGACACAAGGGATTATCCCCAAAAGTGGAAGTATTTCTCAGATCAATCGAAGAGGATGGATGATCGGTATTTAGTACAGATTCAGGACAAGGAATGGGGTTAGAGGAACTTACTTCTTCACTATCTATTGCAATCGAAATCTTCTCCGGAGATTGAAACAATTTTTCTACAGAATTGCTAGAAGCAGTATCGGCTCTCAAACTCATGAATGAAATAAAGATTCAAAAGAAGTAGAGGAATAACATAGAAACAGAGACTTACTTGTAATTGCAGAGGTGTGATCCCAAAGGTTTGAAATAGAAGAGTCATTTGAAAGGAGAGATAATTATGTGACAGGAAATAGGAGCGATGTGACGGTTTAGTTCACAGTTATAATAATAACCGGGTGTGACTTGGCCTCGTTTCACGATATAATGATGATGGAAGTTAAAGCATTTCAGAGTAGGGCAGCTGTGAAGCAGGCCACCCCAGTATGGGGGGACTTATGGCGATATATAGGCCCATTGGGTCGGATTATTTATAATTGGGCCGGGCCCAGTACAAGAGTCAAACCACGAAGATAAACGAGCCAACAAAGCAAGACTGCACCACGCGCTGACCAGATCATACTTCTGGACAGAATAGTCAGAGGAGCAGGACTCCAGCACGTTCTAGACAGAAGTATATCCAGACCGAACAATCGGCTGTGCATGACGAAGACCAAGTCAGTAACGGCTCAACTGCTTGCAGACGTGTGTAGGCCCCACGTCTGGTAATGTCTAAAGATAACCGACGATAACTTCCCATTATGTAAGGAAGAGAATCACGATCTACAGCTATAAAAAGAACACCCTGAACTACGAGGGGGACTTGATTCCAATTTGATACTTGAATTGGATACGTAGGCAGCTCTCTCAAAGAGTTCAGTCCAAACTTATACACAAATCTCATTGCTCTTGTATTATTTTCCTAACTCGAATCGTCCAATTACCCGATTGTATTTTTGAGCAACATCATCCCCCTCGTAGTTCAGGGTGTTCCTTTTATAGCTGTAGATCATGATTCTCTTCCTTACATAGTTGGAAGTTATCGTCGGTTATCTTTAGACATTACCAGACGTGGGGCCTACCCACGTCTGCAAGCAGTTGAGCCGTTACTGACTTGGTCTTCATCGTGCACACCCGATTGTTCTGTCTGGATATACTTCTGTCCAGAACATGGTGAAGTCCTGCTCCTCTGACTATTCTGTCCAGAAGTATGATCTGGTCAGCGCGTGGTGCAGTCTTGCTTTGTTGGCTCGTTTATCTTCGTGGTCTGACTCTTGTATTGGGCCCGGCCCAATTATAAATAATCCGACCCAGTGGGCCTATATATCGTCATAAGTCCCCCCAGACTAGGGTGGCCTACTTTACAACTGCCCTAGTCTGAAATGCTTTAACTTCCATCATCAATATATCGTGAAACGAGGCCAAGTCACACCCGGTTATTATTATAACTGTGAACTGAACCGTCACATCGCTCCTATTTCCTGTCACATAATTATCTCTCCTTTCAAACAACTCTTCTATTTCAAACCTTTGGGATCGCACCTCTGCAATTACAAGTAAGTCTCTGTTTCTATGTTATTCCTCTACTTCTTTTGAATCTTTATTTCATTCATGAGTTTGAGAGCCGATACTGCTTCTAGCGATTCTGTAGAAAATTTGTTTCACTCTCCGGAGAAGATTTCGATTGCAATAGATAGTGAAGAAGTAAGTTCCTATAAACCCATTCCTTGTCCTGAATCTGTACTAAATACCGATCATCCATCCTCTTCGATTGATCTGAGAAATACCTCCACTTTTGGGGATAATCCCTTGTGTCTTCTGCCTTCTCATCTCATTCCCCCTGGAATTTTCACTCCTACTTCGATTGTCCATCAATATCCAGAAGACCATTCTGCCTTTTTGAATACTCTAAAAATGGAAATCAATCGATTTGACAAAACCAAAGCTATAATGGCTTGCCATGGTGTTGCTAGCAAAATGACCAAAACTGAAATGGCTGGATTACTGAAAACCAATCAGATTCGTACTGACCCTTTCGCGGTTGCCCTTCCCAAATCTACTGAGTATGCATATAATCCTCTAATCGGATTCTGTACAGTGTATGCCGACCAGCTTCACAGCGGTCTAAGATTTCCTCTTCCTCCTGGGTATGTCGAGGTAATGAAGTACTATAAGTTGGGAGTTGGTCAGATACACCCGAACAGCGTGAAAGTCCTTGTGGGTTTCATGATTTGGTGTCGTCTGAACACCACTCCTTTCTCTGTAAAGTTATTTAGGAATTTCTACCAGTGCAAGTTAACACAGGGTAGTGGGGGGTGGTACCATTTTTGTCGTAGAGCCGGCAAGTTAAACCAGATTATTCCTCTGTCCAGTAAAGATAAGACCAAGAAGAAGTGGCAAGAGCGCTTCTTCTTTGTGAAGCACAATACTGAGGTGAACCTTGGTCGCTGGAATACTTCTTCCATGAAGGACAAATTTGAAGATCATATAGATGTAACTCTGGTTAACTATCTTATCAGCAACAAAATTTCTTTGGCTTTGAACACTATAAGTTCTGCGTTGGTGGATGCTGCCCAGCTTCTTACTGCGGGTCCTACCGGATATGTAGAATTCACCAAGGAAGAATACCGAAAATGTATGTCTGAATTTATTTTTGCTCTTGTTTTTGAATATGTCTTGATTATCCTTTATCTTTGTAGTGGCCAATGTGGACGATTTGCTCAACATTGATGTTGACGAGGAAGGGGGAGACTGAACAAATGCCAGAAGATTATGAACGGACTTTGTCTGTTATTCCTGAGGGGGGTGAGGCTTCTAGCCAGCAAGGAGCTGCGGATATAAGCCTTGATTCCGGTGATGCTGCTCAGAATGCCACTTTCACTGCGGACCCTTCTGCCCAGAATACTCTGAGCACAATTAATCTCGTGGAATTGCCTGTTGAAGGGGATCTCCCTGGTGGTCAGACTACTGGCTTGGATGTTGTGCCTTTAAGGACCATCTCCCAGAGACAGAAGAAAAGGCATAGGTCAACCTCCTCTGGTAGTTCTGCGAGTGATTCCTCCTTTAACTTTGAGGATATGTCTGCTGAAGACTTTGCTGATTCTGTAAGTAACTTTTTGCAAGATTCTTTATTTTTTCTTTAATTTCTATCTTCTAAGATTTGGCCTTTTGCAGTGACCGCCTGGGCAAGTCACTACATAAGAAGATCTCTAGCATGGCTAGGGATATTGCTGCCCTACAACAGAAGGTGGTTCACCTGGAAGAGGCTAATGCCAAGGTGGCTAGTTTGGAAGAAACCAACCTTGCACTGGTATCTTCAGAGTCTGCTGCTCGCTAGGATATTGAGCAACTGAAAGGCAACCTTGCCAAAGCTGAGGGTATCTTATTCACCCAGGAGGAGCAGCTAAAGTTTAGAGACCAGCAGCTAAAGAAAGAAAATGAATGAGGAGAACCAACAACATCTTGCCACGGTGAAGAAGATGAAAAGCGACTTTGATGAAACTGTGAGACAAATGGAAGAGACTCCTGCTCAGAATATCATTCAGAAAGTTGTTGCAGGATATAAAGCTTCCCCTGAAACTTATGAAGAAATCCAGATCATCTTGGCCCCCGCTCTGCGCAGGGGATATACCCTTGCTGTCAATGTAGCCAAACCTGCTGACTTAGTGATTAGCACTCTGCCTAATCACAAGTTATATGATAAGAAAGCTGGCGAAATCTTCACAAAACGGTATGACGAATACAAGAGTGGGGAAGATATTATTCGCAAGTATGCGAAGAAGAAATCTGCACAACCTTTTGCTCCACAATCTTCTGCTCCTTCTTCTTCTTGATTTCGTTCTTGAAACTTTGATAAGGAACTTCTGGTTTTGCAGTAATTTTTGAACAGCTTTTATGTAACTTTGTTAATTACTCTATCTGATCTTTGCCTTTAATGTATGATGTTTTGATTGTTGGCCATTTGACTCTGCTTTTTATTTTGATATATTTTCTGGCTCATAGGGCAGCTTTATCTCCTTATTGCGCTGCGAAGAAGTTAAGATTTTTATCCTTAGCTTCTTCATGTATCATATGCCTCGTCTGGCCAGAAATATCCTTTGTAAGAGGTCCTCTGGGCAGAATTATCTTGCGCTGCAAGTTTAACCCTTGTGTTTTTAAATTGGGACCTCTGTCTAGAATGTCCTTGCGCTGCAAGTTTGACATTTAGATTTTTTATTTGGGTCCTCTACCCAGAATTATCTTGCGCTGCAAGTTCAACACTTGTGTTTTTTAGTTTGGGGCCTCTGGCCAGAATGTCCTTGCACTGCAATTTTGACACTCAGATTCTTATTTGGGTCCCTGCCCAGGATTATCTTGCGCTGCAAGTTTAACACCTTTTTTTTTTTGGCCTCTGGCAGAGTGTCCTTGCGCTGCAAGTTGACACTTAGATTTTTAACTTGGGGTTTCTGCCCAGATTTCTCTTGTGCTGCAAGTTTAATGCTCAATTTTCGAGCATCCTGTCTTTAATTCCGTATTTCAACACAAGTTAGAATGTTCACCCATATATAATCATAATAATTAAAAAAGATATATATTCAAGGTAGCATCACTTAATAAAATAAAACTATCTTAAGGAAAAAATTTCCTTAAATGAATAGCATTCCAGCTTCTAGGAATGGTTTTTCCGGAGGCATTAGTTAGTTGATAAGATCTTTTTCCATGTACCTTGGTAATTTTGTAAGGACATTCCCAATTTGGGTCTAGCTTTCCAGTGGGACCTTGTTTGCTGGCCTCATTTCGCCTCAGAACTAAATCGCCTTCTTTAAAATACGTACCTCTAACCCTGGAGTTGTAGTACTGAGAAATCCTTTGCTTGTAGTTGGCCATCTGTATCAATGCTATGTCTCTTTTGTGCTCCAACTCATCCTTGACATGTAGCATATCTACCTCATGTGTTTCTGGACAGTATAATTCGGTCCTGGGAGATTTGTGCCCAATCTCTGCTGGTATCACTGCTTCGCATCCATATGGTAAGGAATATGGAGTTTCCTGTGTGGCAGCATTCGGGGTAGTCCTGTATGCCCATAAGATGTTTGGAAGATGATCCACCCAATGAGATCCCTCATGTTCCAACCTTTTCTTTAATCCCTGTTTTATTTGCCTGTTGGTCTGCTCAACCTGCCCATTGGCTTGAGGATAGGCCACTGATGTAAAGTGTTGGGAGATTCCTAGGTTTGTGCACCAGGTCTGCACTCCTTGATCCTCAAACTGTGTGCCATTATCAGAGATGAGGACTTTAGGAATTTCATATCTGCACAAAATATTTCTCCACAGGAATTTCTGTATTTGGTTGGCTGTGATGGTAGTCAAAGGTTCAGCTTCTACCCATTTGGTGAAGTAATCTACTGCCACCACTAGAAACTTGAAATTTCCCGGTGCTCTGGGTAATGGACCCACTAAGTCTACTCCCCACTGATCAAAAGGCCATAGAGATATAATTGGTATCATCTCTTGTACAGGATTATGTGATAAATTTCTATGCACCTGGCATGTCCCGCAAGTTCGACCGGCTTTTCTCGCGTCTTCTTGCATTTCGCCGCATAATATCCAAAAAGCTTACATTTTCTCGGCCGAGCTCTTGCTCCCAAGTGATTTCCACAAATTCCGAGATGGATCTCTCTCAGTACATAATCTCCTTCATCTGGAGTGACGCATTTTAACCAGGGTGCTGCATAAGATTTTCTGTATAGAACATCGTTGAACAGACCATACCTGGCCGAGAGTCTTATCAGTTTCCTGGCGCGTACCTTATCCTCAGGGAGCCTGCCGTCTCTCAGATACATTATAATTGGATCCATCCAAGTTTCATCCTGCATTATCGGTTGCACTTCAATCTCGTCACAGCTTTTCCGACTTAACTGTTACTAGAATTTCCGGCAATTCCTACGCGAAATTTCGTCGGAAATTGGTCGGAAATGCGCATTTCCGACTAATTTCCGACGAAATATGGGCTGTTGGAAAAAAGCCCGTTGGAAACGCGTTGCGACGAAATTTCCGACTAAATTTCCGACGAAATTTGCGACGAATGGTTCCAACGAACTTCCGACAATTTATTCCGACAATTTTCCGACAAAAATTTGCCTAGTTCCCGACTAAATTCCGACGAAAATTTTCTTAATTCCCGACTAAATACCGACGAAAATTTGCTTAATTTCCGACTAAATTCCGACGAAAATTTGCTTAATTATTCCGACAAATTTCCGACGAAAATTTGCTTATTCCGACCGCAAAATATCTTCAAGGTGCTTCTCAAAGAACATCATACTGTCTCTTTTTGTCCTCTATCGCTAAAGCAGCCAACGCTTTGTCCTATAGAAGCATTTGAGAAGGGGAGAAAATAAGAGAATAAAGCAATATATTTCGCTAAACACGACAAATGTAATGGTGAGAAAGTGCATATATTTCAAGTGGATAGAGACTTACAGGAGGCAAGTCTTGGTAGCTTCTCAATGTATCCAAGATAGGCTTTGTTTTCTAATCCTTCTTATGCACTAATCCAATATATATAAATGTACATGTGAATATATAACCTGAACCTATTGCCATGTGAAATCTTACCTTCAAAGAAGCAAAAACTATAGCAACGTGAGAAGCCATTACATTCAAGCATGTATCGAATCTACGAGAGTTATCTGAACTTTCACCATAGAGATCCTCAAGAGCTCTCTCATGATCGGTAATGAACCCCTGCATCAGAAATTCGGTTTAGCTTTTTAAAAGTACAAAGAAAAAATTCAGAGTTGTACTGGATTATTAGTAGTGAACATAGCATGCTTAAATATTCAAGACAAGCATACAAGTTATGTCCAAAACACAAAAACAACACATGCAGGGCAATCCCCGAGGTGGAAAAAACACATGCAGGGCCAACAAAAACAAGGATAAAGGAAATATATGTCATAAAAATAAGGCATTCCAAGAAAGATTGAGATTAGATGTCATAGATAAAATGTAGTACCTTGAATTTTGTAATCCCCACCATAAGCAGTAAAAGCACTTTTGAAAGAAATTCGCTGAGAAGACATTTTTCGAAACTGTATTAACTACAGCTCCAGATGCACAAGCTATGTCCACAAGGAGTTAATATAGAAAAGGAGCAAAGTCAATAATATGAAGCATTTCAAACCAAACAATTTTAGTTAGATTTCAAACTGAACAATTTGAGTTAAATTTCAAACCGAACAATTTCAAACCGAACATCATTCAAAATCAATTTCAATTGATACACATGGATATATCTCAATCAAACAAGCCAATCAAACCAATTATCTATTTTTCTCAAACTGATGGAAAGGCTGTTTTTATTTTCGAATTCTTGATATGATAACGTGCCCAAATTCAGATAATCAAAGAATGGAATATGCTCACAATATGATGGATTACTATCCCTCAAAATTTCAGCCAAGTCCGGTTTAAACCAGATGCTCAAAAGCCCACTAAACAGCCCAATACACTCAGCCGGACAGTTTTGAGCACACAGTGTTGTAGCTCGTTTTTACCTATGATAACAGCATCAAATTGAGATGACTCCTTAACAAAATTTGTTCATCATGATGCCAAGTATGTTGTGTCAAAAATTCAGCTCATTTGGAGCTCATCTAGATGCTCAAAAGGCTTATGAACAGACATCGGGTCATTCTGCTCATACATACAGCAGCAGCCTATTCACCTTAGGTTCTTGCAATGCAATGATAACAGCTTCAAATTAAGATGAAGTCTAAATGAAGTTTGTACCTTATCATATTAACTAGAAACCCTTAAATTTTCAGCTCAATCTAAGTTCATTTCGACACTTAAAAAGCTCAGACACAACAACTTGTTCACAGCCGGATAAAATTAAACACACAGTTTTGTACCCAAGTTTTAGCTATGATACAGACCTCAAATTAACTTGGTTTCTTGACATGAATTGTACCTCTATATGTGAACTTTATCATATCATAGCATGCCTAAAAGTAGGGTTAATGCAAGTCTGATGCAGTTTAGGTACTTAAACAGTCAATGCAAGTCTGATGCAGTTTAGGGTTCAAACACAGTTTTGACAGCTTTTCTGAAACAGAGCATAGCTTCACACAGGGTTGTTAAACTACATACAAATCTGATCGTGAAGCTACCACATTGAGTCTACAAATAAATGCATACAAAATTAACAGACAGGTTCAAAGCTGAATACTTTATCATATCATAGCATGCCTAAAAGTAGATTCTAATAGATCCATGACTTTGGTACTTAAACAGAGTTTCAAGCCCTAACACAGGAAAATAAAGATGTCTATCTTACTAGACATTCTAGAATCAGACAAATTCAGGCAGACAAGGCTGATTAAGCAAGCAGGACTGATGAAAGGGATGCATATGACAAAATCCACCATATTACTCACCAGTGCCTAAGGGCTCATACCATGGCTTTATCAAACAGATTATCAAGGATCAAAACAAGGCTTAGAACAAACATATCAGACCTACTGAAATAGAGAGCGCGAACTTAATTAGCACAGATCAATCAGATTAATAGGCAACTTCAACCAAATTCTAACACCAATCACCATTATAGGAAGAAACAAAATGTTTGGTCTATTTTAATGAAGACTTACTCGCGGAGTTGGACGAGCTGCATTGTCTCCCTTCGATTGAACTTGAAAATTGATATGAGAAACAATTCATTGAAACGTTGTTAATCTTCTGGAAAACATCAATAATGTCAAAAGAATATTAAAACTGCAAAGGAATACTGACACAAACTACAACGAAATCAAGTCACGAAAATTCAGGTTCAATACAACAAAAACATAAACATAGATCCCCAATATTAGTCAGCCATTTCAGAACTTATCTAATAAATCAATATTGTATGTACTACAAATTAGAATTGAAAAATCTTGTTATATGACTTTATCAAGAGAAAAACACAAGAAATAGCTCCTCCCTTGAAGAGCCGTAGAAGTAGCGAATAAGAGTTTTAAGCAAGTAGTACTAGACCGAATTTCAAGGTCATATATGTGTATTAAAGCAAAGATAAAGATAAAAAACCGAAATACGGGGTTAAAAATCTCGGTGGCACCATCAAGGCTATAAGTCGATATTAGACTCAATGTGAAATCTATCCAAGCTTGCCCCCGTTTGAGATACCAAGTTGTGCACACAAAAAAAGGGAGTTTTTTTATTTCGATATCATCATCCACTAGTAATCAAAAGTCTAAAAGTTGAGAACAAAAGTCATAGCAAGAAGGGCATGTCCACCTTAGAAGCTTCAAGTAGGACCTCTCGTTTTGAAGACATAATCGCCCATTGATACACAAATTATAAACAGACACACGAAAAAAACACCGGAACAAAAGAGTTTAAGCATAGAGTTCCCGCACACATAAAACGAATTCATGTTCGTGTAGTCATCATTCACCAACAAACTCAATAAAAAGATCAAGCAAAAGATCGGTGTGAATAACTTTAGCATTGAAGTGGCAATAGCATCAACCATATCAAGAAACTAAAGCTTTCATTTTCTATAAATTATGTACCGAAGGGAGGATCTTACCGCCTCTTTAGCCTCATGGAATCCAAAGGTGAATTGGGGTTAGAAGCTACCCGGGGCAAACTAGCAACATTCAAAGGCAAATTCGCAAAATAATTGAAGAACCAACCTCCATTGTTGGTGAAATCGCAATCCGAGCTAAGGGAGCCAACGTCTCGGTGCGGGAACATCATTTTGAGCAGGGAGATGTAAAACACGAGGTTGTTCATCCGTAGAAGCATAGAACGGGAAGTTCAATAGAATCCGGCGGATGAACAAGTGCCGTATTCACCTTTTTCATGTCTCTTCGACACATAGAGCAAAAGCGAGCCGTAACTTCCATGGAGAATGATAGAGCATAAAAACGAGCTAAGGAACAAGGCAAACGAAAAAAAGAGGGCTCGGATTCATGTAGATTTCCGGCCGGATAGTTGAGACAACCATGGGAGCCGGTGAGTGGCAAAGTTTGGAAGACAACGGCGGCGGCGGCGGTGATTGAAGAAGATACGCGAGAGGTGGAGGGTGGAGAAGGTTAGGGTACTTGGTTTTTCTTTTTGCAATTGTTAAATGTATAAATGGAGGATTTTTATTTTTTATTTATCTTTAGCATAAATTGATTTTATTTAAATTTATATAGTTAATGAGGAGATTATGATCTTATTAACGAATCACGTGATTCGAATCGATTTCACCGACGAAGCTCGGGCTTGAAATCTTAAACAAACTAACGAACCTTGGGTTCGAAATCATCAACTAACTAAGAAACGATCCCCAAGTTTGAAATCACTTCTCAAGAACGAACCTCGAGTTTGAATCACTACTCAATAACGGACCTCAAGTTTGAATCACTACTCAATAACGAACCTCGAGTTTGTATCACTTCTCAAGAACGAACCTCGAGTTTGAATCACTACTCAATAACGGACCTCAAGTTTGAATCACTACTCAATAACGAACCTCGAGTTTACCTTTCTGGTGTCGGCGGCACTAGGCTGTCGGCTTGGTGATTTCAGTGCCGAGCTAGGTTCATTGTAGAGTCGATGAGTTCAATCTCGAGATTCATTATTGAGTAAGTGATTACAATCGAGGGTTCATTACTGAGTTGGTGAGCTCAACCCCGAGGTTCGTTATTTTGAGTAAGTGATTTTAAACCCAAAATCACTTATTCAGTGAGTGATTACAAACCGAGGTTCGTTATTGAGTTGGTGAGTTCAATCACAATAAGGTTGGTTATTGAGTAAATGATTAAAACTCGAGGTTCGTTATTGAGTAACTGATTAAAGCCTGAGGCTCATTATTGAATTGTGATTTTAGTATTGAGGTTCGTTATTGAGTTGATGAGTTCAGTCTCGAGATTTGTTATTGATTAAATGATTACAAACCGAGGTTTGTTATTGAGTTAGTGAGTTCTATCCCAAGGTTCGTTATTGAGTAAGTGATTAGAACCCGAGGTTCGTTATTGAGTAAGTGATTTCAAACCCGAGGTTCATTCTTGAGTAAATGATTAGAACCCGAGGTTTGTTATTGAGTAAGTGATTTCAAACCCGAGGTTCATTCTCGAGTAAATTTCTCTTTAACCCGAGGTTTGTTATCGAGTAAGTGATTTTGTGGGATATTTAGCATATCAATCGGTCGTTAATGAACCCCGAGTTTCAAATCAATCGGTCGATAACGAACTGATGATATATATCAGATAGTACTATCAGAATGATCTGTAAGGAAATATATCGGTTTGAAATCGCTTAATCGACTTTGAATCTCGGGATTAAGATCAATCGGTCATCAACGAACCCCAAGATTCAAATCAATCGCTCGATAACAAACGACGATCTATAGCGAGATAGTACTATCAGAATGATCAATAAGGAAAGATATCGGTTTGAAATCGCTTAATTGACTTCGAATATCGGGATTGAGATCAATCGGACGTTAACGAACCCCGAGATTCAAAACCCTATATTTGTTATTCAAATCGGTGAGTGATTACAAACCGAGGATCCATCTAGTCATTTATGAAACATTATTGCTTTTAAAATTTTTATAAATTGAATATTATATATAACAATTTTTATAATATTCAAATCGATCGCTCGATAACGAACCACGATAACGTTAACTCATTCGCTCGATAACGATCGATCGAGCAATAGTAGATAGTACTATCACAATGATCGATAACGATTTAACTCATTCGCTCGATAACGAACCCCGAGATTCAAATCGATCTCTTAATAACGATCCCCGACTCTTAACTCCTTCGATCGATTGAGACAATGATCGATAATGATCTAACTCATTCGCTCGATAATGAACCCCGAGATTCAAATCGATCTCTTAATAACGATCCCCGACTCTTAACTCCTTCGCTCGATAACGATCGATTGAGACAATGATCGATAATGATCTAACTCATTCGCTCGATAATGAACCCCGAGATTCAAATCGATCTCTTAATAACGATCCCCGACTCTTAACTCCTTCGCTCTATAACGATCCATCGAGACATAGTTGATAGTACTTTCACAACGATCGATAACGACTCAATCGCTCGATAACGAATCCGGAGATTCAAATCGATCGCTCGATAACGAACCACGACTGTTAACTCATTCGCTCGATAACGATCGATCGAGCAATAGTAGATAGTACTATCACAATGATCGATAACGATTTAACTCATTCGCTCGATAACGAACCCCGAGATTCAAATCGATCTCTTAATAACGATCCCCGACTCTTAACTCCTTCGCTCGATAACGATCGATCGAGACAATGATCGATAATGATCTAACTCATTCGCTCGATAATGAACCCCGAGATTCAAATCAATCTCTTAATAACGATCCCCGACTCTTAACTCCTTCGCTCGATAACGATCCATCGAGACATAGTTGATAGTACTTTCACAACGATCGATAACGATGTAACTCAATCGCTCGATAACGAATCCGGAGATTCAAATCGATCGCTCGATAACGAACCACGATCGTTAACTCATTCGCTCGATAACGATCGATCGAGCCATAGTAGATAGTAATATCACAATTATCGATAACGATTTAACTCATTCATTCGATAACGAACCCCGAGATTCAAATCGATCTCTTAATAATGATCCCCGACGCTTAACTCCTTCGCTCGATAACGATCCATCGAGACAATGATCGATAACGATGTAACTCATTCGCTCGATAACGAACCCCGAGATTCAAATCGATCTCTTACTAACGATCCCCAACTCTTAACTCCTTCGCTCGATAACGATCAATCGAGACATAGTTGATAGTACTATCACAATGATCGATAACGATCGATGTAACTCATTCGCTCGATAACGAATCCTTAGATTCAAATCGATCGCTCGATAACGAACCACGACTGTTAACTCATTCGCTCGATAACGATCGATCGAGCCATAGTAGATAGTACTATCTCAATGATCGATAACGATGTCGGATCTCACTCGATAACGATGTCGGATCTCACTCGACAATCTATAGTAAAGAGTATTATCAAAATCACATGTATTATCGTTCGATAAAGGAATTTTTATAAAAAATAATGAATTTTATATTTTAACGCAATGTTTATTAGAATATGTATATTAGAATTTTATAATAAACTGAATATTATATATTAACTCAAAGTTTTATATTAAAAAAAATTAAATTCCTTTAAAGAAACAAAATTTTATAAAAATTTATGTACATAACATGTTATTTTCTGAAAAGACTTATGTTCGTCGGAAATTGGTAGGAAAGACTTATGTTCGTCGGAAATTGGTAGGAAAATCTTATTTTTAGTCGGAAATTGGTAGGAAAACCTTATGTTCGTCGGAAATTGGTAGGAAACACATGTTCGTCGGAAATTCGTAGGAAACGCCCTTAAACAGTAGGCGGGAGACTTTCGCGCGCTAGGTTTCCGACCAAATACCGACGGAGACTTTGTGACAATTGAAATCCGTCGGAAATTGGTCGGCAAATCTTATTTTTAGTCGGAAATTGGTAGGAAAGACTTATTTTCGTCGGAAATTGGTAGGAAAACCTTATGTTCGTCGGAAATTGGTAGGAAACACATGTTCGTCGGAAATTCGTAGAAACACCTAGCGGGAGAATTTCGCGCCCTTAAACAGTAGGAGGGAGACTTTCGCGCGCTAGGTTTCCGACCAAATACTGACGGAGACTTTGTGACAATTGAAATCCGTCGGAAATTGGTCGGAACTATTTTTTTCTTTTCTTAATTATTTTAGTCGTCGCAAAACCGTCGGAAATTGGTCGGAATTTTCCTACGACCATATTTCGTCGGAAATTCCCGTCGGAAAAACAGAAAATTCTAGTAGTGATAACACCTTTTGGTTGGATAGAAAATTCGACCCCAACTTAGACAATGCATCTGCTCTGGTGTTTTTGGCCCTTGTTATCTGTTCTACTTCTACCATTACAAAGTTTTGCAGTTTCCTTTGCGCAACCGCTAGGTATTCTTCATGGGGCCTTCTTTTGCCTCGTATTCCCCCTTGATATGATGTGTTACAAGCTGTGAGTCCGTGTAGACTTTCAGATTTTGCACACCTAACTTCTGTGCTAGGTTTAAACCAGTTATCAAAGCTTCGTATTCTGCTTCATTGTTAGTAGCTTGAAATTCAAAATGAAGAGCATACGGGAATTCTTCACCTTTCGGGCTAATGAGTAGGAGTCCTGCTCTTGCTCCCTCTTTTTTGGAAGCTCCATCCACATAAAGCTGCCACTGGTCAGCCTTTTTCTGCTATGCCTTTTGCTCTATAGCCAAAGCCTTTTCTTCTGCCAAGAAATCGGCTAATGCTTGAGCTTTAATTGCTGTCCTGGGTTTGTATTCGATGTCAAACCCTGCCAATTCAACTACCCATTTTGCTAATCTTCCAGACTTGTCTGCTTTATCCAAAATTTGCTTTAAGGGTTGATTTGTCAACACTACCACTGGATGGCTTTGGAAATAGGGTCTTAACTTCCTCGTGGCATGCACCAGGGCCAGAAATAATTTTTCCACCTCCGAATATCGGATCTCAGGCCTTTGTAAAGCTTTGCTTACAAAGTATACAGGTCTTTGTAACATACCATGTTGTTTTACCAACACAAAGACTTACAAACTTCATGGCAAAAAGACAAGTATAAGAATAATACCTCACCTTCTAGAGGAGGGGTCAGGGTTGGCAAGTGACTGATATGATCCTTTAAATCCTGAAAAGCTTGTTGACATTCTGCATTCCACTCAAATGGGCTGGCCTTCCTGAGAATTTTGAAGAATGGCAATGACTTCTATGCAGATTTTGATAGGAAACGATTTAGCGCTGCTAGTCTTCCTGTCAGTCGTTGGACTTCCTTAACATTCTTCGGTTCAGGCATTGATTTCAAAGCTTCCAACTTATCCGGGTTGGCCCTGACACCTTCCTTGGATATCATGTAACCGAGGAATTTGCCTGACCTCTCTCCAAAAGTGCATTTCTTGGGGTTCAACTTCATCCCTGTTTGTCTTAATACTTGACAAACTTCTGCTACATCTTTCAAATATTGGTCAAGAGTCCTGCTCTTGATCAATAGGTCATCCACATATACCTCCATAGATTTGCCAATTTTTCGGCTGAAAATGGTATTGACAGCCCTTTGGTGGGTAGCCCTTGCATTCTTTAATCCGAAAGGCATAGACACATAGTAGTAGGAACCAAATTCACTAATAAAAGCAGTTTTTACAGCATGTACAGGGTCCATCATAATCTGATGATATCCATTATAATCATCTAAGAAAGCAAATATTTCATAACCAACTGTAGAATCTACTAGCCTGTCAATTCTAGGGGAAGTATAGCTATCTTTAGGACAAGCTTTGTTTAGATCTGTAAAATCCACACACATTCTCCAACTGCCATCTGGCTTCTTGACTAGCACCGGATTTGCAAGCCACTCTGGATAGATAACTTCTATGATCATGTTAGCCTGTAACAACTTTTCCACTTTTTGCTGGATAGCCTGTATCCTTTCCGGTGCGAATGATCTTTTCTTTTGCTTCACTGGTTTCCTGGTTGGGTCGATGTTGAGCTTATGGACAGCCAACTCTGTTGACAGTCTAGGCATGTCACTTTCTTTCCATGCAAACATGTCTATGTAATCTTTCAAGGTTCTGACCAGCATTTGATTCTGTTCAGCAGGTATCCATGATCCTATGCTAACTGTGGATTCAGGGTCCATTTCATCTAGCATTATTGATTCCACAGGATCATTGGATTGCCAACTTTTCTCTTCATCTGGAACAAGATCTTCCATTGTCACCTGCTGTACCTTCATCTTTCCACTGATTGTGGCTGTGTAGCAATTCTTTGCAGCATCCACATCCCCTTTGATGGTGGCCTCTCCTTCAAATGTTGGGAATTTCATGTTATTATGTGCCGGCGATACCACTGCCCTGAGATCAATCAACGCCGGTCTTCCCAAAATCACATTATAAGCTGATGGAGCTTTTACCACCACGTAATTGACCGTCAGAGTCCTGCTCTGTGATCCTCGTCCAAAAGTCGTTAATAGCTTTAACATGCCCACTGGATGTATAGGGGGTCCTGTAAATCCAAAAAGAGGAGTTGACACCGGAGTCAACTCGGAGTCTGTTAACTTCATTGCTTGGAACGTACTGTAATATAGCACGCATCGCGCTTTGCTCGTGTCTACGCAGATTCTTCTGACCAGATTCTTCTGTATAACGGCTTCTATTACCAGTCCCTCATTGTTTACAACGGCTGGTAGCGCATCTCTTGGGCCGTACTAAACAGTTCCCATCACCTTCCCCGTCTTTTTATGTGCTGATGCTTTTTTCCTGTTCGGCAACCTTATTAACTCCTCCAGGTCCTCCAAAAATTGTGTTCACTGTGTTGATCGGGGCATTTTCTCTATGTCCATCAACATTAGGGGACGGATCTCTGTGTCTCCTTTGATTATACCTGTCATGATTGTTGTGTTGTTTTTTAAATTCTCTCCTTCCTCTGGGGTTATCTCCCTACACTCGATCGATGCACTCATCGATCTTTCCTTCCATTTCCACTGCGTCTATATCTCTGATCAGGTCCCTGCACTGCTCAGAGTCATGTCCAATGTCTTTGTGATACTTGCACCATCTGGTATGTTCTCTCTTCTCTCTTGGACCCCTCAATGGAGGGGTCTTGACAATGCCTTTCTTTTCCATAATTTCCAGAACTTGGTCACGAGATCTGTTCAGAGGAATAAGGTCTCTGTCCTGCAAAGCACCTTTTTTCCCTAACCTCTCAGAAATGGGAGCAGTTACCCTATCCCAAACAGATTTTCTCTTCTTGTCAGACCTATCATCAGCTTTTCCCTTTTTTATAATCCCTGTGGGATTCCTCTCTTTTGGCTCTGTTAGCCTCTTCTCCCTGACAATGTCTGTATGCAATCTCCAGACACTCTTCCATTGTACTTGGATTCTTACTGCTCAGCTTGGCATGTAACCGCCCTTCTCTAAGACCCGCTATGGAGGATGCCACTAAAAATTTATCATCCAGATCTGCTATCTGGGACGACTCTCTGTTGAATCTTTTGATAAACTGCAATACCGTTTCATCACTTTTTTGCCTGATGGTTAGCAAATATGTCCGGTTTCTCTGGAAAGGTCTTGCTGCGATAAATGCATGCATGAATTTCCTGGTCAGAGTGGGGAAATCAAGTATGGATCGGGGGTTCAACTTGTTGAACCAATATCTACCCTTTCCTGTGAGAAGAGTTGCAAATGCCCTGCATTTCATCTCATCTGGTGCATTGTATAGATTCATATGCTGGATATACTGATGCATATGATCATATGGATCTTTTGTGCCATCATATGCCTGGATCTTGGGAATCTTAAATCCCGGAGGACAAGGAAACACATCATTGTCCTCAGTAAAAGGGGATACCAGCCTAAACTCATCTTGTTTAGGCTTAAGGATAGCATCTAACTCTGCTTTGGCATTATCACCACCTGGATGAGTAACTACCACTCTTATGCTAGATTCCGCTTCATGTTTCTCTTTCTTAGCGGTCTGAAGCGGAGTAGGTGTTTCAGAGACATCGTTATCCTGATTTCTGGCTTTCTGGACTTCTTCAAATATGGCTTTTATCTCTTCAGCTTTGAGATTTGCAAGGTTTTCCACCAGCATTTGTTTGACTGCGTTGGGATTACTAGTTTGTCCTTCTTCCAGAATTTTCTTTCCGGTTTCTTGATCATTCCTGTCTGGGCTCTTTTTCCCCCCGGTCTGATTTTCCTTTTCCGGCTGAGTCTGCTGTTTTTTCGCCTTTCCTTGATTTCTTGCCATTTTACTGTAATACTCACTCACTAACTAGAATCGGCCCTCCTTCTAGCTCCAAATGATGTTGCTCAAAATTACAATCGGGTAATTGGACGATTCGAGTTAGGAAAATAATACAAGAGCAATGAGATTTGTGTATAAGTTTGGACTGAACTCTTTGAGAGAGCTGCCTACGTATCCAATTCAAGTATCAAATTGGAATCAAGTCCCCCTCGTAGTTCAGGGTGTTCCTTTTATAGATGTAGATCGTGATTCTCTTCCTTACATAGTGGGAAGTTATCGTCGGTTATCTTTAGACATTACCAGACGTGGGGCCTACCCACGTCTACAAGCAGTTGAGTCGTTACTGACTTGGTCTTCGTCGTGCACAGCCGATTGTTCTGTCTGGATATACTTCTGTCCAGAACGTGGTGGAGTCCTGCTCCTCTGACTATTCTGTCCAGAAGTATGATCTGGTCAGCGCGTGGTGCAGTCTTGCTTTGTTGGCTCGTTTATCTTCGTGGTCGGCCTCTTGTACTAGGCCCGGCCCAATTATAAATAATCCGACCCAGTGGGCCTATATATCGTCAGGGGACTTGATTCCAATTTGATACTTGAATTGGATACGTAGACAGCTCTCTCAAAGAGTTCAGTCCAAACTTATACACAAATCTCATTGCTCTTGTATTATTTTCCTAACTCGAATCGTTCAATTACCCGATTGTAATTTTGAGCAACATCAATGGGGCTACTATTACTTCCATCATATTTATAAATCAACAACAATACAACAAAGAAGACATTTGGAGTTCATAGCATCAGTTAAAAAAGTTGTTCAATTTTAATACAGCTGGAGATTTTTTTTTTTTTTTTGAAACACAGTTGGAGACTTTCAACATTCAAAACTTTGTGGAAATGCTTTATGATAAGAAAAAGCATCCCTTAATCATAGAGATCAGTCACTACAGATCTTGTTATTTTTTTTAATTGAGGAACAGATCTTGTTTGGAAGAAATTCGTTTCAGAAAATTAATGAAATTATATACCTCTTGTTTGGAAGTATTTGATTTTATTGGCACTATGTTTTTTATGATGGGTTGTAGTTTGAGCTTGGTGAATTTTAATGGAGTTTTGGCATAATACCCAGAGTGGTGGTGGCTGCGGATGAAATGGGTTCTAGAAAGGAGGAGGGAAAGGGCTGGAACATTTTTTTTCCACTACAGCATCTTATCAATACTCTATCAATAAAATTCTATAATAAATAATTCTACAATTTAAACCAACCAAAAGTTGCCATTTGGAAAAAAATTGTCATAATTGAGTGCTTCATTTTGCTACTCACTACGGTTGCTCTAAGTATTTTCTTTATTGTTATGAATCTAAGAATTTTGATCGGTTGAAAAATGCTGTCTTGGTGTGTATTTTGTTGGTCCTCAACCGTTATAAAACTACTGTATTTTTATAGAGATTTTTGTCACCCAATAAAATTTTTTCCTACCAAAACAAAAGGATATTATAGATAAATAAACCTGGACTAATATCGAAAAATAAACAAAGCCCTTAGATGACGAAAACACCCGATCAATGCCTGGACTAAAGTTCTTCCCTAGATACTTAATGAAGTCGTTGTATCTTTCTTTAACTTTTTTTTTTTATGAGAAATGATCCAACTTTATTAATCCACTGGCAAAATTGATCACTCGAAAATCATTACTAGCAAGCGGACAAGATCTACCGCAATATAGTTCATTTCGAGAAAGGTCGATCCCACAGAGACTCGATACAATTAAGAATACCAATTAAAACTATGATCAAGATCAAGAGGGTGGTCTTGGACCAATTTTAATACAAAGAAATGGGTTTTGTGGGAACAAGATACAAAGAAATGAAGATTTCTGGAAATTCGTTGATGAAGAACTCGAAAATCTGACAATGAAGAAGAAATGAGATGAAAAGAGATGAAAAATCAGTTTTAAAGCGTCTTCATTTTCTCTTTTAAAACCGGGCAGGGTCTCCCATCTTCTCGGGCGGGGCCTCCCACCATGGGCGAAACTTGGGAGAAATTCGGGAGGTGTCAAAGGTGGGGAAGGGCGGGATCTCTGACCACAGGCGAAACATGGGCGATAAATGGGAGGTTTCTCCTATTTTTTGGCGATTTCACCCACTTTTAGGCGGGGGATAGAAGTGGTTTTTGAATTTAGAAGGGTGTAAATTTCGTTTTTATTTTCGAAAAAAAGATAAAAAAAAGGAATTTCCCCATTTTCTATTAGGGCGCAGCATATAAAACAAAAAAAATATATGTTGAACATGCATATGTATGTTTGAAATCATTTTGCATAACTAGCATATTGTTACTTTGAAAAGTAACAAGAACATCCTTTAGTAGCTCACGACCTAAATATCAGAAAAATGAAAGTTGAACATAAATAATATTTTCTTTTCAATAATATTTCAATAACAGACTCATCTAAATATGGTTTCTTTTAAAAATTTGTGAAAAATAAAAATTTCAACATATAATGAATAAGTAGAACACCATGTACATTTTACTAAAGAAAATAATTTTGCTAATTAAATTTTCTTTATACAATTATACTTATATATATATATATATATATATATATATATATATATATAAGTATATGTTTTTTTAGTCAAATGTTCTTCTTTCTGTGTTAGGGCATGGTTGGGCCAAGTGTTTAAGATTTATTTTTCGAAGATCGAGAAGTTACTCAATTATATAATGTCCTTATATACATGAAAAGTAGGGTATTTTTTGTTGTTGTTGTTACATTGATAAAAAAGGAAGACATTAACCGAAAAAACTTTCTCCAACAGGATAAAATCTATAATCAAATAGATCTTTTAAGGTTCATAAGTAAATAAGAATAATTAAAAATATATCTTAAGTATTTGCGTATTTTCGAAATAAACCCGTCACAGAAATTAAAGATAGTCCATACGTATGGCAATTTGAAACCATTCTAGTAACTTATAAACATGACACAATTAATATTCTAACTAAAGGTATGTACATTTGAAATCATTGGAAGCAATGGCGGATCTACATACAGTCAAGCGGGACAACTGCCTCCTCTTAATCCGAAAAAAACATACTAAATGTTGTACGATACATATAGTTTGTCCCCTCTTAAATTTTTTATTTGTTTTAAAATTTTTATTGCCCCCCTTACCTGAGATCCTGCGTCCGCCCCTGATTGGAAGAGACATTTGAAGACAAACATTTAAATGAGGGTTTAAAACTACCAAAAAAAAAAGAGGGTTTAGAAAATATGTAAGATTTAATATATGATAACAATATATGTCTCATGTATTCCTAATTAATGCGGAAACTTATATTAGTGGGTGACGGGGGTCGGCTCTGCCTTGGCCACGTGTCATGAATATACAGGTTAAGCTCATATAGGATGTGAAGGGCATCCCGACCAGCATCCACAATAAAACATGAGAGCAAGCTGCCTCACTCCTCCAGACCACCGTAGGATGGCTCGGCCTATAGAGTACGCATAGAGCTCGACCATATTGACTCGGCCAATAGGCCCGAGTGATCACTCAGTTAGACACACGTTTTCATAAAGTAAAGATAAGCGTGGGGAATGAATCTAAGGCTCTGATTCAACATTAAAGATGAAGGAGATATTATCTCCTAATAATTAGGGATTCGTATCAATCCCATTTAATACCAGTACAACCGAATCCTTGAAGGATACGGCAGAATTAGGGTTGAGACTCCCTATATAAACCCCTGCAAGAACTACGGCCGGCTTGATTCCATTTGAATACATTTGGATACGTAGGCAGCTTGAGAACTACTCGAGTTCAGTCACAATATCATACAAACTATCCTCTTTTTGGTGTTTACCGGTGATCGGAGAACTATCACTAGATCCATTAACCCGAAAATATCAACTGGTGAGATCCGACATCATCATTGGCGCTAGTAGAAGGGTATCTCTACTGGTAGTTTCAACAGAATTATCACCGGTCATCATGCCACCAAAAACTACGAGGAAAAAGACAGGAGATGCAACCACCCAGGGTGGAGGACCAACCCTGGCCGAAAAGGAAGCGGGGGGACAAAACGCTGGAGGAGAAAAAGAAACAACGGGGGCACAACCGATTCAGTTGGAGCCTCTCCCGGATCCAGCACAACAAGCTTTGGTGGAGGCCCTATCAAACCTAAATACAATAGCTTTCAAAAATTGTAGGAAACACGTTCAAAGCACGAGGGGAAGAGACCACAGATGAAGCTCTCAAGGAAAATGCCTTAAGGGAGGATCACAATCAGACTCTTGACCCCTCGAGGGAGGATCACGCCGACACTTTATCTTCCAATTCAAATCTGGGAAGAAGAGAGGCCAGAGAGAAGGTTAGAGACGCAGCCCGAGCCGAGCTAGACGCTATTTTGGGTAAGACCCCCTTTTCGTTTGAATCCCCTTTTACCGAGCACATAGAAAGTTATCCCCGGCCTCCTGGTTTTAAGGTGCCCAAGATAGACCCCTATGATGGGACGAAAGACCCAAATGATCATATGCATCAATACTTGACGCATATGACCTTATACAATACAGCCGATCAGATGAAGTGCAAAGCATTCCCGGCTTTACTCACTGGTCGGGCTCGGGAGTGCTTCAGGAAACTACCCCCCTAAGTCCATAAAAGATTTTGACACCTTGGCAAGAAAATTCATGCACGCGTTCATCACGGCATGACCATTCCAGAGGAACGCCATACACTTGCTTACTCTGAAGCAAAAGATAGATGAGAGCGTACTGCATTACTTGAAAAGATTCAATGAGGAGTCAAGACAGGTACACGGAGCTGACGAGCACTTGATAGTCACCTCTTTCATAGCCAGATTGCGTGAGGGTCGGCTGTATGCTAAGTTGAACAATAAACCCCCTCTCACTATAGAAGATTGTGTGGAGATGGCCGGTCTTCAAATATTGCCAAGGTGAAGAAGCTAATAGGCTGAAAAGAGAACAAGAAAGAACGGACCCCAAAAGGGGAAGGTCCGAGCGACAACCCGATAAGACTCGGAAACAAGTCTGGGACAAGATGACCACCCCAATCAGTGGCAGGCTCGGTAAGAAGGGTGCTATCTAGGACAGAGATTTGGTACCACTGAACAGATCACGCGAGCAGGTGCTCGTCCTCATAGAAAGAAAGGGAATAGCACGAACACCACCACCACTGAAGGGCCCAATCGAGAAAAGGGATCAAACGAAATTCTGCAAGTACCACAAAGATATAGGACACGACTCTAAGGAATGTCGGGAATTGATAAGAGACATTGATGTTGTGGCCTTGGAAGGAAAAATAGATGGGGAGATAGATCGCTCGTGGAATCCTAATCCAATGGGTAGAAGAGAGTACAAGAGGCGGAACTATTATCAAGGAAATGATGGCCGAGCGGACCCAAAACGGAGGAGGGACCCTTCTCCTGATCCAGATGGCCAACTAGATAACATGCCCATCAACATGATTAACACAATCGCAGGTGGTCCGGCAGGCTCAAGACCCCCAGGGCAAAGCAGCAATAGCGCAGCCCCACAGCCTGAGACAGGCAAAAGGCAAAGATTATCTGGGGAGGTAGTGTACGGATCCAAGGACTCTCTTCCTCTGGTCCCCAACAACGAGGGACTTGTCATCGAGCTAGTGATCAACAAACATGTTGTAAAGCGGGTCTGTGAGGATGCAGGGAGTGCGGTAAATGTTTTGTACTTGTCGGTTTGTCAAGCCATGAAGATTCGAGACTCCGAGCTGACCCCTATCTCAGCCCCGTTGTTTGGGTTCGCAGACCCCCCGGTCCACCCGGTGGGCATGATCAATTTGCCTACGACTTTTAGGAAAGGACCAAAGAGCAGGACTCTTATGGTCGACTATGTACTGGTTCGATCGGACTCAGCATACAATGTCATACTGGGAAGACCCTCCCTTATAGACCTCCGAGCGGTTATCTCTCCTGCTCATGTCAGTATGAAATTCCCTACGGTAGAGGAAACGACAGAAATTAAAGGAGATATGAATGCGGCAAGGAGTTGCTATACCGCAACCATTAACCAGAAAATGAGGGTACAACAAGTCCTTATTGAAGAATTGATCCCGGAGGAAGAAGAGAGATGGATGACAGAGGATGAAGTAAAACATGAAAGGTTATGGGATGACCACGATGATTTAACGGTCGGAGTCGGCTCATGGATTATTGAGCCTCACAGACAGAGTCTAGTTAATTTATTAAATGAGTTTAAAGATGTTTTTGCATGGAGTACGGCAGACATTCCCGGTTTGTCTCCCGACCTGGCACTACACCGCCTGAACGTTGATCCAAGCAAAAACCCGTTTGGCGAAATAAGCGTAACTTTGCCCAAGAAAGGATGAAGGCTTTTCAAAAAGAAGTAACCAAGCTATTGCAAGCAAACATAGTCAAGAAAGTGGTATACCCCGATTGGCTAGCCAATCCTGTCCTAGTCAAGAAGCCAGATGGTTCGTGGCGCATGTGTGTGGACTTCACTGATCTTAACAAGGCATGCCCAAAAGACTGCTATCCGCTTCCAAAGATTGACACGCTAGTAGACTCTACGGTCGGCTTCAAAGTCTTTGCGTTTTTAGACGCATACAAGGAATACCATCATATTGCCATGGCTCTGGAGGATATGGAAAAGACACCGTTCATCACCGAAAGGGGAACTTATTGCTATATCACCATGCCCTTCGGACTAAAAAATGCTGGGGCTACGTATCAGAGAGCAGTCAACATGATATTTGACAAACAGATCGGCCGCTGTATGGAAGTATACGTGGATGACATATTGGTCAAGATCAGGTCTCTCGATCCGTATATTGAAGATGTCCGAGAAGTCTTTAAAGTACTCAGAGAAACACAAATGAGGCTCAACCTAAAAAAATGTACATTTGGGGTCAGATCCGAGAAGTTCTTAGGATACATGATATCCAAAGAAGGTATAAAAGCGAACCCGGACAAGGTCGAGGCCATACAGAGCATGGCCCCACCCAAAAACGTCAAAGACGTACAGAGACTAACGGGGCGTATGGCAGCCCTAGCTCGATTTCTCTCGTGGTCGGCACAACATGCTCTACCATTTTTTAAAATATTATGGCAAGCGAATCCCTTCGACTGGAATGAAGAATGTCAGAAGTCCTTTGAAGAATTGAATATTTACCTAACCACCTTGCCCATCCTTACTGCTCCAAAGCCAAGAGGAAACTTTGTATTTGTACTTGTCTGTTTGCCATGAGGCACAGAGCGCCGTCTTGATAAGTGATCAGGATCATATCCAAAGACCAATTTTGTATGTTAGCAAAGCCCTGCGTGGGCCAGAGGTTAGGTACACTAATGCCGAGAAATTGGCACTAGTGCTGATCTAAGGTTCAAGAAAATTGAAGCTTTACTTCCAGGAACACCCTATAGTGGTCATGACAGATCAGCCTCTTAGACAGATTTTAGACCGCCCGGAGACATCAGGAAGATTAACCAAGTGGGTAATCGAGCTAGCCATTTATGACTTATAATTCCGACCAAGAATCTCAATCAAAGCTCAAGCCCTGGCTGATTTCATCGCTGAAGGTATAGCAATTACTCTAGAGCAGGAGCATCCTCAAGAGCGGTCGAACAATGGACACTATATGTGGACGGCGCGTCTAATAAAGAGGGAGCAGGGGCAGGTCTTCTGCTCTGTAGCCGAAAGGGAGAGGAATTCCCTTATGCACTGCATTTCAAGTTTAAAGCCACTAACAATGAGGCTGAGTATGAAGCGCTGATTACAGGGCTCAGACTAGCCGCAAAGCTAGGAGTGAGAAATTTACAAGTGTTTAGTGACTCACAGTTGGTCGTAAATCATGTTAAAGGGGAATATGAGGCGAAGCAAGAGACTATGAAAAAGTATCTCTTCATAGCCCGAGCGTTGATTTCAGAGTTTGAGGAAGTCCAGCTGGGGCAGATCCCCAGATCAAAAAATGCGCGAGCCGATGCGCTCTCCAAGCTAGCCTCGAATTTCATTTCTGACAAAAAAATTTTGATCAAGCAAATCACCGAGCGAAGTTATGAACATAAAGAAATCAAGCCGATCACTCAACAGGCCACCTGGATGGATCCTATAGCGGGCTTCCTGAAGAATGGTCTGGTCCCTACCGATAGAACGCACGCTCGGAAAATAAGACTTCAGGCAAGCAGGTATTCATTGTTTAATGATACACTTCACCGAAAATCTTTCATATCACCTTGGCTGTGTTGTGCTACAAAAGAAGAAGGTAATTACCTCCTTCGAGAAATCCACTTGGGAATTTGTGGAAGTCATATGGGGTCCAGAGCGCTGGCTCGAAAGTGTAGATTATTCGGGTACTATTGGCCGAACATGCAAGCAGATGCTCTGGAATTGGTAATGACCTGTAGAACATGCCAAGTGCATGACAACCTTACTCATCGGCATTCTCAACCAATGATCCCTATAGTATCTCCTTGGCCTTTCGACCAATGGGGTGTTGATCTAGTCGGGCCATTACCCAGAGCGCCGGGCAATTTAAGATTTCTGGTGGTGGCCATTGACTACTTCACCAAATGGGTGGAGGCAGAGCCCTTAGCCACAATCACAGGCATGGCCATCCAAAAGTTTCTATGGAAGACCATAGTGTGCCTGTATGGGATCCCGAAAACATCATCTCTGATAATGGCACATAGTTTGAAGATAGAGCGGTCCGAGAATGGTGCTCTGAGCTCGGGATTATGCAACATTTTACTTCGGTTGGCTACCCTCAGGCCAATGGCCAAGTAGAGCAGGCCAACAGATAGATTAAAACCGGCATAAAAAAGAGGTTGGAAGAAGAGGGCGAGCGCTGGGTAGAACAATTGCCCAATGTGCTATGGGCATATAGGACCACGCCTAACTCAGCCACAGGGGAGACCCCATTTTCGTTAGCTTTCATCCCCACAGAAATTGGATTGTCTCCCCCCGAGCAGAACTTTATAACCAGATTGACCAGGAAGCAGAACTAATGCATCTCAAAGACGATATGGAGGAAAATCGTGATGTAGCGTTCATCCGAATGGAAAAGTATAAGCAGCAGATAGCACAATACAATAATGCCAGAGTCAGAGACTCGTACTTTAAATACGGAGACCTAATCCTCCGGAAAAACGAGGTCAGCAGGCAGGATCCTCAAGGCAAATTGAAACCTAACTGGGAAGGCCCATATAAAGTCATTCAGGTACATGGTAAAGGTGCATATCAACTAGCTGACGGTCATGGAAAGACCATTCCACGAAGTTGGAACACGGTCAACCTAAGGAGATTCTATACCTAAAACAGGTTCTAGGCTGTTTACCGTCTTTTATTATTTATGTTATGAAATTTGTGTAATAAGTTGCCTTCGTAACAGTTTGGTTCCTCAATAAAACTTGCATTTTTTTCTATACATACATTACATGCATTGGTGTACAAATATTTATGATAACTGTAGGGCAGACCGTATTACTATAAGCTCAGAGACTGAGCATATTATTTAAACTATAGAATAGATTAAGCTCAAAGACTGAGCGCAAAATTAATTCAACTGCAAAGAAGATTAAGCTTAGAGATTGAGCCTATTATTTAAACTGCAGAGCTGATTAAGCTCAAAGATTGAGCACATTATTTAAACTGCAGAGCAGATTAAGCTTAGAGACTGAGCGTAAAATTATTTAAATTGCAGAGCAGATTAAGCTTAGAGACAGAGCGCAAAATTATTTAAACTGCAGATCAGATTAAGCTTAGAGACTGAGCTCAAAATTATTTAAACTGTAGCGATAAAGAGACTGAGCACATGTTATTTAAACGGCAGAACATATTACGCAAACAAATATATTGCTCGGACTACGGTAATAGACTCAATGAGTTTGAAAAAGCCAACTCTTTAAGCCTACAAGGCATACCGTTTGACGTCGATAGAATCCCCATCTCAATTATGACTTTTCAACAGTTAGACATGTCCTAATTGGGGGGAGATGGGGGATAACAGAAGAGGATAACAGAAGACGAAAATAAAGGCAAAGATGAACGCTCTTTCCTTACAATTTTCAAATTACTTCAAGAATTAATAACTACCTCAGAACTTGCACCAAAAGTTTTAAAGAGTACAGAAGACTACAAACAACCGCCGAGCAGGTCGCAGTCAAAACAACATAAAAGAAAGGCCAAGGCAGCCTAAGAAGCATTGGGCTGAGCATCCTTCGTAGAAGACCCGGTAGACGATCGGGGTGCTGGAATAGTGTCATATTTGCAAGCAATATCGACCCCGACTTGAGCTCTTGGAGACGCTCGTTATAGACAATGCCCATGCTAGGCTTGTACATCCCCACATTTTTTAGCTTGGCCGGGTCAAGGCCTTCAAACTGGGCTATGGCATCATCAATCCTCATCGAATACCCATGATTAATCGGGGGATGAGCAAAGCGGAGAGGACCCCATCAAAGTGGGCAGTCCTGTAGTACTCTCGGATGCCCTTAGCAATGAGCGTAGGGATAGATCCCTCCAGAGCATCCCAGGCAGATTGCGCCTCGGCCAGACTTCTCGCCGCCAGTCTTTTCTCAGCATCTCTTTTAGCCTGCAGAGCTTGCAGCTCCTCAGCGTGCTTAGTCTGCAGAGCCTGCACCTCATGCACATGCTGTTTTTTGAGGTCACTCACCTCTTTCTTTTGAGACTCGTACATGTCCTTGTATTTCTTCTTGATGGCCTTCACTTCGGCCACAACTTTCTCATGCTCGTCAGCGACGGCTTTAGATTTGGCAAAACGGCCGAACACCTCCTGCCCAATATGGGCACCCTGAAAGAACAAAACCAAAAAGTTTTGAGTTATTGGTATAAGGAACGGCAGCAAAATTTTGGTTAAGGTGTAGTAACCCTTGCCATCTCCGCTAGGTCCACAGTGGACATAGCGTAGAGTGCCTCTTGTATATTGGAAGCCTCGTTCGATCCTTCCGATCACCAGCAGGCTGGAACGCCCCCTCTTACGGGGAGGCTCCTCTGTGACCAGAGGAACCGTAGATGCTGGCCGGCCCTGTGGAACAAGGTCAGAAACCCCTACTTAACCAGGAGGAAGATCAGAAATTCCTACGTCCTCGTCCTCCTGACCTCGGGGATGGACCAGGGCATCATCAGAATGCTCTGTCAGAGATCTTGCGGCCTCGGGATCCGGCACTGAGCCAGATGCTCGGGTCGGCAGAGGCTCGTGGTCAGAGTGAGCCTCAGAAGTTGCAGGAGCTTCCTCTTCGAGCTGAACATCCTCAGTCCCAGCTCCAGCCCCGGATAACAAGAAAGCTAAGTCAGCCACTACATTAAAAAATGAGTCAGACCTATGGTAATAGTAGTAAAAGCAAGCAAACAACTTAAAGAATATTCCTACAAGTTTTCTCCTCGCCCTCTGAAAGTGACGCGTAAGGCTCGGGCCCACCATCCTCAAGACGAGCCCGACTAATGAGCTCGAAAGTATAATTCACACAGTTCATAGAGATGTTCAATTCTCTAATAACATGAATCCAGTCGGCCAGGTCGGCAACATCGGGGGCTTCATCTTTATCCAGAGTAGCAGAATTCCATCGTCCCAACCTGGCCGCCCTCTCATGACGAATAAAAAAGAACCTCTCCTTCCACCTTTTGAAGGAGGTCTTGCCTTTGTGTTGAATCGGTATATCCGCCAGAGGACCGGGTCGGCGGAGAAAATAGTACCATCCCGGGGACGAGGGGACTTTGGAACGCCGATAGAACGTCCTGAAAAGATCTACGGAAAACTCGGTCCTCACCAACCGACACCAAATCGTGAAACCCATTATGGCCCTGACTCCATTCGGAGCAAACTGGGCAATCCCCAGGTTTTAGTAACGGAGGGTGGCTACGACAGCCGGGCAGAGGAGAAGCCGCATACCACAATCAAATTGCTCTTTGTATACCGCACAATAGCCAATGGGAGGCTCTGAAGCATACCGGCCGACAACCCGCACATCAGTTCTAGATGGAGGACTGATCGGAATTTATGGGGTAAACCTATTGGTGTATATATTGTATTGGGTACAAAGGTAATCTATGGTATGCTAGGAAATGATAGATTCAATTCCGAAACTACCCATAATGGATTTAGTGGCTGCAACGGCTTTAAGATGCCTAATAAAGACAGAATCCCTAGCTACTGGAAGCACATAATCCTTAAGAACAAGCCCAGCTGAAGAAAAAAGAGAAATAACTGCTGAAGAAGATGAAGAACCGGGGACGGGATGGAAAATCGGCTCCACCGATCCTGAATCAGATGACTGTGGGCTTAATTCCTTGTCTACGGAATCGTCAGATGGAGTAGAGAATCTCACCCTCATAAATACTGGAACTAAAAGAAGTAATATGAAATACCAAAAGAAGGAAAAACAAGAACTTACTTGCAGATATGGAAAGAAGTTGAGAGACGTTGGTTTGCACTCCGAACTTGGGTTTAAAATAGAAATAATAGAGAATGGACGTTTGAAGAGATGGGTTATAACCCCAAACGATGCCTCGAGTATGACCTACTTTATGTTAGAAGGTAATGACGCCTCGGTTTCCGTAATAATAATGACGATTTTAAATAACGTCTTTGACACGTGTCAGAGCATGTCCTGGTAACAGATCGCCCAAGACTTAGGGTCCAGGTCGACCTGGGGGGCTTATGATGGGGGTCGGCTCTGCCTTGGCCACGTGTCATGAATATATAGGTTAAGCTCATATAGGATATGAAGGGCATCCCGACCAGAGGTCGGGAGTCCGACCAGCATCCACAATCAAACATGAGAGCAAGCTGCCTCACTCCTCCAGACCACCGCAGAACAACTCGGACTATAGAGTATGCGTAGAGCTCGACTATATTGACTCGGCCAATAGGCCCGAGCGATCACCCAGTTAGACACACGTTTCATAAAGTAAAGATAAGCGTGGGGAATGAATCTAGCCTCATTAAGGCTCTGATTCAACATTAAAGATGAAGGAGATATTATCTCATAATAATTAGGGATTCGTATCAATTGTTGGAAGTAGCGCCCGAAAGACAATTTATGTAATTGTTTTTATAATTAATAAATGATAGATTTATTCTCATCTTATTTGCTTCGTGCTTATAAGTAATACACTATTGAAAACCCTAAGTCGTATCATATGTAGCCATATAACTTAGTGTGTGTCACACATGAGGATTGAGTTTATGGTGATACACTTGAACTATTAGTCCGCGGTGAACTTAAACAAAGTATGGGGTCTATTGATTAAACCACCATAATGCGCCCAGAACACTTTATGGTGTGACCGTCCTATCCGGACCGTCGACATTGGTTGTCTAAGTGGGGCATTTATATATGATGTAGTCATATAGGACTGGACCGATTTAATCTGAGTTTCTCATATAATTCCGTAATTGAGAAATCTTATTAAATCACAAGATGATCATATATGGATTAACCTTAATCCTGAAGTGATTACAGACTCCTTGTTTCAGGATAGGGTTTGATGTGTTCGTTAAGGATCGCTAAGAGGCGCGGTCTGAATCACTTTAACGTTGGTACTATTCTGGAATGAGTGAAAAGTGTGTGTCTCACAGATATGTAATCCATTCCTTCCTGCGGGAAGTAGAAAGACAATCCCCTTATTTATTAATCCTAGAAACTGATCGATCGGCCGAGTTCGTATTGGTTATGAACTAATTGATCACTAGTGGGTTAATGGTAAATAAGGATAAGATGTATTGAATAAGGTTTACGGAAATAATCCTACTTCATTACGGATAGTCTATGGAGGGTTAGTTTATATGAAATGATTATATCAATGGACACTTATCGACTCGACTCGACGTTTTGAGAATAAGTTATATCTATAATCGATAGAATTCGGCTTCTGGATTTATGTTTCCGGAATTAATAAGTTGAGTAGAAATATTCGTTCGATGAATATTTTATTCAATTTATTGTAGCTACTGGTTAGAGGTCCATGGTCCCCGGGTTGGCTCCTAACACGCGAGTGTTTTCTCGTTTTATGGAACCTCGAGAATAAATTAAATAGTTGGTCTATTTAATGAATATGCAATATTATTTATTTGGTAAATAATATGTAAAATAGAAAATACATTTTCTATTAAATTTAATGACATGTGAGGCGCCACATTTGGGATTAATTATGAGAAGAAATTTTCCTAGATAATGTCACATGTGTAATTAATTAATTATCAATTTGTTGGATAATTAATGGAAAAACTAAGAGATTGATTTTTTTGGGAATTATCTCTTATTTTGTAGCAAAAATATATTTTCCTTATGAGAATAGGTTTTTGTGGTGTGAAAATGATAACTCTCTTGATTAGTTATTTTCATATATAAAGAGAGTTCCTCCTAGCACAATAAGACAACAAAAATGCGCCACAACCAAAATAAAAGGAAGAAAAATTAGTTTCTTGCCTTAGTCATTAGAAGAAGAAAAACCTAGGGTTTTTCTTGTGCATATTCGAGGAGGTTCTACGGCGAGGATCGACGTCCACCAGTCATCGCTAGGAGATACAATCCGAAAGATTGTGGCTTCTCCCTTGGTCGGTTTTATCATCTGTCTCCGATAAGGTAAATCTTCAACCTTCTCGTAGGATTAATTAGTTGTGTCTCATATCGTAAATCGCATAAACTTCCGCTGTGCAAAGATCGAGTGTCTCGATCGGTGCTATTACTCCTAGCATGTGGTATCAGAGCCAAGGTTAAACTTTACGATATCAAAAGCATAATTAATTTAATTAGGAGTGGAATTGCATATAATGTTGCATCTTTTATTTTATTGAATGATTGAATGTTTTGGTTGACGAGATGGATTGGGTTGGTATTTGTTTACCGTTAGATCTATTGTAAGCTTGTATAATTAGTATTATACGAGTATAGGATATATGTAATTTATTTTGCAATCTATGTAATTTAATTTTTGCAATTTAAATTTCATAAGTAGTAGTTTTTTTTTTCCGTCGGATCCGTCGGCCAAAATTAATCTTCAATGGAAAGAAGACGAGGTACTGTTCATGCGAAGGAAAAAAAAAGGCGGCTGAAGAACGAAGATGAAAAGAAAAATCAAAGGCAATTTTTCAAGATCAACATGCATGCATGCGGCGGCTTTAATTCAATTTTTTTTTTGCTTTTCCTAGTTTAAATAGATTAGATACGGAAGTACCAACGATCCATCTCAGTGATTTACTTTAACGCATTTATTTTCATGTTCGATAATTTATGTGAAATAACCATGCCATGACATGCATTATATTCATGAATTCCACTCCTAGCATATGCATATATGTAGATAATTAATCGTGACATTAATTAGACATGTATGAACACGATAATTAATTTAGATTAATTAAGTAATTAATTAAATTAATTAAAACGAACGGAATTTTATCGGGATATAAAATTCGCATGATAAACTTAATTTGGGATAATAAATCCTACGGGGTTTAGGTTATGTAGTGTCTACATAAATTTTTGAATTTTGATAATAAAAAAAAATGGAAAATCCGGAAAAGTTGGACACCAACTGAGCAATAGGTTCGAAAATTGGTTCGGGCGGTCAACAGGGCTTCGGCTCGACTCGACTTGTCCGTCCAAGTGCGACGTTAGCGTCGGGGGTCCGGCAAGGTCAACCTATCCGGCGAGCTGAGGCTCAATGGGGCAATCTTAGCCCGATTCATCCAGCAGTCGTACATGAACCAACGAAGAGGACGGGTCGGCTTAGCCGATCCCAACACCATTCGGTAAACTCGGTTAAAGCTCAGGCAGGGTTTAAAACCGGCAAGTTGGTGGTTGCTTTTCTTGATTTATTGTTTTTCGACTTATTCGAAAAATTCAACAATCCCATAACCTTTTAGGATAATAAAATTCTTTGTGAATTTTATTTATGTAGTGCCTACGTAAAAGGATTTTAATGATCGAGAAAATTGGAAAATCGTGAAAAGATAGGACACTAACTAGACGGTATTTGGAACCGATAAGTTGGTGATTGCTTTTCGTGACATTATTAGGACTATACAATTCATTGGTGATTATTGAAAAAAATAATTGATAAATTAGTTAAAATTTTATCATGGGAGCTTTAAATTTGTGATTTATTGTTTTTCGATTTGGTGGGAAATTCGAAGTCCTAATAGATTAGGATTATAAAATTCTTGGCGAATTTTAATTGTGTAGTGTCTACACAAAGAATTTAAAAATCCAAGAAATTGGAAAGTAGTGAATAAGTGACACTAGGTAATAGGTTTTTGTGGGAATAGGTTTTTGTGGTGTGAAAATGATAACTCTCTTAATTAGTTATTTTCCTATATAAAGAGAGTTCCTCCTAGCACAATAAGACAACAAAAATGCGCCACAACCAAAATAAAAGGAAGAAAAATTAGTTTCTTGCCTTAGTCATTAGAAGAAGAAAAACCTAGGGTTTTTCTTGTGCATATTCGAGGAGGTTCTACGGCAATGATCGACGTCCACCAGTCGTCGCTAGGAGATACAATCCGGAAGATTGTGGCTTCTCCCTTGGTCGGTTTTATCATCGTAAATCGTATAAGCTCCGATAAGGTAAATCTTCAATCCTTCTCGTAGGATTAATTAGGTTGAGACTCCCTATATAAACCCCTGCAAGAACTACGGCCGGCTTGATTCCATTTGAATACATTTGCATACGTAGGCAGCTTGAAAACTACTCGAGTTCAGTCACAATATCATACAAACTATCCCCTATTTGGTGTTTACCGGTGATCGGAGAACTATCACTAGATCCATTAACCCGAAAATATCAACTGGTGAGATCCGACATCATCAGTGGGAAAAAATGCCTCAAAAATAAACTTTTGAAAAAAAAAAAACAGTGGTTGCTACCTATAAGCTAAGTTCTTTATAATATAGGGTATTGTGTGATTTATTTTTTGTGTGAAATAGCAAACTAGTTTTTTTTTATCTTACAAGATCATTCCTTAATCTATGCTTTGTATATTTAAATCATAACTTAATGTCAAACTTCTCAAACCTTATATCTTACACCTAAGATTAGTACTTGGAAAATGAACCCTAAAAATCTAACTTGACACTTAGGAAATCAATTAAGTTTATAAAATGAGAACTTAATTAGTTCACTTCACAGAAATGCTAAAATATTCCAACTACTCATACAAAGACTTCATCCGACAATAAAGGTTAGGGAAATAAAATATTTTCAGGTTTTTTTAAGGAAACTCTATCATTTCAATACAACGGAAGTAAAAGTGATGTTCAACTGGGGACACCAATAACAAAATATCAAAAGAAATAAAAAAGCATTACAATAGTGTCAAGATAAAAAGCATTTACAAGTTAACAGCTATGCTTGTTGAGAAAGGTGAGGATTAGCTCATTGACTTGATTAGGGAACTGTTCTTGAACAAAATGGCATCCTTCAGGAATGTATACTGTTTCCAACAGGGGTACATACATTTTTAGCTGTCCACTTTTAATGTAAGCCTCCATTGCTGGAAATTTCGGGACGAAATCCTTGTCACCAATAATCAGTAATACAGGAACTTCCACTTTTACTTCAGAATCTGCTATCTCGAATTTTTCATTCATAGTCCTAAAAAAAAAAAAAAAAAAAAAAGAGACATTATATATAGGTTGTACTTGGCACTTTTATAATTATCATAATGACAAGATTAATTATAATTACAATTATGGAACTGGATTTTGGTCATTTTAGAAAAAATAGCATTAATTATTATTAATTATTTTTATACTCGAAAAACGTGTCTAGTTAAAGGACCAAAATAATTATAATTCAGGATGGATCATTGAAAGCATTAATTATTATTAATTATTTTTATACTTATACCTACGGCAAAGGCAGATCTACCTTTACAACAATGGGGTTCACGGACCCTGCTAAAAATAAGAATACTCTACATTTTACCTATAAAAAAATATTTCGGACTTATTTACGGATCCCGTTGAAAAAAAATTCTGAATCCGCGCCACTGTATACCTGTATGGTACTGTCATGGCAGTTTGCAAACCAGAATTGAGATAAAGAGCAGCATAGGCTGAAAGATGATCCTCAGTGAACCAAGAGGGTAGAGGAGTGGATGGATCCACCAAATCCATGATCTCTTGGTTTTCAGCAGCTATAGGTGCTTCACTCTTTGACAACATTATATACAGTTTCCGCACTACCGTTTTTGGATCGAACCGACCAAAATCTGCTTCTGCTCTTCCCGGTTCCTACGTACACTTTTCATCCACTAATTAATTATATTAATGATCAATTAATGCATTTGCTTTTTGATTTCTTGCGTGTTGTTGAAGTTAAAGGAAAATCGATCTGTTTAAATTTCAGATTTGGAAACTATAGTTTTTTCCTATGTTATTTCAATTACAATGGCAGTTTAAGAATAATACTACCTGCCATCTGGAAATATAGAAACCTTCAGGAAAGCCTTCCTTGATTGCTGGGGGAACTGGAGGAACAAAAGGTACCCCCAATGTCACCACACCTGCTATTTGCTTTGGGTGCATAAGGGCACACAAATACGCAACCCGGGATCCGAAACCTTTTGCTACCAGAAACGCCTGACAATTCAGACCCAACAACAACATACATTGTGCATTTTCATTACACTCAATTAGCTAGCTAGCAGAAAGGCATATAAAATTTTTGGAGGAACAACATGCAAAAGGGAAACTGATAAGCCAAACTCGGATCCTAGGGCTACGAAAAAGGAAAGGAAAGGAAAGGAGGAAAAACCTTGGAGATGGCAAGAAGATTAAAGAGAGAGTGAAGATCATTAATAAGGTCGGACCAGGTAGTCTTGTCGGGTTCGGGGGGCAAATCTGATAAACCATAACCTCTGTAATCGAATGCAATGGCTCTGTAACCAGCCTGAGCCAATGCAACCATTTGGTGGCGCCAAGAGTACCATATCTCTGGAAAACCATGGCAAAACACTACTGTTTTATAAGAACCCTGCTTTCCAATCTCAGCAACTTGAATCTTCAACCCGTCGTTGACTTCAATGTACTTGTGCTCTATCTGATCCATCTGGGCATTTGTGGATTTGAAGTAGTTTGGCTGTTTGTTTCTTTTTTTTTTTTTTTTTTTTTTGTATATATGATTTTGTACATTGACTATTGACAATTATGCACCAAGAGTGGAGATCTCTATATTGGCACACTCACCGACACACATGCATGTGCATCTCTCGACTAGTCCTCTAAAAAAATCACAGATAATTTTGACATTAATCAGCTTAGGTAGCATATGCCGGAGTTCAATCCCACAGAAACACCCACCTGTCTATATGTATCAAAATTTTTTTTACTGCATATGATTCAATAATCATTACGTCAAATTATTTTGTTTGAATGAGATTTAAGATACAGAGTACTGAATTCTATACATATATCTTAAACATGTTGTGACTTGTGACCTAAGAGTATTATGACAGACGTTTAAATTAAGATGTTGAGGATGTTTGGTTTCCAAGAGCCTTTTGTTGATCTTATTTTCAGAACTCTTACTGACAATTGGTTTTGCGTCCTGCTCATTGAATATTCCGATTTTCGGGAAAGGGCAGACGTGTTATTTTGCGAAAACGGAATATTGGGTTCGGTTCCTTTTATTCGGAGTTAATAATTTGGATAATTATATACATAATTTCGAGATATATAAATGTATATATTTAAGGAAGAAAATCTGATTTAATAAGGGTGATTAAGGAAAAACATTGAAATTAGGTAATTATGGGATTTTTCCTATTTAAGGGAAAATCAACCTAATCAGCCCCTTAAAGTTTTAATCAGATTTTCCACCTCCAAATTCACTCTCTGCGTGTGTGAGCAAAGGAATAGGGCTGGAGGAATTTTCATCAGTTGTTAATTCAATCCTTGACGGTTTTCAGATCAGAGTCGAGCACCGGAATCGTTGTGAAGAGAGCAACGTTGTGACATCAAAGAGTTGAAGCCTTGATAAGGTATGATTAAACCCTAGCTTTGTTCTTCTTCGAGTTTGATGGATTCAAACTCAGCAATTCGTAGTTTTTGTCGTTTAGAAGCGTGTGATTGAATCTAATCTAAGTTTGGATTTATCACACATGTTTTCTGTAGAAAAGGGACGGTTTTAGATGCTGTTTTTTTGAGTTTGGACTTGGATTTAGCTGCTTAAAAGGTAATAGGCTCTTCCTACGATTTCAATTATCGTTATTGAGGTTTAGATCAAGATTTAGGATGTTTAGGTGTAAGAAAGATGTGTTTTCCTTGTTGGTTAATAACCCTAGATGCTATGGTATGATTAGATAGGTTGTTATGCGTTTTTTTGGGTTGAAATCGATGTTAATTAGGTTAGAAAAGGTTAAAAAATCGCGTTTTGATGATTTTAGCATTTTGGGAAAAACCCAGGCGGACGGGCGTCTGCACAAGGCAGACGGGCGTTCGAGACCCTAGTAGCTCAAACGGGCGTTTGCATTAGGCAAACGGGCATTTGAGGTCAGACTTTTGATTCAGGATGTAGCTGTTTTTGACGGACGGGCGTCTGAGGTTAGTGGACGGGCGTTTGATTACGGACGGGCGTCCATAGGGTTTCAAACGGACGTCTGGCCCGTTTTACCTTGTTTTTACTATTCTAGCATTTTATCTTGATTTTTGGCTTCATAATCGTGTTTTCACTGTTTTAAACCCTTAATCCTGATATGTTAACATTAATTAAATATGAGCAAGACCCGACTGAGTTTCTGATGCGTTCAGTTAAAACACCGAATGTACTCTTACAGGGAGTTGAAGTTCAGATCCGTCGGAAGGGCATGAAAGGGCTTGTGCTTTGATGAACTAGAGTTCATCAATGTCTGTGTAATTGATAGGATGTGATGTCTAGTTGTCTAAGTGAGGGAGTAGAGTTGATAAGGTGAGTATTAATCTGAAATCACCTAGGTGACTAGTTAATTCACACTAATAATTACATAAGTGTAGTAAAAGCTAAAACGTCATCTATTCTTGGTTAGGCACTGATTCAAATCGCCGATGTGATACGTTCATAAAAGGTGGACAACGCTACTGGCTCAAAAGGCCGAAGGGTAGTGAAGGAAATCCATCGAACGTATATGCATATCGGGGAGATCCCGGGACTACCGGTGCTAATCACCGTAGTTGGCAAGTATATCTCGTGGTGGAATTTTCACCATGCATTGTGTCCTTGAGTAATGATGTAACAAAGATAAGCTAGGCTAGAAACATATAGTCATGACGTGTCGATGGGCATGGAGTGAACCCTAAATTGAGTCAGTCTCATTAAGATAACATCTTTAATAATAACCTTAATTGGATTGTAGCTTCTACTTCTTACTTTGTACAAATGTACTTACCTCAAATGCATGTTTATTTATGTGTTTGGGGGAGAGAAGACGAACAGGTAAATGAAGAGTTCGAGGAGGACTTTGATGACGACGTTTGAGGACGCCGGACTTGAAGACCTTGTTTATTATCTAATTATTTACATTTATGTCATAGACTTGGATTATTATCGGATTCTGTAGTTACTTCTAGTACTTTGGGATTCGTACATTTTGGATTCGTTGGTTTCGTTTCGGATGTAATAATATTACATTTCCTCTTTAGTTCTTTATTTCTATTCTTGGTTATTTAAAAAAATTACCCGAGTCTTTTAGCTTCCGTTTGCTTTTATTTGATACGACGTAGTAGAGGCTTAAGTGTAATATTATTTATTTAATATTTTGCGTGCCGAACGTTTCGATTTCCGGATAAGGACTCGGTGTCCGGGAACGGGGCGTTACAGTTGGTATCAGAGAAAAGCGTCTTTTAGGCTTCCCTTCTTTTAAGATAAGTTTCCTTTAGATCTGTTAGTAACGTTCTAGTTTTCTTTGATCATCAGGATGGTGTTCACGAGAACTGGAGCGGGTGCTGAAGCGTCAGGAGTTCGACGAGATAGTCCTACACCAGTTGTTAGGGGCGGTTTTGTGAGGCAGAATCCTTCACCACATCCGAGCCCCACTCCACCCCCTCATACTGCAACCCCTACACCACGATCTCAGCAGGGCTTGTCACCGCGACCTCATCAGGAGCAACGCCCACAATGGAATGTGGGAAGTTCGGTTCAGTTTTCATTGATAAGTGATGTTCCAGCGGGTTTAGTACCGCCACCAGTGAGCTACCCTCCACCGAGGTATAACTACATCTATGGAGAACCAGGAGAAGCACCTATACGAGTCACTATAGTGGGAGACATTCCACCAGTCTACGTACCCCCGGCAACTAGCATTTATCCACCTCTAGTGAGTGTTTACCCTCCACCGGTGAGCCACCCCTCCTCCACCAGTGTTTTCTCATCAGCAGCATCAGACCTTTTACCCTCCTCCAGTGGGTCACACTCATCGACCTATTGTACCACCTTCACCCCGTTTTGACCATCATCAAGGCTTTGGTTACCCACCCTACGGTTTCCACCAACACCAGTACCAGCAGCAAGAGATACCTTTTGGATACCCTCCAGTTTATCCGCAAGCCCCACCAGTTAGGCCGGTTTTCAAGCAAGCACCACCAATTGACTGGTATACGAGGTTGAGAAGAAACAGAGTTCAAGACTTCTTTGGGAATGTCGAGCATTCAAAGGCTGAAGAATGGTTAAGAGGCTTCGAGAAGGCTTGCAGGAATATACATGTTCCTGAATCTGAGATGGCACAATTAGCTGTTAGTTTCCTTTTAGGTGCAGCTGAAGCTTGGATTGACGCTATACAGAGTAGCAATGGGAAAGTGACAGACTGGGAAAGCTTTAAGGCCATGTTTTATAATGAGTATTTTCCAGAAACAGTGCAGACAGACATGGCAAGTCAGTTTTTAAAGCTTAAGCAAGGTAATTACATGACAGTATCACAGTACACCAACAAGTTTAGCGAGTTGGGGAGATTCTACCCTGAGCTGATGAAATCAGAAGGAAGAAATATGGCCCTGTACATGGAAGGCTTAGCCTATCAGATACAGTCAGGTATGTTGGGTTTTACAGCTAAGAATATGGCTGAAATGTTGAATAAGGCCTTGGAGGTTGAGACCTTCAGGAAGAAGGCCACAATGGTTATTGGGAACAAGAGGAGTTTTGGCACGAGTCAAGGTAATAGCCGGGGAGCACCGCAACAAAATATCAAGAAGACAACAGCCCCTGCAGCGAGTAAACCTCCAACCGGAGCACCTTTATGCTCTAAGTGCAACAGGAACCACTCAGGTGAATGTAAGGCTAGTTCAGGCGGCTGCTACTACTGCGGAGATTTAGGGCACTTTGCCAAGATGTGTCCAACCAAGGGGAGTTCAAATATTCCGAAACAAGGAAATGTGAAAGGCGGCCCAAGTCGCCCAGTTCGAGTGTTTGTAGTGGATGCTGAGATGGCTGAACCAATGACAATGTTATTTCAGGTACCTTTTGTTTATTGTAATTTATTTGAGTACTTTTATAGCACGATCTAAATCATGTTGTATTTGTGTTTAAATAAATGAATTCACATTCTAGGTACAATAATGTTAGATAACTTAGTGGTCACGGCATTGTTTGATACTGGAGCGTCTAACACTTTTGTGTCAACTAAGGTAGCTAAGAAGCTTAACTTACCAATGGAACCTTTAAGAAACACTTTGGAGATAACAACACCATTAGGGAAAGTGACTAAGGTAACCAAGTTGATGCCGCAAGTAGAGGTTCGAGTTGGAACGTATCGTTGCAGGAGTGACTTTACTGTTTTGGACTTTTAAGATTTTGATGTGATTCTTGGAATAGATTGGCTATCCGAGAATTTTGTCCACTTGGATTGTAGAGAAAAGAGAGTAACGTCCTTTAAGATACCGGGAAAATCAGATAAGACCTATCAGGGAAATGTTTATAAGCCCAGTAAGAAGCGTCACCCTATAATTTCAGCGGTTAAGGCTATAAGAGCTTGTCAGAAAGATTGTGAAGGCTACTTGTTGTACGCAGTGGATGTGGAACAAGTGAAGCCTAAGTTAGAGGAAACCCATGTAGTAAAGGAGTATTCGGAAGTGTTTCCAGAAGAGTTACCGGGAAACATGCCGGATAGAGAGATTGAATTTGAGATTAAGTTGCTACCGGGAGCGGCACCAATTTCTAAGGCACCCTATAGGATGGCACCGGCTAAATTGAAGGAGTTGAAAGGGCAGCTTAAGGATATGCTTGAGAGGAATATAATTCAGCCTAGTACTTCGCCTTGGGGAGCCCCAGTGTTGTTTGTTAAGAAGAAAGATGGTAGCATGAGGATGTGCATAGACTATAGAGCGCTGAATAATCTTACCATCAAGAATAAGTACCCTTTGCCAAGGATTGATGATTTGTATAACCAGTTGCAAGGCAAGAGAGTGTTTTCCAAGATTGATCTTAGATCGGGTTATCATCAGTTGAAGATCAAGGTAGCTGATATACCGAAGATGGCTTTTAGTACGAGGTATGGACATTATGAGTTCTTAGTCATGCCTTTTGGACTCACTAATGCCCCATCTGCATTTATGGATTTAATGCAGCGTGTTTTCATGCCATACCTGGATAAGTTTTTGATTGTGTTCATAGACGATATTCTGGTGTACTTTAAGGATGAGAAAGAACATGAAGAACACTTAAGGATAGTGTTGGATACTTTGAAGAGGAACCAGTTGTATGCTAAGTTCTCAAAGTGTGACTTCTGGTTAGATCAAGTGAGTTTCTTAGGTCATGTCATTTCTGGAGATGGCATTAAGGTTGATCCCGCGAAGATTGAAGCAGTTGAGAAGTGGTCCAGACCGACTACCATTTCAGAGGTTAGAAGTTTTCTTGGTTTAGCTGGCTATTATAGGAAGTTTGTACAAGACTTCTCAAAGATAGCTACACCAGTTACCCGGCTCACTCAAAATGATGTGAAGTTCGAGTGGACCAGTGAGTGTGAAGATGCTTTTCAGACGTTGAAAAAGAGGTTGACTACAGCCCCAGTTTTGGCAGTTCCGGAGATCTTTGATAATTATGATGTTTACACGGATGCTTCGGGACAAGGTTTGGGTTGTGTGTTGATGCAGGGAGGGAAGGTAATTGCTTATGCATCTAGACAGTTGAAGATGCACGAGAAGAATTACCCAACCCACGACTTGGAGTTAGCAGCAGTTGTGTTTGCCTTGAAGATTTGGAGGCACTATTTGTATGGAGTTAAGGCCAGGATCTTCACCGATCACAAGAGCTTGAAGTATTTCTTTACCCAAGAGAATCTGAATATGAGACAAAGGAGATGGTTGGAGTTTGTAAAGGATTATGACCTGGAGATTCAGTATCATCCGGGTAAAGCAAATGTGGTAGCAGATGCTTTGAGCCGAAAACCAGTGTTTGCGGTTTCAAGTGTTGAAGAAATGGCAGAAAGATTAGATGGGCTGAGAATCCGAAGCTTTGATCAGATTGAAGACCGGAAGTTTGTGGCACCGTTGTTAGCAAGGTCTGAGTTGATGGATGATATTCGGGAGAAGCAAGATGAAGACCCAGTTTTGGTTGACTTGAAGCGAGTTGCAAGAGAAAAGCCTACGGTTGGCTATGTGTTAGATAAGAATGGCAATCTTTGGTACCAGGATCGGTTGTGTGTGCCCAATGTGGGTGATTTAAGACGGAGAGTCATGGAAGAGGCACGTAGGATTGCTTTTGCATTTCATCCGGGAGCTACTAAAATGTATAGAGACTTGAAGGAAAGGTTTTGGAGACCCTCGATGAAACTGGAGATAGCCAAGTTCGTTGCAGAGTGTGATACTTGCCAGAAGGTTAAGGCAGGACATAGAAGACCGGGAGGAATGCTTAAGCCGTTGGATATCCCGGAATGGAAGTGGGATAAGATCACTATGGACTTTATCACCGGTTTACCTAAGACAAGAGGCGGTAATGATGCGATTTGGGTGATCGTGGATAGATTGACCAAATCTGCTCATTTCTTACCGTATAAGGTTGATATGCCCTTGAAGAAGATGACGACACTATACCTGGATAATATAGTGAAGTTACACGGAGTACCTGTCTCTATAGTCTCGGATCGAGATAGTCGATTCGTCAGTCGGTTTTGGAAAAGTTTACAAGCAGCTTTTGGAACCAAGTTGGATTTGAGTACGGCCTTTCATCCTCAGACAGATGGACAATCTGAGAGAACTATCCAAACATTAGAAGATATGTTGAGAGCTTGTGTTTTGGAAATAGGCGGATCATGGGATGATTACCTACCGGTAGCGGAGTTTGCCTATAACAACAGTTATCATGCAAGTATAGGCATGCCACCGTTTGAAGCGTTGTACGGAAGAAGATGTAGAATGCCGCTGTTTTGGGATGAAGTCGGGGAAAGACAAATCACCGGGACGGAATTGGTTGAGCAAGCTAAAGAAAGAGTTCAGTTGGTTAAGAAGAATCTGAAGGCGGCTCAAGATAGGCAGAAAAGCTGGGCAGATGTTAGAAGGAGACCTCTTGAGTTTGAAGTTGGTGAAAGAGTTTACCTACGAGCTTCACCAATGAAGGGAGTGAAACGTTTTGGACAAAAGGGAAAGCTAAGCCCTAGGTACGTTGGACCGTTGGCATATAAGCTTAATTTACCGGAATCCATGTCAAGAGTCCACAATGTGTTTCATGTCTTGATGTTGAAGAAGTGTTTGACCAAGACGGATGTTGAGGCTACTGTTGATCCGGAGATTCTCCAAGATAATCTTTCGTATGATGAGGCACCGATCAGAATTTTGGACCGGAAAGAAAAGATGATTAAGAGACAGTTGATACCTTTGGTTCTGGTGCAATGGAGCAATCATTCACCGGATGAAGCTACTTGGGAAGTTGAGGACGATATGATCAGCGAGTTTCCAGATTTTATGGACTTACCAGGTATGTTCTAAGTTTCGAGGACGAAACTCCTTTAAGAGGGGAAGAATGTAATATTCCGATTTTCGGGAAAGGGCAGATGTGTCATTTTGCGAAAACAAAATATTGGGTTCGGTTCCATTTATTCGGAGTTAATAATTTGGATAATTATATACATAATTTCGAGATATATAAATGTATATATTTAAGGGAGAAAATCTGATTTAATAAGGGTGATTAAGGAAAAACATTGAAATTAGGTAATTATGGGATTTTTCCTATTTAAGGGAAAATCAACCTATTCAACCCCTTAAATTTTTAATCAGAATTTCCACCTCCAAATTCACTCTCTGCGTGTGTGAGCAAGGGAATAGGGCTGGAGGAATTTTCATCAGTTGTTAATTCAATCCTTGACGGTTTTCAGATCAGAGTCGAGCACCGGAATCGTTGTGAAGAGAGCAACGTTGTGACATCAAAAAGTTGAAGCCTTGATAAGGTATGATTAAACCCTAGCTTTGTTCTTCTTCAAGTTTGATGGATTCAAACTTAGCAATTCGTAGTTTTTGTCGTTTAGAAGCGTGTGATTGAATCTAATCTAAATTTGGATTTATCACACATGTTTTCTACAGAAAAGGGACGGTTTTAGCTGCTGTTTTTCTGAGTTTGGACTTGGATTTAGCTGCTTAAAAGGTAAGAGGCTCTTCCTACAATTTCAATTATCGTTATTGAGGTTTAGATCAAGATTTGAGATGTTTAGGTGTAAGAAAGATGTGTTTTCCTTGTTGGTTAATAACCTTAGATGCTATGGTATGATTAGATAGGTTGTTATGCGTTTTTTTGGGTTGAAATCGATGTTAATTAGGTTAGAAAAGGTTCAAAAATCGCGTTTTGATGATTTTAGCATTTTGGGAAAAACCCAGGCGGACGGGCGTCTGCACAAGGCAGACGGGCGTTCGAGACCCTAGTAGCTCAAACGGGCGTTTGCATTAGGCAAACGGGCGTTTAAGGTCAGACTTTTGATTTAGGATGTAGCTGTTTTTGACGGACGGACGTCTGAGGTTAGTGGAAGGGCGTTTGATTACGGACAGGCGTCCATAGGGTTTCAAACGGGCGTCTGGCCTATTTTACCTTGTTTTTACTATTCTAGCATTTTAGCTTGGTTTTTGGCTTCATAATCGTGTTTTCACTGTTTTAAACCCTTAATCCTGATATGTTAACATTAATTAAATATGAGCAAGCCCCGACTGAGTTTCTGATGCGTTCAGTTAAAACACCGAATGTACTCTTACAGGGAGTTGAAGTTCGGATCCGTCGGAAGGGCATGAAAGGGCTTGTGCTTTGATGAACTAGAGTTCATCAATGTATGTGTAATTGATAGGATGTGATGACTAGTTGTCTAAGTGAGGCAGTAGAGTTGATAAGGTGAGTATTAATCTGAAATCACCTAGGTGACTAGTTAATTCACACTAATAATTACATAAGTGTAGTAAAAGCTAAAACGTCATCTATTCTTGGTTAGGCACTGATTCAAATCGCCGATGTGATACGTTCATAAAAGGTGGACAACGCTACTGGCTCAAAAGGCTGAAGGGTAGTGAAGGAAATCCATCGAACGTATATGCATACCGGGGAGATCCCGGGACTACCGGTGCTAATCACCGTAGTTGGCAAGTATATCTCGTGGTGGAATTTTCACCATGCATTGTGTCCTTGAGTAATGATGTAACAAAGATAAGCTAGGCTAGAAACGTATAGTCATGACGTGTCGATGGGCATGGAGTGAACCCTAAATGGAGTCGGTCTCAATAAGATAACATCTTTAATAATAACCTTAATTGGATTGTAGCTTCTACTTCTTACTTTGTACAAATGTACTTACCTCAAATGCATGTTTATTTATGTGTTTGGGGGAGAGAAGACGAACAGGTAAATGAAGAGTTCGAGGAGGACTTTTATGACGACGTTTGAGGACGTCGGACTTGAAGACCTTGTTTATTATCTAATTATTTACATTTATTTCATAGACTTGGATTATTATCGGATTCTGTAGTTACTTCTAGTACTTTGGGATTCGTACATTTTGGATTCGTTGGTTTCGTTTCGGATGTAATAATATTACATTTCCTCTTTAGTTCTTTATTTCTATTCTTGGTTATTTAAAAAAAATTACCCGAGTCTTTTAGCTTCCGTTTGCTTTTATTTGATACGACGTAGTAGAGGATTACGTGTAATATTATTTATTTAATATTATGCGTGCCGAACGTTTCGATTTCCGGATAAGGACTCGGTGTCCGGGAACGGGGCGTTACAGCTCAATGGCGTGCCTTCTACACAATTTCATACGACTCGTGGAGTTAAACAAGGAGACCCTCTATCACCTGCTCTCTTTGTTTTAGAAGCGAAGTATTTTGGGAGGCTGATTAATGATTTTATGTCTCAGAATCCTGGCATGCCTTTGCTGATGACACGATCTTATTTACTCGGTGTAATAGAAAAGGGCTGCGGTGCCTCAAAGAGCTTTTCCACCATTATGAATTAGTTTCTGGGCGGCGTATTAACTCCACCAAAAGTACGTTCATTGGTCATAAGTTGACGTCTACTAAGGAGGGATGGGTGCGCAATATATTGGGCTTTCTACGTGAGCTCATGCCTTTTCACTACTTAGGAGCACCCCTTTTTCGGGGCCGGAATCGCTCCCTTTTCTATCAGGACATTATTGATATGGTTCAAAGGAAGCTTCATCACTGGGGCAACATGCTTTTGTCTTTTGGTGGGAAGCTAATTCTCCTCACACATGTCTTAACGTCCATTCCGATTTATATCCTTCAAGTGCTGGTTCCCCCTAAAGAAGTTATTCATCGAATCCATCACATTTTTAATAAATTCTTATGGGATAGTGGGCCGGATGGGAATCATATACATTGGAGATCATGGGAAAAATTGTGTACTCCAATTAAGGAAGGTGGGTTGGGTGTGCGGAATCTCTTTGATGTTATCGATACTTTTGCGATCAAGCTGTGGGTTCCGTTACGTCAGAAACAGGGAATATGGGCTAAGGCCATTTTCAATACCTACATAATAGACAAGTCGCCTCTAAATGTCCCTGAGCCCAAGGTCAGTACGCCGATGTTAAGAAGAGTGTGGAAGATGAGAGACATAGCAGAACAATTCATAACTTGGAGGGTAAATGCGGGAAACACTGACTTCTGGAGAGACAAGTGGACGACGGCAAATTTGGGAGACCCACCAGAAGGCCGGTTTTGGAAGGTTAATGAGTTTCGGGTGAATGGACAATGGAATACCCATCTTCTTCATTCTTACCTTCCTAGTCACATCGTGGAAGAGATCAATCTTATCCATTTCATACGTGAGAAGGATGATGAGCTTATTTGGACACTTAGCCCTGATGGACGGTTTAATACTCGTTCCATGTGGAACATGGTTCGCATTGCTCACCCCTCCAATGCTATTTATAAGATAATTTGGAACAACCTCCTGCCTCTCAAGATTTCTTTCTTTTTTGGAGGTTACTGCATAACATTCTCCCCAATGATCCGAACATCCAGCGACGTGGTATAACTCTGGTTTCTAAATGCTTTGTGTGCCAACATGGGGAGGACCTGCGACACACGTTTATTGATTATCATTTTGCCAGTTCTGTTTGGAATTACTTTATGAATCACTTCGGGTTACGGTTTAATCCTACTTCAGGGATAGTGCCTATGCTCCACTTCTGGAAGAACTCGGCTACTAGTATCTACAACCTTCGGCTTATTGTTCCGGTTATTGTTTGTTGGGGTATTTGGGCTGAGAGGAACAAGTGCAGGCATGATGAAGTCCAACCCTCCATACAGCGCACCATCATACATATTGAGCGGGCTATTAGGCAAATTACTTTTCGGAAGGAATTGGATGCCAAAGTCTTGGGAGCAGATAGAGGAACTCCCTTCTTCCAACCCTTTAAGGTCAATCCAAACCCAAAGCGGAAAGTGACTTATTTGAGATGGGTGCCTCCGCCTTCTGGAAATGTTAAATTGAATGTGGATGGGAGTGTCAGGAATGGCATTGCTTATGGTGAAGGTATCCTCAGGGATTCTAATGGCGGGTTTATTATGGCTTTTCATGAGTGTTTTGGGCAGGGTGTTAAGTGTAATATCGCCGGATCAATCATAGATTGACCCGATTACGCAGCAGAAAGTACAAGATCCAGATCTAGTCAATCAAAATACATAAATATAATCGATCAAAACCTACGAGGGGGTTTAGATTACTAACCTTTTTATGGTGCAAGAACGTCAAGAACAAAAGATCAATCCAAGCTAGTTGAGAGCCTAGTTGAGAAGCCAAAGTCTTCCAACGTGTGTCTCCAAGCACCACCAGGTGGATGGTGTTTCAAGCCGCCGGACCTCCTTGATATGCTATCTTAGAAAAACCTGAATTTTTCCTAAAACTCGAACCCTTAGTATAATGGCCGAAATCTCTAAGCCAATATACTACCCAATAACTCGAAAATTATGTGATCATTTGAGGCTTGGGAGAACTCTCTTTATATAGGAGACAAATCATTGTCCTCCAAAGATTTAATAATTAAGAGATAATTATTAGATTAATCCTTATTTCAAATAAAAGATAAATAAAATAATTATCCCAAACAAATTAGGATAAATATCATTATTAACTAATATTTCATGAATTATCAATTAACAAATAAAAGATAAATCACATGTTAAATAATTATCCAAGAAAACAAATTCCTTAATAATTAAATTAACATAAAATCGGCCAAACCCTAGCAAGCATAGGGCCACATGAATTTTACACACATATCGGGCCGAGTCCACGAAAAATTCTTTTCCGTGTATTTAATTATCCAGTCCAAATAAATAATTAATCCACATATCAATTAAATAGTTCAATCCAACTATTTAATATTAATTGAGGTGAAACGATGAGAAAACATATGCATGTTAGGAGCCACGTCGGGGACCATGGACCCATATTCAGTAGCTACAATAAATCAAATAATATTATCCGTCAGACCGAACAATAATATTCAATCTATTAATTCCGGGATTACACCACCATAAACCCGAAACTGAACTCTGCTGAATATAGATATAAACTTACACTCAACCATAAGTCATAAGGTGTTCACTGATATAATCATTACATACGGATAAATCCTCCATAGACTGTTCGTTTCGATTCGGGATATCTCCGTAGATCCTTCTCGTAACATCTTATCCTTATTAACCATTAACCCCCAGAGACCAATTAGTTCATAACTAATATAATATGAACTGCGCGCATCGGTCATTTTCTAGGATTAACAAATAAGGGAACTGTCTGTCTACTTCCCGAGGGAAGGAATGGATTCCATATCTGTGATAGCACAGACGACTCACTCATCCCAGAATAGAGCCAACGAGAAGTGTTGGACCGCATACTGCGAAGTGATCCTTACTAACACATCAAACTCTACCCTAGTCTAAGCAGTTGTCTGTGATCACGTCAGGATTGAGATTAATCCATATATGATCATCTTGTGATTCGATAAGACTTCTCGATCACGGAATTATATCGAGAACTCAAATCAAATCGGTCCATCCCTATATGATTATCATCATATATAAATGCCCCACTAGGTACCCTATTGCCGACAGTCCGGATAAGACTGTCACACCTAAAGTGTTCTGGGCGCATTATTAGCAAATTAATCTTGAGACCCGTACTCAGATTAATAAACGCTACGGACTAAGTTAATTTTAAGTACATCTCACTAACTCAATCCTCTTGTGTATAGCCATACACTGAGTTATGTGATTACATAAACGAGGTACTTAGGGTTTTCAGTAGTGTCTTAATTATAAGCATACATGCATATAATAAGATGAATTATTAAATATGTCTTAAAACAATTAGATAATTGTCTTTCGGGCACTACACCTAACAATCTCCCACTTGCACGAAAGGCTAGTGGATTAATTGTTTTAGAGCACACCCTTTATATCTATATCTACAACATTCTCCCACTTGCTCAAAACAAGTGACATATCCCTCAAATCCGTACCCTCCAAGCATATCTTAGTAATTCATCCTTCCAAGCACAACCAGAGTGTGCCGCCGCAGGGTAGGTCAGTGACCCGACGCGTACTTAGAATCCGAATACCGTGTAACTTGGTACACTGATCAGGTAGGTTGGCGGCTTGAGTCAATCTTTGGGATCGAAACGTCGCCCTTCCATCTAATCCGGTGGTACGATTTCGATATGCTTATGACTCTAGTGATTGCAAAATCCTTATGAGCTACCTCTCCAATGTTTTCACAATGAAGTGGCATCGGCTTACTGGATAATACTTTATCACATGAGTAAACACTGAGACCGAGATCGATTTAACGATCATCCTCAATCTGACCTAAAGCCAGAATCAGTGTTATCCCTTATATTCTAGTTTGCACCTGAATATACTAGCATATTAATCCTCATTCTCCCGAAGAGACTTGAGGATTCACTAAACATCCCATTTAGTATTCATCCGCAGGTTTAGATAATCATTCATGAGAGGTAGGGTAGACTACATCGTCGAATGTTGCATAAATGCAAGAATATCTTAACCGGGTGAATGGATGGGATTGCCAATGATCGATTCTTGAAAATTTGAGCGAATCAAATCCTTTAGAATGAATCCCGATGGCATGTCAGACTCTGACTTCAGATAACACACCCATGTTGTTTCCAACAGTTTCAGTGTTACCATTCATAAACACTAATCTACATACTACTTTACTAATATTGATGCCCAGTCTATGAAAGACTTATCAATATTCAGGTAAAGTCCACATATTAAAATATGTGACTTTGAAATGACCTAGAGGTTTGCTTTAATCCCCAAAGGATATGAGCTATGGCAGGCATCCTGCCAAAGGTTCTTTCAGAATAAATTAAGATACCGTTAGTCTCACAAAAAGGTCTTAGGGAATCACCCCTATTTTCTGATTTGTAACTAATCTGTCATTTGTTCTTAGCTAAAACCCTTCTGTTCTGAATGAGTTCAGATTCCGTTGTTCGGCAATGAAGTTTTAGGGAATCACCCCTATTTCCCGCTTTCTGACGAAATCAAGCAAGACTGAGTGGTAAGAGAGATCACGGTCTGGTTAACTCTCTACCTTTTAGGGAATCACCCCTAAATTACTCAGCTTTGCGTTCAAAGTGAAATTTTCCTATTCATTCGACTCTTCTCCGTGTAGTTCCAATTGCTCCCATTGGGCCTGAGATACTCAGGTGTTTCTACAAGAGTTTCAACAGAACTGGAGTATCAAAATCCATTCACAGGCTTTTTAAACCAACCTCTATTATCAGGATCCTTTACAGCCCACGAAGGACTATAGGACATCAATCTACCCTATAGACCGTAAGGTCCTGTAATGGGTAATGGACAAACCATACTCCCACTGCGTTCGGGGTGGATTGATATACTGATCTAGTTTAGTAGTTTTTTATTAGTGTTATCACCAACTGCCGGTGTTGGATGTGGACTGAACAAATCAGTTAGTAACATCTTGAGTACAAATACTTCAAGATCCAAACCTGTGATTTATAGACTCCATCAGACCGAGTTTGACAGTATAACCATCATTCTCTAACTTTACGAGTTTTATAACCAACCTTTACTCAATACATTAAGATATTTCATGACCTGAACGTGTACGCAAAATTTCCAGTCCTACCTTCAAGCACTAAATGCTAAATGTCAATATTTACGGAAGTGGGGTGAACCGAATTCACTCCTTATCCACAAATGCGTAGGCATCTTTTAGGTAGACTTCTCGGTTTTCCATTACAACGTAAACCGTTATTTTGCAACCAATATCTTAAATGAGTTCAACAGCGTATCGTAGCACATCAATAACTACATAAGGCAAATTTATGGTGTATCCCTTAGTGAAAACATTTCACTGGGAGACAGGCCGAGCATCAGTCCCGAAGACTACGCAATAACCTATTTCGATTATAGAATACTCTATCTCTTGGTGAAATCGAGAGATTCCTCCAAATATTTTGGATAAACTTACCGGAGTCTCGAATAGTTGTCAGACAAGATGTCACTACTTCAAAAGCTCCCACTAGCTTGTATCTTTCATATGTCCCCGAAGGTCGATATGAACAAGCTATGTTATTTCTTTAAATCTATTACCCTTTCCTAATTGAAAGGAAACTTGGTCATTGTTCCTTTGAGACAGTGTTCCTTTGACTGGGAGATAGGAATCACCTTAAGCCGGTCTTCAGATCTTGTCTTTAGGGAATATGCACTAATTAATAGAATAGAAAGAAGCGTTTATCGAAATACGGAAACCATTTGCGTTTATATATTTTAAGATATGTTATTAATACCTTTTCAGCAATGCTTAGTGGTTCTGACTTTATCAAACAAAATTCCGAGTCTTGGATTCATGCTACGAATGTTATATTCATCGTCAATAAGACAAACAAATTATCCTATTGAAAATGAATACGTTCGCTCCAACGAATCCGAAAATAGAAAATGAATTTTCTATGATACTCAAGAATTGAATCCGAGATTCATTTCCTTATATCACTCCCACTAGTCTATCTGAAATAACTGCCCGCTGTCTATTTTATTTATCGTTTAATGCAAAGCTACCTAGTTCTTCCAAAGAACTTTAGCTTTCGAGAAAATTGCTAAGGATGCATTGGTCAGTGATCCGAAATCACTTTCCTTATCCTCTAATTTTAATTTTCCGGTTTAGCCTTAAAACTACTTAGTTTAGATGACTAACACGTATAAAATCCATTCTCGACTTTCCTTAGATGGAAACAGTCTTGAACTAGCAGTTCGTTTGAGTAGACACTACTCTTGAACTGTGGGATGCTCAGTGTTACTTGCTTGGACTATCGATTTTTCTAATCGTCAAATCATAAGACCAAAGCTCCCACTAGTTTATCGGTTCCAAATACCGTCTAACTAGCAACACTTTGTATTTATGATTTTTCAAAGATCAGAAAATCACTCAGAACTAAGCTCCCACTAGTTTATCAGTTCCAAATAATGTCTAACTAGAAATGCTTTGTTCATGTTTTTTTCAAAAAAAAGAGAAACTCATATGCAGTCTATTACACATTTCTAATGATTCAGAAAAACAACAAATCATAAGACTAAGGCTCCCACTAGTTTATCGGTTCCAAATACCGTCTAACTAGCAACGCCTTATGTATGATTTTCCGATTTTTCAATTAGAAATTTGATGTGTAATTACACTTTTAAAATTCACTAAATGAATTTTATATATAGTCCTAAATCATCTTTTGTAAACTAAGTACGGTCGTTTCTCATTTTACACGAGCGACATCCGTGACATACCTATACTATGTCATTTAAGTTTTTAAAGGCTCAAGAGAAAATCTTTTACGAAAATTAACTGCATTTATTGATAATTACAACGTACTTGCTACTTTCCACATTTTTAATGAAGTTCTATCACTAATAGTTTAGTAGCCTAGATATTAAAGTTGTAAATAAACATGACAGAGAGTTAAATTCAAAATTAAAATTTCACTACTAGATTTTTGTTTTAGGAATAATAAACTTGTTAAAAGTCTATCCTACCATTCCAAGGATTTAACCTCGCACCTCGGTGCCGCCGTAGGGTAGGTCAAAGAGGTGACGGTTAAACTGAGACAATCTCTCTCAATGATTAATCTTCGAGAATCGAACATCTCGTGGGAATCAGACATCCCGGACTTTAATCATTGATTACCTTCCTTTTTCTAGCCTACATATTTCGAAAATATCCATAACGAGTGTGACCCTAAAGGCGGCATACTCGGGGCGTACTTTGAGATCTGATACAGTAGGTCACACTATTTATGGATATTTTCGAAATATCTAGGCTAGAAAAAGGAAGGTAATCAATGATTAAGGCCCGGGATGCCTGATTCCCGTGAGATGTTCGATTCTCGAAGCTTAATCATTGAGAGAGATTGTCTCAGTTTAACCGTCATCGTGCTGATACCGACCCTAAAGGCGGCGGTACGATGCGAGGTTAAATCCTTGGAATGATTGGATAGACTTTAAACAAGTTTATTATTCCTAAAATAAAAATCTAGCAGTGAAAATTTATTTTTTGAAATTAACTTTCTGTCATGTTTCTTTTACAAATTTAATCTCTAGGCTACTAAACTGTTAGTAATAGGACTTCATTAAAAATGTGGAAAGTAACAACTACGTTGTAAATTATCAAACAATGCATTTAATTTTTCCTTATATACTTATTGATGTGCTACGATACGCTGCTGAACTCATTTAAGATATTGGTTGCAAAATAAAGGTTTACGTTGTAATGAAAAACCGAGAAGTCTACCTAAGAGATGCCTACGCATTTATGGATAAGGAGTGAATTCGGTTCACACCACTTCCATAAATAGAGGCATTTAGCACCGAGTGCTTGAATGTAGGACTGGAAATTTTGCGTACATGTTCAGATCGTGAAATATCTTGATGCATTGAGTAAAGGTTGATTATAAAACTCGTAAAATCGGAGAATGACCGTTATACTGTCAAAATCGTTCTGATAGAGTCTGATGTGATCCAATTCATGCTCGGAGGATACCATCATTCGTGCTATTTATGGATATTATTTAATTAATTAGGAGGTGGTTTTATTTTATATTGAATTTTTAGCACTTTATTTTATTTATTATTTTATTAGCCAATAGGAACATTTCGTTTCTGGCCAATAGGAGATAGACGCATTTTTAAGTGGGAATTTCTCCCACATTGCTTAGATGTTGCCTTTTCTTTTGGTTGTAAGCCTATATAAGGCAAACACTAGCTATTCATTCTTGAGACAATTTTTTTATGAGAAATCAAATTATTGAGTTTTACTCAACCAAGTCATAAGGCTTGAAAATCACTTGCGAGTGAGAATTTTCTTTGTCGTAGAAAGTTCAACCCTTTGAAGATTTACCAGCATTGTGAGCATTTGTTGGGCGTTCTCTGCCTACGATTTAGTTGGATTACTAGGTCTAGGATCATTGGCTCGTCATTGTTCCCCTTAGTTACTTCCTGGGCAAAACATCAGATCTGGTTCCAACCGGAATCACATCAGTTGGTAGCAGAGCTCAGCAACTTCGGTGAGCAAATATCCCTTTTATTTTTGTTTTCCTTTATTCCGTTTAATTCCAAAAAAAAAAAAAAAAAAAAAATTTGTTGTTCTTGTTTTCTTTTCTTTTTTCAGTCGGCCCAACCCCCCCCCCCCCACCCCCACCCCCCAAGAACAAAAGCAATCTTCAAACCTTTATCCCAAGAACCCTAAATTTTTTTTTCCCAGACCCGTTTTTGTGGCAGACCGATCCCTAACCAAAAACCCTCTAAAAATTCTGAAATTTTTACCAAATCTCCATCACATCTCGATTTACACTTTTTGTCTTTGTACCCAATCCAGATTCGACGTATACCTTGTCTAAAACTGCCGATCAATACAAACGATCTGCCCAGAAAAACTGCATCGGTAAATCATCGTTTGAATTCGATTTTTGTGGTCTATACGATTCGGAATCACCCGAAACTTGGTGAGATTATAGGAAATTCTCCGATCACCAACTTTTATCTTTTGAGTTTTTCCAAATTCGTTCTAGTTTGGTCACAATCGGCACCTTAAGTCACTGCTATCATTCTGGAAATTTATGACAGATTGCACGGGTTTCTGAAAAACGATTGTTTGAGCCACTTCTAGACCTCCGAAAAATCTGAAATTTTGATATCATTTATAAAACTCTCTGTTCTACAAATTTTGTCTTTTGAGTTTTGGCAGATTCGTCTTAGTTTGGTCATTAAATACGTGGGTTTCACACCAGGGTGTGAAAATTTTCACACCTGTGTAATTCTGCTGTCGAAAAATTTCATTACGATTGAGCATAAGGGTGAGTGTAAACACGAGAGTTGTGAGGTAATTATGGGGCTGCCATCATTTAGTGGTGCACCTGATGGTGATGCATATTTTTACTGGGAAGCTGAGTTAGAGCACTATTTTGCACGCTATAACTATTCAGATGCGGATAAGTGCTACTTTGCGCCACTTCTGCTCACAGGGAAGGCTTCGCGATGGTGGACAGAATTAAAATTTTTGAGTCATATACATAAGGTACCAAAGATTAGTACGTGGAATGCTATGAAAAGAGAATTGCAACAAGAATTTGTGCCCCCTTGTTACTTGGCTAGAGTGATGCTTCAAAAAGAGGAGGATGCGAGGATTGAGGAAGAAAGACTCCGGATACTAGGGATACTCGCTAAGTGGAAGAAGCAATCTGAGCAGAGTAAGCAAGACACAGAACGGTTTAAGAAGAAAAGTGCACTGTTTTGGGCTGAATCTCCACGAAAATGTAAAGAATTGAAAGATGCCATGAGCACACGCCATGAGGACACTATTGCAACCGTTGAGGTGGAGAAAATTCTTGATGAGAGGCTGCCTTGTCCTATTGTGGATGAGGTTATTAACAAGGTGGAGGCATTGGTTGATGTTCATCAGGTTGAGAGTGTTGCGGCATCTGAGTTTATAGTTGATGATGATGATGCTTCTGTGGTTGAGATGGCTGTTGCGGATGCGGAGACACAGGTGGCCACCGTTGAACCACCATTGTATTGTGTTGCCCCAGCATTTTCTTTGCAGGTACGTCATTATCCCCCACTTGCGGGTACCACAGGGTTATTGGATACACCCAATGCCGCCCATATATTGCATTTGGATGTTCTTGAAATTGTTGCCTGTGGCGGATGCAATTTGAAGCAATCATTTGATGATCCATATTTGGCGCATGCTGATGTCTCTCATGATTTGCATTTATATGATCATCTTGCTCCATACCATGGCTTCATTCACCATTATATCCAACCACGAGGCCGTTGGGCCGTTCCTTTAGTGAAGTACTGTGCGACCGCTCAACATGCTATTGATTTACAGATGTTTGTTCGCTTTATCTTTGATCCCGGCGTACCATTGGAGTTTATTTTTGTTTCTCGTGATGTTGTGCGTGATGAAGGTCTGTTCTATGACATCATGTTGATTCGAGGACGAATCCTTTCGAACCGGGAGGGAATGATGTGATCCAGTTCATGCTCGGAGGATACCATCATTCGTGCTATTTATGGATATTATTTAATTAATTAGGAGGTGGTTTTATTTTATATTGAATTTTTAGCACTTTATTTTATTTATTCTTTTATTAGCCAATAGGAACATTTCGTTTCTGGCCAATAGGAGATAGACGCATTTTTAAGTGGGAATTTCTCCCACATTGCTTAGATGTTGCTTTTTCTTTTGGTTGTAAGCCTATATAAGGCAAACACTAGCTATTCATTCTTGAGAAAATTTTTTTATGAGAAATCAAATTATTGAGTTTTACTCAACCAAGTCATAAGGCTTGAAAATCACTTGCGAGTGAGAATTTTCTTTGTCGTAGAAAGTTCAACCCTTTGAGGATTTACCAGCATTGTGAGCATTTGTTGGGCGTTCTCTGCCTACGATTTAGTTGGATTACTAGGTCTAGGATCATTGGCTCGTCATTGTTCCCCTTAGTTACTTCCTGGGCAAAACATCAGATCTGGTTCCAACCGGAATCACATCAGTGTCTATAAATCACAGCTTTGGATCTTGAAGTATTTGTACTCAAGATGTTACTAACTGATTTGTTCAGTCCACATCCAACACCGGCAGTTGGTGATAACACTAATAAAAAACTACTAAACTAGATCAGTATATCAATCCACCCCGAACGTAGTAGGAGTGTGGTTTGTCCATTACCCATTGCAGGACCTTACGGTCTATAGGGTAGATTGATGACCTATAGTCCTTCATGGGCTGTATAGGATCCTGATCATAGAGGTTGGTTTAAAAGCCATAACCCTGTGAATGGAGTTGTTTGCACTCCAGTTCTGTTGAAAATCTTGTAGAACCACCTGAGTATCTCAGACCCGGTGGGAGTAATTGGAACTACACGAAAAGATTCGAATGAATAGGAAAGTTTAACTTTCAACGTAAAGCTGAGAAAAATTTAGGGGTGATTCCCTAAACGGTAGAGAGTTAACCAGACTGTGATCTCTCTTACCACTCAGTCTTGCTTGATTTCGTCAGAAAGCGGGAAATATGGGTGATTCCCTAAGACTTCCTTGCCGAACAACGGAATCTTAATTTATTCAGAATAGAAGGGTTTTAGTAAAGAACAAATAACGGATTCGTTACAAAGCAGAAAATAGGGGTGATTCCCTAAGACCTTTTTGCGAGACTAACGGTATCTTAATTTATTCTGAAAGAACCTTTGGCAGGATGCCTGCCATAGCTTATATACTTTGGGGATTAAAGCAAACCTCTAGGTCATTTCAAAGTCATATATTTTAATATGTGGACTTGACCAGAATATTGATAAGTCTTTCGTAGACTGGGCATCAATATTAGTAAAGTAGTATGTAGATTAGTGTTTGTGAATGGTAACACTGAAACAGTTGGGAACAACATGGGTGTGTTATCTGAAGTCAGAGTCTGACATGCCATCGTGATTCATTCTAAAGGATTTGATTCGCTCAAATTCTCGAGAATCGATTATTGGCAATCCCATCCATTCACCTGGTTAAGATATTCATGCATTTATGCAACATTCAACGATGTAGTCTACCCTACCTCTCAGAAATGGTTATCTAAACCTGCAGATGAATACGAAATGGGATGTTTAGTGAATCCTCAAGTCTCTTCGGGAGAATGAGGAATAATATGCTAGTATATTCAGGTGCAAACTAGAATATAAGTGATAACACTGATTCTGGCTTCAGGTCGGATTAAGGATGATCGTTAAGTAGATCTTGACTCAAAGGCATATTGAAAGTGTACCACCGGATTAGATGGAAAGGCGACGTTTCGATCCCAAAGATTGACCCAAGCCGCCAACCTACCTGATCAGTGTACCAAGTCACATGGTATTCGGATTCTAAGTACGTGCCGGGTCACTGACCTACCCTGCGGCGGCACACCCTGGTCGTGCTTGGAAGGATGAATTACTAAGATGCGGTTTAAGGGTACAGATTAGAGGGATACACCTCGCTTGTTTTGAGCAAGTGGGGGAATGTTGTAGATATAGATATAAAGGGGTGTGCTCTAAAACAATTAATCCACTAGCCTTTCGTGCAAGTGGGAGATTGTTAGGTGTAGTGCCCGAAAGACAATTATGTAATTGTTTTAGGATAGAATTAATAATTCATCTTATTATATGCATGTATGCTTATAATTAAGACACTGCTGAAAACCCTAAGTACCTCGTTTAAGTAATCACATAACTCAGTGTATGGATATACACAAAAGGATTGAGTTGGTGAGATGTACTTAAAATTAACTTAGTCCGTAGCGTTTAATATGAGTACGGGTCTCAAGATTAATTTGCTAATAATGCGCCCATAACACTTTAGGTGTGACAGTCTTATCTGGATTGTAGGTAATAGGGTACCTAGTGGGGCATTTATATATGATGATAATCATATAGGGCTGGACCGATTTGATTTGAGTTCTCGATATAATTCCATGATCGAGAAGTCTTATCAAATCACAAGATGATCATATACGGATTAATCTCAATCCTGAGGTGATCACAGACAACTGCTTAGATTAGGGTAGAGTTTGATGTGTTAGTAAAGATCACTTCATAGTATGTGGTCCAACACTTCTCGTTGGCTCTATTTTAGGATGAGTGAGTAGTCTGTGCTATCACAGATATGGAATCCATTCCTTCCTTCGGGAAGTAGACAGACAGTTCCCTTATTTGTTAATCCTAGAAACTGATCGATCCCGGGAGTTCATATTATATTAGTTATGAACTAATTGATCACTAGGGGGTTAATGGTAAATAATGATAAGAGGTTTCGAGAAGGGTTTACGGAGATATCCAGAATCGAAACGAACAGTCTATGGAGGATTTATCCGTATGTAATGATTATATCAATGGACACCTTATCAACTCATGGTTGAGTGTAAGTTATCTATATTCGGCAGAGTTCAGTTTCGGGTTTATGGTTGTGTAATCCCGGAATTAATAGATTGAATATTATTGTTCGGTCTAACGGATAATATTATTTAATTTATTGTAGCTACTGAATATGGGTCCATGGTCCCCAACGTGGCTCCTAACATGCATATGTTTTCTCGTCGTTTCAACTCAATTATAATTAAATAGTTGGATTGGACTATTTAATTGATATGTGGATTAATTGTTTAGTTGGACTAGATAATTAAATACATGGAAAAGAATTTTTTCGTGGACTCGGCCCAAGTGTGTGAGATGCGTGGATGAGCTAATATATTAGGGTATTGGCCGCATTTTTGGATTATTATTTAATTAGAGAGAAATTAGTTTTCTTGGATAATTATTTAATATATGATTTAATTATTTATTTGTTAAATGATAAATCATGGAATAGTGGATAATATATTTATTTATCCTAATTTATTTGGGATATATATTATATTTATCTTATATTTAAATTAAGGATTAATTTAATAATTATCTTTTAATTATTAAATCCTTGGAGGACAAGGATTACTCTCCTATATAAAGAGAGTTGTCCCAAGCCTTTTAGAACACATAATTTCGGTTTTGAGGAAGTATTAAGGCTTAGAATTTTCAGCCTTAAGTACCTGGGTTCGAGTTTCACAAAACTTCGGGTTTTCTAAGGTAGCATATCGAGGAGGTCATGCGGCTTGAAACACCATCCACCTGGTGTTGCTTGGAGACACACGTTGGAAGACTTTGGCTTCTCAACTAGGATCTCAACTAGCTTGGATTGACCTTTTGTTCTTGGATTTTATTCACCATAAACTGGTAAGCAATCTAAACCCCCTCGTAGGTTAGATCTATTATATTTATGTATTTTGGTTGACTAGATCTTGTACTTTCCGCTGCGTAATCGGGTGGATCCATGATCCATTCGACGATATTACATCCTACAAGATTCAAGAATCACGGACACTTGGGTAGCATCGTCTATAGTTGCACCATGAGTGTAAGCCAAAGAATAAGAAACAAACTGCGCCGGCGCCTAAACCTATGAAGAAGAAGGCTAAGCTGAATGCACCATCCAAGCCCAAGGGCAAGTGTTTTTACTGTAATGAGATAGGGCACTGGCGTCGTCACTGCCCCGTATATCTAAAAAATGTAAAGGATGGGAAGGTTAAGGCTAGCATTGGGAAAGATAAGAAAGGTAATCCTGAATTACTTGTCTTGGAATCTTTTAATGTAGCTAAAGATGTATCAATTTGGATACAGGATACTGGAGCGACTAACCATGTATGTTCTTCTTTGCAGATCGTTAGTTCGTTTGAGGAGCTAGAGGAAGGAGCTCAAGTTATGAGAGTCGGCACCGGGGCATTAGTTTCAGCAAAAGCAGTGGGAGCTGTTGAGTTACATTTTGGAAATAAAACTTTGAAGTTAGACAATGTTTATTTTATTCCGAATTTTAGGAGAAATTTAATTTAGTATTCTGCTTTGAAAGACTAGTTGTACTCTGTTTCTTTTATGAATGATGAGTTTACTATTTCAAAGAATGGTTTTACTTTGTGTACTACTGTATTAGAAAACGGATTATATTTCCTTAAACCAACGCACGCTCCCCTGTTAAATACTGAAATGTTTAAAGTAGCGCATCCAAAATCTGCTAAAAGGCATAAAATTTCTCATAAAGAAGATAGTACATATCTTTGGCACCTTAGGCTAGGTCACATATCCTTGACTCGTTGACGGTGTGCGAATCTTTCTTGGAAGGAAAAATGACCAAGCGTCCCTTCTCGTCAAAAGGGAATAGGGCCAAAAACCTCTAGAGTTAGTACATTCAGACCTTTGTGGTCCGATGAATGTGCAAGCTAGAGGCGGATTCGAGTATTTTGTGACTTTCATCGACGACTGCTCGAGGTTCGGATATGTTTATCCACTGCGTAAAAATCCGAGACTTTTGGCAAGTTTAAGGAATTTCAAGTAGAAGCCGAAAGGCAGTTAGGCAAGTCTTTGAAATGCCTTCGCTCTGATCTCGGAGAAGTGTACTTAGATACTGAGTTCACTGACTACCTAATTGAACATGGGATTTGTTCCCAACGTTCTACGCCTAAGACACCTCAGCAAAATGGAGTTGCTGAAAGGAGAAATAGAACATTGATTGACATGGTCAGATCAATGATGAGCTACGCCTCACTGCCGATATCCTTTTGGGGTTATGCTCTAGAAGCAACGGTCTACATATTGAATGCAGTACCATCAAAGTCTGTCACTACGACACCGTTGGAGCTGTGGAAGGGACGTCGCGAAAGCATACGTCACTTTCGTATTTGGGGTTGTCCTGCACATGTGCTCAATGACAAGACATCAAAACTACAAACGCGTACGAAAGTATGTTTGTTTGTAGGCTACTCCAGAGGAACACGTGGAGGTCTATTTTACGATCCGGAAGATAACAAGGTGATAGCTTCTACTCACGCCACGTTTTTGGAGGATCAGTATATGACAGATTTCAAGCCTCGAAGTAAAGTCGTACTTGAGGAGTTACTTTCTGACGAGGTCAGACCACAAGTGCCACCTAGTGTCACTATAGACAACACTACGAATGCCACAATCGCCCCTAATCCTAATCCACCCAGACGTACTGAGAGAGTGGTTCGGCCACCAAATCGGTATGGACAATCGGAGGCGAACGTAGCTGTCTCTGATGGTGTGGAAGATGATCCAGTGTCTTTTCGCAAGGCCATGTATGATCGTGACAAGGATCAATGGGTTGACGCGATGAATCAAGAGATAGAGTCCATGTACTCTAACTCTGTCTGGAAACTTGTAGGTTGCCCAAAGGGATAAAACCCATAGGGAGCAAGTGGCTCTACAAGAGGAAGCGAGGAGTTGATGGTAAGGTGCAAACCTTTAAAGCACGGCTTGTAGCTAAGGGCTACGCACAGAGATGGGGTATAGACTACGAAGAGACCTTCTCTCCTATGGCCATGCTTAAATCCATCTGGATCCTCCTTTCTATTGCTGCATGCCTAGATTATGAAATCTGGCAAATGGATGTCAAGACAGAGTTTCTTAACGGCTTTCTCGACGAGGAAATCTATATGCAGCAACCAGAAGGATACATCGAGGAAGTCCAAGAGCACAAAGTGTGCAAGTTACTGAGATCCATCTATGGGTTGAAGCAAGTATCTCGGTCTTGGAATCATAGATTTGATGACACCAACAAAATCCTGATGAACCTTGTGTATACAAGAAAGTCATTAAGGATAAGGTTGCATTTCTAGTGTTGTACATAGATGACATTCTCCTAATTGGAAACGATAAGGGGATGTTGTCGGACGTTAAAATTTGGTTGGCCAGCCAATTCCAAATGAAAGATTTGGGAGAGGCGAATTATGTTCTCGGGATCCAATTAATACGGGATCGTAAGAACAAAATGTTAGCTCTTTCACAAGCCACTTACATTGATAAGGTGATGGCTAGATATAGCATGACGGACGCAAAGAGGGGTTACCTACCAACTCGTCACGGCGTCCATCTCTCTAAGACTCAGAGTCCTCATACTCCTGAGGAAACAGAGGCTATGGAAAGAGTGCCTTATGCTTCGGCTGTAGGTAGTCTAATGTACGCTATGCTGTGCACTAGACCTGACATCTGTTATGGCGTTGGACTCGTCAATCGTTATCAGTCGAATCCAGGCAATGAGCATTGGATTGCAGTAAAGAACCTCTTAAATTACTTGAAGAGGACTATGAATTATATGCTGGTATATTCGTGTGTAAACCTGGATGTACAGGGGTACACTGACTCTGACTTCCAGTCAGATCGAGATGATTTCAAATCTACCTCAGGCTCAGTGTTTACCATTGGTGGTGGTGCAGTCATTTGGAGAAGCGTCAAGCAATCCAGCATGGCTGATTCTACTATGGAAGCTGAATACATAGCGGCCTCTGAGGCGGCTAAGGAAGCAGTTAGGCTCAAAAAGTTCCTGAGTGGTTTAGGGGTCTCCCCAAATCACAACGATCCAATCACTCTCTATTGTGACAACAATGGGGCAGTATCAAATTAGAAGGAACCCCGTAGTCACCGCAAGTCAAAGCATATCGAGCGAAAGTACCATTTAATCAGAGAGATAGTCCAACGATGAGACATTTCCGTCAAGAAAATCGCCTCTGACAACCCTGCTGATCCATTCACCAAGACATTGCCGTTAGAAGTCTTCAACCGGCACTTGGAGACTATTGGTATTGGGGACATGACTTATTTGCTTTAGAGCAAGTGGGAGTTGTATTGCTGTAATATAGATATAGGGTGTGCTCTAAAACAATTAATCCACTTGCCTTTCGTGCAAGTGGGAGATTGTTAGGTTTTATGCCCGAAAGACAATTTGTAATTGTTTTATTTAAATAAATGACAGAATTTATTTCATCTTATTTATTCGCATTTTTTGCCAATATTAATACACTACAGAAAACCCTAAGTATATTGATTATGTAATCACATAACTCAGTGTATGGCTATACACACGAGGATTGAGTTTGTGAAATATACTTAAAATTAACTTAGTCCGTAGCGTTTATTAATCTGAGTACGGGTCTCTAGATTAATTTGCTAATAATGCGCCCGGAACACTTTAGGTGTGACAGTCTTATCCGGACTGTCGGTAATAGGGTACATAATAGGGCATTTATATATGATGATAATCATATAGCGCTGGACCAATTTGATTTGAGTTCTCGATATAATTCCATAATCGAGAAGTCTTATCAAATCACAAGATGATCATATATGGATTAATCTCAATCCTGAGGTGATCACAGGCAACAGCTTAGACTAGGGTAGGGTTTGATGTGTTAGTAAAGATCACTTCATAGTATGTGGTCCAACACTTCTCGTTGGCTCTATTCTATGATGAGTGAGTAGTCTGTGCTATCACAGATATGGAATCCATTCCTTCCATCGGGAAGTAGAAAGACATTTCCCTTATTTGTTAACCCTAGAAACTGATCGACGGGCCCAGTTCATATTATATTAGTTATGAACTAATTGATCACTAGGGGTTAATTATAAATAAGGATAATATGTTTCGAGAAGGGTTGACGGAGATATCCCGAATCGAAGTGAACAGTCTATGGAGGATTTATCCGTATGTAATGATTATATCAGTGGACACCTTATTACTCATAGTTGAGTGTAAGTTTATATCTATACTCAACAGAGTTCAGTTTCGGGTTTATGGTGGTGTAATCCCGAAATTAATAGATTGAATATAATTGTTCGGTCTGACGAATAATTTTATTTAATTTATTGTAGCTACTGAATATGGGTCCATGGTCCCCGACGTGGCTCCTAATATAGCATATATGTTTTCTCGTCGTTTCACCTCAATTATAATTAAATTGTTGGATTGGACTATTTGATTGATATGTGGATTAATTATTTAGTTGGACTAGATAATTAAATACACGGAAAAGAATTTTTTCGTGGACTCGGCCCAATGTGTCAAAATTTCGTGTGGCCCTATACAACCTAGGGTTGTGGCCGAAATTTGGTGTTATTTAGTTATTAAGGAATTAGTTTTCTTGGATAATTATTTAAAATGTGATTTACCTTTTATTTGTTAATTGATAATGCATGAAATATTAGATAATAATATTATTTATCCTAATTTGTTTGGGATAATTATTTTATTTATCTTTTATTTGAAATAAGGATTAATCTAATAATTATCTCTTAATTATTAAATCCTTGGAGGACAAGGATTACTCTCCTATATAAAGAAAGTTCTCCCAAGCCACACATACTTTCGAATTATTGGGAGTATTATAGCTTAGAATTTTTGGCTATAATACTAGGGTTTCAAGTTTAGAAAACTTCGGGTTTTCTAAGGTAGCATATCGAGGAGGTCCGGCGGCTTGAAACACCATCCACTTGGTGTTGCTTGGAGATACACATCGGAAGATGGTGGCATCTCATTGGATCGAGTAGCTTGGATTAACGATTGTTCTTGGCGTTTATACACCATAAACTGGTAAGCAATCTAAACTCCCTTGTAGGTTTAGATATATTATTTTATGTATTTTGGTTGACTAGATCTAGATCTTGTACTTTCCGCTGCGTAATCGGGTGGATCTTTGATCCATCCGGCGATAATTCGTGTGGCCCTATGCTTGCTAGGGTTTGGCAAAATTTTATGTTAATTTAATTATTAAGGAATTAGTTTTCTTGGATAATTATTTAACATGTGATTTATCTTTTATTTGTTAATTGATAATTAATGAAATATTAGTTAATAATGATATTTATCCTAATTTGTTTGGGATAATTATTTTATTTATCTTTTATTTGAAATAAGGATTTTTGTTTTTTTTTTATTTTTTATTTTAGGAAACTCAGTAATTTTATTAGAGAAAAACTGAAGTTTACATGGCCAACCCCTGACCTCACCACCAACAAAAATTTGCGTCATCAATAAATGTTCATCACCTCCTTAAAACCTTAGTCCGGAAAACCCGTGTGGGAAAACCCGGGTGCTAAGGAAAGAGTGTGATCCCCCATGTATTGGTATGAAAACTAAAGCAAAGAACAAAAGGAATCAAAACCAAAACTAATGACTGTATGTATAAGTATGCTCTCAGCTGCAAGGTCCACCAGGCAATGATCCATATCCTTCTAGGGCAGCTTAGGTTCCAGTTCTGGCATCTACAAGAGGGGTCAAGAAGTTGCAGTATCCAGTTTTCAGGAAAATTAAACCACAAAATCCAAAAAGAGAGAAACAACATGTTTGCACCCCTCAGCTCAGTGAAGGGTGCTTCCAAGGTTGCTTTGCCTTGCCTTATAGGCTCACTTCTATCACGGATAAGATCCTCAAGCCTGCAACACATAATAACTCCACAAAGTAGCAGCAGCAAAAATTTCAAGAACCAGAAAGGACAAAGATGAAAAATGGTAGAACACCACCTGCTTGCACCCTTCATCACAATGAAGGGTGCTTCCAAAGGAATCCAGCTGCATATATTCATCTGATTGTAGTTCTGATAATTGGGATTTGAAGATTATCCCTATTTATTAACTTTCCAAGCTCAGCATCAAGGTGTGCATCTATGATCCCAGAATTTTGAGTAGTGCTGCCAATTTTTGCAAGATAATCAGCAGGGCCATTAGCTTCCCTGTAAATATGCTGGATCTGATATCTTTGGATAGAGACAAGATGTTGTATGATCTCCACATCCTGTTGATATTTCCAAGGGACCTGGTACTTGCCTTTAATCATATGCTCTAAGGCTTGAGAATCAGTCTCAATAGTAACATTCTGAAGCTGTAGTTGGATACATAATTTAATTCCAGAAAGCATGGCAGAGATTTCAGCTTGCATATTAGTGTCAATACCATAAGCTTCGTATCCAGCTTTGAGAACCTGACCAAGATGATTCCTAATAATGAATCCCCCACCTGCAATACCTGGGTTACCAATAGAAGACCCATCTGTATTAAGTTTATAGCCATAAGCCTGAGGGAGATGCCATTGAACTGGTATATGAGAAATTGAGATTTTGTGAGTGAAATGTTTGAGAATGCCAGCTTGAACCAGGACATCATCTTGATCATTAGACCTTGTAATTTGCATATTAGCACATATCAAGTGCAGATTATCCATAATAGCAAAGATGATGGCCTTATTTTCAATCAAAGTGTCCTCAAAATACAGCTTATTTCTAGTTTTCCAAATTTCCCAACAGATCAAGCAGGGTAATAAAGGGAAGATCTTACCAATAGCACCCTTTAGCTGTGGATTTAACCATTTGAGCAGATTTTGATGCAAGGTAGATGAACCATGACCCCACTGTAAGATGCTTTGAAAATGTCTCCAAATCTGTTGTGTTTTTTCACAGCTCCAAAACACATGCTCCATAGTTTCTTCTTCATGACAAAACATACATTTAAAAGGGCCATTAATACCAAATTTGGCAAGCTGATTAGAGAAAGGAAGCAGATTATTATAAAGCCTCCACATAAAAATGGAAATCTTCTTAGGAATATAAGAATTCCAGATCTTCTTAAGCTCATGAACAGTCTGATTTCTGCTTCTGAGAATGTTATAGGCAGACTTGATAGTAAACTTACCATTTGAAGTACATATCCAAACCCATTTGTTTCTGCCAAGATATTTCATGTTGTCCTCAGCAACATCTTGCACCTCAGTTAGGAGCTTCCAAGCATACAATTTATAAATGGGGTAGTTACCTTTCATCACTGTGTTAGCCCACAGACCTTGACCAGTTTTAAGCTTCCACCATAACTTGCAAGAGAAGGCTTGCTGCAAAATAGAGAGATTCCTGACCCCTAGGCCATTTTCATCACTTGGAAAGCAAACTTTCTCCCATTTTCTCCAAATATGTTTTTTGTTATTATCAGTATTAAGCTAGAGAAAATGAGAAAGAATTTGTTCAATTCTTTTGAAGACAGAGACAGGAAGCTTTAAGGCAGCCAGAATATGTATAGGGATGGCAGACAGAACATGTTTGATAAGGATGAGCCTACCCCCAGGTGTAAGGAATTTGGCATACCACCCTTGAAGCTTGTGCTCCATTTTATGTAAGAGAGGGATGAAGTAGCTATGCTTAGGTCTTCCCCCATAAATTGGACAACCTAAATAGGTAAAAGGGAAAGAGCCTTATTTCATGCCTGAAATAAGGATTAATCTAATAATTATCTCTTAATTATTAAATCTTTGGAGGACAAGGATTTCTCTCCTATATAAAGAGAGTTCTCCCAAGCCTCAAATGATCACATAATTTTCGAGTTATTGGGTAGTGTATTGGCTTAGAGATTTCGGCCATTATACTAAGGGTTCGAGTTTTAGGAAAACTTCGGGTTTTTCTAAGGTAGCATATCGAGAAGGTCCGTCGGCTTGAAACACCATCCACCTGGTGGTGCTTGGAGACACATGTTGGAAGACTTTGGCTTCTCAACTAGGCTCTCAACTAGCTTGGATTGATCTTTTGTTCTTGGCGTTCTTGCACCATAAAAAGGTTGGTAACTAAACCCCCTCGTAGGTTTAGATCTATTATATTTATGTATTTTGGTTGACTAGATCTAGATCTTGTACTTTCCGCTGCGTAATCGGGTCAATCTATGATTGATCCGGCGATATTACATCTAACACAGGGGACGGTGGTGGATGCTGAGATTAAAGCTCTGCTGTTTGGTCTACGCATGCGCATTCAGGCACAGAATATGGATATCGAATCTGATTCTCTTTATGTTTATCGTATGATCTCTGAAGCTAGTGGTGGGGGATGGCCCCTGTTTCTCTCCGTCACTCAGATATGTGCTATCCTTCGATCGCTACATTATACTATTTCTCATGTCTATAGGGAATGCAATAGGGTCGCTGACGCCCTTGCGGCGTTGAAAAGGGATGATCAGATTTTTATTCAGCAAAGAGACATCCCATCGCATATCCTGAATCTAATTCATGATGATCTATATGGCCCAGCTCATATCCGATGTATCGCTGATAATCCGGGAAGCACTCTTCACCTATGAAGGGTGCAATCCAGGTCGTATTACTCATCTCACATACTTTCTCATTTTCATCCAGTTGTATCCATATATTGCGTATTCCACTTTGTGCAGATCGATGAAGCTAACTAATGTGGAGATGGGAGGAATCCAGCTGCTCAGATCGCTTATCTTCACCAAAATCAGATTAACTGGACGCACCCCTCCATTTTTGGTTGGGGGGCAATTCAGGTGTTTTTGCTCCTTTTATCTACTGTTGCATGGAGTTTGTATGATGTTTATCATATTTCCTGTGTGCTTGTCTTGCGGACAGATCACCACCTTGCAGTTTGTCTGGCGCTTACATATGGCTGCGGCTTAGTGGGCTGTGCTGACCTTTGGACGCACCCCTACCACACTACCAGGGGGTGCAATCCAGGTGTTTTTGTTGCTTTTGCTGTCAGCCGATGTGCTCATACTTATTCTGGTGTTTGATATACCCCCTTATGTGTTTGGTACAGCTTCTAGCATGGGTTTCGCTGCTCACTTTACGGACCGGTCATGTCGAAATTTCAACAAGAGGGGCTGCAAGTTTCTTCAGAAAGAAAGTTCACACGAGGATGCGAAGGGGTCTTCGGCATTATTCAATCACACCTTCTCCGCAAGGCAGAAGACAGAGAGACAACATTTATCTCCTCTGATTTCCACTGATGTAATTATTTATGGGGCAGGGAATTTTTTGGGAGTGCATAGAGTGTGGCAATCTGTCTCAACACCCCTCAAGTGTTGGAAATCTGTCCAACACTTGCACAATTTTCATTCAAGAGTGTGGCAATCTGTCTCAACACCCCAATCAAGTGTGGACAATCTTTCCCAACACCTGCACAATTTCTTTTTTGGTTCGATCTCGTGACCTCTAACTCTGATACCATGTTAGATCAAGCGCTTACCGTTGTACTAAAACCAATTGGTGATAGTAAATATGCTATTATATTTCTTTATATATTAAGAGTGTGAGAAATGCGTTAAACACATATATATATATATATATATATATATATATATATATATATAAGTTTGGCTGTTTTTGTTTTTTTTTTTTTGTTTTTTTTTTTTTTTGTTTTTTTGTTTTTTGTTGTTTTATATATGATTTTGTACATTGACTATTGACAATTAATGCACCAAGAGTGGAGGTCTCTATATTGGCACACTCACCGACACACATGCATGTGCATCTCTCGACTAGTCCTCTAAAAAAAATCACAGATAATTTTGACATAAATAAATAAAAATCCATATTTTGAATGAGAATTGGATACCCTCTGCTGCATTCGCATTTTTTGTGACCACTAGTAAAACACATCTGGACGGACGCATGATCTCGGAGAACATAGGGCAATATTTCTAAAAACCTTTTGCAACCAATATTGACATGGCTCGATATATCTAAGGACTTTTTACAATCAACATCCCGTGCTAGAAATTAGTAATGTTTTTTTGTGTCTCTTACGATTTAATAAAAAAGACACTACTATATACCGTAAAAAACACAACTATACATTTATATAATAAAAAACAATTCTATATATTGCAAGATACGAACACATTAACACTTTTACTTCTGTCAATAAAGATTTAAAATATTACAAACAATGTTTTTGAAGGAAACCAATATTCTGAAACAGATTAATATATTTTTTAAAATATATTACTTTAGTAATAACTATGTATTTTAATTTGCATGATAAAAGTTTAATGTCAAATTATCGATTTATTATAGATAATAGGGGAGAACATAAATTTTATGGGGGCGTAAAAATACATAATATAAATATATTCAAGGATGGAGGCAGGATTTCGATTTCGGGTGGGCTAATTGACAATTTTGAATTATCGGGTGGGCTATATTAAGATAATTTGGTGGATTAAATCGGACTATGTAAATTTTTTAGTGTATTTTTTTTGTACGGGTGGGCTTAGCCCCCCTCAATTTCCACATGGCTACGTCCTTGTATATAGTAGTGTATTATACGGATTCGAGAGGGGCAAATGCCCGCACCCTATGCTGTAAGTCTGCCCCTGTTTACACACAGCTATAGGTAGCATATGCCGGAGTTCAATTCCACGTACAGAAACATCCACCTGTCTATATGTATCAATTTTTTTTTGCTGCATTTCGTCAAATTATTTTGTTTGAATGAGATTTAAGATATACAGAGTACTGAATTCTATACATATATCTTAAACATGTTGTGACTTGTGACATAAGAGTATTATGACAGACGTTTAACATATAAACAAAAACTCCAAACATATATATATATATAGGATCGTACGTTTACCGTTGTACTAAAACCAATTGATGGTAATAAAGGTGTTACTTATATTTCTTTATATATAAATATATATATATATATATATATATATATATATATATATATATATATATACTATTGACAATTAATGCACCAAGAGTGGAGGTCTCTATATTGGCACACTCACCGACACACATGCATGTGCATCTCTCGACTAGTCCTCTAAAAAAAATCACAGATAATTTTGACATAAATAAATAAAAATCCATATTTTGAATGAGAATTTGATACCCTCTGCTGCATTCGCCTTTTTTGTGACCACTAATAAGTTTACGCACGATCTCGGAGGATAGAGGGCAATATTTCTAAAGACCTTTTGCAACCAACATTGACATGGCTCGATATATCTAAGGACTTTTTATAATCAACATCCCGTGCTAGAAATTAGTAGTGTTTTTTTGTGTCCCTTACGATTTAATAAAACAGACACTACTATACATCGTAAAAAACACAACTATACATTTATATAATAAAAAACAATTCCACATATTGCAAGATACGAACACATAACACTTTTACTTCTGTCAATAAAGATTTAAAATATTACAAACAATGTTTTTGAAGGAAACCAATATTCTGAAACAGCTTAATATATTTTTTAAAATATATCACTTTAGTAATAACTATGTATTTTAATCTGCATGATAAAAGTTTTATGTCAAATTATCGATTGATTATAGATAATAGGGGCGAACATAAATTTTATGGGGGCGAAAAAATACATAATATAAATATAGTCAAGGATGGAGGCAGGATTTCGATTTCGGGTGGGCTAATTGACAATTTTGAATTATCGGGTGAGCTATATTAAGATAATTTGGTGGATTAAATCAGACTATGTAAATTTTGTAGTGTATTTTCTTTTGTACGGATGGGGTTAGCCCCCCTCAATTTCCACATGGCTACGTCCTTGTATATAGTAGTGTATTATCCGGATTCGAGAGGGGCGAATGCCCGCACCCTATGCTGTAAGTCTGCCCCTGTTTACACACAGCTTCAGCTTAGGTAGCATATGCCGGAGTTCAATTCCACATAAACATCCACCTGTCTATATGTATCAATTTTTTTTTGCTGCATATGATTCAATAATCATTTCGTCAAATTATTTTGTTTGAATGAGATTTAAGATATACAGAGTACTGAATTCTATACATATATCTTAAACATGTTGTGACTTGTGACATAAGAGTATTATGACAGACGTTTAACATATAAACAAAAACTCCAAACATATATATATATATATATATATATATATATATATATATATATATATATATATATATATATATATGATCAGGCGTTTACCGTTGTCAGGGCCGGCCATGGAAATTTTTCGGCCTTCGGCGAATCAGCGAATTAGGCCTTCTAGTTCGAAGGTTTTTTTTTTTTCTTTTTTTTTTTCTGAAAAAACAAATTTATAAAATATTACTTCATTATCGCGTTTTTAACATCCCTAGATACAAAATTCAATTCATTGATAGACTCAAAACATACACATAAAATAGACCCAAAAGACTCAAAAGATGTTTAAACGAGTTAATGAATTAGCTGGAATAATAAATACAAAATAAAAAACGGTGTGAGTAGTAATTATATGGTGACAATAGAAACCACATATATATTGGATGGTTCTAATATATCAGGGTCCAAAAGAATCAAAGTTGTTTAAGGGAATCAATAAATTAATTGGAATTGCCGGAAAAAAAAAGGCTCAAAGTGATTTAAAGAAGTCAAAAGAAGTCCAAAAAAAAATCTGATGTTGCCAGGACAAAAAAAAAAGGCTCAAGGTGTTTTAAATGAGTCAAAAAAAAAAATGCCATTGCCGGGAATGAATTTAGGTCTCTTAAAAAAATGCAAAACACCTTAACCAACTGGACTACAATAAATAATTAAAAACTATTGGAGCATATAATATTTATTGTTGTTAATTTTCGTTTGTTTGCTAAACAAGTATTTTCGGGCCTCCGGGATGGTTGGGCCTTAAGCCCACGCTTCATTTGCTTCCTTATTGGGCCGGCCCTGACCGTTGTACTAAAACCAATTGGTGGTAATAAAGGTGTTACTATATTTCTTTATACATTAAGAGTATGGACAATCTGTCTCAACACCCCCCTCAAGTGATGGAAATCTGTCCAACACTTGCACAATTTTCATTCAAGAATGTGGGCAATCCAACACCCAATCAAGTGTGGACAATCTTTCCAACACCTGCACAATTTCTTTTTTGGTTCGATCTCGTGACCTCTAACTCTGATACCATGTTAGGATCAAGCGCTTACCGTTGTACTAAAACCAATTGGTGGTAGTAAATGTCTTCTATATTTTCTTTATTGTATCAAGGAAAGAATATATATATATGGAGGTGCTGATTGGAGGCGAAGTGCTGCTGCTGAGGAGCCGAACCCCTCCATGATTGAGAGGTCGGCCTCGGGAATAAGTCAGCTGATGAACGGAATCCACATCGGCCGGAATTTGGCAAGCTTTGCAGGCATCATTTGCATCTCAGAGTCGGGCAAAGCTTGTTCAATTGTGCACCGAATTAGCCTCCACTCGAAAGGGCGAATTGACTGCAGCCGATTACTACTTCAAAATCAAGAACTTGACCGACGAATCAGCCATGGCCGGCCACCCCTTGACCGCCGATGACCATATTTCTTACCTTCTCGCCGGACTAGGCCTTGATTACGATGCTATGGACACCATGATTTCAGTTAAGGGCAGCCATGGTTGCCGGAGAAGCAGGTTGTATATATATATATATATATATATATATTTTTTTTGAAAATGTTTAGGGTTTAGGGTTTAGGGTTGTTACTATTAATTTTTTAACGTTACTATATTTTTCGATGTAACTTTATCTATTATATATATACTACTTCCCATAATAACACAGCCGTTCAACAAAACTCTTTCATAACACATATATTTATGGTACAATATATCGTTGCATATGTTTTTTTTTTTTTCCTAATACACATCATTTGATATCACTTTAAATGTATTGTGACTTTTTTTTTTTTTTTTTTTTTTTTTTTGAAAGGAATGTATTGTGACTTTATTTTTTTTCATAATAAACCACATTTGATATAACTTAATTCAAAAATTCGTAGAATAAAATTTTTCAATCAATAACATGTCATATTCTAAATCGTGATTTGTCATATCCTTAAATAACTCAAGCTCATTAAACAAATATTCATCCGATTATTCTCTTGACAACAGTATCGTTTACGCTTCAATTATCGACTGTCATTCGTAAATGACAGAGATATAAAAGAATGGTGTTGTTATTCACACTTTGAAACAATAGTATTACAAGGGTATATATAGTACTAAGACTACGATACTATAATGAATACGAATATTTACAATAACTACTGAATATATCTAATACCACCCCTCAAGTTGGACGAGGGACGAGACCTAACTTGCTACGTTGATGATGAAACGCTAAGCGAGGAAGCGATTTTGTAAGACAGTCAGCAAGTTGATCTTGGGCATTAACATGAGCAACACGCAAGGACCCACGTTGCACTTGGTCACGAATAAAATGATAGTCGATAGCAACGTGCTTCATTCGGGAGTGAAAGACGAGTTGTGACGGAGAATTGTGTCGTGCCCAAGTTGTCACAATAAATAACTGGAGTTTGACTGGGAGGAAAACCAAGATCGTGAAGAAGAAATGTACCCCAATTAAGCTCCGCAGTAGTGGAGGCCACTGAACGATATTCAGCTTCAGTGGATGAACGAGCAATGGTCGATTGTTTCTTGGAACTCCATGATATGGCATTTCGACCAAGATAAACAATATAAGCACCAGTAGAAGCATAGTCGTCATTACCTCCCCAATCAGCATCAGAAAAAGCATGAAGAACAAGTGGAGAATCACGATAAATTTGAAGGCCAAGATCCACCGTCCCGGAAGATACCGTAACATGCGTTTAGCATGACCCCAATGCACATCCGTGGGAGCATGCATAAACTGAGAGAGTTTATTGACAGCAAAAGCAAGATCTCGGTCGAGTAAACAACAAATACGCGTAGGCCGCCAATAACCATACGATATTCCGAGGCATCATCAAGCGGTGTTCCGGACGTAGCGGTGAGTCCGGAAATGTCAGCAGGCAGTGGAGTAGTAACAGATTTTGCCTGATCCATATGAAGACGAGCCAATAAATCAGTGGCATACCGCTTTTGAGATAAAACACAACCGCGGGCGTTGTAAATGATCTCAATGCCAAGAAAGTACGAAAGGGACCCCAAGTCTTTGAGTGCGAATCTGCGCCCCAAAAGAGAGATAAAAGACTCAAGAGCCTTGGAGTCATTCCCAGTAATAATCAGATCATCCACATATACCAAGATATAAATAGTTGTGCCACAAGAATTATAAATAAATAATGAAGAGTCAGCATCCGCATTCCTGAATTTGTTGGCGAGGAGAAAACCCTTGAGCTCATCATACCAAGCTCGAGGTGCCTGTTTCAAACCATAAATTGCCTTACGCAATTTGCACACGTGAGTAGGATGATCAGAACTAACAAAACCAGCAGGTTGTGCGAGATAAACATCTTCTGATAAGTGACCCTGAAGAAAGGCATTATTAATATCAAGTTGGCGGCGCGAGAGACCACCCCCGCGATAGAGCTAGAGTAAGAAAGACTCGTCTTGTAGTTTGCTTAACCACCGGACTGAAGGTCTCATAATAATCCACACCAGGACGCTGAGCAAACCCTTTAGCCACAAGGCGAGCCTTGTAGCGATCAACAGAACCATCCGGATGATGCTTAATACGAAAAATCCACTTAGAGCCAATGACATTATAGTGAGGATGAGAGGGAACAAGTTCCCAGGTCTCATTACGAAGGAGAGCATCATATTCCTCTTGCATAGCAGTTCTCCACTTAGGGTTTTTGAGTGCTTGGGTGACTGTGGTAGGTTCAGTTTCAACGGAAGAGGTAAGCTGGATGTGGAGATTGAGCTTTTGGATGGGTTTGTGGATGTTATTTTGAGCTCTAGTGCGCATAGGATGTGTGGGTGGAGGAGGTGGGGGAGGTGGTGGTGGGGAGGGTGGAGGAGAAGGTGGTGGAGAATGAGGCGGTGAGGGTGGTGCTGGGGCAACGGGAAAGTGAACTGGAGGTGGAGTAGGAAGCCAGTCAGAGGTTGGCACAGAGGGGGATGAAGATGGGGTGGCTGGATTGGCAAAGGGAAAAACGGACTCCACAAATTTTACATGGCGAGAAACATAAAGGCGAGACTCGGTAAGATCATAACAGTAATAGGCATGTTGTTGTAGGGCATAGCCCAAGAAAACACACGGTTTTGAGTTAGGCTGGAGTTTGTGAGAGGTATAAGGGCGGAGCCAAGGATAACAGAGACAGCCAAAAACCCGAAGCTTAGAGTAGTTGGGAGAGGTATGAAAGATGGACTCATACGGGGAACGCATTTGTAGAGTAGGAGTAGGCATACGATTAATCAGATACACAGCAGTGGCAAAAGCAAAGGGCCAGTAAGAGTCAGGTATAGATGCATGATTGAGCACGGACATGCCAGTTTCTTTAATATGTAAGTGCCTTCGTTCAGAGATGCCATTATGTTCTGGGGTGTGAGGAGGGGTAGTGAAAAATGAGATGCCATTGGTTGAGAAATAATCACGAAGGGAGATAAATTCACCTCCATTATCAGAATACAGTACTTTGATGGTTTGGTCGAAAAATTTCTCAACTATAGAGCGGAAGCGAATAAAAGTGGAATGAACATCAGATTTTCGGGACAAGGGATAAAACCAGATATATCTCGTGAAGTGATCAACAAAAATCACATAGTATTTAAAGCCATCCACAGAGAGAACAGGAGATGTCCAAACATCACTAAAGACAATCTCAAGGGGGTGGGAGGAACATAAAGTAGAAGGGCCAAATGCAAGTTTGTGGCTTTTATTTTCTAAGCAAGCAAAACAATGCGTAAAAGAGGAAAGTGTAGTGGGTAACTCATAGTTCTTAAGAATAGTAGACAGAATGGAGGTGGATGGATGACCCAAACGACGATGCCATTCGTGGGACGTGGTTTTATTTGATGCAAATGCTACTAGAGATGGGTTGGGCCATTCATAAAGACCGTTCTTAACTGGTCCACGAAGGATGATGTTATTATTCCGTAGGTCTTTCACAATAAATTCAGAGGGTAAAAATTCGATAGAAAGGTTATTAGAATGGCATAATTGGTAAATAGACAATAAGTTACGGGACATATTGGGAACACATAGTACATTACGCAAAGAAATGAATTTATCATGGGATAGGGGAAGTGAAGTACGCGCGCATGAGAAATAGGAGAGCATTACCATCACCAACTATAATGTCATCGGTCCCGTGTTTGGAGAGTGAGGCGAGAGATTCGAAGATCCGATGTAACATGATGTGATGCTCCACCGTGTCAAGAGCCGCCCGAGTAGATGAGTTAAACCGAGCCGAGTTACCATGTGAGGAGGCTAAATGAGCCCGTGGCATATCCGAACGAGCCGAGCTTTGACCAATAAATTGAGGACAAAAACGAGCCGAGTGTCCCTGTACCGAGCACAATTGACATTTATCGAGCGTATGACAACTAGTACCAAAATTATTGCCATTATTTTGGTGTGGGCTAGTTGAATTCAAAGTGCCCAATTTATTTTGAGTTGACCCACGCATCCGTTCAAAACTCGTTACAACTATTACCATTTATTTTGGGCCGATTCTCGTTGGCGTGACTTATTTAGAGAGTGAAAAATTGACTCACGGCTGCTGCATATTGGCATACCGGAGCCTTGCTGTGACGAGATCGAGTGCCCATGGCCATGGAAGGTTCCTCTCCGTGACTGCTGGGGTTGAGATGCTGATGGTGCTGCTGCCGGAGTAGACAGGTGGTGTTGATGCGAGAAATCTGTCCAAAACGGAGGCTGTTGAAAACGGCCGCCGCCGGTGTTGAAGAGGGGCACCGGAGGAGCTGTAGACTGTGCAAAACCAGGAGACTACGCAGATGGCCAGCGCTGCTGCTCATGGGTGGCGCGGCTGGGATCAATGGTGTTGGGAAGGAGCAGCCACTGCTGCTGGTTTGAGGAGATGGGTGAAGATCTGTGAATGGCGGCCATAGATGCCGGTTGGAAGCTTTGCCGGAAAAAAAAATGCCGAGTTAAAGGGCGGCAACGGAGAGTAGAAAATTTAGGTTTTAGGCCGTGAAAGTGTCGGTACCGGAAAAAATATATATTATATTTTGGATCTTTTAGAGCTCTGCTACCATGACAGAGATATAAAAGAATGGTGTTGTTATTCACACTTTGAAACAATAGTATTACAAGGGTATATATAGTACTAAGACTACGATACTATAATGAATACAGAATATTTACAATAACTACAGAATATATCTAATAGCAAACTCGCTGATAATGTGATTTGTAGTTGAATTTCGGAAGCCATGGTATGCTAATCAATCTTTCCACTTCCTTTACACAAATTAATGTGATTTGTAGTTGAATTTCGGACAGCTTTGTGTAAATTTTTTTCTTTTTTCTTTTTTAAGCTGCAACAAAGTTGACGTTTTTAATGTCTTGTTATATGCATTTTGATTTTTAATGTTGGGAATAATATTTGATTTCCATTGATTAACACAATAGTACAAGTAGTAATTTATAGGTGGAAGCTAGAGTGTGAATGCAATGATTACAAAATGATAGCTATGATTACACATAAATGCTGAATATTATGTTGCGATACTAGTGTCTTCTAGAGTGTTCTCACCACGCCTCCGTAATCCCATGGAAATGGAGTGGACATGGAGATTGGCTTTAAGAGTGCAAAATCGTGGGTTGCCAAGAGGCTTGGTGAGCAAGTCCGCCAATTGGTCCTTCGAGGATACGAAGGCAACAGTCAAGCGTTTGGAGGCAACAAGTTCCCGAACGTGGTGAAAGTCAATCTTGATGTGCTTGGTACGTGCGTGGAAGACTGGATTAGCGTCAAGGTAAGTGGCGCCAATATTATCACGTACACCAAATAATAGGTGGAGATGGTAGAGCAACGGACATGTCACGTAGAAGGCTGCAGATCCATTGTACTTCGGCGGCTGTATTGTAGAGGGACTTATATTCAGCTTCGGTACTGCTTTTAAAGACTGTGAGATATTGTTTGGCATGCGAGCTGATGAGGTTGTGACCAAAGAAAATACAGTAGGCGCCAATAGATCGGCGAGTATCCGGGCCGGCAGCCCAATCAGCATCAGTATAAGCCTGCAAAGAAACCGATGAAGAAGCGGAAAGGAAGAGACCTTCAGATGTAGAATGCTTGAGGTATCGTAAGATTCGCTTAACAGCTGCCCAGTGATCATCCGTAGGGGAGTGCATAAATTTTCTAACACATTGAACTGCAAAGGCAATATCAAGGCGGGTAAAACGCAAATATTGAAAGCCGCCATCAATAGTACGATACAAAGTCGGATCAGAAATAAGAGTCCCTTCGCGCTGTAACCGAGTATTAGTTGCCATAGGAGTTTGACATGGCTTGGATTTGTCCATGCCTGCCCGCCATAATAGCTGAAGAATTTATTTACGTTGAGTGGGGTACAATCCATTAGGAGTAAGGAGAGCCTCAATGCCAAGGAAATATGAGAGTGATCCAAGGTCCTTAACGGGGACATATGTCGCCAAATAGTCAATAACCTGTTGAATAAGAGTAGTAGAAGTGCCAGTAATAATGACATCATCAACGTATATGAGTAAGTAAATACGATCAGAACCATGAGAATAAATGTAGAGAGAGGAGTCAGCCTTAGATGCATGAAATCCAAAACAAGTGAGAATATCCGTCAAGCGAGAGAACCAAGCGCGAGAAGCTTGACGTAGACCATAGAGAATACGTTTAAGTTTGCAAACGTGATGAGGAAAGTCTGGATGAACAAAACCTGCAGGCTGCTGCATATAAATATTTTCAGATAGTGTACCGTGCAAGAAAGCATTTTGGATATCTACCGGTCGAATAGACCAGTTAGAAGACACAGCAAGAGAAAGTAAAAGTCAAATAGTGAGAGGTTTAACCATGGGGCTGAAGGTGTCATGAAAGTCAACACCTTCAGTCTGATGATAACCCTTAGCAACTAGGCGAGCTTTGTAACTCTCAATTCGCCCATCGGCATGTCGTTTAATGCGGAAAAGCCATTTATTTCCAATGATATTCATATGAGGTGTAGCAGGAACATGATCCCAGGTATCATTACGAAGAAGAGCATTGAGCTCATCTCTCATCGCATCACGCCATGTTTGATGTTTAAAAGCCTCGGTGTAAGAGGAGGGCTCAGAGGGGTTTGCTGATGTAAGGAGAGCTTTAGGTAGAGAATAGCGAATAAAATCTTGGAGATGGATAGGTTTGTGGTTGTTAGTTTTTGACCGAGTAACCATGCGGTGAGGTCTAGGAGTTGACTCAGAGGATGACGAGGAGGGAGAAGAAGAGTGAGAAGGGTCAGAGGCGGCTGGGGAAATTTTTGGTGCAGGAGAGAACTCAGAGTCGGATTGGAGATTGGCAGGAGGTGTGTGAGGGAGGGAGTCTGCAAGAGTAAGAGAGTTTGGAAAAGGAACGAGAATATTGGAAGGAGTTAGTGTGTTGGTGAAAGGATGGCAAGGAAAGATGGACTCGTCAAAGACAGCATGGCGAGAGATATAAACGTGGCCAGAGGAGAGGTCTAGACATTTATAGTCATGATGTGAGGGACTGTAGCCTAGGAAGATGCAAGTTTTGGAGAAAAAGTCTATTTTGTGATTGTTATATGGTCGGAGATGAGGCCAACAAGCACACCTAAAGACACGGAGAAATGAGTAGTCAAGGGTTCGAAGATGAACCATTTCATACGGAGATTTGAAGTTTAAGATGCGAGTGGGGAGACGATTGATAAGATAGGTGGCAGTAATGAAGGCATCTTCCCAATATTGTAGAGGGAGATTAGATTGGGCAAGAAGAGATTCGATGATTTGACGGTGATGGCGTTCAAGGGCACCAGCTTGTTCATGAGTATGGGGGCAAGAGCGACGATGTTGAATGCCAATAGTGGTGAAGAAGTTTGACCGGCGGCGGTATTCTCCACCCCAATCAGTTTGGATAGATTTAATTTTAGAATTAAATTGGCGTTCAACAAGGTTCTGGAATATAGGAAAAATAAGTTCAACATCAGATTTATTACGTAAGGAATATAACCACAAATATTTTGTAAAATCATCGAGAAAACTGACATAATAACGAGAACCGTAAATAAAGGGTTTAGCACAGGGCCCCCAAACATCAAAGTAAATCAAGTCTAAAGGTGCAGAAGAAGTAAATGCAGAAACAGGTAAAGACTGGCGATGACTTTTAGCCAGTTGACAGGCAGCACAAACAGTGTCATTATTGGAAACAAAATTATTTAAAGAACGTAAAGCATGATGAAGGACAAGGTGAGATGAAAGACAAGGTGAGAGCAGTGTCCCAAGCGTTGGTGCCATTTTATTGGAGAGTGACGGGTGGAGACATGGGCCTGAACCGAGAACTGGTTGAAGGATATGGAAAAGTGATACAATCCATCTTTAATAAAGCCTCTATGATGGACGTGGCCCGAGTAATCCTTCACAAGAAAATACGAATTATGAAATTCAAAATAAACATCATTATCAGAGGTAAATTGTTGAACATACAATAAATTGGTAGTAAGATTAGGCGCAACCAAAACATTAGATAGAGTATAAGTATGGGTTGGAGTGCAAAAAGAGGAGGAACCGGAATTAGATATTTGCAAACATGTACAATCACCGATGTGAACCTTGTCGGGCCTATCATAAGGTTCAGTAGTTAAATTGAGGTTGCAAAAAATCATTTGTCAATTGGTGGGTAGCACCTATATCCGGTATCCATGAGGAGTCGGGTGGTGGGAATTGAGCATTGAAAGCTTGAGGTGGCTGAGGTGCACAGGAGCAGGAGGTTGAAATGTGGAGTCGAACCGGTACCAACATGTGTGGACACTGTGGCGAATACGATCACATAATTGGCAAGTTCGAGGAGGTGGACCGGTGGGGTTATTGGTGCGATAACCACCACGGCCCCGATTATTTGAGTTGCGGCCCCTGCCACGTGAGTTTTGGTTTCCGCAGCCTCTGTTTCCATTGAACTGTTGTGGGCCGGTAGCAGCATTTGCAAGAGCAGGTCCTGAAGTTGCCAGCGTTGGAGATAAAGAGAGAGGATCGTGATGTTTCAGCCGGGCCTCTGTTGTGAGTAACAGGGAGAATACCTCTTCCAAAGTAAGTTCAGACGGAGTAGAGATCATGGTAACGAGTGAATCGTACTCCCGCCCAAGTCCCGCTAGCAAATTGTAAAACCCCGAAAATCCAAGAAGGGTATAATTGTAAAAGTAGAAATAAATTTATTTTTTTATTTTATATTATACCTAGCTATTTTAATTAATTATAATTAATGGAAATTAATTAAGGAGTATATAAGGAAATAACTCCCTGATTAATCAGAATTAGTCTATACGTTCAGTTTTCTGAATTTTGGAGAAAAGGGGCGACAGCTTTGGAGGAAAAAAAAAAAAGAAGAACGCAATCTCCGAAATCAAGGCTGATCAGTTGAGTTTTGGTGTAGGAGATATTAGAAGATTGTGATCACAGCAAGGAGAGATCGTTTCCATACAAACGGCTTGTTAAACGTTGAGCTTTCGTTTCTATCCCTAGTTAGATTTCCCGCGTTCTTGAGGTTTGAATATGCGTTTCTGAGTTTAGGGAGTTGGATAATCGTAACTCGTAATTGATTATCATAGGTGAATCGTAGAAGAGTTTGGTGTTGAGGATTTCAAGCGTTTACGTTTGTTTTGCCTTTATTTTTGCTTTCAAAAGATCAAAGGTAAGGGGATGTTCTTAAAAGGTGTGTGTATGTGTAATACTGATAAAAGTGCAGGTTTTGAGGAGGAATAAGGTTGGAAACGATCAGATCGAGGTACGGGATTGAAACAAACTAATTTCAAGCTTCAGCCCGTCAATGTGTGCGCATCCTATACACTGCGTGCGCATTGACAGACCGAAAACTTAGGACCTGATCGATCAATGCGTGCGCATTGAAAAGAATGCGTGCGCATTGTGCCCCAAAACATGAACAGGATGCTCCAGAATGACCAATGCATGCGCATTGCATGAATATGATGTAAGTCTGGTTTAATGCATGTAGAATGCGTGCGCATTGAAGAGGAATGCGTGCGCATTCACCCAGTTTTCCTTTTTTATGTTATTTGTGAACATTGATTGGTTTGCATGCCTATGCTGGCATTCCATGTTATTTTACAATGTCTAACATCGACTTCGGCGGGGAGAAGGTGGGAGCACCGGAAGGCTTTGTTTAGGTCTTGTGGGACATTGACTTAGTAGTCATTGATCCTTTTACAACGTGCTAGGTAGCGTAATTAGATATATAGGACTAGAAGTCCCTAAGGAGCCTTATACGTGAATGAACCAGGTGGCTAAAACTTAACTAGTAAATACATATGTGGTTGTCTAAAAGCTAAAACGTCAAAATCATTGGTAAGACAAGTTTCTAAATTGAAGCATGGGAATCTTACTATCCTTTTGAGTTATGTGTCAAGGGACAATGTGTAACTTCCCACATGGAGACCTAAGTCCATGCCCCCTTGAGATGTGCTTAATATGACTCGGTGCATTCTCACCATGCACAGTGTCTTCGTGTAACAAACTTATGTGCGTGAGGTTATACTATATGATCTAGTAGAGGGTGAGAGAGATCTCAATACAACCTATGTGGTAGAGTTTGTAGAATTTAATTGTTATATGTGATATATATCTCTTATGTATTGTATGTAGACGTTTCTTCTACCCTTTACTAAGTACGTAAGGACTTACCGCTTCTCTTTCTTTTGTGCCCACCCGAGAAGGTGAGTATCAGGATGACGATGAGTACGGATACGACGACGGTAATGACGGAGCTGAGGTTTATGCTCAAAAGGATGGACATTTACTCTTTTTATGCTTTTTTTTAAACAATTTTGAGAGACGATCTTTTAGTATCTTTTCTATTTATTTGAGGATGTAATAATGTAAACAACATTTATTTCGTTGTTTTGTCATTTCACTTTCCTAGACGTAGATTTTGGGACTTGTTGATCCTTTTGATTGTCGTTTGACTTTCTATTCCAAGAAATCTTTAGATTTTATTTATTCCGCTTTTACTCTGACTGATTGTTACGAGGCTTATGTATATATTAATTTTGATTTATTAAAAGTTAATATATGCATGCCGGGCGTTCTTGATGGATATGTACTCGGTATCCGGAACGGGGCGTCACAGTTGGTATCAGAGAGAAAGTTGCTATCTTACGTCTAAGATCGTAGTTTGAGATGAATTTTTATAAGTTTCTATAGCAGCTTAGCTGATCCATTTTCTTGACAAATGCGTAAGAGAGCTACAATGAGCACTGGTACTTCGTCCGAGGGACAAACAAAATAGGGTATCACTGGTACGGGGGCTTTGCAGACGAGTCAAGGTGTTGCTGTTACAGAGGGACTGCATGTAAGTCAGGGTGCTGTTGTTACGAAGGGATTGGAACATGTAAGTGTAGAACCGTGGGTAGACAGTGATGATGAGGACTTACCGGGACAGACTTCAGGGGAGAATGCCCTTTTGGTTCATGCTACTACTTCAGGAGGTACAATCACGTTGCCTTCATCAGCAGTTACTACTACCACAATCACTGTAGCAGAGATTACCTTCTCCCTACCACCGCCGCCACCCACATCCCTAAATGTAACCACCATCATGTCCACACACCCGTCATCCCACATGCCACACCCCACGTTTTATCCACCCCTAAGCTACATCCCACAACCGTCTGTTGTCCCATCCTTCTATCAGATGTACCCCCAACCACCACAACAGCCACAATATTACCCACAAACATCCAGTACTATCCACATCAACCTCAATACTATCCACCACCACCACCACTAAATGGCTACCCTACACAAGCTACATATCCTCCACAGACTTCTTATCCTCAGTTACCAGGGCCATACGCACCACCACATCAGCCATACGCACCACCACATCAGCCAGGAGCTCACTTACAATTAACTTAGACCATACCACTGGCACCACCTCTGGTATCTCAGTCGTATCCTACACCTAGAGGGCTTAACCTACAACCTACACCCCAAGCCCCTACCCTATCTGCTGATGAGGAGCGTGAGGAAGCTAGACATTACATGGACATCAAGAAGCAGGTATAGCACACTTTGATGGAAGGACCGTTACCACCGAGGCAGATGGATGGTTAAGGACAGTGGAGAGGAATTTCAGCCAGATGAGAATATCCAGAGATAAGAGGGCCAATTTGGCAAGTTCACTGTTGATAGGGGCAGCCCAAGAATGGGCAGATATGATAGAAAACACACGGGGCAAGATCAACAAAAGGGATGAGTTCAAGGCCGAGTTCATGGATGTGTTTTTCCCGATAGCATAAAGGTCGGCAAAGGAAAGAGAGTTCTATAAACTTCGTCAGGAGGGTATAACCATCATGAAATACCAAGAGTGTTTTCATGAGTTGGGAAAGTACGTGCCTACAGCTATGGCCACTGAAGTAGATAGAGTATCACGGTTCACATAGGGGTCGTCCAAGGACATCATGGATCAGTTAGTGGGCAAAAAGCCGAAGACTATGAAGAAGCCGCTGAACACGTGTCTAGAGATTGAGGAGCATAACGCAAAGTCTTCAGAGAAAGTGGTAAAGAGGCCTTTCATCGCCAGTCAAGGACAAAGACAAGGACCGTCCCAGAGACCAAGAAGAGCCGCACCAGTTCCGGGCAGGGCACCGCAGCCTAAGTGCCCCAAGTGTAACAGGTTATATGTAGGAGAGTGTCGTCTAGGCACGAGAGCTTATCTCATCTGTGGTAACACCACACACTTGGCCGGGGATTGTCCACAGAGGAAGGACAATCAGGGTTCCACACCGATAGCATCTAAACCTCCTGCGGGGAAGGGCAAAGCAACTAGTTGCAGTAGAGTGTTTTCGATTGATGCAGCTGCTTATAATGCTGAGGACGTAGTCGTGACCGGTACCCTAAGTGTTTTTGGTTGAGTTCTTTTACTTGTTTGAGATACCCTCTTGTTGTTTGAAATACTTGTTTACATACTTGCTAGGTGCTATACTAGTAGGAGGTTTACCTGTATCTGCTTTATTTGACACTGGCGCTTCAAACACGTTTGTGTCAGTAAAAGTAGCCCAGCAATTTATGATGCCTTTTGGAAACTTAAGAAAACCTTTTTCGATAATGACACCATTAGGAGAAACTTCCCAGGTCGATAAGATGATTCCTCGTTGTAAGATCTAGGTCGGTAAATACAAGTGTGAGTGTTCGCGGTTTTATACAAAGCAAAAGATAACAAGTAATAAAATAAAACCGATGTCAGCCCCAAGTGCGAAGGCTCGCAGCTATAGTGGTGAAACCGGATCGTATCCGCAGGGACTTGTACGAAAAAGAGTTTTTTTTTTCCTTCGATTTCTTTTATAAAGTTGATGATTATGATCTCGGATTTTCAATTAACAAACTAAGGTAGCAAACGTGAAAATAAATAAAACTACGATAATAAAAATTTATAATTTAAAACAACTAGAACGCACCGATGATCCACCACCCCACCGAAAATAACAAGAAAGACACATATTCATTCGTAAGTTCTTGGATTATTATCTGCTAAAGAGGCATTTTCCCTTTCGGTTCATCGCCTTTTAATTAGTTCACCACTCTCGGTACAACTAAAGCATTTACGGATCAAAGATATGGATATAAATCCTAATCTGACAATATTCACCCTCAACTTACGTATGTTGGAAGAATATTATCATTCTCCTTCACGGTAATCTACGAATTTATCAACTATCGTATCTAAATTCGATTAGCATGCAACATAAGTATAGATCATACAAATTGCACATAAACAATTCAAACATGAAGGAAGAACAAGATAACTCACTAGAACAAATGAAAACGAAATCCTTGTTTATTCCGGTGATGGTGGCTTCACAACGATGGTTCTAGCTTAGAGACCTTAGCCAATCATCCTCGATTATGATTTCAGAATCAGGGCCGTAGCTCCAGCATTACAACAGTACTACTATTCTAATTTATTCTCGGCATAACGCCTACAGAGTATTTACATAAAAGACGGGAAAAGTAAAAGCTTGGCCAAAAGTGACCAAGGAGGGGCAAGGAAGATGGATGGAAATGGAGGAGTATATATAGGAGAGATTGTATAAGGATAGGTTCATTTGGGGAGGTAAGAAGTTAGTTAAAAGGGAGGTAGTATTTGGGGGAGGTTGGAAGTTTGTTATGGAGGTAATGATGAGTTAGCATGTGAAGGTGATCTTGGAGAATATTTGCCATCATTAGTCTTCACATGGAGGTGGTGAGTCATGTAGGAGCATGTGAAGGTTGTTAGGAGAAATCATTACATGCCACATGCATCAATTGAGCCAAAATATCTCCGGTTCGTCCGTAATTCCAGCAGAGTTCGGTAAAAAAATCATAACTTGAGTTGTAGACCTCCGATTGACGTGATTCAAAATGCGTTGGAAAGCTCATTTTAGTATCTACAACTTTCGTCAAGAACTCTTCCCCTGAAAATGCCTCTAAGTCGGGTAAAATTTCCATCGAAAAACAGGTTACGGTAGAAGTACGTTGGAAAATATTGATCCGTTGATCTCGTAAACTCGTGGCATCTTCTTCTTTTCCTCAAAATCCATCTTTTAGGCCTCAAAATATAATGTTACGTGGCATATTTTGAAATACTTGATCACCAAGTTTGGGCCGAATCGAATCGAGCTTTCTTTATTCGAATCGAGCTTTCTTCTTAATCTTCATCGATCTTCGTTTAAGCTCCTAATTTAACATGCAAGCGTACCTACATTCATGATAACATCGTGCAAAATGTAACATCTCATATTCAAAGATTTTTATCAATGAAACCACATAATTAACACAAATTTGCACTTAACCACTTTTAAAACTCATTTGCTCAATAATTCGATTAAACCCTTGATTTCTATGCAAATTATACGAATATGGAGGAAATTGTTATAAAATATAACATTAGAAATCGTATAAAATCACCCTAAACAACTCCCCCACACTTAGCTTTTGCTCGTCCCGAGCAAAACAAAACAAAACAAGAATCAAGGCTCGAAAAAGATAGACACCTCAGCAAATACAACATATACTCAATAAATCAGAGGTTCACCCTGATGTGTGTGCATAGCCATAGAAAACTTCCACTAAGTCCAAACTTGAAAAATTCAAAGCAAACTAGCTAATACCCCCTTCAAACTAGTAATAATGATACTTATAAGATGTACCCTACAAAACGTGACATATCCGAAAAGAATGATAGAATATATCTAGGGCCATTCTGATATACTCAGAGGATAATCCCTACAACATATCTGTCAGTTTATACTGGGGATAAGGTATACGATAACTAAGTCCTTAACTTATTCATAATAATAAATTTTTTCGATTTTTTTTTTTTTTTTTTTTTCACACTTTTTTTTTTTTTTTTTTTTTTTCAACACACATCAGAATGAGCTTTTGCCCGTCATACTAGAATAGGAAATTTCGAGATAATCCCCTATCTACTCAAATCATAAGGCGACTTTTTTCTCGATTTGTCGTGAGCTTTTGGTCATCATAGTGGTATAGGACATTTCGAGATAATGCCCTACCGCACTCAAATCATCGACCAACTTTCGACACACACAATTGATTACTTTTTTCGAGATTTACGGCGGGCGGTGGTTAACATGCTAAAAGCAATTCAAACCTACGAGCATAACACCTCAAGCAATGATTTATTTGTTAATTATTGTGCAAGAACATTAGTTATGTTTCACTTATCACATTCAAACGTTCGGATATTCACAATATATCATACTACGGCTATAAACACAAACTATCATAATTCTCACGATACGCGTACGTTAGCACTAAGCACATGACTTTATAAGATAATAAAAAATCACTAATCAAAAAGGGATATAGCTTTATAATTTAGCTCATCATTCACTATGGCTCGTGAAAAATATATTGGGTGAAACAACTAACTTATCGAACATACGGAATATAGCATTAATGACTATAAAAATAACGAACAAAGATATGCATTGTTTACTCGGGAATAAACAAAAATTTGAAAATTTAGCCCATTTAGCATAGAATCAAAATAATTTAAGCAAATGGTAGATACATATAACCGACTATTCCCTCCCCCACACTTAAATCACAACATGTCCTCGGGTTGTGCGGAATGTAAAAAGAAAAAGAACACTTAGGCGATTGTGGTTCGAAAGTGGCAATTCCGGAAGTGGCCTAGAATCGGCTCCGAAATGCTCGATGAAATCGAGGCTTGTGGACCATCCACCGGTAAAGCGGCATTTATCTAAAAGCTCACAATCGCTATCGCAAAATCCCGCACACCATGGGAAAACAAGACGTACCTCGGGGATAGGGGCACAAAAGATGATAGACAAAGCAATATCATGGAATAAAGACGAGAAATAAACTACGGACAAAAAAGAAAAGATATCTAGGTTACCGTCCTAGTAGGGCTTAATTATAGTCGGGAGCTCGACTAGACAATAAAATTTCAACTCGGGTTAGCTTTGAATTTCCTATTCCCTTAGTTGCATAGTAGTTAAACTAATACATGTCACACATTATTTGAAAATTTAAAACGAGACTAGGTCATGATATGAAATATGTGACAAAGTATTAACTATGAGTCTTTTATACCCGGATCCTCAAGGGTTATTTCAAATTGTTCTAACAACCTAAATCTAAGAAATGATGCATTTGAATTTTTTCTTTGTACTCCTCGGGATTTTCGGATAACCTCCTAATCGTTCCCTTTAAATGACATTCAAACATTCATCCTGAGACTTGGTGAAACAAAATGAAAATCAATTCGAAGTATTGGAAAACCATTATCCAAAGTATGAGTAAAGTATCATGCAAAATGTAGAGTTTTTGTTTTTTTTTTTTTTTTTTTTTTTTTTTTTTTTTTAAAAAAAACGGGTTGCCTCCCGGTAGCGCTTTTGGTTAATGTCGTTTGCTCGACAACCAAAAAATTTTCAACCCGGGTCAGGCGAGTGAGGCCTATTTCCGGAATCATTCTTGATTTCCTCGGGGTCAATAGTATGGATCCCACAAAAACAAAGTCTTGCCAACGTATTGGCCATATCAGTAAACTTCTGTATCAACTTAGTTCCTATGATTCTTCTCTTCTTCTTTTTAGGTTTCGGTTCCACAAGTGAGGTGTATCATCGGTAATCACAATATCATCAAAGAATTCACGGAGACGTAAATCATCGGGTTCCAAAAGATCGGAGGCTGTCTTGACTAGGGACGTCGTTTAGATGGAAAACCACTTGGTCGTTCCTTTTGTTGACCAATATAGTGTTTCAACCGATGACCATTCACTACGAACAACTCTCCTGCTTATTTTTCAATTCGACGGCTCCACTGCTAGGAAAAACACGAGAAATTTCAAAGGGGCCGGACCAACGGGTGCGTAGCTTACCGGAAACGAGATGTAACCTGGTATTATATAGTAAAACCCATTCGCCCTCTTTGAATTCTCTATGCTTGATTTTCTTGTCGTGAAGAAGTTTAGTCCTTTCCTTACTTGATTCTTGAGCTCTCGTAGGCACAGAGTCCGAACTCATCAAGCTCCCGCAAGCGCAACAATCGCTTTTCTGCGCATAACGGGCTGTCGAAGTTCAAGAATTTAATAGCCCGAAATGCTACGTGCTCAAGCTCGATTGGCGGTGGCGGGCCTTACCATAAACCATCCGAAACGGAGACGTGCCAATAGGAGTTTTGAAAGGCGTCCCGTAGGCCCGAGTACATCATCCGGTTTACGGCTCCGGTCCGTCCTATGAGAATTCACCGTCTTCTCAAGAATGCTTTTCGGGCTTCGGTTACTTACTTCAACTTGTCCACTCGTCGAGGGTGATAGGGGGTAGCAGTTTGTGTTTCACCCCATATCGTTCTAAAATCTTTTCTAATGGAGTATTGCGAAGTGAGTTCCTCGTCAACGATGAGAGCTCGTGGACAACCAAACCGTGTAAAAATGTTTTTCCTCGGGAAGCTCTTGACCACCTTGTGGTCGTTCCGCGGTGTTGCTATTGCCTCTACCCATTTTGACACGTAGTCAACGCGGACGAATGTACTTGTTCCCATACGAGGATGGAAACGGTCCCATGAAGTCAATACCCCATACGTCGAAAACTTCACATTGTTGAATGGGGTGTAGGGGCATGTCCATTCGCCGAGAAAGTTTACCGGTGCGGCGGCACCGGTCACAACCTTTTACAAAACTCTCTGTATCCTTAAAAATTGTCGGCCAGTAGAAACCGGACTGAAAAATCTTCGCAGCAGTCTTCCCAGCTCCATAATGACCTCCCATAGGTCCGTCATGGCAATGCTCTATAATGTCCCTCGCTCGAACTCGGGGACACACCTACGGAGTAATCCATCCTTACAACGCTTGAAGAGAATAGGGTCGTCCCACACATAATAGTTCAAATCCGAAAAGAATTTCTTCTTTTGCGATATGTCGAGTCGGGGTCCAGATATCTGCCGCTCAAGAAGTTTGCAAAAGGTGCAAACCAAGGAGAACCTTTTCCAGTACGGGCAGGAATGACCTCGCACACATCAATAGTCATGAGTTGCTCAGTTGGAAAATCAATTCCAATCTCATCCGACTCTATTTGATGATCATCGGTCAGCCGAGACATGTGATCAGCTACCACATTCTTGCTACCCTTCTTGTCCCGGATATGAACATCAAACTCTTGTAAAATCAAGATCCATCTCATCAAACGAGGCTTGGCATCAGCCTTGCTCAACAGATACTTCAATGCGAGAATGGTACATCCCGATTTGTGACTTCCGACCCAAGCAAATAGCTTCTAAATTTATCCATGGCAAAAACTACGCCAACAACTCCTTCTCGGTTGTTGCATAATTTACTTGTCTTTGGGTTTAAAGTGGGACTAGCGTAGTAGATGGGTTGGAACCTTCCGTCCACTCTCTGACCTAACACCGCACCGACTGCATAATTAGAAGCATCACACATAAGCTCGAAGGGAGCTTTCCAGTCGGGTGCTATAAGAATTGGCGAGGTAATCAACTTGTCTTTTAATTCTTTAAAAGCTCTTTCACACTCAGGGGTGAAAACAAATTTCACATCCTCTCTTAAGAGAGTTGACAAAGGCTTGGCTATCTTAGAAAAGTCTTTAATGAACCGCCTATAGAATCCAACATGACCCAAGAATCCTCTTACTTCTCTCACATTTTTAGGGTATGTCATTTTTTCAATAGCTTTTACCTTCGCTTTGTCAACCTCTATACCTTCCTTGGACACCTTGTGTCCAAGAACAATTCCTTCTTCCACCATTAGGTGGCACTTCTCCCAATTTAAGACTAAGTCCTTCTCTATGCACCGGGACAGAACTTTATCAAGATTGTGTAAACAGTGGTCGAAACTGTCCCCGAATACGAGAGAAGTCATCCATAAAAATTTCCATCACCTTCTCCACTAAACCATTGAAGATAGCCGGCATACATCTTTGAAATGTAGGCGGTGCGTTACGAACCAAATGGCATCCTTCGGTAAGCGAAGGTACCGGAGGGACGGTGAAGGTAGTCTTTTCTTGATCGGTGGGGTCGATAGCTATCGAAAGTATCCGGAATAGCCATCCAAAAAACAATAAAATTGCTTGCCACTAAGCCTCTCAAGGAGCTGGTCAATGAATGGCAAGGGAAAGTGGTCTTTTAGAGTTACCTCATTTAGTCTTCGTAGTCGATGCAAACTCTATAACCGGTGACTTGTCGTAAGGCAATCTCTTCCCCCTTTTCATTCTTTTCAATAGTAATCCCTCCTTTCTTTGGCACCACCCGAGTGGGGCTTACCCATTCACTATCGGCTATTGGGTAGATGATACCCATGTCAAGCAATTTGATGATTTCCTTCTTAACGATTTCTGCATGTGAGGGTTTAGCCTTCTCCGAGGCTGTCGCACCTTCTTCGATCCCTCAACGATCCCGATCTTATGCATACGGATATCGGGGCTTATCCCCTTAATATCTCCCACTTGCCAACCAAAGGCGAGGATATTATCTTGCGGCACTTTGATAAGCTTTTCTTCCTCCTTCGGTTCTAACTTAGATGAAATGATCAAAGGGAGCTTATCACCGTCCCTCGAGAAAAATGTATTTCAAGTGTTGAGGCAAGGGTTTCAACACTAAATCGACGGTGGCTTCTCCACACTTGGTCTCAATTTATCTCCCTTAAGCTCTAGATCTCCAAGCTTATTATAAGGGCTACGAAGCATCATGGCCTCCCGGCGGACGGGGGCCTCATCTCCTTTTGCAAATACGGGCATATCACCATGCCTCTCCCTCATCTTCTTTCCTACCACCTCGTGGTAATCGAACTTTCCTTGTCAATCTCTTCTAAAAATTTTATCCACTCCTCATTAGTCCAAGTTGCGGATAGTTTATTGAATTCTTCCTCATCCCAACTACCCATGAACACTTGTTTATCATACTCATCAGTGAAATCGTCCTCAATAGCTAAACAAGTGTCACTGGACGGGTGCTTCACTGCATTACCCACATTGAACTTTATACTCTCATCCTCCAAATGTAAGGTCACTTCGCCACTGTAGGAATCTAGTAAGGCACGGGCAGTTGCAAGAAAAGGTCTTCCAAGGATCAAGGGGGTTTTCTCATCGTTGGTCATATCCATGATTACCCAATCAGCTGGGTATATGAAGTTTTTAACCTTGACCAATACATCTTCTACAATTCCCCTTGCATATTTCACACTTCTATCGCAAGTTGAAGAGAAATAGGTTTAAGCGTAATAGATTGATCCAATCCAAGAGATTGGAAGATTGACGTAGACATCGGATTGATTGATGCTCCCGAATCGCATAGAACATTGTGGAAATCCTGTTCCCGATAGTACATGAAATCGTAAATCTACCGGGGTCGGGGACACTTCACGGGAAGTTTAGTCTCGGCTGATTCTTGAGCATTCTCCATTCAATACTATGTGCTCGAGCTCTTGGAGCTTCTTTTTCGAACTTACTGCGTCCTTTATAAACTTTGTATACTTTGGCATTCCTACCAAAAGATCAACTAATGGAATGTTTGCCTCAGTATTCTTGAGCAAGTCGATAACCTTCTTATATTCTTTATCGGCGTTAATGACGACTTGTTTTTGCTAGGTGGGTAAGGGAGATCGGCAAAGTCTTCCTCAGTAAAGTGCTTCTTTGCCGTCTTATCATTGATTGCTTTGTCTTCCCTATCCTTCCACCTCACATGCTTCCCAGAACTTAACTTAGAATCTGACTTCTTCTCAGCAGTATTCTCTTCATCATCAGTATTCTCAACTTTCACCTTTTCTTCAGAATTTTCTCTTTCACTTGGATCAATAGTAGTCCCAACATCCTTCTGAGGAGAACAAAGATCTTCCCCTCCTGCGTCTCTGCTCACAGGAGGGGCTACTCGTTTCCCTGGTTGGCCTGACTGCCAACCGCTTTCCCACTCCTCAGTTTTATAGCATTCAGCTCATCTTGACCATAGTTCCATGGTGCAGCGAGATCGGTGCAAGAATTCTGGTCATTTTGGACCGAGTTAACCCCTCGGGGGTTCTTCTCGGTAAAACTCGGCGACCTTGAGGTCGACTTGCTTCTTTGCCCGAAATTTGTCCCATTTGCACCTCCAAATTTCTCACTTGTCTTCGGTCGAGTACTTAAAGCATTTGCCAATTGAGTGTTGGCCGTGATTTGCTCGCTCAACTTTTGTTCTAAGATCGAAATGATTGATTTTGATTTTGCGGTGGATTGGTGTTCCATGCTTTGGTCGATAGTTGGATTGAAAATTGCTTTGATTAGGCCTAGGGGCCGAAAATGATGGGGGTTTGCTTTGCCCAGAAAGGTCACTCCATCGGAAACCGGGGTGGTTCCGGTTATAATTGAATCCTTGAGTGTTTTGATTCGACCCGAAGGTCGATAATTTTGAGAAGTGAATGTATTCACTTCTTCGAATGCAACAATAGATGACAACGATGGAATGCGTGCCCAACGGTATCGCAATTTTGGCAAACGACATTGTTTTGAACGAATTTGACTGTGAGATCGGGTCAAGGCGGCATTGATTACTACGATGGCCTTGGCCATGGCAATTGTCACACACAAGACTTTGAACATTCATTGCCGTCACTTGCTTCTGTAGTGCGGCCAACTGAGCTTTTAGAGACGTGGTCTCATCTACCTCATACTTCCCTGCAGTCGAGCTTTTCTGATTGGACGCACTGCGTAGGTAGGGGCATAATTATACTTTGCAATATCTTCAAACAACATCCATCCCTCATCGGGTGTCTTTCTCGAAATGCACCTCCGTGAACTATTCACCATTCCCTTAGTCAATTCGGTCAAACCACTTGTAGAAAGTGTTGACCAATCTTTGTTTATCCGACCCGTGGTGGGGGCACTTTCTCAAGAGAGTCTTAAATCGTTTCCATGCATCGTAAAATGATTCCTTCTCGGATTGCACAAAAGTGAATATCGATTCGGAAGATGAGCCGTCTTTGCGGGTGGAAAGTACGGCTCGGGAATTCTTTCTCCAACTCCTCCCACGAAGTAATGGATTCGGCGGTAAGGATTTATACCATTCTTTCGCTTCTCCCTTCGGTGAGAAGGGAAAAAGTTTCATTTTCGGGGCGTCCTCGGTGACCCCTTTGATTAAAATAGTCCCGCACGATTCTAGAAATGAGTGAATGTGATCGTGCGGGTCCTCGATGGAAAATCCATGAAATGTGGAACCTCTTACCAAATTGATTAAAGAAGTTTTGAGTTCGAAATTATCGGCCGTGATTTCGGGAATCACGACCGCGGGATTAACTTTCACGGTAGATGGCATGGCAAAGTCGCAATGTCCGTTGCTCGCCATTTCTTCAACCTGGGCTCCTACTTGAGCTTCTCCTCAACGTATCCTTCAGGATTGTTTCCTTCCGTGGTTCCCTCGTCCGTTGGTCCGGTGAGCCGGGCCAAACGTCTGTTTGGTCGAGCGATGGTTCGCTCTATCTCCGGATTATACAAAAATGGTCCCCCGTGAGTTCGAGTTTGCATAAACTACGTTTGGGCACCAACACCTAAATCACGAGGTTTCGGGATTTTATCCTTATGCTTCCGCAGAGTGGGATTCACCGAGAATCCATCACCCAACCTCAATGATTGAAACGTGTTCCGTGTTTCTTTTCTCTCTTTCTCGGTAATTACCGAATCCACTCGGTATTTATCGAGATTTTTTTTTTTTTTTTTTTTTTTTTTTTAATTTTTTTTTTTTAGAATTAAAAAAAAAAGCTATACTAAAACAGGCTTGAAACAGGTCTAAACAGCGTAAAAGAAACAAAATACTATAAAACTAATACAGAACAGAAATAGAACGAAAAGAAAATATTTTTTTCTCTCTCTCGGTAATTACCGAAAGATTTTTTTTTATTTTTATTTTTATTTTTTTTTATTGTTTAAGACGAAAACAAATAACTTAGTTGACAAAAAAAACCGAAAACGAAAATTTTCCGTGCCAAGTCCCCGGCAACGGCGCCAAAAACTTGTTCGCGGTTTTATACAAAGCAAAAGATAACAAGTAATAAAATAAAACCGATGTCAGCCCCAAGTGCGAAGGCTCGCAGCTATAGTGGTGAAACCGGATCGTATCCGCAGGGACTTGTACGAAAAAGAGTTTTTTTTTTCCTTCGATTTCTTTTATAAAGTTGATGATTATGATCTCGGATTTTCAATTAACAAACTAAGGTAGCAAACGTGAAAATAAATAAAACTACGATAATAAAAATTTATAATTTAAAACAACTAGAACGCACCGATGATCCACCACCCCACCGAAAATAACAAGAAAGACACATATTCATTCGTAAGTTCTTGGATTATTATCGCTAAAGAGGCATTTTCCCTTTCGGTTCATCGCCTTTTAATTAGTTCACCACTCTCGGTACAACTAAAGCATTTACGGATCAAAGATATGGATATAAATCCTAATCTGACAATATTCACCCTCAACTTACGTATGTTGGAAGAATATTATCATTCTCCTTCACGGTAATCTACGAATTTATCAACTATCGTATCTAAATTCGATTAGCATGCAACATAAGTATAGATCATACAAATTGCACATAAACAATTCAAACATGAAGGAAGAACAAGATAACTCACTAGAACAAATGAAAACGAAATCCTTGTTTATTCCGGTGATGGTGGCTTCACAACGATGGTTCTAGCTTAGAGACCTTAGCCAATCATCCTCGATTATGATTTCAGAATCAGGGCCGTAGCTCCAGCATTACAACAGTACTACTATTCTAATTTATTCTCGGCATAACGCCTACGGAGTATTTACATAAAAGACGGGAAAAGTAAAAGCTTGGCCAAAAGTGACCAAGGAGGGGCAAGGAAGATGGATGGAAATGGAGGAGTATATATAGGAGAGATTGTATAAGGATAGGTTCATTTGGGGAGGTAAGAAGTTAGTTAAAAGGGAGGTAGTATTTGGGGGAGGTTGGAAGTTTGTTATGGAGGTAATGATGAGTTAGCATGTGAAGGTGATCTTGGAGAATATTTGCCATCATTAGTCTTCACATGGAGGTGGTGAGTCATGTAGGAGCATGTGAAGGTTGTTAGGAGAAATCATTACATGCCACATGCATCAATTGAGCCAAAATATCTCCGGTTCGTCCGTAATTCCAGCAGTTCGGTAAAAAAAATCATAACTTGAGTTGTAGACCTCCGATTGACGTGATTCAAAATGCGTTGGAAAGCTCATTTTAGTATCTACAACTTTCGTCAAGAACTCTTCCCCTGAAAATGCCTCTAAGTCGGGTAAAATTTCCATCGAAAAACAGGTTACGGTAGAAGTACGTTGGAAAATATTGATCCGTTGATCTCGTAAACTCGTGGCATCTTCTTCTTTTCCTCAAAATCCATATTTTAGGCCTCAAAATATAATGTTACGTGGCATATTTTGAAATACTTGATCACCAAGTTTGGGCCGAATCGAATCGAGCTTTCTTTATTCGAATCGAGCTTTCTTCTTAATCTTCATCTGATCTTCGTTTAAGCTCCTAATTTAACATGCAAGCGTACCTACATTCATGATAACATCGTGCAAAATGTAACATCTCATATTCAAAGATTTTTATCAATGAAACCACATAATTAACACAAATTTGCACTTAACCACTTTTAAAACTCATTTGCTCAATAATTCGATTAAACCCTTGATTTCTATGCAAATTATACGAATATGGAGGAAATTGTTATAAAATATAACATTAGAAATCGTATAAAATCACCCTAAACAGTGAGTCAGACTTGGTAGTTCTGGACTTTTCAGGATTTGATGTAATCTTGGGTATAGGCACTTAGATTGAAAGGACAAGAAAGTGACCTTTAGGGAACTAGGGAAGACCCATGTCATCTATCAAGGAAATGTTAAGTATTCAAAGGTGCGACGTTATCCCATCATTTCGGCCCTTAAAGCGGCTAAGGCCATACAAGAAGGATGTGATGCGTTGTTGTTCTTTGCGATGGACACGGCTAAGGAGAGCCCAGAGCTTAAAGATATTCCAATAGTAAGTGAATATCCAGATGTGTTTCCCAAAGACTTACCCAGAGATATACCAGATAGGGTGATTGATTTCACTATAAACCTAGTTCCTAAAGCAAAACCAGTTCCTAAAATAAAGTTGTTTAAAAAATTAAAAAAAACCAGTAGCTAAGGCACCGTACATGATGGGTCCAGCCTAATTAGTAGAGTTGAAGGAGCAGTTGGCCGACATGTTAGAAAAAAGATAATCATGCCTAGTACATCACCTTGGGGAGCTCCAGTTTTGTTAGTGAAGAAGAAGGACGGTAGTATGAGGATGTGTATCGATTATAGAGAGTTGAATATGTTGACCATCAAGAATAAGTATCCACTTCCGAGGATAGATGACCTGTTTAATCAACTTCAGGGGAAGAAGGTATTTTCTAAGATAGACTTGAGGTTAGGCTATCATCAGTTAAAAGTTATGTCTTTATCAATTTAATCCGGTATTCTTCTCTAAGAATCCAGAGGATTTCTGCATCTTTCATCTCTCCTCTGTCTGCTGGATTCAATAGCCGCTTTGTTCGTCATCTCTACTTCTCTAAGTCTGATTCTTTCTTCTTTAGACAAATGTGGGATAAATTAAGGCTATCATCAGCTACAACTTTCCCTTTCTATCTATCATTCTCTTCCTTTTTTTTGACATCATCAGGATTGCGGGTAAGTAGAATTTTGTTCGTATATTCAACTGCCTGAGTGAGAGTCCCCAACTTGGTGTCTAATGCTATGAGCTTCTCATCATGGAAGACAAGTTTCTAATATAGTTCAGAGAGCTTGCTGGTAATTTCATTCCTGACATCTTGCACAATATTTGTGATGTATAGCTTCATGTCCTTGTGCCGACTGTTCTCATTTAATTTGTATTGATCTGGACCAGTAGACATGTAATCTCTTTTAATTCCTTGGAGATGCTCTTCTCTACATTTTTTATCACATCATTCTGGAGTATGAGGTATTCCGCAATGGCCTCAAACTTGTTCTGTAGAGTTTTACATTCATCCTTCAAGGTTTTTGTTACCGTAAGAAGACCTACAAACTGCTTCCCAAGTTCTTCAATGACTTGGTCAACTACATCTTAAAATAGGTTTGTGTTGACCAGGTTTGTAGTTTCCACTGGTGCGGAAGGTACAGGAACAAAAGTGTTTGCTACTGTGACCTCAGTTGTTGTCGAAGAGATACCTCAGTTGTTGTAGTTGTGGGAGCGGTGGTGGCAGCTTCTTGATCTAGTTGCTGCCCATTGCTTGTCTCAGATGTCTCATTGTCAGCTGACTCCCCGAATTCCACCTTTAAAACCACAGTTGTAGGTAACTCTGCTGGTTCATCCTTCTTGATTTCCTCTTGCTATGAGCTGGGTTGTTCTTCATCTGAGGAAGGGGCCAGATCTACTGAGGCTTTCCTGGTTACCGCATCATGAAAGGTCAACTCATCATTCGATTATTTTGCTGGTGGATTTCCATCTTCTTGTTTGTTATTGTTATCACCACCATTATCATCATCATCATCTCAGCTATCTACAACATTTGCTGCCAGAGTCATTTAAATTTTAGATTCTTCAACAGCCAGCCATAGTGGTGTCTCATCAAACAAGCCAATCAGGTACTCAGCCTTTATAAATGGCAAGAGCACGAGAAAATATAAGATCAGGTCACTGTAGCACCGGGTATTTCATTTCAGGTTAGGTCAGATTTGACATTTTTTTTAAGTACTACGTCAAAATTTGGACGATTTCATCAAAATTGACACTATCTAGTCTAAATGTGATATAAATCCCGTCAAAAAGGAAATGCAAGCCAAAAAGGATGGTCCGTCAAAATTAGGACGGATTCCGTCAAAATATAGACGAATCCGTCCAAATTCTGACGGAAATAACAGAGCTGAGTGAACTTTGTAGATGACATAAAAGGAGTGTCCCATGCCTTTTGATAACAAACTACTTCCGTCCAAATTTTGACGAAAACGTTTCAATTTAGACGGATTCGTCTAAATTTTGACGGAATCCGTCCTTTTTGGCCTGCATTTCCTTTTTGATGGGATTTATATCAAATTTGGATGAGATGGTATAAATTTTGACGAAGTCGTCCAAATTTTGACGCGGGACTCAAAAAATGTCAGATCTGACTTGAGTCAGATCAATGCCCCAGACGTCAAAAACTTCACATTCCAAGATAGGCCTCAAAGGCATCTCCATCCTATTACTGAGTCTCCCTACTCTTTGGCATCTATCACAGCCTTTGCAAAAGGCTTCAGCATCTTTAAACAAAGTAGGCCGGTAAAAACCGGCTTGAAGGATTTTTGTGACTTGTCTTAGGTGCTCCGTAGTGCCCACCGGCGGGACCACTATGACATTGCTCCAAGATATCCAATTGTTCATGCTCCGGAACGCACCTTCTAAGCAACCCATCCTTGCGGACTTTAAACGATATGGATCCTCCCATACGAGATACTTTAAGTCGCGAAAAATTTCTTCTTTTCCCGATACGTCATCTCTTCTAAATGCCCACTTGCTAAATAGTTGACGTAATCAGCATACCACGGCCGTACTGTATCAAGCTTCATCAATTGCTCAGTAGGGAAATCGATGCCAATTTCCTTGTGATTTTCGCCACCCTCATTTACTAGGCGAGACGGTGATCACCACAATATTTTCACTACCCTTCTTATCTTTGATCTCCGGTCAAACTCTTGCAAAATTAGAATCCATCTGAGTAACCTTGGTTTTGCATCTGCTTTGTCCATAAGGTAGCGTAGGGCTGCATGGTCTGTCCAAACCACAACTTGAGACCCTAGAAGGTAACTTCTAAACTTGTCGATGGCAAAAACGACGGCTAAGAATTCCTTCTCAGTCGTGGTGTAATTGCATTGAGCCGGGTTCAAGGTGCGGCTCGCATAGTAAATGGGCCTGAACTTTTTATCAATTCTCTGGCCTAAAACTGCACCCACTGCGTAGTTAGAGGCATCGCACATTAATTCAAAAGGCTTAGTCCAGTCAGGTGCGATTAAGATAGGGGCACTTATGAGCTTATCCTTTAGGCAATTGAAAGCTTCCTTGCATTTCTCATCAAACAAGAACTCAACATCATCTTTTAGAAGGTTAGATAAGGGCTTGGCGATGGTAGAAAAGTCCTGAATAAACCGCCTATAGACGCCAACATGACCTAGAAAACCTCATACCTCTTTCACTGTTTTCGGGTACGCCATCTTTTCAATGGCCTCTACTTTAGCCTTATCAACCAGAATACCAGAACTGGACACCTTGTGTCCCAGAACAATCCCTTCATCCACTAGAAAATGGCATTTCTCCCAGTTAAGCACTAAATTCTTTTCAACACAGCGTTGAAGTACCATATCTAGATTTTCCAAGATCGCATCAAAGCTATCGCCATAGACTGAGAAGTCATCCATGAAGACTTCCATACATTTCTCCACAAGTCCATCGAAAATGGCCAACATGCACCGTTGAAATGTTGCTGGTGCATTGCATAACCCGAAAGGCATTCTGCGAAAAGCAAAAGTGCATGATGGACACGTAAACGTAGTCTTCTCCTGGTCATTAGGGTCGATGGCTATCTGGAAGTAACCAGAATATCCATCGAGGAAACAATAATACTTATGACCACTCAGTCTTTCAAGAAGGGGTCAATGAAAGGTAAGGGGAAATGGTCTTTGGCGGTGACTTCATTCAATCTGCGATAGTCAATGCAGACCCTGTAGCCAGTCACAAGGCGTAAAGCTACTTCTTCCCCCTTTTCATTCTTTTCCACGGTAATACCTCCCTTCTTTGGCACAACTTGGGTGGGGCTAACCCACTCACTGTCGGCGATTGCATAGATGATTCCCATATCTAACCATTTTATGACTTCTTTCTTGACAACCTCCTGCATGTGCGGATTCGGCCTTCGCCGAGGTTGTCGACTTTCTTAGCTCCTTCCTCCGTTCGGATTTTATGCATGCACACATCGGGGCTGATTCCTCGGATATCACCCACTTGCCATCCGAACGCGAGGATGTTCTTTTCAAGCACTTTTATCGGCGGTGCTTCTTGCTCGGGCTCGAGTTTTGAAGAGATGATCAAGGGTAACTTATCACCATCCTTAAGAAAAATGTACTTAAGGTGTTGCGGAAGCGGTTTAAGCTCCAAGTCGGTAGGTGGTTGCTCAATACTTTTGGATTTTAAGGGGCCACCTTTTTCCTTATGGGCTTGAAGTGGTTGACTGAAGAATACCTCATCTTCCCGAGATATAACCCCAGAAAGGTACTGGATCACATCATCCATAGGGATCCTTCTGTCAGCACCCGCTTTCTCCTTCTTATGCTTGATCATCTTTCTCAACTCTTCTTCTTCTAGCTCCTTTGCTAGCTGTTCCCAATCATCAACCTCCCAATGAGTAGTCTCTCTCCAGAAATCCACTTCATCCCAACTACCCATCAGGGCTTCCTCTTCTACAGGGTTAAAGTCTTCCTGATGCAGCTCTTTGAAATCATCGTTCATTGCTGGGAATCTCCATGTTTCTTGTTCATTGACCTCGTCAGTGACTACGGCCTGTAATGAAACAGAAGATGGTCCACAGTCAGCTTGATCTTCAATGCTTATAGCTTCGAAAACACCTATCTCTGTTAGTTCTACCGTTTCTTCAGAGTTGGCATCTTCTTCGTCCTCATAAATTGCTTCAACAAACGAATTTCTTCAATCAAGGTTTCCTCAGGACTTTTCCCTCGTGTGAAGGTAACAGATGTATCATCGACTCTAAGCGTAATCTGACCCTTACAGAAATCGATGAGGGCGGCAGAGGTGTCCAAAAAGGTCCGGCCTAGAATTAGGGGCATCTCTTTGTCAGGTGGATAGTCTAAGATAACCCAGTCAGTGGGGAAAACCAAATGTTCAACATGAAGTAGAACATTAGCAACACAACCGGCTGCTGAGCGGCTAGATCGGTCTACCATCTGAAGAGAAATAGGGCGTTCGCGCATTCTTTTATCTAAACCGAGCTTTTTGCAGACGTTCAATGGCATCACATTTATAGAGGCCCCTGAGTCGCATAAGATGTTTTGGAACATGTGGCCTTCAATCTCACAAGAGATTGAAGGTCTCCCGGGGTCACCTCGCTTAGTAGCAACTTTTTGTGAAACCATAGAGCACTCTTCTCTTAAAGCTTCTTCTGCCATCCCTTGAAGCTTCTTCTTGCTTCCACAAACTTCCTTAAGATACTTAGAGCACTTGGGCATTTCAGTCAATACCTCAGCTAGGGGTATACTCACTTTGGTATCTCTAAGCATCCTCCTCACACCGTCATATTGTCTGTCATGATTGAGGGCATTCTCTTTCTTCTTCGGTGGATAAGGAAGGGCTTTATCATTGTTCATGGCTTGATTTTTTATGGCTTCGTCTTCCTTATCCTTCCATCTGACAAACTTTTCCGCCCTCTTCTTTGTCAGGGGTACAGCCACCTGACTTTTCCTCATTTCTCTATCAGAATCATTTTCATCACCCGAAGAATCATCATTAAGCTCCTCCTCACTGTTGCTTTCTTCGGTATTTAACTTCTGATTGCCCCCTCCTGAACTTATGGCGTCAGGAGGGGCTACTCGTTTCTCGACATCTTTCCGGGTCCCGCCTGCTTACCACTTCTTAGAGTGACCTCATTCAGCTCTTCGTTCCCATAATCCCATTGAGGTGTGATGGCAGTGCAAACATTGATATCTGCTTTAGGATTTCTTTCGGTATAACTTGGAAGTTTACCCTGGGGTCCGCTTGCTTGTTGGTCTGCCATTTGACCAACCTGTCTCTCTATTGTTTTGACACTAGTAGCCAGGGTCTTCACCATGTCTACTAGCTCATCAAACTTATGTTGAGGGACACAAGAGGTGGTTTGGTTGTGATGTTGGTTTTGATTCCAACCACCTTGAGGTCTTTGGGAGTTAGGATTGTGAGATTGATTAACCATCCCGGGAGGTGGTCTTTGATAACTTGAGTTGAAAGAAGGTTTTGAATTGGATGGGCCAGGTGGTGCATTAGCTTGATTAAAATTGGGACGTTGAAATCCGGAATGATTCTGGTCCTGATTGAAGTTTCTGAAGGTTTGGTTATGATTCTCCATTAAATTCACTTCCTCATTCATCTCATTTCCCGCCTGCATTCCCAGGTAGTTCACATCTGACGGCCCTTGTTGCCGATGCATTTGTAACTTGGCTAGCTGCTTGCTAATTACTTCCATTTGAGCAACTAACACCTTAGTCTCAGAATTGCTCGCAGCAGATTCCTTCTTATTCCCACTAACATTGGTCTTCTTTGGAGTTGACCACATGTTATTCTTTGCTATAGTTTCAGCTACCCTGTAAGCAGCATCATCACCTCCCCCTAGGAATGATCCATGCCCAGTTGAATCAAGGAAGTCTCTATTTGGTTGAGAGACACCTCTGTAGAATAACTCTAATAGCTCATGTCTACTTGTATCCATGGTTGGGGCACTTCCTCATCAACGATTTAGTCTCTCCCATGCTTTCCCCACACTCTCACCATCAAGTTGTTCAAATGTGGCTATCTCCCTTTTCATGTCCATGATTGTCCCGGTGAGACAAACTTCGAGCAAAGGCTCTTTTGACATCATTCCGGTACGGAGAGAATGATGGGCTAAAGATTTGAACCAACGGTTAGCTTCACCCTTTAGAGCAAACGGGAAGAGTTTTAACTTGACAATCTCGAGAATCAACACCGGGATAGTGGCACCGCTTCGCGATTTGAACGAAGGTGGACAAGAAGTCATGAGGATCTTCGTCGGCGGTGCCATGAAAAGAACTATTCGGACCGGTCCCACCACTCCATTTTTCGGATCGAAGTTCACTTGCCCCATGTCCGGAGGGCGAATAGGTCTATGCCCTTCCGGGAAGTCTTGGTCAAGATAGGGAGCATAGGGGTCTTGATTTAATTGGTTTAGGCGGTTCGACGGAACTGTTGAAATTGATTATTTATTCCGGCTTGTTGATTCTGTTGTTGTTGTATTGCACGCATCCGTTGAAGGATCGATTCATTTGGGCTTGAGGATCTGGATTTTGAACTTCGTTAGCCATAATGTCTGGATTAGGGAAGAGCTTTCTCCTGAGAATAGATCGCTCAGGTTCGGGATTAAAGGTAAGAGGTCCCTTCTTACTCCTGGTTTGCATAAACCGAAAGAGCGAGAAACAGGAAGAAATCAACCTTAGGGTTGATGAGAACGAATGTAGAGAAGATTAGAAGGTTTAGAGGTTTAGAAAGAGAGAAGAGAGAAGGGGATTCTGGAGGTGAACGCTCGTTCAGGTCACTGAACTAGCGTTCAGAAGACAAATTAGGAGGGCAGACGGGCGTTCAGTATGAGTGAACGCTCGTTCAGAAAGTTTTTATTATTATTATTTTTATTTTTTTTATTTTTTATTCTTTAATTTAGAAAAGATAAAGAAACAGAAGCAGGAAAAGAAACCTACCTACGAAAAACTTAAAACAGGAAAAACACTAAGACGGTGAAAAAAAACGTGTTGAAATCTTCTAGGGCTAAAATGGAAGGGAAAACAGCAGATTTTGACCTCGAAAACGGTGTCAAACGGCCTACGGCAATACACTACGTCGTCGGCGTCGGAACGAGCTTTCCGAATTGGGGTCCTGCGCGCCAAACGGACACTCGAACCGAAAGTTATGGCCAAAATACTGCCGACACAGAAAACTGCACTACGTAGAATCCGACAACCGTTACCGATTCCCCGGCAACGGCGCCAAAAACTTGTTCGGTAAAAACTCGTTTTAAATTTATAATTACCGGAACACCCCAAGTGCAAGGCTCGTAGTAAAGGTGTTGCCGGGTCGTCCTAAGGGAATCGAACGTCTATCGGATTAGAGTACGGTTATTATATCGATTATGTCACGATTACTACCTAAAACTAAGGTTTATGCTAATTATAATCTAGAAACTATGACTAGAAACGAGAAAATAGCGAGAAAATAGAACAAAAACGACACGGACGGGCGTTCACTTAAGGTGGACGGGCGTCCAATAACGATCTAAAAACGAAAAAATATTCGAAAACGACGGTAAAAACTAGGGTTTTTAAAATAACTAAACTTGGCAACAAAAGTTGATATGAACGAATCGGTTTATCAAATAATTAAAAGAAACGGCAAGGCAACGAGAATCCACCAACCAACCCCAACTAGATTGTGAGCTAAAAATACGGTTTTTAGTAATGATCAAATCACGATTTCTATTAAATCTCTTTAATCAATTTCTAGGGTTTCGTTTTCTCTCTCGAAGCAAAACTAAACTAGCATGCATAACACGATCATGAGATTGTCTCCAATACTCTACTCAACTAATCATAAACAATCTCTTGAATTACAATTAATTGCATCAATTGAAAAGATCAAAGCTTGAACAATATTCTCATATAAATTCAATCAAAAAGATAGTTCCATCGATCTCACGATTCAATAAAACATAAACGATAAATCACAACATTCAATTGATGAAAAATCATAAATTTAACTCACTAAGATATAGCTAAAAATCCTCTAGTTGGTGTAGTTGTTGATTGGTTTCCTCCGTTGTCCCACCGCGAATTGCTTAGCCAACAATCATATTGGTGATCATGATTGTTGGGATGGAAGAGTTCATCTTCTTGTGTTTGCTCTCTGAAATACGCGGCTGCTGTGTGTATTTTTGAGTGAATGATATGATATGGTGCGATTAGGGTTTAATACACGCTGCTATTTATAGGATTTTAGGTCGGCTAGGGTTAAGTCGGCCGGTGGACGCCCGTCCAAGCTTCACAAAATTCATCGAGTCGGGCCGAGTCTTCTTGGACGTCCGTCCTATGCAAAATCAGACGCTCGTTCGCTAAAAATCATCAAACTCTGAATCAAAAATCTCCTTCTGGACGCCAGTCTGGAATAGTGGACGCTCGTCCACCTGAGACCTTTCTTCTTTGAATCGAATAAGCCTTCTGGACGCCCGTCTGGTGCTTTAAACGCCCGTCCACTGGACGGATGCAATGGACGCCAGTTCAGCCATGTAGACCTTCATGCAAATCTCAAACTTGCATCTTTCTCCTTCCTCTAATCTTCAATCAAACACCGTTCTAGCTCCTTTCACAACATGCAAGCATACCTACAAGGCGATAGAAACGAGCAAAGTGTAAAATCGTACATAAATAGATAAAAACCACATAAATAGCTCGATTTTCACACTTCAATAGATTCTAAACCCATTCTTCCAATTTATCCTTTTAGCAAGTGATTTTCTATAAAAAAAACACTAAAACACGGAAGATATTGTCACGGAATAACTCGATATAAACCACAAAATTAGTCGGAAACAACTCCCCCACACTTAGACTTTTGTTCGTCCCGAACAAAACAATCAAAACTAGCTCACTTTCATGCAATCCACATAGATCCCTAACTCACGTAACAAAAGATACAACAACTATAGCAAGTGATACCAACATAGAGATAGATTATGTGTGTGTGTGACAAGCCCTTTTCAATCTTCACAATCCTCTCAAACAAATATCCTCTCAGATAATTTTAATGACTATCCTAGGTATAGGCAGTAATTGTTCCACACAAAGTCTTTCTGCGCACTCAGTAGGATAATCCCTACAGCATATCTATCAGTTTCTACTGGGGATAAGATAGACGATAACTTAGTCTTTCACTTATTCATAATACTTCATTAGTTGATTTAACTATTTCACTTTTAAACGCACATCAGAATGAGCTCTTACCCGTCATAGTAGAATAGGATGTTTCGGGATAACACCCTACCTTACTCAAATCATAGGGTAGCTTTTCCTGACCGTCGTGAGCTTTTGGTCATCATAGTGGAATAGGACATTTCGAGATAATGCCCTACCGCACTCCAATCATCGACCAGCTTTCGACACACCCATTTATTCATTATTAACTCAACTTTTCAAAAACATTAGTTACGTTTCACTTATCACATTCAAACCTTCAGATATTCACAGTGCACGTTCTGAACTTAGGTGTTACTTCACTGTTACTATTAAGAACAAATCTCTCTAAGATAAATCACTAAAATAGTGAAAGGATACCAGTTCAAAATTTTTGCTTCAATATCAAAGGCTTTCGTGAGTGTGAAATGAATACTATCTCAAATCAGTAAAAGCATGCTATAATTATCTCTCAAAGTCACATAAAATCATTGTCAGGAAACTACAACTAGCAAGCCATTTGTTTCAATTACATGCTCAAGATTTACAATTATCCAAGTTTACTTTGAAAAATTTTAAAATTTTCGAGAAAATCACATTTACTCATTGTCAGAAATATAGCATGATAACATACCCAATTTAGACACCCCCCACACTTAAATCACATTATGTCCTCAGAATATGCAAATAAAAGAAAAGAATACTTAGCTGGTTGTCAAAATGTTTGTCGGGCTGTAGGTTGACAGAGGTCAGGCCGTAGCATGAATGAACCGCTGCAGCTCGTGTCACGAACAGACAACACTAAAAGTGATAACTGGCAAAAACCGCGCAACAATATCTGCAACACTCGACATAGCATATAATCTCGGGGGACAAGGGGTATATGAGTAAACATGTAGGCACATAAAGCATTCACAAGTAGGACAGGGATAACCAACACACAAATCACCATGGTTTTATTCCTAATGCCCTAAAAACTTAACTAAAAAGTACTTAAAGGACTAGGCTGCCTCCTAGTAGCGCTTCTTTTATGTCATTAGCTTGACAGAGTAAACCGAGTCAACCTGGATCAGGCCATTGGGGTTTGAGGCTAACCACTTCTCTGTCAGAATCAGAAGGACTAGGACGGAAATGATTTTCGCCACAACAACAAGTCAAGTGCGCGAGAAGATCATGAAATTTTTCTCTCCAGACAACACTGACTCTTTTCTTCTTGTTCTTGTTTCTCAGATTCGGCTGAGGTATGCTAACAGGCTCAGGAGCATTGACAGAAGGATCTGCAAAGTTAAGGGTAATAATGTCATCATCCACTCCAAAGAAGTCGGATGGAATCTCTTCACAAATAAACGACTCAACCGTTTCATTTCTCTTTTGAAAGTATAGTACTTCAGGTTGTTCCTTGGCTTGCCCAAAGTACTTCTTAATCCTATGACCATTGACTTTGAACGGTTGATCGCCGTACCCTTTCAACGTAATGGCTCCACCAGGATGAACATCAAGAATCTCAAAGGGGCCAGACCATCTAGATTTAAGCTTACCAGCAAAAAGATGGAGCCTGGTGTTATACAACAAAGCCATGTCTCCCACTTTGAATTCCCGATCTTTAATCTTAGCATCGTGGAGTGCCTTCGTTCTTTCCTTACTGATTCTCGAATTCTCGTAGGCACGGAGTCGGAACTCATCGAGCTCGTTCAATTGCAATAATCTCTTTTCCCCACAAAGTTGGCTGTCGAAATTCAAGAATTTAATAGCCCAGTAAGCTCTGTGCTCAAGCTCGGCTGGTAGATGGGAAGCTTTGCCATAAACCATTTGGAAGGGTGACGTACCCATAGGGGTCTTAAACGCAGTGCGATAAGCCCAAAGTGCGTCATCCAACTTCAGACTCCAGTTGGACCTATTGGAATTCACAGTTTTCTCCAAAATCCGCTTTAGACTTCTATTGCTCACCTCGACTTGGCCACTGGTTTGGGGGTGGTATGGTGTACCAATTTTGTGTTTGACACCATATTTCTCAAGAATTTTATCCAGTGGTGCATTACAGAAATGCGAATCTTCATCACTGATAAGGGCTCTAAGACAGCCAAATCTAGTAAAGATATTCTTTTGCAAGAATTTCTTTACAACTTTGTGATCATTGTTTTGGGTGGCTATGGCCTCTACCTACTTGGAAACATATTCCACACAGACCAGAATATATTTGTTAGAGCATGATGATGGAAACGGTCCCATAAAATCAATGCCCCAGACGTCAAAAACTTCACATTCCAAGATAGGCCTCAAAGGCATCTCCATCCTATTACTGAGTCTCCCTACTCTTTGGCATCTATCACAGCCTTTGCAAAAGGCTTCAGCATCTTTAAACAAAGTAGGCCAGTAAAAACCAGCTTGAAGGATTTTTGTGACTGTCTTAGGTGCTCCGTAGTGCCCACCAGCGGGACCACTATGACATTGCTCCAAGATATCCAATTGTTCATGCTCCGGAACGCACCTTCTAAGCAACCCATCCTTGCAGACTTTAAACAGATATGGATCCTCCCATACGAGATACTTTAAGTCGCTGAAAAATTTCTTCTTTTCCTGATACGTCATCTCTTCTAAATGCCCACTTGCTAAATAGTTGACGTAATCAGCATACCACGGCCTTACTGTATCAAGCTTCATCAATTGCTCAGTAGGGAAATCGATGCCTATTTCCTTGTGATTTTCGCCACCCTCATTTACTAGGCGAGACAGGTGATCAGCCACAATATTTTCACTACCCTTCTTATCTTTGATCTCCAGGTCAAACTCTTGCAAAATTAGAATCCATCTGAGTAACCTTGGTTTTGCATCTGCTTTGTCCATAAGGTAGCGTAGGGCTGCATGGTCTGTCCAAACCACAACTTGAGACCCTAGAAGGTAACTTCTAAACTTGTCGATGGCAAAAACGACGGCTAAGAATTCCTTCTCAGTCGTGGTGTAATTGCATTGAGTCGGGTTCAAGGTGCGGCTCGCATAGTAAATGGGCCTGAACTTTTTATCAATTCTCTGGCCTAAAACTGCACCCACTGCGTAGTTAGAGGCATCGCACATTAATTCAAAAGGCTTAGTCCGGTCGGTGTGCGATTAAGATAGGGGCACTTATGAGCTTATCCTTTAGGCAATTGAAAGCTTCTTGCATTTCTCATCAAACAAGAACTCAACATCATCTTTTAGAAGGTTAGATAAGGGCTTGGCGATGGTAGAAAAGTCCTGAATAAACCGCCTATAGACGCCAACATGACCTAGAAAACCTCATACCTCTTTCACTGTTTTCGGGTACGCCATCTTTTCAATGGCCTCTACTTTAGCCTTATCAACCTAAATACCAGAACTGGACACCTTGTGTCCCAGAACAATCCCTTCATCCACTAGAAAATGGCATTTCTCCCAGTTAAGCACTAAATTCTTTTCAACACAGCGTTGAAGTACCATATCTAGATTTTCCAAGATCGCATCAAAGCTATCGCCATAGACTGAGAAGTCATCCATGAAGACTTCCATACATTTCTCCACAAGTCCATCGAAAATGGCCAACATGCACCGTTGAAATGTTGCTTTGGTGCATTGCATAACCCGAAAGGCATTCTCGCGAAAAGCAAAAGTGCACGATGGACACGTAAACGTAGTCTTCTCCTGGGTCATTAGGGTCGATGGCTATCTGGAAGTAACCAGAATATCCATCGAGGAAACAATAATACTTATGACCACTCAGTCTCTCAAGAAGCTGGTCAATGAAAGGTAAGGGGAAATGGTCTTTGGCGGTGACTTCATTCAATCTGCGATAGTCAATGCAGACCTTGTAGCCAGTCACAAGGCGTAAAGCTACTTCTTCCCCCTTTTCATTCTTTTCCACGGTAATACCTCCCTTCTTTGGCACAACTTGGGTGGGGCTAACCCACTCACTGTCGGCGATTGCATAGATGATTCCCATATCTAACCATTTTATGACTTCTTTCTTGACAACCTCCTGCATGTGCGGATTCAGCCTTCGCTGAGGTTGTCTGACTTTCTTAGCTCCTTCCTCCGTTCGGATTTTATGCATACACACATCGGGGCCGATTCCTCGGATATCACCCACTTGCCATCCGAACGCGAGGATGTTCTTTTCAAGCACTTTTATCAGCAGTGCTTCTTGCTCGGGCTCGAGTTTTGAAGAGATGATCAAGGGTAACTTATCACCATCCTTAAGAAAAATGTACTTAAGGTGTTGCGGAAGCGGTTTAAGCTCCAAGTCAGTAGGTGGTTGCTCAATACTGGATTTTAAGGGGCCACATTTTTCCTTATGGGCTTGAAGTGGTTGACTGAAGAATACCTCATCTTCCCGATGTATAACCCCAGAAAGGTACTGGATCACATCATCCATAGGGATCCTTCTGTCAGCACCCGCTTTCTCCTTCTTATGCTTGATCATCTTTCTCAACTCTTCTTCTTCTAGCTCCTTTGCTAGCTGTTCCCAATCATCAACCTCCCAATGAGTAGTCTCTCTCCAGAAATCCACTTCATCCCAACTACCCATCAGGGCTTCCTCTTCTACGGGGTTAAAGTCTTCCCGATGCGGCTCTTTGAAATCATCGTTCATTGCTTTGGGAATCTCCATGTTTCTTGTTCATTGACCTCGTCGGTGACTACGGCTGTAATGAAACGAGAAGATGGTCCACGATCGACTTGATCTTCAATGCTTATAGCTTCGAAAACACCTATCTCTGTTAGTTCTACCGTTTCTTCAGAGTTGGCATCTTCTTCGTCCTCATAAATTGCTTCAACGAACGAGATTTCTTCAATCAAGGTTTCCTCAGGACTTTTCCCTCGTGTGAAGGTAACAGATGTATCATCGACTCTAAGCGTAATCTGACCCTTACAGAAATCGATGAGGGCGGCAGAGGTGTCCAAAAAGGTCCGGCCTAGAATTAGGGGCATCTCTTTGTCAGGTGGATAGTCTAAGATAACCCAGTCAGTGGGGAAAACCAAATGTTCAACACGAAGAAGAACATTAGCAACACAACCGGCTGCTGAGCGGCTAGATCGGTCTACCATCTGAAGAGAAATAGGGCATTCCCGCATTCTTTTATCTAAACCGAGCTTTTTGCAGACGTTCAATGGCATCACATTTATAGAGGCCCCTGAGTCGCATAAGATGTTTTGGAACATGTGGCCTTCAATCTCACAAGAGATTGAAGGTCTCCCGGGGTCACCTCGCTTAGTAGCAACTTTTTGTGAAACCATAGAGCACTCTTCTCTTAAAGCTTCTTCTGCCATCCCTTGAAGCTTCTTCTTGCTTCCACAAACTTCCTTAAGATACTTAGAGCACTTGGGCATTTCAGTCAATACCTCAGCTAGGGGTATACTCACTTTGGTATCTCTAAGCATCCTCCTCACACCGTCATATTGTCTGTCATGATTGAGGGCATTCTCTTTCTTCTTCGGTGGATAAGGAAGGGCTTTATCATTGTTCATGGCTTGATTTTTTTTTGCTTCGTCTTCCTTATCCTTCCATCGACAAACTTTTCCGCCTCTTCTTTGTCGTGGGTACGACCACGACTTTTCCTCATTTCTCTATCGAATCATTTTCATCACCCGAAGAATCATTATTAAGCTCCTCATCACTTTGTTGCTTTCTTCGGTATTTAACTTCGATTGCCCCCTCCCCGAACTTATGGCGTCGGGAGGGGCTACTCGTTTCCCGACATCTTTCCGGGTCCCGCCGCTTACCACTTCTTAGAGTGACCTCATTCGCTCTTCGTTCCCATAATCCCATTGAGGTGTGATGGCGGTGCAAACATTGATATCTCGCTTTAGGATTTCTTTCGGTATAACTTGGAAGTTTACCCTGGGGTCTGCTTGCTTGTTGGTCTTCCATTTGACCAACCTGTCTCTCTATTGTTTTGACACTAGTAGCCAGGGTCTTCACCATGTCTACTAGCTCATCAAACTTATGTTGAGGGACACAAGAGGTGGTTTGGTTGTGATGTTGGTTTTGATTCCAACCACCTTGAGGTCTTTGGAAGTTAGGATTGTGAGATTGATTAACCATCCCAGGAGGTGGTCTTTGATAACTTGAGTTGAAAGAAGGTTTTGAATTGGATGGGCCGGGTGGTGCATTAGCTTGATTAAAATTGGGACGTTGAAATCCGGAATGATTCGGTCCCGATTGAAGTTTCGAAGGTTTGGTTATGATTCTCCATTAAATTCACTTCCTCATTCATCTCATTTCCCTTTGCATTCCCAGGTAGTTCACATCTGACGGCCCTTGTTGCTGCTGCATTTGTAAATTGGCTAGCTGCTTGCTAATTACTTCCATTTGAGCAACTAACACCTTAGTCTCAGAATTGCTCGCACCAGATTCCTTCTTATTCCCACTAACATTGGTCTTCTTTGGAGTTGACCACATGTTATTCTTTGCTATAGTTTCAGCTACCCTGTAAGCAGCATCATCACCTCCCCTAGGAATGATCCACGAGCAGTTGAATCAAGGAAGTCTCTATTTGGTTGAGAGACACCTCGTAGAATAACTCTAATAGCTCATGTCTCTCGTATCCATGGTTGGGGCACTTCCTCATCAACATATTTAGTCTCTCCCATGCTTTCCCCACACTCTCACCATCAAGTTGTTCAAATGTGGCTATCTCCTTTTCATGTCCATGATTGTCCCGTGTGAGACAAACTTCGAGCAAAGGCTCTTTTGACATCATTCCGGGTACGGAGAGAATGATGGGCTAAAGATTTGAACCAACGGTTAGCTTCACCCTTTAGAGCAAACGGGAAGAGTTTTAACTTGACAATCTCGGAATCAACACCGGGATAGTGGCACGCTTCGCGATTTGAACGAAGGTGGACAAGAAGTCATGAGGATCTTCGTCAGCAGTGCCATGAAAAGAACTATTCTGGACCAGTCCTACCACTCCATTTTTCAGATCGAAGTTCACTTGCCCCATGTCTGGAGGGCGAATAGGTCTATGCCCTTCCAGGAAGTCTTGGTCAAGATAGGGAGCATAGGGGTCTTGATTTAATTGGTTTAGCTGGTTCTGACGGAAGGGAAAACAGAAGATTTTGACCTCGAAAACGGTGTTGAACGGCCTACGGCGGTTCACCACGTCGTCGGCGTCGGAACGAGCTTTCCGAATTGGGGTCCTGCGCGCCAAACGGACACTCGAGCCGAAAGTTATGGCCAAAATACTGCCGACACAGAAAACTGCACTACGTAGAATCCGACAACCGTTACCGATTCCCCGGCAACGGCGCCAAAAACTTGTTCGGTAAAAACTCGTTTTAAATTTATAATTACCGGAACACCCCAAGTGCAAGGCTCGTAGTAAAGGTGTTGCCGGGTCGTCCTAAGGGAATCGAACGTCTATCGGATTAGAGTACACTTATTATATCGATTATGTCACAGATTACTACCTAAAACTAAGGTTTATGCTAATTATAATCTAGAAACTATGACTAGAAACAGAAAATAGCAGAAAATAGAACAAAAACGACACTGGACGGGCGTTCACTTAAGGTGGACGGGCGTCCAATAACGATCTAAAAACAGAAAATATTCAGAAAACGGCAGGTAAAAACTAGGGTTTTTAAAATAACTAAACTTAGCAACAAAAGTTGATATGAACGAATCGGTTTATCAAATAATTAAAAGAAACGGCAAGGCAACGAGAATCCACCAATCAACCAACCAACCCCAACTAGATTGTGAGCTAAAAATACGGTTTTTAGTAATGATCAAATCACGATTCGATTAAATTTCTTTAATCAATTTCTAGGGTTTCGTTTTCTCTCTCGAGCAAAACTAAACTAGCATGCATAACACGATCATGAGATTGTCTCCAATACTCTACTCAACTAATCATAAACAATCTCTTGAATTACAATTAATTGCATCAATTGAAAAGATCAAAGCTTGAACAATATTCTCATATAAATTCAATCAAAAAGATAGTTCCATCGATCTCACGATTCAATAAAACATAAATGATAAATCACAACATTCAATTGATGAAAAATCATAAATTTAACTCACTAAGATATAGCTAAAAATCCTCTAGTTGGTGTAGTTGTTGATTGGTTTCCTCCGTTGTCCCGCCGCGAATTGCTTAGCCAACAATCATATTTGTGATCATGATTGTTGGGATGGAAGAGTTCATCTTCTTGTGTTTGCTCTCTGAAATACGCGGCTGCTGTGTGTATTTTTTTGAGTGAATGATATGATATGGTGCGATTAGGGTTTAATACACACTGCTATTTATAGGATTTTAGGTCGGCTAGGGTTAAGTCGGCCGGTGGACGCCCGTCCAGAAAGGTAGACGCCCGTCCAAGCTTCACAAAATTCATCGAGTCGGGCCGAGTCTTCTTGGACGTCCGTCCTATGCAAAATCAGACGCTCGTTCGCTAAAAATCATCAAACTCTGAATCAAAAATCTCCTTCTGGACGCCAGTCTGGAATAGTGGACGCTCGTCCACCTGAGACCTTTCTTCTTTGAATCGAATAAGCCTTCTGGACGCCCGTCTGGTGCTTTAAACGCCCGTCCACTGGACGGATGCAATGGACGCCAGTTCAGCCATGTAGACCTTCATGCAAATCTCAAACTTGCATCTTTCTCCTTCCTCTAATCTTCAATCAAACACCATTTTAGCTCCTTTCACAACATGCAAGCATACCTACAAGGCGATAGAAACGAGCAAAGTGTAAAATCGTACATAAATAGATAAAAACCACATAAATAGCTCGATTTTCACACTTCAATAGATTCTAAACCCATTCTTCCAATTTATCCTTTTAGCAAGTGATTTTCTATAAAAAAAAACACTAAAACACGGAAGATATTGTCACGGAATAACTCGATATAAACTACAAAATTAGTCGTAAACACTTCATCATGTACTCCTGGAGTTGTTAAAGAGCAGATGCTTTTCTTGGTCTCTTCTGGTCTGGCCATTTCGAAGGATTGACTTTCTTCCTTCTGCAATCACTGGGCTTGTCATAGGTTGAGCCCTTCACCACCTTGAACATTTTTTCTGTCGGGTGGAGTGTAAACTCATTCAGTGGTTGGACACCTAGTTGTGTCAGCGGATAGTGGAGTGGAATTCCAAAAAACTTTTCAAATAGAAAGCTAATGTCTTGACCCTTGGATGCTTCCCTTTCTTGGGATTTTGGGACTCATTTCCAGCCTTCTTCTCATCGAGTAATTATTCCTCTAGTCTTTTGAAAATATAGGTTGCCTAGTTAAAGGGTTCACCTATGTAAATGATTCACATCGACTTGGCTATGTTGGTTGTCAACACATTCATTGAGCCGGTTTCCCTTTGATACACTTGCATGTCGTATGGCTGAAAGCTTCAAGGGGTCTTTTCAGAACATTCTCTGGCAGGAGAAATCTGGGGGAGAGGCTATGTTAATGGCTATGTCGTTCCAGAAAACTTGTTCATCAATGGCTATCTTGGCTAAATCAGCCTCCCCTTTCATTGGTAGTTCCAGAAATTTGTTGAGAATGGCTAGAGTAATCACCAGATCCTTCCGATTTACCCTTGTTGTTAGGGTGTTGTCCTTCACTTGAGCATTCTTCCATCAATTGATTAAGTTTCCATATAAAATATTTCTTGATAGGTGGGTTGAGAAATTTTCCTAACCCCACCGCCGGAACTTGATCGACGAGTCTTCTAGGTTTTGCTTTCATTGTTCATTGAAGCAGTAGAATAAGCCATTGCAAAATTAGGGTTTTGAAAAAATATTTGAGGCTTGGAAATTTTTTTCTCTGGGAGTTTTTGTGCTAAAAGAAAGCGTACTTTCATAAATTTTCTAAGTGTCGTATTTGTAGGATATGGGTAAGTGTGAGTGGTGCGTATTATGAATTGCGAAAGGTGTGGCTATAATTAATTGTCATAAAATTTTACTCGATCCTATGTATGTGATAGCACGGTAGGTGAGGATAGTGGGCTAGTAATGATGGTAGTGAGATATACAAGGCGTTTGTAACCCTTCCAGATAATCTTCGATTAAATTAAATTGTTTTATCTCCTCGTACCGAAAATGATATTTCACTATTTCCACGTGTGATATCATTTATTTGCTGTCCCACTTCACTGAATTGTACTTGCTGGTAAGCATAGATCTTAGCTAACTAAGCATTTCACTGATCTTCTTTGTGACTTAGATTATTGACCATTTCTTCATCAAAACTGATCTGACTAACAATCAGTTGAGTGGATTCTAGTGGTTGGCCTACCAAGTTGGCGCACCCATCATGGAAAAGGTCAACTCCGCTTGTTGAGTTCACTCAGCTGGTCTTCTCTACTGGCTGGACTAAGCTAATCGTTTTGTCTAGTTCAATCATTCCCAATTCTGTTCTTAGTTTAGAAAGCCGATCATAACTTAATGGATTTGTAAAGATGTCGGCTAGTTGATTTTCAGTGAAGATATATTCTACGATGACATATCCTTTTTTTCCATATGATCCCTTATGAAGTGGTGCCTCACATCTATGTGCTTTGTTCTTGAATGCAATACAAGATTTTCTGTTATAGTCGATATTGCACTGATATTGTCACACATAATTGGTATTGTCTTTTCTTCCACTTCATAATCTCTTAGTTGTTGTCTGATCCACAATACTTGTGCACATAAACATCATGTTTCTATGTATTCAGCCTCAGCTGTAGAAATTGAGATTGAATTCTTTTTCTTGCTAAACCAGGATACTAGTCTGTTTTCTAGCATTTGACAGGTTCTTGATGTGCTTTTTTTGTCAGTCTTGCGACCTGCATAATCTAAGTCTGATAATGATCCTAGCTTGAAACCTCTATCTTTTGAATACCATGGTTCAACATTCATGGTATGCTTGAGATACTTTATGATTCTCTTGGCTGCTAACAGATGAGATTCTTTGGATTGTGACTAAAATCTTGCACATACTCCTATTTCGAAGGCAATGTCAGGTCTGCTTGCAGTGAGATAAAGTAATAATCCAGTTATCCTTCTGTACAATTTTTATGATCAACATCTTTTCCTTTTTCATATTTATCAAGAATGGTTCTGGCGCGTATTGGTGTTTCTGAATAACCACTATTGTCCATACCATACTTTTTGATCAGATCCTTTGTATACTTGGCTTGATTTATGAGAAATAATATCTTCCATTTGCTTGACTTGTAAACTAAGGAAGTAATTCAATTCTCCTATCATACTCATATGAAACTTGCTCTTTATCAGCTTTGTAAAATTTTCACATAGCTTTTCATTTTATGATCCAAAAATTATATCATCCACATATACTTGTACCAGCAACGTGCTTGATCCATCTTCGATTTTTAATAAATTCTTGTCAATTGTTCCTTTGCTGAACCCGTTGCTCACAAGCAATTGTGATAAGGTTTCATACCAGGCTCTTGGTTCTTGTTTCAGCTCATATAGAGTTTTCTTCAACTTGTAGACCTTATCTTCCTTCCTTTTGACTTTGAAACCAGGGCGCTGTTCTATATACACTTCTTCTTAAAGTAGACCATTCAAGAATGCACTCTTTACATCCATTTGATATACCTTGAAGTTATCTTGCACTGCATAGGCTAGGATAATATCATAGCTTCCATTCTTGCCACATGTTCATAAGTTTCACCATAGTCAATTCCTTCTCCTTGAGAATAGCCTTTAGCCACTTGTCTGGCCTTGTTTCTGTCTATTACTCCTTGTTCATCCATTTTGTTTCTGAACACCCATTTCGTGTCTATAATGTTTGCATGATCAGGTTTATCAACAAGTTCACATACCTGATATCTCTCAGTTCTACTTGCATTGTTGTTATCTAGTCTGAGTCTTTTATAGCATCTTCAATTGTCCTTGGCTCAATTTGGGACAAAAAACCATGTCAGCATTGTTTCCAGTTATCTTGTGGTGCTTACTCCTGTATTGACATCTCCATTCACTTGGTTAGCTGAGTGATCTCTCAACCAGTTCACATCTGGTTGTATTTGTGGCAGCATTAGTGTCTCAGCTGATGCATCTTCTTGTTCCTCATCTGAGTCATCTAAGCTGATATTGGGTATGTCAGCATTGACATAGGCTGGTTCTGATATTTTCATCTTTTCCGACTCTTCATCAATGGTTTGTTTGCTGAATTTGGGTTCATCAAACACCATATTAATAGATTCTTCTACCACAAGAGTTCTCTTATTCAATATTCTGTAAAGCTTTGCTGGTGTCTGAGTATCCCATGAAAATGCCTTAATCCACTTTCTTATCAAATGTTATTAGCTGATCCTTTCCATTGTTGTGAAATGTGCACATAACACTTAGCTCCAAACATATGTAGATGTGATATGTTAAGTCTTCTGCCATTCCATAGTTCATATACCCTTGGTGTTTGTTTATGATTGATATGTTCTGAGTATAACAGTCAATGTTTACATCTTCTGCCTAGAATCTCTTAGGTATGCTTGCTTCTGCTAATCATTGTTTTAGCAGCTTCCTTAAGAGTTTTGTTTCTTTATTCAGCTACACCATTTTTTTGTGGAGTTCTGGCAGCTGCTAGATGATGTTTGACACAATTTTCTTCATAGTAACTCCTGACAACTTGATTTATGAATTCAGTTCCTCTGTCCGATCTGATCTTTATAACTTTTCGGTCATTTTCATTCTATAATCTTTTCAGCAAATCTGCCAGTTTCTTCAAGGTCTCTTTCTTTTTATTCAAGAATATTGTCCAGGTAAACTTTGAGTAGTCATCCACCACTACGTAGGTGTATTTCTTCCCACTCACACTTATTGAGGTAACTAGGCCAAGCATATTCATATGTATTAGCTCCAGTATTCTTGTAGTTGACTGGGGAGAATTTGACTTGAAAAATATCGTTATCTGCTTTCCTTTATGACAGACATCACAGATGCTCTTCTTCTTGAAAGTTATGTCTGGAAGATGTTCCACAAGCTTTCTCTTGGTTAACTTGTTGATAGCTTTGAAGTTTAGATGATTACACCTCTTATGCCTTATCCAGCTTGCTTTTTGTTTTGACTGAACCATTAGACATGTCTCTGCCTAGGCAGTGCTCCAGTCCACAACATACTTGTTCTCCTTTCTTTTTCCACACAGAACCACTGTGTTTGTTTGCTTGTGGATGATTTAGTTGAATTGATATACGCGCAAAGAAACACTCTAGAGAGGGTGAATAGAGTATTGGTGGTTTTAAAAACTTTTTTGAGAAAACTTAGAATATAATACATTGACACAAAAACACTTATAAAACCACTTAATATAAACAGAGTATACGAAGCAACTTAGTTAATTAACTTGATTAGGCGGAAGCACTAATCAAGTTAACGTGTAAACTTAAGCTGTTACTAGATGATCGGCTATATATCTTCAAAGCAATGAATCATAGTAGCTTCTTTCCAAGACGGAGCCAAGTGCCAGTGGGGGCAATGGTGATAATAATCATCCAAGTTAGGAATCATGTTTTATAGGAACAAAGGCGGTTAGTGCTTAAATAATGAGTACTAGTGATGATAAATTTGCAGCGGAACACATGACGGTGAGTGTTGGGATTACAATATATTGTGGTTTATTGAGTACTGTGATGGAATGTTGAGGTTGTTGCTATTTTGCTTACCAGTACATCGATGGACTAACAACAGAAGTGCAGCTTGAAGACTGATATACTATGTCACAGAGTGGCAGCACAAACTTCATGTTCGATAAATTTTTTTTGAACAGCAAAGAAATTTATTAAGAGCTAACAAGTTGCTAGAGTAAAGTTACAAAAGTACAAAGCATAAACAACAATCACAAGCGCCAAGAAGCAACACCCATGTGAACCAAGCCAAGAAACTAAACTGGATTAATACAAAAAGGGTTAGACTTCCAAGAATCCCAATCCACACTAACTTTATTATTTCTTCCATTTATCCAAGCATAACTACGAACTCTAATATCCTCAAATGTTTGGTCACATGAAGCATCTTTAGAATTGAAGACAATCTTATTCCTCAAAGACCAAATTGACCACATCACCACCTTCTTAATGGCATCCCAAATCCTAAGACCATCATTATGTTGCACAACCATAGGAGAGAACGAAAAAAAAGTACTCCAATCTCCAGGGACAACGACTGAAATAGAACACCAGTCAAAAATTTTGCGCCAAAGTGATGAAGAAAACGAGCAACAAATAAATATGTGGAAGACTTCTTCATTACTCTATTTGCAAAATGGAGAAAGAACATCAGGAAGAGGAACTCCGCGCTTGACCAAATTGGCTCTTGTCAGAAGTCTATCATGACAACAAGAAAACTGGTTTAAAGGGACGACATTTTGTCGTCCCTTTAAATCAAATGTCGTCCCAAAAAAGGTTTAAAGGGACGACATGTTGTCTCTTTAAAGTCGTCCCTTCTGCTTCGTCCCTTTAAAGAACGGGCACTTTTAAAGGGACGACAAAGTCGTCCCGTTAAACATTTGCTGACGTCGCACTAACGTTTTCAATAATTTTCAACGAAGCTGACGTGGAAGTCGTGCTGACGTGGCTCATATTTAAAGGGACGACAGTCGTCCCTTTAAATCAATATTATTTTAATATTTTAAAAATAAATATTAAATTAATTTAATATAAATATAATTATTTTTTAACATTTTTTCAGGAAATTATCTTTTGGGACGACATGTCGTCCCTTTAAATAAAAAAAATTAAATATTTTTATTGTATTTACATTGCCTTCCATGCTTATTTGAAACTAAGGTACCTGTTCCAATAGTCATATAAAAAACAATCGGAAAAGCAAATATAAACAAAATTGAGATTGACGAACAACTCAAAATTAATGTAAACAATAACCAGAATTCGAGACAAACTAGAGGCGGACTTACAAAGAGAAGTAAAGAAGCTATCAAAAGTAAGTATCCCAATTTGCAAAAAATGGTTAAATACAATATTTACCGGCTAGCTGAACACGTACACTTACTATCTTACATCGGTTAGCTCTTTCATCGGTGGAATGGGATCGAAAATGCTTTGAACAAATGCACCCAAGTCTAAAATAGCATCCTCATACTTGGTAACAAATGGGTGAGAAAGTAGCTGCATACATATACATAACATGGGAGAAAATTTATTATTATGATCAAGAAATATTAAATATAAGTCATTTTTTGTATGTTTGTTAATGATGGAGTGAAATGATTTTCAAATATACAAGTAACAAACCTCATCAGCAGTTGGTCTAGTGTCTGGATTTTTATGGAGGCAAGCATCGACAAATGAGCAAAACTCAGTTGAGAACTCCTGGTTTGATGGTGATGGAGAACAGTCATCCAGTATCTGCAATTAAAGAGTATGTACACAAATGGCACAACACTTAATCTACAAAAATGGCACAACACAATCTCGGTTTGAATTTGTAACTTGTTACTACTATCATCTAACCGAATCGAACCCTCCCGTAAACCGAACCCAACCATGTACACAAATGGCACACATCCTCACTATAGTTTTAACTACAATTGCATTTATACACACACACACACACACACACACACACACACACACACAATTTTAACTACTAACTCAAACGAAAATCGAAAATATAAACCAAAATAAACGAATCAATAACTCATTACTAATCATACTACAACTATCAAACCTAATTGTCGAACCCTCCCATATAACCGAATCGAACCCTACCATTATAACAACGAACCGAACCCTCCAATAAACCGAATCGAACCCTACTATTATAACCAAAAAGCAAAAATGGCAAATTTGAACCGAATTGAATCTTCCTATAAACCGAATCGAACCCATTGGGATGAACCGAATCGAGCCCATTTGAAACCTTAACCCACAACATGATAACTTCAAACTTTAACACAATAATTGCATTTACACACACACAAGCATGTTGTATTGCTAAAATCGAAAGATTTGGTGAAGAAAATCAAAAAAGAAAAACGAAAAAATGGTGTAAGAATACTTCAACGAGAGGTTTCCTACCCAACCCCTCACGGAATAATTCTCTTAGTCTTTGGATAAAGAGAAAATATGATAGATTCTCTTTTGGACAGAGAAAGTCAGGTTACTAAAAGTAAATTAAAGTCAAATCTCGGATTCGAGCAATGGATAGCAGTATAATGCATCCTCAAGTATCTATAGAGAACGAGGAATTATATGCTTGTATATTCGGGTGCAAACCTGGATATTGTTGACTACACTAACTCTGACTTTTAGTCAGATTAAGGATGATCGTTAATTAATCGCGGGATCAGTGTTTTCTCATAGTGATAGAGCTATAGTCTGGAGCAATCCAGCACTGCCGTTTGACTTTATATGTCAAATACATAGCAGCTTCTGGAGTAGCTAGAGAGGGAGTATAGCTTGAAAGGTTTATTGCTGATCTGGGAGTACTTCCACTTCTGGGTAAGTCGATATCACTTCGCTGTGAAAACAGTGGAGAGGTAGCTTATGTCGCAGTCATAATAGGTCAAAAGCATATTGAGAGAGAGTACCTCCTGGTTAGACAGACCGTGCAGAGAGGCGACGTTTCAGTTCTAAAGATCGCCTCGAGCCGACAACCTAGCTGATCAATTTACCAAGTCGCGTGGCATCTAATGTTACTGATAAGCGCTTGGCGGCCATGGAATTGAGAGATATGTCTTATATGCTTTATAGCTAGTGAGAGAATATTGTGAATAGAATAAGGGTAAAGTGTGCTCTAAAAACAATTGTTGCTTGTCTTTATGGGCAAGTGGGAGATTGTTGGATGTAGTGCCCGAAAGACAATTGTTGTTTGTCCTTACGGGAAAGTGGGAGATTGTTGGAAGTAGCGCCCGAAAGACAATTTATATAATTGTTTTTATAGTTAATAAAGGACAGATTTATTCTCATCTTATTATTTGCTTCATGCTTATAAGTAATACACTGCTGAAAACCCCAAGTTCTATCATATGTAGCCATATAATTTAATGTGTGTCACACGTAAGGATTAAGTTTATGGTGAGACACTTGAACTGTTAGTCCGTGGTGAACTTAATCAAAGTATGGGGTCTACTGATTAAACCACCATTAATGCGCCCAGAACAGTTTATGGTGTGACCGTCTTATCCGGACCGTCGATATTGGTTATCTAAGTGGGGAATTTATATATGATGTAGCCATATAGGACTGGACCGATTTAATATGCATTTCTCATATAATTCCGTGATTGAGAAATCATATTGAATCACAAGATGATCATATATGGATTAACCTTAATCTTGAAGTGATTGCAGACTCCTGCTTGTATCAAGATAGAGTTTGATGTGTTTGTTAAGGAATGCTAAGATGTGCGGTCCGAATCACTTTCACGTTGGCACTATTCTGGAATGAGAGAGAGGAGTGTGTGTCTCAAAATACGGAATTCATTCCTTCCTACGGGAAGTAGAAAGACAATCCCCTTATTTGTTAATCCTAGAAACTGATTGATCCCGGGAGTTCGTATTGGTTATGAACTAATTGATCACCAGTGGGTTAATGGTAAATAAGGATAAGATGTAATGAAGAAGGTTTACGGAAACATTCCCGCTTCATTATGGATAGTCTATGGAGGGTTAGTCTATATGTAATGATTATATCAATGGACACTTATTGACTCGACACTTTGAGAATAAGTTGTATCTATAATCGATAGAGTTCAGTTTCAGATTTATGTGGCGTAATTCCGGAATTAATAAGTTAAATAGAAATGTTATGTTCGATGAATATTTTTTTTTCAATTTATTGTAGATATTGGTTGTAGGTCCATGGTCCCCAGGTTGGCTCCTAACATGTGAGTGAATTCTCGTATTTTGGAACCTCGAGAATAAATTAAATAGTTGATCTATTTAATTAATATGCGGATATTATTTATTCGGTAAGTAATATGTAATAAATAAAAGACATTTTCTATTATCCTAAATGGCAAAAAAAAAATGGCGCCGTATTTTTTTGGTTTTGGGAAAAGAAATTTTCCAATTATAATGTGGATAATATAATTATTTATGTGTTAAATAATTATAAATAAGAAATTAGTTTTCTTATTGGATAAATAGGAAATTTGTTTTCCTACTGGATAATGGTTTTTTATTTTCCTAAAAGGAAAAGATAAATTTGTGTGTAAAACATAAACTCTAAAATTATTAGTTATTTCCCTATAAAAAGAGAGTTTCTCCCAACACAAAATAGAACCCGAAATCCAACCCCAATTTTGAAAAAAAAGGGATGGCACTTTTTTTGAACATAATTGAAATTTTTTGTTTTCTCGTCTTAACCATTGGGAAAAAGAAAAACAGGGTTTTTTCTTGGAGCATATTCTAGGAGGTTCGAATACGGGATCGACGTTCACCAGTCGTCGCTTGGAGATACAACTCGGAAGATCACGGCTTCTATATCTCCGGTTGGGTAAATCTTAAACATTTTTTTAGTTGATTAATTAATCATGTGAATCTTATCGTGGTAAAATCGTAAATGAATCTAATTCGTTTCTTCCGCTATGCATGATCGAGTGTCTCGATCGATGTTGTGAATCAGATCTGACGATCCAATTATGAATCGGATCCGGGTTCGGGTTTATTTATATCCAGCAAAAGGTTCCTTACCTTGACACATGGTTTTTATCATCCTCGTGGTTAACATTTTGCAACACGGGTGAATGGTTTTTGTTCCCGTGTTTGCCTTCAATGTAAAACCGTTTCCCCTGCTCAAATTTTTTTTGAAAATTTTAAAAAATATAGAACAATGTATTGTCTACAATTTCTCGTTTTACATCATCCCGATAATCAACATGGATTGCACAAAAAGTTCATGTCAATGATGAACGCTCTGTCTTGAAAATCTGCAGCATCACTTTCACTTCTTTTCCTGTTTGAAACAATCTAAGAACCTCCAAATGACCTGAATTTTTGACATGTTGTATAAAAAACTTTTATATACAACCTTCCTTTTCGAATCATGTTAAAATTCCCCTTTATTTGATTGCAATCTGCAATTCAAATTAGTGTTTATCAATCAAGAAATTTTGACAGCTTGTGCATTCGGAAAAAATAATTGTTTCTGTCCGAATCCTTCTCATTCCAAAATTAAAATCTTTTGATATCACCTAGAAAAATCCAATACCTGAATCGTTTCTCTATTAATCGTGCACAAAAACCTTTTCGTTTGGGCTGCAAAAGTCAATAATATCACGTCCAGAATAAATACCAAACCCTACCGCCTAAAGAGAATCCTCGCCTCTTGACTTAAGGTTAGGGCTAAGAGAATAATAAGTTATGATCAATATGTTCTACAAGATTCCCCAAAGTTTTATCTTCTACTGGTTTAAGGCTTTTAGTAGGATGTCTGGAAGGTTAACGTTATGGTACCTTTAGAGTTATAAACAAGCACCAAGTCGGTATCTTCCAGCATGTTACACTTAATGTCCAAACCTTTCATTTAGAGCCATGAATTTCCGGACACATCTCTTGACATTATTTCTTTTGTTCTGTTACATCAGTTGAAATGCTTGTATTGTTCTAAATATTTCCTTCAAGCCCTACATAATGGATAACCTTAAACACTTATTTTTAGCATTGTACTATTTCCCTTGATTAATGCAACCTTGACCCCTTTTAATTGGATTGTTAGTGATATTTTGAACTTCCTTTGAAGGTTGAAAAAATTAATTTAATGAAATGAAACTTTATCAGGAATTTATTAAGTGTGTTTTCTCCTTCACTCAAAGGCCTTTTCGTTTTAGGCCCCTTTCAAACTCCTGACTTCTTTTATGATACATTGGGACGACTTTCATCACCTATGAAATAAACCCTTTAGAATTACGCAAATCTAGACACTTCTTGAAAAGTTTTTTATTCCATTTTAAGACCTTTTGGTGTACTCGTTTTGGCCCCGTAGTTTTTATGTTGAGATTCTTACGTCTTGATTTCTCGAGTTGTTTAGCCTTTTAGGTGCTCGACCTTGCAGTTTTGATTTTTCTTTTGTGGGATGATTCCTCTACAACATTCATGCGAACTGAGGATTCTCTTAGTTTGCCAACAGCCATTCTGTTAATCAAATCATTAATGATTAGGGTCACTTGCCAAACATTATCAAGTCCAATATTCCATTCCTCTTGTTATAAATGTTTCCAAGTCCAAAATGTGATTTTTCCTTAACGTCCCCACTCCTTGAGGGATTACGTAAAAGCTCATTATTATTCCTTCCAAGTGGCATGAGTTTCTTTGTAGATCACCGTATCTTGCAGAGTCCCACCCACTTAAAATAATTTCATATGCAAGATGTTTTTTTGTTTTCCTTTTGGTGGTATCTTTTTATATTATGATACAACACCCATCCTTCAATCTTGAACCAACTTCACGCTTTTCTCAACCTGGAGTCACCTTTTCTTGATTTTCATCCGAGCAACCTCCCTTGTTAATGTGCATTATACTTTTCTTTGTCTTACCAAGTTGACTTACCACCCTAGTGCTCAACTTGTCCATTCTCAATTTTCTTAATTCTCCAAGCAAACCTTTATCTTAAAAAAAATTAATCGATAATGATTATGCTTAAGCCAATCGGTCTTAAGTTCAAACGCCATCCTACTTTGTGCCCTTTGTACCACGATTCAGCTTTTGTTGTTTTCCACACCGGTTCATCCCCAGGGATTTTATAGATATTTTATATCTTCCCTTTTTTTGCCAACATGAGTTCCCTTTTTATATCACCGCAACGTTTATGAGGACGCCGTCTTAGAGACTCTTCTCTGCAACACAATTTTACAGAAGTGTTGTGTTGTTTTTAGCCTTACCACCAAGAAAAAAATCTTGGAAAGTCTCAAAAACCCTTTAGTCGGAATCCTTGCCGTTCTTCAGTACGTAAGCTTGTGTCGTAGTGATGGATGAAGCCCACAAGCAATTGTAGTTCATCCCGGAGTAACCAAGATGTACATAGAGTTGAAACAGTACTACTCTTGGCCTCTATGAAGGTAGAGATAGTATTGTGTCAAAGTGTGGCACTTGTCAGAGAGTGAAGGCTAAGCATAAGAGACCGGCAGGGTTGTTTTAACCTTGGGAGATTCTAGATTGGAAAGAGGAGAATATAACCATGGACTTCATTAGTGGTTTTCCGACGACCAAGACACACTATGACAAGATTTGGGTAATAGTTTTATTTAACTAATTCAGTACACTCATTGCAAGTTAATGATAACATGGCATTGAAGAAGTTATATATCCTTTACACCAACAATATATTGAAGCTTCACAAAGTTCCAGTTTCTATCGTGCCAGACAGGGACAGTCGGTTTGTCAGCAGATCTTGGATGAGTCTTTTGAAACAGTTTGGCACTAAGTTTGGCAGTCAGAAAGAACTATCCAGACAGTTGAGGACATGTTGAGAGCATGTTCCGTAGAAGTAGGAGGTTCTTGGGATGAGTACCTTCCAGTAAAAGTTTTTTCTTACAACAATAGTACCATGCCTATCCAGATGCCACCTTTTGAAGTTCTAAGTGAAAGAAAGTGTAGTACACCATTTTCCTAGGATAAAGTGGGATAGAGACAGATTACAAGACCTAAGTTGATACAGCAATCCAAAGAGAATATTGAAGTGTTTTGTCGCAACCTCAAGATGGCTCAAGACAAGTAGAAGAGTGGGGTAGAAGTACGGAGAAGACCATCAGTGTTTGAAGTTGGAGATAAAGTGTATCTAAAGGCGTCTCCAGTGAGAGGAGTGTTAGCAAATCAACTAGTTTAAAGCATTGGAATTTAAAATTTGATTCCCGATCCTAAGATCGACTTCGTTTAATACAATAAACATGTTAAATCGTTGACGGTGATTACCTTGCTTGATCTAAAAGATCGACGCTTTGACCGTCAACGGACAGTCATAGTGCGCGCGAGCTGTCCACGTGTCCGGCCTCTATCGATATCCACATGAACTCCTCACTAGAATCCTCTTTGGATTGCTGCTAGAAAAATCTAGGCATTTTCTCTCTCTCTAAAACCCTCTAGAAGAAGCTCTCTATTTTTCACAAGAATTATGAACTCTTGGAATTGTGTTGTACAAAAGAGCTAGCCAACCCCTTGCTTATATAGGAGTAGGTGGCGCCCCTATGGCCCTAATCTGATTAGGAGAATCTTCTTATTAGATTGATGAGAAAGAAAACATTTTCCTAATAACATAAGCAAAATCACTCTGATTGATTTATCTATTTTAATTTAATATCTTATATTAAATAAATCTAAGATATTGCAAATATCTAATATTGAATATCTTTATCTTATTACCATAAATCTATTTTCCAAAATCAATTAATATCCAATATTAATATATGATAATATCATTAATTAAATTACACAATCCAAATGTATATCATACACATAGTATTGGCGCCCCATATGCCCGGAATATTCTTTAATTAATCAATATAATTAATATCTTGTATTTAATTTATTCATAATAAATAAATACCGTCATATTAATTTAATCACTATAACACTTTATAGTCGAGATAAACTTTCCTTATTTAGTTATCACTATAACCGCATTTTAATCTGGCTAGATGTTTTTATGTGTGTGACCCAATAGGCTTCCGAATATGTTGGTCGTAGACATAAAGTGTAAATTATGAAAATGACCTTCATACCTAACGATAAAGGAATAGCGTCTAGAAACACACCGTGACCCCCAATCATCGGAAGAGTCAAAAGCAATGACTACTACCTTTCATGTGAAACAGTTACCATATAAATAGAATCATATCCTTGTAATAATATCCATACAATCGTATCGAATGTCAGTACATCAACGATCGTATCTTATAATCTAGATATCATGCTCTCTCAGAATAACTCATTTGCTCCCACTTTGCAAAAATTCATGAGAGCTAGACATTCCTTATAAGAAGCCATTTCAGATATTTACTCCTAATCACTGGATACACGATTGCCGGACGAACAAACATGTATCCTACGCATGCTTCAATATCACACCCAAGCACTACCACATGATCACCTCATGGCTAGGGGAAACCTCAATAGTGTCAAAGCATGACAATCCACACCGGTGATGCCATGAAGACTCCGGTCTCAGGATAATTACACAACTGCCACATACTGCACACTTAAAGTAAGTGGGTCAGTCTAACGTACGCATTCTCTAATACACGTCCACGTACAATCCAAGTGTCTCTTCACTCCAATAGACGAGATATATCGCTATCTTCAATAAGATAGAAGACATCCAATACGTGCTAGTCTAATCATATCATCAATGTCCCGTTTGACAGTACATATGACTAGAGACATTTAAGTATCGAACTTGTCAAAGCGAATAGAGATCTCATCAACCTTAATCACCATTATGGTTTCTCTATCACAGTTTGACACTAAGGACGTTACTATATAAACAATAACATAATTGGTTCATATAAGATAAACACAAATATATAATAACAAAAGTGCTTTTATTAATCATAATAAAGTCATTACATGAACTAAATAGACTGTAAACGACTCGACCCAGTCGGATCCGGTCCAACCCGATTGGGTTTAGGACACTATTTCAACAAGAAGTAAGACGGTTTGGGCAGACATGCAAGTTAAGCCCTAGATATGAGAATGTGTTAACACAGTAAGTAAACTAGAGTTTGACATATTAATTGTTTATATGTATCACAATTAATATGTCTTTTACAAATAAATAAAGTGTACAAATAAAGTTATGCACGATAAAGTCTGCTTGTGATCATGAGGATCGGCGGTCGCTCGAAGACCTGTCGAGCCTCGGCAGACTGGCCGAGTGATATATTTCCACACCCCCCTCAAACCGGGCCGTATATATTGATGCGACCAAGTTTGCTACTTAGTCTGCCGAACGTAAGAGGTGGAATAGCCTTGGTAAGAATATCGGCATTTTGATCTTCGAGGGAACATACTTGGAGTTGAATAATCTTGGCATCAATCTTCTCCTTCGAAAGTGTCTGTCAATGTCCACATGTTTTGTTTTGTCATGATGGACCGGATCCTCTCGCCATGCATAGTCTTTGAGTTATTATCACAACAGAGTGTGATAGGTTGCTTTGAATAGGTTGTCGAAGTTCGGTAAGAACTCTTTTGAGCCAAAGAGCTTCACAAATGCCTAAAACAAGTGCCCGAGTTCACTTTCAAGATCGCTTCTAGACACGATGGTTGCTTCTTGCTCCTCCAAGTAACAAGATTGCCCCATACATAGGAACAATAGCCTGTGGTAGACCTTCTATCTATGTGGCATCCACCCAATCGACATCGGTATAGACCTTGATGGATCTATCGCCAGACTTGGTGAAGTGTAACCCTTGGCCGAGTGGACTTCAAATACCGCAAGATATTCTATTCACCGCATCCCAATGTTGCTCGGTAGGGCAATGCATGAACCGGCTAACCGGTGACACCATATGCAATATCCGGTCTTGTATGGGATAGGTAGATGAGTTTCCCTACAAGTCTTTGATATTGTTCCTTTCTTACAAGAATGTCACCATGTAGCGGGGTATGATTTGGGGTCTACGGGGATACAAGGTTTGCACCCCAAAGATGCCGGTTTCCTTTAGCAGGTCCAAGTACATATTTCCTTTGGGAGACCGAGATTCCTTTGATGTTTCTAGCTACTTCCATGCCAAGAAAATACTTAAGTAAACCCAAGTCTTTAACTCGAAATACCTTTGCCACAATTCTTTCAAGTGTTGGATCTCGGCGGGTCATCTCCGGTAAGGATGATATCATCCACATAGACAATAAGAATAGACCTCTTCGGTTGGTTGTCTTGATGAACATAGTGTGATCGAATTGCATTGGTGATATCCAAAGCGGCTTTGACCACGCTTGTTAATTTTCCAAACCATGCCCTTGGTGATTGCTTCAGCCATATAGAGATTTCCTCGGTTGCACACCTTGCCTTGAGTATGAGGATTGATAAAACCAGGAGGTATAGTCATATAAACCTCCTCGGTAAGGTCCCCATTTAGAAAAGCATTTTTGATGTCCAATTGATGAAGAGGCCGGTCCAAGTTGGACAAATAGAGAAATTAGTACCACGACGGTGTTGAGCTTTGCCACCGGTGCAAAAGTTTCTTTATAGTCAATGCCATAAGTTTGTGTGAATCCCCTGGCTACCAATCGGCTTTGTACTTGTCAATAGTGCCATCGGCGGTGTATTTGATAGTGAATAACCATTTGCGGTATTTGTCTTTTTGCCTTTTGGAAGAGTTGTGAGATCCCAAGTATGATTATCCGGGAGGCGGTCATCTCTGTTTTAACGACGAGCCTTCCACTTATCATTTTGAAGAGCCTCCCGAATATTTCTAGGGATAGAGTGAGAGTCCGAGTCCCGTGTAAACATGGCAAAGACAGGAGACAACCGATCATAAGATAAATAAGAATGAATAGAATGATCGGTGCATGATCTTTTCCCTTTCCTTAGAGCAATAGGTCCGTCATCCACCTCGCGGACCGCCGAGAGTCAATAAGCCGAGGTCCATGCGGACTCGGTTCGCAGGGCCGCCGAGGTTCCTGCGTTCGACGGGCTCGGGGTCGGTAGATTCTTGTTCGGGGAGGTTCCGAGAAGTATTAGGGCTGTAGAGAGTCGGTAGGTGCGAAGTTCGGTCTGTGAGGATCGATGAGTTGCTTTGAGGGTTAAGAGTTTGCTGAGGGAAGGGGTTTAAGTCAATTTCAATCAGGTTTCCATCAGTGAATGGCTCAGTAGGTTTGCTGTAATAAGGGGTCCTTTCAAAGAATTTTACATCCATAGAATTGTAAAATTTCTTTTCAATAGGGGAATAACACTTGTAACCTTTTCTGTCCTTTGCATAACCTAGGAAAATGCACTTGTGAGCTTTAGGATCAAGTTTACTTCTGTGTTGAGCATGGATATACACAAACACAGTACAACCAAAGATCTTTGGAGGCAACTGGGAAACAAGATGATGGCAGGAGTGTGTGGTCAGTAGGGTTTGGAGTGGAGTTTTGAAACCTAACACTCTGCTGGGAAGTCTGTTGAGTAAATAAGTTGCAGTCAGTATAGCTTCACCCCACATGTATTTAGGAACATGTGTGGTGAACATGATTGATCCGGCCATTTCCGGCGGAGTGCTCGTTCTTTCTCTCGGCAACCCCATTCTCGCCGAGGTGTTTCCACACAACTACGATATGAACAATTCCTCTATCTGTCAAGAAGGTACGAGATTAGACTCATAGTATTCTAGAGCATTATCGGTCTTTAAGATCTTGACCATAGTATCAAATTGAGTGGAGACCATATGATAAAATTCTTGAAAGATATGACCAACTTCGATTTGTCTTTCATTAAAAAAACCCAAGTGTTCCTGGTATGATCATCAATAAAGGTGACAAACCACCTTTTCCCCGTTATACTTTTCACCCTGAGGGTCCCCACACATCACTGTGTATTAAGGTGAAGGGTGAGGAATGCAAATGAGGTAACTTAGCATACACAGATTTTGTAAGTTTAGCAAATTGACAAATATCACATTGAAGGTCATTCAGATTACATCCTTTAAACAATTCAGGAGTTAAAGATTTCAAGTAACCAAAACTTGGATGTCCTAATCTATAATGCCATAACATGATATTGTCTAAAGTCTGGGAGCAGGCTGCTGAGGCAGATTCAGTCTTCAGTCTTCTGTCTTCAGCAGGGTTGACCAGAAACAATCCAGCGCAAGGTTTAGCCTTCCCAATCACTTCCTGTGAAGTAGGATCCTGGAATGTGCACTGATTTTCCTTAAAAACAACAAATCAATTCGATCTTTAGTGAGTCTACCGACGAGATATAAGATTGCGAGTCTAAGTTTGGAACAAATAGGACATCCCGTAGGCATATCTTATTAGTGAGTTTAACATTTCCAACACCTTTTGCACGAGAGATAGATCCATCGCCAGCTTTAATGTTATGAATTTGGTGACAAGGCATATAGTTGGTTATAAGGTTTTTATTACCGAGTCATATGGGAGGATGCCCCGAGAATCAACAATCCATGTTTCATTGCTAAGGGAAGAGTAGAATTTACCTGTATGAGTATGAGTAGCAACATCGGTAGAGTGACTACCTTCCTTTTGTTGATTCGGGGAAGGCTTTGAATGCGAAGAACCGAGCATTCATCTGGTTTTCATTCTCCTCCTCACTAATGTGTCCGCCTTGACTTTCCCCGATAGGTTTTGAGGTTTTTGAGGAGTTAGGCTTGCCATGGAGCTTCCAAGAGCTTGTCCTTGGTGTGATTTGTGCGTTTGCGGTGATCACGAACGCTTTTCCGCTTTTCTCGGTAGGCTTCTTGTATGTCTCGGCAACCTCGGCGGCCTTTCCCGATCGGTAGGGCGGACCTTCGGTAGGGTTGTCGGTAGTGGATTTCGAAGCATGACTTTTCTCCTACTTTCTTCATGTTTGACCTCGGCAAACATGGATTTGAGATTTGGAAGAGGTTTGGTGGCAAGAATTCTTCCCCTAACATCATCAAGAGTAGGATTCGAGTCCAGTGAGGAACCCGAATACTCTCTTCTTTTCTATGATGTCCTTATAAAGAGCGAAGATCCTTGACATCATTCCATGAGTGAGTTTCTAACATATCTAAGTGTTGCCAAGCCGTAGTGATATATTTCCACAGTCCTTTTGTGATCTTAGCTAAAGAATGCCCTTTAGCATACCGTTTGGAGTTACCAGAATTCCTTTCATGAGTGCATAATGTCTTTCTTGTGTTGGTGTTAGAGAAATGCTTAACCGACATTAATGTGCAAGAAATCATTGACCTTGAAATGGTTGTAGAGAACTTGACCTACAGGGAAGAACCGGTTCATATCTTGGAAGGAATGTGAAGAATGTCAATAATGAAGAGGTACAAATAGTCTTGGTTCATTGGAGTAATCACATACCGGAAGAGGCGGCTTGGGAATTGAAAGACGAGATGGTTTCGAGTTCCCAGAGTTCAAGCATCTCCCAAGTATGTTCAGTTTTGAGGATGAAACTTGTCGTAAGATGGGAGAAATTTAACACCCCAAATTTTTAAGAAATGTAAAAGGGTAAATGAGATTTAAAGTTATTATTTCCTATTTATGCTTAACCTAAATTAAATAATTAAAAATGATTTAATAATTAAAAAAGGAATTTTAATTAATAGTATTTAAGGAAATAAACGCCTCAATCCCATCATAATGTTTCACACGGAAATTCTGAAGAGAAAAAGGGCGACGGCTGATCCGTCGTTCATTTACGCAGACTGCAATAGAAGAAAGAATCGTCTCATCGCAACGAACGTTTTTACACCAACAGTTTGGGATTTCGTAATTTTTCAGTTTTAACCTTTTTTGGGAATTGTCAGCAAAGTTTGACTTGATCTCTAATCTGGTGGAACTAATCTATTAGTTAGATGAGTGATGGTCAGCTAAGTTAGTGTATTCAATTTTGTGGAAGTCATTTGAGTCCGTCTAAAATCAGCAGTCTGTTGAGGTTTAGCTGCTAAGGGTTATTGAATACAACTGAGTTCTGCATCTGGGCATTGGTTTGATGAGTTCAGACAAAGATCCTTTGGCGGCTATTGTTTAGGGTATATATGATAGTTCAGACAAAGATCCTTTGGCGGCTAGTGTTTAGAGATCTATTCCTATAAATACGCATCTTGTAATAATTGTAAAAGTGTGTAAAAACCAAGAATTTCAATGCATAATAAAAGATCTATTTTTTGTCCGTGAAGTAGTCGGTACAACGCCGGAAACCACGTTAAATCTTGTGTTCTTCTTGTTTCTGTTCATATGTTTGAATGTCTATGTTAGATTGCATCTGTGTTTATCTTTATTGCTTCTGGATTCCATATCCTGGTTATATCAAATTGGTATCAGTGCGTTGGTTCTGGGAATCATCTGTACGAACGAATTTTATCTTCACCAAGACCCTCACCGGTGCTAGGATTCTGTGATAAAGTTCTGTTCTTTGGCAAGAAAGATGTCTGTAATTAACGTAAAAATCGATAAATTTACAAGAAGAAACAATTTTAGTCTATGGAAAATCAAGATGCAGGCCGTTTTAAAGCAACAATAATTGTGGACTTCTTTATCTGGTAAAGGGGATACCAGGTTTGCAAATTAACTTAGTCTGGAAGAGAAAGCACATTCTGTTAGGAAATCAATGTGGGAACGCAGCGGAATTTAAAATTTTATTTCCTTTTACCAAGATCGACTTTGTTTAAGCAACAAGCTGGAAGAGAAAGCACATTATGTTGGTAGCTGCAACCACCAATAAGATCTTTGTCTTCTTTCTTTGGCATCCATCTTCTGCTCCATCTTGTCATATAAAATTTATCTAATAAAATTTATACACCCGCCGCACAAGGGGGGAGCTAACGGGAATGTGATAATGCAGAAAATAAAACTAGGTCACGTTCTTCATAACGGCCTATGACAAATTTTAAAACCATTAGAAAATTAAATTATTCACATATATCCTATCGGTCGAGTCCATGATCAATCGGGGTCCAGATAATCATATTATATTTCCACATCTAATTAATACAATAAAAAATCTTATGAAAAAGATAAAACTAACATCTTGCCTCTTTCATCGAATTAATTAACCAATTAACATTTAATAGTTATTAATTGATATAAAAAATTAACGATTAATTTTAAATCAATTTTAATTTCATTATTTTGAACTATTCAAAATAAAACTATATTATATTTATTGTGTTTCCCATTCGATTCATAATAAAAAAAAGGATCCTTTTTGGTTCATAACCAGTAGGGATACCTTTGGTTTGGTCCTAACCAAACCAAAAGACATCCTAGGCCTTTTTTGAAAATTCAAAAAAAGTTCTAGGCCTATTCCAAAATTTTGGAATAGTCAAAGGAAAACAATACAACGTTACTATGAACCATATCGAATCACAAAAATACACAAAACAAAAAGAGGGAGCCACCGAGCAGCCACCAGCCGACAGCCAGGAGGCTGCCGGCAGCGGCATCGACCGGATGGTGGTGGTGCCGCCGCCGATCGGCCGAGCACCACCTGAACGCTCCTTCTTTTTTTTTTTTGCTTTTTGTTTATCGTATTGCGTATCTAAAATATTTCATCATTTATTATGTTGTTTAAACGATGAAAATAACTACGCAAAATCTAATGCTTATTGCTTAAGATCGATGACCGCTCAGATACCACTGTTAGGAAATCTACGCGGGAACGCAGTGGAATTTAAACTTTTATTTCCTTTTACCAAGATCGACTTCGTTTAAGAAACAAGCATAAAAGAAGTAAATGAGAAAGCTACCTTGGATGATCTAAAAGATCAAAGCTTTATCGTCTACGGTTGATGGTCCAAGCACCGAGCCGTCCAAGTGTTCGGTCTCTAGCGGTAATTCGCACGAACAACCGCCGGAATCCTCGAAGGACTGCTACCGGAAAAAGTCGAGTGCTAGGTCTCCTTTTCTTCATCTCACAAATACCCTGTCCAGAAACTCTCTATTTCTTTCACTAGAATATTACAAGAATATTGTGATACAAAAGAGTTGGCACAACTCCCCTTTTATAGGTCAGTGGGGTGCCAGTTTCATCTGGAGTGGAGTTGGGAACAAAAAACTATTTTCCCAATAGAATAAGGATTTAATAAATGTTCTAGATTTATCTCATTTAATTCAATATCTCATATTAAATATATCCAAAATATTGTCAATATCTAATATTGAATATCTTTATTATATTACCATATATCAATTTACACATGTATGTATGTATGTGTATATATATATATATATATATATATATATATATATATATATATATATATATATATATATATATATATATATATATATATATATATATATATATATATATATATATCTATATATACATATATTACACATGTATATCACGTATATACATGTTACACGCATATACATAAGTACATATATTAATATCTAATATCAATACATAATAATATAATACTGTGGTTAATTAATTTGCAAAATCCATGTGTATCATATACACAATAAATTCGACCCATATATATAAATATATATATTTAATTAATCAACATAATTAATATTTTGTATTATATTTATTCATAAAAAATAAATACTACTATATTAATTTATCACTATAACACTTTATATTCGACATAAAACTTTCATTATTTGGTTATTACTATAACCGCAAATTAATTATGGCTAGTTATTCATATGTGTGTGACCTGATAGGTTTCCGAATATGTTGGCTGTAAGCATAAAGTGTATTTACTAAAATGCCCTTCACACCTAACGATGACGAATAGGTTTAACAACACGTTCATGACCCCCAATCATCGGAAAGAGTCAAGTGATATGACTACAACATTTCATGTGAAACGGTTACCATGTAAATATAATCTTATCACTGTTACAATATCCATACGGTCGTATCTCGAGTGTCAATACATTAACGACCATATCTTATAATCCAGATATCATGCTCTCTCGAAATAACTCATTTACTCCTCCCACTTTGCAAAGATTCACGAGAGTTAGATAACCCTTATAAGAAGGCCTTTCGGATATTTACTCATATTCATAGGATACGCGATTTTCGGACGAACAACATTAATCCTACGGATGCTTCAGTATCACACCCAATCACTACCGCATGATCGCCTCATGGCTAGATGAAACCTCAATAGTGTCAAAGTATGATAATCCACACTGTGATATCATGAAGACTCCGGTCTGAGGATAATTACACAACCGCCACATAGTGCGACACTTAATAAAGTAAGTGAGTCAGTCTGACGTACGCATTCTCCAATACACGTCCACGTACAGTCCAAGTGTCCCTACACTTTGATAGACGAGATATAGTCCTACCTTCATAAGATACAATACATCCAATACGTGCTAGTCTGATCGTACTATTAATGTCCCGTTACATGCGACTAGAGACATTTAAGTATCAAACCTTTTTAAAGTGAGTCGAGATCTCATAAACCATAACCACTATTATGATTTTTGTTTCACAGTTTGACACTAGGGACATTATCATATATACAATATCATAACCGGTTCGTTAAACGAATAAATATATAATAACAGAAAGCCATTCATCATATGTACAAACATAAAAAAAATAGTAGAAATGATCCGACCCGGTCGGATCCGGTCCAACCCGGTTGGGTTTAGGACACTATTTCAACACATTCAACCATCATGTTGGGTTTATGTAATGATGTAATCACTGAAGTTTCTGAGGCAGACGCCGCTGTCAAGTTATTTTAAAGCTTGTATATGACTAAGTCATTGACCAACAAGTTGCTACTGAAGCAGATGTTTTTCAGCCTAAGGATGCATATGGGGGCTCGGTGAGGGATCATCTTGATCAGCTAAACACAATAATACTTGATCTGAAGAATATAAATGTTAAAATTGAAGATGAGGATATAGCTGTAATCATTTTGGTGTCAATACCAGCATCAATGAGAACTTTGTGCAGTCTTTATAGTTGGAAAGGATACAGTGGCTTTGGAGGATGTAAGTTCGGCCTTGCATTCTAAGGAGCTGAGACACAAGGCAGTAGGGATAGACAGTCAAGTTGTTGGACTAGTAGTCAACAGCAGTGGGAAAGGGCATGGACAGAGGAAGAAATCCAAGAAATCTGGGTCCAAAGGTCCTATGTCCATAGATGTTTATAGTTACTGTAAGGAGATATGGTTGATGAGCACTCAGATGAGGATCTGGTTCTAGTTGCTGGGGATTCAACACATCATGTTGATGTTTGGATCATATATTCTGGAGCATCCTATCATATTTGTCCATAGAGAGAGTGGTTTTCGACTTATGAGCAGATAGATAGGGCCATATTTCCATGGCAAACAACAAGGTTTGCAAGATAGTGGGAATTGGCTTAGTTCAGCTGGTGACAAAGGATGGTAGATTCTGCACACTGAAAGATGTTAGACATATTCCACATATGACCAAGAATTTGGTATCTCTTAGTCTACTGGTGAATGGGTTCAATTTCAAGGGAGAAGATGGATAGTTGAATGTCTACAAAGATTCAGTTGTGGTCCTCAGAGGCATCAAGTGGAGAACCCTCTACATATTTCAAGGCTCTAATGTATCTAGCTCTGCTGTTGTGGTATGCTCAATAGTTCATCAATCACAGCAGACAAGGTTGTGGCGCATGAGACTTGGTCATATGGGTGAAATAGGTTTGCAAGTCCTTTCTTCAGCAGGTCTTCTTGGGGCATATAAGGTCAAGACTCTAGGCTATTGTGAGCACTGTGTGTTTGGGAAGCTACATAGAAGCAAGTTCTCAGCAGGCAAACACAACACAAAGGCATCACTTGATTATATCCTTTCTGATTGTTGGGGTCCATCAAAGGTGGAATCCTTGAGCGGTCACAGATATTTTATGTCATTCATAGATAACTATTCAAGAATGACTTAGGTGGTGATGATGAAGCACAAGAGTAAGGCATTCAATAGTTTCAAGTTGTGGAAGTCTCTAGTGGAGAATCAGACAGAGAAGAAGATCAAAAGGCTTCAAACAAATAATGGTCTGGAATTCTGTTGTTGTGAGCTTGATACATTCTGTAAAGCTTGGGGTATTTCTAGACATCACACAGTCAGGAATACACCTCAACAGCATGGTGTAGATGGAATAATGAATCAAACACTTCTGGGAAGGGCAAGATGCATGCTCTATAATGCTGGTTTATCAAGGAGATTTTGGTCAGAGGTTGTAAGTACAACTTGCTTCTTAATTAACAGGGTTCCTCAGACAGGGATCAATCTCAAGGCACCATTTGAGATGTGGTCTGGCAAACCTGCTGAATACTCAAGTCTAAGGGTTTTTAAAAGCACATTTAACTATCATGTGAGTGAAGGGAAGCTGGAACCAAAAGCCAAGAAGGGAGTGTTTGTAAGTTATGGAGATGGGGTGAAGGGTTATAGAATTTTGTCATCGGCAAAAAACATAGTTATTCTCAACAGAGATGTAGTTTTTGATTAAAATTCTATTCTCAGCTCATCACTGAGAGGGACTACTGAGGCTAAAAACAATGTTGAATTTGAAAGGGCTGGCAATCAGGTGGAGTCAGCTGAGATGCAACACTCAGCTGGTCCAAGTCAGCACTCGTCTGATATGGTTGCTGAACCAGAGCTGAATCCAAGCAGGCCAGCTGAAGAGGGGTCAGCTGAGAATCAAACATCAGATATTGGTCATCAGAGTTAGGAGAACCAATGTTGGGGTACTCCCAAGAGGTATGAGTTTGATGATATAGTTGGAAATGCGCTTCAAGTTGCAGAAGAAGTGGATGGTTTTGAACCTTCTACTTACAAAGAAGCAGTGACATGTTCTGAATCATCTCAATGGCTTGCTGTCATGGGAGATGAAGTGGATTCATTATTGAAGAATCAGACTTGGGATTTGGTCAAACATCCAGCTGATCGAAAAGTTGTTACTTGCAAGTGGATCTTCATGAAGAAGGAAGAAATAGCTAAGGTAGAAGGAGTCCAGTATAAGGTATGTTTGGTTGCAAGAGGGTTCAGTTAGAAAGAATGGGTGGACTTTGATGAGATATTCTTACTAGTGATCAGACAGACTTCAATCAGAGTGTTACTAGCAATGGTGGCACAGTAGGATCTTGAACTTGAGAAGTTAGACGTGAATACAACCTTTCTACATGGTGAGGTAGATAAGGAGATATACATGACTCGGCTAGAGGGATTTTGAATTCCTGGAAAGGAAAATTTTGTTTGTTATTTGAAAGGTCCTTCTATGGACTGAACATGCTCCAAGTCAGTGATATAACAGGTTTGACGGTTATATGATCCAGCTGGGTTATAACAGAAGTCCATATGACTACTATGCTTACAACAGTCAGCTGAGAGATTGACCATACATCTATCTTGTCTTATATGTGGATGACATGTTGATAGCTTCAAGGAAGACGTCTGATGTTTAGAATCTGAAAGACCTTCTTAATGCTGAGTTTGAAATGAAAGATTTAGGCACAGACAAGAAGATTTTGAGGATGGAGATCTAGTGAGATAAAATTCAGAGAAATATGTACTTATCTCAATAGGGTTATATACAAAAAAATATTGGCCAAGTTTGATAAGTCTGCTGCAAAACAAATAGATACTCCAATGGCATCTAATGTTCATTTATCTATTTATGCTTCACAATCCTCTAAGGAGAAGTACACGTCAAGAGTTCCTTATGCTAGTGTAGTGGGGCAGTCTGATGTATGCATGGTTTGCACTAGGCCTGATCTGGCTCAGGCAGTCAGTGTTGCTAGCAGGTCTATGGCTCAACCTAGAACGGTACACTGGAAACATGTGAAAAGAATATTCAGGTACCTAGGGGTACATCTGATGTTTGTCTCATTTATAGATGTGATACTCAAGGTCTTGTCATATGGTACTGTGATGCTAATTATGCAGGGGAAGTGGACAGCAGAAAATCTATGACTGGTTATGTTTTCTCATTGAGGAATTCAGTTGTCAGCATGAAAGCAACTCTTCAGGCCACATTGGCTTTATCAACGACTGAGGAAAAATAGATGGCTCTTCTTGAAGTAGCCATGGAGGGTATCTGGTTGAAGGGACTAGTCAACGATTTGGGGATACATCAGGATCATGCAGAAATATATTGTGGCAGTTAGAGTACAATATGTTTGGCTAAGAATCAAATTCATCATGAGAGAACCAAGCATATAGATGGGATGTATCATTTTCTAAGAAATGAGAAGAGGGTTGTAGTAAGAAAGATCAGCACCAAGGAGAATCATGCTGATATGCTTACTAAACCAGTTCAGCAGAGCAAATTTCAGTTATACCTGGACTTGCTAAATATTCAAAGCTTAAAATTTGAAAATGTGGAAACTCAAGTGAAGGCAGGCCAGTTGAGTAGATTCTGTGGAGAAGTCTGGTACAATACATCTGGCATTGACGAATGCACCTGGTTAAGTACATATGTTTATGAAATCTGGTTGACTGTGAATGAGAGTTCAAGTCAATGTGGAGATTTGTCAGCAAAGAGTGACTTGATCTCTAATCTGGTGGAACTAATCTGTTAGTCAGCTGAGTAAGTGTATTCAAGTCTGTGGAAGTCAGCTGGTGACGTCCGTTGAGTCCGTCTGAAGTCAGCAGTCCTGAGTTCTGTAGAAGGTTATTGAATACATGTGAGTTCTGCATCTGGGCATTGGTTTTCTGAGTTGGGTCAGCAGTGAGACCCATGTATGGGTATTTATGACAGTTCAGACAAAGATCCTTTGAGGCTAGGGTTTACCGATTTGTGCCTATAAATACTCATCTTGTAATCAATGTAAATGCGTGTAAAACCAAGAATTTCAATGCATAATAAAAGACCTCTTTTCTGTCCATGGATGGAGTTGTCGGCACAACGTCAGAAACCACGTTAAACCATGTGTTCTTCTTGTTTCTGTTCATCTGTTTGATTGTTTAGGTTAGATTGCATATTTGTTTATCTTTATTGCATCTGGATTCCCTATCCTGGTTATAACAGGAATCTCAATCGTTCATGAGAAATCTCTAACCTTTGGATGTTCCAGGTTGTCTAGAATAGAATAATAATCGTAGTAGTATGTTTTTAATTCGTAGATTATTCGTAGAAGTAAAGAAATCGAGAGAACCTTTGTCGAATCGCGTTTGAATCACTTTCTTACCGAATTAAAGGTAAGGGGTGTTCTAAATCGGTAAATCATATAGCTATAACCTTTTGTGAGGTATTTTACCTTTGGATCCAAGGCTTTTAACGATTCTAATGTTGTTTATATATATTCATTAGATATATTATTTTTTGTCCTGTATTGACATGTTATTGTGGGACATCTATTACTTCTTGAGCATCCGCAGCCGCTAAATTTCAAAATCACTAAGTGCATCTGGTGAATTGATTCATGAATATTTACAAATGAATATTAGATGAAACTTCAAATTCATGTATTTTTAATGAGATTTATTAATATAACTTGAAGCAAATTTTGAGAAATGTTTTTTTTCCCAACTAAGTTTCAATAGGTTGTAGTGGAATAAATGTTTTAATCGGAGCGAGCCGATATATACTGACATTTGCAGGGAAATGATTATCTGTTTGCAAAATTTTCATGGTACCAAGTAGAATTCTTCTTTTGCATGAACCAACTTTCATCAGGTTGAGTTTATTGCCCTCTTTGCAAACATCTACATTACTTTTACTTTTCTTATCTTATCTTACTAATAGTAAGACCAAAAAATGCAGCCCTTACAATGGGCCACGACACTGTTTGTTCAAAATGCTTCTAATTTATTTGCTCGACAGCTGGTATTTTCATTTTTTTCTATATATATTTTTTTACAGAGACTATTAGTAAGAGCAAGAAATGGTGCCGTTAATACAGAGATCGATGTTATATAGACACAGATACGTCGCACGACACGATACGGACACGGTGATAATACGGCTAATTTCAAAATTTAAAGACACGATACGTTGCCGACACGTTAGATAAACTCTATGAATATCTAGAATAGATATTCGACCTTTATACAGTGCCAAAAGAATTTGTGATTGACCTTCAAAATATTACAAATTGTAAAAATGATTGTTTATCAACAATAAACATATAAATTTAAATTGAGTGTCGACAGTGTGTCGGATATTTAATTTTTAAATAATATTAATTTAATCATCCGACACGGTGTCGGAGCGTGTCGTGTCGTATCTTATGTCGGACACGACGCACGGCGACCAGATTGAAGTTTCGGTGCATTATAGACAGAGATAAATACAAAGGTGCCCCTTACAATTTACAATTATTTTCAAAATGCTTGGTTTCAGGAGTGTCGGGGAGTGTCGGTGTTGTGTCGGGGAGTGTCGATAGTGTGTCGGAAGCGTGTCGGATATTTAAATTTTAAATAATATTAATTTAATCATCCGACACGTGTCGGACATGGTGTCGGAGCGTGTCGTGTCGTATCTTATGTTGGACAAAGCGAACGGCGACCGGATTGAAGTGTTGATGCATCATAGACAGAGATAAATACAGATGTGCCCCTTACAATTTAAAATTATTTTCAAAATGCTTCTTTTTTATTTCCTTTTCTTTTTATTTATGATATAATGTGAGGGTTATCCGAAATATCATCCTCTTCTCTCATCCGTTCACCTCTTGTCCTGTACGTTTTCACATCAACAAGACAAAATCCAGCTTTTGCCCGTCGGTTATGCAGCGGTTCGAAGATAGATTTGCTGGGTAATAGAATGACTCTGCTTTATTGGTCAGAGGGCAGCTAATCAGAGCATTAATTGAGGAAGGTTCATTCATCCAAGCATAAAATCGCAATTACCCGATGGATATATGGCAATTGCGGTTTGAATATCAGTTTTCAAGGCTTAATTACCGGGTAAGCCTTTGATTTGTTGTGCAATATCTAGAATTTCTCTTGCTTTTTAGTGATTTATATTCTCTTCATTTGCTTAACACCAGCCAAGAGAACAAAGCATTTGTTGTCCTCTGCAGAGAATATCCCCAAGTAATACCCACACCAATAAATATTCCTTCAACAGCCTATTTACTCTTCCATCATTGAAAGGTATTATTTTTGGCTCTTAGTATGTATTGCTTCCTTGCATGTATATTGTGTGTGATTTTAAAGCGGATAACTTCATGTTAAGATAACTTTTTTAGTTGTTATATCTACTGCTTTATGCTGTTTGTATTGTCAGATTTCTTATGATGGTCCAGGAATCCTACCTGGGTGACACTAATGTGCAGTTTCTGCACTTTTAAGGTGTTGCGGTGGTGTTACATTCCTGCCTTCTTAGTGATACATAGTGAAACAGATTCTTTATGCCTTCTTAGATCCTCTTTGAAGTAAAAACTTGTACTTGTGATAGGTAATAGTGTTACATCTTCTTAACTGTGATTCTGGTAGAAAATACTTTTATGGACTACTGCTTTCAAGCTTGTTAGACCCTTTGTTACTGGAAATGTCATGTGACTTAAAAAAAGAGCCTTTTTAGAGCCCCTTTGAGTTAAAAGTTTGTATTGTGGTAGGCAATAGTGTTACACTACTTTTGTTGTGGTTGTTGTAGGAAATAGTAGTATAAAGTGTTACAATGAAGCTTTTTAGGCCTTTTGATTGTATTTAGGCCTCTTTTGCATGTACAGAAGATAGGGAATAGTATTGTATTTCTTGCTGCTGCAAATCTTTGTTTTGCATTCAAAAAAATGGGTTCAGAATGCACAACAGTTTTACCCTTTTCGTTGCCTGCAATGAAGAAACAATTTAGATGTGTGCTACTACTTACTTCCTATCGTTTTACTTGCATTTCAACATATTATTTTGAGACTTTGCATGTATATGTATACTAATTTACTTCACTATGTCTCATTTGCATTTACAGGCTTTGTGCAGGATAGAGCAGTGGACTTTGTACCTTAAGTTTAATGAGTATGGCTGCCTCTCAGGTAATGTGTTCATATATTGACCGCTTGACTTGTTAGCTATGCTACCAAACTGCTTCAGTTTTTAAGTGTTGTTGTTTGTTTGTGTTGCTTGACCTACTTTTTGTTTCATCCTCTGTTGTGTGTGTGTGTTTTCGCAGATTGTAGTGTGTTTTCATTTTCAAGTAGTTTGTTCATGAGCCTATGTTTCTTAAAAAATAGTATATGTAGATCCAGGGGCGGATGTACCCTATCCCTAGGGGGCAAGCGCCCCCCCTTAGATCCGGAAAATACACTATTATGTATGTTGTGTATTTTTTTCGCCCCCCCTAAAAATTTACACTCGCCCTTAGTATCGCCCCCCCTCACCCGGGATCCTGCGTCCGCCCCTGTGTAGATCTATATAACTGACAGTGCTTGTTGTGTTAAAATATAAAAAAAAAAAAGTACTTGTTGCATGGGTGAAGCAGGGTCTTTCTTTCAGTCTATGATGAGAGAAAAGTATATATATGCTTCAAAGGCATATAGGCATAATGCAATCCTTAGATGGAAGCCTAAAAAACGCAAAACAAAAGTATGCTCAAAACATCCAATCCTACCTGCTAATAAAAAAAAGAAAGTCTGGTCAATTGATTAGTATTCCCAGGTCCATTACAACTGAGTTCCAGCCCATTAATGTTTTAGAATCAGAGCTTACATTGTTTGATCCATTGAATGAAAGCATTATTGTAGGATCTGTTAGCTCATCAAACCTTTTGCACTACAATGTTGACACTTCTTCTAATGCACAATTATGTACTCTGTCATTAAATCACCATGTAAGAAATAGGTCAGCAATATGCTACCCAGATTCTGGTACGGTATCTTTGTGTGATGCAAACATTGAAAGAGTAAGAAAGAAAAAAAATGGAAAGAAAAGCGTTCTACTCGAACCTCAAATGTAACGCCCCGAATTTTACGGCATAGAACGGGAAGGGTATAGTTGTCAACAATAATAATAATTTTTGGTTTGAAAGGATAATAATAAGAATAATACTAATATTTACTTTAATTTATATTTTGACCGTATGCAATTTTACAATTTTAACAACTAGATAGATAATAAGATTTACAAATTATTTTAATTCTTTTCTGGACATAATATTAGTAGACAATACGTGTGCATTAGTTATTTAAATTAATGATAGTAAATATGAGTATCATTAAACTTCTATCTATACGTTGCAAAATGTTAATAAGAATTATAAGCATTATAGGACTGTAGGCATTTGTAACCGTAGGATTCATTAATGGGGTATCTTCATTCCTAAGGTTACCTTTTGGAGTTTTTATTTATAACAATACTTTTTTTTTTTTGTCTAACTAGGGGTATATATACATACATATATCCTACATATCTCTGCCTATTCACATAAAACACACACACCAACTACTCCACTTTCAGTCTTCAAAATTTTCTGTTCACTGATCAAGCGGTGTCTTTATTGAGGTTTTCTTAGCAGTTGGAGGAAGAATTATTAAAGGAAAAATTGATAATAAAAACAAATAGATTTTTGTCCAGAATGACAAAATTATCAAAAAATCGGGATAGAAGGAAACTGTAATTTAATAAGGACAAAAGTAACAATTATGAAGTAACAAATATGAAGTAACAAATATGGAATAGTGTAAATATGAAGTAACAATTGTGAAACACAAAGTAACATTAACATGTGAAGTAACAATTTTAAAGTAACAATTGTGATTTTTGTCCTTTATAATCATGAAAATGTTATTTTTGTCCTTCCAGACTCATTTATTAATTTTTTTGTCTTTGTGGCCCCTTCCCCCTAAAAACAAATGTGTATCAGAAAGGCTTTGGTGGCAATTTATTCTTGTCTATGATTTTACAAATAAATGAGGAATTATCGTCAACCTGATGGAACACCGACTTAATTATCGTAGACTTGGTGAGTGAGTGAGTCTTTTATTTTGATATAAAGCCAAAAGTGTGTTTTCTATTACTTTCAATATTTTACGTATATCAAAATGTTAATGTTTTAAACTCGGAAGTCATTTTCAAATGATTTCTTTAAAATTAAATGGCTTGATTTGAGCTAGTGCACATTTTTATAAATAAATAAAACTGATACTTGGAATTGGCAGATAATACTTGCTCGCTCGTGGCATGAAAGTGTCAAAGGTCTGGTGGCTAGGGTGATTAGAGTTACTGCTCTAGGAGAACGGCTAGTCACCAGTCTCGGGGCCTTTTGACTCGAAGTCTTTCCTACCGTTGCTAGAGTGCTCGCTCGTAAGAGTGGGGACGGTACCTTTTCCCCGAAAATTCATGCTACAGCCGGGAAAGCAATGGCTGACAGTTAGTGTGTGGGTCCTAGGGCATGGACAGGGTTGGCTGGAGCCGTGTAGGAGGTTTGCACGGTGAAGGTTGATTATTTTCCCTGACAATCGGCTGGAGTTGTCAGGCATGGCTAGTTCTCGTGGAGTGCGGTTGAAATCCATATGGTATAACGGTGTTTGGGTGGTACTTGACTCATCAGCTCGGCCAAAGCTAGTGCTTGTAAATAAAACTTGACATGATTTCATAAAATATCTTGATCAACGTTTAGAAATAAAAGCGGAAGTCTTTTATTAATTGATAGAACAAATGAAAAGTATAATTTTTAATATTGAAGTGCACGAGCATTAAAAATCATGTCAAGTTTTATTTACAAACACCAGCTTTGGCCGAGCTGATGAGTCAAGTACCGCCCAAACACTGTTATACCATATGGATTTCAACCGCACTCCACGAGAACTAGCCATGCCTGACAACTCCAGCCGATTGTCAGGGAAAAGAATCAACATTCACCGTACAAACCTCCTACACGGCTCTAGCCAACCCTGTCCATGCCCTAGGACCCACACACCAACCGTCAGCCCATGCTTTCCCGGCTGTAACATGAATCTTCGAGAAAAAGTACCGTCCCCACTCTTACGAGCGAGCACTCTAGCTACTGCCGGAAAGACTTCGAGTTAAGAAACCCCGAGACCGGTGACTAGCCGTTCTCCTAGAGCAGTAACTCTAATCCCCCTAGCCACCAGAGCTCTGACACTTTCGTGCCACGAGCGAGCGAGCAATTATTATCCGTCATTCCCAAATATCAGTTTTATTTATTTATAAAAATGTATAGCTCAAATCAAGTCGTTTAATTTTAAAGAAATCATTTGAAAATGACTTCCGAGTTTAAAACATCAACATTTTGATATACGTAAAATATTGAAAGTAATATAAAACATACTTTTGGCTTTATATCAAAATAAAAGACTCACCAAGTCTACGATAATTAAGTCGGTGTTCCATCAGGTTGACGATAATTCCTCATTTATTTGTAAAATCATAGACAAGAATAAATTTCCACCAAAGCCTTTCTAATAGACATTTGTTTTTATTGATCAATTTATCCTTTAATAATTCTTCCTCGAAATGCTAAGAAAACCTCATGCTGAAGCTCTTTTGTAGGATATATGTATGTATATATACCCCTAGTTAGACTCCAAAAAAAAAAGTATTGTTATAAATAAAAACTCCAAAAAAAAAAGTATTGTTATAAATAAAAACCCCAAAAGGTAACCTTAGGAATGAAGATACCCATTAATGAATCATACGGTTACAAATGCCTACAGTCCTATAATGCTTATAAAGTTATAATTCTTATTAACATTTTGCAACGTATAGATAGAAGTTTAATGATACTCATATTTACTATCATTAATTTAAATAACTAATGCACACTTATTGTCTACTAATATTAAGTCAAGAAAAGAATTAAAATAATTTCTAAATCTTATTATCTATCTAGTTGTTAAAATTGTAAAATTGCATACGGTCAAAATATAAATTAAAGTAAATATTAGTATTATTCTTATTATTATCCTTTCAAACCAAAAATTATTATTATTGTTGACAACTATACCCTTCCCGTTCTATGCCATAAAATTCGGGGCGTTACATCAAAAGCTTCAGGTCCAATAAACCAACTTGCTTGTACAACAGTTTCAGCCCTTCTAACTGCTGGATATACAGAAACCTGAATCCGGATCCGATCCATACTTGGATCGTCAGATCTGATTCACAGCACCGATCGAGACACTCGATCATGCACAGTGGAAGCTACGAATTAAATTCGCATGCGATTTTACTACGATTCGGTTCACATGATTAATTAATAACTACAAGAAAGTTAGTAGATTTACCCAACCGGAGAGAGAGAAGCAATCGACCAAGGGAGAAGTCGCAGTCTTCCGGATTGTATCTCCTAGCGACGACTAGTGGACGTCGATCCTCGCCGTAGAACCTCCTCGAATATGCACAAGAAAAACCCTAGGTTTTTCTTCTCTAAATGACAAAGCCAAGAAACTAATTTTTCTTCCTTTTTAATTGCAAGTGGCGAAAATTGTAGTGTGTATTGTGCTAGGAGAAACTCTCTTTATAAAGGAAAATAACTAGTCAAGAGATCACTAGTAGGTTAATGGTACATCTTATCCTTATTTACCATTAACCTACTAGTGTTCAAATAGTTCATAACAAATACGAACTCCGCGGATCGATCAGTTTCTAAGATTAACAAATAAGGGGATTGTCTTTCTACTTCCCGCAGGAAGGAATGAATTCCATAACTGTGAGACACACTTCTCACTCATTCCAGAATAGTGTCAACGTGAAAGTGATTCGGACCGCGCCTCTTAACGATCCTTAACGAACACATCAAACCCTATCTTGAAACCAGTAGGAGTATGCAATCACTTCAGGATTAAGGTTAATCCATATATGATCATCTTGTGATTTAATGAGATTTCTCAATCATAGAATTATATGAGAAATGCAGATTAAATCGGTCCAGTCCTATATAACTCTCATCATATATAAATTCCCCACTTAGACAACCAATGTCGACGGTCCGGATAAGACGGTCACACCATAAAGTGTTCTGGGCGCATTAATGGTGGTTTAATCAAATAGACCCCATACTTTGATTAACTTCACCACGACTAACATTTCAAGTGTATCACCATAAACTTAATCCTCATGTGTGACACACACTAGGTTATATGGCTACATATGATACGACTTGGGTTTTCAGTAGTGTATTTCTTACAAGCACAAAGCAAGTAATAATTAAGATGAAAATAAATATGTCATTTATTAATTCTAATAACAATTACATAAATTGTCTTTCGGGCTCTCCTTCCAACACTAACTACATCAATAAATAATAAAAAATACAGAAACCTGCTTACGGTAATTACAGATAAGAGTGATGTGTTGGAACCAGCCCCTAATAGTCCTTATTGTTACGCCAAAAAGTTTGTTTTAGACAGTACTAGGTTACCTTCCATTCTTGTGGATCCGATTACAGCCCAAAATTCTGAATCTATAGATTTCAGGGCTTCTATTCGAACATATAATAACCATTTTGCGTTTACATCTTCAGGAGCTACATATGACAAAGAACTAGCTAAGCGCAATAAAGGGGTTTACACTTTTAGATTGCAAGGTCAAGTATACCATTTCATGAATGATCTGATTGGAACTGATGATCAGTGCAATAACCTACAATTCTACTTTCATGATACCCAATATGAAAAAACAAGCTGTCTTAAGCGGTGTCCGTAACTGTTTGAGATGACTGCAGACAAAATCTAAACAGTACTTAGTGAGAACCCGTATGCTCATTTTTTTAGAGACCTAAGCGGCACTCCAAATCTTGAAGAATTAGATATTGTGCTATTTTGTAACCCAACTATTGATCAAAAGGTTTATAATAAGCCTATAGTGCCCTAGGTTGCTAGTATATTAAGTGATTGTTTAGAAAACCAACAAAGAAGTATAAAGGTTTACGCACATAGTGGTCAATCACATTCTATCCATTATTATAATGGGTGTTATGACCATCTACAATACCCTCTTATGTTTCCTTATGGCCAACTTGGCTGGCACCAAGGCATAGGTAAGCAAGGTGTTTAGGAAAAAAAATAGGAAAAGAAAGAGAATGGATGAAAATTCTTTGCTTATTAAACCAAATAATGCTGAACCTGCTTCTGATTTATTACAAAAAGAAGATGCTACATTAAATGCCTTGCCAGATGATCCAGCTATGTGTCTATAAGAGAGTATTACTGCTATAAGTTTCAAATTAGAGAAAACGATTCATCTTATTTACTGCACTTTGGTAGATTGTTTCAGCAGTATGCAGTTGATATGTTTGTTAAACTAGTATCACAAGAGATTAGATTATTTTAAGTTGCAACAAAAAAATATTAGGCAAGAATTTATGCAAGGCATTGTTGATGCTGTTGATAATGGTGAGACCAATGCTTCCAATGTTGGACAGCGTACAATACTGCCTGCTTCTTTTACGGGAGGTCCAAGGCACATGCAGAAAAAATACTTAGACGCAATGGCTTTAGTGAGAAAATTTGGAAAACCCGACATTTTAATCACTTGTAATCCAAACTGGCCTGAAGTTAAAGAATATCTTAAACATTGAGAGCTAGCTCAAGATAGACTTGATTTATTAGACAGAGTGTTTAGGGCAAAACTTATTGAAGAACTGAAAGTAAAATTATTCAAACACAATATTTTTGGTAAGGTTGCTGCTTACGCATACGTTATTGAGTTCCAGAAATGCGGTTTGCCTCATGCTCATTTTTTATTAATCCTAAAACCTCATTATAAAATTTATAAGCCCGAAGATTTTGACAAAATAGTATGTGCTGAGTTGCTAGATAAAAACCTTAGCCCTCACTTGCATAGGTTAGTTGTCAAATATATGTTACATGGACCATGTGGTCGTCTAAACCCAAGTAATGTTTGTATGCAAAAGAATAGTTCATGCAAGGATTATTTCCCTGGGGATTTCTATGAAGAAACTTTCGTTACAATTAATGCATATCCAACCTATAGACGTCGAAATAATGGCGCAAAAGCCGAAGTGCGTGGTTCTTTTCTGGATAACATATGGGTTGTACCATATAACCCATACCTACTAGCAAAATTTGATAGCCATATAAATGTGGAAATCTATTCTACAATTAAGGCCGTGAAGTATATATATATAAGTATATATGTAAAGAGAATGATAGGGTCATGTTTACTGTCATATACCACAACTCTTCTCATGAACTAAATGAAATAAACCAATATCAATCAGCTCGATGGGTTTCTCCTCTGGAAGCGTTGTGGAGAATATATAAGTTTGCTTTAGGGGACATGCGTCCAGCTGTGATACAACTTCAAGTTCACCTAGAAAATTTTCAGCCAATAACTTTTAATCAGAAACATAAGCTCAAAAATGTTATGACCAACCCGTTTAATCGAAAAACAATGCTTACAAAATATTTTTTTATGAATTCGACTGGCCTTAACGCGCAGGAACATCAATGCACATATGGGGACTTTCCTGACTACTTTGTATGGGAAAATAAGAAAAAGCGCTAGAAAAGTAGAATGAAAGGAGATTCTATTGGTAGAATTGTATCAGTTAATCCGATTGAAGGGGAAAGATACTACTTAAAACTCTTATTGTCTAAGGTTAGATGCCCTTCATCTTTTATGGATCTCAATATATTCAATGGCCAAACATTTCCTTCTTACCATGAATCTGCCTTGGCTCGAGGATTCCTTGAACAAAATAATTGCCAAGAGCAGTGTTTAAGTGAAGCAGCAACCTATGGAATGCCTTGTCAATTAAGGCAACTGTTTTCTACGCTCTTGGTTTATTCATACCCTTCTGATCCTGTAAACTTGTGGAAACAGTTTGAACCACAATTGTCTGAAGATATTTCTAGGCAAGTTCATTTATCCAAGGCTGAAGTTCAAAAGATTGTTCTCCAACAAATAAATGGATTTCTACAGTCCATAGGAAAAGACCTTGCTTCATACGGTTTGGTACCTACTAATATGGACACTTCCCAATTTGACGATCCAACAAAAGAACTTCATATTGAACAAAATATAATTGTGTCTAAGGAAGATTTAAATTCTATAGCTCTTTTAAATAAAGAACAATTATTAGCATTTAAAAAAATTACTGCTGCTGATTTTAACAATAAAGCTTAATATTTTTTCATAGACGGTCCAGGAGGGACATGGAAAACCTTCTTATATAGAGCATTGTTAGCAGTCGTAAGATCTAAAGGCCATATTGCACTTGCTACCGCTACATCAGGAATAGCTGCTTCTCTTTTACCAGGGGGAACGGCACATTCTAGGTTTAAAATCCCTATAGACTTAAGCGAAGGACCAACATGCAGAATAAGTAAGCAAAGTCCATTGGCAACCCTTATTAAAGAAGCTAAATTGATATTATGGGATAAGGCTCCCATGTGTAAGAGAACAGGGATTGAGGCATTGGACCTTTTGCTCAGAGATATAACAGGGAATGAGCAACTGTTTGGGGGAAAGGTTATTGTTCTAGGAGGTGATTTTAGACAAACAATTCTGGTTGTACGAAGAGGCACTAAATCTGAAAAAATAAATGTGGCATTAATTAGATCTTATTTGTGGCCACAACTTAAGAAGATTAATTTAGTGCAAAACATGCGAGCACGGCTTGACCCCGAATTTACTTCATTCCTTTTAGGTGTTGGTGGTGGCCTTAATCAAGATCATGATATTGTAACTATTCAATTTCCTAAAAATATTATTATGCCATCTGTTGCTAAAGATGGTTTAGAAAATCTAATAAAGCTTGTCTTTTTACAACCACATTCTGAGAGCAATGAACATCAGCATACTATTAATAGAGCGATTCTTACTACAAAAAATATTTTTGTTGATGAAATAAATGATATGTTCATTAAAACTTTGCCGGGGCTTGAAACAAAATATATTAGTTTTGATAAAACACTAAACCCAAGTGATCAAGGCCAGTACGAAGATATGTTGAACAGCTTGTCTCCAAACGGTCTGCCGCCTCACAAATTAATCCTCAAACCAAATGCGCCAATAATTTTATTAAGAAACCTGGACCCTTCAGAAGGTTTATGCAATGGCACACAAATGATATGCAAAGTATTAGACAATAATGTAATACACGCTGAAATAGCGATAGGGGATCATGCTGGAAAAAGTGTCTTTATACATAGGTTACCAATGCAACCATCAAATGATGAGTTCTACCCAATTCATTACAAAAGAATACAGTTTCCAGTGAAGTTGTGTTTTGCAATGACTATTAATAAGGTACAAGGACAAACTTTAGATTTCGTTGGGGTATATTTGAAAGAACCTGTTTTCTCACATGGTCAATTGTATGTCGCGTTATCTCGAGCAAGGACTTCGGCATCACTGAAAGTACTAATTGAACTTTTACATGATAGTAATGCTCAGAAAAACTTCACAAGAAATGTTGTATATAGAGAATTTTAACAAATTCATAGTCGTGTTAACTGCTTTCTTTAGTGCTTTTCTGCCTGGCCTTGATTTCTTGTTTGGCAGCATGGTTTTAATGTTATTTTTATGACCCAAATGATATGTTTTAAGCTGAAATTTACAAGCCCGTTTATAGAAAACAAATTGTTATCTTTATGCAGAAAAAAAAAACGAAACACCGATGCTTGATGCTCTAGCTGTGAACATGTCTACAGGACCCCCCTGGAAGGTTTTGGTTCAAGTGATTGAAAAACGCAAGGCAAAGGAATCCCAAAACAACAATTTACCATACTATAACTATGTACTAACTGACATGAAGGTAATGCATGAAATGTGTTCTTGTTGTGTAGCAATATGAATGAACTTACTCTTTTTTCTGCTCTTATATGCAAACAAAGTACTAGAATTGGAGCTGTCACTTTTGGTGCAAATGTTGCTGTTGTTAGAATGATCTTGTTCCCATTTAGGCGCTATTATGTGCCTAATTCTGGTTTAAGGCCAGTGGAATAGGGATACAGGGTTGGGGAATATAATTATACCTGGGCGTTGACTCACCGATCCCCGATGCAACCAGTGCAAGAAACAATTCCTTACAATTTGCCATGCCCTTTTGAGTTCACAAAGTTTTCAAATATGTCCAAACTTGCTAATAAAGAGTAGTCGATGGGTATTCCTCTTTTTTTTTTAAAGAACATTCCCTGTTTTTTACTTTTTTAAAAGCCACAGAATCTTTATTTGTTGGTGGTAGTGTATAGTATAATAAAACATGCTGAAAAACATAAAACGCAACATCTATACTAGCATAATACAGAGTAAAATACTGTTTTGTTACATATTTTCTGCATAAATTTGATACAATACAAACAACTCATTTAGTTCATCGTCGTTGATTTTAGCATCTTTTTTAGTGTTGCGTATACTGCTGTTCTGGGAAATTTGAACCACCATTTACAGTTTCTTGAAGCTTTATAGTGTATGCGGTTGATTTAAGAACATCACTCAATACATATGCTTCAATTCTGGTGTAATTGTAATACAAAAAAACATCACATGTACAGTAAACATGTAGCACTTGTAAAAAGTTTGCATCACCAAAAGTAACAGAACATAATAGTTTAGTGCATGTACAACACTTTTTCATGGTTCCAGTAATAGACCTTCTTTTGTCACTTTTTTGTCATGTAATACGATTGTTGTTACTTATTTGATATATTTGGTATTCAATGCCATAGTGACACAAATACTTCATGTTTTTTCTTTCACATACAACATTTAAGGCATTGGTTATTCCCAAACATGCTGTTATAGGATCTGGAGAGTCAGCGACCAGAGATTATGTCGTCATTAATGAAGAGTAAGTTTTGTAATTTATTTATGAAATATTAACTTACAAAGTAGTTAGCTCGAAAAAAAAATCGGGGGTCTTTTATGTTTGTTTTTTCCACTGTTGCAGGAAAATACCAACGATAATGAGGTTATGAACTGATTGGTTGGACAATGATGCAGTACAAGTTTCTTCAAAGTATCCTGAGCCCACAATAATTGTAGGGCTGAATATGAAGGCGAGTACTCATAATTGTAATTGATGTGCAATGTTCCTTTTGTAATGCCTACGGTGTAAACTGTAGTTTGAAAAAAGGGAATCAACAAAAAAAACTAACAAACTTTAGTGGTTTTTGTAGGACTATAGGTGACGATGGGTTGGAATGGATACACTATGGTGAATCCACCTTTGGCAGAAAATCAGGTTTTGCTTCAGTGGTTAGTATAAATGTCATTTTGTTTTCCTACACTCGTGTCATCATGAACAGTGTTTTTGATGCTCTGCTTTCGTCTCGGCCTGGACCTATTGCAGGTATACTGAAAATCAAAAGTAAATTGCACAATTGATTCATTTCAAGGCTTATAAGATTGCCGATTTCTTGATTCCGCCACCAATTGATGATACTGAAATTGTCGGTGTAGGCAATGTGGTTTCTTCTATTGAAGTAGTAAGCAACGTTTAACTTATGATATGCGTACTCTAAATCAACATTCATTGTGATTAATTTTGTTTCTCTTTGTGTAAAGCTTAGACTGCTTGGGTTTCTGCAAGGATAGAACTAATGCCGGCACATGAATCATTGTGGTACAGTGTTTGTGGTGGCTGTAATAAATCGATCACAACAGTAGTTGGTGAGAATCTTTACTGCAATTCTTGCACTGAAGAGAAATAAGTTATACCGCGGTAAGGACGTAAAATTGTTTTATATGTTACACACTCACATCTTTAGCAATTACATTGAAACTACTAATGTGGTCCTTTTCCACTATTATAAAGCTGCCACATGGAGGTTTTCTTAACTGACGATACTGGGACACTTGGTGCTACGTTGTTCTCACCGGATGCTGAGAAGATGACGAATTTTACAGCAGTCCAGATCAAAGCGGCACAAGATGAGGTAATTATGTGACTATAACATTTATTCTTGTGCATAAAAATTTTTTTGACTTGTTTTCTTGTTCTATTATTTTTTAGTCTTTTTACATTACTGTCCCAAAATCCAATTTACCATGGTCAGGAGATAATACATCATGCAATATCATTAGGGTTCTCTTTATTAGTTGATTTCAAGTGTTTAGGACCAAATTGTAATCTTAGGCAGTTATTGTGGTGCATGAAAAAAAAAATTATCCAGTTGTAGTCTTATTATTTTTGGGAGTTCTTTTCTTGTTATATACACATTATTTGTCCAGCATGTGGCTGTAGTTTTGATGCTCACTTTGGTGTTTAAGGAAGAAAAAAATAGCTCTTTTATGACACTTCTTTTGTTTGTTTCCAGGATGCTCCATTGACCCAACATATTGAAGCTCTCTTGCACAGGAAACAAGTATATTGCTTTGACAAGTACTTTGACACTGAATTCTGTGGCAATGTTGTGAGTAAATATCCCATACTAAAGATTTACACCCAAGAGGAAGTCATTAAAGCAAGGCAAGTTGCAGCTGGTGCATTCACGGAGACCGGTGTTGTCTCTCAGTTGGCTGGTTCAAGTGTTGGAGCAGACTCAGGTGATAAGCACTTTTCAGCCCAACATCCAAAGAAATTCTTCAAGAAATGGGGCTGAATCTACTAACAAAGCAGTGCTTGATGTACATCTTCCAGCCACAAAGAGGACCTTGTTGTTTGGTGACAATTCAGGCAAGAAAATTATTGATGATGTGGACAGTGTACCCATTCCACTAAGTCAAGAACATGGTGCTGCAATTCCAGTGGGTGAAAGTCCAGTCAAGAAAAGCAAGAATAAGGGAGAAGACAAGGATGACTAACTCATGTTCTACCATCTATGACTATAATTAATGTTGTTGTTTTGTATCATGTTTTGCTTCATAGTCCAGTTGGTATATTATAGCCATTAGTACTTGCACCATTATAGTACATAATGGTTTAGTAAAATACATATCTTGGGCCTACATGGTGAAAAACCTTGTTTGTTTCGTTATCAAACCCTCAACAAGCTTGTAATGTTTTGTGTATTATGTAAACTATGTCATATCATAGATATCGTAGTCATCATGCTGGTTAATCTATGTAACTATCTATGTAGTATTATGTGGTGTTCTTCTCCACTTATTCCTTTCTGCGTTAGCCCAGTGTTTTGAACCATCTATTAAAAATTCCACGTTCTGTAGTGGGTATGCTGTGCTTTGCACGGCAAATAATATCACTAGTAGAACTCATTAAAAGTAAAGCCTCCCTCCATAGTTAATTTTCTTATTGTATGATATATATATATATATATATATATATTAAACAACAGTGTCTTTTAGTTCTTTAAATGAAAGATTACAGAAAAAGTTGCAAATTTAGTCCTGTTGTCAAATTTTTAAATTTAGTATTGATTTTACTACGATCACAAAAAAAAAAAAAACAGAAACTATCCTCATCATTCATCAAAGCATTCGTCATTCATCAAAGCATTCGATTTGATCGAACGAAAATAAAAAGAAACAAACGACCCTTTCAGATATGTGTAGTTGTTCTTATGACATTATCAACCATCTTTGGTCTCTTAGAATGTGGAATACGGTGATAATTGAACATTATATCGGCAATGGCATGGCATATACTTCATACGTCTCAATTTGTTTGGGATTTTTTTTTTGACCGTCCAAAATAAGTTTCATAAGTTTAAATAGACTTAAACATTTTGCTTTAATTGTCTAAATTGCCCTAACGCATCTATTGATGTCTTCTTAAAAATCGTGAAAATAATGCTACATATAAAAGGATAAAATGGCAAATTAGTCAAGTTTTAAATGATCAGACAACTCATTAATTGATTTTTTTTTAAATATTGTGAGTTTCAATGTCTCAAACAAATTAGGACGGGAGAGTATTTCTGTAGTGTAGCATATGCTGGTCGAGGGTGTGACACGAAGACTATATTCATACCTATTATTTTTCTGCTTAAATAAAGCGAGGCTAGCCATTATGATTTGAATGCTCAAGTTAGAATTTTTCCACCAAACTACGTATTACCCACAGGCTATATATATATTTATAGACACACACATACATACATATATATTACTTATAGACATGTATTGTGTTAATAGGAATATCGTAGGTAGGGGCGGACGCGGGATTTCGGGTAAGGGAGCAATAAAATTTTTAAAGGCAAATAAAAAGTTTAAGGGGGGGGGGGGGGGGGGGGGGGGGGGGGCAAACTATATGTATCGTATAAATTTTATAGTATTTTTTTCAGATTAAGGGGGGGCAGTTGCCCCCCTATATATAGGTCCGTCACTTATCGTAGGAATATTATTTTCTTATAATATTGATACTGTGATATTATATTGATATTGTTGATATTCTATATTCTGTAGATCTCTAGAATCTTGTAATCGTACATATTAATAGATGTCTTGTATTCTGCTTAGATATATCGTGAAAATCACTTTATCATGCAACTTTGTTATGGTAACAGACCAATATACTCTTCCCAGCATTCTCACATAATTATCCTCCTTCGTTCATCCTATTCTTTCGCTCTTCCTCTTTCTCGGTATCCAAAAATAGCTGATAAATCGGTAACTTCCACCGCCAATGCTGCTCTTCGACCATCACATGTGCTTCTTGTTGGAGAAAATAGAGCAAAAATGATTTTATCGATTTTTTAATCATTTTCGACAACTACTTTAAAAAGCGAGTTCGATAAGACTTTTATTAAAGTTATCGAGACTTTATTAAATCATTGGAAACTACGTGCTACGTAGTTGACAATAGGATTTAAAATTATTCAATTCGGAGTACGGATGAATAAAATATTAACGCTTTAAGTTGTTTGTGAGATATTGGGAGTAGAGTTGTGTAAATTATTTATCCCACATTGGAACATGAGTGGTCCAATGTCAAGTATTTAAATGATGGCAGTTGATGATGGGTATAAACTCCTAGAGAAGGGAGGAAGACTCAGAATGTTTTAGTTAGACAATGTTCTGCTAAAATTGTCACAAGAGCACGCGTGCGCCGCCACCCGCCCGCCCGAGCCTGTTGACCGTAGGCTTTGGCTTTGGGGAATTGGGCCTTGGGTTGGGCTAGTATTATATTTTTGGACAAAATCAGCGGGGTGGCAAGTTAGTTGAGGCAAAAACGATTCAGCAGGGTGATTCAGCAATGTTGAGGTCAGCTGAAGCAATTCAGCAAGGGCGAAGTCAGCTGAGGAAATTCAGCAGGGTGACAAAGTCAAAGTCAGCTGAGGCAAGTCAGCAATGCTGAATGTTTCAGCAGGCTAAATTCAGTCGAGGATGAATATTTCAGCCAGCTGACTTAGCTGAGACCTTTCACCTTTCATCTTCTTCACCTGAGACCTTTCACCTTTCATCTTCTTTGAAACTGCCATGATCAATACTGATATCAAAGTGAGAGTAGTGGGAGTAAATGCATTAATGTTTATTAATGCTGAGGCTTTTCCATTGCTTGCTCAAGCCTCTATATAAACAAACATTCGCAACATGGAGAAGACACATAAGTTACAACAACAGAAATACAATACACATTCATATAGTTTTTCATATAAAGTTGAAGAGTTTTTTTCTAAAACACTGAAGAGTTCGACGTTGTTCAAAAGTTGAAGTACTTCTCTTTTGAACAGGTAAACTGAGTAATCCTGGGAGACAATTGCATAAACCGGGGTACAAGCCAAAGCAAATTTGTCTTAAGGACAGAGTTTCATCTCGCCTTAGCCAATATATCCTTTATAGTTTCATTTTTGTTTTTCCATTACTGTAGTTGTAATATCTTTCAGGATTAATATATATAAATTGTTCTTATTCTTTATGTTTATTAATTTTATTTCGCATAAAATACTACGGGTATAACAATCTTAAGACAAATTTTTTTCGAGCTTTCTTACGCTCTGAAAAGTATCTTTATGCGAACCAAAACTTGATGTTGTTTGGTCTCGTTTTAACAAACCAAAATCCGATTGTTGATCTTCTGTTTTGAACAGAAATGACTATTGTTAATGATGCATCATTGACACCTACTGCTGATGCTGCGGCAAGTGGAAGTATGAATCCACTATCAAATGCATCTGTGCCTACTACTGTTGTGACACAATCTACTGTTGTTGTGGCTGGTTCATCTCATGGTGAGAAGGCCGAAAAAATTAATGGGCTGAATTTCAAGCGTTGGCAGCAAATGTATTTGGATGCTTATGCTACCTATGGTTGCGAAGTTACACCGATCATAAACTTCAACCTCAATCAAACCATGCATCTGTCTTGGCTATACCCTCAACCAACATGCATACTATTTCTTTGATACTACAAAAAGTCGTCTTTACATCTCCCACTGCGTTAATTTTTTTTAAAATAGACTCGACTTACAAGAGCGAAGCGAGTGTGGCAAAGCAAAGCGAGCGGAATACTTAAGATACAAGTATATCTCGTGCTTGCAGCGAACGATGTTCCGAGTTATTATAAGCCACTCGACTGATAAGTCGAGGTAATTATCCAAATTTTTATCCCCAAACACCATAGATAGTTCGAGCACTATAGGGACAATAATCAATTTTACCTACAATGGTTTGTAGGGGAACTCTGCCTTCTTGGATCCATTCAATGTGTGAAATCTCTTTTCCATCAATCCGACCTGAAATTTGAATTATTGCTCCTTTATTTTAAGTTTATTTTGGTAAGGATTTTTTATTAGAATATTTTAATAATCTATATTCAAATATTATCTATATTAAAAGGTAATACTTCAATCGCTACACCTTTCACTCTCTCTCTATTGGCGCTGCTGGACCTTCCTTGGTCAACTAACCATCTTGGCAATATGCGGCTACACCGCTTGCTATCGTTCGGTCGGGAAAACTATAAAGATCTCATTCACTACCCACTTCTTCCTCCCATGGCACCTTCTAAAGTCAGAATGGAATTAGAAGTCAAACGCAGTATGGGAAAGATAAAATATTAGCGGAGGAATATGTGCTTATCTTCGTAGAACAAGCTAGACCCCCAATTGTTATTGAGACGGATGGACAAAATAGATGCGCGGAATCGATAATTTTTTATCGCCTTATTACGAGTGATTTTTTCTTCCTGGGTCAAAAGCATTACCATCGCTCCCCTTGCTTTTTCAAGTGTTTGAGTGAAGGCAGCATAAGTTCATCCGGATAGATAAGTGAATACAGATAGTGAAGCTTTCCGCATTTTGCCACCTCCATGGCTGAAATATCATGAATCTGGCGGTGAGAAGGACTGCCTTCCGCAAGTGGGACAGTGGAATATGATGAACAAGAAAATGGTTAATGGAGGAACTGTCAGCAATTGGATCTGTGTGAACTTTCCTCGCAACATTCCAGAAAGCATGGCCAGTGGATTCTGTCAAGGACTCGCTTATATGTGTAGAACTTATGGAATGGACTTCAATCCTAATCATGTTATACCCCATCAATCTAGCCGGCCTGATCAAGATATGTTTAGGATCAAAAAGACCAATTGGGCACTCTCCCTTTAGACCTAAAGATACAATGAATTTCCTTAGTTACCAATATTGGTAACTAAGATAAAAGGTCAGTCGAATATTCATTTTACCCTATAGAATTAAAAGAATTAATTGATGGTTTTGAAAAAAATAAAAAGAATGGAGGGTGTTTTAAGAAATATCCCTCGTTTCTTTCAATAGTAGCCATATGCGCAGGATCGGTCAAATAGAGCCCGTTTTATCTTTTTAGCGCTATCAATAATAGAGCCGGTCAATGGCAAAGAAGGGAAAGCCGCGTTAGGAAGGCATGGAACAGAACATTGTTTTTCCATTTTGTTTTATGTCTCATTCAGCCCCCACATTGAGCCTTCCACTTTAAGAACCTCGCTGGATACCTACTCTACCCTCTTTAAAGTTGTCATCGTCACCTCCCAATCCTCATTCCCTTAGCTCAATTCCATCCGTACCTCATGCCTCCCCCAACCCGAACCCCGTCTCTCTACTTCGGCACCTACTCACCCTATGCACACACGTGCCCAAAACAACATCCATAAACCAATTCAGAAACATAATCTTCACACTCTTCTTACCACTCAAAATGATGCTAAACTTACTACTGCTCTTCAAGCCCTTAAACACCCCAAATGGAGAAACGCAATGCAAGAAGAGTTTGATGCTTTGATGTACGATGATACTTGGGATATTGTTCCACCCGATGTTGAAATAGTGTCCTAAACCCAATCGGGTTGGACCGGATCCGACCGGGTCGGATCATTTCTACTATTTCTTTGTGTTTATACATATACTAAATGGCTTTTCAGTTGTCATATATATGTTCTTTTAAAAAACCAATTATGATTTGTTATATGATAACGTCCTTATTATTAAATTGTGATAGAGAAACCATGATAGGCGATTATGGTTGATGAGATCTCTAATCACTTTAATAAGTTTGATACTTAAATGTCTCTAGACTGATGTATTATTAAACAGGGCATTGATAGTACGTACAGACTAGCACGTATTAGATGTCTTCTGTCTTTAAGGGCAGGGATAGATCTCGCCTATCGAAGTGTAGAGACACTTGGAATGCACGTGGACGTGTATTAGAGAATGCGTACGTTAGACTGACCCACTTACACGGTTAAGTGTCACACTATGTGGCAGTTGTGTAATTATCCTTAGGACCGGAGTCTACATGGCATCACGGTGTGGATTGTCATGCTTTGACACTATTGAGGTTCCCCTAGCCACGGGCCGATCATGCGGTAGTGATACTGAACCATACGGAGTATACATGTTTGGTCGGTTGGAAATCGCGTACCCTATCAGTAGGGTGAATATCCGAAAGGGCCTTCTTATAAGGAATGTCTTACTCTCGTGAATCTTTGCAAAGTGGAAGTAAATGAGTTACTTCGAGAGAGCATGATATCCAGATTATAAGATACGGTCGTTAATGTTTGACACTCGACGTACGACCGTATGGATATTATTACAGCGAGGGATTGTAATTTATACGGTAACTGTTTCAAATGAAAGGTAGTAGTCATTGCATTTGACTCTTCCGATGATTGGGGGTCACGGTGTGTTGCTAGACGATATCCCGTGATCGTTAGGCAGGAAGGGCATTTTCATAAACTGCGCTTTGTGTCTACGACCAACATATTCGGAAGCCTATCGGGTCACACATATATGAACATCTAGCCGGATTAAAATGTGGTTATAGATGATAACCAAATAAGGAAAGTTTTTCTCAATACTATAAATGTTATAGTGGTAAATTAATATGGTGGTATTATTTTTTATAAATAAATATAATACAAGATATTAATTATGTTGATTAATTAAATATGTATATTGATACATATAATTTCGAAATATATATATATGATATACATGTATTTTGCAAATTAATTAATCATAGTATTATATTAATTAAAGAAAATCTCAATTCCCAAATTAGTGGGTAAAAGGGACGCCTATTGAGAGTGTATATGATACAATTGAATTGTGCAATTTAATTAATAAGATTACCATAATATTAATATTAGATATTAATTGATTTTTAGAAAAATAGATTTATGGTAATAAGATAAAGATATATTCAATATAAGATATTGTCAATATATATCTTGGAAATATATTTAATATAAGATATTGAATATTAATGAGATAAATCAATCAAATATATTTTCTTTATTTTACTAGTAAAATGTTTTCTTCCTCTCCACTCTACTAGATGGCGCCACATGCACTATAAATATAGTGTGGGTGTCAAGCTCTTTTGTACAACACAATTCCAAGAGCTAATAGTTCTGGTGAAAAATAGAGAGTTTCTTAGAGAGTGTTTTGAGAGAGAGAAAAGGTCGGTCTAGCAACCGGGTTTTTCTAGTAGCAATCCAATGGTGGATACCGGCGGGTTGTTCGTGTGGACTAGCGGTAGAGGCCGAATGCTTGGGCGGCTCCGTGCATCGCTACTCTCCTTAGACGGTCAAAGCGCCGATCTTTTACATCAAGCAAGGTGACACCGTCTACTAGTTTATTTGTTTATTGCTTAAACGAAGTCGATCTTGGGTCGATAGGAAATAAATTTTAAATTCCGTTGCGTTCCCGCGTAGATTTCCTAACACCCGATCCTTCTTATAATGTTGTCGGATGTAAGTTGGTGTTTCATCTTAAACGTAAACATGATGGCTCTATTGATCGGTATAAAGCTCACCTCGTTGCCAAACGCTTCCACCAATGCCCGGGTGTGGACTATTTTGATACATTTTTTCGCCTACTGTTCGTGTAGTGCTTAGTCTGGCTCTTACGCAGGGTTGGTACCTCCGTTAGCTTGATATTAATAACGCATTTTTGCAGGGTCATCTTCTTGATACAGTATATATGTCACAACCTTAAAAATTTGTTGACTCGGATCATCCAGATCATGTGTGTAATCTTAAAAAAGACATTTATGGCCTAAAGAATGCTCCTCGAGCATTGTATGATGAACTTGAGCAATATCTCATTTCTATTGGATTTAAAATGCACAGGCAGATTGCTCTATGTTTACCAATATTCATAATATCATTATTATTTTTATTCTTATTTATGTGGATGACGTTACTATCACGGGAAATGATTATTCTGCTCATGAAGGATTTATGAATAAGCTTGGTTCAAGGTTTTCTCTCAAAGATCTTAGTGATCTTTCATACTTTCTTTGAATTGAGGTTATCCCTAATTCAGCAGGTGTTGCTATGTCTCAGTATATCACTTAATTGCTCACCAAACTTCATATGCATGCCGTAAACTCATTGGCTGCCCCTTTATCCTATGACACTTCGACTTTTATACTTAACTCGATCGGGCTCGCCTTGATGATCCTACTCAATATCGCATGGTAGTTGGTAGCCTTCAATACTTATTTCTCACTTGTCCTGATATTGTATTTACTGTAAACAAATTGTCCCAATTTATGCATCCTCCTACTCATGTGCATTGGTCGTATGTAAAACGGCTTTTGGGATACTTAGATGGCACGGTTGATTATGGCATTCAATTACATAAGGACCCACCACTTATGCTACATGCATTTTCTGACACTGGCCGGGGTGGCTACAAGGATATTTGTGACAACCAGTGCATTTGTTGTCTATCTTGATCGTAGTGCTATTTCTTGGAGCTCTGAGAAACAGAATACTATTACTCGGTCGTTCACTGAAACTGAATATCGATCTGTTGCATCCACCATTGCTGAGCTGAGTTGGATTAGCTTTCTCTTGCGTGACTTAGTCTATTCACACTTTGGTGCCCATTGTCTACTGCGATAATATTGGGACAACTCAGTTATGTGCTAATCCGGTTTTCCATTCAAAAATATAGCATGTTGCCATTTATTTTCACTACATCCACGATCAAATTCAAAAAGGTCACATTTGTGTGTCACGTGTCAATACTAATTATCAATTAGCGGATTGTCTTACGAAGCCATTACCGAAGTCTACCTTTTAGCATCAACGTTCCAAGTTGGGTCCCCGCGTAAGCCCGACTTGAGGGGTGATAATAGGTTTATCATAGAAATGTTGGAGAAAATAGTGGAATTGAATTAAAGTGAATAACGATCGGACGTTCGCTAAAATGGCCACACGCGCGCGCGCCGCCGCCGCCCGCCCGTGCCCGTGCCCGTGCCCGTGACCGTTGACCGTTGACCGTTGACCGTTGACCGTTGACCTTGACCTTGACCTTGGGCTTGGGCTTGGGCTTGGGCTTGGGCTTGGGCTTGGGCTTGGGCTTTGGGGAATGGGCCTTCGGGCCTGAGGGCCCAAGGCCCAGGCCTGTGTTAAACTTTTTATACAAAGTTAATTGGGCTTGGTCCAGTTCATATACATTCTGATGAAACGGCTGTAATTAATTCATTCCAGCCCAGCCCTCTCCTATATATAGCCTCCATATGGATTGAAGCTACATATACACATTTGGAAATACAACACCAAAAAAGCTTCATACATTCATATAGTTCTGAAGAAGTTGCATACGAGTTTGAAGAAGAGATTCTGAGCACTAGAAGAGTTCGTTGAAGGTTCGTGTAAGAAGTACCTCGTTCGTGTAAGAAGTACCTCTATACGAATCAGTAATCCGAGTTATCCTGGGAGACAATTGGTTTTAACCGGGGTACACACCGGACCAAATTTGTCTTAAGGACAGAGTGTCCTACTCGTCTCGGAGTTATTGTATCCATTTTTTTTTTAGTATATTTCATTTTTCAATTGTAATTCGTTTTATTTTCAATAAAATTGTTGTTTAATTCGTGTTAATTATTTTAATTGCGTTCGGGCTCCTACAGCTTAAGACAAATTTCAGAACCGATGTTCTGATTTTAACCCGTGCGTAATCGAAATTTTTTATACGAATTTCTACTCAATTTTTCTGAGTTTAGACGAATTAAATAAACTTGTTTTAATCAGAATTCGATTCTGATCAGCTCGGTTCTGATCAGTTCGGCTCGTTTACTGATTAATTCGGCTTATTTCGAATTTTCACTCGTTTGCCGAACATGTCGCTCTTATTACGAACGGTTCGATCTACTTCGAAACTTCGACTCGTTTTATAATTAGTTAAAATCTTCCTTTTTGGTATCGATTTACGGTAAAATCGGTCCACTTCCTTTTTGGTATCGATTTACGGTAAAATCGGTCCACTTCCTTTTTGGTATCGATTTACGGTAAAATCGGTCCACTTCCTTTTTGGTATCGATTTACGGTAAAATCGGTCCACTTCCTTTTGGTATCGATTTCGGCAAAATCGGTCCACCTCCTTTTGGTGTTTTCTCGGTAAAAACTACCACGTTAAAACAAGATTGAAATACAAACATTGTTGAAGAATCGAGTTGAAACAAACTCGAGCTTGTTCTGACGAGTCAAAACAATCTTCACATTGTTTTCTTTGGGTGAAAAACCTACGTGTTGTATTATCAGTTATCCTTTTCTGATAAAAGTTTATCTTCTGTTTGTGAACAGAAATGGAATTTTATAATCAGATGACTCCTATTGGTGCGCCAATTCAAGGAGAAAGCTCCCAGGTTGCGGGAAGTGAAGTGGTTTTAAAACAGGTCAAAATTGAGCCTGACAGAGACCTCGATGAAGAGACATATGATTGGTGTGTAGACACTGGAGCTACTCAACATATGTGTGCGAACAAATCTTTGTTCTGGGGATACCAGGAAATTCAAGAAAATGTTTTCATGGCAAATTTAACAACGTCCGAAATTGTCGGATATGGGAATATCACGTTAAATTTAAAGAATGGAAACTATGCAGTCGGTTATCCGAAATGTTTTGCATGTGCCGGACCTCGGTAGAAATTATATTTACGGTCCTCGGCTAACTCCGTGCGGGTTACAAGTTAGAATTTGTTGCAAACAAATTCACACTTTCTCGAGAATGGATTGGTAGTTGGCGAAGGCACTCGGTCGATAGATTATTTTTTATGGACCTTCGTATTGTAAAATAAAATTAGAATAATTTTATGTTTACATAAAAGTGATGGTTGGGTATGCAAGAGAAATCTTTTGACTATTGTACCTAAATTAAATGTGCCCGCTGAGGCTAATAAAAAGTGCTTCTACTTTTGTTTACTTGATTGAGTCTTGTACTTTATGGCATAATCGTTTAGGACACGTTAATAATAAATCAATTCAAAGAATGATGAATTTGGATTTATTACCTAAACTTAAAGTTAATGAAACTCGCAAAATGCCAAGTCGTGTTGAAGCTAAAATGACTAAAGCGCCGTTTCCATCCGTGGAAAGAAACACGAAACCGTTAGAATTAATTCACACTCGATTTGTGTGACTTAAAGTTTGTGCAATCGAGAGGCGGTAAAAAGTATTTTGTAACTTTTATCGATGATTGTACAAGGTACTTGTTATGTATATTTGCTAAGTAGCAAAGATGAGGCTATCGAGGCATTCAAAAATTATAAGAATGAAGTTGAGAATCAACTTAGCGAGACGAATCAAGAAGGTTCGTAGTGATAGAGGTGGAGAGTATGAATCGCCATTTGAAAGAATATGTCTAGATTCGGGCATTATTCATCAAACTACGCTCCATATGCACCTCAATCTAACGGAATTCTTTGAACGCAAAAACCGTACTCGAAAGAGATGATGAATGCTATGTTGATTAGTTAAGGGTTACCTCGGAACTTGTGGGGGAGGCCCTTCTCTCCGCCAATAAAATTCTCAACGGGATTCCATCTAAAAAGATGGATAAAACTCCATATGAGATGTGGAAAGGCCACAAACCAAGTTATAAATACTTGAAAGTGTGGGGGTGTTTAGCAAAGGTGGAAGTGCCTAAGCCTAAACAGATTAAGATTGGGCCAAAAACGATAGATTGCATATTTATTGGGTATGCTCATAACGATAGTGCATATAGATTTCTTGTGCACAAATCGACAATCCGATGTGCATGTAAACACGGTCATGGAGTCAAGAAATGCGGTGTTTTTTGAGGATGTTTTTCCACATAAAGAAAGACACAATGAAGACTCAAATAAGAGAGTACACGAAAATGTGGGGGATAGTACTCCGGAAAACGAGGAAGTGGAACCTCGAAGGAGTAAGAGGGCTAGGACTTCAACGTCTTTTGGGCCGATTTTCTAACCTACATGGTAGAAAATACTCCAAGGACATATGCCGAGGCTATGTCTAATCCGAAGCACCTTTACGGAAAGAAGCTATTAATAGTGAAATAGATTCTATTATGCAAAATCACACTTGGGAATTGGTTGACATTCCACCGGGAAGTAAAGCACTCGGGTGTAAGTGGATTTTCAAAAAGAAGCTTAAGGTGATGGATCTATTGATAAGTATAAGGCCAGGTTGGTAGCCAAGGGTTATCGACAAAAGGAAGGTCTTGACTTCTTTGATACTTATTCACCGGTAACGAGAATCACTTCTATAAGGGTTCTTATTGCTCTTCTTTGCCGATCTATAACTTGGAGATCCATCAAATGGATGTTAAAAGCGCATTTCTAAATGGTGAATTAGAAGAAGAGATATACATGGAACAACCCGAGGGGTTTGTGGTTCCAGGGGCAAGAGCACAAGGTGTGTAGACTCGTTAAGTCTTTGTATGGATCGAAACAGGGCACCCAAACAATGGCATCTAAAGTTTGATCAAACTATGCTATCTAATGGGTTTAAAATTAACGAGTGTGACAAATGCGTCTACATCAAACAAACACCTAATGCTTATGTGTTAGTGTGTTTATATGTTGATGATATGCGATTATGGGAAGTACTCATGATATCATCATGAATACCAAAAAGTTGCCGACACGCAATTTTGATATGAAGGATATGGGACAAGCGGATGTAATTTTGGGGATTAAAATCTCCGAATATCGAGGGACTAGTATTATCACGAGTCTCACTACATTGAATCCGTTCGAGGAGATTCAATGTTTTTGATGAAAGTCCTATGAAAACACCCATTGACTTAAGTCTTCACTTGGTCAAAAATAAGGGTGAGCTTTGTCTCGATTGAAATATTCACGAGACTATAGGGTGTCTAATGTACATAACCAACCTGTACTAGACACGATGTTGCGTGTCTTGTGAACAAACTAAGCAGGTTTACAAGTAATCCCAGTGAGGATCATTGGAAAGCGCTGATGAGAGTACTCAGGTACTTGAAATATACAATGAACCTGGGATTACGTTACACAAGATATCCAGCAGTATTAGAAGGATACTGTGATGCAAACTGGATTTCTGATTCTAAAGAGTCAAAATCCACAACTTTGGATATATCTTTATGATTGGTGGTCTTTGCGGTGTCTGGAAGTCCACAAAGCGGACATGCATATCTCGTTCCACAATGGAAGGTGAGTTTATTGCCTTTGGACAAAGGCGGGAAGAAGCGAGTGGCTTCGAAATTTCTAGAGGACATTCCTTGTTGGACAAAACCGATTGCTCTATTAGCATACACAGTGATAGTCAATCGGCTATACACCGAGCACAAAATAGTATGTATAATGGTAAGTCTAGACATATACGTCGACGACATAATACCGTTAAACACTTGATCTCTAGTGGTGTGATTTCCATCGATTATGTAAAATCGAAGGAGAATCTTGCGGATCCGCTTACTAAAGGTTTACCTAGAGATCAGATGTCAATTTTGACCCTCGGAATGGGACTTAAGCCTATTGAAAGTTAAGTTTTGTAATGGTAACCCTACCATGTTGACTGGAGATCCCAAGATCTTGGTTCAAGGGGACAACTAAGTTATGAAGCTGTCGATGAACACTTTCCCATTCTGTGAATAAAAGTGTTGTCTGCCAGGAGTGTGAAGGTTAAGTGAAAACTTTTAATGATTCCTATAACTTGATTAAATTCGAGTGGGGGTATGGCAGAATACTCTTGATAGGAAGTCACCTATGTAAGTGCGAAGTGGGGCCGCTTCTATGAGAATTCGAGAGGCTAGAATTCTCTAAAGCACTTTCGAAACCAGTGTGATTCGGGGCCAAAATGAATCCAAATCATGAGAACCAAGTACGGTGCTAAGGGAAAATATTGTGTGAGTGCTATTGTCCGGTTCTACACTAAAGGCCGAACAAGAACAGTTCAAGACTTAAGTTCAGCGATTAGCCGAGTAGATCCGATAGTACTTCACTAGGGGCGGGTTCAAAGCCGAAGCTACCTCTCCGATGCAATGTTTTTCTCGTCGAAATCTCTTCGTGTCCGCATTTGCATTAATTTCCATTCATGTGGGGGATTGTTGGAGAAAATAGTGGAATTGAATTAAAGTGAATAAAAATGATTTTATAATCATTTTATTCGAACGACTTTGCAAGCTTAATTTGATTATATTCTTGTATAGAATATATACAATGGTTTGATAATTCGAAAACTACGTAAGTCGTAGATGAATTCGGATTTAGAATCATTCAATTCGGAGTACGAGTGAATGAGAAATTAACGCTTGAAGTCGGGTGTTTGAAAGAACTTTTGTTGGAAGTGGAAGTTGAAGAGTATTCAACTAAACGTACCACATTGGAAAAAGAGAGAAATGTTTTCCGGTATATATGTGGGAAGAATGTTATATGTGGTATAAGCTCTCCTGAAGAAGGAGAGATAGCGGGTTGGTTTTAGCAGTCAGACGTTCTGCTAAAATGGCCACACGCGCGCGCGCCGCCGCCGCCCGCCCGTACCCGTGCCCGTGCCCGTGACCGTTGACCGTTGACCGTTGACCTTGACCTTGACCTTGACCTTGGTCTTGGGCTTGGGCTTGGGCTTTGGGGAATGGGCCTGAGGGCCCTAGGCCCAGGCCTGTGTTAAACTTTTTATACAAAAGTTAATTGGGCTTGGTCCAGTCATATACATTCGATTGAGTGAAGATTGAGTTCGACTCGGTTCGGTTATCCAACATAGTTCGGTTCGAAGAATAATTAATGGTTAATTCATTGTTGTAAGCGATGAAACGGTAATAAAGATGAGTTATGGTAATTCATTGCATGTAATCGATGAAACGGTTGTAATTAATTCATTCCGACCTCACCCTCTCCTATATATAGCCTCCATATGGATTGAAGCTACATATACACATTTGGAAATACAACACCAAAAAAGCTTCATACATTCATATAGTTACGAAGAAGTTGCATACGAGTTTGAAGAAGAGATTCGAGCACTAGAAGAGTTCGTTGAAGGTTCGTGTAAGAAGTACCTCTATACGAATCGGTAATCCGAGTTATCCCGGAGACAATTGGTTTTAACCGGGGTACACACCGGACCAAATTTGTCTTAAGGACGAGTGTCTACTCGTCTCGGAGTTATTGTATCCATTTTTTTTTTTAGTATATTTCATTTTTCAATTGTAATTCGTTTTATTTTCAATAAAATTGTTGTTTAATTCGTGTTAATTATTTTAATTGCGTTCGGGCTCCTACAAGAAATACTATGTCAATATTCTATAGTTATTATATTAATACTGTAGATATTATTTTGATAATGCAGATATTCTGTAGATCTCTAGAATCCTCCAATTATACATATAAATACATGCCTTGTACTCTCTTTACACATATATTGAAAATCACTTTCTCATACAACTTTGTTATGTATCGTTATATTTATAATCAATCTAATTATTATACATAATGTTGAAGTATTCGGTTATTTTATATCTTTTGTATCTTGTCGTCTATCAAATACTATTCGTTAAAAATATTGTTTAGTCCTTTCATATTTAATATTAAAAAATCATACAACAATCATCCCAGAAGGACACATTTTGTTATTATAATGTAATAATTATAATTATTTTCGAATTAAGTTTCGAAATCTATTTGATTCGATAAGCTCGATGTAAGAACCCGAGTTCGTCTCGAGTTTTTAAATCATCCATAATTAATCTCAGCTTGAACTTCACTTCGAAATACTCGTGATTAATCTCGAAAGCAAAATATTTTAAATTGCTCAACTCGTTTAGAGTAATATTCGATTCGACTCGGCTCGTTTACACCCTTACGGTCTACTAGCTACGTCTTAGTATCACCAAATTTTATATCTCAAGTTATCACCAGTCCTTTTCCATTATGCCACACCTACTAACTTTAGTAGTATAAATGTAGAGCATGGATGGGAAAAGAAAATGCAGCAAATTAACCAACAATATGGGAACCTTATCTAATAATACCATTCAAGATCTCAAAGTCACCATTAAAGAATCCAAGCTCATTTTTCCAGCAGAAGAAACCAAGAAAAGGGCGCTTTTCTTAAGCAATATAGACCAAGTTCTTAACTTTGATGTCCAAACTGTCCATTTCTTCCCTGCCAACAATGAATATCCTCCAGAAATTGTGGCTGAAAAGCTAAGAATTGCACTGGGTAAAGTGTTGGTCGCCTACGATTTCGTTGCTGGAAGGTTAAAACTGAATCATGAAATAGGAAGGTTGGAGATAGACTGCAATGGTGGTGGAATTGGCTTTGTGGTGGCTTCTTCTGATTATTCACTGAATGATGTTGGGGACATGGTTTATCCTAACCCTGCATTTGCTCAACTTATTGTTCAGAAGATAAATGACTTGGAGGGACATGATCAGCAGCCACTCTGCATTGTTCAGGTAAACTCTCGAAAATCGGATCTGGCTTAGTGATAATGAAATTGCATTTTCTAGTGATAACAATTGTTCGATTTTCATCCCGTCCCAAATAAAAAACTCCTTCCCTAGCTTCCCCCCACCCCCACCCCCCACACACAAAAAAACAAATGAAGGTGAACTCCCATAAACATCTTAACTACAGTATTATCTAAATATCATTCCCTCCGTTTCTGTTTGACTGTTGCAATTGCAAAAATCAAAATTTTATCTTTATATGTCGTAATTACATGTTTAAAACATTATTTATTGGATTTTTCTACATCTACTCTTATTTATTAATGGGTGGGAGATTGAAATCAATATTGTATTAATTATTTTCAAGGATGTTATAGTCATTTTGATGTTAAGTCAAATTATTAACTACTCTCATTAATATGTACTCTATCCGTCCGAATTTGTTTGAGACTTATTCATTTTTTGGTTGTTCAAAATAAGTTCTATAATTCTATATAGACTTAAATTTTTTGATTTAATTGCCTAAATTGCCCCCAACTCGTTAATTGATTCTCTTAAATATTGTGAAAATAATTCTACATATAAAAATGATAAAAAAAAAGTAGATTAGTTAAGTTTTAAATAACCAGACAACTCGTTAATTGATGTTTTTTTAAATATTGTGAATTCCAAAATGTCCAAACAAAATGGGACGGAGGAAATATGTTTTGGCAACTGCGACAGTTAAATAGGAACGGATGGAATATCTATTAACTTTTATGTTTGTCTAGATTAGTTCAGTCCACGACAATTATTGTATAAGTTAACCTGAATCAACACATGACACTCATTAACCAAACGCCACCCAATTATTATTCCGAGTAAAATTAAGTCATAATAAATCAAATAACTATATATATATCCATTGGCTTAAATTGATTAAGTTAGGCAATTATTTAATCATGCATCAACCTTATATCTTTAGCTTCTTTGCCGGTCATTTCATTGTTAACGACATGTTACTCCCTCATTATATATCTATATATACACCATCATAGAGAATGAAATTGTGATATGTTTTAATTAGCATGATAATATAAAACAATGTGAGGCCAGGGCCGGCCCTGACATATTTTAGGCTTAAGGCTAAGCCCACGAATTAGGCCTTTTTTGTTAAAGTTTTTTTTTTTTTTTTTTTTTTTTTTTTAAACATATTTATCGCGTTTTTAACATTCGTAAATACAAAATTTAATTTATTGATAGTCTCAAAATATACCTACATAGTAGTATTTTGGGCCAAGTAAATTTTTTTATTGGGACATTTTGTTAGATATTTTTTTCATAAATATTTTTTTGTAATCTCTTGCATACGAGTTGCCGAACGAAATAATGTTATCGCAACGAAACGGGATTCGACCTGCCCGGTCAGGTCGCGGTGGAATCGAGGGCGGAGGCCCTTCGCGAACTCGAGGGGCGGCGCCAACTCGCGGGGGTTCGGGGCAACGCCCCGAAACCTAAACCAATACATGCGTCGGTTAATGAAGGGAGTAAAAAAAAATTAGGCCTTTATCAAAAAAAAAAAAAAAAAAAAACATATTATATTAGGTTGGATTGGATTGATTGAATCTACACGAATTTTTTTTTTCTTTTAGCGAAACATGTACCGTTGGCCCTCCCGGCAATCATTGGACTTAAGACCGCGGTCTCTCTGGCCTCAACTATAGGGCCGGCCCTGTGTGAGGCTATTGGCTAAAATATTAATAAACAGTTTACTGGGCGTATGATTAAAATAAAATAAAAAAGTTTATGCTTTTCCGGTTTAAACCGATATAATTTGACCAACTGGTTTGATTTCCAAGTTTTTCAAAAGAAATTAACTGTCTATTAAGATTTGTTTTGCCTTAGATCAGAAGTTAAATCACCCACGAAACTAGTTTCCATTAAACGAAAGTAATATATCATACACCATTTTAATAGCTACTACTTAATTTTTTTAAATATAATAATGGTGTAACATATATATGAACTATCTTGTTATTCTTCTTAAAATAGTACATAACACAATAGAAGAGTTATTATGCAGCAACGATTGATAGGACGTTCGTGATACCAGGTAGAGGAATGAGATGTGTTCAACTCTACCCTACACACTTTTACTATGTGAGTGAGAGTCTGTAGAAACACATTTCACTAATCCATTTATTATCACTCATAAAATCACTTATTATATATAATAACTTTGATCATACCATAATTATCCGAATTCAGTAATTTTGTGGAGTATGTCACACCACATAGAAGGTGACATATGCCAATAAATGACATTTTCTTTTTATTTTGTGAATAAAAAAATTTATAATTTATTTTTTATAGGTTTTGAGGTTCCCAAATTGAATAATATTTTTATGTAGTACAATAATGGAACAATTGTGATAGAAGTGGAGGGTGTGGGGGATATATGGTACGCAATTACTAATAATAAACCGCGAAAAATAATTATGAAAACATCAATTATAACTGTAAGACTTTATCAAATTGACAGCATATTAGAGTAAGTATGTCTACCAGGAAAAATTAAAGGCGTTTATCTTGTTAAAAGATTTCACCAGGGGGTTTTTTAACATATTTTTTCAGTCAAAGGATATACTAAAAATTTGTATTGAAATTAAGAAAAAATTCAAAGTTTAGATACATAAATGTAAGATGTCGGTAATACATAACATTACCAAACCATGGTCCTGCTCTTTATTTCTTCAGACCAAAATAATTATGAACATTAATTATTGGCGGGTTCTATCGACACACGTATAATTACTTTTGACATCAATTTATTAAATATTTTTTCTTTGAGCAAAACGTCGTCATCCCATGGTGTTCCTCCTTCAACATCAACGCGTCGGTGACAGCGACGTTGGTTGAAGAGGAGTATACGTTGACGTCTTTAAGTTGTCTTGCCACTTTTATAACGTGAATGTCGATGTGATAATGGTGTTCTCGCTTCACACCAACGCATCGACGTCGACGTTGGCGTTGGTGTTAAACACTAGCCTGTGGAATGACATTCGTCTTTTTGAAAATAATATGGTGCCAAAATAATTTTTACGGTGCCGGAAGTAAATGGATGTCAAAAGTAATTTGATATGTGTCAATTGAAAACTACATAATTATTTGATGTAAATTATATTCTTCACAAAACAATGTAATAATGGGATCAATAACAACGACAAAATTACATAAAAAAAAACTGCATCGAAAGTGTACATATTAGATTATTACACATTTACATCTAAAAATAAAATCCTCATAGATATAAGAATAATATTTTTTTGGCTTTTAGAATTTTTGTGGGCACGAACCATTTCCTAGCTATATATGGGACCAATGATATATCACAACATCTGCTAATGAAAATGCACCGAAAATCTGTTTATAAATATGTACTTTCGTCCGGATCAAGAATCGGAAATTTAATTGTGTCACAATGATTGTGTTCGTGTAATTATTATTCATCATATATTATTATTATTAATGCCCAAATACGTTGAGACAGCTTCTTCAATAGACCTCAACTACCACAAGCACCAACTTAACTGTACTAGCTATCATTAAATTGCCGCGATAGTAGATCCATCAATTGCCCCTTAAAAGTAGACAACAATTATCCATTCTCACGTGTATTGTAACAGCTGTCAAAATATAGGTGTAACATTTTTATTTTCCAAAAAAATGAATCAACTATTGGACCCTAAAAAAAGGTCGTTCTACTGTACGTAGGAATTTCACTTAGTAGGAAGCTATTACGTGGCGAGGATCTGACCATACGCGATTTTACGAGATGGAATACACGATGTGCGTGTGTGGAAATTATGTGGTCCCAAATCTTTGTCGCGTAGACGATTCGCTAATAGGGAATCCCTAGGATAGAATTTTCCCTAAAAAAAAAACAAGACTAAAGATAGAAGCATAACCATTGTGGCATAGGTGTTAGATACAATCAAAAAAAATCATTTCCTTGATCATGATGTAGGCCGGACTCATTATTGCTAATTTATTAAGTATTTTCATCATTATCAATGGTGAAAAAATTTGATTGTATCACTCGTTATTACACGATTGTCGTGCTTTAATCATCAATCAATAAAACTCGATAGTTGGGGTCGAGGGGGTGACACCAAGATTATATTTAGAACACTTGCATCACATGTTTTTAACGAATTGTTTATTTACAGTTTTAAATACATATTTTTTTGTTTACTGAATTTTTATTCAATGTGAAATACATCGATTTTTTTATTTTACATATATAATGCATCAGATATAAAGAAAATTTTACAGAATTTGAGTGAATGCAATAGATTTAAATAAAAGTTTATAAAATCTATACAGTAAAAATCTATAAAATCCAGCTTTTTTTTTTAAAGGATCGAGTGCTCTCATACCAAATTCAATTAATGTTTCGAAATTTATTTCAATGTTTAGCTGTAGCTTTTTGTCTCGACCTAGAAGTTACGACAACATGCATGACCCAAATCTGATGATGATTAAAAGACAAGTCCCTTCATAAATAATTTACTCCCTCCATTAAATACCATTAAATACCTTACTCCCTCCATTAAATACCATTAAATACCGTAGTTGTCAAAAACAATTTTCTTTTTATTTGTCGTAGTTATATTTTCAAAATATTATTCTATTACATCTGTCTTAAAAAGTAAGTCCGGTCATTTAGTTTTTTTTTTGTTTATCCCAAAAAGTAAGTCTATTTAATAACAGTCAAAAGGTTATTTTAGACTTTTCATCAAAATTAATGACCATAACTAATTTAACCGAGTTTCTTAATCTGTATGAAAAATCTAAATGGAATTACATTTTGATATACGGAGGTAGTATATCTATCCATATTTATTAAGGGGCGGAGATTGAAAACAACATTGCATAAATTGTATTCAATGGATGTTATTATCATTTTATATTAAGTCAAACCACTAAGGGACCGTTTGTTAAAACTGAAGACTGAAATCTGAAGTCTGAAATCTGAAGTCTTAATTACGAATAAATTAAGTAATCGAATATTTTAAGTCTTTGAAATTGATTAGGCTTGTTTGGTAACACTTATTATATACGATATTAGAATTTGTTTCGTGAGTGTGTATGTGGGTGTAGGTGTGTGGAGGGTGGGTGTAGGGTGGGTGGGGGTGTTGGTGTGGGGTAATGGGGGTGTAGGTGGGTGTAGGGTGGGGTGTGGGTGTGGGTGGGTGTCGGGTGTGTAGTGTGTGGGGGTGGGTGTCGGGTGGGCGTGGGTGTGGGGGTTGTGGGGGTGTAGGGGTGGCTATGGGTGGGTGTGGGTGTGGGGTGGTGGGTGTGGGTGTGGTGTGTGGGTTGTGGTGGGTGTAGGGAGGGTGGGAGTGGGGGTGTTGGAGTGGGGGTGTGAATGTGTAGGTGGGTATGAGGGTGTGGGGTGTGGGGTGTGGGGGTGGGTATGGGTGGGTGAGGGTGTGGGCGGGTGTATGGTGTGTGGGGGTATGGGTTGTGTGGGTGTGGGGGTGTGGGGTGGGTGGGGGTATGGGTGGGGTGGATGGGAGTGGGGTTGGGGGTAGGGTGAGGGTGGGGTGTAGGTGTGAGGTAGGTATGGGTGTAGGGTGTACCCTACCTAACGTAGATTTATTGAAAAAATTCAGCATTAAGTAGTTCCTCAACCACTTAAAATTTTCCATAATTTTTCAAAGGAAATTCAGAAGATCTTAATTAATTAAGAGGTGTTAAAAAGTATTATCAAACAACACTTATTTTAATAATCACTTATTCTTTTAAGAATAAGTGTTAAGTGGTGTAAACAAACAGGTCCTAACTACCCTCTTTAATAATTATTTTTGACAATTACGACAGTTTGAAATATAATACAAACCATTAATATTAATGAAATGTTTATTGCGCATAATTGTCCAGATAACATCATTTAAATGCGGTGGGTTCGCAATGGGTGTATCGACCAATCATGTTCTGTTTGATGGGATCAGCTTCAAAACGTTCATACAAAATCTAGCTTCTCAATCTTTTGATGATAACAGACCCTTGGCTGTAATCCCATGCAATGATCGTCACCTTCTAGCCGCTAGATCTCCTCCACGTGTCACCTTCCCTCACCCTGAGCTGCTCAAACTCAAGCTTCCAATTGGTGAAGAACCTGCCCCAACTGTGTTCAGTGGCCAATCAGAAGATCTGGATATTAAAATCTTCCGGCTGAGCTCTGACGACGTCAGTTACTTGAAGGACAAGGCAAAGGAAGGAGGGGCAACAAAGATTTCCGGTTTCAACGTTGTAACCGCTCACGTATGGCGATGCAAAGCCTTATCTTGTGGCGTTTCGGAAAGCGATATGGAAAGGCTTTCGACGGTGCTTTTTGCAGTGGATATCAGGAGGAGGGTGAATCCGCCGCTGCCGGCTTCATACACGGGGAACGCGGTGCTCACGGCGTATGCAACCGCTAAGTGTATGGAAATTAAGGAAGGCCCTTTATCGAAGTTAGTTGACATGGTATCAGAGGGGGCTAACAGAATGACAGACGAGTATGCACGGTCTGCCATTGACTGGGGAGAACTTTACAAAGGGTTTCCACATGGTGAGTTTCTGATCTCATCATGGTGGAAATTAGGGTTTTCCGAAGTTGTTTATTCATGGGGGAAGCCAATATACAGTTGCCCTGTTGTGTATCACAGGAAGGATATCATTTTACTGTTCCCTGATATAGAGGATGGGCTTAATAGTATCAATAACAATAATGCAGTCAATGTTTTAGCTGCTTTACCTCCCAAAGAGATGGAGAGGTTTCAATGCCTCTTTCATGAACTCTTGGCATGAAATCTCTATTGATATCCAGTCCGAACATAAATATCGATTTGAAATGTTTCTTATGGTGTGGTATGTATTATATATCGTTGCTTTTGGGACAACACGATGCTGCTATATAATAAGGTATTAACCGATACACGGCTATATATTGCTGTTGAAAGCGGTATGTCTCAGTGCCTTACTAGATATTGAATATTGTGGATATGGTGAAAATATATTGGACTCATGGGAGTGTTTGTAACACAAATTTCGTAGTTATCCCTGAAATACAAAGAAAGAAAACACGAAAATTGTGACAACTAAAATTTTATTAATTTATAAAATAAAAGTGGTACAATCTCTTGAATCCTTTGATTCTCCCTTTTTTTTTGTCGGTGATGATGAATGCTCTCCCGGATATAGCGGGAGTGCTTTTAATTTGGTGTTGATTGTTGACCTTCCGGATATAGCGGAAGTGCTTTTAATTTTGAGTTGCCGACTCCGGCTATAGCGGAGGTGCTTTTAATTTGAGTGGACGACTCCGGATATAGCGGAGGCGCCTTGAAGCTGACGAATATTGGAAGGAACTTTTATGTTACCTTCGATCCCCTTGTTGAAGAACTTCAAGTCTTTTCTGTTGATCTTCGAATGTTGGAGATGCTTTTGATTTTCTTCTTTTGAAGAACTTCCGGCCCTTTTCTTTGGAAGATCTCTGATGCTCTTGGTGTAGTTGCAGAGTGTTGAAGCTTTTGCTCTGAGACTTTTCACCTTCTTTTTGTCTTCTCTTTTTCTGTTGTTCTCTGTCTCTTGAAGAACTTCAAGGATTTCTTGAAGATCTTCGAGTGTTGTTGATGAATGCTTGAACCTTCTGGTTCTGGGATTTCTATCAACTCTTCAATGTCTTCTCTGTCTTTGTAAATGACCAAGGCCTCTCCTATTTATAGTGCTAGGTGATGCCTTTGTATTAATTCACATTAAATGCATTCACACCCTTGATTGATTTCCGAACATTTTGCATTTATTATAAACCAATAAAATCTCCAAATTAATTGATTTTAAGAGATTTTTATGATTTATTGACTTTTATATTATCTCCTAATATTTAATGTAGGAAATAATATAAAAATATTTAGATCTAATGGCATGTGTAGTATGTGACAAATATAATATGTCACATATTTTGTATATCTACATAGCCATTTAATTATATAAATAATTAAATCTCTAAGTTTCTTTAAAGAGATTTTAATCATTTATTTATTTTTTACATTATTCCCTAACAAAATTAAATAGGTAATAATATAAAATAAATTTTATCTAGACAAATGTATTATGTGACATATTTGACATACCACATAATTTTTCATTTCTACAAATGCCCCCTCGAGACTTGTTGTTGTCCCGTAAAATCTAACCGTAGCAACGAGTCTCGAAATTTTTTTCTATCAACATATTTTTCTTTCTTTCTTTCATGAGCAGCCGAGGTTGTTCCGGTGGGCCAGGCCCAAGGTTAATCAACATAGCAAAAATGCCCTAGGTTGGCCTCGGCAGATGTAATTTGATTTACTGTGATAGTATGTTTCCCTTTCTCCAAGGAGGCGGCACCTCTTTTTTTTTTTTTTTTTTTTTTTTTTTTTTTTTCCAGCCGACTTGCTTCCTAAGTATGATGGACCGTATGTACCTATATAAAGGATTATAGGGTGGTGTAGAAATCTCATCAGCCCTTTGTCTTTTATTTCCTCTGCCTACCTGTCTTGATCAAATTTGAGGCTCTCAAGAATTATCATTGCGGTTGTTTCTCTTTGAATTCCCTTAAAACGTGCGTCTTCCCTCCGTGCTTTGAACAGAGTACCCATCGTACTATCGATCTTTTTATTAATTTTTTTCTGTTCTTTTTCTTAATTGTCGCAAAGACTGTCGATTTCGAGACTCTCATGCATTTGCTAAAACAATCGAGTATTTTGTTTGCATATCTATAACCTCTGCATGCATGCGGAGCATATGTATATACACTTGAAGGTTTGCAAACCTGGGTGCTGTTCAATTTTTCTTTTTCTTTTTATGAAGTATAACCCTGTTTCCTTTGCTCTCTTTCTGTCGCCATGATAGCATGCCTGCACTACCGTGGATCTTCCGTGGTCTCTTTCCTTCTTTTTTTTTTTTTTTTTTTTTTAACAGATGATTAACTATTTGGAGAATATTACCCCTTTTTTGTGTCAACCGGCAATCAATCGGGACAGTTGTTTGATGATGTGGCGCTGACTAGAAAATTTTCTATATATATATAAACTTTTTTTTTTTTTTTTTTTTTTTTTTTTTTTTTTTTTTTTTTTTTTTTTTTTGTGGCCGCTGATAGTGTGAATTGCTTCCCTTTTGTCATGTATTTGCAGGTTTTGAAGACATGGCAGTTTTCCGGGAAGTGACAAAAAATAATAAAAGATACTTGGTGGTCGTGCATGGCCCAACACACGCGGATCAAACTGGGTTTAAGCTTGCGGTTCATCCACCTATGAGTGGCTCTCGTTCTGGCAGCCTAACCCAAGGTATCGACACAACAACACGACTTTACATGGAGTTGAAGCGGTCGAACGGCCATGTGGAGTATGCGCTATGCCCTTTGGCGAATAGCACGAAGCCTCGGAGCCACACTTTTTCCACCCTTGGTCGGCGAATCATTGACGGCGAGGTCCAATGGGGAACCGTGTTAAAAACCACAGGAGTCTTCACCTTCATCGAGCGATATTGGGAATGGCTCGAAGATGTGCTTTCCCGCAATAAAAGCATTCTGAAAAAGACCGGTCTATATGATGCCCTAAGCGCATCTCTCTTCAGCTACTCCAAATGCCCAAGCGCCATCCGAGCTTTCTGCGAGGCATGGTGTCCAGAAACTAATACGCTTCACACTGATGCCGGAGAGATGTCCATCTCCTTAGCGGATTTATGGCACATTGGTGGACTTCCTGTCACAGGAGATTTGTACGAGGAGGTCATCCCTAGTGTTGACGAGTTGACTGTTCAAGATGCTCATCAAAGGGCGAAGTCCCTTCCCGTGAGTATCGCATCTTTTGATGCATATCTTCACCGCTTGGTGGGCGTTTATGACCATGAGAACCCGAAAGTTCCCCTCTCCCGCCGGGTTGATTATTGGTGTAAAAAGTCGACGGTGTACAAAAAGCCCACCCCGGAGAAAAGAGGAGCGTATCGTCCAAAGGATACTCAAAATCCTAGTGGCGCCATAGCGAGAAAATCCTCGCCGATGGTCGAAAAAAGATGAAGAGTTGTTTGCTCGCCTTCATATTGACGAAAACTCAAAGGAGGAGTCCTTCCTTGCCGCCTTTATCGCCCGTCGGTTGTGTTCGTTTGCCCTCCCGTCTAGTGATGCGACAATCGGGCCTTCGACTTTTAAAATGGCAAGTCGATCGCCCACGGGAAAGTTCATTGCCTTGCCGTTCCAGTATTGGCCAGCATATATAGAGGTTTAAACATGGTTTCACGCTCGTCTGCCCCCGAGCGAGGGGATGCTTGTCTTCCATGGCATTACGTCATTGGGTGGATTGCACGTTATTTTGGAACTCATCACGAGTGTCATCACCTTTGCTGGACCCATGATGGTTTCTTACTCGGCGTAGGAGGAGCCAAAAACCTCAATGATCATGAAGGTCGAGACCTTATTCACCAAGCTCGTGGCGTCGCTTGGTGGGCATCCGTTCCGAAAAGAACCAAAACAGAGCTTAAAGTTGATGATGGTGGATTGCCTACTCGAGATCGAGTCTTTTTCCGGTCGGTGCGACCGAGCTTCTTGGTATTTCATCAAGATGGAGCATGCTTTTCGAGCCGTATAGCCCGTATCGGTTCGCACGGCAATTCGGGTTCTTCCAAGTCGTTCCTAAGGACCTCCCTGACGATGGCCGCCGTATCACAATTGGGACGGGAAAACAATTATGGGAAATGTACTTTACTCCCAATAGTCGTCTCAAGGTAGTATTTCCCGAAAGCCCTCGGGAATATGATAGTTACTTCTCTTCCAACTTTGGTGAGTGGTGGCCACAAGTGCATGGCTCGTACCTGCTTGATGGAAGATCTTCTCTAGTCGCGACTGTTAACAGGGGCTCTACTAAAGCAAAGCAAAGTACCCCTATCATAAAGATAAAGAATGTCGAGCCTCCGGAACCTCACAAGGAATCACTCTCCCCAAAACCTCTTTGTACCCAGAAGCAGGTTGAAAAGCCCAAGGATGTCCGTACCGATTTGAAGGAGAAGAGACAACTAGATGATGCAGCGGTTCTTAGCGGCAGCTCTCCTCGTAGCGATGTGAACTGGAAGCGTCAAAGGAAAGGTACCGGGAAACAGGTAATCACTTACTCCTTGACGGATAGCGACATTAATTGGTCAGCCTTTTTTGATGGTGTCCCATCTCCGAGTCACTTTATCACAAACTTTTCAAGGATTGTAAGACTCTTACTTCATTCGTTGCATTGTTTTTATTATATTTATTGCCTGCTCACTTTGCAACTTTTTTTTTTTTTTTTTAGTTGGACAATGAACCTCTATACGTAGCTAATCTTCCGCAACAAAGCGAGCCATCAACCAACGGTCCCGATGCCTTCAGCTTGGAAGCTCAAAAGGTCGGGAAGGAGCACACTCTTCCAATAACAGTTGAAGATGGCAATGATACTTTACCATCCCTGCATTCTCATGAGAGAAATGACTTTGGTACCAATCTTATGCCCAATGCGGAGGTTACCGCTGAGAGCGGCACTCAGATCGTCGATGGTGAAACTGAGTTAGGTGATCAAGACGTTGATGAAGGTCTTTCTACGGCCCATTCCGTGAGTAGAGAGCGCGTCATACTTCCTCCTTTGGCCTCACTTCCCCGAAAGGCGAGAGGTTTCGAGTTCAAGCCAAGGGACGTGATCTCGAAGTGTCGTCACCACTTTCTTGAGGCGTTGTGGGAATCTATCGAGACAAGCTCTCATGCTTGCGCTATAGACAAGTTATCCTCCGTTAAAAGTGGTGTTTATGAAATATTCTTAGAGATGGAGAATACCAAAGTGTTAGACCTTTCCCATTTGAAGTCTCTTCTGGACACACTTTTTAGGAACGCCTCACACTACGGAGCTGCTTTGGATGACGTTTCGAAGCGGCTTCCTGAAGAGGAGCATGATGCAAAACTTTCAATTCTTTGCGAACATCTTTCGAGGGCCGAGATAGTTTGAGAAGGTACATCTTGAAAAAGTCCAATCTTCTCAAGATAGGCTTTCGAGAGATTCGAGGTAGAAGAGAAGAACTCCAAAAGGAATTGGCCGCCCCGCGTAAAGAGGAGAATGAGGTTGCTTTGTCACTCAACGATTTTGATGAGGGACTACATGGGTTGACCGCTCGTGTGTCCCAACCGAGGGGGAGATCGCCGACTTGGAGGGCACATTTCCATTACGAGCGGGGAGGAGATTGATGTTCTCGAATAAGATGAGGGAGTTACTTAGAAGGCAACCGACGTGACTTGGAAGACTTCAAGCTACCCGTTTAAATCCCCTTTTTTTTGTTCTTGAGATTTCTTATTTGCTTGTTTATTTACTTTCTTCCTAGATGTAATAAAACTTTATTGCTATCAATAAAATCTTATTATTTTCTTTCCATCTCTTTGAAGTCCTTTTTTTTGTACGACTGAGCTTGAAATTCACTTTTTTTTTTTGTTTCTGAATGGACCCTTTTTTTTTTTTTTTTTTTGGTATGACTGAACTTGGAGTAACTTCCCAAGCTGCCTACGTACCCCGGGAATGCTTTTAGGGGATCAAGTCAAACGTAGTTCAAATTTTTTTTTTTTTTTTTTTTTTTTTTGATATGATTAATGCAGTTTAGGCTCGTGCTTAGGAGCATTGATTGTGCAGTTTAGGCTCGTGCTTGGGAGCAGTGTTTGAGTCATGCGTAAAACTTTTTGAGGAACTTGCCGTTGATTGGGCCAAGCTTGACACCGTCTTTGTCCACCAACTTGTATGCTCCATTAGTGTAGACCTCCCGAACAACATAGGGGCCATCCCATTTTGAGGTGAACTTGTTTTTGGACTTACGTGTCAAGATGATAGGTCTTCTCACCGCAAGGATCTGTTTCACCAACTTGGAATGATCTCGGACGCACTTTCTTGTTGAATGCCTTTGACAACCGTGCTTGGTAGCATTCAAGATTCGTTGAGCCCGGAGCCGCTTTTCGTCCAAAGTGCTTCCAATTCTTCAAGGCGAAGGCGAGCATTTTCTTCATCGGTCGACCTTCTTGGATAGCGATTCTCGGCGAAGGGATTTGCCTCTCGGGGCGGCACGGCTTCAACACCGTATACAAGAGAATAGGGAGTGGCCCGAGTTGGCGTCCGAAAAGTTGTACGGTATGCCCATAGCGCTTCACTCATCCGCTCGTGCCGGTCTTTCTTGTGCCTTGCAACCACTTTCTTCAACGGGTTGCATAACGTTTTATTGAAAGCTTCAAAGCAAGTCCGTTGGCCGGCGCATTGTACATGGAGGACCCGTGTTGTTTGAAGTCGAATCGCTCACACAGCTTATCAACCAAGCTATTCACGAACGGCTTCCCATTATCCGTGATGATGTAGCGTGGAACTCCATAGCGATAGATGATGTTTACTCGGATGAAGCGGACTACATCCTCTTTCTTCACCTCGGCGTAGTGCAACATGCCTCGGCCCATTTAGAGAAGTAGTCGGTGGCGGCCAAGATATAAAGATGTTGGCCCGATGATTTCGGTAGGGGACCAACCACATCCATTCCCCGGGCATCAAAGGGCCATGCCGCTATCATTGTTGGATGTAATGGCTCGGGAGGTTGATGAATAAAGTTAGCATGGAATTGGCATGCTTCACATTTTCGAGCGTAATCCATGCAATCTTTTACCATGGTCGGCCGGTAGTATCCCATTCTTTTAATGCGAAAATGCGGTTTCGGTCCGGACCGATGGGCGCCACAAATCCCGGAGTGAGCCTCCTACATGGCGTGAAGAGCTTCATCTTCTCCAAGGCAACGAAGAAAGACTCCTTCAAAAGAACGCCGATACAAGACATCATTGTGAAGGAAGAAGCGTGGAGCCCGCCGTCTTATGTCAACTTTCTTCTTTTGATCGTCAGGGAGCTTTCCGTATTTCAAGTACTCCACTAATGGATGACGCCAGTCCTCTTGGTCTATTTCATAGACACGTACGCATAACTATCATTATCTTCTTCCTCATCTTCTTCGAAGTATGGAGGAACCACCCACTGCTCACAGACGGGGACTTGTGTCTTTCCATCGCTGATTGCCAGTGTCGCAGCCAAGTTTGCTAGAGCGTCCGCTTGCTTATTTTCTTTTCTTGGAACATGCTCAATTGTGACGTCGCCAAGGTAAGCAATGATTTTTCTTGCATACTCGTAGTATGGGACTAACTCTGGCTTTTTTACATCGTAAGTGCCTTCAAGCTGGTTGATGATCAATTGAGAGTCGCCATAAACATTTAATCTGCATTGCTTTACATCCATTGCCATCTCAAGCCCTAAGATCAAAGCTTGGTATTCAGCAACATTGTTGGAGCAACATTCCATCAATTTGAATGAATATGGGAGCACTTCACCTTCTCGGGGAAATAAAAATGACTCCGCCGCGCAAGACCGTCTCGCCTCGCCGCTCCATCAAAATACATTTTCCAAGGCGGAAGTACTTCAATCACCATGACATCCTCATCGTGCAAATCATCCGAGAGCTCCCATTCTCGCCGGGATTGGGTGATCGGCCAAGAAGTCCGCAAGCACTCGCCCTTTGACGGCCTTTTGAGGCACGTAAACAATTTCAAATTGTTGAAGTTGGAGATACCACCTTGCTAATCTATCCGACGGCACGGGCTTGGACATGACATATTTCGGTGGATTTGCCTTTGACACCAAATGCACAAGATGAGCTTGAAAGTAGTGCTTTAACTTCGGATGGCGAATATGAGCGACAAGCATAGTTTCTCAATTGGAGAGTATTTCACCTCATGAGGAGTCATTGTCCCGCTCAAATAATATAATGCACTTTCTTTGCCTTTGTCTTTCTCCCGAGCGAGCGAGTGCACCTACCGACCGTTCTTGCGCGGTGATGTAAAGGATAAGAGGTTTACCTTTGATAGGGGCGCCAAGACCGGGGCATTCATCAAGTATGATTTAATGCTTTCAAATGCTTTTCTACGAGCTATCCCACTCGAACGGAACTCCCTTTTTCATCAGATGGCTAAAAGGTTGGCACCTTCCAGCGAGGTTCGATATGAACCTTCGTATGTATGCTAGTCTCCCTTGCAGGCTTCTAAGTTCATGCAGATTACGAGGCTCTGGCATTTTCATAATGGCTTCAACCTTGGACTGGTCGACTTCTATTCCTCGATGACGGACGATGAAGCCGAGGAATTTGCCTGAACTGACTCCAAATGCGCACTTTTGGGGGTTCATCTTCAGTTGGAATCTTCGGAGCCTATCAAAGACTAATCTCAAGTCGTTTATGTGGTCGGCCTTCTTCTTCGACTTGACGACCAAGTCATCAACATAACATTCAACGTGTTGGTGTAGCATGTCATCGAATATTTTCTGCATCGCACGCTGATAAGTTGCCCCCGCATTCTTTAATCCAAATGGCATCACCTTGTAGCAATAAATACCCTTGGGCGTTCGAAATGCCGTGAGTTCTTCGTCTTCTGGAGCCATACGGATTTGATTATAACCCGAAGATCCATCCATGAAGGATAACACCTCGTGACCAGTGGTTGCATCTACCATCAGCTCAGTGATTGGCAAGGGAAAATCATCTTTGGGGCATGCGTTGTTCAAGTCTCGAAAATCAACGCGACACGAATTTGCCCATTCTTCTTCTTCACGGGTACGATGCTTGAAATCCATGTTGGATATCTAACCTCACGAATGAAGCCTCGCTTCAATGAGTTTGTTGACTTCTCGCTTCTGGAGAGGCACGAGGTCCGGCCTAAATCTTCTTTGAGCTTGCTTCACAGACGCGATCCCTTCTTTACGGATAATTGATGAACGGCTACTTTTGGGTCTAGACCGGGCATCTCTTTGTACGTCCATGCAAATACGTCTTTGTATTCCCGTAAAAGTTCGAAGTAGACATTTTCCTCTTCGAAGACAAGAGGGCACCGACGAAGGTTGGTCGCGGCTCATCCCGGGTGCCAAGATTGACTTCTTTCAATTCATCGATAGTGGACTCGACCCCTTCTTCTAGCTCCCGGGGTGCTTCTTCAAGATCTTCTTCAATTTCATCATTTCCCAAGGTGATATGATAGACGGAAGCCCGTTCCTTCACTTCATCAAGTTCCATGACTTCTTCTAACACCGTTCTAGTTCTGGCAGGATACAATTCTTCACCGACGGTGATAATATATGAGGATCCAACGCTTTCTTCAGGCTTATTTTCTTGCGCATTCTCTATATCGTGCTTGGCAAAGAGCTTTTAGTGTAGACCACCGTGCGCATTTTAGCCTTTATTATATTTCCACAATGAACGAGAAGACATGTATGACGCCTCATTCTAGACGGGATCGAGCTCTTGATTTCTTTGGAGTCAATGTTTGTCATCTCCTTCCGGGAGCATGCTCGTGTGTTGATCGATTTCGGCTCTTGACACCCTTAGATTTTGGCGGGTTCTTGGTTGTGACCGAAAGCCTTTCAAAGACCGATACACGTTCTTTCTTGGGTTGCAACCTCTCAAACACCGATGGCCTTTCATGTAGAGGTTCTGGGATGTTTGATGATGATGATTCTTCTTCAACTCCAATATAGTTATTGGTTGCCTTCCTTATTGAGATACGGACAGGCGGTGAGGGATTATACCCCGGACCTTTCGGGACCCAATAACCGGAACATTAGCTTTTATGGATTTTTGCATTTCTCCAGATTCTTCGTTTTTTGCCCCCATTTTTAGAGCAGGGCTTCGGGATCCATTTGTCGCTTTTGCGAGGAGTTTGTAAGCAATAGGATCAAAACCTTCCTTCCTTGTGGTGGCAATATTCCATGTTCTATAACCGGACCTTCTTTAGGACGGGTAAACCCCTGTAGAGGAGCATCTGTTTGTACGGCATTGATCTTGGGAAGTGGCAGCGTCAGTCCACTCATCGCTTTGGATTTTTGGTGTTGAGGAAGTGATGATTTTGTCTCTCCATGCTTGCCATCCCCCCTCTTGTCTTCTGACGGTGTGTCCTTCTCCTCATCATCATTTTCTTGTGACTTGGAAATGCCTACTATCTTCAAAGAAGCCGGCTTCAGGTAGAATTTTGCATCTGCAAAGTGAGTTTCTGCTTCAGTGAAAGGTTTTTCATCAGCAACGACCTTTCTTAAAACACCATTGCGCCAATACTTAAAGCATTGATGAAGGGTTGAAGGGACGACTCCATTCTCGTGTAACCACGGCCTCCCTAGCAACATGTTGTAGGACGTTCGGCATCAATCACATGGAACAAGTGCGCTTGAAGATAGTTCATCTATCAAGATGTCAAGTCGGATTACACCAATGGCTCTTTGCCCCCTTGGTTGAATCCATGGATCATAAGGCGACCGTCGGAGAGTTCATCCATAGAGACACCCAACTCTTTCATTACTCGGAGCGGCAATATGTTTACAGCTGATCCTCCATCTAGTAACACGCGATTAATTTTTTGCTCACGTGTGTATGTTGTGACAAATAGCGGGCGGTTATGGGGTGCCGATCCAAGAAGCATGTCATCATCTCGTAAAGGTGATCTCAACCATGCAAGCAAGCTTTGAATTGTTTGAAGCCGCTTCCTCGCCGGCAAATCTTCATTTTCCTTTTCACCATATCTTTCTTCGCGTGGATAGCGTAACATGGGACAACTTCATCCTCTGAGTTTTCTTCGGTCGTCTCGGCTTCGAGGACTCTTTTGGGCATGTACTCTAATAAGGTGATTGGAGTATGAGGGCTTCTGTACTCGACCCCTTCAGGGAAGATCCTCTTCACTTTCTTGTTTACCTTCCTTTGATTTCTTCTCATCTTTCTTGCCCTTCGGCCTCTTCTTGTCTTGAAAGACTTGGAACAAATCGTCTTTGGTTCTTCCAATTTAAAACAAGGTGACTTCCTTTGCTTTTTCTTGCGAGTCACCAGAATCCATCCATCGTCGTCCTGTTCGACAGGCTTCGAGTTTTTCTTTTCTTCCGCAGCGACTTTTGCTTGTTTGGGAGACGTTCCAGATTCTTTCTTAGCTATGGGTAGAGAGTCGTTGAATTTAATCTCAACAGGGTCGAGTGATCCGAATTGGATGGTCATGCAATGACCACTTGTCGGCTCTGCTATGGTGATTTGATTTGTGCTTGCCTTCTCTTCTTCAAGCACGATCTTTCCTTCCTCGGCCAAACGCATAACCTTGTCCTTGAAGACAAAGCATTTTTCGATGGGATGACCAAATAAGCGATGATATTTGCAATAGTTACCTTCGTGGGCTCTTGCTGCATCCTCTGGGACGCTTTGTTTACGGAAGTTCAATGAGTTTCAATTTCAACAACTCATCAAAAATTGCGGGTACGTCGAATCGAAGAATGGATACTTCCTCTCGTTGCCTTTCGTTCGAGTTGGCCTCCGTCTTTCAACTTGTCGTGGCTCAACCTTCCTCCATTCGGGTTGGCTTGATGCTTTGGTTGTTAACTTTTACCGGAGCTACGGTGGTAGCGTTGGACTCCTTCTTTTCCGTTCTTGGAGCAGGGGCTTTAACGGTTTCTTCATTTCTTGTTTTTCCTTGATCCTTCTAGGATCCCGAACGAGGGCCCGACCTCCATTGGCGTCAATGCTCGGTTCCATGTCATGCGCACGAGTGGCTAACTCCTCAAAAGATCTCGGCGAATACCTTTGAGAATGTATTGCAATCCCCAATGCATGCCTTGAATGCACATCTCAATGGCGAGGCTTCGGACAATTGGTCTTTGCGGTTAAGACTTAGACTTCTCCACCCGTTAATGTAATCCACTACCTTCTCTTCTTTCCACCGGCGGGAGTTGGTCAACTCCACCATACTCACGCTTCTACGAGTGCTGTAGAAACGATTGAGAAAGTCTGCTCCAGTTGCTCCCAACTATCCAGAGAGGCAGGGGCAAGATCAGTGTACCAATCAAACGCATTGCCTTTGAGAGAACGCACAAATTGCTTCACCAGGTGATCTCCATAGGTCCCGGCATTGTTGCAAGTTTCAATGAAATGGGCGACGTGCTGCTTCGGGTTGCCTTTCCCGTCAAATTGCTGGAAATTTGGTGGTTGATAACCAGCCGGCATCTTCAAATCATCAATTCTTTTGGTGTATGGCTTGATATAAGTCTGAGATGACTTCATGGACCCTCCGACTTTGTCATTGATCGTCCCCATGATGAACTCCTGGAGTTGGGCGATAGGGATGGTTCCGTCGGGGAGATCTTCGATTGCTTGCCAAGGTAAAGGACTTGGAGCCTTCCCGGTCCTTGAAAGAGTTTTCTCGGAGCGACCTTCAAGTTGTTTGCCATATGCGAGAGACTTGAAGACTTCTTGGTCTTTGGAAGTGACATCGTGTTCGTCCTCTTCATCACGCATCACTTCTTTTGACTTACTTGCTTCCCCAACGGAATCAATCTTGCTGGCAAGCTTCGCAATTTGCATGTCTTGAGTCTGAACATGCGATGTGAGGGCTTCAATGGCCTTCGTGAGGGTAGCAATATGCTCCTTAAGAGTTGTGGAATTCGTCATCATTACGTCCGCAACCATTGGTGACGTGGGTCTATCAGAAGCTTCATGCGGGAAAAGGAGGTTGATGCCAAACTCCTTTGACATGCTTCGCGTGATAGGTCCGGAAAGTTGTCCTTGAGATGACGAAACAGCCTTAGCAGCGGCCACCTTTGTAGTAGCGCCCTTCAAAGCCACAGTCTTAACAGCAGCAACCTTCTGAGCGGTAGAAGCAACCTTTGGTGCCATTTTTTCTTGACTTCTTTGGAAAGGAGAGATGAAAGGAGAGATTGGTCCCACCAGGCGTGCCAGAATTTGTAACACAAATTTCGTAGTTATCCCTGAAATACAAAGAAAGAAAACACGAAAATTGTGACAACTAAAATTTTATTAATTTATAAAATAAAAGTGGTACAATCTCTTGAATCCTTTGATTCTCCCTTTTTTTTTGTCGGTGATGATGAATGCTCTCCCGGATATAGCGGGAGTGCTTTTAATTTGGTGTTGATTGTTGACCTTCCGGATATAGCGGAAGTGCTTTTAATTTTGAGTTGCCGACTCCGGCTATAGCGGAGGTGCTTTTAATTTGAGTGGACGACTCCGGATATAGCGGAGGCGCCTTGAAGCTGACGAATATTGGAAGGAACTTTTATGTTACCTTCGATCCCCTTGTTGAAGAACTTCAAGTCTTTTCTGTTGATCTTCGAATGTTGGAGATGCTTTTGATTTTCTTCTTTTGAAGAACTTCCGACCACTTTTCTTTGGAAGATCTCTCGATGCTCTTGGTGTAGTTGCGAGTGTTGAAGCTTTTGCTCTGAGACTTTTCACCTTCTTTTTGTCTTCTTTTTTCTTGTTGTTCTCTGTCTCTTGAAGAACTTCAAGGATTTCTTGAAGATCTTCGAGTGTTGTTGATGAATGCTTGAACCTTCTGGTTCTGGGATTTCTATCAACTCTTCAATGTCTTCTCTGTCTTTGTAAATGACCAAGGCCTCTCCTATTTATAGTGCTAGGTGATGCCTTTGTATTAATTCACATTAAATGCATTCACACCCTTGATTGATTTCCAGAACATTTTGCATTTATTATAAACCAATAAAATCTCCAAATTAATTGATTTTAAGAGATTTTTATGATTTATTGACTTTTATATTATCTCCTAATATTTAATGTAGGAAATAATATAAAAATATTTAGATCTAATGGCATGTGTAGTATGTGACAAATATAATATGTCACATATTTTGTATATCTACATAGCCATTTAATTATATAAATAATTAAATCTCTAAGTTTCTTTAAAGAGATTTTAATCATTTATTTATTTTTTACATTATTCCCTAACAAAATTAAATAGGTAATAATATAAAATAAATTTTATCTAGGACAAATGTATTATGTGACATATTTGACATACCACATAATTTTTCATTTCTACAGTGTTGTTTGTTGGGAAGGGTCAGAGAGTGTTTATGACTGCAAATTGTATACATATCGAATTAAAGTCTCTCTACTTCAATATGGTGGGGATAGTACGTTTATGATGCTGAAAGAGGGGATGGGGGGGGGGGGGGGGGGGGCATATGTACAAGAGTTTACAATATGGGATCACTATCAAGTCTATGTATATGTATGTACAAGTGATGCAAAAATGTTACTTTTGTTTCTAAAATATTATGGATGTTCAGAATTGTTTCTATGTATATACGTTTGTAATATTTTTTAATGGAAACTTTTGTGATATCATACGTTGAAAGTGGGAGAAACGAATCACCATTATATAAGTGTGAGACATAAAAATCTTGTCATCTCGGGGTAGTCTCTTTAGACCGAGCGAGGACGGCGGTCTAAGAAGTTGACTGGACCATTTATAACTTATTTAGCGCTACATGGCTCGGGGTCTGGGGGCGTTACTGAATGGTATTGAGAGCCGACTGCCATACGGACCTATCTTGGACGTCCTGGTGATCGATGACGTCAATCCCTTATAAGGGGGGAGAATGTGATATCCCATATTGAAATCGGGGAAAATGAACCACCACCATATAAGTGTAAGACATAAATGTCTTATCAACTCGGGTTAACTCTTTTAGACCAAGCAAGGACGGCGGTCTAAGCAGTTGACCGGACCATTTATAACTCATTTAACGCTATCAAGTCACTTTTATTTTCTAGATGCGTGAAAAAAATGTCATGTAATGCGTCATTTCCCAAGTCTCCCTTATTTAAATGCATTTACGGGACATAAAAGATTCTTCTTGAAACCTATGGGTTAAATGTGTTTACGAGATATAAAAGTTCTTAAAAGTAATAGCTGAAAAACTCGGTTTGGCAAAATCAAGATTACAACACCATACCGGTCTAGCTATACTCCACAACCCCTCCTCCCTCTTCCCAGAAAAAACCATAACACATCATGTAATATTCCGATTTTCGTAAAAGGGCAGACGAGTCTTTTTGCGAAAGCGATATATTATTCTTTACTTATTTTGTAGATTTAAGTATTTATATATATCGACATATATATATATATATATATATATATATATATATATATATATATATATATATATATATATATATATATATATATATATATATATATATATATATATATATAGGACAATTAAGGAAAAAGGGAAAATATGTTATTATTTTGGAAATGGTTATTTAAGGAAAATAAATCCTCATAATTCTTATAACCTACTAGTAATCAGATTTTCTTTCTACGTTCTTGAAAAAGGCGTGAAAGAGCAAAAGAAAAGGGCTGAGAGATTTCTTCAAAATTCTAAGTCGTTTCTCAACCGTTTTTAGATTCGAGTATATCAGTGGAATCGCCGTGAAGAGGGCATCGTTTCAATACACATTTCAAGCCCTAGATGTGTTATTGGACGTTTTGATGAATCTAAACTCCTATATTCGTAGTCTTGTTTGTTTAGAAGCATGTGATCGATTCTAATTTAAATTTATATTGATCACATAGGTTTTTCTGCGAAGGAAGGATCGTTTGCTGCAGATTTTCGTAGCTCTTGTTGTGAGATTAGCTAGCTAAAAGGTAAGAGAGTCTTCCTACGAATTAGTAATGGTTTATAAGGTTTAAGCTGTGTTTTGATGTGTTTTTGTGTCATAATTTATACCCATATGTTGTTTAAGGTTTAAGGGTTGTTATGGATTGTAAAACTTAAGCTTTTCTGCTGTTTTTCTGAGTATATTCATGTAGAACATGTTTGGAATCGAGTAGAGATCGTAAAGTGCAGAAAATCGAGTTTTAGGGTTTTTACAGCGTCGAATGCGCACGCATTCAATGGAATGCGCACGCATTGTTGTATCAGGATAGTCAGATATGCTCCCAACATGAGCAATGCGCATGCATTTCAGGCAATGCACACGCATTGGCTGGACATAAACTTTCAGCAAGTTTCTGGTCAGGGAATGCGCACGCATTGACCCCAGTTTTTTAGAAAGTGTTGCTTTAAGATATGGAATGAGTTTTAAACGTCGTTTCATGATCTTATAACATTAATTAAACATGACCAAGCCTTGATTGAGTTTCTGGTGCGTTTAGTTCCGGCACCGGATGTACTATTCCACAGAGTTGAAGTCCGAGACCGTCGGAAGGGCATGATAGGCTAGTGCTTGGATGGATTATAAGGCATAGATATTATAAGGCATAGATATTATAAGCACGCTTGATTAAAATTTTGTTTCAAAGTAACCCCTACAAAAGATATTATAAGGCATAGATACACATTATATTATTTAATAAGACGGGGGCAGATCCAAAAATCTTTTCCGGTGGGGTTATCGGATCGTAAAACTATATTTTTATCTAAAAATTTGTTTCAGTAGGGTTACCGGAGCCAAAAACTACATTTTTTAACAACGCGACATTATTTAACAACAAAACAATATCATTTTAGTAATAAAAAAAATTATGAATATCGGTAGGGTTACGTGACCCCCTTAGGTCACAGAGATCCGCCCCTGTAATAATATACACACAACTGTGTTCAGTGGCCAATCAGAAGATCTGGACATTAAAATCTTCAGGCTGAGCTCTGACGACGTTAGTTACTTGAAGGACAAGGCAAAAGAAGGAGGGGCAACAAAGATTTCCGGTTTCAATGTTGTAACCGCTCACGTATGGCGATGCAAAACCTTATCCTGTGGCGTTTCTGAAAGTGATATGGAAAGGCTTTCGATGGTGCTTTTTGCAGTGGATATTAGGAGGAGACTGAATCCACCACTGCCAGCTTCATACACAGGGAACGCGGTGCTAACGGCGTATGCGGTTAAGTGTATGGAACTTAAGGAAGGCGCCCTATATCAAAGTTAGTTGACATGGTATCAGAGGGGGCTAACAGAATGACAAACGAGTATGCACGGTCTGCCATTGACTGGGGAGAACTTTACAAAAGGTTTCCACATGGCGAGTTTCTGATCTCGTCGTGGTGGAAATTATGGTTTCCGAAGTTGTTTATTCATGGGGGAAGCCAATATATAGTTGCCCTGTTGTGTATCACAGGGAGGATATCATTTTACTGTTCCCTGATATAGAGGATGGGCTTAATAGTAACAATAACAATAATGCAGTCAATGTTTTAGCTGCTTTACCTCCCAAAGAGATGGAGAGGTTTTAATGCATCTTTCATGAACTCTTGGCATGAACTCTCTATTGATATCCGGTCCGAACATAAATATCGATTTGAAATGTTTCTTATGGTGTGGTATGTATTATATATCGTTGCGTTTGGGACAACGCGATGCTGCTATATAATAAGGTATTAACCGATACACGACTATATATTGCTGTTGAAAGCGGTATGTCTCGGTGCATTACTAGATATTGAATATTGTGGATATGGTGAATATATATTGGAGTGTTGTTTGTTGGGAAGGGCCAGAGAGGGTTTATGACTGCAAATTGTACACATATCGAATTAAAGTCTATCTACTTCAATATGGTGGGGATAGTACGTTTATGATGCTGAAAGAGGAGGGGGGGGCATATGTACAAGAGTTTACAATATGGGATCACTATCAAGTGATGCAAAAATGTTACTTTTGTTTCTAAAATATTACGGTGGTTCAGAATTGTTTCTATGTATATACATTTGTAATATTTTTTTAATGGAAACTTTTGTGATATCCTACATTGAATGTGGGGGAAGTGCATTACCATCATATAATTGTGAGACATAAAGGTCTTGTCAACTCGGCTTAGTCTTTTTAGACCAAGCGAGGACGGCGGTCTAAAAAGTTGACCGGACCATTTATGACTTATTGAGCACCAGGCCCGGGGTCTGGGGGCGTTCAAAATGGTATTGAGAGCCGACTGCCATACGGACCTATCTTGGTCGTCTTGGTGATCGAGGACGTCAGTCCCTTATAAGGGGAGAGAATGTGATATCCCATACTGAAAGCGGGGAAAGCGCATCACCACCATATAAATGTAAGACATAAATGTCTTGTCAACTCGGGTTAACCCTTTTAGACCAAGCGAGGACGGCGGTCTAAGCAATTGACCGGACCATTTATAACTCATTTAACGCTATCATATCAAGTCACTTTTTATTTTGTAGATGCGTGAAAAAAATGTCATGTAATGCGTCATTTCCTGAGTCTCCCATATTTAAATGCATTTACGGGACATAAAAGATTCTTCTTGAAACCTATAGGTTAAATGTGTTTACGAGATATAAAAGTTCTTAAAAGTAATAGCTGAAAAACTCGGTTTGGCAAAATCAAGATTACAACACCATACCGTCTCGCTATACTCCACAACCCCTCCTCCCTCTTCCCAGAAAAAACCATAACACATTGTGTAATATTTCGATTTTCAGAAATGGCAGACGTGTCATTTATTTATATATATATATATATATATGTATATATATAATGGGAAATCTGATTGATAAAGGACAATTAAGGAAAAATGGAAAATAGGTTATTATTTTGGGAATGGTTATTTATGGAAAATAAATCCCCATAATTCTTATAACCTACTAGTAATCAGATTTTCTTTCTACGTTCTTGAAAAAGGCGTGAATGAGCAAAAGAAAAAGGCTGAAAGATTTCTTCAAAATTCTAAGTCGTTTCTCAACTGTTTTCAGATTCGAGTAGAGCAGTGGAATCGTCGTGAAGAGGGCATCGCTTCAATACACAAAGTTTGGCGCTTTGTCAAGGCATGAATTTCGAGCCCTAGATGTGTTATTGGACGTTTTGATGAATCTAAACTACTAAATTCATAGTCTTGTTTGTTTAGAAGCATGTGATCGATTCTAATTTAAATTTGGATTGATCACATAGGTTTTTCCGCGAAGCAAGGATCGTTTGCTGCAGATTTTCTCCTTGTTGTGGGATTAGCTTGCTAAAAGGTAAGAGGCTCTTCCTACGAATTAGTTATGGTTTATAAGGTTTAAGTTGTGTTTTGATGAGTTTTTGTGTCAAAATTTATACCCATATGTTGTTTAATGTTTAAGGGTTGTTATGGATTGTAAAAGTTAAGCTTTTCTACTATTTTTATGAGTATATTCGTGTAGAACATGTTTGGAATCGAGTAGAGATCGTAAAGTGCCGAAAATCAAGTTATAGGGTTTTTACAATGTCGAATGCGCACGCATGCATTCGTGATTCAGGATGTTCCATCCTTTTCACAGCAGGTGCAATGCGCATGCATTCAATGGAATGCGCACACATTGTTGTTTCAGGATAGTCAGATCTGCTCCCAGCATGAGCAATGCGCATGCATAGGGCTGTAAACGAGCCGAATAATACCGAACCCTGGCAGGGTTTGGCTCGGCTCGAAAATTTTGTACCTCAAGGCTCGGCTCGGCTCGGCTCGGGCGAACCTGATTTTTCAGGGTTCGGCTCGGGTTCGAAGCTTAAAAAATAAAAAAATATTCGGCTCGGTTCGGTCCGAACGAGCCGAACGGTCCGAACAGGTTCAATCCGAAAAAAAAAAAAAAAAAAAAAAAAAAAAAAGCAGGTTCGATACAATTCAGTTAGGTTTTCCCTTTCAGTATAAAGTATAAACCAAAAAAATTTAATTAATTTATTATTATAAAAATAATTTAATATTTTAAACGAGCCGAACCTGTTCGATACAGTTCGGCTCGTAGGACGAATATCTGATTTTTAAGGCTCGGTTCGGGTTCGAAAATTCGAACCGGATCACGAATTGAGCTTTTTCGGACCGAATATACCGAACCGTATCGAATACTTACGTTCATTTACAGCCCTACGCATGCATTTCAGGCAATGCGCACGCATTGGCTGGACAGAAACTTTCAGCAAGTTTCTGGTCAGGGAATGCGCACGTATTCCAGAGAATGCGCATTCATTGACCCCGGTTTTTTAGAAAGTGTTGCTTTAACATAGGAATGAGTTTTAAACGTTGTTTCATGATCTAATAACATTAATTAAACATGAACAAGCCTTGATTGAGTTTCTGATGCGTTTAGTTCCAGCGCCCAATATACTATTCCAAAGAGTTGAAGTCCGGGACCGTCGGAAGGGCATGATAGGCTAATGCTTTGATGGATTAGAATTCATCAATGTCTGTGTACTTGATAGGATGTGGTGTCTATCTATCTAAGTGAGGGAGTAGAGTCGTTAAGGTGAGCTTTATCTTGAAAACACTTAGGTGGCTAGTTAACACATAATAAATTACATACGTGCTAGTAAAAAGATTAAATGTCAGACTGTTCTTGGTAAGGCACCGATTCATATCGGCTATGTGAAACGTTCATAAAGGAGAACAACGCTACTGGCTCAAAAGGCTGAAGGGTAGTGAAGAAAATTCATCGAACGTATACACATACTGGGGAGACCCCGGAGCTATCAGTGCTATTCACCGTTAGTTAGCAAGTATATCTTTAGGCTGATACACGCCATGCGTAATGCCCTTTAATGCTTACATAACCAAGATAAGTTAAGCTAGATACGTATAATCATGACATGTTGATGGACACGAAGTGAACCCTAGATTGAGTCGGTCTTATAAAAATAATTTATTAATTTTGATGAGAGTCAACTTTGCTATAATTTCATGTGCATTTTACCCACTATTTATAGCATATTCGGTGTAATTTTGGGATAGTTAAGTGTTTTTATGGGCACATTTCACCACGAGATGATAAGACGTTTACGTCGAAAATCTCGATATTTTTGGGTGATTTGTGTATGTTTTATTGGTGCTTGTCACGCTTGGGTATGCGGTTTATTGTTATTACAGATATGGCGTGATAGAGGGCGTGACGAGGATCACAACGGTACAAAACTCGTCTAAAACGGAGTTCGTATGAGGAAATGGCGCAAGATTCAAGTTCGGGTGTTCGAAGAAAAATAAATAATCTTAATAAAATCGTGTGTCAAAAACAGAATGTATCACACCTAGGGTGTGACGGAATCTGTTTTTTTAAGCAATATTTTGATTATTATCAGTATAAAAGAAAAGAAAAAAAAAATACACAGCAAATCAGGCGTATGCCTTTATGGAATGGTGGGCCAACATGAAGCCATTTATTACGGCCAATATGCAGAAGACCAAGAGGGACGCTGGGCTTTTATTTTCGGACGTGAATTTCCGGAAATCAAATGCTCGAGGTCGGCTGGTGCTATTTAAAACCCACTTAGGTCAAATTTCAACACACAGACTTCTTAGCATAATTTTATTTTTCTCTGCAACCTTTTTCTCTTCCATTAGATTAGGTTTATTTTATTTTTCTCGCAATAATTTCCTGCAACAACTACTCGTTTATTCTCGCGATTTCAACACAACGAAGTGACGATTCGAGTGGTGGATTGCTTCAATCTTTTTGTGGTAATTATATTCAGCTTTTTGTCATGTCATTTACCAACTTATTTATGGTTTCTTGCGTTCTTGATTTTGTTATGAATAGCTGAATTTATTATAGTTAAATTATGTGATGGAACTACGAAATTGATGTCTAAACGATGATCTAGGGATGAGTAGAGCTTAAAAATGTAATCTTTTGAATTGTTTGTGTCCTAAAATTTGATCTTAATGCTTGAATTAAACTGATCACTTGATTCATGATTTTACACACAAACTTTATAAATGTATTTTGCGAGGGAGTGTGTGAACTGGAGTTTTAGGATTGCCATGCACGAACTTGTCGAGTTATTCGCAGCCTGTTCCTTGGTAAGGTTTTTCTAGCTAAACCGTGAACTCGGTGGATGCGGAGCGTCTCATAGTTCTTAATCATATTAGGTCAGTTAAATCCTATAGAGGGGACTGTTGAACCGAGTATAGGGTAACTAGGTTGTGGTATTAGCGCCTAGGGACCAGTTTAGGAGATTGCACCCACAACACATTCATTAGAAGCTATTGGTTGGTTGGTAGGTTAAGGCTCATCCTTAGTGATTCGGTAACGGTGTTAAGAGTAGTGTTCTTGATCATAATTTAGCTATTCCTTTATTCATATATTTTAAAGTCATCATTTTTATTTTCTAGCTATAATTACCTTCACCTATATTTGTGAGCCTAAACTAGATACAAAAGTGATTGTGGTACTTGACGGATTCCTCGTGGGATACGACCTTGCTCGCCGTTGTAGTACAACCGACCCGGTACTCTGCCGGTTAAAGTTGGTTTACTATAATTTGGCCATCAAGTTTTCTGGCGCCGTTGCCGGGGAATCGGTCAATATCAATAAGTCATTCAAGTATTTAGGATTAGGTCATTTTTATTTTACTGTTTTTGTGTTGTTTTGGTGATTGCAGTGTATGACCCGAAGTTCTAAGGAACCTTTACTTCCTTTGAATCCGGAGATTGAAGCATTTGCGAGACATCGAACAGTGTGAGAAAAAAGAAGTCGGTTGGAAAAGCATCGACATCGATTTATTGAGTTAGAATCCGAATCGAAGAATCGAAATGACGTCGGGAAGTGGGGATCGACGAATTTACATGCCGCGGAGATGGGAACCGAAGATGGTTTACGCCTAGACCCGACGCTTACTCCTGAGGATCGAGAAATACAAGGCCTTAACAGAGAGCCCCCACCTAATCAGATGGCACTTAATCTGGGACCAAATGGGGTCCAAAATCGGGAGGTCGGCAGAATCAAGTCCGACAACAACAACAAGCCCCGCAGAATCAGAACAACAACAATCAGGGGAATTTAGTTGGTCAAATGCCTTTTGACCAGAATCAAATGATGCAAATGATGATGCAAATGATGTTGCAAAATCAACAACATAATGTGAATCCACCACCAGCCGCCCCTATTCAGGCACAAAACTTTTATGCACAACTACTAGTGCAAAATCAAGGCAATCATGGAAGGATTTTGAGAGACTACGCGGCACCGACTATTGGTGAGGGACACACCCCCATCCGTTTGCCTCCTATTCCGGCAAACAACCTGGAAATTAAACAACATGTGTGGTATCTTCTGAACGACAATGCACAATTTCGGGGTAAGTCAACTGAAGACCCGAATCAATTCTTGAACCACTTTATGCAGGTTTGTCGGACCGTGAAGATGAATGGAGTTTCTGAGGAAGCGGTTAGGATGCTCTTATTCCCATTTGCATTGAAGGAGGCCGCGAGAGCTTGGTATGAGTCACTACCCCACGATTCTTTACACACATGGGATCAAGTGACTGCAAAGTTTTTATTGAAATATTGTCCCCTCTCCAGAACGTTGGATATGAAGGCAGATATTGCAAACTTTGAACAGTTGGACATGGAGAGCATGCATGAAGCCTGGGATAGATTTACAGCTATGTTGAGAAAGTGCCCACATCACGGATTAGAGGCATGGAACCAGGTACATCTATTTTATGGTGGTTTACGCGAGATAGATCAGTCAAATTTGAATGCGGCGTGTGGAGGAGATGTAATGAGTGTGGAACCAGATGTTGCATTGGCTACAATAGAGAGAGTCGCAGAAAGCAACAGACAGTGGAAGACGGGGAGAAGGGTTTCAAGGAACCCAATTAGTTCAGTTAACCAAGTCGGGCCAAGTGAAGAAATTATGAAGATGCAAAGCGAAATGGTGGAGCTAAAAAAGCAAATGAGTGACATGTTGGCATGGCGAAGGAATTCAAAGGGTGTACTACTTGCGGTGGTGAACATTGGGCCACAACCGCCCTATTAAAAAGGTTAGTCAGCGGACCACGACCCAAATGCTCAATGATCCATCTCTCGAGAACCTTTTTGGCATGAAACCCAGGGATATGCATCCATTGTGCTCGAATCCCATGGTCTACCAAACTACAGATCCGAGCTTGACATTAAATTGGAAACCCATGGATGTGAACTACTTAGCCAATCTGAACGGGGGGCAAAATTTTCAGAATTGGCGGGACAATCCAAATCTTGCTTGGGGTAGAAATCAAGGGGCCGGGCAAACGACTCAACCGCAATTTGCGCAGCCTCAACAGAGTCAATATGCCATGCCTCCACAATCAGCACCACCACCTCCGGAACCCACGCAACCAAAAAGCTCCACGGACAGTCTGTTGGAAAGAATAAGCCGAGACATTAGAGAAAACAGCCAGGAGTCGAAGGAGAATAACCGGGAGTTGAGGGAGAGTAACCTGGAATTAAGTAAGGAATTAAAGGAGGTGAAAAATGCCCATATAAACTTGCAATCTGTGGTGAGGAACTTGGAGACACGAATGGGGCAAATAACTAAAAATCCCAGGCAAGTGAATGCCATATTTACAAGAAGTGGGAAAGTTGTGGGTAGTGATATTGAGGTGCCTGAGGAGGTTGAGAAGAAGAAGAAGATAGAAAAACTGAGAGAGGAAGATGAAGATTGGGTGGTGATCAATGAAGAGCAAGATGCTGAAGAGATAAAGAAAGAGGTGGAGAATCCGAGTACGGAACCGGAAAAGCGGTCAGACACGACACGGGAAGGTACGAACAACTCAGGTGTGGATTCTATGAAAAAAACCCTTTGATTTATCTAAATTACCTTACCCCCCTCGTGGCCTTACAAAGCCAACCATTTCTAATAAGCAAAACAAATTTCTCGATATACTAAGAAAAGTAGAGATAAATATCCCACTTGTGGATGCGCTTGTTCATATGCCATCTTATGTCAGATTTTTAAAAGGGATTTTGTCTAATAAATCTAAAATGGAGAAAATTGTTTGTTTAAATGAGGAGTGCTCTGCTGTTTTTCAGAATAAGCTGCCACCTAAGTTGAAAGATCCTGGTAGTTTTTCCATTCCTTGCACCATAGGCCGGACGTTATTTCCTAAGGTGTTGTGTGACTTAGGTGCAAGTGTAAGTTTAATGCCTAGAAAGATATATGAGAGTTTGGGGGTAGGTGAGCTTAAGCGTACAAATATGACCTTGCAGATGGCGGATAGGTCGATTAGGCACCCCATGGGAGTTGTTGAGGATGTGCTAGTTCAGGTCGGTAAACTAGTTTTCCCTGTTGATTTTGTTGTGTTAGACATGGAGGAAGATAGTCAAACCCCAATTTTATTAGGAAGACCTTTCTTGGCTACGGGTAGGACTTTACTGGATGTGCAAAAAGGTGAGATCACCATGCGAGCGGGTGATGAGACTGTAACCTTCAATGTCTATAAGACCATTAAGCACCCGGGAAATGATTGGGGGACGCGTGAAGAGGTGCAAAGGCTAGAAGTTTTTGAGGAGAACCAAGTGACTTATGATCAACCCGAGGAGGGTGTGGGAAGTGAGAGTGTCTCTAAAATGAAGGTAGAACCTAATGTCAAGTTTGGGGGATACGAGTCTTGCCGAAGACTATAAACTCGGCACCCTATCTTGTTTTTGAAATTCAATAAGTCGAGCTAACGACAATAAACACAAGCGCTTATGGGAGGCAACCCACATTGTTTTTTCTTTAGGTTTTTAGGTTTGTTTTTTAGGAGTGTGATGAAAATTTGGCCCCGCATCTTGATTCTTGTTGCATGCCTTATGATAACCCATATTTTTATTTGCAATACATCTCCATACTTGTGCTTACCTACGCCTAAGGTTTCGGCCTTTCGTCGTAGTGGATTCTTGGTTTCTTTGTTGTGATTGTACAGGTACCCTGGGAGATACATTGGAGGTTGTCACTTTGCATGGCTGCGCTCTGTTTCCGGTTCAGCTAAGTCTTTCTTTCTTTACTTTATCACTCACACACCGAGGACGGTGTTCCGTTTTAAGTGGGGGGGTGGTAGACTTAGCTTCACTTCACTTGACCATGTGCTTTTATTTATCATCGAATAAGTTATATGCCTTGTGTTTGGTCTCTATTTGAGTAAAAATTGAGCCATTTTTTTAAAATTTTCATGATTTTGATTTTGCGTATCCTATGTGAGTCATCATATTCTTTGGTTAATTATTAGTCAAGAGTTGAATGCATGTGAGTCAAACCTTCATCTTGTTGTGGAAATGGAATTTTTATGCACGTACTAGCTTTGATTTCATGAGTTGTGGTTGATTAGTGAATGCTTATAGATGTCATAGACATTAATCTGTTACCTAGAACTTATACAATTAACTTCGAGGCGAAATAGAAAGGTCAATCTTGGTAGATTAAGGGATGACGGTCCTGGCATTTCTTTGACCCAACCAGAGCCAAATAGCCAACCCTATACATAATTTCCACGAAACCCCTCTAAGCCTTTTTAGGGTGGTTAGACCCCCACCCGAACTTAGCCATTCGTTGATTAGCTATATAATTCCGACCCTTAGCCTTTATTTGTGGTCTACGTTTCTTTGGCATCCTACGAGTGAGTTTTAATCTTATTTTGGGCACACTTGCTAGCACAAGTGTGGGGTGGCGAAGATGTGTATCAAATTAAGGTGTTGGTGGATCCATTGTACTACGAATGAGAAGGGGTAGTAGAGTATGTTGGCGTTTGGTTTGTCCAAAAAAAAAAAAAAAAAAGTCGATCAAAAGAAAAAAGAAAAAAAAATGAATAATGTTGAGTCAAGAAATGTGGAGGAAAGTTTTCGAGTTAACATTTCTAATGTAATGCATGACTATGGGATGAAGTAAATTGGAGTGGGTGTTCTTGAATTCTTGGTGAGCTTGTTCTTGGTGACGACTATTTTTGCAAGCGATCTTGGAGTTTTATCTTGGTGACAACCGTTTTTGCATCTTACTCGTGTTTATGATACGGTGTTGAAATGAGGTGAGCTATGAATTATGTGTAAGATGTTCTGATTAGACTCACTCGTTTTTCTCTTTTGATATTCCTTTTATCCTTTCGTTTAGCCCCGTCCCTGGCCTAACGTTACAACCGTGCAAGTCCTGCCTGACCTTAGTTAACCTTGATTTGACCTCGATTAGTGGAGATGATTATGAAGTATAAGCCTATGGTGTAATGCCATTAGTCATGCATTTATAATCTGAGCCGGTTGCCCGTGATTAATGATTGAGGAGCTATGCACACACACATTCTGTTTCCATGATAAGATATGTTTTGGCCCGTGTTTGTTCGCTTGTTGACTAGTTTTTACTCATTGGATATTTGGTTTCCCATATGATCGCAATGTTGATCTCATGATTTATTTTTGAATCGCTTGATTTGCTCGAGGGCGAGCAAACGCTAAGTGGGGGGTAGTTGATGAGAGTCAACTTTGCTATAATTTCATGTGCATTTTACCCACTATTTATAGCATATTCGGTGTAATTTTGGGATAGTTAAGTGTTTTTATGGGCACATTTCACCACGAGTTGAATCACAAGATGATAAGACGTTTACGTCGAAAATCTCGATATTTTTGGGTGATTTGTGTATGTTTTATTGGTGCTTGTCACGCTTGGGTATGCGGTTTATTGTTATTACAGATATGGCGTGATAGAGGGCGTGACGAGGATCACAACGGTACAAAACTCGTCTAAAACGGAGTTCGTATGAGGAAATGGCGCAAGATTCAAGTTCGGGTGTTCGAAGAAAAATAAATAATCTTAATAAAATCGTGTGTCAAAAACAGAATGTATCACACCTAGGGTGTGACGGAATCTGTTTTTTTAAGCAATATTTTGATTATTATCGTATAAAAGAAAAGAAAAAAAAAAATACACAGCAAATCGGCGTATGCCTTTATGGAATGGTGGGCCAACATGAAGCCATTTATTACGGCCAATATGCAGAAGACCAAGAGGGACGCTGGGCTTTTATTTTCGGACGTGAATTTCCGGAAATCAAATGCTGAGGTCGGCTGGTGCTATTTAAAACCCACTTAGGTCAAATTTCAACACACAGACTTCTTAGCATAATTTTATTTTTCTCTGCAACTTTTTTCTCTTCCATTAGATTAGGTTTATTTTATTTTTCTGCAATAATTTCCTGCAACAACTACTCGTTTATTCTGCGATTTCAACACAACGAAGTGACGATTCGAGTGGTGGATTGCTTCAATCTTTTTGTGGTAATTATATTCAGCTTTTTGTCATGTCATTTACCAACTTATTTATGGTTTCTTGCGTTCTTGATTTTGTTATGAATAGCTGAATTTATTATAGTTAAATTATGTGATGGAACTACGAAATTGATGTCTAAACGATGATCTAGGGATGAGTAGAGCTTAAAAATGTAATCTTTTGAATTGTTTGTGTCCTAAAATTTGATCTTAATGCTTGAATTAAACTGATCACTTGATTCATGATTTTACACACAAACTTTATAAATGTATTTTGCGAGGGAGTGTGCGAACTGGAGTTTTAGGATTGCCATGCACGAACTTGTCGAGTTATTCGCAGCCTGTTCCTTGGTAAGGTTTTTCTAGCTAAGCCGTGAACTCGGTGGATGCGGAGCGTCTCATAGTTCTTAATCATATTAGGTCAGTTAAATCCTATAGAGGGGACTGTTGAACCGAGTATAGGGTAACTAGGTTGTGGTATTAGCGCCTAGGGACCAGTTTAGGAGATTGCACCCACAACACATTCATTAGAAGCTATTGGTTGGTTGGTAGGTTAAGGCTCATCCTTAGTGATTCGGTAACGGTGTTAAGAGTAGTGTTCTTGATCATAATTTAGCTATTCCTTTATTCATATATTTTAAAGTCATCATTTTTATTTTCTAGCTATAATTACCTTCACCAATATTTGTGAGCCTAAACTAGATACAAAAGTGATTGTGGTACTTGACGGATTCCTCGTGGGATACGACCTTGCTCGCCGTTGTAGTACAACCGACCCGGTACTCTGCCGGTTAAAGTTGGTTTACTATAATTTGGCCATCAATGCTTCCTCCATGCATGAATATGACAATCATTTCAACGTCATTGTCTACAAGAAAATAAAATGCGTACCTACAACCACCCCATCACAGAACAAAAAAAGAGATGAAATAGGGGGATATGTACAACCTAGTTGCACCCTCCATAAAATTGTCAAAACACCCATCTCCCGACTCTTCATCAACTAGATATATACACAACCACCTGCGCGGAACACACTTCTTGCAGTATATTGTATTTGTTAGTCAATGTGACTTGATCTCTGCGTTTGAATATGGCAAAGATAATGGTCTGGGAAGTTCAGTTGAAGCGATGGTCAGTTGAACTGAAGTGTTCAAGTCTGGGAAGTTCAGCTCATAGATGGAGTTGTGTTATGGGCTTGGGTGGGCTAAGCCCACCCAAGTTTCTTCTAATACCTATATAACCCGAACCAACATCCCACAATCCACTAATCCAATAGCCCACCAAACTATAACAATAAACGATCCTAACACAAAAAACACAATAAAAAAACCAGGGCTGGCCTATTTTGCTTCTTCATACAGAAAAATCACACTTTAATAACATAGAACCTTTTCTTTGGAAATAATAACATATAACTTAACTATTTTCTTCGCACCTTAAAAAACCATTTCTTAACATTTTGTTTCAATGTAACCCCTACAAAAGATATTATAAGGCATAGATAGACATTATATTATTTAATAAGACACGGGCAGATCCAAAAATCTTTTTCGGTGGGGTTACCGGATCGTAAAACTATATTTTTATCTAAAAATTTGTTTCAGTGAGATTACCGGAGCCAAAAACTACATTTTTTAACAACACGACATTATTTAACAACAAAATAATATCGTTTTAGTAATAAAAAATTATGAATCTCGGTAGGGTTACGTGACCCCCTTAGGTCACAGAGATCCGCCCCTGTAATAATATACACACAACTGTGCTCAGTGGCCAATCAGAAGATCTGGACATTAAAATCTTCAGGCTGAGCTCTGACGGCGTCAGTTACTTGAAGGACAAGGCAAAAGAAGGAGGGGCAGCAAAGATTTCCGGTTTCAACGTTGTAACCGCTCATGTATGGTGATGCAAAGCCTTATCATGTGGCGTTTCTGAAAGCGATATGGAAAGGCTTTCGACGGTGCTTTTTGCAGTGGATATCAGGAGGAGACTGAATCCACCACTGCCAGCTTCATACACAGGGAACGCGGTGCTAACGGCGTATGCGGTTAAGTGTATGGAACTTAAGGAAGGCGCCCTATATCGAAGTTAGTTGACATGGTATCAGAGGGGGCTAACAGAATGACAGACGAGTATGCACGGTCTGCCATTGACTGGGGAGAACTTTACAAAAGGTTTCCACATGGCGAGTTTCTGATCTCGTCGTGGTGGAAATTATGGTTTCCGAAGTTGTTTATTCATGGGGGAAGCCAATATATAGTTGCCTGATGGGAGTCAAATTGTAGTGTATTTCTTATATGAGATTACCTCCTTTTACGAGTTATTCATGGTTATTTTGGCCTATTATGGGTAGGATATGAACGATATTCACTTATATGCATGTTTCGAGACTATGGGCGTTTTCGTCCTAAAAACTCGTGTTTTATGTGGATTTCGTTACGTTTCTGTCAATGTATATTATGCCTTGGTGTTCGTGTCTTTGTTTTCAGGCTTATATTGATGTATAAGGTCGAGAATAAGGAAGATATTCTCGAGAAAGAACGAGATTTTGGGCCAAGGAGGAGAAAAGAGTGAAGAATCATTGACAAAATCTGAACCAGTCACTTCAGGGGCATTTTGGTCAAACTTGGAGACACTTTTAGGAAGAGTTGTCTTGATGAAAGTTGTAGAGCGTTGAATCATCTTTCCAATGAATTTTGAATCATCATATTTGGAGCCCTAGAAGTGAAGTTATGATGAAAATACTGAAGCCTACCCCAAACTGGCGTTTGGAAGATCCAAACGGGCGTTCGTTTGTTATTGAAAGTTGGGTTTTCAGGAAAACGGGCGTCCAAATAACCTCAAACGGGCGTTTGTGAGGGTTCAACCCGAAAACCAAAGCTCATACAAGGCAAACGGGCGTTCATGCAACTCAAACGGGCGTTTGTGAGGGTGCAAACTCTAGTTTAGCCCCGACAACAGATTTTCACCACGCCTGACCCTTTAATCGTCATTTTGACCCATCTAGGAGGCATTTTATGGTCAGGTCGTCTTCATGAAAGTTGTAGGTAATTGAACGAGATTTCCAACTCACCTTGAATCATTCAAATCGGAGCTCTACACAGGAAGTTATCGCTGATTTACTGAAGACAGGTCAAGTTGGGCCAAACTAGCGTTTGCCAAGATCCAGACGGACGTCCGGGACCGATAGGAGCAGATTTTCGACTTACATTATAAATACGCAGCTCATTCATCCCCTAGACGATGGGGGACGACTTTGGGCATCTTAGGGGCGATTTTAGGGCGGTTTTTGAGTAGTTTAAACACTCAATTGATCCCCATATTCCATAGATTAATTCCATTGATTCTACATACTTTTTATTAGATTAAATTTCTGTTTCAACACCGAAGATTCGACTTTTAGCGCAGTACCTTTACTCAATATTCAAGGTTTGATTTTTATGATGATTATGCTTTCGTTTATTATTGTTCTTAGTATAATTTCCTTTAATTACTTCGTTGTTAGTATGATTATGAGTAGCTAAAGTAGTTGTGTAGCCGAATTATGTGAAAACAGGTGAAAATCCCAAAGGGGGATGAGATGGGAGTTGTGTAGCGCTTAATTAAACGTTTGTATGATGAATTCATGTTCTATAACTTGTTTTGATTGTTTTAATAGCTTTGAATGAGATTGACAACCTTGTTCACTATTACACACACATCGAGCTTATATATGTATTTTGCGGCGAGGTGTGGGATATGGGTAGTAGAATCACTAGACATAGCCTTGATTGTTAGATTGACAACCTAGCTAGACGTTAGGACTATGCCTATGTGAGGTTCTTATCGAGTTCCCGAGCGGCTCATTATTCTGGTCAACCATGTTAGGCGAGTTAGCTTTCTAAAGGGAGGGTTATTAAGCCTAGTATAGGGGGTTAAGCGAGAGTTGTTCAGACCTTAACGCAAGAATAAGGAGTTGACACCCGTGGATGTCATATAAACTGAATTGGATAGGTAGGTCGGTTAAAACACACTCCTTGTCTAGTCTTTCCCGTGGGGTAAAAGTAACCTGTTGGATCGTAGTTCGGCTATGCTTTTTAATCATATAAGTAAAACCAGTAGTGTAATCGTTATTTCTACATTAGTTGTTAATCTTTCCACTATCTATTGACCTGAACCAAGTTCTACGTCGACTTTGGTACTTCACTGTTATTCCCTGTAGATTCGACCTTGAAACCACTATACTACCGTAGACCCGATACTCTGTCGGTTAAGGTTAGCGGTTAAGTATTTTGCTATCATTGCCCTGTTGTGTATCACTGGAAGGATATCATTTTACTGTTCCCTGATATAGAGGATGGGCTTAATAGTAACAATAACAATAATGCAGTCAATGTTTTAGCTGCTTTACCTCCCAAAGAGATGGAGAGGTTTCAATCCTCTTTCATGAACTCTTGGCATGAAATCTCTATTGATATCCGGTCCGAACATAAATATCGATTTGAAATGTTTCTTATGGTGTGGTATGTATTATATATCGTTGCGTTTGGGACAACACGATGCTGCTATATAATAAGGTATTAACCGATACACGACTATATATTGCTGTTGAAAGCGGTATGTCTCAGTGCCTTACTAGATATTGAATATTGTGGATATGGTGAATATATATTGGACCCATGGGAGTGTTGTTTGTTGGAAATTAAAGGCTCAGAGAGTGTTTATGACTGCAAATTGTATACATATCGAATTAAAGTCTATCTACTTCAATATGGTGGGGATAGTACTTTTATGATGCTGAAAGAGAGAGGAGGGGGGGGGGGGGGTGGCATATGTACAAGAGTTTTATGATGCTGAAAGAGGGGGGGGGGGGGGGGGGGGGGGGGTGCATATGTACAAGAGTTTACAATATGGGATCACTATCATGTCTATATACATGTATGTACAAGTGATGCAAAAATGTTACTTTTGTTTCTAAAATATTATGGTTGTTCAGAATTGTTTCTATGTATATACGTTTGTAATATTTTTTAATGGAAATATACGTTTGTAATATTTTTTAATGGAAATTTTTGTGATATCCTACGTTGAAAGTGGAGGAAGTGGGCAAAATTAGGATTTTGGTCCTCTAACTTGGTCTACTTTGGATTTTAGTCCTGCTCCTGCTCCGGTGATGAAAATGGTCCTCTAACTTGTTTATTTTTTTGAAAAATAGTCCTATCTGCCGGAAATAGCTTATTGAGCACCGGAATTTTTAAAAACGCTTACGTGGAAGCCACTAGGCTGCCACATTGAATCCTACGTGGCTATGGACCCCATTTTACTTTAAAAAACAAGGATTTCTCCTTCCAATTTCCCCCAATTTCTTTCTCCTTCCAATTTTCCCCAATTTCATCCCTCAAAATCTAATCCCTAATTAATTTGCAATTTGAAATTGCTGAGATAGGCGATGAATCATTTGCAATTTGGAATTGGAAGTTCTCGCAAAGAAATAGCACCAAAGTTCATAATATCTCTACATTAGCTATTGTTTCCGGCGGAAAATGCAGCACCACCGTAACCTTCTTATTCAGATATACCATTCTTGCCGGAAGTTTCAGCCGGAGCATAACCGGGAAATACAACAGCACCACCTCCACATCCGCCTGAAAATGCTACCCCGGTTTCAACTAGCAAGAAACAAAAAAGCAAAAATATTGTTTGTTGAAAACAGAGAATAAAATCCAAATGGCTCTGTTTCTAATTCAATTTATCAAGCACTCATGCACTACATGAGGGTAAGGAAGGGTCATGGGTGGAGGATGAGCAACCTAATTGTCTCTTAGCATATTTAGCCTCTGTTTCAATGGATGCAGATAAAGAAGATGGGTTGAAGTGGAGTTTAAATGCTACAAGTAAGTTTGAAGGTTTGAAGGTTTTCATCTTCTTCCCCAATTCTCATATTCATTTGCAATTTTATATTTCGTTTCCTGCTGAAAATCCTCAAACAAATCAACTCAAATTAAATCCAACACGTTTCCGATGGGATCGAATAAAATCAAATGATCAAAGGCAAGACCACCAAAACTCACAGCATCAACATCAGAAGCTAGTTCAAACAAATGGATTAGATTTGGAGGGATGAAATTGGGGGAAATTGGAAGTAGTAAATGGAGGAAGAAGATGGAAGAAGATTAGACGGGAGATGCAAAGTAGTAAATTCTGAATTAGATTTGGAGGGATGAAATTGGGGGAAATTGGAAGGAGAAAACATTTTTATAAAGTAAAATGGGATCTACGGCCACATAGGATTCAATGAGGCAGCCAATACCGTTTTTCAAAGATTTCGGGGCCCAGTCAGCTATTTCCGGCTGATAGGACTATTTTTCAAAAAAAAAAAATACAAGTTAGAGGACCATTTTCCTAACCGGAGCAGGAGCAGGACTAAAATCTAAAATAGGCCAAGTTACAGGACTAAAATCCTAATTTTACCGGAGGAAGTGCATCACCATCATATAAGTGTAAGACATAAAGGTCTTGTCAACTCGGGTTAGCCTTTTTAGACCAAGAGAGGACGGCGGTCTAAGAAGTTGACCGGACCATTTATGACTTATTTAGCGCTACCGGACACGGGGTCTGGGGGCGTTACAAAATGGTATTGAGAGCCGACCGCCATACAGACCTATCTTGGCCGTCCTGGTGCATGAGGACGTCAGTCCCTTATAAGGGGGGATAATGTGATATCCCATATTGAAAGCGGGGAAAGCGCATCACCACCATATAAGTGTAAGACATAAATGTCTTGTCAACTCGGGTTAGCCCTTTTAGACCAAGCGAGGACGGCAGTCTAAGCAGTTGACCGGGCCATGTATGACTCATTTAGCGCTATCAAGTCACTTTTTATTTTGTAGACGCGTGAAAAAAATGTCATGTAATGCGTGATTTCCCGAGTCTCCCTTATTTAAATGCATTTACGGGACATAAAAGATTCTTCTTGAAACCTATAGGTTAAATGTGTTTACGAGACATAAAAGTTCTTAAAAGTAATAGCTGAAAAACTCGGTTTGGAAAAATCAAGATTACAACACCATACCGGACTAGCTATACTCCACAACCCATCCTCCCTCTTCCCGGAAAAAAACATAACACATTGTGTAATATTCCGATTTTTGGAAAAAGGCAGACATGTCATTTTGCGAAAACAAAATATAATATTCTTTACTTATTTTGTGGATTTAAGTATATATGTGTATGTATATATATATATATATATATATATATATATATATATATATATATATATATATATATATATATATATATATATATATATATATATATATACCGTAAGATGAAAGCCTTTTTGAAATTGTCAACAAGCAAGAGGCCTAATGAATTAGCATTTAGAGGTCCTGTAATTGACATAATGTCTAAAATTTTCAACAGGGATAATGTTGATGTCTGGCACTGTGGATTCAAGAAGCCCACTCTGAGCCATTGTCTTAGTGCCCATCCATACAACATTGGGAAACTTAAGTGATGTGAAATTGCGCGGATCTAGGAAAAGCGGTATTTGGATTCAAGTCTTTCTCATCGACACAACTACAACAATTGCGTAGAAGCACCTTGGAATATTTTTCGAGAGCTCCTCGACACAATCTCAACTTGTGAGAAAGCACCTTGGAATAACCTCAACACTTAGAAAACCTGTTTCTAAGCACCTTGGTATAGGACACCCACAAAGGTTGCTCAAGCCTTTGATAATCCGAAAGAACCTCTATCCAGAGAATTCAACACACTAATCCAAGTGTAGAAAATATAAAATTTTATTATTGCAAAAGATGATGGTGGCATTGTTCATCCTTTTCTTTGTGTTGGATGATGGTTTCTATGTTCGAATTATTCGGTGTGTATGGCCAACATTCATATTCGACCCTGGTGGATTCGAGGACGAATCCTTTCGAAGAGAAAGAGTATGATGTGAATCAGGATCCATCATATATCTCACTTTTAAGTATTCTTATATATATTATTATCTAAGTATTAATATAATATATTAATTATAAAATAAGGCTGATTTTGAGGATAGTATTATCATACTATAATATATATATTATGATGCAATATTACTTAAAACAATGTGACATATATTTGGCTGAAAATCAAGGAGCATGGCGCCATTTGTTGGATAAAAGCAAGCTTGGAAGAACTAGATACATTGACCTTGGACAATTGAAGATACATTGCATTTTTGGAAGCATGGAATGAACTTACCTTGGACTCCTCTCCCCACAAAAGTTGGCGCCACCTTTTGAAGTTTTTAAGAAGATCGACTTTTTATCTTATTAATACTATTATTCATGTACTTAGTTTTTGCAAGTGTCCTATAAATAGCCTACTACTTGTAACATGTAATTCAGACTTTTATGATATAAATTTTATATTTTCTGACTTGGAAAAGTGTGTGTTGAAATCCTCTGGAAAGAGGTTTCTAAATCAGGATTATCAAGGGCCTAAGCAACCCTTGTGGGTATCCATATACCAAGGTGCTTAGAAACGTGTTTTATAAGTGTCGAGGTTTTCTTCCAAGGTGCCTTCACACAGGTTATGATTGTGTCGCGGAGCTTATTGATTCCAATGTGCCTTCACACAGGTTGTGCTTTTGTCGCGGAGGTTATTGATTCCAAGGTGCCTCCACACAGGTTGTGGTTGTGTCAAAGACCTATTCCAAATACCTCAAATCCATGATCCTCAGTATTCATTAGATCCGAAGCCTTCCTCCGGACGGTTTTGCATTAGTTGGTATCATAGAACAGCGGATTGACGGTATTATATCCCTTTATATTTTCTCCAAAAAAAAAACTTTGAACAAAAGTATGGCTGGACATAATGAAGATGTGCAAAGGATCAATGAGAAGATTACAATGTTTGCAAGGATGATGGCGGCATTGTTCATCCTTTTCTTTGTGTTGGATGATCGTTTCTATGTTCGAATTATTCGGTGTGTATGGCCAACATTCATATTCGACCCTGGTGGATTCGATGACGAATCCTTTCGAAGAGAAAGAGTATGATGTGAATCAGGATCCATCATATATCTCACTTTTAAGTATTCTTATATATATATTATTATCTAAGTATTAATATAATATATTAATTATAAAATAAGGCTAATTTTGTGGATAGTATTATCATACTATAATATATATATTACTTTAAAAAAATGTGACATATATTTGGCTGAAAATCAAGGAGCATGGCTCCATTTGTTGGATAAAAGCAAGCTTTGGAAGAACTAGATACATTGACCTTGGACAATTGAAGATACATTGCATTTTTGGAATCATGGAATGAACTTACCTTGGACTCCTCTCCCCACAAAAGTTGGCGCCACCTTTTGAAGTTTTTAAGAAGATTTTTTATCTTATTAATACTATTATTCATGTACTTAGTTTTCGCAAGTGTCCTATAAATAGCCTACTACTTGTAACATGTAATTCAGACTTTTATGATATAAATTTTATATTTTCTCACTTGGAAAAGTGTGTGTTGAAATCCTCTGGAAAGAGGTTTCTAAATCAGGATTATCAAGGGCCTAAGCAACCCTTGTGGGTATCCATTTACCAAGATGCTTAGAAACGTGTTTTCTAAGTGTCGAGGTTTTTTTTCAAGGTGCCTTCACACTGGTTGTGATTGTGTCGCGGAGCTTATTGATTCCAAGGTGCCTTCACACAGGTTGTGATTGTGTCGCGGAGCTTATTGATTCCAAGGTGCCTCCACACAGGTTGTGGTTGTGTCAAGGACCTATTCCAAATACCTCAAATCCACGATTCTCAGTATTCATTAGATCCGAAGCCTTCCTCCGGGCGGTTTCGCATCAGTTGGTATCAGAGAACAACGGATTGACGGTATTATATCCCTTTATATTTTCTCAACAAAAAAAAAACTTTGAACAAAAGAATGGCTGGACATAATGAAGATGTGCAAAGGATCAATGAGAAGATTACAATGTTTGCAAGGATGATGGCGGCATTGTTCATCGTTTTCTTTGTGTTGTATGATGGTTTCTATGTTCGAATTATTCGGTGTGTATGGCCAACATTCATATTCGACCCTGGTGGATTTGAGGACAAATCCTTTCGAAGAGAGAGAGTATGATGTGAATCAGGATCCATCATATATCTGACTTTTAAGTATTCTTATATATATTATTATCTATGTATTAATATAATATATTAATTATAAAATAAGGCTGATTTTGAGGATAGTATTATCATACTATAATATATATATATATATATATATATATATATATATATATATGATGCAATATTACTTAAAAAAATGTGACATATATTTGGCTGAAAATCAAGGAGCATGGCGCCATTTGTTGGATAAAAGCAAGCTTGGAAGAACTAGATACATTGACCTTGGACAATTGAAGATACATTGCATTTTTGGAAGCATGGAAAGAACTTACCTTGGACTCCACTCCCCACAAAAGTTGGCTTCACCTTTTGAAGTTTTTAAGAAGACTTTTTATCTTATTAATACTATTATTCATGTACTTAGTTTTTGCAAGTGTCCTATAAATAGCCTACTACTTGTAACATGTAATTCAGACTTTTATGATATAAATTTTATATTTTCTGACTTGGAAAAGTGTGTGTTGAAATCCTCTGGAAAGAGGTTTCTAAATCAGGATTATCAAGGGCCTAAGCAACCCTTGTGGGTATCCATATACCAAGGTGCTTAGAAACGGGTTTTCTAAGTGTCGAGGTTTTATTCCAAGGTGCCTTCACACATGTTGTGATTGTGTCGCGGAGCTTATTGATTCCAAGGTGCCTTCACATAGGTTGTGATTGTGTCGCGGAGCTTATTGATTCCAAGGTGCCTCAGCACAGGTTGTGGTTGTGTCAAGGACCTATTCCAAATACCTCAAATCCACGATCCTCAATATTCATTAGATCCGAAGCCTTCCTCCAGGCGGTTTCGCATCAGTTGGTAGCAGAGAACAGCGGATTGACGGTATTATATCCCTTTATAAAAAAACAAAAAAAAAACTTTGAACAAAAGAATGGTTGGACATAATGAAGATGTGCAAAGGATCAATGAGAAGATTACAATGTTTACAAGGATGATGCGGCATTGTTCATCCTTTTCTTTGTGTTGGATGATGGTTTCTATGTTCGAATTATTCGGTGTGTATGGCCAACATTCATATTCGACCCTGGTGGATTCGAGGACGAATCCTTTCGAAGAGAGAGAGTATGATGTGAATCAGGATCCATCATATATATCACTTTTAAGTATTCTTATATATATTATTATCTAAGTATTAATATAATATATTAATTATAAAATAAGGCTGATTTTGAGGATAGTATTATCATACTATAATATATATATATATATATATATATATATATATATATATATATATATATATATATATATATATATATATATATATATATATATATATATATATTATGGTGCAATATTACTTAAAAAAATGTGACATATATTTGGCTGAAAATCAAGGAGCATGGTGCCATTTGTTGGATAAAACCAATCTTGGAAGAACTAGATACATTGACCTTGGACAATTGAAGATACATTGCATTTTTGGAATCATGGAATGAACTTACCTTGGACTCCTCTCCCCACCAAAGTTGGCGCCACCTTTTGAAGTTTTTACGAAGACTTTTTATCTTATTAATACTATTATTCATGTACTTAGTTTTTGCAAGTGTCCTATAAATAGCCTACTACTTGTAACATGTAATTCAGACTTTTATGATATAAATTTTATATTTTCTCACTTGGAAAAGTGTGTGTTGAAATCCTCTGGAAAGAGGTTTCTAAATCAGGATTATCAAGGGCCTAAGCAGCCCTTGTGGGTATCCATATACCAAGGTGCTTATAAACGGGTTTTCTAAGTGTCGAGGTTTTATTCCAAGGTGCCTTCACACAGGTTGTGATTGTGTCGCGGAGCTTATTGATTCCAAGGTGCATTCACACAGGTTGTGATTGTGTCGCGGAGCTTATTGATTCCAAGGTGCCTCCACACAGGTTGTGGTTGTGTCAAGGACCTATTCCAAATACCTCAAATCCACGATCCTCAGTATTCATTAGATCCGAAGCCTTCCTCCGGGCGGTTTCGCATCATTAAGGCTATAACTTATGGGCCTGGAGATGCATTTTCTGATAGCAGGTCCTCCTTTATTCAATTGGGCCGGCCCAGTTTGTGTGACAGTGCCAGTACACCTCCAGAACCTAAAAATTTAATTTCTGGTACTGTTGATTCCCATAACAGTGTTGGGCCCATGAGCAGTGTTGAATCTACGAAGCGTGTCTTGGAAGCCTCCTAGAATATGCTTCTAGAAGCTGAAAAAACAAAATTAAATATGGTGTTGCGTGTACCGCAAGCAAACATTGTTAATAAGTATACTTTCTTTGACTGTTAGTCTTTGAGTTATTGCATGGAAAAAATCAGTGTAAGTTACAATTACTGGCTTATTATATGTTTATTTACAACAGTTTTAAATTTTTAACTGTTTTAAATGGGTTCACGTATATACGATGTGGGCGAATATCCCACGAGTTAGGAAGGATCAAGAGCGATGTGCGTAGATCTTTGGATTTCGTCACAATTGGCACACTTAAAGGCCTATCAAGATACAGGGGAGAATTATGTTTGTCAAGGCCCTTTGTTCATGGACCAGAGGAATCCGTATCTGTTAATGCAAAGGTCGGCTAAATTTCGTGCTATTAATTGCACATTCAACAGAGAGAAGGCTAAGTATTTTATCAAGAAGCAGATAGCAGAGGTAGATTTTAAAAGGCTCAGCAATGTCAGCTTCGAACAAAAAGATGAGGGACTTTCTTGCTGCCAAACACAGGTTGGCTTATGCAAGTGTAAGCAGGAATCTGTTTGGAACAGTTCCTAGGAACTACTTTAGAACCCCTGTTAGGAGACCTGTTTTACCCTATAAAAAAATATTTTTCAGACAAAAGAGTTTGTCAGAGAGGAGATTAAAAAAAATTCATGACAAGTTGACAATTGATAATGCAGGAGATTGTAAGTTGTTGAACATTATCAGTCAAGGGACCAGTTCTGACCAAAGGGTTGGTCATGATGTAAATTTGTATGGAATTAACATTAAGGGAAAGGTTTATCTTCAAGTGTGTGAAGCTTTAACAATGGAAAATCTGATTTATAAAGGACAACTAAGGAAAAAGGAAAAATAGGTTATTATTTTAGGGAAAATCTGATTTATAACCTACTAGTAATCGATTTTTTTTCTATGTTCTTGAAAAAGGCGTGAAAGAGCAAAAGAAAAGGGCTGAGAGATTTCTTCAAAATTCTAAGTCGTTTCTCAACCGTTTTCAGATTCGAGTAGAGCATTGGAATCGTTGTGAAGAGGGCATCGTTTCAATACACAAAGTTTGGGGATTTGTCAAGGTATGAATTTCGTGCCCTAGATGTGTTATTGGACGTTTTGATGAATCTAAACTCGTAAATTCGTAGTCTTGTTTGTTTAGAAGCATGTGATCGATTCTAATTTAAATTTGGATTGATCACATAGGTTATTATGTGAAGGAAGGATCGTTTTCTGTAGATTTTCATAGCTCTTGTTGTCGATAGCTTACTAAAAGGTAAGAGGCACTTCCTACGAATTAGTTATGGTTTATAAGGTTTAAGTTGTGTTTTGATGTGTTTTTGTGTCATAATTTATACCCATATGTTGTTTAAGGTTTAAGGGTTGTTATGGATTGTAAAAGTTAAGCTTTTCTGCTATTTTTTTGAGTATATTCATGTAGAACATGTATGGAATCGAGTAGAGATCGTATAGTGCAGAAAATCGAGTTTTAAGGTTTTTAACGCGTCGAATGCGCACGCATTCATGATGCAGGATGTTCCATCCTTTTCACAGCAGGTGCAATGTGCATGCATTCAATGGAATGCACACGCATTACTGTTTCAGGATAGTCAAATCTGCTCCCAGCATGAGCAATGCGCATGCATTGGTTGGAAAGAAACTTTCAGCAAGTTTCTGGTCAGGGAATGCGCACGCATTCCAGAGAATGCACTTGCATTGACCCCAGTTTTTTAGAAAGTGTTGCTTTAAGATATGGAATGAGTTTTAGACGTTGTTTCATGATCTGATAACATTAATTAAACATGAACAAGCCTTGATTAGTTTCTAATGCGTTAAGTTCCGGCACCGGATGTACTATTCCAAAGAGTTGAAGTCCGGGACCGTCGGAATGGCATGCTAGGCTTGTGCTTTGATGGATTAGAATTCATCAACGTCTGTGTACTTGATAGGATGTGGTGTCTAGCTGTCTAAGTGAGGGAGTAGAGTCGTTAAGGTGAGCTTTATCTTGAAAACACTTAGGTGGCTAGTTAACACATAATAAATTACATACATGCTAGTAAAAAGATTAAATGTCAGACTGTTCTTGGTAAGGCGTCGACTAATATCGGCGATGTGATACGTTCATAAAGGAGAACAATGCTACTGTCTCAAAAGGCTGAAGGGTAGTGGAGGAAATAAATCAAACGTATACGCACACCAGGGAGACCCCGGAGCTATCAAGTGCTATTCACCGTTAGTTAGCAAGTATATCTTTAGGTTGATACACGCCATGCGTAGTGCCCTTTAATGCTGACGTAACCAAGGTAAGTTAAGCTAGATATGCATAATCATGACGTGTTGATGGACACGAAATGAACCCAAGATTGAGTCGGTCTTATAAAGATAATTTATTAATTATAAATCTTTTTTTATAAACCTTAATTTAGTTATAACTTCTATCTTTAACTGAGTACATTGTACTTACCTCAAATGCATGTTTTTATTATGTGTTTGGGGAGAGAAGATGAACAAGTTGACCCAGATTACGAAGAGGATTTTGATTGCAACGTTTGTGGACGCCAAAGTCGAAGCATATATTTTATTCATTTTATTATGATACGTTAAACTTGTTGTTCTTTTTGGAGACCTTTGTGTTTCTTTTGTTGTTTCTTTTGGAGGATTTCGTACGTTTTAAGTTTCGTTTGGTTTTCCGATGTAAAAAGTTACATTTCTATCTTTAGAATCTTGAGTTTCTATTCTTGGTTGTTTGAAAAAAAATATACCCGAGTCTTTTGCTTCCGTTTTGCTTAAACTCGATACGACGTAGTAGAGGTTGACGTATAATGTGAAATCTATTTTATATTATACGTGTCGAACGTTTCTTTTCCGGATAAGAACTCGGTGTCCGGAAACGGAGCATTACACATTGTTCCTGTACAAAAAAAATAAAGTGACATCTGAGACTCTTGCCATGCCCTAATGTCACAAAGTGCATCTTCCAAGCTTGCAAGATGCTTCCTCCATGCATGAATATGACAATCATTTCAACGTCATTGTCTACAAGAAAATAAAATGCGTACCTACAACCACCCCATCGCAGAACAAAAAAAGAGATGAAATAGAGGGATATGTACAACCTAGCTGCACCCTCCATAAAATTGTCAAAACACCCATCTCCCGACTCTTCATCAACTAGATATATACACAACCACCTGCGTGGAACAAACTTCTTGCAGTATATTGTATTTGTTAGTCAACGTGACTTAATCTCTACGTTTGAATCTGGCAAAGATAATGGTCTGGGAACTTCAGTTGAAGCGATGGTCGGTTGAGCTGATGTGTTCAAGTCAGGGAAGAGCTGTGTTATGGGCTTGGGTGGGCTAAGCCCACCCAAGTTTTCTTCTAATACCTATATAACCCGAACCTATATCCCACAATCCACTAATCCAATAGCCCACCAAACTATAACAATAAACGATCCTAACCCAAAAAACACTATAAAAAAAACCAGGTCTGGCCTATATATTTTGCTTTTTCATACGGAAAAATCACACTTTAATAACATAGAACTTTTCTTTTTTGAAATAATAACATATAACTTAACTATTTTCTTCGCACCTTTAAAAACCATTTCTTAACATTTTGTTTCAATGATAACCCCTAAAAAAGGTATTATAAGGCATAGATACACATTCTATTATTTAATAAGACGGGTAGATCCAAAATTCTTTTCCGGTGGGGTTATCGGATCGTAAAACTATATTTTTATCTAAAAAATTGTTTCAGTGGGTCACCGGAGCCAAAAACTACATTTTTTTAACAACACGACATTACTTAATATCAAAAAAATATCGTTTTAGTAATTAAAAAATTCTGAATCTCAGTAGGGTTACGTGACCCCCTTAGATCACATAGATCTGCCCCTGTAATAATATACACACAAATCATTTAAATATTTTATTATACTTGGACGACCCCGCACATATTGGCTCACCTATTGGTTATGGTGAGTAATGTGTATACAATGAGATATATTCATATTTCTTGTAAATTTAACTTGCACTTTATTCAATAAAAATATATTTTACATCAAATTGTTTTTTACCTACACTCAAATTTAAAAAACAAACTTGAAACCGACGCTAAAGGAAATGGTATTCTAGTACACTCAAGTTTAACTTTATTTTATCGTATTTAGTATGAGTTTTCTCATTCTTATTTTTCCAACCATCTCTAAAATTTAAATTTGGTGGCTATGTTGTCTGGTCTCAAGGCCAGCTCTAACAAACACAAACTCAAGGAAACTTAGCCCATCCTAGTTTTATTTCTTGGTTTCAGCTGAAATGGTGTTCAACTAAGTTTTGTGTTCACCCGAGTGATCTCTACTGAAGTCTGTTGGACATGTCTAAGTTAGCTTTGCATCTGAGTCTGGTTACATATGATGGTTTCAGCTGAGCTTTGAGAAATCACATCAAGGGTGTTTCTAAGAAATACACAAGGAGACATTATGGCGGCTAGGGTTTAGTTCCCATAGCTATAAATATCCAACATTTATTGTAACCTACACAAAAAAAGTATTATCTTTGTAAAATTCTATGCCTGGTAAAATTTTGTCCGTGGAGTAGTCGGCACAACGCCAGAAACCTCGTTAAATCTACTGTGTCGTCTTGTTTATGTTCTTGTTTATTACTTTCACATTATTTGATCTATTGTTCTGGTTCTTTACTTGCAATATGTTACAAAAAAACTGGTATCAAAGCGAGGGTTTCTAGGAATCTCCACAGTTCGAGCAGAGTTGATTGGAATCAAGGTCTGTTCTTCGGCAAGGAAATATGTCTGCAATTAACGTGAAAGTTGACAAGTTTACAGGAAGAAACAACTTCAATTTATGGAAAATTAAGATAAGGGCCTTGTTGAAGCAACAAGGGCTTTGGGATCCGTTAACCAACACAGCAGACACCAGTTCCGATGAGATGGTCAGTCTGGAGGAGAAGGCACATTCATCCATCATGTTGTGTCTATCAGATGATGTTATCACAGAAGTTGCAGAAGAATATAGTACACTGGGCTTTGTTCGAAGCTTGAGAGCTTTTATATGACTAAGTCATTAAACAAAAAGTTGATGTTGAAGCAACGTATGTTCAGCTTAAGGATGAGAGACCATCTTGATCAGCTGAACACAAGATTGAAGATGAGGATGCAACTTTGATTCTGCTTATGTCATTGTCTACATCATATGACAACTTTGTGTAGTCCTTTATTGTTGGGAAAGACACAATGTATTTGGAGGATGTGAGATCATCTTTCTATTCAAGGGAGTTTCGACATAAGGCAGCTGGTACTTTTACGGTACAGACAGTCAGACTGCTGGTTTGGTAGCCAGTAGGCAGCTGGTACTGGTACAAATGTCATATTCACTTTCTTTATGCAACTATATCATCAATGTGAAAGTGAATCCATTCGTTCCAATGAATCTGAAAAAGAAATTTTATTTCTTTGATATCCAAGGATTAAAATCTGATATCTTATCAGAAATTTGTTTCCTTACATCACTCCTACTATCTCATCCGAAATAACTGCCCATTGTCTACTCTTTAATCATGAATGTCTAGCTACCTCGTTCTTACAAAAGAACTTAGCTTCCACGTCAAACTTTTTGGTTTCAGGCTGGGTTGGATCCAACTCAATATTTTATTCACCCATTATTTTATTTACTATTATTTTATTGATTTTATTATTTTATTATAATTTCTCTTATTAATCATTTCACCATCAACAAATAAAATAATATTAATCAATTCATTTTATTCACCACCTACACTATTCAACCATTACTTTATCAATATAATATTTCATTAAAATTTCTCTCACCAATCATTTTTTCATCTATACAAATTTCAATACAACATTTCAACTTTATAATCATTACTTTACTTTATTTTATTTTATTTTCTCTCTCATGACTCAATTCAACCTCAATCCAACCCGAAACCAAACAGGGCCTTTCTTTCTGTAATTTTAGGGTTGGAAACCATTCAAAAGCGTCGTGGCATGGTCACAGAGAAACCAGATCTTCTTGCAGGGCCCGGAAAAGTGAGTTACAACATCCATCTTTCTTTAATTAAGCTGGTTTATTAGAGGTTTAGCTCTAATTACAGGCTGTTATGTTGGGAATTCTTTCCCGTCTTTGGGATATACTCGTTGTCTTGAGTATCATTATATATAACTTAGGATTCGCTTGCTGTTTGTTTGTTTCCAATAGGTTGGTCATGCACTAGGAATTTCAACAAAGTGGTCTAACCATTCTCTATTCACTCCTGGTAAAGCCTTTTGATCTTCTTTTACCTTTACCTGCAGCACAAACTAATCTATATAGTAATTAAATAATGCTGTACAAATTCCTAATGTCAGAGATAGAGAATATGTTTTACTATAAAAAAAGATTTTAATAATGGCTGATGAAGCAATGTTGTGTTACTGCAGGTGATTTAGAAGTCTTAGAGGGGCCAGAACCAGAGAAAATTGTTGTTGGTCCTAGAGTTGATATAGACTATGCTCAACCAGAATGGTGTTGGTGTTCTCGAAATAATGAGCAAAGCATCCTCAGCACTTTTCAGGATGTATAAATTTGATGGTGCAATTTTTGGTACAACAGGCTCACAATATGTAATCGTATGTCCGGATAACCATCTTCTTGTAAGGTTGAATATCAAAACCCTTCCTTTGCAATCAATGCCAAAAAAAATTCATAGCCATCATACATGACATCTTTAAACCATGGACTTGGGGTATCGACCTTGTTCCATGCTTCCTATCCTAACCTCCAGAAACACAAATCTCCCACAGGTCCACATGACTATCAAAATAAAGTCTGAATTCTCACTTGGTATTGATGAAAGCACCATCTTCCGAATAAATGCATACTCATCCATCTGGATCCACCCGTAATCCGGGAAGGTGTTTTGATGCGGTACGGGAATCTCGGTGCGAGAAAAAAGATTTAATAGACACATTCTACCATCTTCTTCTACAACTAGCAACCACCCCAACGATTCAAAGCACTTTTTTCTTTCAAAGTTGGGAACTTTCAGGGAAGCCACAATCGATTCGCCTTCAACCAAACTACATAGCTCACGGATATTATCGTTGCCGTCTGTGCCAGCTGGAAGCAACAGATAGGGTGTTCTCTGCCGTATCAGGAGGCCCTCAAAATACTCTTTCATTACCGCAGCACGCAAGGGTTTCGAAACACTTCTAAAAGAAGTGAAATCTTCAAGTTTTTTCAGTAGTTTTGCTATCATTTCCAGTATATCGTAGGAGTACACTTTTAACATGGTTCACGTCAGATGTTGTAGTTGAGGAGAATCATGTACTCAAGTACCGAGTATGGATCATAATATTGGGGAACATGGAGAACAAATTTGTGTTCCTTCTGAAGATGCAACAGATATGGAACAAGAAAGAACGGACATGATATTGGGATGTGAGGAAAAGCATGTTGAAGAATCGAGAAACAACTGGTGAACAATGTTTGTGACACTAATGCCGGTGCATCAAAGGTAATTATCTAGTTTTTTTCCCTCACTTGAGACGCAACGGATATTATGGAACTTGAAAGCCTTTTATGCAAAATAGGTGATCTCTAACCATAACGTCTTTTATGGCATTTCAATAAATAGGAACTTAGCATGATGGCAGCAAATGATGAAAATGCGTGCAAAGGACATGTGGCAAATAATCAACTGATGCTTTTGGATGGGAATGAGAACAATGACCTCAATAATGGGCTGTTTTGGAAAACACTTATGTTGATGCTGTTGAAGCAGAAATGATGGAAGTAATGGGAGCTTTAAACACAATGGAAAATTCATCGGACCTTCCATATGATATACTGGAAATGATGGCTAAGCTACTGGAAAAACTTGAAGATTTCACTTCTTTTAGAAGTGTTTCGAAACCCTTGCGTGCTGCAGCAATGAAAGAGTATTTTGAGGGCCACATGATACGGTAGAGAACAGCCTATATGTTGCTTCCAGCTGGCACAAATGGAAACAATAATATATGTGAGCTATGTAGTTTGGTTGAAGGCGAATCGATTGTGGCTTCCCTGGAAGTTCTCAACTTTGAAAGAAAAAAGTGCTTTGAATCGTTGGGGTGGTTGCTAGTTGTAGAAGAAGATGGTATAATGTGTCTATTAGATCATTTTTCTCGCATCAAAACATCTTCCCGGATTATGGGTGGATTCAGACGGATGAGTATGCATTTATTCGGAAGATGGTTCTTTCATCAGGACCAAGTGAATTCAGAATTTATTTTGATGGTCATATGTGGAACTGTGGGAGATTTGTGTTTCTAGAGGTTAGGAGATGAAGCATGGAACAAGGTCGATACCCCAAGTCCATGGTTTAAAGATGTCATGTATGATGATTGCAAAGAAAGGGTTTGGATATTCAACCTTAGAAGATGATGGTTATCCGGACATACGATTACATAATGTGAGCCTGTTGTACCAAAAATTGCACCATCAAAATTATACATCTTGAAAAGTGATGAGGATGCTTTGTTCATTATTTCGAGAACACCAACAAATTTAGGTGATGATTATGGTCCCAAAAGTAATTTACAGAGTGTCGGAAATAATCGTGGTGCCGATAGAAGCCACCTAAAAATATGAGTTAATTCTAAATTAATGCAATGTTGTTTTATTCTTTCATTTATTAATAAATAAGAGTAGTTGTAGTCAAAACATAATAAATGCATCATTGAAAATATAATTGTCTACGTAAAATGAAACAAATGATTTTGGCAATTAAATCAGTTATTTTAGAACGGAAGAAGGAGTATAATTTTTGCAAAGTTATACATGCACACACATAAAGTACTTATGTACTCATCCGGGCAAAATTCATTCTAATTAGGGGTGGCATTGGGTCGGGACCCATCCCGTAACCCTCATACCAAATCCCGACCCGACTGTAAATCGGGACTCTATTTGTCTCCCTGTACCCGACAAGTTTCGGGACACAACGATCGGAATACTCGAATGTTCGGGATCCCATCAGGTCGGGAGAAGATATCCCGGAAAAATATCATCATAGATTTTTCATTACTTTTTTTTTTGCTTGTAATTTTGAGTGAAGTTAGGAAAATTATTACTTTCGCTAGTAGCATCAATACTCACCTAACTCACAAGTCACAACAAAAGACTTATATAAATAAAAATTAAACATCATTTTAAACTCATAAATCATGATTGATCGTCTGTCGTATTCCATTACGACATCTACTGCCGTCTGTCGTGCACAAGCAAAAATTTAGCATTTACTAATACAAGGTATAAAGTGAATTGAGAAGTGATGAAATAGGAAAAAAGAAAATATTGAAAAATAGATTATTGTGACTGAAGAAATGGACAACTCGAAGACGAAGAATGGGGAAGTTTAGAAGAAACTCTATTTCGTTTTTGTCGATTATTTCTTCAATTTTTATTAGGTAAAATATTTCCCCCCTAAAATATAAAAATAATTGTTCTAAAAAGATCTATTTCCCTCAAAACAATAAGAAAAAATTATAAAAAAATAATTGTAATATATAATAGTTGGGTCGGGATCGGGATCCTGTTGGGTTTTGAGTATATACCCGAAACCCATCACGAAGTAATCCGGGCCGGGAAGTTTCCTGAATAGTACGGGTTGGGAAGCAATTCGGGTCGTCTTCGGGTCTGGAGTCGGAAAGGGTCGGGAATGTAGAATTTTTTGGCAGCCCTAATTCTAACCATATATTTTGTTTATAAAGTGATACGTCTAAACATGCCACCACCTATGAGACCCCAGAAACAACCTATCTAGCCACCAGGATGGAACATGACCGCGGCCATAGCGTCGGCACCGACTATCTGATTAAGGTCGCGGAAGGGCAACCCCCGCCAAGAGCGTTCAAGCCTACAAGGTCACTAGTCGCTCAGGAGGCCGACCTGCGACCTAAGTCAGAAACCAATAAGAGATCGCACGAGCCATGGGAGGGAGCAACTGAAGAGAAGTCAAGACAGGACAAGGAAACAAGCTCACAGATCGCGACCCGAGCGACCACATAACAACATCGCCAAGCTGTATTGACCGCTTAATATCACTGTACTTAATGCTTATCTGTCCCTATCCCGCGCCCTTAGCTCCTCTCCTTTCCTATAAAAGGAGGGCTTGTGTGACTTCACAGAGATATGCAAAAAAATAGATAAAGAGAACAAAACTCTTGTCAAATTCACTATTTCTCAAACATTCATTCGCACCACCGCACCGCCGCCGTACTCCTCCTGCTTCCAACATAATAAGCACACCAAAAATAGCCAGATATCCATCTTCACTACCACCGCTAGACCACCGTGATAATATTCGGCATTATCAGTTGGCTATGTTACCGGGAAAACCATAGTTTTCTGGCTACCCGACGAGAAAACTACCCAGAAAGGTTTGCGTATGGCGGAGAGGTTGATCATCATCTTCATCATCCACTCAAACCCAGTAGATTTCTCACACAAGAGGAAAACCTACCAGCTCACATTACACAAAGAAGGTAGCTTTAGCACGATTTGTACAAGACTCACGAGTTTGCGTTTGAGAAATCACCTCTCGTAGTGTTCTTCGTTAAAATAGTTGAAACCTGGGGATACCAAGCCTGCGTTTGAATAATCACCTCTTTTGGTACCTTCAAGGTCTGATTCTGCCTTCTCGCCAGAAAAACTCCTAGAAAAAGCTTTGGTGTCCTCATCATTTCACCAGGAAACACTCCACCCCCTAAGAAATTTCCCTCATACTCGACAATGTATGCATCTGCCCCAAGAGGTTGTATAGGTTTCTAGGGTGATTGCATTTGATCATCACCTTTCTCCCCAGAAATTCACATTCCCGACCAAATCTCGCTTGAGCCACCACCGTCCGAACGGATCTCCCACCAACTCTCAGAGGGCAGCACAACAACTAACAACCCTCTAAACCACTCCAGCAGGAAACAGAGAGAGTACAAGGAAGTTAAACCTGTCAGACAGAGCAGTTCACTAGCCAGGAGCAGGTTGTCAGAGTTGGTAATAATCAGTGAAACGACCCCATCTGCAAGTTCACAACCTCACGTCATTAGCAATGACAGGAAGTAAGGGCACGCTGATACCCCTACCCCAGATAAAGGGAGCGCGCCCAATCAAACACGCGCTGAGGGCACCGAAGAAACACTGGACAGTCCCACTGCTGATGGGAGTAGGCTCAGAGGGACGCCCTAGCCGCCCGCGACGCTCGGAACATCATAAATCAGAAATCAAAGTCTAAAGAGGCCCTAGAAGAGGCTCGTGGAGAAAAGAATACAATCGGGGCACCTAGGCCGCAATGCAGTCGGGACGTATCAGAAAAAGTACCAGGGTTTCAAGAGGAGTCTGAGATCGCAGAAATGATAGAGTATGCCAAGTACGCCGAAAGAATGTACTTGACCAATTCCCGACTAGTGGCAGTAGGCCGGGAACCTTTGCTAGTACGAGAGGCGATCCAGTCTAGGGGCGAGCTCAACCCTAAGACGCCAGAAAAGGGACGCCAGAGTCAAATACAAAGGGTAGAGGTTGAAGAGAGCATCCAATCTTCAGGTCGTAAAGGCCGCCGGGGAGAGCAGGAGGTCATCCAAACTCCTGCCCGACCTAGCCGTGAAAATCTTAAGGAAAAAAGTGAAGAATGAGGATCCGCTTTTAAAAAGCTGGGTGAGAAAGAAAAAGGTCCGGCCCTAAGCCGACTAAGCCTCCCAGAGAGGGGTGTAGTACCCAGACAAGAAGGACGAAATGAAAGAGATGCCCGACTGATAATAAGAGAAAAGCGAGCCCAACAGGAGGAGTCGTGGAATCGAGCGATCTTAGAGCATGGGATTGAGTTAGCGGCCAACCCGCCCCCACCTATACTGAGATACGATCCGGTCCTCACATAACAGATGGAAATAATGAAGAAAGAGCTCGCTGAGCTTAAAAAGTCGAGGCCTCCCGAAAAACCCGCTCCAATCTTTGGGATCGACGTGCTCTCCAAGAGGATAGCTAAAACTTTGCCCACTAACAGAGAAAAAGTCAGTTACCCCAGCTACAACTACTATAGTGGAAACAATTGCCCACATGATTGGCTCACAGCTTTCCAAGGTCGCATCACTCTAGCGACCCAGAACAAGTACGCCTGATGTATTGCTCTAGTCGGAAGTATGCAGGACAGGGCCGCTTCATGGATCCGCGGGCTCCTCGTGGTTCGATTGAAAGTTGGGAGGATCTATCTGAAAAATTCGTGAAGGAATTTGAGTCAACGAGCAGACCAAAGAAAACCATTGAGGATCTTTACGGGGTCCGCATGGGTGAAAACGAATCAAGAAAGGACTATTACGAGCGGTTTGTTAGGATCTACGATCAAACGAGGAACATTCCCGATGACGCCATCATAACTTGCTTTCTCACAGGAATTGCCAATGGTCCGATGAAAACGGAGTTTAACCTACGGCCCCTTAGAGCGGGCCTAAGGGAAATGCTAGAAAGGGCTAGAATGATGGGGGTAAGTGAAGCGCCGTCTCCCACGGGAAAATCAAAATCTAGATCCGAGCACAACTCGCATAAAGAGGATCGCGAGGACGATCGTAAGAAGGAACGCGGTAAGGGCGCGAACCAAGACCGTGAGACCAAGGCGCCATACAAATTCAATGAAAATGATTTCATCCCTCTCAATACCAAGTCATCCCAGATACTTTTCAAAATTCATGAACATATTGAGAGACCTAGGCCTATGAAGGGCGAAGCCAGCACTTGTGATAAATCAAAATACTGTGAGTACCACAAGGATCACGGGCAAATTACAGATGAATGTTTTAGTCTGAGAAGGGAAATCAAAAGGTTGATAAGAGAGGTACCAGCCGCCAAGTATAAACACGATGGTGATGCTGGTACCAGTTAAGGGCGAACACCTCGCATCTATCAGAGAGAGGTCCAGGTTATTCACGGAAGCCTTCCCAGCAACAGTCAGCTGAAATCGCAAATACATTCGATCAACACGCGAGGTTTTGAGAAACCGATAGTCTTGGGAGAAAAGAAGAAATGAATCATGTTCACTAAGAGCGAACTAACAACCGTAGAAGGCGTCATGGAGGTGCCGATCATCCTCAAGATCGGAGTTAATGAGCTGAACGGTGTTAACCGCGTTATGGTCGACACCGGCACAGGCCGCGACATCATCTATTTTGAATGTCTCAAACAAATCGGGTTCGGAGAGGCAAAGCTGAAGCCTTATCTGGGAATTTTATAGGGTTTCACCAACGACACTGTAAGGGTCAAAGGTACCATCGATCTTAGCATCACCCTTGGCGATTATGAGCCTTGCCGGACAGAGGTGATAACCTTTCTGGTCATCGATCTCCCCTCCTATTATAACATGATTTTGGGGATTCCGGCCATGAAAAAGTTTCAGATGGTGGTATCTGTACCACACCAAAGGGTGAAGTTTAACGTGGGAGACGATATTGGGGTCGCCATGAGCCGACCGGGATTCTTCCTCGACTACATGAGCAAGAACAGGGTCGACTCCGAAAAACAAAGAATCGAGGAATTCCACGCACGTACCACCCAAATTGCCACGGTAAAAGAAATCGTTGAAAAATCCGTATAGTTAAGACACTACAGGTGCGACACTACAGGTGCGAGATCAACCAGACTTCACAACCGAGGATGAGTTGATCGAAGCTGTAAAAAATATCCCGATCAGAAAGTAAAGATCGGATCGTAGGCTACTGAAAGGGAAAGAGAGGAGCTGATCATGCTCTTGAAAGAAAATGTGGACACCTTCACTTGGGAAGTAACCGACATGAGGGGTGTGGAGTCGGAGGCCGCGCTACACTATCTAAGCATTGACCCCAACTTCAGACCAATCCAACAGCGAGCGCGTCAATTCTCCATAGAGAAAGAGATCGCCATAAAAGGCGAAGTTGAAAAACTATTGGCCGCGGGCATAATCAGGGAACTTCAGTAACCAACCTAGTTAGCAAACGTAGTAATGGTCAAGAAGCACAATAGAAAGTGGCAGATATGCATAGACTTCACTGACTTAAACAAAGCTTGTCTCAAGGATCCCTATACGCTGCCTCGAATCGAAAGATGGTAGACGGGATTGCTAGTTTTGAGATGCTGAGTTTTCTGGATGCCTACTCTGGGTATCACCGAGTAAAATGGCCGACGAAGACAAGGAAATGACCGCCTTCAGAGCCACGGGCGGACTCTACTACTATGAGATGATGCCATTCGGCCTGAAGAATGCGGGATCCACATATCAAAGGATGGTAAACAAAGTCTTCAGCTTGCAGATAGGCAAAAACATAGAGGCCTACATCGATGATATGGTCGTGAAGTCAAGTCGCCAGGATCATCTGGCGGACCTTCACGAAACCTTTGCAAACGTGAGAAAACATTCAATGAAGCTCAACCCCGCCAAATGCACATTTGGGGTTCAGACAGGAAAGTTCTTAGGATTTATGGTAAACCAGAGGGGCGAAGCGAACCTCGAGAAGATAGAGGCTCTAATGAACATGAACGAGCCAACCACGATCAAAGAGGTGCAGAGACTCAATGGAAGGATCATCACTCTGGGAAGGTTCATTTTCAAATCTGCCGAAAAATGTTTGCCTTTCTTCAAAATCCTCAAAGGAAGCAAGACCTTTTCATGGACAGAAGAATGCTCGCAAGCCTTCAAAGATCTCAGGGTGAATCTGTCAAGCCCGCCACTATTGGTCAGTCCTAGCCTAGGGGATTCTTTGCTTTTGTATCTTGCGGCCTCAGGCCGGGCTGTAGCCGCAGCACTTGTCAAGGAGAACGGCACCATCAAAAACCCCGTTTATTATGTCTCTAAGGCTCTCAGTCCCGTTGAGATTCATTATTTCAATATCGAGAAGTTGGCCTACTGTGTCATAGCTGCCCGCAAACTAAGGGCTTATTTTTCATCGCATACAATTACTGTGCTGTCGGACGCTCCGCTGGGCCAAGTCCTACACAAGCCGGATTTATCTGGTCGCTTGCTGCGATGGGCCATTGAGCTCACAGAGTTTGACATTCGGTACGAGCCTCGAAAATCCATCAAAGCTCAGGCCTTACCAGATTTCATAATGGAGACAAGTTTCAATGAGCAGAGAGGGGAACAATCGGGACCTACAACAGGCGATGCGGCCACAGCAACCACCGACTCCGAAACCCAGAAGCCAAATCACTGCTGGCAGTTGTATGTCGATGGGGCCGCCAGCCACAAAGGTTGCGACGCCGGGATTATCTTACTAGAGCCAGGGACCTCGGAAGAAATCGAGAAAGCGTTAAGGTTCGATTTCACCGCTTCAAACAATCAAGCAGAGTACGAGGCTGTCATAGCAGGACTTGAGCTCGCTAAGGACATGAAGGTCGAAAACGTGGAAGTATTCTGCGATTCACAGCTGGTGGTCAATCAATTCACGGGATCGTTTGGGGTCCACTGCGACATCCTCCAAAAGTACATTGATCTCGTTAAAAAACTCGATAGTGGTTTCAAATATAGTAAATTCACCAATATCCCCCGAGAGGACAATCACCGAGCGGACTATTTGTCGAAACTAACGGACAACGACGAAACGAGCAACCCCACGATCATGGTAGAGCATCTATCCGGGCCCGCTATCAATCAGACCGAGGTCATGGTTTTCCAACCTATCAATCCATGTTGGATCAACGAGCTAAAAGCATACGTTGAATCAGGAATTCAACCGTCCGACCTTAAAGAGGCCAGGGCCATGATCAGAAGAGCCGCCAGGTATACCCTCATGAACAATATGTTGTATAGGCAATCTTTCTCAAAACCCTTGTCGCGATGTGTGTGACCTGAGGAAGTTCACGGGGTACTCACGAAGCTGCATGAGGGAATGTGTGACGGCCATCCGTCTAGCCGCACGCTCACTCAGAAATTTTTACTCGGCGGATATTATTGGCCAAAGCTCGCAGAAGATGCTCGAATATATGCCAAGAGATGCGACAAATGTCAAAAATTCACGGACATTCCCAGGCTGCCATCAGTTGAACAAAGCATTGTCGTCGCGGCATGGCCGTTTGACATGTTGGCAATCGATTTGATAGGGCCGCTGAAAAGAGGCCGCTCTGGATGTGAATAGGTGGCCGTGGACTACTTCACCAAATGGATCGAGGCTAAGGCCTTGGTAAAAATCAAAACCAAGAATGTGATCTACTTTCTGCTCGATCAAGTCTGGACTAGATTCGGAGTTCCACGGGTAATAGTGTCCGACCACGGGCCGCAGTTGCGGGAGGAATTCGACGAGTTTTGTAAAGAGCATAACGTCAAACACTGGCAGTCCTCGGTATGTTATCCACAAGGCAACGGGCAAGCTGAAAACGCAAACAAACAGGTTCTGAGCGTGCTGAAAAAGAGTTTGGATGAAAAAACAGGAAAATGGCCGGACCACTTACCCGCGGCCTTGTGGGCCCTTAGGACGTCGATAAAAACAACTGCGGGGGAGACCCCTTTCGCTTTGACCTACGGGTCAGAAGCTATGGCCCCGGTGGAAATGGCCCTGCCAAGTCTTAGGGTCGTGCACTTCAATGAGGCTGAAAATCCACTAAGCCGACAGCTCGACCTCCACTTAGCGGAGGAAAAGAGAATCAACTCGTACGGTCGTCTGCTCAATTGCAAACAGGCGGCAAAGCGGCACCATGACAAGCATATCCGCGACCACCACTTCGTGGTGGGAGATTACGTTTTGTGTAAGAGACAAGCCACGGGTCACGAGGCCAAAAAAGGCAAGTTATCTGAAAATTAGGAAGGACCGCTTCAAGTCACAAGTATAATCAAAAAGGGAACTTATGTCTTGAAAGACAATCAAGGTCGCGAGTACAATAGGCCTTGGCACGCTTACAACTTGAAAAGATATTACATGTAAGCCCAAACTATTTATTCAGAAAAGTAAAAGGCTAGTTTCGAAAAATACAATTCAGCTACAATAGAGGCCCGTCGCTATTTTTGGCAAGCCCACGGACATAGATCCCGCAAGCTTAACCCAAAATAGGGGGCCGTAATATCAAATTTTCAAACATTATTCCAAATAGCGGGCAAACATCAACAAGGCTGATCTACTCTAAACTACTTCAGGCGAATCCACAGTGATCCAGTGAATGAGACGGTACCCTGGCTACATCAGTACATAATCTAGATATCAGCGAGCCGAAAGGAATACGGCGAGTAGGATCCATTGTGGCGGTAAACTTAATAGCCTCACGGTGAATCAGGATCCCCCAATCAATGTCCACCTGAGGGTAGCGAATGGCATGAAGAAGAAAGGCTTCGGCCTCGGTGACGAACTCAAAATCCACAGAAGGAAGAGCTCATGAATTGATAAACCTCTTCCACTTTCGGTTTCTATGAGACAGTTCAGATGCGGGGCCCAACGCGCGAGGACGTGGACGGTGGGGAAAGAGCTCACACACCACGCGTCGCAGTCGAACAAGCCTACTTTCCTCGTCTCCAAGGTTCCAAGCGACCTCATAATGAGCAGAGGGATTGATGGCAGGAATGCGAAGAACAACGTTGATAGTCTCCGGAGAAAAGTTAACTGACACGCCCCGTAGGACAACACAACTAACATCTTTCTCGGAAGAAGTCTCCGAAAAAACGGAGTAAAATTCCCTCACCATAGTGAGGTTGAAAGATATCATAGGCGGAGAGACAAAATCCGACCACCCAGAAAGCCGAATCCGGAGCAGAGAGCCATCACCCTCAATCTTGTCCTCCCCTAAACCCCTCTCCCTCACGAGCTTGACCATGTCGAAATAACACCAGAAATAGGACTTGGCGGTGACAGCGGCAGTGTGGAAGAAGGGGGAAACATCACGCATAGGACGAGCTTTGTACACTCATACTGAGATACCCTCACCGGATCGAAAAGACATCAGTAAATAGACTTGCGCAAGAAAGACATGGTGAGTGACCAGGGAAACCTCCTCTTATAGAGAGCTGAAAAGAAATGAGCGGTCAAGATCAACTCAGTCGAACGATCACAACACAAGCGGTCTGACCCAAAAATCTGATTCTCGAAAGAGGCGCCTAAATATTTGACAGACATCAAAAGAAGAGCCAAGTCTAAGCATTAAAATTGTTTGAACAAAACAAAGTTGAATGATTACAGATCGCAAACAAAGTGTTCAATTTTTAATCTTGGCCTGGCAGAGTGTCAGCATGATCGCCAGTGGCCGCAGCCTCGCTATCCGGATCGGTAACAGTCGGAGGATTCTTCAAGACAGCAAAGTTGACAGGATTAACCGGAGGAGGATCCCAGACTGGCTCGCCATCCCTTACCTGCCCAGTTTGGATGGAGACAATGTGATCCGGAGCATAAGGAATTTCTGGATGAATAGCCAACAAATCGGGATTCTACTGAGACATGTTAGCCCACTGGAGCATCTCCTCAAAGCTAACCGACTCTCTACCATGATATGCCCAAAGGCAGCGAGCGAGGTGGTTGAAGCCCTGGTCGAAAATCGCCTCCAGATGGTAAAATAACTGGTCAGAGCACTGATAGACAGTAATGGCTGCAAGACCAGCTTCCTCGGCGACCTTGTTGGCGGCAGAAAGTTGCTCCTTCAAGCTCGCAACCTCTTCCTGTGCGACTTTCAACCCTTCATCGGATTTTTGGGTTTCATACTCATAATCGCCACTTTCTGTTTTAACTCGGCATCCAGTATAGCGCTCTCCTCCATGGCCGCCTTCACGCACTTTATCTCCTCACATGCTTTCACGTGCTAGGCTTCAGTCGTGATCCTAGCTTTCTCTGAAGCCCCAAGGGCCGCCGTTGCCTTCTTCAGTTCGGCACGGCGCCTCTCAGCGGCCTCGGTAGCTTTCACGATGCGAGTTCCAAGCTACAGTGAAAAGAAATAGGGTAAGCTCGTAAAAATGAAGGAAAATGAAAATTTACAGAAACAATAAAGTTTACCGTGGAAGATGCGATCCCAAAGTGGCCGGCAAGGTCCTTCAGCTCTGCGACCTCATCTTTAGCGGGGGCATCGTCATGGAACCACTCGATCGGTAATTCCCCTGCCAATCTCCAGCTGCACTTCAGCGGGCGCGTCCCATGAAAGACGGCCCAGAGGAATGACATCAGCAATAGCCTCCCTGAGCTGGCTCAATTTTTCATGTCAAGGGGGCCGCGGGTAAACTCAGCATCCAACCAGAGAGCTTCCTTCCCTTGATACCCGCGAGGAAATGTTTCTCTTGGAAACACCCCCGCCTCATCCGCGACCACTTCAACAATTACGGCTTCAGGCCGCGGGGTCGACCTCTCAGTAGGTCGCTTATCAGCACGATCAAAACCCTTGCTAGCTCCGCCAACAGTTTGGGATTTCTCGGTTATGGATCGCTTGGGATCCTGGGCCTCTCTTGCGGGTACATCAACTTGGGGCCTCTTTTGAACCCCTCTAGTTCGACCTGGCCCGCACCCGTGCTTGTCTCCGTTTGCAAGTTGGAAGTGAAAGTCTCATCGACGACCGAAGCGTCGACTGTTCGAGGGATCCTTCCCAAAGTTTGTTTCAGTGCCGCTTGCCTAGCTTTTGCCGCCTTATCTGCCTGCCTCTGACTTTGAGCTCGCCTTTCAGTAGCATCCATCTCGCTGACTAAAAATAAAAAGAGAAGTTCATCAAAAACTGGACAAATAATGAAAAAGCAAAGCAATAAGGCTCAAAAGTAACGAAACAGAAAGCAAAGAAAATTACGGCGAGGCCTTTTGTTAGGGTCACCCTGACACGCCGCACACTCAGAGGGAAATCAATGGTTTATGTGGCACTCCCCAACCCAATCAGAGTCACTCTCCTCAGGTACAATAGCCACCAAGGGTTGGGCTCTCGGCGGTCCCACGATTCCGGCTCTGCTCGCGTGCGTCTCCACCATATCCAGGAGATCGATCCAAGACACGTTTCTCTTCGAGGGCGTGGCTCCGTCAGAGTCTATGATCGCCAGTAGTCCTTTGAGGAATCGATACTCGGACACGAAAGGGTCATCAAAGCCAATCATAGAAAATTTCCCCATGCGAGGAGGGAAGTGGGGGAAAGGCCAACCAACTTTCAACTCGACCTTAAAGACGTGATCCCCCCAGTTGTGTATCTTGTTAGGAAGATGGAAAAATAAATGGGGAGTCTGGGCCCTTACGTTGGCCTGCCCCGGAAAAGAGGTACCACAGAGCAAATGAAACTGCTTAAATAAAGAAAGGGATGGCTCTCTCTTCATCGTCCGGTAAAGAACAATGAAGGACATGATCTGAATAGCGGCCCCAATGGCTAGGTCGCAGGGTAATATTCGCAGCTCACACAATAGCTTAACCAGGAAAGGGTCGAAAGGAGGCCGGAAACCGGCAAAGAAGTGATCAAAATGGATAATTATGGTGTCTCCGGGGCGGCGAGCACATATAAAGTCTTCTCGATCGCCCGGTTTCAGCTTATCATCATCCTTATTGAAATCGATCAAGGAAAACTTGTAAAGAGCAGGGTCGATATTATAGCGGCACTGGAGATTTTGTGCAAGGTCCTTGCTTTTCAGGATCTGCCCTCAGTGCTTCTCCACATCCTTCTGATACAAAGTCATGAGGGCAAACTCCCTCAGGGCCTCTAGGTTGTTAGGCTTTGGAGGCTTCCCTTTAGCCGCTGCCTCACCCACCGTCATGGTCGCAGGATCCGTCCTTTTTCTTTTTGGTTTCTTAGGGAGCTCCAAAGGTTTGCGAGGGACCGATTCAGCATCATCCTCGCTAGACCCCATCAACTCATGTAGAGCGGCGTCCTCAACGCATAAGATATCGTCGCCTGGCCCAGGGGCACCACTCGCGCCAACCTCAACAGGTTGTTTCTCAGCCCCAACATCACCACCACCGAGTGTACTTGAGCTCGCCGTGCCCCGACTCCAGGCTACCTCTTTACGACTCTTCTTTCATCGTGGTGCCAGATCAGGTATTGAACTCCCCAAGTCAAATGGGTCATCAGGATCGCGAGCCGTAGCACCCCTCGCCGCCAGCTCATCTTCTAAGTCATCGTGTGTGACCTCTTCAGGGCTAGATGAGGCGGTCTCTTCTTCCAAGCCATAATCATATACCTCTTGATCTCCTTCGAAATCACCACCAAGGCTGAAATCGTCGTCGGACATCCTGCAAAACGCATGGAAAGGTGGAGCTTTAAATCACCTGGATAATGAAAATTACACCAGGGAGGTGATCGCACCCATCTCGACACCTTCCCTTTGGTTCTCTAGGAGAGAATGCAACAACGAAAGGAAGAGATACAAAAAGATAAAAGACGCAACGAATCGTCAAGATAAAACCCATCTTTTTCCTCCCCAAAAATACCCAGGTCATGTTTGAAAGAAAACCATACCAAAACAAGAGCACCCGCTCAAAAAACTCAATCTTTATTCCCCCAAACACCCCAAATCCCGCATGTTACGCTAAAGGATGAAACGAGCTTGAAAAATGAATAGAAATACGGAAGGAAAAAAAGCATCGGAGAAGCTTAGTTGAAGAAGAATTACCTGTTTTAGCTGAAGAGTGGCCGGAAACTGGAGAAAACAAGCGGAAACCTCAAGATTGGCCGCCGGAAACTTCAAATCTTCAACATAACCACCAAACAGAGCCTTAAGCCTCAAAGGTCACCGCCGGAACCCTTGAATCTACTTAAAAACTTCAACGGAAAACACACAACCCACCAAAGAACTCTCAAGAATCAGGGGGAGAAAAGTTCGAAAGAATGAGAGGGCGAAAAGTGTTGGAAAAGTTGGGTTTTTGGCTTTATATAGGCTGGGGAAACTGAATCGTGCGGCTAAGGATCAGTTTATCCAACGGTCAAGAAGGGGGCGGTTACCTTGGGGGTTTCAAAATTCAAAAATCGCCATCATTACGGCGGGTCAATCAATGCCAACGTAATAACGCACGTCAACCAATGACTGCACCATTACTAGGGCAGTTACCGAGACGCCATCAGTGCCGACATTGCTGCATTTACCTACAACTGAAAGGACCACAATCTGACGGTTCAACTGCTCCACTACCCACGTATGACGACATACATCGCCCTATTCAAGCTCGCCACCACCATGTCCTCTCCAGCAAAAGTCCGTCCGCTTAATAGCACGGCATAAACAGACCCAAAATCACTTCGAGGCAAGACGCTCGAATAGCACGGCCCTTAGTGAACAAGTCGCTTCAGACGACAAGGTCGCCATAGACCAAAAATCACTTCGAGGCAAGACGCTCGAATAGCGCGGCCCTTAGTGAACAAGTCGCTTCAGACGACAAGGTCACCATAGACCCAGAATCACTTCGAGGCAAGACGCTCGAATATCGCCACAGACCCAGAATCACTTCGAAGCAAGACGCTCGAATAGCGCGGCCCTTAGTGAACAAGTCGCTTCAGACGACAAGGTCGCCACAGACCCATAATCACTTCGAGGCAAGACGCTCGAATAGCGCGGCCCATAGTGAACAAGTCGATTCAGACAACAAGGTCGCCATAGACCCAAAATCACTTCGAGGCAAGACGCTTGAATAGCGCGGCCCTTAGTGAACAAGTCGCTGTGGACGACAAGGTCGGAAAGACCCAAATCACTTTGAGGTCATCCGCTTAATAGCGCGATCCTAAGTAAATGGTCACATAAACCAACAGAGGTCGGAAAGACTCCAGCAAGCTAGGCGATCTTTGTACGCACTTTACTCTATGCTTGGCACTCCATGAAAATGCCTAAGACTTAGAGTAGGGGCCATTGATACGTCTAAACATGCCGCCACCTATAAGACCCCAGAAACAACCTATCTAGCCACCAGGATAAAACATGACCGCGGCCATAGCGTCGGCACCGACTATCTGATTAAGGTCGCGAAAGGGAGACCCCCGCCAAGAGCGTTCAAGCCTACAAGGTCACTAGTCGCTCAGGGGGCCAACCTGCGACCTAAGTCAGAAACCAATAAGAGATCGGTGCCACGCTACCGCGGTCACCTGGCTAAGTTGTGCGACCTAAGTCAGAAACCAATAAGAGATCGCACGAGCCATGGGAGGGAGCAACTGAAGGGAAGTCAAGACAGGACAAGGAAACAAGCTCGCAGATCGCGACCCGAGCGACCACATAACAACATCGCCAAGCTGTATTGTCCGCTTAATATCACTGTACTTTATGCTTATCTGTCCCTATCCCGCGCCCTTAGCTCCTCTCATTGCCTATAAAAGGAGGGCTTGTGTGACTTCACAGAGATATGCAAAAAAATAGATAAAGAGAACACAACTCTTGTCAAATTCACTCTCTCTCAAACATTCATTCGCACCACCGCACCGCCGCCGTCCTCCGCCGGCTACCAACATAATAAGCACACCAAAAATAGCCAGATATCCATCTTCACTACCACCGCTAGACCACCGTGATAATATTCGGCATTATCATAAAGAAAGACTTGAAAACACACACACACAACAAAAAAAACACAATTTTTTTTTATAAAAAATACTATATGATATCATTTTGTGTGTATATATTATGCATGTATTGTCTTTGTGATATTTTTTTTTTAATTTTAAATTGGTCATTGTCAAATATTAGATCATTGGATTTTCAATTAATACCAATGATGAGAGTATCTCCAATGTATTAGTATGAAAAGGTTTATAAGCTTTTGTATAGCTTTATACCCATTGTGAGCATGATGACTAGGATAGAGGTTTGAGGAAAAGGTTTACAAATACAAACATGTTTATTACTGACAACTTGAAAGCTTTTTAATTTTTTAATATTTTTTAAGTGATTGTGTGGTGTAAAAAAATAGTTTATTGATAATGGATAAATTATTTATGTATAATGGGTCCGTAGTATAAAGCTTTTTAAAAGGTTTTTATGTGTTGATAAAAGATTTATAAAGAAAAGATTTATAAAATTATGATGCGGCATGACAATAAAGCTTTATGATCGTGGATACTTTGAACTTGGAAAAGTTGAAATAGTGATAAACTTTATCGGAGTAGATCCGGCTGGCTTTTAAGGTTATTTTGAACATGTGAGTTCTTTTTCTCTTTTTTTTGAGAACCTGAGTTCTTATTAATATCTCGAAAACATGTGTAAGATCATGCAAATAGAATGCTTTTTTTTTCGAGGGTTTTTATTGGCACATCTGTTTTTATTATTGACATTTTATTACTTCTGCCATCACAAAAAATTACTTCGGCACCACGATTGTTTTTAATGAACGAAACGTCGCATGACTGTTATTATTCTTATTGAAAACCAACGAGATCGGTGTCGTCGATGTGACACCGACGTTATAAAAGTGTCACAACTTAAAACAATAAATCCCCATCGACTTTCGTTTTTGAATAGGCTTACTAACGTTAGTATTCAATAAAGAATAACATAGCAGAATCGACGTTTTGTTAATAATTAAAAAATGAGTGTCAATAATTTAAAAAAAATGTGTGTCAATAGAACCCTTTTGTTTGGTTGAGAAACTCTTCTAGTTTAAATCATATGAGAAATGTTAGGAGTATAACCATAACATTGTTCATATAAAGAAAATCGGGGTGATGTAGTGACAATTGGTTTGAGCGAGAGTTTGTGAGTTTGATTCCCGAAACGTCAAAAAAAATGAAATTAATAAATAAATAAATTATATTGCAAACTAAACCATTAAAAAACAATTCACCAATATTTAGGGGTTTGGCAATGCCCTCTTAGTCAACCATCTTTTGATTATCCATTCCATTCACACAATTTCGTTTGTTTTTTTTTTTTTGGAGTTTTTTTGGGTTTTTTTTTTATATATTAGTGGATGATAAAATATGATAAAAATAATTGAATTAATGATTAGAAAGTTAAAATGTTTTTTTGATATTTGTGTAGATAAAAAAAAGAGTGGTGAGAGAAATTGAAATAAGGTAATATAATGAATAAAATAATATTAAAAAATGTAATAAAATAGATAAAGTGAAATGATAAGATATGATTTAATATTTTTTATTTGTAAATGAAGAATTGATTAATAAAAGAATCGTAAGAAATGATTGGTGATGTAATGCGAAAAACTTTCAAAAAAAACTCAACCCAAAACACCCAAAACAAACAAGGGCAATATTTGTTGGGCCAGTGGTATGGCCCAGGGCTAGAAAATTAAACCCGGGGGCAGCACAAAAGCAATAATTCTAAGTTGACAAAAATGTCCTTTTTCTTATGTTTCTAAAGTAGCGTGGGTAATATTAAAAACAAAAATAACACCATATGAACTTCTCATATTCCACAGACTCAAGTCAGTCAACGTCTTCACCATTCCATCTCCTCCTTCCTTCCTTCCTTCCATTTAAAACTCATTCAGTACATTTTGCTCCTGTCTGTTTATCTATTATTACTAACGAAATCAAGAATTGAACCTACCTAGGTGGCACATTGGTGTTCCAGTGGCCGGACTAGAATAGCCTGGCTACTCGCCCCATCCCCTTCCAGATCGACCACTGCTCTGAAGGTCGGTCAACACTTGTACTCTATTCTATCCATGACCGATCTTGTCGGTCGGGTTATGTCCCTCTCAGACCTACCATTCCACTTACATATGTCCGAGCTGATTCCAGCTTGGCTACTCTCCTCTTCAGGTCGCCTCAAGCACGGAAGGTTTCAACCAGTCTAGCCTTGGCCGTCTAAGTCGGCCAGAGTCAATCCTTAATCATATTTCCCACGTGTACAATACATGGGTAACTATGGAAAGAATCTTGAATCGTAAAGGCTCCAATCTTTATCACTTCATATAAATTTTTGAATACTATAATTATCTCCTAAAATCAAGGAGATTAACTAATCATAATCCATTTCCTTAGGGAACACGTCAATCAGTGTCCATCACAGACACGACACACGCTAACTTTAGGGCACAAACCCCTCTATATAAACAATCCCTATCAAGTGCAGTCTAAAACATCCCAAAACACCCCTCTTCTTTCATAGTTTTATTATATATTCAAAGAGCATCCTTAGGTTATAATCATGAGAAAGAACTAGGGCCATGTTTGGTTTCGGGTTGGATTGAGGTTGAATTGAGTCATGAGAGAGAAAATAAAATAAAATAAAATAAAGTAAAGTAATGATTATAAAGTTGAAATGTTGTATTGAAATTTGTGTAGATGAAAAAATGATTGGTGAGAGAAATTTTAATGAAATATTATATTGATAAAGTAATGGTTGAATAGTGTAGGTGGTGAATAAAATGAATTGATTAATATTATTTTATTTGTTAATGGTGAAATGATTGATGAGAAAAATTATAATAAAATAATAAAATCAATAAAATAATAGTAAATAAAATAATGGGTGAATAAAATATTGAGTTGGATCCAAATGGATCCAACCCAGCCTAAAACCAAACAGGGGCTAAGGATTCACATGTTAGTGATCCGAAATCACTTTCATTATCATATACTTTCTTTTATTAATATTTCGGTTTAGCTTTTAACTTATTTAGTTTTGATGACTTACACTTTTAGATATTTTCCTTCCCATTCCTGGCTTTCTATAATGGAAATGTCAGTGAACTAGCTTTTCAATTGAGTAAACATGTAATATCCCGATTTTTGAAAAAGGGCAATTCGGTCTTTTAGCAAAAATCGAATATTATGTTATTTTTTTAATTAAAGGATTTTCGAAAAAAAAAAGAAAAAAAAGGATAAACAAGGATTTTCTTTTTAAGGAAAATAATTAAATAATTAGGTAATTGGGATTATAAAAGGAAAACTAATCCTAATTTTAACCTAGTTGTTTTTGACCAAAAAAAAAAAGAGGGAGGGGCGCATATTTTGAGAAGAGAGGCGCAAGTTTCAAAAAAAAAAAGGGAGAAGAGGCTTTCGATTTTCGAGGCTAATCCGTTGTTCTTTTTCAACGGACGTCTCAAGAGAGAAAGGATCACCGCGAGACGAGGATCGTTTTGATACCAACAATCCTTAGATCCGTTGACGTTGGAGGTTAAAGGTTTAACCTTTTTTTCAAAGCTTTGGTAGTTTGGATCGTTGTACCACGCAAATTAAGGTAACGTGGTTTTCTTATCGTATGATTAAGGTTTCGTAAAGTGGTAGAGCAATTTGTATGATTGTTTTTCATGGTTTTAATTCGTTTAAGTCGAGTTTGGGTTGAATTTGAGTAGAAAACGCGAGTGCGAAAAAGCTTGTCCTCTGTGGTGCGAGAAAGAACGTGTATATGTGCAAGAGGGAGGCTCGGTCGACCGAGCCTATCCATTCGGTCGACCGAGTGTTGGTTCATCCGTACGGATGAGTTGTGTATCCGTACGGCTATTTCTCGGTATCGGACGAAAAGTTTATCCGTCCGGACGGGGACGGCTTTGTTTCGATCTTGTTTTCTTTGTTATGTGTTTAAAGCTCCATAATAGCGTATTTCTTGCATAACCTTACGTGACAAAGCCCTGAATTAGCTTTTGATGCGTTTAGTTCCGGCACCACATGGATTCCCTAAAAAGATGAAGTGTGGGACCGTCGAAAGCTTTGGATTTGCCTTGTGCTTCGATAAGCTAGAGTTTATCGATGTCTGTGTAATTGCTAGGGCTTGTCCGTGTCTAGTGGTCTAAGTACGAGAGTAGGAGATGTGAGGGAGCTTACTTGAAAACACTTAGGTGGCTAGTTAAACATCTAATCAAACGTATGTGCTAGATTAATAATCTTAAACATCATGCAATGCTTGGTAAGGCATAGTACAATATCGCGATGTGTTCTACGACCGGACAAAGTAGGCGTTGTACCCACGCCGGTCAATCGATTGGCTAGATAAAGCGTACGGTACATTCGCCGGTTATCACACTATCGGGACTCGGATATTCCCGGGGCTACTAGAGCGTGTCTCTAAGTAGGTTGCACCCGATTGTCTAGTACATCCTATTACTAGGCGTAGTGCCCTTGTTATTCATGATGTAACAAACTTGAGCTAAGTTAGATACCTTTTGGAACCTCGTATTATGCTATGAACATAATATGATAGTTAGCTAGGGTTAATAACGGAAATGAATTAATAAAAGACGGCGTTGCTTTTATTTCTTTATGAGATCATAGTTATACGATCTTACGCGTTACGAGTACTTTTGTACTTACCCCGTTACGTTGTGTTTGTCTTCCCTTTCCCCAAAGAAGATGAACAGGTTGCTACGGTTGACGAGTTCTTTGATGATGAAGTTTGAGAGGAAGCTTTTGAAGACTTAGTTCTTTTAGTTGTTTCTTTCTTAAAACAGTTGTTTCACGTTTGAACAATGTTGTCCTTCTTTTTGGTTTAGCTTCTTTTGAGATCCTTGGGATTTGGATGTTGGATGATTAGTTCTCTTTATTGGATTTAGTTTTTCACAGCATTGATTACCATGTGTTCGATCTTTTGGTTTCCCCGAGTTGTTGAGTTGTTTTATCTTCCGTGTCGTTTGGTTCTGATGTATGACGTAAGGCTTACATATATTATTGAATTTATTTGATAATATATGTGCCGAGCGCTCTTTCCGGATAAGGACTCGGTGTCCGGGAATGGGGCGTTACAGTTGGTATCAGAGAGAAAGGTTTTCCTTCTTTGTGTAGGACTTGATTTCTTCCTTAAGATAAGTTTTAGAGCTTTAGTAACCCCTTCTCTTTTCTTAGTTACGAATGGTGCTTACTAGAGGTGGAGCTAATACGAGTAACACCGAGGCGGCTAACACCCGGACGGGTAACGGCGAGGCGGGATTTACCGAGGTTGTGATTCCGAGAAGGAGAAGAAGTGGACCGGCTACCCGAGCCCTACGGTTTCTCAAGGGAACACCCCGTACGTGAGCGGCATCATGCGTGGGGTGAATCGGGGACCGGACATTGTCACCGGAGGTAGAGTGGAACAAGGGGGTCCTTCACGGTTTAACACCCGCGTACCGGTTACTACTTCGGCTCCAAGGACCACGAGTTGGACCGGGTTGGGACTTTCTCATCCACCGGCTAGTCGGTTTTCGGTTATCCACGGTATCGACGTTTCCTTACGCACCGGCGAGTTTTACACCGCAACCGACGGTTCTACCTCCACCGCCACCTAGGTCGGATTCTTTTGTAGCACTGGCTACACTCATCCCCAACGAGAACTATCGGTATCGAATGCCCCACCGGTGCGGCGGCCGGTACGGCATCATCGGTTTGGGGGTTATGACGGACCGGTGGATTGGTATGAGAAGATGAAGAAACATAGGGTGCCGAAATTCTTTGGCAATGTTGAGCCGGCGGCGGCGGTTTATGGATTCGTGGGTTCGAGAAGGCGTGCGAAAATATGAAAGCTCCGAGAATGCGAGTGGGCTCGTTTAGCCATATCCTTGTTGGCAGGAAATGCAGAAAGTTGGATGGAAGCATATGAGCAAGTTAATCCAAGGATCACGGATTGGGCGGTGTTCAAGGATCTGTTCTACAAGGAATACTTTCCTAGGACAGCACGGAATGCGAAAGGCTAATGAGTTCTGAGTTTGAAACAAGGGAGATATACTACGGTAACTCGGTACTCCCGAAGTTCCATGAGTTGGGCGATTCTACCCGAGATCATGAAAAGTGAAGAGAAAAAGATTGATAAATTCATGGAAGGATTGTCACACGAGGTGGCGAAGGGCATGCTAGGAGATAGACCTACGAGCATGGCAAGCGTCATGGATAGAGCTTTGATTGCGGAGAGATTTGCCGGTAGACGGACGGTTGTAGTTGGAGATAAGAGGTCTTTCTCAAATTTTCAAGGAAGTAATAGAGGAGCACCGCGACGGAATGTTAAGAGGGCGGGGAAATCCGGCTACGAAGAGTTCGGCAAGTGGAACGCCGGCGGTTTGTGCTAAGTGTAACAAGACACACACGGGAGAGTGCATGGCGGGTAGCGTGAGTTGTTTCCCTTTGTGGGGAAGTGGGACATTACTCGAGAGCGTGTCCTAAGAAGCTCTCTCAAGGTAATCGAGGTAGGAGGACGAGGTAACCGGCGGGGTAATCGTACTACGGGTAGCGAACCGGTTCGTGTCTTCGCGGCGGATGCGGAACCGGAAGAGTTAGATGACCTTGTGGTGACGGGTACTTTTCGGTGTTTGTGTTTATTATAGATATTTAATATGATATAGCGCGCATATGATATTACATATTTGTACTTAAATAGATTCACTTGTTAGGTACCATAATCATAGATAATCTAGCGAGTTTCGGCTACGTTTGATGCTTTGGAGCATCGGGGACTTTTGTTTCCTCTAAGATAGCTAAGAAGTTGAACCTACCCTTAAGGAATTGGAGAGACCTTTGAGTATAACCACACCTTTGGGCGAGTCACTAGATGTGCTCAAGTCACACCCCAAGTTGATATTAGAGTTGGGACTTACAAGTGCCGGTATGCTTTGACGGTGTTGGATTTCTCGGATTTCGATGTTATCCTGGGTATGGATTTGGTTGTCCAAGAATTATGTCTACTTGGATTGTAGGGGTAAGAGGGTGATCTTTAAGGCCCCGGGAAAATCGGCTAAGACGTTTCGGGGTAACGTATGCAAGCCTAGCAAGGGTCGTTATCCGATTATCTCGGCGGTTAAAGCCACTAAGAGCTTTGAAGAGGAGTTGCCGGGGTTTCGTTGTTTATGCATTAGATAAGGAAAAGCATAGGCCCGAGTTAGGAGAGACTCGTGTAGTTAAGGACTTTCCCGAAGTTTTCCCGGAAGATTTGCCGGGACATATGCACGATAGGGCCATAGAGTTCGAGATCGAATTGATTGCCGGAGCATCACCGGTGGCTAAAGCACCTTATAGGATGGCACCGGCGGAGTTGAAAGAGTTGAAAACTCGGCTTAAGGAGATGCTAGAGAAAAACATCATCCGGCCAAGTACATCACCGTGGGGAGCACCGGTCTTGTTTGTGAAGAAGAAAGATGGGAGTATGCGCTTGTGCATCGACTACGAGAGAGTTGAATAAGCGACAATCAAGAATAAGTATCCTTTACCAAGGATTGATGATCTGTTCAGTCAGTTGCAAGGTAAGAAGGTGTTCTCTAAGATTGATCTTAGGTCCGGTTATCATCAGTTGAAGATCAAGGTGTCAGATATACCTAAGACAGCCTTCAGTACGAGATATGGACATTATGAGTTTTTGGTCATGCCGTTTGGACTCACTAATGCTCCATCGAAATTCATGGACTTGATGCAAAGAGTTTTCATGCCTTATCTCGATAAGTTTGTGATAGTTTTCATAGACGATATCTTGGTGTACTCTAAGGATGAGGAAGAGCATGCAGAACACCTAAGGATAGTTCTACAAACCTTAAAGGAGAACAAATTATATGCCAAGTTTTCTAAGTGCGAGTTTTGGTTGGACCAAGTTAGTTTTCTTGGGCATATAATTTCTGGAGAAGGCATTAAGGTGGATCCAGCGAAGATAGAAGCCGTTTCTAAGTGGCCTAGACCGACATCAGTAACGGAGATAAGAAGTTTCTTGGGTTTAGCTGGGTACTACCGGAAGTTTGTAAAGGATTTCTCTAAGATAGCTACACCTCTCACGAGGCTTACTCAAAAGAACGTTAAGTATGAGTGGACCAGTGAATGTGAGGAAGCATTTCAGACTTTGAAAGAAAAGTTGACCACAGCACCTGTGTTAGCATTACCGGAAGTTTTTGATAACTATGATGTATATACAGACGCATCGGGTCAAGGTTTGGGTTGTGTTTTGATGCAATCGGGAAAGGTGATTGCTTATGCATCTAGGCGATTAAAGGTGCATGAGAAGAATTACCACACACGACTTGGAGTTGGCGGCGGTGGTATTTGCTCGAAGCTTTGGAGACACTATACGTATGGTGTCAAGGCAAGGATCTTCACGGATCATAAGAGTCTTAAGTTCTTCTTTACTCGGGAGAATCGAACATGAGACAAAGAAGATGGTTGGAGTTCGTGAAAGATTACGACTTGGACATTCAATACCACCCGGGTAAAGCGAATGTTGTAGCGGATGCACTTAGCCGGAGAGCGGTTAATGCTATCACTACCTTGCAAGAAGTCGTAGATCGGTTGGATAGGATGCGATTCAAGTGATTGAAAGGAAGGGTGAAGCTCGGAATTTGGCGCCATTGATGGCAAGGTCGGATTTGCTAGATGAGATTCGGGCTAAGCGGGATAAAGACCCGGTGTTGATTAATTTGAAGCGAGTAGCTCGAGAGAAGCCTACGGTGGGTTATCGGTTGGACAAGAGTGGTCATCTTTGGTACGGAGACCGTTTGTGTGTGCCCGATGTGGATGGCCTAAGAGAGAAGGTTATGGATGAAGCTCGTAAGATTGCTTTTGCGGTACATCCGGGAGCCACTAAGATGTATAGAGATCTCAAGGAGAGATATTGGTGGCCTGGTATGAAGTTAGGGATCGCGAGTTTGTGGCAAGATGTGATACATGCCGAGAGAGTGAAAGCGAGAACACGAGAAGACCGGGAGGTTTGTTGAAACCCTTGGAGGTACCGGAATGGAAATGGGAGAATATCACGATGGATTTCATCACCGGTTTGCCAAAGACTAAGGGCGGTCATGACATGATTTGGGTGATTGTGGATAGACTCACAAAATCAGCCCATTTCTTGCCGTGTAAAGTGGACATGCCTATAAAGAAGTTCGCTACTATGTATATCGACAATATAGTGAAGCTTCATGGTGTGCCTCTATCTATTGTATCCGACGGGGATAGTAGATTTATCGGTCGCTTACGGAAGGGCTTACGAAAGCTTTTGGGACGAAGGCGATTTGAGTACGGCGTTTCATCCGCGGACGGATGGGCGGTCGAGAGAACAATTCGGACTCTCGAGGACATGCTTAGAGCTTGTGTTTTGGATGCCGGAGGATCATGGATAGATTACCTCAACTTGGGCTGAGTTTGCTTACAACAATAGTTACCATGCAAGTTTGGGAATGCCACCTTTTGAGGCCTTGTACGGTAGGAAGTGTAGAACTCCACTTTCTTGGGATGAAGTGGGAGAGAAACATATCACGGGGCCGGAGATGGTTCGGCAAGCCAAGGAGAAAATTGAGTTGATAAGGAAAAATGCGAAAGGCTTGCTCAAGATCGTCGAAGAGTTGGGCCGATGTTAGAAGAAGACCGGCCCAGAGTTTGAGGTCGGGGATAGAGTTTACCTTCGAGCGTCTCCGATGAAGGGTATCAAGAGGTTCGGACGAAAGGAAAGCTAAGTCCAAGGTATGTAGGACCTTTTGATGTCATCGAAAGAGTTGGGAAGTTGGCTTATAGACTTCGGTTACCGAGTCGATGTCTAGAGTCCACAATGTTTTCCATGTATCGATGCTTAGGAAGTGTCTATCTAAAGTGGACGTGGAATGCGAGATTGACCCGGAAGTGTTGCAAGATAATCTCTCCTACGTGGAGAAGCCGATAAGGATTACGGATAGGAAAGAAAGATGATAAAGAGACGAGTGATCCCGTTAGTATTAGTGCAATGGAGCAATCATGCACCGACGGAAGCCACTTGGGAAGTGGAAGCGGACATGTTCGACGAGTTTCCAGAGTTCCCTCATCTACCGGGTACGATCTAGTTTCGAGGACGAAACTCCTCTTAAGGGGGAGGAATGTAATATCCCGATTTTTGAAAAAGGGCAATTCGGTCTTTTAGCAAAAATCGAGAATATTATGTTATTTTTTTAATTAAAGGATTTTCGAAAAAAAAAAAAAAAGAAAAAAAAAGGGATAAACAAGGATTTTCTTTTTAAGGAAAATAATTAAATAATTAGGTAATTGGGATTATAAAAGGAAAACTAATCCTAATTTTAACCTAGTTGTTTTTGACAAAAAAAAAAAGAGAGGGGGCACGCGAGAAGAGGCGCAAGTTTCAAAAAAAAAAAAAAGGAGAAGAGGCTTTCGATTTTCGAGGCTAATCCGTTGCTCTTTTCAACGGACGTCTCAAGAGAGAAAGGATCACCGCGAGACGAGGATCGTTTTGATACCAACAATCCTTAGATCCGTTGACGTTGGAGGTTAAAGGTTTAACCTTTTTTTCAAAGCTTTGGTAGTTTGGATCGTTGTACCACGCAAATTAAGGTAACGTGGTTTTCTTATCGTATGATTAAGGTTTCGTAAAGTGGTAGAGCAATTTGTATGATTGTTTTTCATGGTTTTAATTCGTTTAAGTCGAGTTTGGGTTGAATTTGAGTAGAAAACGCGAGTGCGAGAAAAGCTGTCCTCTGTGGTGCGAGAAGAAAACGTGTATATGTGCGGGAGAGGAGGCTCGGTCGACCGAGCCTATCCATTCGGTCGACCGAGTGTTGGTTCATCCGTACGGATGAGTTGTGTATCCGTACGGCTATTTCTCGGTATCGGACGAAAGTTTATCCGTCCGGACGGGGGCTTTTTCGATCTTGTTTTCCTTTGTTATGTGTTTAAAGCTCCATAATAGCGTATTTCTTGCATAACCTTACGTGACAAAGCCCTGAATTAGCTTTTGATGCGTTTAGTTCCGGCACCACATGGATTCCCTAAAAAGATGAAGTGTGGGACCGTCGAAAGCTTTGGATTTGCCTTGTGCTTCGATAAGCTAGAGTTTATCGATGTCTGTGTAATTGCTAGGGCTTGTCCGTGTCTAGTGGTCTAAGTACGAGAGTAGGAGATGTGAGGGAGCTTACTTGAAAACACTTAGGTGGCTAGTTAAACATCTAATCAAACGTATGTGCTAGATTAATAATCTTAAACATCATGCAATGCTTGGTAAGGCATAGTACAATATCGCGATGTGTTCTCGACCGGACAAAGTAGGCTTGTACCCACGCCGGTCAATCGATTGGCTAGATAAAGCGTACGGTACATTCGCCGGTTATCACACTATCGGGACTCGGATATTCCCGGGGCTACTAGAGCGTGTCTCTAAGTAGGTTGCACCCGATTGTCTAGTACATCCTATTACTAGGCGTAGTGCCCTTGTTATTCATGATGTAACAAACTTGAGCTAAGTTAGATACCTTTTGGAACCTCGTATTTATGCTATGAACATAATATGATAGTTAGCTAGGGTTAATAACGGAAATGAATTAATAAAAGACGGCGTTGCTTTTATTTCTTTATGAGATCATAGTTATACGATCTTACGCGTTACGAGTACTTTTGTACTTACCCCGTTACGTTGTGTTTGTCTTCCCTTTCCCCAAAGAAGATGAACGGGTTGCTACGGTTGACGAGTTCTTTGATGATGAAGTTTGAGAGGAAGCTTTTGAAGACTTAGTTCTTTTAGTTGTTTCTTTCTTAAAACGGTTGTTTCACGTTTGAACAATGTTGTCCTTCTTTTTGGTTTAGCTTCTTTTGAGATCCTTGGGATTTGGATGTTGGATGATTAGTTCTCTTTATTGGATTTAGTTTTTCACAGCATTGATTACCATGTGTTCGATCTTTTGGTTTCCCCGAGTTGTTGAGTTGTTTTATCTTCCGTGTCGTTTGGTTCTGATGTATGACGTAAGGCTTACATATATTATTGAATTTATTTGATAATATATGTGCCGAGCGCTCTTTCCGGATAAGGACTCGGTGTCCGGGAATGGGGCGTTACACTAAAGAGACCATCATCATGAGGGTGTAAACGATCCGATCCGAATTGAGTATTTACTTATCGAGTCGAGCAACCTCCATAATACAGTGATGCTCGAAATCAATCGAGCATGATAAAAAATGCTCGAGATCGGTTCGATAACACATTAATCATCCTCGAGTTCGACTCAATTATGCTCGATAAAATTCGAGCACTTTCGAACTCGAACTCGAGCAGCTCGGAAAAATGATTCAATTTCAAAGATATGAACATACAATATTAAGTCTAGCAGTATAATAACCACAATCAAATTACATAGTTATTGCTTAAATATCAAACATGGATAGCCTGATAACTATAATAAATTAAGGGACACAATGTCAAAATGGATTTGTGCACTTTAATTACATCCGAGAGTAAAGTGCAAAATATAGTCATTAATCTTCATCATTGGCATTGCTCATGTTGACCTCAAAAGAAAACTCGGGTTTTAAAGAATCTACTACTCAACGCCTGAAAACAAAGAACAATCAAAATATAGAAATATCAAACATTATTTCTATACTTATAGCACATGAGAAACAACACAACTGCATATGATGATACATTAACAAAATCATCAGCCATTAAAACAACTACATTAGCTTGGTAATAGTGTGAAGAGAAAAAAAAAACTTCGAAAGAAAATGCAGGCATATGAGCTGCATGATTCTAATCTTCACACTAAAAACAAATAACAAAGATATATATATATATATATATATATATATATATATATATATATATATATATATATATATATATATATATATATATATAATGTAATGCTCGATTAGGCTCGCGAGCGGATTGAGTCGAGCATTAAATTGCTCGAGTTCGGCTCGTTAACTATGACGAGCTGCTCGAGTTCGGCTCGAGTTCGATTAAAATCATATTCGAGCGAGCATTTACCGAATCGAGCGGCTCGCGGCTCGCGAGCTGCTCGGATCGTTTACACCCCTCATCATCTTAGCAATTGCAAGGCTCTACAAAATAGCTGCTATTTCCCTGATATGTCAAAAAGGTTTTCGGCTACGCTTTCGGTTGTTCATTTTCCTTCCGCATAATCTTATGATTGGTGGCTTGTAACTTTACTTGATCTGAACTACATCCACTCAGATTTTGAAGGCAAAAAAGATGTACCAGGTGAATTGGTGGTTTCGATGCATGGAAACAAATCTGCACCACAAATAGAACATCCCATCGATCCAAGTGTCTTACTCATGTTTCTAACTCAGCCTCAAATGACACATGTACAGAATCATCCTGAGATGCATCAACAATCAACTTCTCCTTATGTTCATTCTGCACTTGTTTCATCTCATCTTGCAAATGAAAATCGAGCAAGCCAGACACCACAACATAAACATGTGGCTGTGAAAATAAAAGTCAAAGCTAAAAATTATGATTAAAGAATAAGAGAAAGAACAACACCACCACTGCATCCATGATAAGGACAACCCGGAAAGAGAAACAATCAAACAAAGCCAACACACCGATAAAAGCAACTAACTAATCACCAAATCCCGACATAGAGCAACCATCCAAAAAAGTCCCGACACCAATAAATTAAAGCAACAAACATATCACTAATTTCTATAGTTTCCAGGATTTTCATAGGAGCTTTTAATTGTTATTTATTAGAAATTAAGTTCAAAAAACCAGGCCAATATGTGGTGTGCCTGACATACCGGTTAACCTTTTGATCCCTCTCAAAGAAAAAGTCACCTAGCAATAAGTATATATATATATAAGAGTTCCAGTACAATCAACTAGTACTCAAATTTAACAAGATGAAAGGAATATGATAACATTTCCAATAGAATTGCATTATGAAAGTGATTTTCATCTTTTAATAACACGTGAATGCACATTTAATACAACTGTCATTTTAACAGCTACATGATGCAAAGAAAGATGTAAAATCAATGGTGAATTGCTACAGAATCTGAAAATAACTTTAAATAAAACTTTTGCATCCAAATAATAGGGCACCCCTTCTATTGAAAACACTAATCACGGCATACCAATTTTACCACTAGCTTAATAAACATTTAGTAAAGAGAGCAGATATCCCAAAATTAAAGGTGCCTGTTATGAAAGTAGCTACACTATAATTCCTTGGATTATAAAATTTCAGTAAGTTGCCCAGGAATGCCTGAAACTTAATTCCTAAATTACATGACTCTTTAGAATTAAAGACATGAAAACAACAAAAAATCCTAATAATAAAATAATAAAAAGCCATATTGTGAATCACTTTCTATTTGCTAACATGATATACCGAATTCCATCTTATGTAATCCTAGATTTGGTTTAACAAAGGTGCAAACATATCAGGAGGTCAGATTGCATAAACAAATCCCATATCCAAAACGAGATGAGCACACTACTCATACATAAGTCAGAACTAAGCAAGTAAGATCAACATGACAGCCATTGTGGGTCTAACAAATATCCAAAAAGTCCATATTTAGGTTTGTCAGACCTTTAATGACACGAGTAGACGTATGTTTTGTAGAGGATCATAATACTCCTATCATGTCTTATTTTGTTTTTATTTGTAGTAAATTTGATCATAATTTGGTTTAATGGATATAAGTTCCCCTTTATAACATGTTGGACTTAAGTTCCTCTGTGATCCATGTGATCCAAACATGCATGAGTTCAGAATTTTGTTCACAGAGGCAAACAAAGTTTCTTCTTGAAGCATTCCGCATGCAACAAGGTGCATCTGAAACTTCTCACAGGCTGGTAGCTTTGCAAAGAAAGGCAGTAATAAGCTATTTAGGAAGCAATATTGATGGACATACTATGTTAGAAATAAGAGAATTCATTGATTGAATCAAAAAACAAAAATTACAGAGATCCAAAGGAATTTAAAAATACGGTTGACGAGAATTATTGGAGATCTCAAAGGAAACATGTTAAGGTATGCCTGCCACATGTGGGAGAGAGTATTACGTCTCTGATATATATCTGTTTAATAGTGATATCCAAGTTGATGCTTGATTAATAAAATACTATGAAACTAGAAAGCTTATATATACAATGTATGTTCTTCTACTTGGGCTAGTTCATCAATGTTTTGAAATGAAATCAAATTTGATTCATTTCATGAGAGCATCACACGTTTTTTTCTTCTCATTCTTAGTATTATTGTAACTATATAAAATCAAAGGAAACAGAGGAGCATCTATTCTATTTGCATTCAGTTATCAAACGAATTAAACACAATACTCATCACCACAGACAAAACGTCCTTGAACTATATGTACAATCTTCAAATAGCACAACCAACAAAACAAAAAACTGAGAGTACTACTACGATTATGGAAGTACAACAAATCAAACATCTAATGAACAACAAAAATGCAAAAAAGCATAACCAACAGAACATCAAACTGAAAGTACTACTATGATCATGGCAATACAACACATAAACAAATTAAACATATAATGAACAACAAAAATTCATGTCCATGAAGTAGCAGAATACCATCAAGCAGATGAAAACTTCAAATCAAACTACAAATAGGCAAATCACAAAACTATAATAACCCGACAACCAACAATGGATGAAAAAGACCAAATAATAGAGGAGACAATAATTCATGAGATCAACAATTTGTATCCTACTAAAAACACAAAAAATAAAGAAACTGGTTAAAATACAACGGGCAGAGATAATTAGTAAATCGATTGACTAACCTGGTCGTAAAATAATGTATGAAGCTACATTGATTTTCCTTTGTGAACGAATTTAAAAATAGGAGAGTCATCAATGGAAACCTATGATTGAAAAGATAACTTTTTTTATGAGGAAGTTCTATCAAATAAAGCAATTCATTATTAGCAAAGAAACGGTGGGAAACATTATATTCAAACAAATATATTAAAAAAAAAAAAGAAAGTGGGGAATAAGGGAGAATGACAGAATTATTTTATCAATTGAGTAGAAGGACAGACTTTTGAAACTTTTGCATAAAGGACAAAACTATTTATTCAGTGTCGAAATTCACTTGTGTTCGAAATTCACTGTTTAAATTCACTGCCGAAATTCACTAATTTTCAAAATTCATTGTCGAAATTCACTGATTTTTGGGATTTACTGTCAAAATTCACTGATTTCGGGATTCCCTGGGGAGATTCACTGATTTTCGGGATTCACTATTTGTCCTTCTCGCTATAAAAATTATGCAGTTGTCATTCTCCCTATAAAAAATATGTAGCTGTCATGTTACTTAAAAATATTCCGGATTGTGTCATTATCCCTAATTTCCCAAAAAAAAAATCATAAAAATTGTCGAAGCAAGAAACGTTGGGAAAAATTAGGAATAGGATAAAGGATCTATAAATAAATAAGCCTTCAATTCCTTTACCTGTGTAGACGTGATGCGCGGATCTTTTCTTTCAACACTAGTTGATTGAGAAGTCTGAAATTAGGGTTCTCAGACAGTCTTCTTCGACCAGGCGCTTAGCCAAGTTCATCGGTTTAAGAAATTAGGATTCGACACAGTACGTAATTGGTTATCAGCCGCTGCTATACTCTGAGAATCAACGCTTTGGCAGATTTTTTAGGCTAAACTCATATAATGAGGATAGTTGGAATGTATACCCGCTGAAGGTGTCTATCTTAGTTTTGAAAGAATTTTTTTTTGATCCGGTAGACGCAATAATATATGTTCAATAAACGAAAAAGTAAAAGAACGGGTAAATCTTATCTACTAATTTTTAATTTGTGACACATAGTTTTCCACACATTTTAATTTTATTTGTGACATGGGTATATGTTCCTCTCCGATGAAAACACAATAATGCGCCAAAAACTCCCGCCTTTCTTCTGTGATGAATATAAAAACTACCAATGACGAATGGGTGCTCAAAATAATTAACTGATCATGATTTACACTTTTGTGATGACTTTTAAAAAGTCGACACAAATCCTATAAATATGTGACGAATTTTAAGGCATCACATTTTCTTTCATCACAAAAAGTCAATTTTCTTGTAGTGAACATATATATAATGATTTTAGGAATTATAAACTTGATGTCATGCATGCAGTTTATCCTACCATTCCAATGATTTAATCTCACACCTACAATGCCGCCGTAGGGTAGGTCAAAGACGTGACGATTAAATTGAGACAATCTCTCTTAACAATTAAACCATTGAGAATCAGACATCTCCATTTTAATTTTTGATAACCTTCATTTTTCAGCAAAGATATTTCCAAAAATTTCCTTGTGAGTGTGACCTATTGTTTTAGATTTTTAAGTATGCCCAGAGTATGTCGCCGTAGGGTAGGTCGGTGACCCGACGAGTACTCAAAATCCTATCCTTTCGGGGACCAAGCCTTGAATGTTGATAGCGGTGAAGGCCATCCGTAGGGGGCCGAAATCAAAGCGGCACGAGCATCACCATTCTCTCACGTGCTTGTGTCGACAGTAGTGGCCGTGGGGGCGGCTGTCACCTTCCCTGCTCCCACTTGTTATTTTGAAAAATAGTAGTCTCATTAGGATTTTCAGAATTTCTTAATAATCCGAAAAACAAAAAATCATGAATACTTAAATTAATCCTCCCACTAGTTCATCGGTTCCAAACACCGTCTAACTAGTGTCACTATATTCATGATTTTCCAATTTCGTGGATTTATTAAAATTCCTTTATGTAGACACTACACAATTAAAATTCACCAAGATTTTTATAATCCTAATACATTAGGACTTATGAATTTTCTAATAATTCTAAAAACAATAAATTACGAAATTTAAAGCTCCCACTAGTTTATTGGTTTCAAATACCGTCTAACTAGTGACACTATATTCATGATTTTCCAGTTTATCGATTATTTAGAAATCTCACGTGTAGACACTACACAATTAAAATTCCCGAAAATTTTTATAGTCCTAATCTTGTCATGATAAAAGTTTATAACCTCAGAATTTTCCAATAATCGAAAACAATAAATCATGAAAAGCAATCACCAACTTATCGATTCCAAATACCGTCTAGTTAGTGTCCAACTTTTCACATTTTCCAATTTTTCGATCATTAAAATTCTTTTTATGTAGACACTACATAATCAAAATTCTCAATGAATTTTAGATCCAACATCAAATTTACCCACTAAATTTTATTTTTATCATGTGAATTTTACATCTAGATAAAATTCCGTTTGCTTAATTAATTAAATTAATTACGTAAATTAATTATGTGTTAATACATGCCCAATTAATGTCAAAATTAATTATCTACATGTATGCATATGCTATGAGTGGAATTCATGAATATGATGGATGGTATGACATGGTTATATCACATAAATAATCACCAAAGAAAATAAATGCGAAAAAATAAACCATTGAGATGGATCGTTGATACCCCCGTATCAAACCTATTATAAATAAAAGATCATAAATCCAATCTAATAGGTTTACTAATTTTCTATAGTAGAAACAACAGGATCTGCTACCATGTCAATTAGTCGAACAGTATCCTCTTCAAAATACTTCATAGCCGAGCTAGTCAATGCGTCCGTCTCCTTCACCAACAGCACAAAGTTTTGAATCCCTTCTGCTACAAGTTTTTCGCCTTCCTTTTGCTCCATAGCCGAGCTAGTCAATGCGTCCGTCTCCTTCACCAACAGCACAAAGTTTTGAATCCCTTCTGCTACAAGTTTTTCGCCTTCCTTTTGCTCCAGATTTTTCGAAAAAATTGAACAAAATAGTTCTCCCAATGTGGCTCGAACTCTTAACCTTCTATTCAACTACAACAATTAAGAACCACTGAGGCACCGACATCTTCATGGAGGGGAGCTTCTAAAATAAAATTTATAGCAGCAGATCTGAATTAAAAGGAACTTCAACTAATTTTACCGGAAATTAAATATAACAAATTACATAATTTCCTATACTCGGAAAAAACGAGTTTACAACAGATCTAACGGGTAAACAATACCAACATCAATCCATCTCATCAACCACGCAATATATATATATATATATATATATATATATATATATATATATATATATATATATATATATATATATATATATATATCAAAGAAAAAATGCAACTTTTTATTCTAATGCAATTCCACTCCTTATATTAATTATGCAATCAAAATCGCAAAATTGTTTTAACCTAGCTCTGATACCACATGCTGGATATATAGGAATCCGAATCATGATCCGAAAAGCGGGAAAAACTGAATGCAGAAATTTTCCGGATCTCGATAGCCCGAGAGGGGGTCTCGGTAAATCAAGACAATTTTCCGTTCTTTTTCGGATCGTCAGATCTGATTCACAGCATCGATCGAGACACTCGATCATGCACAGCGGAAGCAACAAAATAAATCATTTACGATTTTACTATGACATCATTCGCATATTTAATTAATATAATCTACAAGAAGGTTGAAGATTTACCCAACCAGAGAGAAGCCGTGATCTTCTGAGTTATATCTCCAAGCGACGACTGGTGAACGTCGATCCCGCATTCGAACCTCCTCGAATATGCTCCAAGAAAAAATCCAGTTTTTCTTCTACCGATGGCTATGGCAAGAAACCAATTTTTCTCTCAAGAGTGGCGCATAAATTTCTTGTCAATTGTGTTGGGAGAAACTCTCTTTATATAGGAAAATAACCGAGCAACTGAGAGTTATCCATTTTCACAAGACAATTATCTTTTTCCCAAAGAAAAAGATATTTTCCATAAATAAGAGATAATCACCATAAATGAGATAATCATCATTAAATGATAAAATAAATCTCTTATTTTATCCATTAATTATTTAACAAATAAATAATTAATTACAATGTGATATAATTCAGAAAAATTCTTTTTCCCAATTTTCTACACATGTGGCGCCATTTTATGTGTCATGGAATAATAGAAAATGTCCTTTCTATTTTACATATTATTTACAGAATAAATAATATTTCGCATATTAATTAAATAGATCCAAGTATTTAATTTATTCTCGAGGTTCCATAATATGAGAATTCACTCGCGTGTTAGGAGCCCACCCGGAGACCATGGATCTATAACCAGTAGCTACAATAAACAAAATAAAACATTCATCGAACCGAACATTTCTATTCAACATATTAATTCTGGAATTACACCACCATAAATCCGAAAGTGAACTCTATCGATTATAAAAGTAACTTATTCTCAAAGTGTCGAGTCAATGAGTGTTCATTAATATAATCATTACATATAGACTAACCCTCCATAAACTATCCATAATGAAGCAGAAATGTTTCCGTAAACCTTCTTCATTTCATCTTATCATTATTTACCATTAACACACTAGTGATCAATTAGTTCATAACCAATATGAACTCCGCGGATCGATCAGTTTCTAGGATTCACAAATAAAGGGATTGTCTTCCTACTTCCTGTAGGAAGGAATAGATTCCGTATATGTGAGACACATTCCCGATAGTGCCAACGTGAAAGTGATTCGGACTGGGCCTCTTAGCAATCCTTAACGAAGATATCAATCCCTATCTTGAAACAAGCAGGAGTCTGCAATCACTTCAGGATTAAGGTTAATACATATATGATCATCTTGTGATTTGATAAGATTTCTCAATCACGGAATCATATGAGAAATGCGGATTAAACCAGTCCAGTCCTATATGAATACATCATATACAAATGCCCCACTTAGATATCCAGTATCAACGGTCCGGATAAGATGGTCACACCATAAAGTGCTCTGGGCGCATTATTGGTGGTTTAATCAATAGACCTCATACTTTGATTAAGTTCACCACGGACTAACAGTTCAAGTGTATCACCATAAACTTAATTCTCACGTGTGACACACACTAAGTCATATGGATACATATGTTACAACTTGAGGTTTTCAGTAGTGTATTACTTATGAGCACGAAGCAAATAATAAGATGAGAATAAATCAGTCATTTGTTAATTATAAAAACAATTACATAAATTGTCTTTCGGGCACTACATCCAACAAACTGCACATAGACGCCTGTTATCTAATGAATAAGAAGCGAGGCAAGATTTGAGGAAAGCACCCGTAGCTGAATAATATTAAACCTACGAATCTGGATTACTAAGAAACTACAGAGTGGTTAATCATGGTAGATTAGTCAATGCCAAGCTATGAAGATTGGTTGGAGAAGGAATGGGGAGTTGTTTGATTTGTTTTCCTTTTTATTTGGGTCAACGACCACTCTTTGTCTTCTTAGCCAAGCCTTAGTAAGTTTATTTGAAGAGGTTGACATGTCTCTATGGAGGGATTGACCCTCACTCGTTTGTTATTCTGCGATGGACCTAATCCTCTTTCTAGAATAAACGACTTACACGCGATCACACGGCCTCTTGAAAATGAAGGAAAACAGGGCCTCAAAATACTCCGCACCCCATTTAGATAAAAGCTAAAGTAAAGAACACAACCTAATTGAAACATTTCAAGATGAAGATGTAAGAAAACCAAACCGTTGACACATCGGAATTCAATTTTTTTTTTGAACCAAGAATTGACTCCATTGAACAATAAAAATACAAAAGAACATGGTCTAAAAGATCAAAGCCTTTGATATTCCGGTTATTGATCTTAAGCAATATCCGTCCAAGTGTCTAGCCTCTAACGGTGATCCACACAAACAAAACCTTGGAATCCTTCACGGATCGTCACTCAGAAAGTGCGGTTGCTAGACCGATTTTTATCCTCGATCCACTCTAACTTTTGGCACCACCTCTATATTCTTAGGAGAAAACAATTTTCTCTTGCAATTGTGTTATATGAGAGAAAACAATTTTTATCCCTTTTATAGAGGAATGGTGCGCCACTTCCTACTTGAAGTAGGGAGAAAAAAACATTTTCTTTGTGGAATAAGGATTTTATCTTAAAAATAGTTAATTATGTTTTGATTGTTAGGAAAACAAACTCGAGTGATAGCCCTTAACAACGATAACACAAAATTACAAACAGAAAAAAAGAAGAAGACAAAACGTCAAATTTACGTGGTTTGATCAATGTGAAATTCGTCTACAGGTGAAAGAGAGAATGTTACTATATTAGAGAAATACAAAAGATAAAACTCTCTTGAAACCTAAAGATAAAATCCAAATAGGCAAAGAAAATTGAGAGTTTAACTTAATTAGTACATAAAAATAAATAATCCAATGGTCACTTACAAACTAAAAGTATGTCAGTTGTTCTTCGTTGCTTTTCCGATGTGGGAAAAAAGAATCAGTCCCACAATTAACAAATCTCCACCTTGGAACAGTGCCTCGTATGAAGAAATAGTAATACTGCTCTTTCTGCACAAACTACAAAATAATCAAACAATGTCTAATAAGTGCAAGCACTTCTTGAACTTAATAATCAAACAACGCTTCATATTATTTAACCCTGAACATGACGATGTAAAGATTGCAAAAATTCCAATAACCAAGCAAAATATACAAAATTCAATCCGAGGACCATGGACCATGGACCTTTAACTAGTAGTTTCAATAAATTAAATTAAATATTTATCGAACAAAATATTTCTAGTCAACTTATTAATTTTGAATTACATCACCATAAATCGAAACCAAACTCCATTGGTCATATATATTTCTTATTTTCAATATCATCGAGTTATTGAGTGTCCATCGATATAACAATTCCATATAGAGTAAACCTTCATAGACTATTTGTGATGAAGTAGGAAAGTTTTTTAAACCTTCTTCATTACCTCATATCCTTATTTACCGGTAACCCACTAATAATCAACTAGCTTATAACCTATATAAACTATGTGGATCGATCAGTTTATAGTATTAACAAATGAGTGGATTGTATTTTTACTTCCCGTAATAAGGAATGAATTTTGTATATGTGAAACACATTCCTAGCTACTCATTCCTAAATAATGCCAACATGAAAGTGATTCAGAGCGCCACTTAGAAACTCTTTACGAACATATCAAACCCTATAAACCCTATCTTGAAACAAATAGGAGTCTGTAATCACCTCAAAATTAAGATTAAGGGCATAATACACTGAAAGCCCCTAAACTATCGGGATCGTAACGTTTTGGCTCTTAAACTATTTTTTTTTCCACAAAATGATCCTTGATCAATGTTTTTGTAACAAACTAGACCTTAATCAAATTGCTCTTTAACATATTGGTCCCTAATTAAATAAAATATTATGTTTTGGTCCTTATAATATAACAATTTTAATTTTCAATTACACCAACACTTAACTCTCTACTACGCGGGTTTAACACAACAAACGTCATTAAAAAGGACTTCAAAATGAACGACAAATTTTGCAGTCAAATTGGGTATCGTATTGCGGCAAAGTTGATCACGAAGCAAAAATTTTGAAATCCGTTTTGTGAGCCGTTCATTGCGTTGAACACCTTATAATGCAATAGCGTGTTCAAAATTGATCAAAAATTGGTTTTTAATAATGAAATGACCATTACATACTGATCAAGGGCTTACTAATTTTTTTAAGGATAATTTTTCAAAAAACAAAGTTTAAGGGCCAAAATGTTATGATCATAATAATTAGGGGCCTCCAAGAGATTTAATGCATATACGATCATCTTGTGATTTACTAGGATTCCTGAATCATGAAATTATTTGAGAAATGCACATTAAATTGGTCCAACTTCTACATGGCTAATCATATATAAATATCTGACTTAGATAATCAATATCAACGGTGCGGATAAAATGTTTTTGGCAAATTGATGGTGGTTTAATCAACAGACCCCATACATTGATTAAATTCACCACGGACTAAACAGTTTAAGCGTATCACCATAAACTTAATCTTCTGTTCGACACACTGTAAGTTATATGACTACATATGATATGTGTTAGGGTTTTTAGTAACAAAGCAAATAATAATGATAAATAAATCTGTCATTTAATAATAATAAAAAGACTTACAATAAATTGTATTTCGGGTACTACACCTAACACTTAAGCGAGTTAGGGAAGAGAATTGTCGACTCAGAATGTGGTAAATGTGATGATGTTATAGTTGAGAATGGCGCATGTGGTGTGGGCGGTGACGAGGGTGGTGTTGTGTGTGGTGGTGATGTGGGTAGTGGCAGCAACAAATGAGTAGATGGTGATATGAAGATTATGATAGGTGGTGGCGAGGATTGTGGTGGCTTGATAAGGGTACTGGTTAGAACTTAGATGGGTTATGATTGAGGATAAGGCAGGTGGTGGCAGGTGTGGTGGTGATGTGTTAGTGAAGTAGATGTTGCTGGGGTGGGTTGTGATAAGAGACGGTGGTGAGTTATGGCGATGATGGTGACAAGGTAGGTGGTGGCGACGGTAGTGATATGTTCGTTGAAGGGTGGAGGTAGCTAGGGTGGCAGTGATGGATTGCAGTGACATGGGCCTGTGGTGATGGTTGTGGTAGGTGGGCGATGATTGAATTTTTTTTATATAATTTTTATGTTTTAATTTTAAAATTATTTTAATCCATTTTCAATAGAATGAAAGTGGTCAAATTTTGTTTCAATTAATAGTTATATTCACTAGCAAATAGAATGAAATGAAATGTTTAAAAGAAATAAAATATATTCATTACATTCAATCCTACCAATCAAAAGGCATCATTTCGTTATCATAATGTGCTACAAGAATTGAATGGAATTTCTCAAAAAAAAAAAAAAAAAAAAAAAAAAAAATTGAATGGAAAACTCAATCTTTCTTTGTCACATCTAACATTTGATGATTACTTTCCCATTTTGTTTTGAAAGTATTTGTTTCGTATATCCACAAACATACATAAATTCTAAGATAGATACCCATAAGTCATTTATATGGCTTCATATAGACCATATATTTTTCATTACAGAATGAAAAATATATAGTCTAGATGAAGCCATATAGATATCTGTTTATACGGGATTCTTCCCCAAAGAATTTTCCCAACAAACACAACACTTGTGTAATAAATCCGTGTACTATACTTTCCATTTATCTAACGTGTGTGATATTGAAAATATTTTTAGGCACACATCACCATATAATACATACCGTGTAGCCTTTCTCTTTTTCATCCTCCACTCAAAAAGAAAAAAGAAAAAAGAAAAAAGAAAAAAAAAAAAAGCTTCATAGATCATCGCACTCATCTCTGTAACACACTACTAGTTGCCCAATTGATCTGCTCAATCTTTCTTTGTTTATCTTGTCTTCCTCGTATTCTACAAATTTTACGACAGGGTTAAAGAAATGGAATCGGAGGACGAGTTGATGATGCACGACGCCGAGTCTCTAGACGAGGACTTTTACAGCGGCGACGGCGCCGACTCCGAGGATGGTGGCGCCGCCATGGACTACGACTTCATTGACAATGACTCTGAAGATTCCGATGATCATTCTTCTCATCACCGCTTCGAGGTAGCCTTTTTTTTTTGTGTGATTAATCGTTTTTTCCCTTTGCCGTGGATCTTCCTGCATTTTTTGCTGGAGTTTAAGATGATTTTTTTTGCTAGGTGTTTTGGCATCGTAGAGTTATCAGCATATTAAGAATATATCTTGTGCTGTCCATTAGTTATCCCTTTAGGTGTTTAAGTGTTTTCTTTGAGGTTGAGACGAAGCTTAGAAAGTTGCTGAGCTCAGTTTTTGTGTCTGGACAGTTGAGTAGTTTGTTTAGAAAGAACTTAGCTTTAGTGCTCTCGTTATTTATAACAACCCATACTGTAGATTTATCTTCTAAACACGACAATCTTGACAAGTTTCTGGCTTTGGCTGCTGTTTGTGTCCTTGATTGTGGTTTTTTAGATTGATGCCAATGGATTTTGTTGGTACATTGCAAAATGACATCACTTCAATGCTTCATTTGAAAGTCTGAATTTACCATGGAGATTTGTCGATTATTTGTTTGGCAATCTGAAATGCTAAAGACTGCCTGTTTGAAGTTGGTATGTAGAAGTGTTTTGTTTGAGGACGCGAGGAGCTTCTACATTTCAAAGCATGGGAAGATCAAGGCTTAAAGAAGAGAGTTCAATTGACCCCCCCCTACCCCCCTCTCCTCCTCGGCCCTCAGCTGCAATAAAAATACCTTCATATGGTGTCCAGTGTATAATCAACCGTAAATGAATAGTCTTTTACTGTAAAAAAAGCAATATACATAAGACATGAGAGATTTAAAGATGGCGTGAAGTTAAAAACGTTTTCCTTATTTACGTTACCTCGTTAGATGCAAACAACCTTCTTCCTTATATCTTGGTGTGTCTCCAAGTCAGGGCTTTTCACAGCTTGATAGGAGTGAGTATTTCTCAGGTTCGAAAAATTCCAAAACGGTTTAGTCATTCCCTCAGCCTTTAACTTAAGTTTTCGACAGAATTGACTTTGTCTCTACTCTCTCCGTTCCAAAATAAGTGTTCAATATGGCTGATGACAGTAGCACCTCTGCTACCTTGGAAGAATCCGGCATGTCTTCCAATATGCCTGTATCGAACAAACTCAGCCATGATGAAGAATCCAGCAATAGCAATCTGTCGATCCTGCCATCGTCCAGAAGGCTCACCGGCAAGAATTACATTGAGCGGGCCTAGACCGTAAGGCTGGCAATTGACGAAAAAGGTTGGCTGGGACTTCTAACGGGTGAATCCAAAACCCTAGGAACTGAGGATCCAAAGTTCAGGTCATGGAAATCCGAAAATTCAACGGTCATGGCATGGCTCATAAATTTGATGGATCCAGCTGTTGCAAGACCACATATGTTTCTACCAACTGCAAGAGACATATGGGAAGCGGTTAAAGTGATGTACTTTGACATTGAGAATACATCTCAAATCAATGAACTAAAGACGAAGCTTTGGAATTTAAGCAAGAAACTAGGGATGTTACAGCATACTATAACGAGATAGTAACTCTATGGCAAGAACTCGATTTGTGCCATGAAGAGTCATGTGACTGCCCATCAGACAGCGTAAAATTCAAGAAGAGAGAAGAGAATGAAAGAGTATATTTGTTCTTGGCAGGATTGAATTTAGATCTTGATGAATTAAGGGGGAGAATATTCGGGAGGAGACTGTTGCCTACCCTAAGGGAGTCTTGTATGAGGTTCGTAGGAAGGAAGCTAGGAAGAGAGTCATGCCCAAGCCGACTAAAACTCAGCAAGAAGTGGAAAGTTCAGCTTTGCCCGTGGGAAAAGCTGACAGCTTTAAAAGGAACGGGAAGGTGAAGGCCAAGTGTGATCATTGTCAGAAACTTGGCCACAGCTGAGAGACCTGCTGGGAGTTAGTTGGCAAACCAGCCTGGAAATTGAAGCAGGCCGAGACCTCCAAATCTGATAGACGGTAGTCAGGAGTGCCTCCTCGTACAAAGGAACAATGGGAACAAATCAATAACTTTTTATCCTCTTTAAATAAAAATCCAGCCTGCTCTTATATCGATGCAGGTAATTACTCTCTTTTTTCTCACCTTGAACAAACTTATAATATCAGTTGGATAGCCGATTCAGGTGCCACTGATCATATGACTGGCAACTCTGAGCTTTTTTCTTCATATACGTCTTGTGCTGGAAATTAAAGTGTCAGATTGGCCGATGGGATCCAGTTCCATTATTGCTGGAAGATGATCCATTCCAATGTCCAGCAGCCTAATTTTAAAAAATGTCCTTCATGTGCCTATATTAATTTGCAATCTTCTTTCTATATCCAAACTTGCATCTGATGAAAAGTGTAAAGCTAACTTTTCTGAATCTGTTTGTGAATTTTTAAGCTCTGGGACGACAATTGGCAAGTGTGGAATGGTTGGAGGGCTATATATCTTGGAACCAAAATCTAAATCTGATGAAGGAACCAATTGAAGACGGTTTACCAATCAGTATGTGTCTGATGAGAATAATTTTTTTTATGTTGCATTATAGGTTAGGCCATCCTTGTTTTGTTTACATGGAAAAATTGTTCCCTGAATTATTCAGTAATGAAGGGGTCAAATCTTTTCAATGTGAAGTGTGTGAACTAGCTAAACACCGTAGAACATCTTATTCCCCTCAAGGTTATAAGCCTACAAGGCCCTTTACGATGATCCATAGAGATATTTGGGGATTTTCGAGGGTTAGAAGCTCCACAGGAAAAAGATGGTTCATGTTTTTTATTGATTAACACGCTAGGGTATCTTGGGTTTACGTGTTAAATAATAGATCTGAAGTTGAACAAACTTTAAAATTTTCTTTGAGATGATTAAAACACAGTTTGAGGCTCAAATTGAAATTGTCAGAACATATATATGGGACAAAATACTTTAACCAAATACTTGGAAAATATTTTCTTGACAAAGGAATAATTCACCAGAGTACATATGTTGAAGCCCTTCAGCAAAAGAGAATTGCTGAGAGGAAAAATAGGCACATTCTTGAGGTTGTTAGGGCTCTGATGATAACTTCCAATTGTCCCAAGTATCTGTGGACAGAAGCTGTCCTTACAACTGTTTATTTAATCAATAGGATGCCTTCTAAAGTTTTAAAATTTCAGACTCCTTTGAAAGTGTTAAATGAGAATTTTTTAACTATAAGAATAATAGGTGATTTACCTTTGAAAATATTTGGTTGTATGGCGTTTGTACACATCTACAAAAGGGGTAAATTAGAACCCAAATCTAAAAATGGTATGTTTATTGGGTATTCTACCACTAGTAGAGGGTAAAAATGTTCTGATCTAGAATCAAAGAAAATCTTGGTCACCTTGGATGTGACCTTTTTTGAGCAAAAAAATGTTTTTTTGAATCTCATGATCTAAATCAAGGGGAGTCTGTGAGAAATAGGGAAGAGTCCTACTTTGACTGGTTGAGTCTAGAAGAATTAACTTGGATTGGCAGTTGCTCCAACTAGATGTGAAGAACGCTTTTCTTCACGGGGATCTTTAAAAGGAGGTGTATATGGATGCTCCTCCAGGTTTTGAAGATCGTTTTGGAGGAAAGTGTGTAGGCTGATTAAATCCTTATACGGTCTCGAACAAAGTCCGAGGGCCTGGTTTGATTGCTTCATGCGTTGCTTGAGAAAATTGGGATTTGCTCAAAGTCATAGAGACCATACACTGTTCATAAAATTTCCTGAAATAGGGAAAATAACTGTGTTAATTGTGTATGTTGATGATATCATTTTGACATGTGATGATTTGGATGAGGCTGCGAAAATAAAGAAGATCCTTTCCAAGGAATTTGAGATCAAAGACCTTGGACCGATTATGTAGTTCTTGGGCATGGATATTGCCAGAACTAAGGAGGGATTATGTGGGACTCAGAGGAAGTACACTTTGGATTTGCTTGCTCAACAGGGGCTCGGCCCACAAGCACTCTTATGGAGACAAATTTGAAGTTAGGAAAAGTTTCAAAGGATAACCCGGTGGAGATGGGGAGATATCAGAGGTTGGTGGGTAAGTTGATCTATCTTTTTCACACGAGGCCTGATATTTCTTATGCAGTTAGTTCATTGAGCCAGTTCATGCACTCACCTATGCAAGAGCACCTCGCAACTTCCTATAGACTCCTACGATATTTTAAGAGCATCTTGGGGAAGAACCTTTGCTCTGCGAAAAATGAAAAACGGGGGGTAGAGGTCTTTACCGATGCTACTTGGGGCGTTTGTACTGTCAATCGAAGATCCATTTCAGGCTACTGTACCTTTGTATTTGGTAACTTAGTGACTGGCGAAGCAAGAAGCAAAGTGTTGTAGCTAGAAGTAGTGCATAAGCAGAGTCCAGACTATGTCACAAGGCATTTGTGAGGTTACATGGATTAAACGGGTGTTGGAAGATCTACGAATGGAGGTTAATAGGCCAATGAAGCTTTATTGTGATAATAAAGCTGCAATAGACATAGGCAATGACCCGGTACACCATGACAAAACCAAACACGTAGGGACAGTTAGCCATTTCATCTAGGAGAAACTAGAGATTGGTCAGTTTTGTACACCGTTTGTGCCATCGGCAAGACATACGGCTGATGGGTTGTCCAAAGCTCTTGGGAAGAGAGTTTGATGATTTCGTGGTCAAGTTGAGCATGATCGACATCTATGAGCCAACTTGAAGGGGAGTGTTGGAATTCATGTTGCAATTTTTATGAGCAGTAGTGTAATTATTATTGTATAGCTGCTGTTTTTATTTAGTCGGCTAGACGTAGTAAAAAGCCATGTTGGGCATTAGGGTTTAGTAGAGGCGTGTATTGGAGGAGGGGTCAATGTAGATTTCTTCTCCTAGAAGAAAAAGGGGTTTCTTTGTATTATTTAAACTAGCATGTGCTAAGTAATAAAAATGTACAAGTGTTTTTCCCTATATTTTAACACTTTAAATGCCTTTGCACATTTACAATATATACGATTTACAATACAAAACTGTGTAATATTAAATTTTCCAACATTCATTTAAAAGTATAAATGAATAAGGCCAATGCATCAACCACTTTTCTTAAACCCTGTGAAAGTCAAAGATGACACTTAAATGGGACATGGGACACAAGGACTATTAGATATTTGTGATTTATATTTTTGAAAAAATTCCTCCTGGTGTGAGATATAATTACAAGTGTTTAACTATATTTTGCATAGTTGGTTCCTTGTAAGTCTACAAAACATTAAAATTAAAGTTTTAGTTTGTATGATGATTTTTGTGGCGATTAGTTTTGTCATGATTATATACCGCCACATTTTATAATTTGGCATATCTTGTGTAAAAGATAATAATTTGAAAGTCATTTGAAGATGATTAATCACCATGGAATTTTTTTATTTTCGTCTCCTTTTACTCCTCTGACCTCCTACAAGGAAAAATATAATCAGGTTGTTTAACCAAAACATATAAGAGGCTAAATCAGAACAAATTTAAAGAATTATTAAGCTATTAGCTACACGAACACGTGACCTTGGTAAAGTATGCTCATAATATTCCGCTTTAAGTCACGTATACTTAATAACGTAATATGGTGTCAAATCCTTTACCGAGAAAAAGAGAGGATAAATAGTGGTTCCAGGGTCAACTTGTTAGTTCTTTAGGCAGAAGTCCATATTAGTACCAGTTAGTGAGGCAAGACAATTTTCGCAGAAGAAAAATGATTCATTTCGCTTCAAATACCTTGTTATTTCTTTGTGTTTCCTAACTGAAGCATATTTTGTTACTGCGAACTTGCAATGCTTTGAGTTAATATGGCTTTTTATCTTACCTACATCATTCAGTTTCATGTTAGAACTTGGTTTGCACAGACATGCTTGACTTGGATTGTTCATGGTATATTATTTCGAATTCTTACATCGAATTCCTGCAATATGTCAGTCATATTTTACAATCTTAAGCGAGGCTGATATTCGTCAGCGCCAAGAGGAAAGCATTATACAAATAGCGACTGTCCTTTCAATTTCGAAGGTTGCTGCAGGCATCTTGCTACGCAACTATAATTGGTAAGCTTTACTACTTACAATTTCTGTAGGGTAAAACTTGTAATGTGTATGTTCTTCTTTTGCTCTAGAAATGGAAACCATCTATTAACATCAGATCGACTTTGACTTTTTTATTTTATTTAATCTTTATTGTCGTTTTTCCTTTGGTTTTCTTTTTTTCCCTGTTTGTCACAATCCTTAATTCTTCAAATAAAAATTTGAACGTACAGTTATAATCCCAGATGCTGCAAGAGAGTTGGTGCATAAGCCGCCTGCTTTAGACATTCTCTGATCCTATAGTGCAGTATTGCCCTTCTATAACTGCATAAACATTGAATCCTAAAATATTCGCATGCCTATTTTCCAGTTTATGCTTTGAGCCAGTCCATTCATGTGAAATCTCCACATAACTTGTGAATAAGTGCATTTTGGGTTATCATCACAGCTCTTTTTGAATTACAGGAGTGTCAGTAAAGTGAATGATGAGTGGTTTGCTGATGAAGAAAAGGTCCGAAGGGCTGTTGGCTTGATGGAGGATTTTGTTCCGCTTCCTGATACAAAAGAGGTGATGCTTGTTCTTGCATTGCGCATGTGCGCCTCCCTCCCCCCCCCCCCCCCCCCCCCCCCCCCACCAACACACACACACACACACACACACATGCACGCGCACACTAAAAAAGAATCAAATGAGCTTGTTTTTTTACCCACCTTGACGTCATTACTAAAATGCTTCCTCATCACTTTTGTGCAGCTGACATGTGGGATTTGCTTTGATACATGCCCACGTGACATGATGAGTGCTGCTGCTTGTGGTCATCCTTTTTGTGTTACTTGTTGGCAAGGTTTGGCTGAATTATTGGTCACATTCTTGTATTGCCCTTTTTTTTTAAAACTCATAACCCCTCTCCCCGCTCCCCTGGGCGTGGACCCAAAAGAAAACAATTAACCACGTGGATATGCAATTATTACCTTCCTGAAAAGGTAAAATGACAAACGGATATGCATTTTTCGCCTTCTACTATTTCATTGTTGAAGTAAAGTATAACCATCAGTTTGTCACACTGTTTTTCTTCTTTCTTAAGTTATTGCAACTACTATTGTTTCATTATGCCATATTTAAAGTAGTTCATCATATGAATGAATAGCCTATAAAACAGCAAGCTTGCCTCTGGGTCAAAATTTGGTCTGCCCATGTTTTGCGTTGTAGAATAAGCTAAACTATTGTTGAGAATTACGTGTGTTTCTGTTTTTATTAGTAAGGGGCTGATCGTGGGTTGGTTTGGGTTGGTTCGGGTTGGTTTGAAAAGCGCGGGGTCGGTTTGGGGGTTATAACTTGTACCCCAAACCAAACCAAAAAGATTTTGAACCCAATGGTTTGGTTTAATTTGGTTTCGGTTTGGATCGGTTTGGTTTTGGTTTTAGTTTTAGCATGTCAATTTGTTTAAGAAGATATTTTTACGACACAACGGTTTTTTCCGATTTACATAAACGATTTAATGTAAGGAGGAACACGAATCACAAAAGGTTTGCCTCAACCAGGAACAAGCATTGAGGTGATTGGAAGAAGAGGTGACTATACGCAGAGAGAGAGCGTGGTGGATTGATGGAGGCAGTGTTAGAGTGTTGAATTATATGAGTGATGGAAATTGAAGGGGGATTTTAGGTCTATGGTTGTATTGTTAGCTTTTATGTACAACATTGTGAAACTATGTTTTTTGTAGAATAATTAATTCGGGTTGGTTTCGGGTTGGGTTGGTTAAAAATAAAAATAACCAAACCCAAACCATTATAATTCGGTTTGGTTTGAAACCAAACCAATTCAATTGGTTTGGTTATTTCGGCTTGGTTTGGACTGGTTAATGGTTTGGTTTGGTTTTTCGGTTTTTTTTGCTCAGCCACTAAGGGCAGTGAAGTTTGTATTATTATTATTTATTTTATGTTTTTGTTGAATAAGTGTTGTTGTATGTAGTAGGGTTTCTTTTTCTGAGTTTTAGGGGTGTGAAAGTCGGCTCCTTGATTTCAAGAGTTTGCCTTGTTCAAAGGCTTTAGGTTTTTTCGTACGTATATGGACTCGGTGCTTCAGTCGTAACCTACGACATAATAAAAAGTTCTCCTTTTTCCTCAAAGTTTTGTACATGGTATCAGAGCATGGTTGATTAATTTGATCACAACAATGAATTACAGAGCACCAATGGCCGGAGGTCTCAGGAATCCTCCTATCAATTATTCAATCAGCTCGTCACCTGAAACCCTAAATCGGAGCAGATGCAATTAGGGTTGATTGATCCCTCAAAGAAGACACGAATACCACTACTTCTTCGATTCTGTTAACCTCACAAAAACTCAATGGCAGAAACTATCTTGAATGGTCACAGACCATTAAGTTAGCCATTGATGGTAAGGGACTACCTAATAGGAGAAAGTGACAAACCAACTGATGGTGATCCCTGATCTGGAGTTTAGAAATATGAAAACTCCTTGGTCATGGCCTGTTTGATCAACTCTATGGAACTCTCAATTGCCAAGCCACACATGTTTTGGCCTACGACAAAGGACATATGGAATGCAGTATAGGAGATGTATGCTGATCTAGAAAATACATCTCAGATCTATGAATTAAAACAAGGTGGTGGTCTACCAAGCAAGAAGGCCGTGGTGTCACCATCTACTACCATGAGATGGTGGGATTATGGTAGGAACTGGATTTGTCATATGACATCTCACAAGACTGTCCCAATGATAGGGTCTTGCTGGCCTGAATCAAGAATTGAATGAGGTCAGAGGAGAATCTTGGGCAAGAATACTCTACCCTCCCTCAGAAGTTTTTTTAGATGTAAGAAGAGAAGAAGCTAGGGTAAGAGTAATGTACAAGGGTACGAATTTTTTGGGTAGAAAACATCTTCACTAGTTTCCAACACAAGTGAGATCAACAAGAAAGTAGAAATCCTGGTGTGATGATTGCAAAAAACAAGGCCACACTAGAGGCACGTGTTATAGCATCCATGGTAAACCACCCAACTGTAAGCCAAGGAACATGAGTGGTGGGACATCAAAGGTGAGCAAGGCAAATTAGGTTTTGTTATAACAAAGCACTAATTTATCTGGGCCTCTACTTCTATCTAAAAAACAACTAGAATAACTGAGTAAGCTCCTCCAAGCCCAAAAAGCCCAACCTTCAGGTGACACCTGTTTTCCCTAGTAGAAAAAGATAACTCCGCTTCTCTTTCCTTTTTAGGCGTAAACTCAAAAGCCTACTGGGTCATAGACTTGGGGGCTACAAACCATATGCCGAGGGTCATAGTCCATGTGCTTGAAATCAGAAGGTTAAAATAGCCGAGGTTCTTTTTCAACCATTGCTTGGAAAGGTACCATAGCTATTTCGTCAAATTTGACCCTCATAGATGTTCCAATGTTCCAAGTCTCTCTTGTAATCTGATATCAGTCAGGAAATTGACCACTAAAGCTAAATGCATTGTTCTTTTTTCTGTTGATGGCTGTCGATTTCAGGATATACAAACGGGGAAGGTGACTGGTAGTGCTAGGCTGATGGGTGGTCTTTGCGTCTTTGGAAAAGGAGAAGAATTCAAGAATAATAAATTTACTTAGAACCTTTGTTTTAAATCTTCATACTTTGATTTAAATAATGTTATGTTGTAGCTCTATAGGCTTAGCCACCCTAGTTTTTAGTATTTGCATAATTTGTTACCAGTTTATTCTCTAATAAAAATCAGATTTTTTTTCAGTGTGAAGTGTGTGAATTGTCAAGGCACTGTCGTATCACCTTTCCCTTCAACCCTATAGACCCACCAAACCCTTTAACTATGATTCATAGTGATATTTGGGGGCCTGCTAGGGTCAATACTTTTCAAGGAAAAAGGTGGTTTATTACATTTATCGATGACCATACAAGGGTCACATGGGTGTATCATTTGAAAATTAAATCTGATGCTAAGAAAGTGTTTGAAGATTTTTATAATTTGTTTTTAACTCAGTTTCATACAAAGATTGAGATTTTTAGAAGTGATAGTGAAACTGAATATTTTAACTCCATTTAGGATCAATTTTCACTCAAAATGCCATGATGCACCAAAGTTCCTGTCCAGACACATCCCAACAATATAAGGTGGCTAAAAGGAAAGTCATGCACATCTTAGAGGTTGTTAGATCTCTAATGTTGACCTCGAATTGCCCCAAATATCTTTGGGAAAAAGCTGTTCTTACAACTGTTCACTTAACTAATAGATTACCTTTGAGGATTTTAGAGTTTAAAAGTAAGTTGAGCAAGTTAAAAATGTATTTTCCAAGAACAAGATTAATTCATGATTTTTCCCTTTAAAGCTTTTGGGTGTATTGCCTTTACACATGTTCAAAACCAAGAAAAACTTGATCCAAGGTCGAAAAAATGTGCATTTCTTGGTTATCCCCCAACCCAAAAGGGATACAAGTGCTTTGACTCCTACACAATAAATGTCACTAATGTCCTTTGAAAATAAAGTGTTTTTTAAAAATCATCTACGTTGAGAATGAACTTGAAGATGAAAGTGTTTCTCCTACACAAAAATTATGTCACTAAAAATGTGTCCTTTGAAAATAAAATGTTTTTTAAAAATCATCTATAGGGAGAGTAAACTTGAAGATGAAAGTGTTTCTCATATAATTTTAGAAGAAGACGATGAACCTAAAGTTCCACCCATAATAGAATTTTTTTCACTTGGAAAAGAGGATAATACATTAACTCATCTCTACTGAAATCGGATTCGGCTGGTCAGAATGACCAGACAGATTAGTTAATTGAATGTCCTAGCTTTCAGAAGTTCAAAGGTTTTTTTTTTTTTTTTCTTTTCGTGTGGAGGAAAATACCCTTCAAGAGTAAAGATTCCACCCGCACATGCACTGCCCAGAATCCTGATCCAGGTGAATTTGCTTGAAATCAGTTTAGACATAGGTAAGTACCTTGATTCTGATTCTAGTAGTCTTCCCTCAAAACTTTATTCTGAAAATTGTCTCTCAAAATTTGAATATGAAGACCCACTCCCTGATGTTCCTATTGCCATCAGAAGGGCACCTAGGGCTTGCACAAAAACCCCTTTATATCCTCTTATTAATTATCCGCCCTATAACATATTATCACTTCAATATCTTGCCTTTCTGTCTAACCTATCAGATATACATGTTCCTAAAAATATTCAAGAGGCACTCGGGGCTCCTAAGTGGAAGACAACGATTTATGAGGAACTTAATTCTCTGGTGAAAAATGACCTGGGATGTGGTGAATTTTCCAGCAGGGAAAACACTAGTTGGATATAGGTGGGTTTTCACAGTAAAATACAATTCATATATGTGCTTGCAAAGATATGTGTTGCTGATGCTGGAGTATTAGTATTTAAAGTAGGACTTGAATTAAGCAAACATTCAGGTTCTAAAGATGGAGCAAGCAAACCAGAAGCTGCAGTAGCTGTGACAAGTATTATGTCTGATGTGTAAAAGAACTAATACTGCTATGACTTCATAGCTGGTAATGCTGAATCAGGGGTGTTGAAGTGACTATTGCCACTAAATCAAATTGAATTGGTCATGCTTTGATATTTGTAAATGTTACTTCTCTGTCTAAAATTTCAGCTCGGTGTTTATTCATCTCATGGTCCTTGCACTGGGTTAAAATAGGTTTTTGTCTCCCATCCATTAGTGGACATGATTACTCCTTAAAAACTGGAGGGGAGAAAAAACTGTAAACCTTCACCTGTAACTGATATTTCCTTCAAGTCAAAAAGCTTCCAATAGTAACAAAGATGCTTGTAGTTGGCATAAATTAATTCTTGCGGCTTGTCTTGCAAGTGGTAATAAATTCTATATAATTTATGGGTGATTATGAGGGCAGCCATCCATATGTTTGTTATTTGCTGCATAGGGGCTTTGACAGTGGATTATGCATTCAGTTGTGACATAGAATTACTGCAAGGGATGAGAGACAACCCCCTACGTTTTTTTTTATAGTTTCTAATTTTACTTTTTGATCGCTGCAGGTTATATGAGTACATCAATTAATGATGGTCCTGGATGTTTGAATTTAAGATGTCCTGATCCATCTTGCGGAGCTGCAGTTGGACAAGATATGGTGAACTCGTTAGCTTCTAAGGGTGACAAGAACAGATACAGCCGCTACTTCCTTAGGTCATTCATTGAGGACAATAGGAAGGTAAGTTCATATTTAGGTTTGTAGGAGTTTGATCTAATTCATATGTGAATCAAATCACGTAGATATAATTTTGTTGTTGTTGTTGTATCTTTAGCTGAAGTTCCTTTATTTTTTATTACTTTGGGCTTAGGTATGGGTTTTCATATTAGGAGGTCCAGAAAGAATAATTTTTCCCCTTCCAATTTTTGGTTCAAGCAAATCTGAATGTGGGTTTTGTGTCATCGGGATATTCCTAATTTTCATCCCAAGGCCATTGTTGTGGAAAAATTAGGATGACAATTGGTTGGCAACATTATATGTAATCCTTTGATTATTCCAACATTTCCTTAAGCATGTTCCTCAATTTGTATTATATTCCTTCAAGTCTAATTCGTGTATGGTTTAATCATTTTACAATCAGTTCTGTTTCTCAGAGTTTGTCCGTAAAAAGCTATTTTGAAATACTTACCCAATAACCAGGTGTGAAACTCAAAATAGCATCTACAAATTGTTCATTTCGATTGACCTTGCTAAACGTCTCAAATTTTGAAAATTTTCCATGTTTTATGTATTTATTTAGGGTAAACTAAGGTTGTGGGGCAGTAAGACTAGTGAATTAGAAATCCACCACGTTTGCAGTATCTGCAGATAAGAGCCTGAGTTTTGTATTCCTGAAGCTGTGCTAAGTTAAAGAGTTTTTGCCTGTGGTCTTTTCAGTTTGCTATTTGCAGAATTGATTGGTAGTGCAATTCACATGGTTGTTGTCTGCAACAATGCAGCATTAATATAACATGAGATCGGCTCTAGGTTTTCTTCTTTATGCAAAAATAATTGTAGTTTGTGCTACTGGTACTTATGGTCTATTATGATCTATGTGCCTCTTTTCTGCTTTGGTAAATCTTGTCCAACCTTGGTGTGGTTTTGCAACTTCTCCTTGACTGTAGACAAAATGGTGTCCGGCTCCTGGATGTGATTATGCTGTAGATTTTATAGTTGGAAGTGGAAGCTACGATGTTACCTGCCGATGTTCGTATAGCTTCTGCTGGAATGTAAGTTGAACAGTATTGTTTTTCGGGTTATTTATTACTTTTATTCTATGTTGCATGGACACAGACGCAGACACGGATATGCGGACACAGGTAGGGGATACTGGGGTACTGGTATGGGGGCTTGTATGTAAATACTGAAAATATAAGGACCAAATGTAAATATTAAATACAACAAGGGCCAAAAAAATTTGTGGTTGTAATCCATGCCTTATACTGGCAATGTGGCATAGACTGTTACGCGGTCCAAACTTAATTCAATTCATGTTTTTCTATTCTTTATAATGCTATCGTTGAATTCTCGGTAACTCAATAAAACAGAATTTTTACAAGATGTTGTGGCGTCAATGCACGGGGATTGATTCAGATGGCAATGACTTAACACCCCTTCGCTTGTTGAAGATAATCGATAGTAGAAATCTCCTTGGGCTCATAACATGTATGCCTTTTCATTAACACCCCTTCGCTTGTTGAAGATAATTGATAGTAGAAAACTCCTTGGGCTGCCTTTTCATTTACAAGATGTTGTGGCGTCAATGTAAGGGGATTGATTCAGATGGCAATGACATAACAGCCCTTTGCTTGTTGAAGATAATCGACAGTAGAAATCTCGTTGGGCTCATTACATGCATGTGAATTGGAAAAGGACATACTTTTTGGGTTTGGTTGGATTTGTTTCGATTTTGGTTGTATTAGATTTACCTTCTATTGATTTGGTGCCCAGCAGCAGTGCTGTCACTGGATATAGAAACAAGAGCACAACTGCTAGGGTTCATCCTTTAGCTTTGATGCAAACGAGGAGTCTGGGAGAGTGTATTTATAATTGTAATCAAATACAGAGTTTCACGGATGGATTTTCGATCCAGGTTTCAGGTCTGCGAATGTGGACCCGAGCCCAATCTTCTGAAAAATTGTTGATCGAGTCCTGATAAGTATCTTCACCCATATCTTGTGTATCTGATCTGTATCTGTGTCCAAAACATGTCTGGTACGCGACACGCCCCATTTTCGCCGTGTCTGTGCATCAGAGCTTTTATCGGTTTCTGTCCTACTGTTTCCTTGCATAATTGCATTATTTGGTGTTTGGTGGTTGTATTTAGCTCATTTATATATGATTGCAGTGTACTGAGGAAGCTCACCGCCCAGTTGATTGTGGAACTGTGTCCAAATGGATTTTGAAGAATAGTGCAGAGTCGGAAAACATGAACTGGTACCACCCTATACATCATCAGCTTGAAACTTTACTGATACAATCAATGAAAGAAAAGGGAAAGTGGGCTGATTTTATATTTGTGAAAAAGAAATAATTATAAAGCGGAAACCTGATGTCTTTCCATAATTACGAAAAAGATGCTTGCAGGTTTTGCTTAATGTTGCATATGTATCTCCTTTATAAAATAAACCTAGTATCGTTGATTCAGGAGCTGAGTTCAACTTAATGTTATTGTGCCATGATCCATTTGTTATCGAATTTATTTTCTGAATCCTGTATTGATGTACAAGGATTCACAGATTATTATCATTCATTTCAGTAGTAGACTAAATTATCATAAAACAGTCACCCTAGCTGATTGCTGAGTACCTGGAATGATTTTTGTCTGATTTAACTTGTAAAAGCCAGCTGAAATCTTTAGATGCACATGATCCACAGATGTTAATGGGTGGATGTGAATTAAAATTCTGAAAGTGAACTAATGTTCTGTTTTGGCCTATGCTATCGTATATTCTTAACCCTTGAAAATTGCTGGGGTTCATTTTGCCTTTATGTTGCATGTTAAAGTCTGGTGTAAGATATGCATTATGAATGTTATTAGCGTCCAGGTGATACATTTTCGCTGTCATTGAACGCTAACCAATACAGCTATAGCGGTGAATTTTTCACTGTTTTTTGTCTGGTAGGTTTTGTAAGCTTTATTATTTTTCAGGATACTAGCTAATTCCAAGCCTTGTCCAAAGTGCAAACGACCAATTGAGAAGAACCAAGGCTGTATGCATATCACATGTACTCCGCCTTGTAAATATGATTTCTGCTGGTAAGTTTGTTAAGTCTTGCATGGAGAAGAATTCCTGCTTCATTGTGTAGTTCTCTTGTGCATTGAATATTTATTTGATAATTTACCGTCTCAGTAAAAACTAATCATGGAGAAGTGCAATTTATGCATTTATATACAATTAAATCCTAATATTTATTACTTAGTAGTTCCTGTCATGTTTAAGTTATTCTCTTCCTAATTGTTTGATTAGTACTTACATAGTGCACACGCCTAGGAAATGAAGTCAATGTGTGTATTTTCCAAGAGATTTTATGGTACAATCGTTGTTGGAAGGTTGTACGAAGTGGCATGTATCATACCCAGTGTTCTAAAAATCGACCCGGGCACTCGCTTAGGCGCTGGGTGACCTCCGGGCGTCTCAACTATGCCCTAGGCGGTCTCATCTGGGCGATATGGTGCTGGGCGACTTTCTGGGCGCTCCTGGGCAACCTAGGGCTTCCATTAGCAATATATATATAAAAAAAACTTACAAAAGTTCATTTCCTCACCCAAAAAAAAAATCTGCCGCCTCCCCTCTTTTTTTTTTATTGAACGCAAGCCCAGCCCCTCCCCTTTCTTCCCCGATTACTCATCCCTTCCTCCTCCCCTTCACTCCGCCGCCAACTTCTTCTGGCTGCTGCACCGCATTCACAGGAAAATGTTTTCTTTTGTGTTTTTTTGACACATTTTTACTTGATTTTTATGTTTTATGATCATATGATGTAAGATTTATATTGGACAAGCATTATTATTAAAATTAAAAAAAAAACCAAATCGCCTGGGCACCACTAGGTGCCCTGGGCCCTAGGCCCCCCATGGTCGCACCGACTTCGCCTAGCGAGTTTTAGAACATTGATCATACCCTTTAAATTTCACTCTCTTTCACCATACACATGCTACTATGTGAATTGTGAAAGAGAGTAGAAGTGGAAGGATATGATGCATGTCACCTGGTACAACCTTTCTAAAAATATTCGTTTCTTCCTCCGCTTATAGATTGTTTTTCCTTTAATAATGACAGTAATAATGATACTCTTACAGGCTTTGTCTTGGGGCTTGGACAGATCATGGTGAGAGGACTGGAGGTTTTTATGCATGCAACCGCTATGAGGCAGCTAAGCAGGATGGAGTGGTAAGTGTGTTTTTTTTGTGTGTGGGTGTGTGTGTGGGGGAGGGGGGGGGGGGTGTATCCAATATCTGCCAGGGGTTGAAACTATATCACCTTGCATGGTTTAATTAGTCTCCCTATTCTCTTCTTTGAAGTATGATGAAGCTGAAAAGCGAAGAGAGATGGCTAAGAATTCTTTGGAGAGATATACTCATTACTATGAAAGATGGGCGACTAACCAATCGGTAGGTGCATTTTCGTGGCAAGACTCTCTTAACAATTTCAGTTTGAATCAATTTCTCTGCTGAAATTTGTCCTTTACTGTATCTTATTTTGAAAAATGTACTCCCTCCGTCCCATTTTAAGCGTCCACTTCGACTTTTCGCATGGTTTTTGAAAAATGTAGTTAATGCTTTAAATCTCCTTTATTGTTGCTAGATTTTACACTTGTACCCTTTAAGTGGTTGTAGCATTTAATGTTGCACTCTTTTTTCTTGTGAATAATGTGAAGGTGCAACGGCAGTGAAAGAAAGATGTCAGTTAATGCACAAAATTGACACTTATTTTAGGACATACCAAAAAGGAAAGAGGGACACTTAGAATGGGAGTGAGGGAGTATTTATCTTACTATACAAGTATACATGTATCTTATTCCATTCAGATAATATGCACGTTTTGTTTTATTTCTTATAATGGAGTGGGGCCATTATCCTGTCTTATGCAAATAATAGGCCCTAGGGTATTCATATAACTCTGTTGAGTGGCCCTTAAAGAAATTTATTTTATGAAGTGCACGTCACTCTTCTTACTTTGTATTCAAATTCTTTATTTCGCTATTATCGTTGTCTTTATAAATTTGTTAATTATATGTCATTGATCTTTCAAAATAGGTAGAATCTAACATTTCTCTCTTCCTATTGCTTTCAGTCTAGGCAAAAAGCAATTGCAGATCTGCAACAGATGCAAGATGTTCATGTATGTTAAGTTGTATGATTTTTTTATTCCCTTTCTTCTCTTTTCTATCTTTTGAAGTGAATTCTACCATTATCTTTTGGATGAGTTTTCAGTCAATTCAGTCAACGAATGTAAAGCTTTGGATATTAGAAGTTACTTTTAATTTAGCAAATCAATGGTTAAATTTCTGTAAACTACGGAATGTACATCCTTAAGGATTTCATTAGTAAGCTGCTCACACTTCCTTGGTTAAGCTGTCACTCTGCCCCACAATATGTAGTTTTTAGGAAAAGTTTATTGTCCATAATTATGTGGATTTTATTAAACCAAGAGATTTTATTATTTTTCTTCAGATTTCACCTTTAAGCCCTCTGCATCCACAGAGCCTTCAACTTTCAGATTTGACCCTCCTTTGAAAATAATTCCACATCCAGGGCTCCCTTTGAGGTATCTCAAAACACAGTCTATGCATGTACTGACTGATCTGACTCGATGCAAAAGAAATATCAGGTCTAGTATGAGATAAATATATTAGTCTACCAAACAATCTGAAGAGATTATGAGAAAGAAGTAGACAAATGAAGAAATTCTTCCATGTATTATTTGAAGTAAGGAGTTTAATTTGGTTATGAAGGAGCCCAACAGACTGGACAAGGACAGCTGCACGACATGTAATAAATGCAGTGTCCTCAACTACTAAGTTGTCTAATCTAAGTGATTAGACTAACGGATGGGAATTAAATATAATAGCCCAACTACTTAACATGGAATAAAATATCCCAATAATAATAGGACATAAATATATATAAAATATGTGACAATACTTTCTACACCTCCCCTCAAGCTAGGTTGTAGATGTAGATGTTGATACAACCTAGCTTGCAACAGATTTTGCTGAAAGTGTGATGAGGAATAGGCTTGGTGAGGATGTCAGCAGTTTGATCTTGAGAGGGCACATGTTGTAGACAGATCACCTTTGTGTCCATCTTTTCTTTGATGAAGTGTCGATCTTTGTCCACATGTTTAGTCTTGTCCTGGTGTACAGGATCTGCTGCCATGCATAATGCTGATTGGTTTGATAGGTGTTGAGAGTTGGATCCTTAAGTCATTTAGCACACGTTTCAGCCATAAACCTTCACAGACTAAGTACAAGAGCTCTAAGCTCAACTTCTGCACTGTTCCTTGAGACAGTGGGTTGCTTCTTGCTTCTCCATGTCACAAGATTTCCCTAGATGAATAAACAATATCCAGTGGTGGACCTCCCGTCAGTAAGACTCCTTGCCCAATCAGCATCAGTGTAGACATCTACCTCCCTGTTGACTGATTCTTGAAGTATAGACCTTGACCTGGAGTGAGCTTGAGGTGTTTCTGAGAATTCTGTAGACTGCTTCCCAATGTTCACTGCATGGCTGGTGCATGAACTGACTGACCAGACTGACAGCATAGGAGATGTCAGGACGAGTATGGGAAAGATATATGAGTTTCCCAACTAGCCTTTGGTATCCTTCTTTGTTGACTGGTGTAGTGCCATTGATGAGCTTCATTCCAGGTTCCACATGGGAAATGGCTGGTTTGCACCCTGTCATGCTAGTTTCTTTAAGGAGATCAAGGATATATTTTCTCTTGGACACTGAGATGCCTTCTTTTGTTCTAGCAACTTCCATGCCAAGGAAGTACTTCATGTTGCCAAGATCTTTATCTTCAAAGGTCTTTGCCAGTAAAGCTTTGAGTCTTTGGAATTCCATATGATCTTCACCTGTTAGGATAATGTCATCCACATATGCAATCATTGTAGATCTTTTTCCATTAGTAGTTTTAATAAACATGGTGTGATTAGAATTGCATTGGGTATACTCATAGCCTTTATTAGTAGAGGTGAGTATCCAAACCAAGCCCTGAGAGATTTGTGTCAATCCATACAAGGATTTTCTCAGCTTATACAATTTTCCTGTGGTCTGTTGAATCTCAAAACAAGGAGGAATAGTCATGTAGACTTCCTCCTTGCAAATCCCCATTCAGAAAGGTATTTTTAATGTCCAACTGAAACAGTGGCCAATCAAGGTCAACAACCAAATACAAGAGAACCCTAACAGAGTTAAGTTTAGCTACAGGGGCAAAGGTCTCCTTGTAGTCTAAACCATAGTTTTAGTGAAGCCACGAGCAACAAGCCTAGCCATGTACTTATTTAAGCTGCCATCTGCATTATACTTTATACTAAACAACCATCTGCAACTTACAGGCTGTTTCCCTGAGGGAAGATAGGTGAGATCCCAGGTGATTATTAATAAGAGCAGACATTTCAGTCTTGATGGCAGCTTTCCAGGCTGGGTTATTCAAAGCTTCGTGAACATTCTTTGGTATTCTCTTTGTCTTAACTATCAGTAAACAAACAGAAAGTAGGAGATAGATTATCATAAGATAGAAAAGTGTATAGAGGATCAGCAGTACATCACTACATTGTCTCTTACTTTTTCTGAGAGCAATGGGTCTATCATGAATTTCATTTGCAGGGGGTATAGGAGATGAACTACCTGGATGTTGAATTATACCATTGGAGAGTCCATCTTGAGTAGATTGTTCTCTGGTTTCAGTACGACGACCATATGATTGCATAGATTTCAGTTACTTCCTGTGATAAACTTTGACAATAGGAAGTCTAAGTCTCTGCTCTGTGGATTGGGACAGGTCCCCCCCTTGATCCTCATTTTCTTGCTGCATGGAGGTTAATTCAGGAGACAAAGTAGAAACAGCTATATCAAATAAATCCCAACTTTGGGAACTTTCTGAAAAAGTGTCATCTTGATGATCATAGTAGGTTTTATCTTCAAAGAATTTAACATCCATAGTATTGTAGAAACATATAGTGTTGAGGGAGTAGCACTTGTACCCTTTCTGATTTGCAGAATATCCCACAAAGATACACTTAAGTGCTTTAGGGTCAAGCTTACTCCTGTGATGAGAGTGAATGTATACGAAAGCAGTGCTACCAAATATTCGAAGGGGAACATTAGGAGTAGGATGAGCACAAGATTAAACCTCCATTAAAGTTTGCTTAGGGGTTTTGAAGCTGAGAACCCTAGTAGATAACCTATTAATCAGATAGGTTGCGGTAAGATTGGCCTCACCCCATAGATACTTAGGTACATTCATAGAAAACATCAAGGATCTAGCCATTTCAAGTAGATGTATATTCTTCCTCTCAGCAATTCCATTTTGCCGAGGGGTTTCAACACAGCCACTTATATGAACTATTCCTCTGTCTTTCAGAAAAATGCTCTAGTTGGACTCAAAGTACTCTTTGGCATTGTATGTTTTTAGTACCTTTATTTTGGTGTCAAATTGGGTGGAAACCTTGCCGTAGAAATTCTGAAATATAGGTCCTACTTCGGATTTTTCCTTCATAAAAAACAGCCAAGTAACTCTTGTGTGGTCATTTATAAAAGTAACAAACCACCTACTTTCAGTAACATTTTTAACTCTAGAAGGCACCCAGACATCACTATGTATAAGGGAAAAAGGATGAGATTTCAGATAAGGAAGCTTAGCATACACGGATTAGTAATTTTTGCAAAGTGACAAATTTTACATCGGAAAGAGTTGATATTACAACCTTTAAATTTTTCAAGAACGATGCTTTTTGAATATGCAAACCTTGGTACTGTACCTATGTTTGGGACTTTGGGGAAACTTAGTGACATGGCGGCAAAGTAAGAAACATAATGTACTAGCAAGAACCAATGCGGGGGCTGAATTCTGGGCTATGGTCCAAGAAATTAGTGAAGATCTATGGATCAAGAGGGTACTCGAAGACATGAAGATGCCATGTTCAGTTCACTCTCTATGAAGTTGTTTTGTGACAACAAGTCTGTGATTGACATTGCTAATGAACCTGTCCAGCATGATCGAACTAAACATGTGCCAATCGATACACTTTATAAAAGAGATGATTGAAGATGGTCAGATCTGTATTCCTTTCCTTCCATCAGCAAAACAGGTTGCATATGGTCTAACAAAGGCGTTACAAAATCTGACAACTTTGTACACTAGTTAGGCAATATTCATGTGCCAACTTGAGGGGAAGTGTGGGAATCACGTTTATCGGTTATAATTTCCGTAGAAGTGTCTTATTTATTATGCATTAGTTTTCTGTTTTATTTGAAACAAGGATCAGAAGTAGGAGTCCTAGTATGAACAGGTTCAAAAGTTAAAATAAAGTATCCTTAAGAGTTGAGATAAGTGATAACTCTTGTAGTTGTCCCTTTCTGAATAAAAAACTTTTCTCAAAGTTCCCCTAATTATTTCCTCAATTAATTTGGAGGAATTGGCAGAGATGATCCAGTTGCTCCTTAGATATCACAGGAGTCTCTAGTTGAGCCTCTCCCTGTGCTTGTTGGTGGTCTTTTCTCCCTGGAATTAAAGCTCTTACATGCTGTTTATTCAAAATTTTCTGAGTTTTATTTCTGGGTGGCAAATTTTGCTGATTTACCGTGCAACGACCAGCATGTTTCTCAGATGTGACGAGGCTTGTTGCAGTAGTCACACCGTGGAGAAGATTTCTGATCAGGCTTCTTAAGTCCAGGCTTATGAGACCTTCTTATCATGAATGCTTCTGCGGACTCGATCTTTTGCGCTGACAGCTCAATAGGGGTATCTCTCTTAGGTACTCCCATAGCATCCTTCCTATATTCTTCTTGTCGTATGTAGGCAAAAACTTCCATCATTGGAGGCAAAAGATCCACTCATATGATCCTTTCATGAGCAGCTTCAAAGGTAGGATTCAAACCACCCAAAAACTCATTAATTCTATCCTTCTCAACCAGCATCCTTAGGATTCTCCCACTCAGCCAAAGTGAGTTGATCCAGCTGTTGCCAGAGTGTTTTTAGCTTATTGAAATATTGAGTGACATCCTCAGACTCTTGTTGAATGCCTATTAAGGTGGTCATAATAGAAAAAGCTTGGGCTGAATTACCACGGTTGGAGGAGTACATGGCAGCGACAACATCTCAAACTTCTTTCGCAGCTGTGTGAAATAGGTGAACTTGGCCTATTTCAGCTTCCATAGAACTGATCTGCCATGCCATTACCATTGCATTGTTTGTGATCCAAGTATTGCAATACTACCTCAGTAGCTGGTGGTTCTTTGACCGCCCCAGTCAAATAACCAATTTTCCCACGTCCAGTAGCTTAACGGATTGAGACCATTGGAGGTGGTTCAATCTGTTGAGCTTAAGGGTTGTAATTTGTAAATTCGGATTTTCACTCATGAAGGAGTTACGAGTGAAATTGCTTGCAGAAGAATTTTGAGTGGAGCCAGTTTGGTTAGACTGTTAGAGGGACATTTTCGGACATTTTGATTTGAATGCGTTCACTACTCTGATATTATAAACGCAATCAGAATAAATTTGAGGATAGAAGTGTTTTCTGTTATCTGTATACAAACTGAGAGGATTGGCCTCCTGTAATGCAAAAGGTGTACTAGAGACTTAAACAAGGAGTCTCCAGATATTTACAACTTAGAATAACAACCCTGCCAAACTTCCTATAAAAGCCCTAACTGCTAAGTGCTAACAAACTTAGCTAACTCGGGAAACAGCTCACGAGTTACATAGAAGAAATAACGAAGTAACTACAACAGATTACATAGAAAAATAATACAAATAAACTTATAAATTTCTACAAAGAGGTATGCACAAAAAATTCATAAAAGTTACACTCAAATTAATAATTGATGCGTTTATACCTTTTTAGATATTGAAGTTTAAATTTTAAATTAAATGAAACATGCCTTTAGACTAAATATTTTTGAAATTTCATTATTTTCTTGGTTAAACATTTTGTTGAAATTTCCTTTTAAAAAATTAAAAAATAGTGAAAAATATATACAGCCGAGTTGGACATCAAAAAATAAAAAAATGATAATAAGTGAAGCGTGTTGTGTTTGAAAGTGTCCGACATGGAACTTGGCACCCAAATCAAAGTGTCCAGTGTTTCTCAGGTCCATATTTACCTTACCACTATAGTAGTATCAAGGCGGCCGTTTCCTCTTCATAATCTAGTAAATTTTGCAATAGCATAGATCCTGCAAGTGTAGGAAGAAGTGTTTGCACTTTTGTTTGTGCAGTATTTATGAATAAAGACAAAATATTTATATATTGGTGTGCTGTTGTAGCTTGAGAAGATAAGCGACCTGCAGTGTCAACCTGAATCACAGCTGAAGTTTATTATAGAAGCCTGGCAACAGGTAATAATGGTTTCTGCTTTCGTTATTGTACTGTTTTTTTTAGAGTTTTGCTTTACATTTTGCCTTAAAAAATTGCAGATCGTTGAATGTAGACGGGTGTTGAAGTGGACATACGCATATGGATTTTATCTTCCGGAACACGAGCATGCTAGAAGACAGTTCTTTGAGTACTTACAAGGTCTTTGCTTTTCATTTTCTTCTAAAATCGTGTAAACGTTGGTCCGCTGTTTAGGCATATTTAATATTCTCCTTTTGCAGGTGAAGCCGAGTCAGGATTGGAAAGACTACATCAGTGTGCTGAGAAGGAACTTCAAGGGTATCTGATTGATGGTCCGTCTAAGGACTTCAATGAATTCCGAACAAAGTTAGCCGGTCTTACCAGGTAACTTCTAGATAAACGAATTTCCATCAGGATGTTTTTCCAGAATTTCGAGTGTGATTTATACACTGTTAATGCAGTGCTAAATGTAAGTTTCCTCCTTCTTCTTAGCTGTCTTCTCGTTTTTCGCCTACTGTTTTTCGTGAAGTTGATATTTTTCCAAGAGCCCCTTAATATACACAACACCCAACTTAATATGGTATCATGCTGAAAATTGACCTTCAAAAGCTGGGTATGCACATAATATAGATAATATTATTGGCTTTTAAAAAGTCGGTTATCATACTTGATTTTTTTTCAAAGGCTACTTGACATTTTGATAGTCGATTTTCAGCATGTTATCCTGGTAGATGTGGTGTCCTAGTAAGTTGGATGTGGTGCACACAACCAACTTGGTCTGATTAAAGGCAAGCTTATTCAGATACTGAACAAGCCTTACCCTTTTCAAAGGAGCAACTGCTTATTCAACTACTGAATAAGCCTTACCCTTCACAAAGGAGCAACAACTGAAATCCCTTAATCAACTCTTTGATAAGAATATTTATAGGTAAATCACCTCTTTGAAATCCCTTAATGACATATACCTATTCCATTATCTAGATTAAGGATTTGTTACATATGGGTCATCATCTAAAAACCTATCAGTCATATATCTAACTAACTTAGATAATATTTCGGTGCCTAAAGATGTCCATCAAGCTTTCGTGGATCCAAAAGGGAAGTGTGTTGTAACACATCCATGAAAGTATAAAGCTTGTTGGATGTAAGTGGATATTCACAATAAAATATTAAATATAATGCTGATGGTACTTGATTGTATTTATCTTATTAATCAGATGGAGGGTTACAAGAGATATATGAAGAGACCTAACGGCTAAATTAAAGCTAGATTACAAAATTTAAATAGAAGGGCTCAAAAACTCTTAGACTTCCTATTAAACAGTTTTATCATAATTAAGACAGCAATTAGTTGACAAGCCAGAATATAGGTAAGAGAAAAATACAAATTACAATTAACTCTATAATTTAACACTCCCCCTCAAGCTGGTGAGTGAGGATCAAACAGTCCCAACTTGCAGCAGATATCTTGGAAAGATTTGCTAGGAAGTCCTTTAGTGAGGACATCAGCAAGTTGATTCTGAGATGAAACAAATGGTGTAGAGATTAGCCTACAATCAATTTTTTCTTTGATAAAATGTCGATCCACCTCAATATGTTATGTCCCATCATGCTGAAATGGATTATGAGCAATGGCAGATTTGTTATCGTACAACCTCATAGGATAACTTCTTCTGATCTTTAGATCTTCTATCATCAATAAATCCAGCATGGTCAGCATCTGTGTAAGCTTCAAGTAACATGTTATTTTTCTTGAACAGAATTCCTCTCCCAGGTGTTCCCTTTGAGAATTGAAGAATCCTTTCTATAGCCTTCAAATGAGTTTGTTTAGGATCTTGCATGTACCTGTTAACCACATTAACAACAAAGAAATAGGGAACAAAGGTGATGTGCAAATTAAGAAAATCCCTGTATGGTCTCAATCAGTCTCTTATGGATCCGTATGGTTTGCATTTGTGCAAATGAGGTGTTATTCAGATGTGGAGATGATTTATTTATATGGATCCAATATTTTCAGATCATAACAGAATTCTGCAAAACAATAGGAGCAGATCCAAAGCAGAGGCAAGGGCTGATTCGATTGGCGAAAAAGAACGGCGAGAAACTTGGATTCCTCGCTTAATTTTGGAGATTATTTCATCATTTTTATCATGAACAAATGTCCTAGAAGAAATTGTTTAAATTACTTAGATACAATGTGCAAGTTGTAGAGTTTATGCTTCTGTTATTCGTACCACAGAGCAGTTATCAAATACTTTCACTAATATTCGTTCATCCAACCCCCCTTCCCCCTCCATCCTGATTAAGGATCTTTTTATTCTAATTCACATCTTAGAGTAAAGTTATTTTAAAACTAAATAGGATCAAACAAAACTGAAGCAGTTGAACTTTAAAATTGAGGGCGATTAATGTTTGGTCATGCCCATTGTAGAAAATGGTCTTAGGTTTAGCAGCGTCAGTTCGTTGAATTGATATCGCTCTAGAATTAAGATGACTATTTAAAATGTCAGTAAATTTTTCTTTTTATCCTAAATCCTTTGATGGCTTTGTTCAGACAAGACCTTGTTTAGTAATTGAAAACAAAACAAAAAGGTTAAATTCGCTTCGTTTCACATACAACCATCGTCTGAGTTGAGATTAAACACTAGTCTCTACTATCATTATTGAGATCTCAAAACATATGGTAGGTTAGAGCCTGGTTTGGGAGATTCTCTAAGCTTATGACCAAGTATGGATTTCACCAATGCCATTCTGATCATACTCTTTTCACCAAAACCACTAGACCTGGGAGTATAGCTATCCTAGTGGTCTATATATGTGGATGACATCATCATAATTGGGAATGATTCTGATGAAGGAAGATAAAGAACTCTCTTGCTCTAGAGTATGAAAGACTTAGGAGTCTGAAATACTTCCTGGGAATGGAAATTACCAGAAATACAAAGGGTATTTCTATATCCTAGAGAAAATACACTTTGGATCTGTTGAAAGAAACATAAATGCTGGGGTTGTAAACCAACAAATACTCCTGTTGAACCTGGCCTAAACTTGGGAAAGAAAGTGGTAGTCCCCTTGTTGATAAAGGGAGATATCAAAGACTGGTGGGAAAATTAATCTATCTCTCACATGCTACTATGCTAGACCTGATATCTGTTTTGCCGTAGGTTTGGTCAACCAATATATGCACAACCCAACTGAAACACACGTGCATGTTGTGGAGAGGGTTCTCAGATTCTTAAAGAAAAATCCTGGACGAGGTCTCCTCTTAAAAAAGAATCCCTCCAGGGAGGTTTGAATTTTCAATGATGCTGACTATGCTGGGGCAATTTCTGACAGAAGATCAACTTCTGGATACTACACCTATGTCTGGGGGAACCTTGTTACTTGGAGAAACAAGAAACAACATGTGGTTTGCAAGAGCAGTGTAGAGTCTGAACTCAGAGCACTAACATTAGAGGGATCTGTGAGGGTATTAGGACCAAGAGGCTGATGACTGAAGTGGGAGTAACAAACCCTAAGACTCATCCAGATCCTATGTGATAACATATCTGCTTTGTGTATTGCTGAATATCCAGTTCAACATGACAAAACTAAGCATGTTGAGGTGGACGGACACTTTATAAGGGGAAAAATGGATGATGGAAAATTTTCCTTAATCCATGTTATATCTACTAAAGAACAAATGGCTGACATTCTGACCGATGCTATTTCAAATCAAGTGTTCCAACATCTTCACTACAAGCTTGGCTGCATTGATATCTACAACCAATCTTGAGGGGGAGTGTTGAAACATGTTTTTTTTTGTGTGTGTGTGTGTGTGTGTTCTTGCCATGTGTTAAGCATAGGTTTAATCCTATCTCTAAGGATTAATCTTATAGTGTCTGTTTTTACTGTTCACTAGGCGTTGGTGGCTATCTATATATTGTAAACTTAACTTATCCTGCCCGATAAGTACTTCAAATACGATTCAATCTTCTCCTACAATTTCTACACTCTATTTCTCTGAATTTTACAATAAGCATTTCATCAAGGAAAAACTTGAGTCTGCTTGATCTATGTCCCTACCAAATATCAAGTTGCTGACATATTTACCAAATGACTGCCAAAGAATCAGACTCAATTCTGCATATCCGAGCTTGGTTTACTTGATATCTATAAACCAACTTTTAGGGGAAGTATTGGTATATAGATTGTAATATAGCTCATAATAGTTGTAAAATGTATTATCAACTTTTTAATTAAGTGTTAGTGGGATTACATGTATTTATTAGTTCTTATATATTCTGTCACAGTTAATATGCTTTATAACTGTGTCTAGGAGACATGATCATGGCTGCATTAGTTGGATAATATAGTCGTTGTCTCTTGTACTTTATATAGATAAGCTCGTCTCACGATTCTAATAAGATGATTTAACTTTAGTACTTATAGAAATCTACAAATTTGCTGTAAATAAGGGCTGCACTGTTATTTTAAGGATGAAACTTTGGACTCTGTTGTGAATCCTTTAGTTGTTTCTCGATGCATGATCCTTACATACAGGTTTATGGTGTTAACGTTATTTTTTTCTAATACAAGTGACATGCAATGTCACCAGATTTACGGTGTTAAATTTGATTTCTGATTGAATTGAATGCAGTGTGACAAAGAATTATTTTGAGAATCTGGTCCGAGCTTTGGAGAATGGACTATCAGACGTGGATACTCACGGTACATGTAGCCGTGCAAGTAACTCGAAGAATTCAGGGAGCGGAAGTAGCAAAGGAGGAAGAAGTAGTAGAAGCAAAGGATCTGCATCCAAGTCATCTAGTTTGAAAAGTGTCGATGATCCATCGGCTGGACACTGGTCATGCCAGTACTGTACGTTTGCAAATGTTCGTGAAGCTACTGTTTGCCATGTGTGCCAGCACCGCCGTGGAACTTAATGATATGATGGAAACTCGGTTCCACCACCACCACCACTGCCTCCAAGTCAAGTGTTTATCACGAATCTGCTACCTTGGTGACTGTAAGAATAAGCCGTGTCGGAATGATGCAGGAAATGGAGGTTTGTTTTTGTTGTCTAACAAGGACATCATTTACATTAATGGGAATGATGATGATGATGATGATGGTATAATACTACCAGAAAGCAGAAGCCCCCCAAAAGTTTGGAATGTTGTAAGTTGTATATCCTTGGTGTGTTTCCAAGTGATTGTAAATAGTATATCATCAACCGCTGTGCGATGCCGTGTATGAAATAACTTATGCAAATGTATTTGTATCCTATCTTTTTTTTTTCTTTTTCTTTTTTTAAATTTTAAAATCAGTGTAATCAACAGTGTCAAAGCTGTTAATGGTTTGCTTATAACTTATCATAAGGGAAAGTGAAACTCCTTTTTTATTATCTCAAAGGAGGGGGGAAAAAAAAAACACACACAAAACAAAAAAAGAAAAAAACACAAAAAAATTACATTAAAGATTGAAGGCATTTGTTTTGGTGTTCATTTTGTTGTGTCATGTCATTAAATATTCTTTCTTTGAGACATCTATTTAAAGAGAGGTCGGAAATGGAATAAAATTTCAATGTTCGTGTATAATTATAAGGAAATGAAATGAAATAAAATTCTATTCCAATAATATGAAAAATGCCAACTTTTATTACCTTTAAAATTGGATGGAATGGAATGAAAATTGAAGAAACATGTGGGTGCTGATAGGGTGGGTAGGGTAGGGTAGGATGGGGTGAGAGAGCAGGGTAAGTTGGGGTGATGGGTAAGGTGGTGTGTGAGATATGGTAGGGTGTGGTAGTGTTAGGTAGGAAAGTGAAAAGGTAGATTGGGTGGTAGGGTTAGGTGGAACATGCTGGGTAGAGAGGTGGGTGTGGTAATATAGGGTGAGACGAGGTGTGGGATGGTATAGTGGGGTGGGTTGAGGTGGTGTAAGTTAGGTAGTGTTTGGTTAGGTATAAGGTAGTAAGGTGGTATAGTAGGGTGCTTTGAGGTGAGTGGTAAAGGAATGGTGGGGGGTAGAGTGGTGTTTAGGGGGGGGGGGGGGGAGATTCTGAACCAACGAGCATCCAAGTCTTCCATCTTTCACAAAATTGTCTTGCCCCTTAAGGCTTGCTATTAAGTGTCACACTACTTATATAGTAGTTCCACTTTAGCCAAGTCTTTAATGTGAGACAAATGAATTACACATGAATTATTTACCACTTTCACATATTTTACTCTATCTTTATGCATTAATTTTTTATTAATTCGATATCAGAATCGAGTGATTCAAAAGTCTAACATCAACTACTATTTTAGTAGTTTCCAAAGCTGTTTTTAGCTACCGAAAATTCAATCCGTAGGTCAATCGAAATAAGGCCTGAAGTGGATTGTTCGTCAAGGACAGAGACACATATCCCTGAATGGGGTCCGCATAAAAAATAATAAAACTCTACATTTTACTTATAAAAAAATATTCCGGACCACGTGAAAAAAAAAGGTCGGTTTAAAAAATATTACGAACCCAGTTGAACAATCCATCACTTACACAGACCATTTTGAGCTAAAGGCGACGTCGTTTCCCATACTCTTGTTTTTTGATTTGTTAATGGATGCAAAGGCTTGTTATTTTCACCTGCCATTTCTACTAGAATGGGGTAAACATATTATAAATTTACTTCAACTCATCTCTTTTGACCATTCATACCCATTTCCTTTTCTTTAATCATTTCAGATTTTTTTATTTTGAGTAAAGCTCTTGTGGAATTTAAGATAGTAGATCCCGTTTGGGAAGGTGTAGTAGGCGATCAAAAGGTATAAGTCATTTTAAAAAAATTCATAAATATTAAAATAAAGTGAATGTATGTTTTGATTATCATTTGTGTGATTGTTGTAAAATATTGATAAATGGTTGAATTATAATAAATTAGATGTCGGAATTAAGAAATATGTGATAAATACTTCTTTTGTGTTCTATCAAAAAAGAATAAATATTTCTTTTGTATCGTAAAATAACTTATATTATATGACGAAAATAAAACATTAAGGGAGGTTCGATTGGTACCATTAATTTGCTCCGGACACCATATTTTTTAGATTTTTTTTTCTCGGAGAAGAAAGTCAGTGACGGTGACGTTTCTCATGTATATCGAGAGTCAGTAACAGTGACAGTGACGTTTTTACCCAGCAGTTTCTTTTTCGTGAAGAGAAAAGTCACCGGTACTGACATTTCTTACCTTACAAGAAGATTAGTATGAGTGATGATGTATAACGAGAGTCAATAACGATGACGTTTAAACCCGACAAATTTTTAACATGTGGTGAGCTAAGAATAAGCTTGTGGTTCCCCAAGAAATGAAAATATGATTCCCAAAACAAAGTTTGTGGTACCAACTAACTAACTATGTTTTAGAATGGAGAGTACTTTATAAAGTTTGAAAACTTAATTGCAAAATAGCTCCTCGAGTTTCATTTATGCGAACGTAAATATTGTATCATTATAAACACCGGTTCCTGGTTCCCCCTCCCGAGATTGGATCCTCTGCTATGGAGTTATGCACGACATGCTGCTGTGATAAAAGGTAGGAACCAAAACGATGTTGTTTTGGTTCAAAAAAACAAATCAAAACAACATGGTTTTGAACATTACCTCTTATCACAACACATTATAACAGAGATCACCACAACAGGGGATCCCATTTCTTCCCCCCCACCCCCTCTTTTTTATTTTATTTTTTTCCCTCTAAAATAAGGGTAATAACATATCCTTGCAGTTCATAATCATATGAATGTATGTATAATTTAGCATTAGCATATAATAATTGCATGACCATCTAGCAGGGTGGCCTCCTCATCAGACAAAGCATTATTCTATATACTTGTGTTCATAGCAGCTATGCATTTGTATCTAATGAGCAGTGATATAATAATTATGATACAATCTTTTCATCTAAAACCTCTTGTAAAATCAAAGATATGGTCCTTAATTAAACCCATTTAATTGTATAAGTCTACTGATGATAACCTTCAACTTAATTTCTTCACCAGCCATCTTGATCCTTTACATAAAGCTATACAAACGGAATATGCGTGTTTTTTGCAGGTACGGCTAAAAAATCTGCACAACTAATTAGAAAGCATAGTCAGTTAGAAAACAATGATGATAATTCAAATTCTGGATTTGGAACTAACAACACCGCGTTATGATTTACCTTAACGTGACGATATCATTGAAGATCATCAAAGGAGGTATCCTTTGCGTTTTCTTGTCAAATCTTTCCGGTTTTGTAGAAAGTATATGCTAAAAGCAAAGGAATTGCCAGGCTATACACAGGGAAATCTGTAATCGGATTCGTCTCGTACGCTTTTACAACATCTCTGCAATGCTGTAAAGTGGAAGTATAAAGCATATATAATTATATATAGATTAGTGTCTGACCAGTTACACTAAATGGATTTATACACTAAAAGTTGTCTCAAATAATTAATATACTAACATACTTTTTAAAAAGGGGTATATTAGTAAATTCGCACGGAAAGTGGTAGAAAACAGGAAACTTGCCTTGAAATGTTCCCAACAAATTTTGAAAGAAGCCAGCAGGAGAAGCTTTCTCATCCACCGGACCCCGGAAAAAGGCCTTAACCTACTGATTTTACTACTACTATGATGATGTGATACATTGTCATCTTCTTTCTTCTCCAAAAGACGAAGAACACGATCACGATATATACTTCTTTCAACACAAAATCCAAAAACAATGAAAATTGCTGGCGAAACAACGTAATGTAAATGAGGCATAACAATCACCAATATGTCAGGAAATCCGAGAAACTCCGTAGTTTCTCCATTCTTTTCTTCTTCTTTCAATACCCAACCTCTGGATGTCATGTATCCCTTTATCGTATCATCGGTAAACACGTGACCATAAAGCCATGGACATACCATGAGGTAAAACACATACGCCGAAATAGAACACCATATTAATGGAAGCTTGTAAAACTCGGTGAAAATCCAACCCATGCAATTCTTAATCCCTTTATTATCACACAAGTTTCTGTAACTGTACTGCTTTCTTGAGATCGTCAATGCAACTTTCGGAATGATAATCATGGCTAGTGTCTGGCAATAGAATAACCATAATGCAGGCAAGTAAAGATCAGACCAGTGACAACCCATTAGATAAAATTCTTTACGGGTCCACGAGAATTTGGCGTGAATACCACCGACAGAGAATGGCCTAAGTTCACTCAAGGTAGATTCACCAAAGACATCAATGGCTTCTACTTGTAACCAAAACCTCATAGGAGATGGATCATCGAAGGCTTTACTATTCCACGGCATGGAGTATAGATCTCCACGCGAAGACACGCTTTCATGTCTTCCCATAGATGTCTCCATGATTGGACTGGTGGATTTCGAGTCGTAAATTCTAGCTACAACTGATACGATTGGTGATTCAGAAAAAACCAATGCTCTGATTGTCTCCCCAAAAGAAGGGTTTGATGAGGAACATTTTTCTTTCAGATATGATCTCGGTATAAAACGGGAATCTAGAGGAAATGTTGGAACTATGATGGTCTTCTTTGGTCCCGTCTGAAAATCGATGTCAGTAAACGATATATGACCTCTATCCACAACCAAAACACGCATAGTTCGATGTTCTCTCCAGTCACCAATTTCCCATTCCCAGAATTCTTTCGTTGTAGCCAAACTGTCTGAACAATTTTTGAATCCATGTAATGGAACACTAATAGGCCTTAACTGAACAGACTCGAAAGGGTACAAAAATTGATCATTTGATTTATGATGGCGTTTCAAGTTTGGTCCGTATTCAGTGTGCAGATGTCCACATAGGTAAGCTGACAAGGAATTTGTCAGAAACGTGTTCTTCAAAGTCTTTCCAGATGAAGAAGCTGCAGAGAACGAAAGTGTGAAGTGACCAAAGGCTATTTTCGTAATTGGTTTCATGGAGAGAGTATCTTGATGTGAAAGAGCTGAACTTATTTGAGTGATTAAGTGATCTGTTGGATGGCCAAATAAATTAGTTGGCCCTCTTAAACCTGGAGTTGTAGTGCTGTCAAACCCAACAAAAAGAATGTCTCTTTCACCTGTCTGAATGATGAATTCAAAGGGAGATTCAGACATAATAATAATAATCATACATAGTACCAAACAAACAAAAAAAACTAAGTATCAGTACTCTTAATCAAGAAAAATAGCTACCTGGATCACGATGCTGTTGACAAGCTCTGTTCGATTAAGTGAAGCACTATGGCTATATGTTGAAAAGAAATCAGATGAGCCATTAATGGAAGATACACCGAAATTATCGTGGTTTCCTCTGATATCATAAAAGATGTTCTTGTCAAGTCCACTTTTCCTCACGGTTTCTTCCTTGACTTGCTGGTATTCAATCCATTCTTTTTCATCTTGCTTCATTGTTAACAAATCTTTGCTTGTCGCATCTATCAAGACAATGGTAAGACAAACATGATTAAAATAAAATAGAACTAAAAATTGAGTGATAAGCATAGTTCAAGGCCAAGCTCAGCAGCAAACCATTGTGCTTGATAAGGATATGCAGAGTAAACCGGCTCTAAAATGGCATTTCTTATATTAACATATCAAATAAGTCCATCTAGCTCTTTGGTACAACAGTAAAAGATCTCAACGGGTGTAAAGTCCCACAGCTGTAACGTAATAGCCTGCTCACCCCCATATAAGTGTGAGACATAAAGGTCTTGTCAACTCGGGTTAGCACTTTTAGACACCCCGCACTATATAAGTGTGGGGGCATTGCAACGATTGATCAAAGTTATGAGCTCTTGTCAACTCGGGTTAGCAATTTTAGACCAAACGGAGGACGACGGTCTAAGCAAAAGGGTTGACCGGATCATTTATGCCTCATTTAGCGCTACTAAAAATAAAAACACCCTTACTAAAATGCAATGCCTTAGACCAACTAAAATCGTGCCAATGTGCCCTTGCTTGTGCTTCCATAGCTAAAGTAGCACTTTAGTTAATCTTTGACTTGTCCTTTATCGCGTTTAAAAAATGTGGATATCCTTTTGGCCTAATATGAGAGATTTTATGGTGCAACGGTTGTAAGAAGGTTATACCAAGTGGCATACATTAGAGCCTCTCATTTTTACTCTCTTTCACATAATACACTTTTATCGTGTGTGAGAGGTTGTAATGTATGCCACTTGGTAAAACCTTCCTACAACGGTTGTATTTTAAAATTTCACGGCCTAATATAGGTTAAGAATCGCCATTATTCTCAATTTACACTAATAATAGACATTTATTAATTAGGTTCAAGGCATAGACTTAAATTGTACAATAGTAGAAACTTCATGGACAAAATTGGTCAAATCTATAAACATCAACTTCTGATTCAGGACACAGCTGAAAGAAAAAAACACAGTCTATGGTGCAGAAGTTGGGGGTAATTATTGTCAGAGCAGTTGTACTAATACTTTGGCAGATTAGCTCTGACAATATACTAAAACGGGGTGTTTCGCTATTGCCAGAGCAAATTGCTGCGGCAATAACGATAGCCCAGAACTTGGCATCAAATTTAAACACAATCAGCCACGAATTTAATAGCAACAACTAAATCTCTGAATAGGATAAAACAATATATATTATTATATACTATAACATTGTATAAGTTCAAATTAAAATCGGGTAATAATAGAAGTTCAGATTAATTGATCGGACCATAATGTTTGCACTATTATCATTTTCATAAAAAAAACAAAGACAAGATTATTATTTATCATATGAAAAGAAAACAAAATAACAGAAGAAAGCAAAAGGGAACCCACATCCAAAGAAATAAAAATTGAAATAATTATTATTTTTTCTAAAGCAAGAAAATGAAGGGGTGAATATTATATACCAGTGAGATCACCGGTGATGAGGACCAAAGAAGGGTTGATGAAGGAGAGGGTGGGACCCACAATGGACTTGAAATCAAGAGCTCTCTGAGGATGGTGTACACTAAAATGAAGATCAGAGAGCTGCACCACCCACACCACATCCTTTGGCTCACTCTTCACTTGTATTATCTTCTTCTCCATCTCCATTTTCCTTTCCTTATTGTTGCTTTTATCTGCATATTCCTCACAATTTGCAATAACTAAAAAGCTTATGAATAAAACAACTAGATTTTTTGATCTCCTTCTTTCCATTTGTCTTCCAGCTTCGCTTCTCTTCTCGTCTTCTTCTATCCGTCGAATTAAATAATTAACATTTACATTTCGCAAGCAAACTACATATGTGGTTAGCGCCTAAAGGGACAAAAACGACAGGAAAATCCGGAAGTGTGTTTTTCTTAACTTGCTCCACTTTGTTCACGTTAGTCTTATTTATTTATTTATTTATTTTTAGGGGTTCTATCGGCACTTTTCTATTTACTACTGGCACATCCCTTATTTCAGACACCACAAAAAATTACTTCAGGCACCCGGTGATTTTTTACATAAGGAACGTCGGTGGTACTGGTGTTCCTTGTGGAGCACCAACATCGATCTTCCACAAGCAACACCAAGCACCACCGATGTTCTTATGTGAAAGTGTTAAAACTCGAAAACGTCGTTCCACTATTTTCCCCGGCGTTTAACATTGCAACATCAACATCATGCACATCAACATCGATGCATCGACGTTTTTTTCGTCCGAAAAAATATTCATTAAATGGGTGCCGGAAGTAATTTTAGGGGTGCCTTTAGAACCCCTATTTTTATTTATTTACAAATGAAAGGGAGAAGACAACAGCTATTTGCGACCACATTAGAGCACCATAGTTTTTTCTTTCGTCAGATAGAATACCTCAATTCAAAAAAAACAAAATATTCAATTAAATATTTTTTAGGTCTTCTTCATTCTCTAAAACGCGGAAGTAATTTTAGGGGTTACATATTTCTTCTTTTTTGTCCGCTTTCCTCTTCACAAAAACCCATCAATATTTTTATTTATTTACAAATGAAAGGAAAATTTTGAGAAATAAATGACAACAAGGAAAAGTGGGGGGAAAAAACAATGGAAAAGAGAAATTGAAAGGTTGATTTACGACCTTGATTTAATAGACAAAAGCTTGATATGCGATTTATGTTTATATTACAAGAAACAAAGCTCGCAAGCACTCATAATTTAAGTACAACTTTAGGTTTTAAAATTTAGGATAAAAGTAAGTAGGTTGGAGAACTTTCAATTATTAATTGATTAGAATTTGAACTCAAGAGATTCTATCAATAATATCGCCACCTGGAAAAATGTGTCACGAGGACCCACTCGCTCTTAATAGACAAACACACCTCATAATTTAAGTACAACTTTAGGAAAAGTAGGTTGGAGAACTTTCAATTATTGCTTCCAGAGGAATTTGAACTTGAGAGATTCTGGTCACAGGACCTCGCCTTTAGCAAGTTGAGCGTTATTCTTTTTTTATTTAAATGAAGTAATATGATATCCACAATATGCAACACATGTAACGAGAGTTTTAAATTAGTGGGATTTCTATAATTTTTAACTATCAAGACAGAGTCATCGCATAAAATTGAATCTGACGTGGAGGTAAATGTCATTGATGTAACGTCTTTTTTAGGTACCGAATCTTTATTGGAACGTTCGGCGCGTGACTTTTCACATGATCTGAAAAATCACGTAAATCTGACACATGAGTATGAGAGAAAACAAACGGGAAAGCAACAACACACTTAGAAAAACAAACCCTCTAGGTTTGAACATGTTATGGACACGAATTACGGCTTCGCAGTCACGGGCCTGCACTGCCAAGGTGCAAAAACACTCCAAAAAGATTATTGTTGTAAACTTATAACATAAATAAACCATACCGCATTGTAAAATCTTTAATTACAGCATGTCAAGCATAAAATTTGGTATACATACCTTATTTGAAAAGAATCAAAACGATTATACTTTAACGTCCTCCCTCAATCGGAATTTTATGTCAATTACATTCGGTTTGTCTCTTAGAGAAGCAAATATGGTGTGAGATAAGGCTATGGTGAAGCAATCAGTTTTCTGATCAATGGAGGGCACAAAAGAGATGATTGGCTTCTTCCTTGACATAAGATCACGAATATAGTAGGCGTATATTTCAGTGTGTTTTGTTTGAATGAAACACATGATTGCAACCCAATGTACTAGTTCCTAAGTTATCACGCCGGGTGATAGAAGATTGGACAACATGCATATGCAGTTCAAAAAGTAACGATGTGAACCATTGTATTTTTTATCCAACACTGGCAAGGGATCTATATTAAGATTAAGTACTTGAGCATGCCTCAACATGCTGCTTCTTAATTAGAACTCGAAGAAACCAGAGACCCACCTTTATAAACACAGAAACCGGCGACTAAGTGCATGTCAATGAGGTTACACACCAATCAGCATCTGAAAAGGCTGAGATTTGTAAATCAAGGTTAGGTTGAAGTGTAAACCATATTGAATGGTGTTCTTAATATATTTGAGATTTCTCTTGAGTGGTTGCCAATGAATAAGTGTAGGGTCCTGCATAAACTGACTCAATGTGTTGATAGAATAAGTGAGATCATGCCTAGTAAATGTCAAATATTTCTAGGCACCAATCATGCTTCTGTGCAAAGATGGATTATTCATAAGTGCTTCTTCCTTGGAATGTAGCTTGGAAGTAGTGGCAAGTAGTGTTGGACGTGGCTCGAGGTTACTTATATTTAGTCTTTCCAACAGTTGAGCACCATACATACTCTGATGCAGACATATGCCAGACCAATCTCAATAAGCTTCCATGCCAAGAAAGTGACTGAGGGATCCTAAATCCTTAAGAGAAAATATGGTATTTATAAGATAAATAGACTTCCGAATGAGAGCATTGTCATTCCAAGTTACTAGAATATCATCCACGTAAATGATGGCATAGAGAAGTTTAGACTTGTATCTGAAAACAAACAGTGAGGTATCAGCTCTCCAGTGAAGAAGTTGATTCTTCATTTTATCAAACCAGGCTCTAAGGACCTATTTCAGACCATACAATGCCTTCTTGATAAAACTAATGTGATTAGGTTTAGATGGATCAACATACCCCTCAGGTTGGAGCATATACACATCTTCACTTAAAGTTCCATTAAGGAAAGCATTGTTAATATATACTTGAGGAACTTCCTATTTAGGCAGAAAATTGTGGCTAAAACAACTCTAATGGTAGGGGCTTTATCCACAAGATTAAAAGTCTCAAAGTAATTCACTCATGGGGTTTGATGATAACCCTTTACAATCAATCTTGTCTTGTGTCTAAGTACTTCATCGGGGTTAAGTTTAAGTTTGAACACCCATATATTGCCAACAAGCATTTGTCCTGTAGAGGTAAGTACTGAATCCCATGTTTTGGTGGCAGTAAGATATTTAAATTCATCATCTACAACATTTTTCTAGACACGACTTTGAAGAGCTTCAGGCATCTTGGAAGGTTCTGTGAGGTATGGTGAGGTCTCAAATTTAGCCAGATAGAAAGACTTGGGTTTGAAAGAGACACTTTTAGCACTAGTCTACATAGGGTGAACATTTATGGTGTGTTTACTATGAGTAGATGAAGGATTAGGTGGAGTAGGTGACATTGGTAGAGAAACAAAAGAATTAGTATGAACAGGGGCATATGTGGTAGATAATGAAGATGAATTTGAAGTTAAGGGAGATGAAGATTGAGGTTGGTTAGGTCTTGGACTAAATGAAATGGATATGGCTTGAGATGGGGGGATAAGACTATAGATAAACGTGGTTGGAGATGGATATTGAGGAGTGCAAACAGAGATGTCCATGACTAGGTCTTTGTAAGAAAGCTAGATAAGAAATCGAAATAATAGGAGAGGATGAGACCGTGAAGGGATATTCATGTTCATTGGATTGGATAGGCGTGTAAGGATATTCATCTTCATTGAATATAGCGTCTCTATATCTATACAGTTTGCCTGAGCTAGGATGAGGCCAATATAGACACATTTGATGGTATGGAAATGGAATTTTTGTTTTTGAAATGGTCTGAGATAAATGTAACAGTTGCAGCCAAACACCGTGAGAACTTTATAATGTGGTTTGTGTTCAAAGAGTATTTCAGAAGGAGAGCATAATGTTAATGAGTCTAACATAGTACCAAAAGGAATACCACTAGAATCTAAGCAATATAGACGCCTAAGCAAGGATAGTCAAACCAACCTCAACAATATGCCTATCTTTTCTCTCGACTCTGCCCTTTGGCCATGAGCATTGTTCGATAAAACTTGTTTTATATTTATTTTACCGGAACACCCCAAGTATAAGGATCGTAGTATAGGGTGTTACCGAGTCGTCCTAAGGGAATCGTACAATTATCGGATTAAAATATAGCTGTTATAAATAATGTCACAACTTATCAACTAAAATTAAATTTTATACTAATTATGATCTAAAAGTCAATGAACAGTAACGATGAACAGTAACGATGAACAGTAACGATGAATAGTAAATTTGCGAAAATTAACAATTAACTAGAATTTAAAACAACTAACTTAGCAATCAACGATTTATACTAATGATTCGATTTATCAAGTAATTAAAACAACGGCAAGGCAACGGGAATCCACCGATCAACCAACCCAACCCCAACTAGACGGCAAGCTAAAGATATAATTTTTAGTAACGATCAATCACGAATTCGATTAAATTTCTCTAAGCGAATTCTAGGGTTTCGTTTTCTTTTTCAAGTAAAACAAAACGACATGCAAAACAAGATCACGAGATTATTTCTAATACTCTCACTCAATTAACTATAAACGATCTCTCGAATTATAATTAATCGCATCAATTAAAAGATCACAACTTTGAACAATATTTTCATATAAATTCAAAGCATAAAAGATGGTTTCATCGATCTCTCGATTCGAATAAAACATAAACAATACAAAACAAATTCTAATTGATGAAAAACGATAACTTTACTCACTAAAAGTACGGCTAAAAATCTCTCTAGTTGGTGTTGATGTTGATCGGTTTCATCCGTTGTCTCACCGCGATGTGCTTAGCCCACAACCATCTTTGATCTCCAAGATAGAATTGAAGGGAAAGAATTCATATTTCTACAGCTAAGGTGCGGCTGCTCCAATTGTGTGTATGTATGCGTGAATGATTGTGTAATGCGGCTGCTGGTCAATGCATGAATAATTAGGTCTCCCCAGAATGAATATGTTGTTTGCTGCGAAGGAATATATATATATACCATATGCTGCCGCCGCCGCTTTTATTTCCCTAGAAGAATTGATATATATGATGCCAATTGACCTAAGGTAAGTACTATTCTTTTTCCTCCTTTTTTTCTTTTTTTTTTATTTAATCCATATCCAAATAAATATTGTATCACCCTTTGTCACAATCGCCCGTCCTTCTTAATGTACCTGAAAAATCACATAAAACACACCCAGCGTAAAACCGACAATAATTATAAAAAATTATACAATTAAGCGCATAGTTAATTTTTCTCATATAAAAATAATAAAAATAATATTTAAACACATATGAGATAATTTTCTATAAAAATTAATAAAAAGCTTAGGAATGTTTGCATTTTTATAATAAAATATTGCATAAAATATAGTGCAATCAACACCCCCACACTTAGCTTTTTGTTCGTCCCGAACAAAATAATCAAAACTAGCTCACTTTATATGCAATCCAAATAGATCCCTAACTCACGTAACAAAAGATACAACAACTATAGCAAACAATACTATCACAGAGATAGATTCAGTGTATGTGTGACAAGCCCTTTTCAAATTTAACAAGCCTTCCAAAGAAATATCCTCTCAAAAATTTCAATGACTATCCTAGATATAGCGTAAGAATAGCTCCACTCAAAGCCTTCTCACGTACTCGCAGGATAATCCCTACAACATATCATGCGGTTCTACCGGGTATAAGATCCATGATAACAAAGACTTCACTTTATTTTTACTCATCATTTTCAAAAATTTCAAATTAACGCAAATCAAGATAAGCTTTTACCCGTCATAGTAGAATAGGACATTTCGTGATAATCCCCTACCTACTCAAATCATTAGGTAGCTATAAACCGACCGTCGTGAGCTTTTGGTCATCATAGTGGTATAGACATACGTGGTATACCCTACCTCACTCAAATCATTAACCAAATCTCGACAAACGTATTTATTCACTAATTATTTATTCATTCACTTTTTAAAGACATAAGTTACATCTCACCTATCACATTCAAACTTTATGATATTCACAAGACACGGTCTAACTAAGGTGTTACTATACCGACCTTCCTAAGATAACTCATCAAAATAATGAAAGGATATAGTTCAAAAATCTTGCTTCAATATCAAAGGCTTTCGTGAGAAACGAATTCTATCTCCATAACAAGAAAGACATGCTATAATCATCTCACTAAGTCACATAAAATCATTGTCGTGAAACTACAACTAGCAAGCATTTGTTTCAATTACATGCTCAAGATTTACAACTATCCAAGTGCAAAAATTTTAAAATTTTAAAATTTATCAAGGATCACAAATATCTACTCATATTGTCGAAATAAGGCATGAATTGCACCCCCACACTTAAATCACATTATGTCCTCGAATGTGCAAATAAAAGAAAAGAATACTTAGTCAAGGTTATGAAGTGGTTGTCGGGTCATAGGTTGGCGAGGTCGTGGCCGTAGCATGAACGTACCGCCGCAACTCATATCACGAACGTACAACACTAAAGGAATAGCCGGCAACAACCGCTCAACAAGATATCCGCAACACTCGACATAGCATATAATCTCGGGGACAAGGGGTATATGAGTAAACATGAATGCACACGAAACGGGCAAATAAAGCATTCACAAATAGGAAAGGGATGACCAACACACAAATCACCAAGGTTTTATTCCTAATAACCTAAAAACTTAAAAAAAATACTTAAAAGACTAGCCGCCTCCTAAGTAGCGCTTCTTTTATGTCATTAGCTTGACAGAGTAAACCAAGTCAACCCGGATCGTGCCACTTGGGTTTAAGGCTAACCACTTCTCTCGTCGACTCGAATGACTAGAACGGAAATGGTTTTCGCCACAACAACAAGTCAAGTGTGCGAGTAAATCATGAAATTTTTCTCTCCGTACAACACCGACTCTTTTCTTCTTGTTCTTGTTTCTCGATGCGGCCGAGGTATGCTAACAAAGCTCGGAACATTGACAGAGGGATCCGCAAGGATAGGGGTAATAAGGTCATCATCCACTCCAAAGAAGTCGGATGGAATCTCTTCACAAATAAACGACTCAACCGTTTCATTTCTCTTTTGAAAGTATAGTACTTCAGTTTTTCCTTAGGTTGCCCAAAGTACTTTTTGAGTCCGTGACCATTGACCTTAAACGGTTGATCGCCGTACCCTTTCAACGTAATGGCTCCACCAGGATGAACATCAAGAATCTCAAAGGGGCCGACCATCTAGATTTAAGCTTACCAAAGAAAAAGATGGAGTCCGGTGTTATACAAAGAAAGCCATGTCTCCCACTTTGAATTCCCGATCTTTAATCTTAGCATCGTGGAGCGCCTTCGTTCTTTCCTTGCCGATTTTGGTGTTCTCGTAGGCCCCGAGTCTAAATTCATCGAGCTCGTGTAGTGGCAATAATCTTTTCTCCCCACGCAGTTGGCTATCGAAGTTTAAGAATTTAATAGCCCAAGCAAGCTCGTGCTCCACTGACCGGTAGATGGCAAGCCTTGCCATAAACCATTTGGAATGGTGACGTACCCATAGGGGTCTTAAACGCAAGGCGATAAGCCCAAAGTGCGTCGTCCAACTTCGTACTCCGCTTGGATCTATTTGAATTCACCGTTTTCTCCAAGATCCGCTTAAGGCTCCGGTTGCTTACCTCGACTTGGCCACTGGTTTGGGGGTGGTATGGTGTACCAATTCTATGTTTGACACCATACTTCTCAAGAATTTTATCCAAAGGGTGCATTACGTAAATGCGAACCTTCATCACCGATAAGGGCTCTAGACGCCTAAATCTAGTAAAGATATTCTTTTGCAAGAATTTCTTAACAACTTTGTGATCATTGGTTTGGGTGGCTATGGCCTCAACCCACTTGGAAACGTAGTCTACACGTACCGAATATATTTGTTCGAGCACGATGACGGGAAAGGTCCCATAAAATCAATGCCCCGTACATCAAAGACTTCACATTCCAAGATAGGCCTCAAAGGCATCTCCATCCTATTACCGAGTCTCCCTACCCTTTGGCATCTATCACACTCTTGCAAAAGGCTTCAAAGATCTTTAAACGAGTAGGCCAAGAAAAACCAAATTTGAAGGATTTTTGTGACTGTCTTAGGTGCTCCGTAGTGTCCACCGCCGGGACCACTATGGCATTGCTCCAAGATATCCAATTGTTCATGCTCCGGAACGCACCTTCTAAGCAACCCGTCCTTGCAGATTTTAAACAGATGTGGATCCTCCCATACGAGATACTTTAAGTCGCTGAAAAATTTCTTCTTTTCCCCGATACGTCATCTCTTCTAAGTGTCCACTTGCTAAGTAGTTGGCGTAATCGCATACCACGGCCTCCCGCCTCTAGCTTCATTAATTGCTCGGTCGGAAAGTCAATGCCTATCTCCTTAGGGATTTCGCTACCCTCGTTTACTAGGCGAGATAAGTGGTCACCACAACATTATCACTACCTTTCTTGTCCTTAATTTCAAGGTCAAATTCCCGTAGTATCGTAATCCATCCGAGTAACCTTGGTTTAGCGTCTCGCTTTTCCCATAAGGTAGCGTAGTGCGCGTGATCCGTCCACACCACCACTTTGGACCCTAAAAGATAACTTCGAATTTGTCAATAGCAAAAACGACCGCCAAGAATTCCTTCTCGGTAGTGGCGTAATTGCATTGAGCCGGGTTCAAAGTGCGGCTAGCATAGTAAATCGGCCCGAACTTTTTGTCAATTCTCTCGCCCTAAACCGCGCCCACCGCGTAGTTAGAGGCATCGCACATTAATTCAAAAGGTTGAGTCCAAATCGGGCGCGATTAAAATGGGGGCACCGGTTAACTTATCCTTTAAGCTATCAAAAGCTTTCTTACACCCATCATCAAACAAGAACTCCACTTCCTCTTTCAAATAGGTTGGATAACGGCTTTGCTATCGTCGAAAAATCTTTAATGAAACGCCGATAGAAGCCCACATGTCCCGTAAATCCTCGTACCTCCTTCACTCGTCTTCGGGTACGACATTCTCTCAATGGCTTCTACTTTAGCTTTATCCACCCGAATACCATCACCGGACACCTTGTGTCCCAAAACAATCCCTTCTTCGACTAGAAAATGACACTTTTCCCGCTTAAGCACCGATTTTTCTCAACACAACGTTGGAGTACCATATCTAGATTCTTTAAAATTTCATCAAAATCGTCGCCATAGACGAGAAATCATCCATGAAGACCTCCATGCATTGCTCCACAAGTCCATAAAAAATGGCCAACATGCACCGTTGAAAGGTCGCGGGTGCATTGCATAAGCCGAATGGCATTCTCGCGAAAAGCAAAAGTGCCGGATGGACAGTAAAAGTTGTCTTCTCTTGGTCATTAGGGTCGATGGCTATCCGGAAATAACCGAATATCCATCAAGGAAACAATAATACTTATGACCACTCGCCTTTCTAGAAGTTGGTCAATGAAGGGCGGGGGGAAATGATCCTTAGCGGTGACTTCATTTAACCCGCGATAATCAATGCAAACTCTATAGCCAAATACAAGGCGTAAGGCAACTTCTTCCCCTTTTCGTTCTTCTCCACAAGAATGCCTCCCTTCTTTGGCACAACTTGAGTAGGACTGACCCACTCACTATCGGCGATGGCGTAGATAATCCCCATGTCAAGCCATTTGATGATCTCCTTTTTGACAACCTCCTGCATGTGCGGATTCAGCCTCCTTTGAGGTTGTCTGACCTTTTTCGCTCCTTCCTCCGTTCGGATCTTATGCATGCACACGTCTGGGCTGATTCCTCTGATATCGCCTACCTGCCATCCGAACGCGAGGATATGTTTCTCCAACACTTTAATTAATTCTGCTTCTTGTTCCGGCTCGAGTTTAGATGAGATGATCAAGGGCAACTTATCACCGTCCTTAAGGAAGATGTATTTTAGGTGCTGCGGAAGTGGTTTCAACTCTAAGTCGCAGTGGTTGCTCTATACTAGATTTTAAGGGACCACCTTTTTCCTTGTGAGCTTGGACCGGTTGACCGAAAACACCTCATCTTCCCGAGGTGTGACCCCGTAAAGGTATTGAATGACATCATCTGTAGGAATCCTCCCGTCGCCTTCCGTTTGTTCTTTCTTATGCTTAACCATCTTCTTAAGTTCTTCTTCTTCAAGCTCTTCTCGCAAGTCGCTCCCAATCATCCAACTCCCAATGAGTAGTTTCTTTCCGTAATTCTATTTCGTCCCAACTACCCATTAAAACTTCCTCCTCTCGCGAGGTTAAAGTCCGCCCGGTTGAGCTCCTTCAAATCATTGTCGCTCATCCCCGGAATATCCCGCATTTTCCGTTCACTCATAGGCTCGCATGCGCAAGTTGTTGAGACAACTCTACGTTGATTCCCGCCCGTTCGTGAATTATAACATCCAGGGCTCCTATCTCCGTGAGCTCTTCATCGTGGTCGAATTCATCCCCATAGATTGCTTCAATGAATGAGATCTCCCGGCTCGAAGCTTCCGCAACTTTTTCCCCGCTCGAGGGTAATGGAAGTGTCCCCTACTTTCGCAGTGATTTGGCCGCTTGAAAGTCAATGGTGGAGGCGTGTGTTTAAGAAAGGCCGGCCCGTAATCGTGGCATCTCCTTGTCGACCGGTAATCCAAGATGACCCGCCGCTTGGAAAAACTAGATGTTTAACATGGATAAGGACGTTGTTAACACAACCGGCGGCTAAACGGCTAGATTGGTCCACCAACCGAAGAGAGACGGGACGCTCCTTTAGCCTTTTGTCCAGCCCGAGACTCTTGCGTACGTTCAATGGCATCACATTAACGAGAGGCCCCGAATCGCATAAAACATTGTGGAACGTGTGGCCTTCAATCGTACAGAGATTGAAGGTCGTCCGGGGTCACCTCGCTTGATTGCAACGCTCCGTGAAACCGTTGAACACTCTTCTCTTAGCACTTCCTCTCGCCATTTCCTTTAGCTTCTTTTTACTTCCACGTACATCCTTAAGATACTTACAAAGACTTAGGCATCTCGCTTAATACCTCGCAAGTGGCATAGTCACCATAGTATCTCTAAGCATCTTCCTCACTCCGTCATACCGTTTGTCGAGTTTAGGGTATTCTCTCTTTTCTTTGCCGGATAAGGAAGGGTTTTCGAATGATTAATCATAGGTTGACTTTTAATGGCTTCGTCCTCCTTATCCTTCCATCCGACAAACTTCTCGCTTTTTTTTTTAGTCGTGGGTTCAAATACCCGACTTCCCTTCTCGATCCTCATCACTATCCCCCGAAGTATCATCACCACTCAGCTTTTCCTCACCGATGCTTTCTTTGGCATTTAACTTCGATTGCCCCCTCCCCGAACTTATGGCGTCGGGAGGGGCTACTCGTTTCCCGACATCTTTTCGGGTCCAAATTGCTTACCGCTTCGAGGGTGACTGCATTCAATTCCTCCTCTTGTCCATAATTCCATTGCGGTGTGATGGCATTACAAGCACTGACATCTGCCTTAGGGTTTTGACTGAAGCTTCTGAAAGGTTGATTCTGGTTCTCCAAGGCCTGCACTTCCTCATTCATCATATTCCCGACTTGTATGCCCGAGTGATTCACATCTGCTGGCCCTTCTTGCTGCTTCATTTGTAGATTGGCTAGTTGCTTGTTCATTATTTCCATTTGAGCAACTAGCATCTTTGTCTCTGAGTCACTTGAAGCAGCCTCATTTTTGCTTCCGCTAACACGGGTCTTCTTTTGAGTTGCCCACATGTTGTTCTTAGCTATCGTTTCGCTACCCTATAGCGGCATCATCTCCTCCTCCTAAAAACGATCCATGAGCTGTGGAATCCAAGTAATCTCTATTGGGTTGCGTAACACCCTGATAGAATAATTCTAGAAGCTCATGTCGAGTATATCCATGGTTAGGGCATTTTCTCATTAACAGATTCAACCTCTCCCAGGCCTTTCCCACACTCTCCCCTTCTAGTTGCTCGAAAGTGGCTATATCTCTTTTACGTTCCATTATCGTTCCAGGTGAAACGAATTTCAGAGCAAAGGCTCTTTTAACATCAGCCCAGTTATGAAGAGAGTGATGGGGTAAAGACTTAAACCATCGATTTGCTTCACCCCTCAAAGCAAACGGGAAAAGTTTCAATTTAACAACTTCGTAGAACGCCGTGGTAGTGACTCGCTTCACGTATTTGCACAAAAGTAGACAAGAAGTCGTGTGGGTCTTCTGCAGCAGTGCCATGGAATGAACTATTTTGGACCATCCCCACAACTCCATTCTTTAAATCAAAATGCATTCCTCCCATCTCCGGAGGCCGAATTGGTCTATGCCCTTCCAAGAAGTCTTGATCAAGATATGGCGCATAAGGGTCTTGCTGCACAACAGCTGCAGCCGCCTGGGGCTGTTGCTGTTGAACATTCTTGTTGTTGTTGCATCTGCTGGTTCATCCAGGCTTGCTGCTGTTGCTGGTTCTGCAACATTTGCATCAGAATTTGGTTTAACTGAGCTGGATCTTGGTTATTATTCCCTTGGTTCTCCGGTTCGTCATCACTAGAACCGTGTTCGCTCATCTTGTCGAACTTTGAAATAATCTTCTTCGACAATGTCTCGCTCGTGTTCGGGGTTAAAGATAAGATTTCCCTTCTTACTCCCGGTTTGCATAAACCAGGGAAGCAGAACAGGAAGAAATCAACCTTAGGGTTGATGAGAAAGGAATGTAAAGATGATTAGAGGGAGGGTTAGAAAGAGAGAAGAGACTGAAAAGTGAAATTTTTCAGAGACTGAACTGGCGTTCAGTGTAAGTGGACGCTAGTTCAGAGAGGATTCAGGAGGTGAACGCTCGTTCAAAGCACTGAACTGGCGTTCAGAAGACAGATGGGAAGAAAAAAAAAAAATTTAAAATAAAAAATAAAAATAAAAAATAAAAAATAAAAAATTAACTAACCCTAAATCTAAGGCTTTTATAACAAACTAAAACTAACAACTAAATAAAATTATGAAACAAAATTTATAAACTAAAACTGAAGTAAAATAAAAAAAAAATAATAAAAATAAAATGTACCTGCTAGCACTTGTACCCTGCAAAACAGAGTTAGTACCGACACAAAAACTATGCTAACAAATAATCCGACAACCGTTACCGATTCCCCGGCAACGGCGCCAAAAACTTGTTCGATAAAACTTGTTTTATATTTATTTTACCGGAACACCCCAAGTATAAGGATCGTAGTATAGGGTGTTACCGAGTCGTCCTAAGGGAATCGTACAATTATCGGATTAAAATATAGCTGTTATAAATAATGTCACAACTTATCAACTAAAATTAAATTTTATACTAATTATGATCTAAAAGTCAATGAACAGTAACGATGAACAGTAACGATGAACAGTAACGATGAATAGTAAATTTGCGAGAAAATTAACAATTAACTAGAATTTAAAACAACTAACTTAGCAATCAACGATTTATACTAATGATTCGATTTATCAAGTAATTAAAACAACGGCAAGGCAACGGGAATCCACCGATCAACCAACCCAACCCCAACTAGACGGCAAGCTAAAGATATAATTTTTAGTAACGATCAATCACGAATTCGATTAAATTTCTCTAAGCGAATTCTAGGGTTTCGTTTTCTTTTTCAAGTAAAACAAAACGACATGCAAAACAAGATCACGAGATTATTTCTAATACTCTCACTCAATTAACTATAAACGATCTCTCGAATTATAATTAATCGCATCAATTAAAAGATCACAACTTTGAACAATATTTTCATATAAATTCAAAGCATAAAAGATGGTTTCATCGATCTCTCGATTCGAATAAAACATAAACAATACAAAACAAATTCTAATTGATGAAAAACGATAACTTTACTCACTAAAAGTACGGCTAAAAATCTCTCTAGTTGGTGTTGATGTTGATCGGTTTCATCCGTTGTCTCACCGCGATGTGCTTAGCCCACAACCATCTTTGATCTCCAAGATAGAATTGAAGGGAAAGAATTCATATTTCTACAAACTAAGGTGCGGCTGCTCCAATTGTGTGTATGTATGCGTGAATGATTGTGTAATGCGGCTGCTCGCTCAATGCATGAATAATTAGGTCTCCCCGAATGAATATGTTGTTTGCTGCGAAGGAATATATATATATACCATATGCTGCCGCCGCCGCTTTTATTTCCCTAGAAGAATTGATATATATGATGCCAATTGACCTAAGGTAAGTACTATTCTTTTTCCTCCTTTTTTTCTTTTTTTTTTATTTAATCCATATCCAAATAAATATTGTATCACCCTTTGTCACAATCGCCCGTCCTTCTTAATGTACCTGAAAAATCACATAAAACACACCCAACGTAAAACCGACAATAATTATAAAAAATTATACAATTAAGCGCATAGTTAATTTTTCTCATATAAAAATAATAAAAATAATATTTAAACACATATGAGATAATTTTCTATAAAAATTAATAAAAAGCTTAGGAATGTTTGCATTTTTATAATAAAATATTGCATAAAATATAGTGCAATCAAGCATGAGAACATGAATGTCTAAATATGATGTAAATGTCTTTGATGGGAGAAAATGTTCTAAATTTACCACCCAATCAGATTAGTCAATAAATCTTTGATTTAAATTAGTTTTTAGCCATGTCAATAAAGTGAAATAAGGCTTCCCAGACATCAAACTTGAGTTTTAGAGGATAGGTCCATGTGAACCTATTAAAGTCATCAACAAAATGTATGTAGTAGGTGTTATTTTAGTGTCCTAAAACCAATCAGGTTGGATCGAATCCGACCGGGCCGCATAATTTCTACTATGCTTTTGTGTTTATACATATTACAAATGTTATTATATAGTTGTTAGATTAACGAACCAAATATGATATTGTATATATGATAATGTCCCTTGTGTCAAACTATGATCGAGAAATCACAATAATGATTATGGTTGATGAGTTCTCGATTCACTTTAAATGGTTTGATGCGTAAATATCTCTAGTCATGTATTATTAAATGGACATTAATTGCACGGTTAGACTAGCACGTATTAGATGTCATCTATCTTATGAAGACAGTGATAGATCTCATCTATCAAAGTGTGAAGACACTTGGAATGTACATCGACGTGTATTAGAGAATGCGTACGTTAGATTGACCCACTTACTTTATTAAGTGTCGCACTATGTGGCAGCTGTGTAATTATCATCAAACCGGAGTCTTCATAACATCATGGTGTGGATTGTCATGCTTTGTCACTATTGAGGTTTTCCCTAGCCACGAGGCGATCGTGTGGCAGTGAGTGGGTGTGATGTTGAAGCATGCGTAAGATTTATGTCGCTCGTCTGGAATTCGCATTTTCTAATGGTAGGATAAATATCCGGAAATGGCAATCTTATGATGGAATGATTTATTCTCAGAATATATGCAAAGTGGGAATGAAAATGTTCATTTCGAGGGAATATTATATTCCGTGATATAAGAAATAGTCGTTGATGTATGAGACTCGACAAAGGACTATATTGATAATACGTATACGAAAGGATTATATTTACACGGTAACCGTTTCACATGAAAGGTTGTAGTCATAGCACTTGACTCTTTCCGATGATTGGGGGTCGTGATGTGTTTCTAGACGCTGATCACGATCATTAAGTATAAAGGGTATATTTGTAAATACACTTTATAGTTACGACCAACATATTCGGAAGCCTATCGGGGTCACACACATATGAGTGACCGTCCGAAATTAAATTGTGGTTATAGTGATAACCGAATAAGTATTTATTTATCTGGACAATAAAGTATTATAGTAGTAACTAATATTATGGTATTGATTTATTATGAATAGATAATAGAAGATAAACACTGTAATAGTCTGATATCTGTATAAGTAAATCAGACAAGCACTGTAATAGTTCTAGGATCAGAACTGAGAAAACGAGTAACTGACTTGATGAGACTATGAAAACTGAGTTCACAATTAAAGATTGAGAAACTGACTCAGAGCACACCACCAGAAACAGAAGAAGGTAAGTTCGCTGGGGGACACGGACTCAGTTGGCTTATCTAGAAGCTGAAGGCTGGGGGACCCAGACTCAGTTATTGAAGAATGAAGAACTGAGGATTCAAACTCAGTTTATGAAGACAAAAGCCGAGACTATAAAGTTAGAATTCAGGCAAGATTGTGATGACATGAACTGACTCTATAGATCTTGTATGAAGACCTAAGATACATAAGGACAATGTTATCGTAAATAATTTATTTAAGGATACGGTGTACTCTGGTTAAGTCAATTATAATCAGATGAAGAAAAGAGTACTGAGCTTTTAAAGAAGAGTAAAAACTCAGTTAATGCTCTTAAAGCTGAAAACTGACTAGATCACAGAAGATCAGTCTCAAGCTGAAGTTATAAAGAAACTGAAGAAGAATCTGACCGTTATAAAGAAAACAATCTTATTGGATACACAAAAATATCAGAAAGGACACTGACATTTAACAGAATAAGAAGGACCACCAATGGATATAAGAATTCAAATTCAAATAAGTTGAATGTTGGAGAAACCCGTATAAATAGGTCACTTCCACCTCAAGAAGAAGTGCGGAGTTCTAAGGAAAAAGATCTCAAGAAAGATTTTAGAAAATGGGGAAAGTAAATTTAAAAGAACTCCTGCTTTGAGTTTTATTGCAAGATCAAGAAATCTTCAAACTGTTCTTAAACATTCAAGGAAGCATCAAGATCAAACACTTGAAGGAAAATAGAGCTTGGCCAAATCATATAAATCAAGAAGAAGAAGCTCAAAATCACAAGTTGAATCACAGTTATTGATTCAAGTCTCAAATTTGATTTTATCAAAAGCTTTAGGCTGTGAAACACCAAGAAGTTGTGAAGGACAATTGAGCTGTAGTCAGGAAGACTGTGTTTGTGATGAGCTGGTGAAGAGGCAATACAACCCTTTAAGGACCAGTGTTTCAAGCAGTTGCAGAACAGCAATCACACATGTTCTACAATTGTTTAGATAGTGAAGCTAGGGATTAGTCAAGGACTATCATTTAGGACTTTTTGTAACCGGCTACCTCAAAGAGTTCTAATGGAATTCTTCTCCGCATCACAAGGGAAGAGATGACTGACATGATTACACCACCTGGAACCTCTATAAACTCTGTCTTATTTATTTACTTACTTTATGCATTTATTTACAGAATTATAATCCATATTACATCAGATCACATACTCAGCAAACATAAGAAACTGAGTCAGCACATCACTGCACTAGAAACTGATAAACTCATAGTTTATAAAAAGGCTTTAACAATCTGCTGCAAGTTAACTCAATCAAGCATAAGTCAGTCTTGACTTATACTTAGCTAAGTTAGCTTAACTCCGAAAAAGTTTAAAGTTGAACTCAATCTGGTTCAAGATTCAGTTTTTAGGGACAAGTTTATTCAACCCCCCCTCCCCTCTAAACTTGTGTCAACCTTTCCAAGGGACCAACAATTGGTATCGGAGCAGTACTTCTGTTCCGAAGAGATCCACAGCTGAATCTCTATATCAGTTTGTTTGTTTGGATAACTGGCATTCAGTTATTTCCGATACCAACAATTGGTATCGGAGCAAATATACTACTCTGAAGAGATCTCTGATTGAGCTTTATCAGTTGTAACTGGTCATCATTTATTCAAATAGTTTTCAAAGTTTTTCGAAACTTCATCATGGATACACAGCATCACTTTAAGTGTTTAATTAACTACTCATTTTTAAGATTTGATGAATACAAAAGCAAATTGCAGGCTCTTGTTGCTGACACTCAAGAAAGATTAATCGAGACATTCGTTGAAAATCCAATGGACACCATTAGCAATGAGAACTATGGGATTTTACCGTTAAGTCTTGCTGCACAAGATCACATTGAAGGTGATGAAGAAATCATTCTTTTTGGAGTCGAACCAGCAAAAGACAATTCTATATCAAGTAAACGAAAATAGATAATGCAAGATGAAGAAGCTGAAACTAAAAACTTATCAATCAAACATCATGAGGTAAATGCTTCTACATCCAATTGTCACACTGCCATGTACAATCATAGAAATGCAGATTTCAATGAAACCTTGAACATACTCGTGAAGGAATTAGAGGTAATTCAAAAGAATTATGAGAATGTCAAAAAGGAAAAAGATTCATTGAAAGCTGAAGTTCTAAGATTAAATGCTGAGATTAATCTTATCAAGACTAACAACAGAACTCAAGGTGATGGCTCAACTGATGAAGTAACAGAACTGATAAATATCACAGAACCATCAATTGATCATACTCCTAAAGTTCAGTTCAAACCAGGAAAACTATTTGAAGACAGATTAGGTTTAGGGTTTGACAATCAACAGAATTCTAAGTTCAGACCTAGTTTAGTCGCACCTAAGTTTGTTGCTACACAAAAGTCGAGAACTCAGAAAACTGATGAAGTTGTTAGAACTGACAAAAACTCAACACAGACTCGATCACAAACTGACAAAAATGTAAAATCAGTCAGTAGCACTCAGAAAACTGACAGATTCTACAGAAAAGTTCAGAAGACTGGAAAAGGCAAAACTGATCCAAAGCCAGTTAATAGAACATTCAAGTCATATTCACCCAAGAATGACACTCGTTCAAGGAAAAATAGATTCAGGGGGAAAGGAAGACTCTTTCCCACTGATGAAGACTGGAATAGGCCTATAATCACAACTAGATCAACTAAAACTCATAAAATTTTCAAGAAAAAGACGATCGAATCAAAACAGCAAAATTTTGTGAAAACTGACTTTACTAAGTCAAAAGGTCAAGAAAGATATGTGAGAAAAATGAACACAATTTTGAGAAAATTTAAAAATCTCAAAAAGGAGATTAATTCTGAGAAATAGAAGTCATCCTTAAGAGTTAATCCAAAAGCTAATCAGAAAGGACCCAAACAGATATGGGTACCAAAAAGCTCCAAATTTGTTTTGCAGATGAAAACTGACCACCAAGGAAATATGGAAAGCTGACATCTTCAAAACTGAGTCATACTTCTTGTTTACAACTGAGATTTCAAAAACTGATCAGGAAGACAAAACTGAGATATAGTTAACTGAAGACTGATCAAGTTATGGATAAGATCAAAGCTGAACACTTACAGTTGGAGATACACAGTATCAACTGCGTTTACTGATACATGCTATGGTTGGCATAAAAGTCTTGAACTACACAGATCTCAACCGTCCATCTTCTCCACTCACCACATTTTTCGCATCTCAACGCCTGATGTGATTTATGACAAGACATTCTAAAACCCACTCAAATTTTCTAACTTCCAAATTTACCACCTATAAATACCTTCGTATTATCCTTATCAATTCTTTACACTCAATTTTTGCTTAACCCATAGTTTGAAAAATCATCTCTTTCTTCAAAATTTCTCAAATTCACTCCAACACTCAGAAATTATGACTTTTACCAGAGTTGAAGCCGGTTTGATAATCTCACTTGATCAATATCTTGAAAAGCATGGAAATTCAGACCTTGTGAAGCAAATAGTGGAGAAAATCAGAAAAATCAAAGGTCATCAAGAAGTGTTCAACATTACCCTAGAAAGTGTATGCCTGGAAAGCATTGGCGATTTCTATGAGTTTGGAAGGACAACCATTGAAGAAGAAAGGATCTACACCTACACAACCAAGGTCAATGAGAAGGAAATTAAGGTTACTGAGAACCTTATTGCAGAAATCTTTGGTTTTGACAAGTCTGGATACTCTTCTGCTATCAAACTGAATAAAGAGCAAAGAGAGAAGTTGCTGAAGGAAGTTGCAATTAAAAGAGATTCAAATGTACCACTGTCAGGGTCAACATGTTTCCTCAAACCTGAATTCAGTTATCTAACTAAGATGCTAGCAAATTGTGTAATTGGAAATGCTGGCAACTTTAGCAATCTATCCGGCACCAAGTTAGATTTGTCGTATGTGATATGGTTTGAAGAGAAACTCAATTGGCAGAGATATATTCTGGATCAAATAGCAGTACAATCATCTGATGTACCAAAGAAGAAATCTGACGTAAAGATAAGGAGATCTTTCACAAGAAGACACTTGCATTATTGGTACAGAGGATCATTGATCATTTCGGAATTGCAAGAAGAGGATCAATTGCAGTTGTTGATGGAAAAATTGCAGTGAAAGATGAGAAGAACAAGTGTGGAAAAAGGAAAGCTGAAGGTTCTGAAGCAAAACCTAAAAAGAAAAGAAAGAGGTCATCTAAGAAAGTCACCACACATGAAGCATTGGAAGATCTAGAGAGACTGACGGAGAAAAAGAGGAAACTGGAAGCTTTGGAAAAAGCCAAGGTTGTTGAAGTAACTGAGAAGAGCAAGGAACCGTCACCAACAAAATCCGTGACTTCAGAAACTGGAGGTCAAACAAAGAAACTAAGAACTGATGCTGAAACCCCCACTAAATCTCCTGCTGAAGATGCATCCATTCAAGGATCAATTGAAGAAATTCAAGTACTCGTTCCATCACTACCAAAAGCTGACGCTCTGGGGGGAACAAACCTTGAGAACGGAGATTGATGATGAAGAAACTGATAGTGATGAAGAGCTGATTGGACCTAGAGTAATTGCAATGCTCAACTTGATATCTAAATCAAGATCTACACCACAAAATTCAGCCTCTAGACTTGAGTATGAAGAATCAATTACGGAATTGGAAGCATCTCAGTCTGAAGGCAAGGAAATTGTTGAGATTGAATCTGCTCCACAACAAGTCATCATCCTAGATGAACTTGTTGAAGAAGAAATTCAAAAGAAAGTTGATGAATTTGAGGAAGGAAAGGAACCAGTTGCTGAACTGGAAACTGAACCAACGAAAGAACCAAGTGAGCTTCAGGTTGCTGAATTTAAAGAAGTTTCTAAACAAATTGCTGAAGCTGAGAAGGAGAATTTTGTTGAAGAAAATTTGGAAATTGAACAAGTTACTATAGCTCCTGAAATTGAAGCTGAATCATCTATCATCCCAGTTGTTGCTGAGGGGGAACCCAGGAAAACTGAAGCAGGGAAAACTGAAGAACAAGTCGGGACTCTAGCTGAATTGAATTTGGAGGTTCCCAGAGAAACTGAAGAGATCATAACCCAGCTTGATCCTTCTGTCGATATTGGGAAATTGATTGAAGCCGACTGTAGAAGACTTGATGCTTATCAACATTGGAAGTTCAACTCAATCAGTAATCAAAGAAGTCAACTAGAAGCTAAGGAAAGCACAGAACAATGGGTCTTTGATTTGTTTAATATTACTCATCTATCTCAGCTATTCAGTTCTGATGAATTTTTGAGTAATGGGTATTCTCTGATTAGAAACAGTTACTTGAAGAAGTTTACTAAAGGAGAAGCCTCAAAGTCAAAGAAAGATTATAATGATGACGATGATGATTCACAGGGAGATCCTGATTTACAAAAAGGAATTCTTGCCTCTCTCCAAGAAAAAGAACCAGGCAAAGGTGTTACGGAAGAGAAATCAGAATAAGACAGTTCTGAGGAAAGTGGTGATTCAGACTCTGAGACTCAGTCTGAATCAGAAAAAGAAGAAAATGAAGAAGGTTATCAGTCACCGACTGACAGAGAAGTCCTTGAAATTGAAAAAGCTGAAGCTGATCAAACAGGAGAAGAAACTGTTGACGAGTTTGATGTGAAACTATCAACAATAAAAGAAACTGATCCTTCTACTCTAGATGACATAAGGAGACAATCTGAAGAGAGAAGAAATTCTGAAGATTATAAAGAAATACTGAAAGACATCATTTCAACCCCATCCAAAGAAAAGAAGGAAAGCTGAGATTGTTGAAGATAAATCTCAAAAGGAAACTGAGAAAGCATCTGAGGCTAAGGAAGCCAAAACTGACAAGAAAGATGTGGCAACACAAGCTGAGTTCATCTAGTACAACTTCAATGAGCTTGTAAGGATACAAAATGAAGACATGAGCATCTTTGGAAAGGTGTTGCAATCAATGGAAGAAAACAAGAATGAAAGATCAAACATGGAAAAGAGGTTAGATAGTGAAAAGAAGGACTGTCATGGCACCTTGATCGAAATCAGAAAAACCTCCATTGAAACAAATGCCAGGAAAACTGAATCTCAGGAGAGATTGGAAGGCATGGTTACTAATGTACATGACAGAATGATTTTACAGGAAAATGCCATGAAAGACACAATCATTGCCTAAACAATATTGGCATCTAATCAGCAGCATCTCCATGCATTTATCAGGAGTCTGATTTAGAAGGATGATGCCAATAAGGGGGAAAGTGAAGCCATTTTACAAGTCAATGCGGCTGAAATGCCTGGAGTTCTTGATAGTATTGATGAAAAACTAATCGAACTGAAGAAAGCAAGAGCTGACATGAATGACGAAGAAATGGAGCTGATTGACAATTTTTTTGAACCAACTGAGAAAATGTTGGGCTTGGATTCACAACTTTACAGCATTTTCAGGGAACTACCTACTAAGGAAGGTGAATCGAGAGAACAAGCCTTTGAAAGTTTTCTAATCATGCAGAAAGTTCTTGTTCATTATTGGAATAAACTGAACAAATGGGAAAGAAATGGTACGCTAGAGAAAGCTGAGAAAAAAGTTGAACAAACTGACTCTGAGTTTGTTAAAGATCTACTGAAGACAGCTACCAGTGAAAAGTTAAGAAAAATTGTGTTTTTATTCGCAATTTTGTTTAAAAGAAATTTTTTCGGAAAGCACAATATGACCAATTCTTGGAATGTCTGGGCGAATATAAATGGGATTGAAAGCAGTTCAACAAATCTCGCCATGAAGGAAATTGCTTAACTGTATGACAAGAAGATTGAAGGAACTGACCAAGGAAAGGGAAAAGAAGCTGAGACTTAGTTTCTTTTCATGTATTGCTGTATTTTAATACTTTGTACGCTGTAACTCAGTTTCATCAATAAAAACTCAGTTCCTCAGTTCTTTGTGTTTGTTATTGTTTTGTCCTTATCTTTTTGCATTGCTTTTAAGGAGGGTATTGGCATAATCAAAAATAGGGAAATTGTTGGAAATAAAATTTATGTTTTTATGATGATTCATCAGATATTCAGTTATTGTTTTTAACCCCATTGATGAAGTGTCATAACTAGCTGTTATAGTGCAAAACAAAAAGATGTCTAGATACTAATGTATATGATGTAATAGAGTCGGATATCTGTATAAGTAAATCAGACAAGCACTGTAATAGTTCTAGGATCAGAACTGAGAAAATGAGTAACTGACTTGATGAGACTATGAAAACTGAGTTCACGATTAAAGATGGAGAAACTGACTCAGAACACACCAATAGAAACTGAAGAAGGCAAGTTCGCTAAGGGACACAGACTCAGTTGGCTCATCTAGAAGCTGAAGGCTGGGGGACCCAGACTCAGTTATTGAAGAATGAAGAACTGAGGGTTGAAACTCAATTTATGAAGACAAAAGCCAAGACTATAAAGTTAGAATTCAGGCAAGATTGTGATGACCTGAACTGACTCTATAGATCTTGTATGAAGACCTAAGATACATAAGTACAATGCTATCTTAGATGATTTATTTAAGGATATGATGTACTCTGATTAAGTCAATTATAATCAGATGAAGAAAAGAGTACTAAGCTTTTGAAGAAGAGTAAAAACTCAGTTAATGCTCTTAAAGCTGAAAACTGACTAGATCACAGAAGATTAGTCTCAAGCTGAAGTTATAAAGAAACTGAAGAAGAATCTAACCATTATAAAGAAAACAATCTTATTGGATACACAGAAATATTAGAAAGGACACCGACATTCAACAGAATAAGCAGGACCACCAACGGATAAAATAATTCAAATTCAAATAAGATGAACGTTGGAGAAACCCCTATAAATAGGTCACTTCTACCTCAAGAATAAGTGCGGAGTTCTAAGGAAAAAGATCTCAAGAAAGATTTTAGAAAAGGGGGAAAGTAAATTTAAAAGAACTCCTGCTTTGAGTTTTATTGCAAGATCAAAAAACTTCAAAGTGTTCTTAAACATTCAAGAAAGCATCAAGATCAAACACTTGATGGAAAACAAAGCTTGAGCAAATGATATACATCAAGAAGAAGAAGCTCAAAATCACAAGTTGAATCATAGTTATTGATTCAAGTCTCAACTTTGATTTTTTTTCAAAGGCTTTAGGCTGTGAAACACCAAGAAGGTGTGAATGACTGTTGAGCTGCAGTCAGAAGACTGTGTTTGTGATGAGCTGGTGAAAAGGCAATACAACCCTCTAAGGACCAGTGTTTCAAGCTGTTGCAGAGCAGCCATCACACCTATTCTACAGTTGTTTAGATAGTGAAGCTAGGGATTAGTCAAGGACTATCATTTAGGACTTTTTGTAACCGGCTACCTCAAAGAGTTCTAGTGGAATTTTCCTCCGCATCACAAGGGAAGAGAGGACTGATATGATTACACCACCTGGAACCTCTATAAACTCTGTCTTATTTATTTACTTACTTTATGCATTTATTTACAGAATTATAGTTTATATTACATCAGACCACATACTCAGCAAACATAAGAAATTGAGTCAGCACATCACTGCACTAGAAACCGATAAACTCATATTTTATAAAAAGGCTTTAACAAACCGCTGCAGGTTAACTCAGTCAAGCATAAGTCAGTCTAGACTTATACTTAGCTAAATTAGCTTAACTCCGCACAAGTTTAAAGTTGAACTCAATCTGGTTCAAGATTCAATTTTTAGGGACAAGTTTATTCACCCCCTCCCCCGCTAAACTTGTGCCAGCCTTTCCAAGGGATCAACAATCAAAGATGCAAAAATCCCACATCGGATGTGGAGAATGAGGTGAGGCGCCACATATACTATAAATAGAAAGGAGGGTCAAACTTCTCATTGCACCATATCATAAGAACCAAGATAACTCTCGAAAAGAGAGAGAACTCTAGTTATTTAGTAAATAAGTTCTTTGAGGGAGTTGGGAGATGAGAAAAGTCGACTTAGCAGTCGAACTTTTCCTGTAGCAGCCCTTGGAAGATTCCGGTGGTCATTCGTGTGGATTACTGCTAGAGGTATGACACATGGACGGCTCGGTGCTTGGATCAACAATTGAAGATGAAGCGTCGATCCTTTGAATTATCTGGGAAATTGTTTAATATTCATTTTATGTATTCTCTTTGTTCTTCAAAGTCGGTCCTCGGGTCTAGGAAATCAAGGTTTTTGAATTTCCATTGCGTGACTCGCTTTGATTTCCTTACAGTAGTAATAGGCATTAGAAGTTTAAACTGAGGAAGTTCCCCACAAATTAGTATGCACAAGATCTAAAATAGATTTTGACTTAGATTCAAATTTACTATAAGATAGATCATGCATTTTGCCTATCTGGTAGGCTTCACAAAATTCAACAATTTCATGAAAATAAAAATTACAAAGTTTAAGAATTTGAATCAACATTTTGGCAAAATGGTGGCATAGCCTTCGATGCCAAATATTTACAGACTCAAGACTTAACTTATTAAAGGCTGACAAATAGACTTTGATGACTCTGAATTTGATGGTAGGAAGTAAAAGGTCTAAGAGTGAGGGGAGCTCAAGGCTGACCCAGATGGCAAAAAGATCTGGTTTGTCTCGGATTTTATCTAATGAAAAATAAACAAGTAATAAAAATAAATCCGGTTTACCCCAAGTGCAGGGATCGTAGTATAGAGGTTAATACCGGAGTCGAGTCCACAGGGAATCGAGGTTGTTTACCTAGTTTTTACCTAACTAACCTAAAGGTGTCACAACTACTATTACTAAAATTATAAGAAAATAAAAACAATCAACACGTAACAAAACTAAAAACGAAAACAACAAAATTAAACTGGACAGAAGATCAGAAATCTAAAGCCAGGAAACGTGATTACGAACCAAATTATCTAAAATAATCTATTCTAAAACCTAAACATGCAGTAAAAAGTTCTAACTTAGCTAAGCAATTCAAGTTCAAGCGATTTTAATCAATAATTTAACGAACGAACAAGCAATTGGTCCACCAATTCTATAACATTCAATTTCTCCTCTAGATTATCTAGTGATTTTTAATAAAAAGTTGTGATTCATCTATCAAAGGTATGAATTTCTAATCTCTTAGAAAACTCGTCTATCAATCTCTTATCTTTCGATTCTAAAGATTAACACTTTTAATATCAAAGGTGTGAAATTTCTCAATCTCTAATCTAGAAATTCAACCTAACAACTCTCGTTAGTTAGATTAAAGATCTAATCTTTATTACGGTGATCTAGGGTTTTGTAATATTCCGATTTTTCGGGAAAGGGCAGACGTGTCTTTTTGCGAAAACGAAATATTAGGTTCGTTTTCCTTTTTATTCGGAGTTAAATAATTTGGCGTTTTATATATATGTACCTTCGAGTTATGTATATATATAAATAAAGGAAAGATCTTTTTTTTTTAAAAGGGGCATATAAGGAAAAGCCTAAGTTTTGGGAGTAGGTATTTAAACGGAAAATAACACTGACCTAACCCTGTTGTTAATCACAAAATCAGGATTTGAAACACCCTAAACCCATCTCTGCGGCTGTGAGAGAGAAAAGAGGGAGAGACAAGAGTTTTCCTCATTTTCGAGAGAAGGAGTTAACCGTTTTCGCATCGGAATCAAGTTTTGGAATCGTTGAGAAGAGGACTACGTTTGGATACCAGTTTGGTTGCCAAAGTTGCAGTCTTTTGCTGGTTTTGGTTCGCTTTTCGGGTCGTTTTAAGGTAAGGAAAACAAATCTTATGATCTCCTTGCTTTTATAAGGTTAGATGCAATTGTAGGTTGTAGTTGATGCTGGAATGATGTGTTGATGGTTTGAGCTTTGTCTATAAGTGTCATGGCATGTTTAGATATAAGTTTGCTGTGTTTCTGTGCTGTTTTTGCTGGTTTTTGGTTGAAATACGATCTGGAAATCGCATGGTGATGAAGTTGTTAGGTTCCGCCGAACCCGTGGACGGGCGTCCGGTATTCGGACGGGCGTCCAGCCTTTGTCTTTTTCTCGACGGGCGTCCGGCTTATCCGGACGGGCGTCCGAGGGGTAATTTTACATTCGTGATTGAAATGGTCTTCGGTGGACGGGCGTTCGAGTTTAATGGACGGGCGTCCATCTTTGGACGGGCGTCCGCAGGGTTCGTACGGGCGTCCAGTGGTCTTAAACGGGCGTCTAGCTTGTTTTGCCCTTCTTTCTTTGTGGGTTGTTGTTCAGCCTTATATACATGATTTATCTTTATGAACCCTTATACATGATATGTTAAAATGGTATAAATATAGACAAGCCCGAATTGAGCTTCGATTCGTTCGCTAAAACACCGAATGTACTCTTAAAGGGAGTTGAAGTTCGGATCCGTCGGAAGAACATGATAGGCTTGTGCTTTGATGAATTAGCATTCATCAATGTCCGTGTATGTGCTAGGACTTGTCCGTGTCTAGTGGTCTAGGAAGAGAGTAGTATGTGTGAGGGAGATTATTTGAAAATACTTAGGTCCGGCTAGTTAATAACTTAATAAACAACGTACGTGACTAGTAAAAGATTAAACAACATGTCTCTCTTGGCTAGGCACCAGTGCTAAATCGCGATGCATGTGCTACCTCTCGAAGGTAGAAGAACTTCGTAGGTCAAAAAGACCCTAAGTACGGAGGGACTCGCCGAGGTGTGCGTGCTATCGGAGTCTACCTTTTCTAGACTTCGTGGATATTGGTGTGATCCACTAATATGTTGCAAAAGAGTGTTCCCAAGGTAGAAGAACTCGTAGGTCAAAGACCCTAAGTACGTAGGACTCGCCGAGGGGATGCGCGTAGTGCCCTTGAGTGCGGTTGTAACATAGATAGGTTAAGCTAGAAATGCGCTAGTCACAACATGTTGATGAGCATGAAGTGAACCTTAGCTTGAGTCGGTCTCTTATAATCGATAAACGGCTTAGATACCTTTCCTTATAATTTCTTTGATTTCATAGCTTCTCTTTCTTTCTAAGTACGTTGTACTTACCTCGAATGCATTTTCTTTTATGTGTTTGGGGGTGAGAAGACGAACAGGTGTTCGAGGAGAGTTTTGACGACGACGACGTGTGAAGGCGTTCGTTGAAGTTTCAAGAATGTTTCTTTTCTGTTTTTCTTTGGTGGCCCTTGTATTGATTCTGAGGTAGACTGTTGGTTTCTTTTGGATTCTTCGTACTGTCTTTTGGGATTTTCGTACGTTTCCAATGTAATAATTTACATTTCTACCCTTTAGATTTCTTTTCTACTCTTTAAATTTTTGGGAAAAAAATTTATATACCCGAGTTTTGCTTCCGTTTTGCCTTTTACTTGATACGACGTAGTAGAGGCTTACGTATAAGATGAATTTACCTTTATTTTATACGTGCCGAACGTTCTTTTTCCGGATAAGGACTCGGTGTCCGGGAACGGGGCGTTACGCTTGGTATCGTAGAAAAAGCGTTCTTAGAATTCCTTTCTTTAAGATAAGTTTCTTTAGATCTTTAGTAACGTCCGGTTTTCTTGATCTTTCAAAGATGGTAACGACAAGAAGAGGCGTTCGTGGAGCCGAGAGCTCGTGGGTTAGACAAGGGGCGAGAGAGCCCGGCCCGTAGTAGGGGGCGGGTTTGTGAGGCGTAATCCTTCGCCTCGTTTGAGTCTTTCGCCACCACCCCATACAAACCCACGCCTACACCACGGTCTCAACAGATGTATCACCGAGGCCGCATCGAACCGCCACCCCGACCACCGCCAAGATATAACTACATTTATGGAGAGCCCGGACAAGCACCTATTCGTGTCACCGTAATAGGCGACATCCCACCGATTAGTGCGCCACCACCAAGGACCAATGTGTATCCACCGCCATCTAAGGCATATCCTCCAAGGTATCCTCGCCAGCAGCGTCTCTTTTACCCTCCTCCCGTAGGTCATGTTCCTCAACCTACGCACCACCTTCACCACGCTTTGACCACCAAACAGCGTTGGTCATCCACCCTTTGGTTTTCAAAGCCCTCAACAAAGATCGCTTTATCGTGGGTACTATCCGTATCGAACGAGCCTCAAGTAATCCCACCTTATCCTCAACATCGCAGTATCGCCGCATGTATCTTATGGTTACCCTCCAGCTCACCCACCGCTAGACCGGCCTTTGAGCAAGCACCGCCGGTGGATTGGTATACAAGATTGAGGAGAAACCGAGTTGAAAACTTCTTTGGTAATGTGGAGCATTCTAAAGCAGAGGAATGGATAAGAGGATTCGAGAAAGCTTGTAGAACATACATGTTCCCGAGACAGAGATGGCACAACTAGCAATAGGCCGCTTTATGTCGGGAGCAAGCAGAGCATGGATTGATGCCGTTCAAAGCAAAGAACGGTAAGGTAACGGATTGGGAAGGGTTCAAGACGATGTTTTATAACGAGTACTTCCCGGTTACAGCTCAAGCGTATAAAGCAAGTCAATTCCCGAAGCACAAGCAAGGTAATCATCCGACGTTGTCCCGCATACTAATAAGTTCAATGAGTTAGGAAGGTTCTATCCGGAATTGATGAAAGTGGAAGAGAGAAAGATGGCCCTCTATAAGGATGGGTTGGCCTACGAGATACAATGGGCATGCTAGGATTCACGGCAAGGAATATGGCGAGTTGATGAATAAAGCCTTGGAAGTCGAAACTTTCAGGAAGAGAGCTACAAAGTGGTTGTCAATAATAAGAGAAATTTCGGGACGAGTCAAGGCGCTTATAGGGGAGCGCCACAAAGAAGCGCCCAAGAAGACTACGGCATCTACAAGCAGCCTAAAGCCCCGAACAAGGCACCACCTTGCCCCAAGTGCAACGTAAATCATACAGAGAGTGCAGCAGCAGTAGTAACGGTTGTTACGTTTGTGGTGAGCAAGGACACTTCTCTAGAGCGTGTCCAAACAGAGGAAACAAGAGTGGTTCGAGCCAAGGTAGCGGGAGAGGCGGCCCGAGCCGACCGGTTCGAGTTTTTGCAATGCGGATGCTAATTTTGTGGAACCAGAGGATGACGTTATTTCAGTGTACCATGTTTTGTTTCATTCTTTTGTTAAGATATTTTATAGCGTGAATTATTCATGTTGTAACTATATTTAAATAAATGAATATGCATCCTAGGTACGATAATGTTAGAAAACTTAAGTGGTCAAGGCTTTGTTTGACACGGGAGCGTCAAATACTTTTGTGTCAACCAAGGTAGCTAAGATGTTGGATTTACCTTCAGAGCCTTTAAGAAACACTTTGGAGATAACTACGCCATTAGGGAAGGTAACAAGGGTAACTAGAATGATACCACAAGTGGAAGTTCGAGTCGGACCTTATCGATGTAAGAGCAACTTTACAGTTTTGGACTTTTCGGATTTTGATGTAATCCTCGGAATAGATTGGCTATCCGAGAATTATGTACACTTGGACTGTAAAGAGAAGAAAGTGACTTTTAAAGTACCTGGGAAATCGGACAAGACGTATCAAGGTAATGTATACAAGCCGAGTAAGAAGAAACATCCGATCATATCGCGGTTAAGGCAAGTAAGGGCTTGCCGTAAGGTTGTGAGGGCTACTTGTTGTATGCAAGTGGACGTGGAACAAGTGAAGCCTAAGTTCGAGGAGACTCCCATAGTGAGGGAATACCCCGAGGTATTTCCGTAAGAGTTACCGGGAAACATGCCGGACAGAGAGATAGAGCTTGAAATTCAGCTTGATACCGGGAGCGGCACCCGCTTGCTAAAGCACCTTACGTAATGGCACCGGCTGAATTAAAGGAGTTGAAAGCTCAACTTAAAGATATGCTTGAAAGGAACATAATTCAGCCCAAGACTCGCCCGGGGAGCCCCCGTTTTGTTTGTGAAGAAGAAAGATGGCGCATGAGAATGTGTATCGACTACGTAGCACCGAACAACCTTACCATCAAGAATAAGTACCTCTACCGAGGATAGATGATCCGTTTAATCGCTTGCAAGGTAAGAAAGTGTTTTCCAAGATCGACCCGAGATCCGGATATCATCGCTGAAGGTTAAGATAGCGTATATACCGAAGACGGCTTTCGCACGAGATATGGACATTATGAGTTCCTTGTTATGCCTTTTGGACTCACTAATGCTCCATCTGCATTTATGGATTTGATGCAGCGAGTCTTCATGCCGTACTTGGATAAGTTCGTGATAGTGTTCATAGACGATATCCTAGTCTACTCTAAGGATGATAAAGAACACGAGGAACACTTAAGGATAGTGTTGGACACACTGAAGAAGAATCAGTTGTATGCAAAGTTTTCTAAGTGTGACTTTTGGTTGGATCGAGTGAGTTTCTTGGGTCACGTCATTTCGGAGATGGTATTCAAGTTGATCCAAAGAAAGATCGAGGCAAGCTGAGAATTGGCCTAAACCTACCACAGCTTTCGAAGTAAGAAGTTTTCTTGGGTTGGTCGGTTACTACCGGAAGTTCGTACAAGATTTTTCGAAGATAGCTACTCCACTCACCAGCCGACACGAAGAATGTGAAATTTGAATGGACTAATGAGTGTGATAAGGCCTTTCATACCTTGAAGAGTAAGTTGACTACGGCACCGTGTTAGCAGCTCCGGAGATTTTTGATAACTATGATGTCTACACGGATGCTTCGGGACAGGGTTTGGGTTGTGTGTTGATGCAAGGAGGAAAAGTGATAGCCTATGCATCTAGGCAAATTGAAGGTACATGAGAAGAACTACCCGACACATGATCTAGAGTTGGCAATGCGGTAGTTTTTGCCTTAAAGACTTGGAGGCATTACTTATATGGGGTTAAAGCAAGGATCTTCACCGACCATAAGAGTTTAAAGTATTTCTTCACACAAGAGAACCCGAATATGAGACAGAGGAGATGGTTAGAGTTCGTTAAGGACTATGATTTGGACATTCGGTACCATCCGGGTAAAGCGAATGTAGTAGCGATGCTCGAGCAGAAACCGTGTTTGCGCTTTCCGTTGTTGAGGTAATGGCGTAAAGGTTTGATGGGTTGGAAATCGAAGCTTCGATCGATTGAAGACCGGCGCTTGTGGCACCGTTGTTAGCAAGATCGAGTTGATGGATGATATTCGGGGAAAGCAAGACGAAGACCCGGTTTTGTTGGATTTGAAGCGTGTTGCTAGGGAGAAGCCTACGGTTGGTTACGTGTTGGATAAAAGTGGAAATCTGTGGTATCGGGATCGTCTATGTGTACCTAACGTTGGCGACTTGAGACAAAGAATTATGGAAGAAGCACATAGGATAGCTTTTGCGGTTCATCCGGGTGCTACTAAAATGTACAGAGACTTAAAGGAAAGATTTTGGTGGCCCTCGATGAAAGTGGAAATAGCCAAGTTTGTGGCCGAGTGTGATGTATGTCAGAAGGTTAAGGCGGAGCATAGAAGACCCGGTGGAATGCTTAAGCCATTGGATATCCCGGAATGGAAATGGGATAAGATCACAATGGACTTCATCACCGGATTACCTAAGACAAGAGGCGGGCACGACGCAATTTGGGTAATCGTAGACGATTGACCAAATCGCCCATTTCTTACCGTACAAGGTCGACATGCCATTAAAGAAGATGACGACACTATATCCGGACAATATAGTGAAGCTACACGGAGTTCCAATCTCGATAGTTTCGACCGTGATTCGAGATTCGTAAGTCGGTTTTGGAAGAGCTTGCAAGAAGCCTTCGGGACCAAGTTGGATTTGAGCACGGCTTTTCACCCTCGTACGGATGGACAATCCGAGAGGACTATCCGTACACTCGAGGACATGCCGAGAGCTTGTGTTTTGGAGGTAGGCGGATCATGGGACGATTACCTATCGGTAGCGGAGTTTGCCTACAACAACAGCTTTCCATGCAAGTATAGTGCATGCCGCCGTTTGAAGCGTTGTATGGGAGAAGATGCCGCACGCCACTGTTTTGGGATGAAGTCGGGGAGAGACAGACTACAGGGCCAGAGATGGTTGAACAAGCAAAGGAAAGGGTTCAGTTGGTCAAGAAGAATCTGAAGGCAGCTCAAGACAGACAGAAAAGTTGGGCTGATGTTAGAAGAAGACCTCTTGAGTTTGAAGTCGGCGATAGAGTTTACCTACGGGCTTCACCGATGAAAGGAGTGAAACGCTTTGGACAAAAAGGAAAGCTAAGTCCAAGGTATGTTGGACCTTTTGAGATTTTGGAGAGAGTTGGGACGTTAGCTTATAAGCTTCAGTTGCCAGAATCAATGTCGAGAGTCCATAATGTGTTTCACGTTTCGATGTTGAAAAAGTGTCCGACGAAGAATGATGTGGAAACTACGGTTGACCCGTAAATCTTACAAGATAACCTTGCATATGACGAGAGACCGATCGATCCTAGACCGGAAAGAAAAGATGATTAAGAGACGGATGATCCCTTTGGTGTTAGTTCAAAGGAGCAATCATTCACCCGAGGAGGCAACTTGGGAAGTGGAAAGCGACATGCTTAGTGAGTTCCAAGAGTTTGGGGAATTACTGTATGTTCTAGTTTCGAGGACGAAACTCCTTTTAAGGGGGGAGGAATGTAATATTCCGATTTTTCGGGAAAGGGCGTACGTGTCTTTTTTTTGCGAAAACGAAATATTAGGTTCGTTTTCCTTTTTATTCGGAGTTAAATAATTTGGCGTTTTATATATATGTACCTTCGAGTTATGTATATATATAAATAAAGGAAAGATCTTTTTTTTTTAAAAGGGGCATATAAGGAAAAGCCTAAGTTTTGGGAGTAGGTATTTAAACGGAAAATAACACCGACCTAACCCCGTTGTTAATCACAAAATCGGGATTTGAAACACCCTAAACCCATCTCTGCGGCTGTGAGAGAGAAAAGAGGGAGAGACAAGAGTTTTCCTCATTTTCGAGAGAAGGAGTTAACCGTTTTCGCATCGGAATCAAGTTTTGGAATCGTTGAGAAGAGGACTACGTTTGGATACCGCTTGGTTGCCAAAGTTGCGCTTTTTCTTTGTTTTGGTTCAGTTTTCTGGGCTGTTTTAAGGTAAGGAAAACAAATCCTATGATCTCCTTGCTTTTATAAGGTTAGATGCAATTGTAGGTTGTAGTTGATGCTGGAATGATGTGTTGATGGTTTGAGCTTTGTCTATAAGTGTCATGGCATGTTTAGATATAAGTTTGCTGTGTTTCTGTGCTGTTTTTGCTGGTTTTTGGTTGAAATACGATCTGGAAATCGCATGGTGATGAAGTTAGGGTTCCAGTCGAACCCAGGTGGACGGGCGTCCGGTATTCTGGACGGGCGTCCAGCCTTGGTCTTTTCTCAGACGGGCGTCTGGCTTATCCGGACGGGCGTCTGAGGGGTAATTTTACATTCAGGATTGAAATGGTCTTCAGTGGACGGGCGTCTGAGTTTAATGGACGGGCGTCCATCTTTGGACGGGCGTCCAGTAGGGTTCAGACGGGCGTCCAGGGTCTTAAACGGGCGTCTAGCTTGTTTTGCCCTTCTTTCTTTGTGGGTTGTTGTTCAGCCTTATATACATGATTTATCTTTATGAACCCTTATACATGATATGTTAAAATGGTATAAATATAGACAAGCCTGAATTGAGCTTCTGATTCGTTCAGTTAAAACACCGAATGTACTCTTAAAGGGAGTTGAAGTTCGGATCCGTCGGAAGAACATGATAGGCTTGTGCTTTGATGAATTAGCATTCATCAATGTCTGTGTATGTGCTAGGACTTGTCCGTGTCTAGTGGTCTAGGAAGAGAGTAGTATGTGTGAGGGAGATTATTTGAAAATACTTAGGCTGGCTAGTTAATAACTTAATAAACAACGTATGTGACTAGTAAAAGATTAAACAACATGTCTCTCTTGGCTAGGCACCAGGCTAAATCGCGATGCATGTGCTACCTCTGAAGGTAGAAGAACTTCGTAGGTCAAAAAGACCCTAAGTACGGAGGGACTCGCTGAGGTGTGCGTGCTATCGGAGTCTACCTTTTCTAGACTTCGTGGATATTGGTGTGATCCACTAATATGTTGCAAAAGAGTGTTCCCAAGGTAGAAGAACTCTGTAGGTCAAAGACCCTAAGTACAGAGGGACTCTGCTGAGGGGATGCGCGTAGTGCCCTTGAGTGCGGTTGTAACATAGATAGGTTAAGCTAGAAACGAGTTAGTCACAACATGTTGATGAGCATGAAGTGAACCTTAGCTTGAGTCGGTCTCTTATAATCGATAAACGGCTTAGATACCTTTCCTTATAATTTCTTTGATTTCATAGCTTCTCTTTCTTTCTAAGTACGTTGTACTTACCTCGAATGCATTTTCTTTTATGTGTTTGGGGGTGAGAAGACGAACAGTGTTCGAGGAGAGTTTTGACGACGACGACGTGTGAAGGCGTTCGTTGAAGTTTCAAGAATGTTTCTTTTCTCGTTTTTCTTTGGTGGCCCTTGTATTGATTCGAGGTAGACTCGTTGGTTTCTTTTGGATTCTTCGTACTGTCTTTTGGGATTTTCGTACGTTTCCAATGTAATAATTTACATTTCTACCCTTTAGATTTCTTTTCTACTCTTTAAATTTTTGGGAAAAAAATTTATATACCCGAGTTTTGCTTCCGTTTTGCCTTTTACTTGATACGACGTAGTAGAGGCTTACGTATAAGATGAATTTACCTTTATTTTATACGTGCCGAACGTTCTTTTTCCGGATAAGGACTCGGTGTCCGGGAACGGGGCGTTACAGTTGGTATCAGAGAAAAAGCGTTCTTAGAATTCCTTTCTTTAAGATAAGTTTCTTTAGATCTTTAGTAACGTCTGGTTTTCTTGATCTTTCAGCATGGTAACGACAAGAAGAGGCGTTCGTGGAGCTGAGAGCTCAGGGGTTAGACAAGGGGCAGAGAGCCCAGTGCCCGTAGTAGGGGGCGGGTTTGTGAGGCAGAATCCTTCGCCTCGTTTGAGTCTTTCGCCACCACCCCATACGACCACGCCTACACCACGGTCTCAACAGGATGTATCACCGAGGCCGCATCAGAATCTGCCACCCCGACCACCGCCAAGATATAACTACATTTATGGAGAGCCTGGACAAGCACCTATTCGTGTCACTGTAATAGGCGACATCCCACCGATTAGTGCGCCACCACCAGTGACCAATGTGTATCCACCGCCATCTAGTGCATATCCTCCAGTGTATCCTCAGCAGCAGCAGGTCTTTTACCCTCCTCCTGTAGGTCATGTTCCTCAACCTACAGTACCACCTTCACCACGCTTTGACCACCAGCCAGGCGTTGGTCATCCACCCTTTGGTTTTCGGCGGCCTCGAACGGCATCGGTTTATCGGGGGTACTATCCGTATCGAAATGAGCCTCAAGTAATCCCACCTTATCCTCAACATCGGCGGTATCGGCCGCATGTATCTTATGGTTACCCTCCGGTTCACCCACCGAGTTAGACCGGCCTTTGAGCAAGCACCGGCGGTGGATTGGTATACGAGATTGAGGAGAAACCGAGTTGAAAACTTCTTTGGTAATGTGGAGCATTCTAAAGCGAGAGGAATGGATAAGAGGATTCGAGAAAGCTTGTAGGAACATACATGTTCTGAGACGAGAGATGGCACAACTAGCGATCGGTTTTATGTTGGGAGCGGCGAAGCATGGATTGATGCCGTTCAAAGCAGCAACGGTAAGGTAACGGATTGGGAAGGGTTCAAGACGATGTTTTATAATGAGTACTTCCCGGTTACAGTTCAAGCAGATAAAGCAAGTCAATTCCTGAAGCACAAGCAAGGTAATCATCTGACAGTGTCCCAGTATACTAATAAGTTCAATGAGTTAGGAAGGTTCTATCCGGAATTGATGAAAGTGGAAGAGAGAAAGATGGCCCTCTATAAGGATGGGTTGGCCTACGAGATACAGTCGGGCATGCTAGGATTCACGGCAAGGAATATGGCGAGTTGATGAATAAAGCCTTGGAAGTCGAAACTTTCAGGAAGAGAGCTACAGTGGTTGTCAATAATAAGAGAAATTTCGGGACGAGTCAAGGCAGTTATAGGGGAGCGCCACAGCAAGCAGCCAAGAAGACTACGGCATCTACAGCAGCTAAAGCCCCGAACAGTGCACCACCTTGCCCCAAGTGCAACAGAAATCATACAGGAGAGTGCAGGCAGAGTAGTAACGGTTGTTACGTTTGTGGTGAGCAAGGACACTTCTCTAGAGCGTGTCCAAACAGAGGAAACAAGAGTGGTTCGAGCCAAGGTAGCGGGAGAGGCGGCCCGAGCCGACCGGTTCGAGTTTTTGCAGCGGATGCTAATTTTGTGGAACCAGAGGATGACGTTATTTCAGGTACCATGTTTTGTTTCATTCTTTTGTTAAGATATTTTATAGCGTGAATTATTCATGTTGTAACTATATTTAAATAAATGAATATGCATCCTAGGTACGATAATGTTAGAAAACTTAGTGGTCAAGGCTTTGTTTGACACGGGAGCGTCAAATACTTTTGTGTCAACCAAGGTAGCTAAGAAGTTGGATTTACCTTCAGAGCCTTTAAGAAACACTTTGGAGATAACTACGCCATTAGGGAAGGTAACAAGGGTAACTAGAATGATACCACAAGTGGAAGTTCGAGTCGGACCTTATCGATGTAAGAGCAACTTTACAGTTTTGGACTTTTCGGATTTTGATGTAATCCTCGGAATAGATTGGCTATCCGAGAATTATGTACACTTGGACTGTAAAGAGAAGAAAGTGACTTTTAAAGTACCTGGGAAATCGGACAAGACGTATCAAGGTAATGTATACAAGCCGAGTAAGAAGAAACATCCGATCATATCAGCGGTTAAGGCAGTAAGGGCTTGCCAGAAGGGTTGTGAGGGCTACTTGTTGTATGCAGTGGACGTGGAACAAGTGAAGCCTAAGTTCGAGGAGACTCCCATAGTGAGGGAATACCCTGAGGTATTTCCAGAAGAGTTACCGGGAAACATGCCGGACAGAGAGATAGAGCTTGAAATTCAGTTGATACCGGGAGCGGCACCAGTTGCTAAAGCACCTTACAGAATGGCACCGGCTGAATTAAAGGAGTTGAAAGCTCAACTTAAAGATATGCTTGAAAGGAACATAATTCAGCCCAGTACCTCGCCCTGGGGAGCCCCTGTTTTGTTTGTGAAGAAGAAAGATGGCAGCATGAGAATGTGTATCGACTACAGAGCACTGAACAACCTTACCATCAAGAATAAGTACCCTCTACCGAGGATAGATGATCTGTTTAATCAGTTGCAAGGTAAGAAAGTGTTTTCCAAGATCGACCTGAGATCCGGATATCATCAGTTGAAGGTTAAGATAGCAGATATACCGAAGACGGCTTTCAGTACGAGATATGGACATTATGAGTTCCTTGTTATGCCTTTTGGACTCACTAATGCTCCATCTGCATTTATGGATTTGATGCAGCGAGTCTTCATGCCGTACTTGGATAAGTTCGTGATAGTGTTCATAGACGATATCCTAGTCTACTCTAAGGATGATAAAGAACACGAGGAACACTTAAGGATAGTGTTGGACACACTGAAGAAGAATCAGTTGTATGCAAAGTTTTCTAAGTGTGACTTTTGGTTGGATCGAGTGAGTTTCTTGGGTCACGTCATTTCTGGAGATGGTATTCAAGTTGATCCGGCAAAGATCGAGGCGATTGAGAATTGGCCTAAACCTACCACGGTTTCGAAGTAAGAAGTTTTCTTGGGTTGGTCAGGTTACTACCGGAAGTTCGTACAAGATTTTTCGAAGATAGCTACTCCACTCACCGGTGACACGAGAAGAATGTGAAATTTGAATGGACTAATGAGTGTGATAAGGCCTTTCATACCTTGAAGAGTAAGTTGACTACGGCACCGGTGTTAGCGATTCCGGAGATTTTTGATAACTATGATGTCTACACGGATGCTTCGGGACGGGGTTTGGGTTGTGTGTTGATGCAAGGAGGAAAAGTGATAGCCTATGCATCTAGGCAGTTGAAGGTACATGAGAAGAACTACCCGACACATGATCTAGAGTTGGCAGCGGTAGTTTTTGCCTTAAAGACTTGGAGGCATTACTTATATGGGGTTAAAGCAAGGATCTTCACCGACCATAAGAGTTTAAAGTATTTCTTCACACAAGAGAACCCGAATATGAGACGAGAGGAGATGGTTAGAGTTCGTTAAGGACTATGATTTGGACATTCGGTACCATCCGGGTAAAGCGAATGTAGTAGCGGATGCTACGAGCGAGAACCGGTGTTTGCGGCTTCCGGTGTTGAGGTAATGGCGAAAGGTTTGATGGGTTGGAAATCGAAGCTTCGATCGGATTGAAGACCGGCGGTTTGTGGCACCGTTGTTAGCAAGATCGAGTTGATGGATGATATTCGGGGAAAGCAAGACGAAGACCCGGTTTTGTTGGATTTGAAGCGTGTTGCTAGGGAGAAGCCTACGGTTGGTTACGTGTTGGATAAAAGTGGAAATCGTGGTATCGGGATCGTCTATGTGTACCTAACGTTGGCGACTTGAGACAAAGAATTATGGAAGAAGCACATAGGATAGCTTTTGCGGTTCATCCGGGTGCTACTAAAATGTACGAGAGACTTAAAGGAAAGATTTTGGTGGCCCTCGATGAAAGTGGAAATAGCCAAGTTTGTGGCCGAGTGTGATGTATGTCAGAAGGTTAAGGCGGAGCATAGAAGACCCGGTGGAATGCTTAAGCCATTGGATATCCCGGAATGGAAATGGGATAAGATCACAATGGACTTCATCACCGGATTACCTAAGACAAGAGGCGGGCACGACGCAATTTGGGTAATCGTAGACGGATTGACCAAATCGCCCATTTCTTACCGTACAAGGTCGACATGCCATTAAAGAAGATGACGACACTATATCTGGACAATATAGTGAAGCTACACGGAGTTCCAATCTCGATAGTTTCGGACCGTGATTCGAGATTCGTAAGTCGGTTTTGGAAGAGCTTGCAAGAAGCCTGGGGACCAAGTTGGATTTGAGCACGGCTTTTCACCCTCGGACGGATGGACAATGCGAGAGGACTATCCGGACACTCGAGGACATGCGAGAGCTTGTGTTTTGGAGGTAGGCGGATCATGGGACGATTACCTATCGGTAGCGGAGTTTGCCTACAACAACGGTTTCCATGCAAGTATAGGCATGCCGCCGTTTGAAGCGTTGTATGGGAGAAGATGCCGCACGCCACTTGTTTTGGGATGAAGTCGGGGAGAGACAGATTACGGGGCCGAGAGATGGTTGAACAAGCAAAGGAAAGGGTTCGGTTGGTCAAGAAGAATCGAAGGCGGCTCGAGACGGACGAGAAAAGTTGGGGCGATGTTAGAAGAAGACCTCTTGAGTTTGAAGTCGGCGATAGAGTTTACCTACGGGCTTCACCGATGAAAGGAGTGAAACGCTTTGGACAAAAAGGAAAGCTAAGTCCAAGGTATGTTGGACCTTTTGAGATTTTGGAGAGAGTTGGGACGTTAGCTTATAAGCTTCGGTTGCCGAATCAATGTCGAGAGTCCATAATGTGTTTCACGTTTCGATGTTGAAAAAGTGTCGACGAAGAATGATGTGGAAACTACGGTTGACCCGAAATCTTACAAGATAACCTTGCATATGACGAGAGACCGATCAGGATCCTAGACCGGAAAGAAAAGATGATTAAGAGACGGATGATCCCTTTGGTGTTAGTTCAGTGGAGCAATCATTCACCCGAGGAGGCAACTTGGGAAGTGGAAAGCGACATGCTTAGTGAGTTCCAAGAGTTTGGGGAATTACCAGGTATGTTCTAGTTTCGAGGACGAAACTCCTTTTAAGGGGGGAGGAATGTAATATTCCGATTTTTCGGGAAAGGGCAGACGTGTCTTTTTGCGAAAACGAAATATTAGGTTCGTTTTCCTTTTTATTCGGAGTTAAATAATTTGGCGTTTTATATATATGTACCTTCGAGTTATGTATATATATAAATAAAGGAAAGATCTTTTTTTTTTAAAAGGGGCATATAAGGAAAAGCCTAAGTTTTGGGAGTAGGTATTTAAACGGAAAATAACAACGACCTAACCACATTTGTTAATCACAAAATCAGGATTTGAAACACCCTAAACCCATCTCTGCGGCTGTGAGAGAGAAAAGAGGGAGAGACAAGAGTTTTCCTCATTTTCGAGAGAAGGAGTTAACCGTTTTCGCATCGGAATCAAGTTTTGGAATCGTTGAGAAGAGGACTACGTTTGGATACCAGTTTGGTTGCCAAAGTTGCAGTCTTTTGCTGGTTTTGGTTCAGTTTTCTGGGCTGTTTTAAGGTAAGGAAAACAAATCCTATGATCTCCTTGCTTTTATAAGGTTAGATGCAATTGTAGGTTGTAGTTGATGCTGGAATGATGTGTTGATGGTTTGAGCTTTGTCTATAAGTGTCATGGCATGTTTAGATATAAGTTTCTTTGTGTTTAAATGTCTTTTTTGCTTTGGTTTTTGGTTGAAATACGATCGGAAATCGCATGGTGATGAAGTTAGGGTTCCGGTCGAACCCGGGTGGACGGGCGTCCGGTATTACGGACGGGCGTCCGGCCTTGGTCTTTTCTCGGACGGGCGTCGCTTATCCGGACGGGCGTCGAGGGGTAATTTTACATTCGGGATTGAAATGGTCTTCGGTGGACGGGCGTCGAGTTTAATGGACGGGCGTCCATCTTTGGACGGGCGTCCGGTAGGGGTTCGGACGGGCGTCCGGGGTCTTAAACGGGCGTCTAGCTTGTTTTGCCCTTCTTTCTTTGTGGGTTGTTGTTCGGCCTTATATACATGATTTATCTTTATGAACCCTTATACATGATATGTTAAAATGGTATAAATATAGACAAGCCTGAATTGAGCTTCTGATTCGTTCAGTTAAAACACCGAATGTACTCTTAAAGGGAGTTGAAGTTCGGATCCGTCGGAAGAACATGATAGGCTTGTGCTTTGATGAATTAGCATTCATCAATGTACGTGTATGTGCTAGGACTTGTCCGTGTCTAGTGGTCTAGGAAGAGAGTAGTATGTGTGAGGGAGATTATTTGAAAATACTTAGGCTGGCTAGTTAATAACTTAATAAACAACGTATGTGACTAGTAAAAGATTAAACAACATGTCTCTCTTGGCTAGGCACCAGGCTAAATCGCGATGCATGTGCTACCTCTGAAGGTAGAAGAACTTCGTAGGTCAAAAAGACCCTAAGTACGGAGGGACTCTGCTGAGGTGTGCGTGCTATCGGAGTCTACCTTTTCTAGACTTCGTGGATATTGGTGTGATCCACTAATATGTTGCAAAAGAGTGTTCCCAAGGTAGAAGAACTCGTAGGTCAAAGACCACAAGTACGGAGGGACTCTGCGAGGGGGATGCGCGTAGTGCCCTTGAGTGCGGTTGTAACATAGATAGGTTAAGCTAGAAACGAGTTAGTCACAACATGTTGATGAGCATGAAGTGAACCTTAGCTTGAGTCGGTCTCTTATAATCAGATAAACGGCTTAGATACCTTTCCTTATAATTTCTTTGATTTCATAGCTTCTCTTTCTTTCTAAGTACGTTGTACTTACCTCGAATGCATTTTCTTTTATGTGTTTGGGGGTGAGAAGACGAACGGGTGTTCGAGGAGAGTTTTGACGACGACGACGTGTGAAGGCGTTCGTTGAAGTTTCAAGAATGTTTCTTTTGTTTTTCTTTGGTGGCCACTTGTATTGATTCGAGGTAGATTTGTTGGTTTCTTTTGGATTCTTCGTCTTGTCTTTTGGGATTTTCGTACGTTTCCAATGTAATAATTTACATTTCTACCCTTTAGATTTCTTTTCTACTCTTTAAATTTTTGGGAAAAAAATTTATATACCCGAGTTTTGCTTCCGTTTTGCCTTTTACTTGATACGACGTAGTAGAGGCTTACGTATAAGATGAATTTACCTTTATTTTATACGTGCCGAACGTTCTTTTTCCGGATAAGGACTCGGTGTCCGGGAACGGGGCGTTACAATCATATAGATAGAAAATCAACAATAAAACCTCATAATTCAACCAACTTTGCGATTAAACCATTCCAAACATCACTTGCTTAATAAATCAAATAAATGTTCACTTTCTATGCAAAACATCAGAGTATAGAGGAAAATTATTACGAAATAGAACGATATAAATCATAGAAAATCACCCTAAACAACTCCCCCACACTTAGCTTTTGCTCGTCTGATTGAGGTCAAGTTAAATTACTAACTCGATGCCTAAATAACCACTAGCAAGTGAACTAGGTTCAATCGCAAGTATAGCTAGATAGAGTCGAGGTCGATCCCACAGAGAATCAATTTGTGGATCCTACTTAAATAGTCAACTAGTTACTTCGTTGAACAAATACGGTCTATGACCAACATAAAGTACTAGGAAAGCAAAACACACTCAAATATATAAACAACACGTAAACACATAACGTAATCAACTCGCCCAATTATAACCATAATTACTTGGATCTAGATAATTTATATGACAACAAAACTCATCTACTATTAATCCGTTCATATCCCTTTATATTGGCTACGGGAGTCATCCTCTACAACTTGATGTAGCACCGGTAGGTCACTATATCACTGTGGTATTGCTACGTGACTTCGCCTTTTGGTGCCTCCATCTCATATAACTCACACGCTTACTACTCTAAGGATGCCGATATTAACCGTACACCTCGTCCGTGCAACATTCCTTTGGTTAGGCGTACTTCCTAGACGATCACTCAAACTCTCGTCCAACTAACAATTACCAAGTTATAGTCTCATGCTAGTTTACGATCTACGTGTATCAAGGTGCGCGCAATTCCCTAATATAAACCTACCTAGATAATGCGAAAGTCCGAAGATCAATTCATAAGCCTACCTAAGAGTTTTATACCGGTATTTCCTTTTTACACGTTTTAATTAAATCAAGTGAGTGACGTAGCCATAGCCATACCTACCGAGATAACGATTCAATTAAGCTAACCTAATCATAAAGACGTGATCGATTAACGATGAAAACAGGTTTGCTAACGCTCGGTCGACCGAATAGGTGCTCTCGGTCGACCGAGTGACACCTCTCGGTCACCCGAGAGTCTAACTCCCCGCATTTACATCCCCGAACATATTTCTCGGCGTTTCATATACAAATCGGATTATATAGCGAATTATCGGGACATCATATAAACTAATCGAATACACGTAAATTAAACACACGATTCATCCGTAGATGTTAGGTAGAGGACGTAGGGTTTGGGATCCTTATAGACAAGGTATCACCGCTGCCCTAACGTCATATCCTAGATCTACATCATCTAGATATGAATACCTACTCAAATAATCAAAGCATAATTGGGAAATTGATTACTAAAAAGAAGACAAGAAGATAAACTAGGGCTTACATGTTTGCAACCCTTGCAACCTCCACAAGCCTAAAGAATCCTTATGTGTTTATTTGTAAGTATGAAATAATGTTGATGAATGCATAATAAAAAATACAAAGGACTTGTGTTTATATAGAGCCTCAGCCGACATAGAAAACCGACTTAAATGCCGACACTACTGAACCCTAACCGCCTCAAATAATGTACCGAACTTCTTATGGACTACAGGCCCACTCGGTCGACCGAATGCATAGGCTCGGTCGACCGAGCCTTACATGCTCCTGGGCTTTCTTCCTCTTCTATGTCTTGGGCTTTCTTAACTCGTCTGTGATCCATTAAAGCTTCTCCGAAGTCCATCCTTGTGCTCCCAAATGAGTTACTACAAATATAACATGAAGTACAGTCTGTAATATCAAATAATATAACAAAACCTCTTAATACATAATAATGAATCGTAACTCTCGACATATGTGAATTAAGCGTATTACGACTTATTATTACTCTAATATAGCTCCTTTAAACTAGAATCGGGGATAAAGGTCATAGAATAATGGGCACAAAATGACCGTTATCAACTACCCCCCACTTAGCCTTTGATCGTCCCGATCAAAATATCAACAAGTTATTCCCCATAAACTACTTTCCAAAGGTCACGATACCGACACAAGAAACTCAAATCAACTCATATCCTCTATGCTCATCAGATATCCATTATCCACTATCCATCATGAATCGATGTGTTGTGTGCATGTGCATTGAGTTTTAAACATTCGTAGCAAGATTAGAGCTTATGCAAACTTCGTAGTCTTAACCTACCAACTTCAGTATTCTCACTTCTTAGCCTTTTAATTTTTTTTCAAGCACTAGAATAATAAGCAAGAGCGTATCTATAGGGTTTTTGGACTTGGAGACCGAGTACTACTCAAAGCCTCTTCAAGAGTTGAATATTCTTTTCATATCTTCATATTTTTCAGATACTATCAATCTCAAGAAGGAAAACTTTTTAGAATTTCCCTCTATCTTAGATCAAATATTAGCATCGAATATTACCACAAGCGCGAGGCTACTTTGGTAACTTACTACAAGCCCAGTGTTTTAACATTGTCAAACACAGGTACGTCTCCAAATTTATTACTCAGCTTTTGTGGCTAGAATTTTTAGGAACACATCAGACGATAAATTTGACACTAGGTAAGCATAATCAATTATCTATGCAATGTACACATTATAATTTTTACCTTTTATAACAAGCGTAGTACAACTCGATTCAGGTATTGAATAATTGAATAATAAACAACTACTCGCAACGGACAATATGAATATCATTAAGTTTACTAATCAATAAATCGCAGAAGTATAAAGTGATCACGTACTCATGAAATATGGGTTATTCCTTATTAGATATAGTTATCAGGACTTCACAAAAGTAAATGTGATTCTAGGTGTAAATTTTTAAATTTTTTTTTACTCATTTTATTTACTATTTGATATATGGGAACATATGGAATTACTCATTTGAGCTAAGTGACTTGTACCCCCCACTTAAACAATGCATTGTCCTCAATGTATAAAAAACGAAACAACAAACTCAAAAAAAAAAAAAAAAAAAGGAACTTAGCTCTGGATAAGCGTGGAAGTGTGAACAAGTCTTAGGAAACCGGAAAAGTTCATCGTGCACAGGAATTGGCTCCATAGCAGGCGGCGAAAGCATAATCACCGCAACACATATCTTAAACAAAGCTCGCAACTCGTTACGGGATTAGTCTAAACAAGAATAATCGAAAAAAGGGACCGTAAAAGGGATAACAATTTCCTTAAACATATTTAAGTCCATAATTTAATGATTACATTGCAATACATTTCAACAAGTCCAAAACATTACATGAGTTCGATTTAGGTAACAGAGAAACTTGCTCTATATAACACGACATACTAGTAGAATTGAGTCAAAATAAAAACTCGTTAATTATAGGAAATGCAAACACTCAAATTAAAATACTTAATCCCATCCTGGATTGAATGGTGCTAGTTGCAAATTGTTCGGGCCGGCGTCGTCGCATCATCCCTCGGGTCCCCTTCTTGGTCGTGGCCGTGAACGACAGGCGGTGGGACAGAACTCAAAGATAGGATAGGCATTGGCTCCACATAGGAATCGCCGCCTAACACCGGGCACTCAGCTCCCTCACAAAATGTAGTGATTAGTGAACCAAAAGGTAAGGTATGCCGAGGCTTGAGAGCATCGTCTGTCATCTCCTTGCGTATCAATGCCCCCACATTCACAGGCCATCCCATGTACAACCAATAGAGCGAGTGGCATGAGTATAGTAAACCGTAGATACATGCTTAGCCGGGAAGATATTGGAACGAATAAGCCGATTAAGGCACTTATCCTCCCATCTCCTAAAGTCTGTTTCCGCAAATGTGCGGGCAACCTCCCCTACTGTCCATTCTATTCCCAGATAGGCTCCAACTTCCTCCAGCCAAGCATCGGACCCATCAAACGTACCCATATACTCTGGCCCGTCCTCCGAGACATCCACCCCAAAATAAGCATTAATCGTACCCGGAGAAATTACAATTGGTCGGCCACGAATATGGACGATATTGGTGTCGGGGTGTACGCGTAAATAAGCATAAAATTCTCTTACCCGCTTGACGTTGACCCGGCCGGGGGGTGCTACGACATCGCGCCATTGATAGCGTTCCACCAATTCTAGAAGCTCGTCTCCACAATTTTCCAAATCTAGACCTCGAGCTCGATGTACGGGGGCATTAACGAAATGATTAGTAAACGAAGAATATACCTCCCGACTCGCGAATTGTGGGACCCCGTTGATCATTGGAATATCGCCTTCCACGGCCACAACCGAGCGGCTCGCGTCTTCTTGGTGGCATCCCGGCGGATAAACAGGCGCGCGGCGAGACGAAAGGGGCGGCCCGACTCTCGGTCGACCGAGAGCAATCACTCGGTTGACCGAGTGTGGAGAATCGACGAAACAGCCTCTCGGTTCTCTACCCTTCCCGTGATCGAATCAATTGATCGAAAAAAATTTCGATAGGCTTTTCAAGGTGAGTGAAAATGGTGAAATGGATGAAGATTTTCGAACATTTCCATTTGATTTCTACAGGGGTTTGAGAAAACAAGGTGGATGGAGAATTTGGGATGAAGGAATTGGGGAATAGGAATGAGGAAAATGAAAGAGAGGATGGTGGGTTAAATAGAAAAATGGAGTTTGAAGAGATGGAATGTGATTGGTGTAGAAAAGTTGTTTGGGATTGATGAGGTGGAAAGGTGGAATTTGAAAATTTGAATTAGGATAATAAAGAGGTTGGGAAGAGAAAAAGGTTAAAGGTTGGGAAGAGGGAAAGGTGAGTGGGGATGTGTAGAAATTAATGGTGTTGACCATTTTAATAAATTTGACACTTACCGTAAAATAACTACAATATATAACAGTGCCAAAATGTATTATTTCACTCTCACCGAAAAAAATTTTCTAACCAATAGGTCGTCTCAAGCATAAAAGCAACCCCATTTTTATCATAAATAAATCAAACAATCTGGTCTAAGCATTTGTAAAATAACGCATTATCATTTCCTTAATCAACAATTTTTCTACAAAGATTCAATTGCAGCGCTTCACTTCACATAAAAACGATTCGAATAAAAAAAATTATTTTGCACATCCTTAACTCAACAGTCGTCGGAACATGGCAAAATAGAAAAAAAAAAACTTCTTATCGTTTCATGCTACTTTTATTATAAAAAAAATAAATATAAAATAAAAAATAAAAATAACGAAGGATAGAAATAGTTCTACAGTTTAAGTCGGTAGCTCGACTTCCAAAAATATCACTCTAAAACACTGCCCTTGACTTGCCAGGCTTTCACCCGGCCAGCTCTCACCGAAAAAGTTTGACCGTCCTTTTCTACGAGTGCCCTTCCCTTGGGTTTCAGTCCAATGAAAAGACAGTCGAATTGACCATCCAGACAAGCGCCTACTTTTGGATTTGTCTCTGATTTCGACGAGTTTTTGTTACGAACTCTCCTAGTTCGTTTCTTCGCTCTGGTCCTCCTATCCTTAGGTAGGTCTACGGCTTCAACATTGGTTGTGCGGGCTGAACCGACCTATTCCGACTTAGAATAGTAAGGACTTCCCTCTCATCTTTATCATCGACATTATCATCGACATCCTTTCCTAGACTTTGAGCGGCATCAAGCTTTTCCGAACCAACTACTTCTAACACATTCACACTTGCCGGTACGGGGAAATTCGGATTTGTTATCCCATAACACTCAGAACCTTTAGCGTCAAACAATACTATCTCATGTCTGGTCATCCGCATGAAAGCTCTAGCGGTGTTGATAAACGATCTACCCAAAATGATTGGGCATTCAGGATGTTCCTCGATTTCCATTACCACTACGTCTATCTTAAACCGTAGTTGCCCCACACCAATAATCATGTTGTTCGATCTCCCGGTCATGATTGTCCTAGTTCCATCCGCTAATCTAACTTGGAGCGGGGTGTTAGTGGGTGTTAAAATGACATTCCTATCACAAAGGCTTTTAGGAAAGATATTAAGGCTTGAACCGGAATCAATCAAGGCTAAACCTAGATGGGTTTGTTCTAGGGTTACTCCAACCATAAAAGCTCCCGGGTCCGCTAACTTTGGCATCGGTCGAGACTCATCTTTAATCAATGTTTCATCTCTGAACGAGATGACAACGGGGCTCTTCATAGGCTTGTGCTACCCTCGACTCGGATTCTATCTCGGACATGTAATCATCATAATCTAAAGCTGAATCAGAATCCGAAGAGATTTCCTCTGGATTCAAAATAGACATACCTTTTTGCCAATAGGCTTCTTTAGCCTCTCTTGATTTCCTCACCTCTCGGATTTTCGCTTTCATCTTTTCTATCCTTTCCATGAGCTTCGGTGTTAGCGGCTTCCTTGGTGTAGTTTTTGTTCGTAAAACCTTGACTTCTTCTTGGTCTTTGGTAAAATCGATTGATGACATTTTGCTGATCTTGAGCAGGTTATGTGAGTGATTTCCGTCCAATTATCTGCAATATTTGAAAAACAACAAACGGTCAATAAACTAGCAGTCAGTACGATTACTCATACTAACTCGCTAGGCTTACAACCTACTGACGGGGAAAAATAGAAACAGAGGGGAAACAGTACTGTCAGATAATATAAAACAATTAAGGGCTCGGTCGACCGAGCAACATCGTTCGGTCGACCGAACATACAGAACACATATAAATTTTTCTTTTATTTATTTATTTGTTTATTATTATTATTATATTTTTTTTTATTTTTATTTTTTTTTATTTTACTGACTTGCAAAAGAAAACAGAAACAAAAACGAAATAATCAAGTAGATTATTTAAGCAACTGGACCATTGATTCCCCGGCAACGGCGCCAAAAACTTGATTGAGGTCAAGTTAAATTACTAACTCGATGCCTAAATAACCACTAGCAAGTGAACTAGGTTCAATCGCAGTATAGCTAGATAGAGTCGAGGTCGATCCCACAGAGAATCAATTTGTGGATCCTACTTAAATAGTCAACTAGTTACTTCGTTGAACAAATACGGTCTATGACCAACATAAAGTACTAGGAAAGCAAAACACACTCAAATATATAAACAACACGTAAACACATAACGTAATCAACTCGCCCAATTATAACCATAATTACTTGGATCTAGATAATTTATATGACAACAAAACTCATCTACTATTAATCCGTTCATATCCCTTTATATTGGCTACGGGAGTCATCCTCTACAACTTGATGTAGCACCGGTAGGTCACTATATCAACGTGGTATTGCTACGTGACTTCGCCTTTTGGTGCCTCCATCTCATATAACTCACACGCTTACTACTCTAAGGATGCCGATATTAACCGTACACCTCGTCCAGGCAACATTCCTTTGGTTAGGCGTACTTCCTGAGACGATCACTCAAACTCTCGTCCAACTAACAATTACCAAGTTATAGTCTCATGCTAGTTTACGATCTACGTGTATCAAGGTGCGCGCAATTCCCTAATATAAACCTACCTAGATAATGATGAAAGTCCGAAGATCAATTCATAAGCCTACCTAAGAGTTTTATACCGGTATTTCCTTTTTACACGTTTTAATTAAATCAAGTGAGTGACGTAGCCATAGCCATACCTACGAGATAACGATTCAATTAAGCTAACCTAATCATAAAGACGTGATCGATTAACGGATGAAAACGGGTTTGCTAACGCTCGGTCGACCGAATAGGTGCTCTCGGTCGACCGAGTGACACCTCTCGGTCACCCGAGAGTCTAACTCCCGATTTACATCCCCGAACATATTTCTCGGCGTTTCATATACAAATCGGATTATATAGCGAATTATCGGGACATCATATAAACTAATCGAATACACGTAAATTAAACACACGAGATTCATCCGTAGATGTTAGGTAGAGGACGTAGGGTTTGGGATCCTTATAGACAAGGTATCACCGTCGCCCTAACGTCATATCCTAGATCTACATCATCTAGATATGAATACCTACTCAAATAATCAAAGCATAATTGGGAAATTGATTACTAAAAAGAAGACAAGAAGATAAACTAGGGCTTACATGTTTGCAACCCTTGCAACCTCCACAAGCCTAAAGAATCCTTATGTGTTTATTTGTAAGTATGAAATAATGTTGATGAATGCATAATAAAAAATACAAAGGACTTGTGTTTATATAGAGCCTCAGCCGACATAGAAAACCGACTTAAATGCCGACACTACTGAACCCTAACCGCCTCAAATAATGTACCGAACTTCTTCGGACTACGAGCCCACTCGGTCGACCGAATGCATAGGCTCGGTCGACCGAGCCTTACATGCTCCCGGGCTTTCTTCCTCTTCTATGTCTTGGGCTTTCTTAACTCGTCTCGTGATCCATTAAAGCTTCTCCGAAGTCCATCCTTGTGCTCCCAAATGAGTTACTACAAATATAACATGAAGTACAGTCTGTAATATCAAATAATATAACAAAACCTCTTAATACATAATAATGAATCATAACTCTCGACATATGTGAATTAAGCGTATTACGACTTATTATTACTCTAATATAGCTCCTTTAAACTAGAATCGGGGATAAAGGTCATAGAATAATGGGCACAAAATGACCGTTATCATCGTCCCGAGCGAAACAAAACAAGATCAAGGCTCGGGAAAAAGATATACATTTCAGCAAGGATAAAGCATATTTAATAAATTAGAGGTTCACCCCGGTGTGTGTGCAAAGCCATAGTAAATTTCCACTAAGTCCAACTTGAAATTTATTCAAAGCAACTAGCAAATACCCCATTTAAACTAGGAATAAATGATACTTATAACATGCACCCTACAAAACGTAACATATCCCGAAAAGGATGATAGAATACATTTAGGACCTTTCTGACATACTCAGAGGATAATCCCTACAACATATCTGTCGGTTTATACTGGGGATAAGGTAGGCGATAACTAAGTCTTATATCAATTCATACCAATACCTTTCGTAAGTTGATTTAATTAACATTCACATTTATACGCACATCAGAATGAGCTATTGCCCGTCATAGTAGAATAGGACATTCGAGATATGACCTACCGTACTCAAATCATCAAGCAGCTTCTTCTGACTGTCGTGAGCCTTTGGTCATCATAGTGGTATAGGACTTTCGAGATATGACCTACCTCACTCAACTCATCGACCAGCTTCCGACACACCCAATTAATTCATTTTTTTGATACAACCAACTTTTTAAAGCACAATAGTCACGTTTCGCTTATCACATTCAAACCTAAGATATTCACAGTATGTCATACTCCGGCTCTAAACACAAACTATTATAATTCTCACGATACGTACATTAGCACTAAGCACAAGATACTTATAAGATAATCAAAAATTACTAATCCAAATGGGTATAGCTTTATATTTTAGCTCATCATTTAATATGGCTCGTGAAATGTATGTCGGGTGAAACATCTAACCTACTAAACATACAATATACAACATAAATGTCTATAAAAACCTAACAAAAATATGCATTCGCTCAACCGGGACAAAACAAAAATTTGAAAAATTAGCTCTTTTCAGCATAGAATAACAATATAAGCAAAAAGATACACATAACCATTCCCCTCCCCCACACTTAAACGACAACATGTCCTCTTGTGCAGAATCAAAAAGAAACAAAGTACTTAGCTGATTTGAATAGATACTCGAACCGTTGGTCAGGCAGGAGCATGAAGAAACCAACGTTCGTAAACTCAAAGATCATCCGTTACAACACGATTCCAATACTAGCTCGACAAAACAGCTAAAAATCTGCATGCACTACTCGATAAGCACGGGAAAATCTCGGGGAAAAACGGGGATTATATCACATCGCGACATAAAGATAAAGATAAGGATAAGGTGAAATCGAATCAAACGACAATTCATGCACGACACGGAATAATAGAAACCAGAGGAATGTCAACGATACGCCTTAAGGCTTACAAGATTCATCAATAAAGATGAGCAACGGAAACCGACAGTAGCTCCAAGAAAAAAAATACATATGAATCAAGGAAAGAAAAATATAGTGGCAAAAGACAGTCAAATTCCAGGGATAAAAATACAAAATAGAATCAGCATCAGAAAGTCAAGTCTGCCCTGGTGCCGAAGAATCACCAGCAGGAGGTGCTCCATCCGTAGGAGTATCAGTAGAAGGTCCAGGCTGCGGTGTAGAAGTCCTCCCTGCTGTGTCAACTTGCTCCTCATCAGAAGACGACTCATCATGAAGAACATCTGCAATAGCCTGCTCGATCTCGTCATAATAAACGTAATCCATAGTGCTTGTGTTGTAGCATCTTTGGTCCCTCGGAGGACGGTCCTCACTCATACACCGCAGGATAGTCAAGATATTGTTCTGTGACGTTCTGATGTCGACTATTCGCCATACTCAAACGCATCCGAACTGATGGAGATAAAGAAGGAAGGGACGATACTGGAGGCGGTACTGAAGATGATCCGGGCTCATGTGCTGCCTCAGACTCAGTCTGGCCTAAAGACTTCACTTTCTCTCGCTGCAAGTACCTTGGATTTTTAGGTTTGTGATCCGTTTTGTACTCGGGAACCTCAGCATCTCGACAGAGACTATGGATCAAATGGGGGCAAATCAGACATCGAGCATAGACTTTCTGATTCAACGCTATCTCATCAAAAATCGCCTGTCCAACATCAACATTTAACTTAAAGTTCAAGGCGTAGAGCATCCCAAGATCGCCAATGTGAAAATGTGTCAGGTTGTTCTTAGGCAACAACATGTTCTGTATAAACCTACACTGGACTTTCCAATCCTCCATCCACGAAGTGGTAACCAATTCCTTCCTCTCACTGCCAGGTCTAAGTGTCCACGGCACCTCCGGGCACACTTTCAGTCTAAGCTCCTCCAAAGGGTCTGCACCCGCATCCTGCTTCGCTTTAATTGCTTCCTTATAATCCAACCCCTCAAATGGTGCTAAATTGTATTTCTCATTGATAACCTTCGGTGTAAACGGCACCTTGACTTCTCGAACCATAACTACCCCAGTTTCCAGACCCGTTTCAGAACAGTTCGCATAAAACTCACGAACTAGGGTAGCATTGACAGGGGTTCTCCAGCAAGATCCACTCCTCGAAAATGTTCAGTACGCAGCACTAGCAACAAGTCGGTCAGCATCGGATCATTGAGGATTGTATACGGTCGTCCTAAAGCACTCTACAGGTCCTCGGTACTAAACTCTCCACCTCCCAAAGCTTGGGGTACAATGATAACGTAGGTAACAGTCCTGAGGCGAGTGATAATATCATACTCTACGTCCAGAATGATCGTCCCTCCAGGTCCGTCATCTAAGGTGATAAGGCGGATCCTACTAATGGGAACTCATGCGGCAGAACTCCGTAATCCATCTTAAAAACACAAAGCTGAACTGAAGCAGAGTCAACAATTACCCTAATTAGACTTAAACTAAACAAATAAATCAAAGAAAAGAGTAAAACAAAAGTAACTAATACAAATAAGGATATCTAGGATGCCCCTTAGTGGCGCTTTTGGTTTGTGTCGTTAGCTCGACAATCTCTCAATTTAGCCTGGATCAGGCCATTTAACCTTTCTTCCAGCCAATACATCATGTAGGCTCTGATCCGTAGTGTGGCTGTGAAAACAACATCTAACACATGGGGTCAAGCTTTTGATAGCTTTCCAAACACTTTTAATCCTCCCCATTGTAGACTTCTTCTTCTTCAGACGTCGCTTAAGTCATTTTGCTCCCTTTTAAACTCTTCCATATCCCAACTACCAGCCATGATTTCGTCTAATGGACCACTGCCGTCATCCTCAGAAAACAAGTCGTGTGAAAATTCGTCAAACTTATTGACTTCAGGTATACCACACCCGAGGATGTCGAGGAAATGAACAATCAAAGGTTTTTCTTTGGTTTGACCGATATAATGCTTGCACCTTTGACCATTCACTCTGAACGGATGGGTACCATGACCTCTTAGTTCTAAAACACCTCCAGGAATGATTTGCAGAATTTCAAAGGGGCCGGACCAACGTGTCCTCAACTTCCCAGGGAACAGATGTAACCTGGAATTGTACAATAGAACTTGCTCCCCAACTTGAAATTCTCGCTTCTTGATTTTGGCATCATGAAGGAGTTTCATCTTACCTTTACTTATCCTGGCACTCTCGTAGGCTTGGAGTCTAAACTCATCTAACTCATGCAATTGCTGCAGTCGGTGTTCACCACATGATTGGGTATCGAAGTTTAAGAACTTAGTGGCCCAATATGCTCTATGCTCCAACTCAACTGGCAGGTGGCATGGTTTTCCATATACCATCTGATAGGGTGATGTACCCATGGGGGTTTTGTAGGCAGTTCGATATGCCCATAGTACATCATCCAACTTAAGACTCCAGTCCTTTCTTTGACTGTTTACTACTTTCTCCAGGATCTTCTTCAAGCTCTGATTACTTCTCTCAACCTGGCCACTAGTCATAGGGTGATATGGCGTGCCGATTTTATGCCGAACACTATATTTCTCAAGTACTTTCTCTAGTGGTCGGTTGCAGAAGTGTGTTCCCTCATCGCTTATCAAGGCACGTGGACACCCAAATCTCACAAAGATGTTTTTCTTTAGAAAATTCATGACCGTTTTATGATCATTGTGAGAAGTGGCTTGGGCCTCCACCCATTTCGATACATAATCGACACAGACTAAGATGAATTTATTTCCACAGGAAGATGGGAACGGGCCCATAAAATCAATCCCCCATACATCGAAGACTTCACATTCTAGAATGGGTTTCAACGGCATGTCAAAACGCCTTGTTAAGGCTCCGGTTCGTTGGCACCTATCACAAGCTTTGCAGAAAGCTTCTGAATCCTTGAAGATCGTGGGCCAATAGAAACCAGACTGAAAGATCTTGGCAACGGTTTTCCAAGGACCAAAGTGACCACCGGTAGGCCCACTGTGGCATTGTTCAATAATATCACGTTGCTCGGATTCAAGAACACATCTCCTTAACAATCCGTCTTTACAAATCTTGAAGAGGTAAGGTTCATCCCATACAAATGTTTTCAAGTCAGAGAAGAATTTCTTCTTCTCCTGATATGAAAATTCCGGATTTAGATATTGGGAGTACAGGTAGTTGACGATGGAAGAATACCATGGAACATCTGGGGCGCAATCGTCTATAAGCATAACATTTTCAAGAGGAAAGTAAAGGTCTATATCGTTAGGTTCTTGCTCTTCCTCATTCAACATCCTTGAAACATGATCAGCTACTACGTTTTCACTGCCCTTTTTGTCCTTAATCTGAACGTCAAACTCTTGCAGGATCAGTATCCAACGTAGTAAGCGCGGTTTAGCGTCTTTCTTTGTCATTAGATATCGCAAAGCAGCGTGATCAGTCCACACAGTAACTGCAGCACCCAACAAGTAACTACGAAATTTGTCCATAGCGAAGACTACGACCAATAATTCCTTTTCTATTGTGGTATAGTTTACTTGAGTAGGGTTTATTGTGTGACTGGCGTAAGATATGGGCTGGAACTTTCCCTTTATTCGTTGTCCTAAGACTGCACCAACAGCATAGTTAGATGCATCACACATAAGCTCGAAGGGTAGATTCCAGTCAGGAGAGATAAGAATTGGTGCAGAAATCAACTGACTTTTAAGCTCCTCAAACGCTTGCTTGCAACTATCATCAAAATTAAAAACAACATCTTCTTTGAGTAGGGTAGATAGGGGCTTGGCTATCTTGGAAAAGTCTTTAATGAATCTCCTATAAAAACCGACGTGTCCAAGAAAACCTCTCACTTCGCGCACATTTCTAGGCAAACTCATATTCTCTATAGCCTCCACTTTTGCCCTATCTACTTCCATACCTTTGGCTGAGATCTTGTGGCCAAGAACTATTCCTTCATCTACCATAAAATGGCACTTTTCCCAGTTTAGGACTAAGTCCTTTTCCACAAATAAGGATAAAACCCGGTCAAGATTATCAAGACAATCATCGAAGGATTGGCCAAAGACTGAGAAATCATCCATGAATATCTCCATACACTTTTCAACCAGCCCATCAAAGATTGCCAGCATACACCTTTGGAATGTAGGCGGGGCATTACGAGAGACCAAACGGCATTCGCCGAAGCGAATGTACCATAGAAGCGGTGTGAAAGTTTTCTTTTCTTGGTCGACTGGATCTATGGGTATCTGGAAATATCCCGAATATCCATCAAGGAAACAGTAGAATGCATGTCCTTCCAGACGCTCTAGCATTTGGTCAATGAAAGGAAGGGGGAAATGATCTTTCATTGTAACTTCATTGAGTTTTCTGTAGTCGATACAGACTCTATAACCCGTTACTAGCCTCAATGCTATTTCTTCACCCTTTTCATTCTTCTCGATAGTAATTCCTCCTTTCTTAGGAACTACTTGAGTAGGGGACACCCATTCACTATCAGCAATTGCATAAATAATACCCATGTCCAAAAGCTTGATAATCTCCTTCTTAACTACTTCTTGCATGTGAGGGTTGAGCCTCCTCTCGGGGCTCGTCTAACACACTTGGCACCCTCTTCAGTTTTAATCTTGTGCATGCATAAGTCAGGAGATATCCCTCTGATGTCTCCCACTTGCCAACCAAAAGCTTTCTCATTCTTTCTCAAAATGTTTTACAGTTTCATCTCTTCTAGCCGGGATAGCTTGGCAGAAATGATTAACGGAAGCTTGTCACCTTCTCTCAAGAAAATATATTTCAGATGCTTAGGTAGCGGCTTCAGTACCAGATCTGCAGGGGGTTCATCTAAACTCGATTTAACATCTCCACTTTTCAACTCAACATCACTGAGTTTACTTAGTGGTCCCACTGCTAAAGCTTCTCCTTTCAACGAAACTTTACTAAACTCAGCTTCTAATTGTTCTAGATTCACCCAACCATTACTATTTAAATTTTCAACTAATCGCTCATATTCAGTCTTGACAGCCATGACTTGCTTTTCCATGTAATCATTAAAGTCATCTGACATATCCTCAATGGAGAAGCCGGTTGGATAATCCAGAGGTCTCTTGAATAGCTTTGGAGACACTGTAGCTTACCTCATGATCACCGACTCGTATGGTCACTTGCCCACCTTCACAGTCAATGAGGGCTCTGGCTGTAGAAAGAAAAGGTCTTCCAAGTATCAAGGGGACATTCTCATCCTTTTCTATGTCTAGGACGTACCAGTCAACCGAAAAAGTAAATCTATCAATTTGAACTAATACGTCCTTTAGTGTCCCCACAGCTTTCTTGGAAGATCTATCAGCGAAGTGTAGGTTCATGGTCGTGGGTTCTAAAAGATCATTCAATCCAAGCCATTTACATACCGACAATGGCATCAGACTTATGGATGCGCCCAGGTCACATAAAGAGTTTGGGAAGACTAGGCCTCCCATCAGCAATGTGAGCAAAAACTTCCCAGGGTCACCCCTCTTGATTGGTAGATCTTCATAACTTATGGTAGAGCAATCCTCACCAATCAACCGATCCATGTCCTCTAACTTCTTCTTAGAAGAAACAACATCCTTGATGAACTTAGTGTACTTAGGCATCTCAACCAAAACATCAGATAATGGAAGATTAACCTGAGTATTTTTCAGAAGATTAAGCACTTTTTCATATTTCTTGTCCTCATGCAAGGAGATGTTGCTTTTCCTAGGTGGAAATGGTAGTTTCTTTAAATCACTCTCAGAAAAGACTTTCTTCGAGGATGAACTGACAGCTTTATATTCCAAATCTTTCCACCTCACCACTTTCTCACTTCTTTGACTAGTCAGGGGATCCGCCACCTGACTCTCACTTGATTTTTCATTTCTCAGGGGATCAGCCACCTGAGTACTCTCTTGCAGAAAAGGGGAACATGAGTGCTCGATTTCCCCTCCTGCCTTATTACTGGCAGGAGGGGTTAGTGGTTTCCCTGGTTCGGGGGACCACTAAGTTGAGTACCAGATCTGAGATTCATGGCACTGGCCTCTTCTTTACCATAGGGGATCGAAGGAACTAGGTCAGTGCACTGGTTATGATTCAAATCGGTCTGAGCTACCTGACCACCCTTAGGATTTTTCTCCGTAAAGCTAGGCAACTGCCCTGAGGGTCTGGAAGCTAGTTGGCCAGCCATTTGCCCGATCTGCCTCTCAAGACACTTTATTGTGCTCTGAAGGGATTGGATATTATTATTCTGCTCCTCCAGTTTAGCTTCAAGATCATTAGAGTGAGAGGGGCCTTGAGAGTTCTGAAAGTTCTGCGGGAAGGATTGGCTGGAACGATTCTGAAACACAGGATTTGAATTGTTTGGCCAATTTTGATTGAACCTCTGATTTGTATTGGAAAAATTCGTGTTCGAGTTCGATTGAAGCTTGGGTTTCGATTGAAATTCGATTCGGTTAAAATTCGAATTTTGATTGAGATTTTGATTCTGATGGAAACCCTGGTTTTGAAGATTGCTTTGGCCAGAGAACTGATTGTTGAATCTCTGATTTTGCTGGCCACCGAACGCATTGACTTCGGCGTTCGTCCAACCATAGGACGAAACGAGCAAGATGTGCCCCACATTATCACATGCCCGGCATGTGGTCGAATTGTACCGTCCCCGATTCTCGACGCATTGACTTGATAGGTCGAAGGGGAAATAAATTGACACTGGCCAACCATATGGCCAGTTTGACAACAATTTTCACAATACAGAACTTGAGAGTTCTGCGGAAATGATAGATTCTGATTCGTTGGGTTTGGAGACATTGAAAGAGCAGCCACCTGCTGTTTCAGCATGGTAATCTGATTTTGCATATTTACCTCCTCGATCCTAGGAGGAGGAGGAGGAGGAGGAGGTGCCTGGATAGCATGAGATGAGGGGGCGTAGTTGTATTTGGCAATATCCTCAAATAATGCCCACCCCTCTGCAGGTGTTTTCCTTAAGAATGCCCCTCCAGAAGAACTATTGACCATACCCTTAGTGAGCTCGGTCAATCCACTGAAAAATGTGTTGACTTGCCTCTGCAATTCCAAACCGTGGTGAGGGCATTTACGAAGAAGTGCTTTGAATCTCTTCCATGCATCAAAGAATGATTCGTTTTCCTTTTGATAAAAAGTGAAAATTTCATTTAAGCATGGGGCTGTCTTGGACGGTGGGAAATATTGACTTAGGAACTCTTTTTCGAGTCCAGCCTAGGTGGTGATTGATTCGGCAGGCAGAGAGTTGTACCACTCTTTTGCCTCCCCTTTCAAGGAAAACGGGAATAACTTCAACTTTATCGCATCCTCACTTACACCTTGAATGCGAGTCGTACCACATATCTCCAAAAATGTGTGTACGTGAGTATGAGGATTTTTAGATTGAAAACCATGGAAGATTGATGCATGTTGCATCATTTGAATGAGCCCAGGTTTGAGTTCGAAGGTTGGTGCGTTTATGGCGGGTAGAACGATGGCCGGGTTGACTTTGACTTCACCAGGCATGGCGTAGTCAGCCAACGTACGTCTATCTTCTACGGCCATAATGACTATGTCTTCGATCTCCTCAGCTAAACGTTCCTCAAGGTCTTGATCGGCCTTATCAGAAAGAAACGCAGGACGGAGTCTCTGCCTGTTGGGTCGGACTATGGTCCGCTCGAGGTCGGGGGTATAGAGTAGTGGCCCATTTTGACTTCGAGTTTGCATAAACCGAAACCAAAATCAAGTTGTCTAAACTAAAAACTAAAAGTTAAAACCTATGAAGAGAAAACAAAAATAGGGGGACAGACGGGCGTCCAATTAGTCCGGACGGGCGTCTGCCTGAAGAACTAGACGGGCGTTTGGGGCAAGCCAGACGCTCGTCTGATTTCCTCCAAACGGTACCGAGTTGGCTCTTTTTAGATGGACGGGCGTCCACTTACTCCGGACGCCCGTTTGGAAACCAAAACAGAAAAAAGAAACAGAAAACTTATTAAAAACTGGACAACCGTACCGAGTCCCCGGCAACGGCGCCAAAAACTTGTCTCGGATTTTATCTAATGAAAAATAAACAAGTAATAAAAATAAATCCGGTTTACCCCAAGTGCAGGGATCGTAGTATAGAGGTTAATACCGGAGTCGAGTCCACAGGGAATCGAGGTTGTTTACCTAGTTTTTACCTAACTAACCTAAAGATGTCACAACTACTATTACTAAAATTATAAGAAAATAAAAACAATCAACACGTAACAAAACTAAAAACGAAAACAACAAAATTAAACTGGACAGAAGATCAGAAATCTAAAGCCAGGAAACGTGATTACGAACCAAATTATCTAAAATAATCTATTCTAAAACCTAAACATGTAGTAAAAAGTTCTAACTTAGCTAAGCAATTCAAGTTCAAGCGATTTTAATCAATAATTTAACGAACGAACAAGCAATTGGTCCACCAATTCTATAACATTCAATTTCTCCTCTAGATTATCTAGTGATTTTTAATAAAAAGTTGTGATTCATCTATCAAAGGTATGAATTTCTAATCTCTTAGAAAACTCGTCTATCAATCTCTTATCTTTCGATTCTAAAGATTAACACTTTTAATATCAAAGGTGTGAAATTTCTCAATCTCTAATCTAGAAATTCAACCTAACAACTCTCGTTAGTTAGATTAAAGATCTAATCTTTATTACGGTGATCTAGGGTTTAATAACGATTTTCATCAAACATTAAACATCAAGCATGCAAGGTATCTATCGATTAAATTGCATAACAACAAGTAGAACACAATAAAGATACAACTTTTAATAAAAACTCACAAGATAATCCAAAGAGAAATCAAATTGTTGATAGAATGGCTTCACAACGCTTGTTCCAAAGACGTCTAGCCTCTAAGCATCGCTTGATCACTCGAATAAGCTTGTATGAAGTGCATAAAAATAAAGGATTCTCTCTAGGAATTTAAAAGCATAAAATTTGTCTAAGAAAGGTGCAAACCACAGGAAAAACGCCCCTTAGGGTTTATGTGGCCGCCTAGAGTAATTAGGTCCTCCTAGGGTTGAAAAAAACACAGCTATTTATAGGGATATAAGTCGGTTTAGCTCAAGTCGGCGGTCGGACGCTCGTCCAGTTAGGTGGACGCCCGTTCATTATGCATAAAATCTTCGAGTCGGGCCGAGTCATGTCAGACGCCCGTCCTATGTAAATTTGGACGCTCGTTCAGCTAAAATCTCAACACTCTGAATCCACTATTTCATCCTGGACGCCCGTTCGATTCCTCAAACGCCCGTCTAGCTGGACGGAGCTTCACACGCTCGTTTGGTTCAACTTCATTCCAAATTCAAGTTGAATCTTCGATCCAATCTCATCTTTATCTCTTTTCTTCTATTCAAATCTTCAGTTGAACATCGGTTAAGCTCCTTTCATGCCAAATTTGTGTACCTTCAAGACGACAAAAACATGCAAAGTGTAAAATCATTCATATAGATAGAAAATCAACAATAAAACCTCATAATTCAACCAACTTTGCGATTAAACCATTCCAAACATCACTTGCTTAATAAATCAAATAAACGTTCACTTTCTATGCAAAACATCAGAGTATAGAGGAAAATTGTTACGAAATAGAACGATATAAATCATAGAAAATCACCCTAAACAACTCCCCCACACTTAGCTTTTGCTCGTCCCGAGCGAAACAAAACAAGATCAAGGCTCGGGAAAAAGATATACATTTCAGCAAGGATAAAGCATATTTAATAAATTAGAGGTTCACCCCGGTGTGTGTGCAAAGCCATAGTAAATTTCCACTAAGTCCAAACTTGAAATTTATTCAAAGCAACTAGCAAATACCCCATTTAAACTAGGAATAAATGATACTTATAACATGCACCCTACAAAACGTAACATATCCCGAAAAGGATGATAGAATACATTTAGGACCTTTCTGACATACTCAGAGGATAATCCCTACAACATATCTGTCGGTTTATACTGGGGATAAGGTAGGCGATAACTAAGTCTTATATCAATTCATACCAATACCTTTCGTAAGTTGATTTAATTAACATTCACATTTATACGCACATCAGAATGAGCTATTGCCCGTCATAGTAGAATAGGACATTCGAGATATGACCTACCGTACTCAAATCATCAAGCAGCTTCTTCTGACTGTCGTGAGCCTTTGGTCATCATAGTGGTCTAGGACTTTCGAGATATGACCTACCTCACTCAAATCATCGACCAGCTTCCGACACACCCAATTAATTCATTTTTTTTGATACAACCAACTTTTTAAAGCACAATAGTCACGTTTCGCTTATCACATTCAAACCTAAGATATTCACAGTATGTCATACTCCGGCTCTAAACACAAACTATTATAATTCTCACGATACGTACATTAGCACTAAGCACAAGATACTTATAAGATAATCAAAAATTACTAATCCAAATGGGTATAGCTTTATATTTTAGCTCATCATTTAATATGGCTCGTGAAATGTATGTCGGGTGAAACATCTAACCTACTAAACATACAATATACAACATAAATGTCTATAAAAACCTAACAAAAATATGCATTCGCTCAACCGGGACAAAACAAAAATTTGAAAAATTAGCTCTTTTCAGCATAGAATAACAATATAAGCAAAAAGATACACATAACCATTCCCCTCCCCCACACTTAAACGACAACATGTCCTCAGGTTGTGCAGAATCAAAAAGAAACAAAGTACTTAGCTGATTTGAATAGATACTCGAACCGTTGGTCAGGCAGGAGCATGAAGAAACCAACGTTCGTAAACTCAAAGATCATCCGTTACAGCACGATTCCAATACTAGCTCGACAAAACAGCTAAAAATCTGCCTGCACTACTCGATAAACACGGGAAAATCTCGGGGAAAAACGGGGATTATATCACATCGCGACATAAAGATAAAGATAAGGATAAGGTGAAATCGAATCAAACGACAATTCATGCACGACACGGAATAATAGAAACCAGAGGAATGTCAACGATACGCCTTAAGGCTTACAAGATTCATCAATAAAGATGAGCAACGGAAACCGACAGTAGCTCCAAGAAAAAAAATACATATGAATCAAGGAAAGAAAAATATAGTGGCAAAAGACAAGTCAAATTCCAGGGATAAAAATACAAAATAGAATCAGCATCAGAAAGTCAAGTCTGCCCTGGTGCCGAAGAATCACCAGCAGGAGGTGCTCCATCCGTAGGAGTATCAGTAGAAGGTCCAGGCTGCGGTGTAGAAGTCCTCCCTGCTGTGTCAACCTGCTCCTCATCAGAAGACGACTCATCATGAAGAACATCTGCAATAGCCTGCTCGATCTCGTCAGAAAACGTAATCCATAGTGCTTGTGTTGTAGCATCTCTGGTCCCTCGGAGGACGGTCCTCACTCATACACCGCATGATAGTCAAGTTATTGTTCTGTGACGTTCTGATGTCGACTATTCGCCATACTCAAACGCATCCGAACTGATGGAGATAAAGAAGGAAGGGACGATACTGGAGGCGGTACTGAAGATGATCCGGGCTCATGTGCTGCCTCAGACTCAGTCTGGCCTGAAGACTTCACTTTCTCTCGCTGCAAGTACCTTGGATTTTTAGGTTTGTGATCCGTTTTGTACTCGGGAACCTCAGCATCTCGACAGAGACTATGGATCAAATGGGGGCAAATCAGACATCGAGCATAGACTTTCTGATTCAACGCTATCTCATCAAAAATCGCCTGTCCAACATCAACATTTAACTTAAAGTTCAAGGCGTAGAGCATCCCAAGATCGCCAATGTGAAAATGTGTCAGGTTGTTCTTAGGCAACAACCTGTTCTGTATAAACCTACACTGGACTTTCCAATCCTCCATCCACGAAGTGGTAACCAATTCCTTCCTCTCACCGCCCGGTCTAAGTGTCCACGGCACCTCCGGGCACACTTTCAGTCTAAGCTCCTCCAAAGGGTCTGCACCCGCATCCTGCTTCGCTTTAATTGCTTCCTTATAATCCAACCCCTCAAATGGTGCTAAATTGTATTTCTCATTGATAACCTTCGGTGTAAACGGCACCTTGACTCCTCGAACCATAACTACCCCAGTTTCCTGTCCCGTTTCAGAACAGTTCACATAAAATTCATGAACTAGGGTAGCATTGACAGGGGTTCTAGGGGTTCTCATCAGTGCACCCCACTTTCTATCTGTTAACATCTTAACAAAAGATGGATCGACTTTAGTCTCAAGAACGGCTCTTTCAATCAACATTGTCCTCGTCAGATAATGCTTGTTGTATACGTCTAAGGCCTTGGAGTTAATGAACCTCCGAGCAAATGGAATAGGGACAGGGGGCCGAACATTCTGTCTAACAGGCTCCCTTCTCTCAGTTGCTTCCTCAGTCGTAGGCCTAGGTGTTTCTTCAGTCCTTTCAACCCTAGGTAATCTCACTAGGGGTACCTCGTCATCAGTGTCTAACTCAGATTCATCTCTTAACGGCACCCTAGATTGACCTTGAGCGGCCCTAGGAAGATGTTCTCTAATCTCAATACCCCGTGTGGGAGGTACTAAGGTTGGATCTACAACCTTCTTCTTTTTACTTGGTTCTGTTGCTATACCCTTACAATGTCGTTTCTGAACCTGTTTACGTACCATCGCTATACAACCTAGACAAACAACAACCCCAAACCACAATGCAAACAAAACCACCCGTTTATCGTCCAAACGGGATTTCCCAATAATTCAACAACCAACACCAAAACACACCAAAACCATCATGCAATCATCCACCATCAACCATCACCACCCCAGATCACCAACAAAACAAGAAGAAGAGAAAAAAAAACTAATAAGATAGTATTCATGTGAAAAAAATCGATTCGGAGATCGAACTAAAAAAACATGAATTAACCTAAGAAAAGGTTATAAATTCTTACTACGTGTAATGAGAGGGTGATGAAAATGATAAACGGGAGCCCTAACAATGCAAAATCGACCCCAATGTTTGGTTTTTTTTTTCCAAAAAAGTCGCACAAGCTAGGTCACTGAATCAGATTAATGGCTGTTTGTTGTTGGATTTGGTTTGAATAATCGACGAGAGGGGTTTGAGAGGTGTTTGCAGAGCCTTAAATCGCCAAAAATGGTTTAGAAACAAGGATTTGAGGGCAAAGGGGGCGCAAGAGTCGGCTTTTTAGGTTTGAAATTTCTGGTGCCAACTGAAATTTGGGAGCAGGGGGTATATATAGACGCAGGGCGGACGGGCGTCCAAGGGAACGGACGAGCGTTCGCCTGGAAATCGTATGAACTGGACGGGCGTTCAATGAAACAGACGCCCGTCCCACTTTTCAAACGAATACAGAGTTGGAGGGAAGTTTCTGGACGGGTGTCCACAAAAATAGACGGGCGTCCAATGAAAACACAGGCAGACGGGCGTCCCATATGATGGACGGGCTTCCAAGGTCAAAATCAAGCAAAAACATAGAATTTTCATACATTTTTATTCAAACCTTTATTGCCTCATATAAATCAAACAAAAACTTCAAATACATAAAAAAAAAACTAGAAGATAGTGGGTTGCCTCCCACCGAGCGCTTTTGTTTAACGTCGTTTGCTCGAGAAAACACCTAACGAAGCTAGTCATCATAAATATCAGCCCAATCCACAATCCGGATCAGGCGACGGAGCATGTCAATTGCGGGCGGAAAATCGTATTCATCCTGTAGGGCCCAGTCCTCTCCGGCAACATCCACTCCTCGGAAATGTTCAGCACGCAGCACTAGCAACAAGTCGGTCAGCATCGGATCATTGAGGATTGTATACGGTCGTCCTAAAGCACTCTACAGGTCCTCGGTACTAAACTCTCCACCTCCCAAAGCTTGGGGTACAATGATAACGTAGGTAACAGTCCTCAGGCGAGTGATAATATCATACTCTACGTCCAGAATGATCGTCCCTCCAGGTCCGTCATCTAAGGTGATAAGGCGGATCCTACTAATGAAAGGGAACTCATGCGGCAGAACTCCGTAATCCATCTTAAAAACACAAAGCTGAACTGAAGCAGAGTCAACAATTACCCTAATTAGACTTAAACTAAACAAATAAATCAAAGAAAAGAGTAAAACAAAAGTAACTAATACAAATAAGGATATCTAGGATGCCCCCTAGTGGCGCTTTTGGTTTGTGTCGTTAGCTCGACAATCTCTCAATTTAGCCTGGATCAGGCCATTTAACCTTTCTTCCAGCCAATACATCGTGTAGGCTCTGATCCGTAGTGTGGGCGTGAAAACCAGCATCTAACACATGGGGTCAAGCTTTTGATAGCTTTCCAAACACTTTTAATCCTCCCCATTGTAGACTTCTTCTTCTTCAGACGTCGCTTAAGCTGTTGCTCCCTTTTAAACTCTTCCATATCCCAACTACCAGCCATGATTTCCTCTAATGGACCACTGCCGTCATCCTCAGAAAACAAGTCGGGTGAAAATTTGTCAAACTTATTGACTTCAGGTATACCACACCCGAGGATGTCGAGGAAATGAACAATCAAAGGTTTTTCTTTGGTTTGACCGATATAATGCTTGCACCTTTGACCATTCACTCTGAACGGCTGGGCACCATGACCTCTTAGTTCTAAAACACCTCCAGGAATGATTTGCAGAATTTCAAAGGGGCCGGACCAACGTGTCCTCAACTTCCCAGGGAACAGATGTAACCTGGAATTGTACAATAGAACTTGCTCCCCAACTTGAAATTCTCGCTTCTTGATTTTGGCATCATGAAGGAGGTTCATCTTACCTTTACTTATCCTGGCACTCTCGTAGGCTTGGAGTCTAAACTCATCTAACTCATGCAATTGCTGCAGTCGGTGTTCACCACATGATTGGGTATCGAAGTTTAAGAACTTAGTGGCCCAATACGCTCTATGCTCCAACTCAACGCGGCGGTGGCATGGTTTTCCATATACCATCGATAGGGTGATGTACCCATGGGGGTTTTGTAGGCAGTTCGATATGCCCATAGTACATCATCCAACTTAAGACTCCAGTCCTTTCTGTGACTGTTTACTACTTTCTCCAGGATCTTCTTCAAGCTCTAATTACTTCTCTCAACCTGGCCACTAGTCATAGGGTGATATGGCGTGCCGATTTTATGCCGAACACTATATTTCTCAAGTACTTTCTCTAGTGGTCGGTTGCGTGAGTGTGTTCCCTCATCGCTTATCAAGGCACGTGGACACCCAAATCTCACAAAGATGTTTTTCTTTAGAAAATTCATGACTGTTTTATGATCATTGCGAGAAGTGGCTTGGGCCTCCACCCATTTCGATACATAATCGACACAGACTAAGATGAATTTATTTCCACAGGAAGATGGGAACGGGCCCATAAAATCAATCCCCCATACATCGAAGACTTCACATTCTAGAATGGGTTTCAACGGCATGTCAAAACACCTTGTTAAGGCTCCGGTTCGTTGGCACCTATCACAAGCTTTGCAGAAAGCTTCTGAATCCTTGAAGATCGTGGGCCAATAGAAACCAGACTGAAAGATCTTGGCAACGGTTTTCCAAGGACCAAAGTGACCACCGGTAGGCCCACTGTGGCATTGTTCAATAATATCACGTTGCTCGGATTCAGGAACACATCTCCTTAACAATCCGTCTTTACAAATCTTGAATAGGTAAGGTTCATCCCATACAAATGTTTTCAAGTCAGAGAAGAATTTCTTCTTCTCCTGATATGAAAATTCCGGATTTAGATATTGGGAGTGCAGGTAGTTGACGATGGAAGAATACCATGGAACATCTGGGGCGCAATCGTCTATAAGCATAACATTTTCAAGAGGAAAGTAAAGGTCTATATCGTTAGGTTCTTGCTCTTCCTCATTCAACATCCTTGAAACATGATCAGCTACTACGTTTTCACTGCCCTTTTTGTCCTTAATCTGAACGTCAAACTCTTGCAGGATCAGTATCCAACGTAGTAAGCGACGTTTAGCGTCTTTCTTTGTCATTAGATGTCGCAAAGCAGCGTGATCAGTCCACACAGTAACTGCAGCACCCAACAAGTAACTACGAAATTTGTCCATAGCGAAGACTACGGCCAATAATTCCTTTTCAGTTGTGGTATAGTTTACTTGAGTAGGGTTTAGTGTGTGACTGGCGTAAGATATGGGCTGGAACTTTCCCTTTATTCGTTGTCCTAAGACTGCACCAACAGCGTAGTTAGATGCATCACACATAAGCTCGAAGGGTAGATTCCAGTCAGGAGAGATAAGAATTGGTGCAGAAATCAACTGACTTTTAAGCACCTCAAACGCTTGCTTGAAACTATCATCAAAATTAAAAACAACATCTTCTTTGAGTAGGGTAGATAGGGGCTTGGCTATCTTGGAAAAGTCTTTAATGAATCTCCGATAAAAACCGACGTGTCCAAGAAAACCTCTCACTTCGCGCACATTTCTAGGCAAACTCATATTCTTTATAGCCTCCACTTTTGCCCTATCTACTTCCATACCTTTGGCTGAGATCTTGTGGCCAAGAACTATTCCTTCATCTACCATAAAATAGCACTTTTCCCAGTTTAGGACAAAGTTCTTTTCCACGCAGCGTGATAAAACCTGGTCAAGATTATCAAGACAATCATCGAAGGATTGGCCAAAGACTGAGAAATCATCCATGAATATCTCCATACACTTTTCAACCAGCCCATCAAAGATTGCCAGCATACACCTTTGGAATGTAGCTGGGGCATTGCAGAGACCAAACGGCATTCGCCTATAAGCGAATGTACCATAGGGCCAGGTGAAAGTTGTCTTTTCTTGGTCGACTGGATCTATGGGTATCTGGAAATATCCTCAATATCCATCAAGGAAACAGTAGAATGCATGTCCTGCCAGACGCTCTAGCATCTGGTCAATGAAAGGAAGGGGGAAATGATCTTTCATTGTAACTTCATTGAGTTTTCTGTAGTCGATACAGACTCTATAACCCGTTACTAGCCTCAATGCTATTTCTTCACCCTTTTCATTCTTCTCGATAGTAATTCCTCCTTTCTTAGGAACTACTTGAGTAGGGGACACCCATTCACCGCCGTCGGCAATTGCATAAATAATACCCATGTCCAAAATCTTGATAATCTCCTTCTTAACTACTTCTTGCATGTGAGGGTTGAGCCTCCTCTGGGGCTGTCTAACACACTTGGCACCCTCTTCGCTTTAATCTTGTGCATGCATAAGTCAGGAGATATCCCTCTGATGTCTCCCACTTGCCAACCAAAAGCTTTCTCATTCTTTCTCAAAATGTTTAACAGTTTCATCTCTTCTAGCCGGGATAGCTTGGCAGAAATGATTAACGGAAGCTTGTCACCTTCACTCAAGAAAACATATTTCAGATGCTTAGGTAGCGGCATCAGTACCGGATCGCATCCGCAAGGTTCGTCTAAACTCGATTTAAGATCTCCACTTTTCAACTCAACATCACTGAGTTTACTTAGTGGTCCCACTGCTAAAGCTTCTCCTTTCAACGAAACTTTACTAAACTCAGCTTCTAATTGTTCTAGATTCACCCAACCATTACTATTTAAATTTTCAACTAATCGCTCATATTCAGTCTCGACAGCCATGAATTTCTTTTCCATGTAATCATTAAAGTCATCTGACATATCCTCAATGGAGAAGCCGGTTGGATAATTAGAGGGTCTCTGAATAGCTTTGGAGACATTGTAGCTTACCTCCTGATCACCGACTCGTATGGTCACTTGCCCACCTTCACAGTCAATGAGGGCTCTGGCTGTAGAAAGAAAAGGTCTTCCAAGTATCAAGGGGACATTCTCATCCTTTTCTATGTCTAGGACGTACCAGTCAACCGGAAAAGTAAATCTATCAATTTGAACTAATACGTCCTTTAGTATCCCTGCAGCTTTCTTGGAAGATCTATCAGCGAATTGTAGGTTCATGGTCGTGGGTTCTAAATGATCATTCAATCCAAGCCATTTACATACCGACAATGGCATCAGACTTATGGATGCGTCCAGGTCACATAAAGAGTTTGGGAAGACTAGGCCTCCCATCAGCAATGTGAGCACAAATTTCCCAGGGTCACCCCTCTTGATTGGTAGATCTTCATAACTTATGGTAGAGCAATCCTCACCAATCAACCGATCCATGTCCTCTAACTTCTTCTTAGAAGAAACAACATCCTTGATGAACTTAGTGTACTTAGGCATCTCAACCAAAACATCAGATAATGGAAGATTAACCTGAGTATTTTTCAGAAGATTAAGCACTTTTTCATATTTCTTGTCCTCATGCAAGGAGATGTTGCTTTTCCTAGGTGGAAATGGTAGTTTCTTTAAATCACTCTCAGAAAAGACTTTCTTCGAGGATGAACTGACAGCTTTATCTTCCAAATCTTTCCACCTCACCACTTTCTCACTTCTTTGACTAGTCAGGGGATCCGCCACCTGACTCTCACTTGATTTTTCATTTCTCAGGGGATCAGCCACCTGAGTACTCTCTTGCAGAAAAGGGGAACATGAGTGCTCGATTTCCCTCTCCGCCTTATTACCGCGGGGAGGGGTTAGTGGTTTCCCGGTTCGGGGGACCACTAAGTTGAGTACCAGATCTGAGATTCATGGCACTAGCCTCTTCATTACCATAGGGGATCGAAGGAACTAGGTCAGTGCACTGGTTATGATTCAAATCAGTCTGAGCTACCTGACCACCCTTAGGATTTTTCTCCGTAAAGCTGGGCAACTGCCCTGAGGGTCTGGAAGCTAGTTGGCCAGCCATTTGCCCGATCTGCCTCTCAAGACTCTTTATTGTGCTCTGAAGGGATTGGATATTATTATTCTGCTCCTCCAGTTTAGCTTCAAGATCATTAGAGTGAGAGGGGCCTTGAGAGTTCTGAAAGTTCTGCGGGAAGGATTGGCTGGAACGATTCTGAAACGCAGGATTTGAATTGTTTGGCCAATTTTGATTGAACCTCTGATTTGTATTGGAAAAATTCGTGTTCAGGTTCTGATTGAAGCTTGGGTTTCGATTGAAATTCTGATTCTAGTTAAAATTCGAATTTTGATTGAGATTTTGATTCTGATGGAAACCCTGGTTTTGAAGATTGCTTTGGCCAGAGAACTGATTGTTGAATCTCTGATTTTGCTGGCCACCGAACGCATTGACTTCAGCGTTCTGTCCAACCATAGGACAGAAACGAGCAGTGTGCCCCACATTATCACATGCCTGGCATGTGACTGAATTGTACTGTCCCTGATTCTGGACAGCATTGACTTGATAGGTCGAAGGGGAAATAAATTGACACTGGCCAACCATATGGCCAGTTTGACAACAATTTTCACAATACAGAACTTGAGAGTTCTGCGGAAATGATAGATTCTGATTCGTTGGGTTTGGAGACATTAAAAGAGCGACCACCGTGTTGTTGCGACATGGCAATCTGATTTTGCATATTTACCTCCTTGATCCTAGGAGGAGGAGGTGCCTGGATAGCATGAGATGAGGGGGCGTAGTTGTATTTGGCAATATCCTCAAATAATGCCCACCCCTCTGCAGGTGTTTTCCTTAAGAATGCCCCTCCAGAAGAACTATTGACCATACCCTTAGTGAGCTCGGTCAATCCACTAAAAAATGTGTTGACTTGCCTCTGCAAGTCCAAACCGTGGTGAGGGCATTTACGAAGAAGAGCTTTGAATCTCTTTCATGCTTCAAAGAATGATTCGTTTTCCTTTTGATAAAAAGTGAAAATTTCATTTAAGCATTGGGCTGTCTTGGACGGTGGGAAATATTGACTTAGGAACTCTTTTTCGAGTCCAAATTTCAGTGTGGTGATTGATTCGGCAGGCAGAGAGTTGTACCACTCTTTTGCCTCCCCTTTCAAGGAAAACGGGAATAACTTCAACTTTATCGCATCCTCACTTACACCTTGAATGCGAGTCGTACCACATATCTCCAAAAATATGTGTACGTGAGTATGAGGATTTTCAGATTGAAAACCATGGAAGATTGATGCATGTTGCATCATTTGAATGAGCCCAGGTTTGAGTTCGAAGGTTGGTGCGTTTATGGCGGGTAGAACGATGGCCGGGTTGACTTTGACTTCACCAGGCATGGCGTAGTCAGCCAACGTACGTCTATCTTCTGTGGCCATAATGACTATGTCTTCGATCTCCTCAGCTAAACGTTCCTCAAGGTCTTGGATCGTTGAAGGAAGAAACAAACATCTGCCATCCTTTAGCAACCACATGTTCATTTGCCTTAATTTCTTTATCTTTGAGTTCCAAGATGATCTGCATGTTGACCAAGTTCCAGGGTGGCAGGATGTTTACACCTGGCCACAAAATGTTCACGAGTGATCAATTATGCCTGGATACCTTTCCATGACAGAGATCCTATCCTTGAGGTCATATTCACAATGACAAATTCATATTTTTTTTCCCTAGCCTCCTAGTGTGGCGAGAATAAGTTCCCATTGGATATGAGTTATCCTGCAGCTGCTCGACCATCAGAATAGATGTTCATAAGACTAGATAGTCTATCATGGACTTGTTGCCTTTCTCAGTCCTGTAAAGGGCAGTCTTCAGTTCAAGCATCTTAGCCTCAGACTGAGTGTTGAACAATGTTTCGAGTGTACTCCAGTTCTTATAAGTAGAAGAGCATCCAACAAACTCAATAAGGGCTTGCTCAGTTATGGATTTGAGCAACCTGTAAGGAAATCAATCGAGTAGCGCATCGGAATTTCAAAAATTGATTTCTCAATCCATGATCGACTTCGTTTAAACAATAAACGTATAAGAGAAGGGACGGTAATATTACCTTGGTTGATCTAAAAGATCGACGCTTTGACCGTCCGGTAGGAGTATATGTGCGCGAGCAGTCCACGTGTCCGGCCTCTACCAGTAATCCACACGAGCACCTCGCCGGATTCCGCCAAGGATTGCTACTAGAAAAACTCGACTGCTAGGTCGACATTTTCTCTCTCTATAATGTCCCTCAAAAAAGCTCTCTTATTTTTCACAAGAACAATTAGCTCTTGGAATTATGACGATACAAAAGAGCTAGCCAAGCCTCCCTTTATATAGGGTGACTGCGCCCCTCTAGTCTCCCCAACTGATTGAGATTATCTTCTAGTAGATTGATGAGAAAGAAAACATTTTCCTAATAAAATAAGGAAAATCCCTTTGATTGATTTATCTCATTAATATTTAATATCTTATATTAAATATATTTCCAAGATATATATTGACAATATCTTATATTGAATATATCTTTATCTTATTACCATAAATCTATTTTTCCATAAATCAATTAATATCCAATATTAATATATGGTAATCTTATTAATTAAATTGCACAATCCAAGTGTATCTTATACACTTAATACCTGCACCCCTTATAGCCATAAATTGGCATCCGTAATATTATTTAATTAATATAATGCTATGATTAATTAATTTGTAAAATACATGTATATCATCTACATATTTTTGACTTACATATCTAATATATGTATATTTAATTAATCAACATAATTAATATCTTGTATTATATTTATTAATAATAAATAAATACCACCATATTAATTTACCACTATAACCTTTATAGTATGAGATAAATTCTTTACTTATTTGGTTACCAACTATAACCATATTTTAATCCGACTTGATGTTCATATGTGTGTGACCCGATAGGCTTCCGAATATGATGGCCGTAGACATAAGGCGTAAATACGAAAATGCCCTTCAAATCTAACGATCAAGGATAGCGTCTAGCAACACGTCCATGACCCCCAATCATCGAAAGAGTCAATACGCAATGACTACTACCTTTCATGTGCTCGGTTAGCGTGTAAATAGAATCCTATCACTGTAATAATATCCATACGGTCGTACATCGAGTGTCAAGTATTAACGACCGTATCTTATAATCTGGATATCATGCTCTCTCGAAGTAACTCATTTACTTCTACTTTGCAAAGATTCACGAGAGTAAGACATTCCTTATAAGAAGGCCTTTTCGGATATTCACCCCTACTATTAGGGTACGCGATTTCCGGACGACCAAACATGTATACTCTGCATGCTTCAGTATCACACCCAATCACTACCGCATGATCGCCCCATGGCTAAGGGAAACCTCAATAATGTCTAAGCATGACAATCCACACCGTGATGCCATGTAGACTCTGGTCCTAAGAATAATTACACAACCGTCATATAGTGTGACACATAACAGTGTAAGTGGGTCAGTCTAACGCACGCATTCTCTAATACATGTCCACGTACAGTCCAAGTGTCTCTACACTTCGATAGATGAGATCTATCCTTGCCCTTAAAGACATAAGACATCTAATACGTGCTAGCCTGTTTGTACTATCAATGCCCTGTTTAATAGTACATAAGCCTAGAGACATTTAAGTATCAAACTTATTAAAGTGATTATAGATCTCATCAACCATAATCACCTATCATGGTTTCTCTATCACAGTTTAATACTAAGGACGTTATCATATAACAATTCATAATTGGTTTTTTAAAAGAACAAATATATGACAATAGAAAAGCCATTTATTATATATGTATAATCATAAAGAAATAGTAGAAATGATCCGACCCGGTCGGATCCGGTCCAACCCGATTGGGTTTAGGACACTATTTCAACAATCTCCCACTTTGCCTAAAACCAATCACTCGTACACACAAGAGCAAGTTGAAACACAAGAATCTCATGCAATACTCGCAACCAGCCCTAGCCATGAACGGATCACTGTCCGTGGGGACTCAGACTATTTTCATATCATGCTCCAAATGACCAAGTCAAAAGGAACCGTCTCAACATACATGAATCTCCAACGAGGCCCTGGTCCTTGCTTTAAGTAATGAATCCACTACTATATCAGCTATATAGAAAATGTGGAAGAACCGTACAAGATTCAGGAATGAACTTTCTAGATCCATATACTGCTCCCACTGTTCCTCCAAGGCAATACTGTGTTTTGGCTTTGTTGTAGAATTCACAATGATCTCTTGCTAAGAACATTTCTAGCTCACTGTATCACTTAATCAAAGTGACTGCAAACCCTGACTGTAGCTCACACTCGCCTTCATAAGACTTAGGATATACGTCTATATATCTGTATTTATCCGATTCCAAGTTTCGATAAACTAGGAAACCATCCTTAACTTGTTTAAGAATATTCTCGACATCCACTAGATTTACTTTCATACTTGCTCATGACTCTTCATGGACTATGAACATCTGGCATTATGATGGTTCCTATCGCAGTAGCAAAGGAAACCTTTCATAAGCATCATCTTTCACCTTATCTTTAGGACTAACGTCCTAACATAGATAGATTTTGAGAACAACGGCTAGCAGTATCTCCTGTCGCGATCTATGCTAAACTCTTTTAGCATCACATCTATATAGGTAAACTATAAACTAACAGTAGTCAAATCTATCACTATAGTTATTTTTAAAAATAAGAACTGGTAATCCAAGTTCTTTCGTAAAGACCTTGAACTACCAAACATTAATTGACTGTGACATAGGGTGATAATTCCAGAGAGAGATATCCAATACCTTACTCAAAAATCGCAACACACTGACACTATCCCTCTTGCACATTGGCATATCCCTTCTTTTGACTAAATCAAACTCCTTTGATTATCGAACAAAAAGATTGTCTAGAGAAACTTGTTTGAGTCCATAAATGGATCTCTTGGGCTCGCATATCATGTTATCATCTATGAACATCGAGTTGTTTGCCCAACATCTTCAACACTATCATATAGCCATGATACGAAGTTATAACAAGCATAGTCTGAATAGAACTAGGCTCACCACGGACTTACAAAACTTTTGGTGCATTGCGATAAAGATAATTACAAGGTTTACACCCCGTACCCTTCAGCCGTCACTATAGCCATATGGTAATCATATTACTGTTAGGAACATTTTATTATGTTTTGATGATGGCCATACTAGCTGTTATAGCAAGCCTGAAATAAGTTAGAACACTCTGTATAGTCTTTACTTAGAGTCTGACATGTTGTATAAGTTGAGTCAGACAAGTATTGTACTAGTTGGTAGGACGGCAAAGCAAAAACAGATTTTCGGCGAGTAAAGCCAGCCAAGTACCAAAGAGAAGCAATGAAGACATTATGGTCTGACTTATAACCAAGGAAGTCTGTGATGACCTTGGATAAGTCTAAATTATGTTTTGAGTGATGAAACTTAAAGTTTAAATATGGTGTACACTGATCTCACCCAAATCAAGGATCAGTGAAGTACAAGGATTCTCCTTAAACTAAAAGAATGAAGGAAACAGTGAATCGGCAAAGTAAACTGACTTTCGGCTGAGTGAAGACAAAGCAGTGAAGGAAGATCTGAGCGGCAAAGTCAGATGGATCACTTGACCGATCAAAGAACGGTTGAGTAAACCTTACCCGATCAAAGAACGGCTGAGTAAACCTTACTTAGTCAGATTATTGAATTATGAAGAAGATACAGAAGATCAAGCATTAAATGCACAATCAATAGAGGATCAATCAAGGACGGATTTCCTGATAAACGTTTGAAGAAAAATCCGATCACTGAAATCAAGGAGAATACAATTAAGGGGGAATCAAGAATAAAATCAAGGATTATTCCCCTCATTAATATAGCCAACGGACGGAAATTCAAATCAAGAATAATCAAGGCTATAAATAGAAGGCATTGACAGAAAAAGAAAAAGAGAGAAAGCACGATCATAAATCTGAGCAAAAACTCTGTCAAAGTGAAAAGTCTTCTATATGTGCTAAAAAGAAATATCTAGTGATCAACTCAAATCTGAGAGCTACAAATCAAACATCAAGCATTGAGATTGATCAACAAGTTTGTGAATCCAATTCACATCAATCAAGCAACTGGATCAGAGCCATCTGAGAAGGAGTTGTGTTTGTGAGCTGCTGAAGGATTTGATCCCAATGAGCAGTGAAAGAGACTGAGTCACTGAAGCTGTTGCAGTCAAGGAGTGATAGTCTTGTAGATTGTGAAGCTTGTGAAGTCAAGGACAATCGTACTATTGTATCTGTGAAAACAATAGTGAATTCCTCCAATCATCACAAGAGAAGAGTGGATTAAGGGATTACACCACCCTGAACCACTATAAGCCTTGTGTCAATTTACTTTCTGCAATTTACCTTACTGCATTCATTTAATTTCTTATATTATATCATATATTTGTGATTGCTTAAACTACCTTGAAATAACTTAGTAAGAAGGGACTTATCCGCAGCCCAAAAGCTTTTAAATATAAGAAAAGTTTTTGAAACTCCACTATAGTCATTCACCCCCCCCCCCCCCCCTCTGACTATAGTTTTACCCTTCTCTAGGGACCAACAATTGGTAGCAGAGCAGTGTTCCTAGTATCGAACCTTGTTCAGATCTAATTTCTAGTAACAAGGAGATCACATATTTTCAAAGTAGTTTTCAATTCTGTGCTTTCTACTTATATACATAAATATCTCAAATCTGTACTTATGGATTCCTCAAACTTTATGTCTAAAGTACCAATTTTCAATGTTAATAATTTTGATGAATATAAAATAAGAATGTTATCTCATCTTGCAGCAACTCATGAGGAGATGCTGGATGTAATTAATGATGGCCCAATCATGATCATGACTGTGATAACCACAAGAGCAGATCAAGGAAAAGAAGTGGATAAACCCAAGAAAGATTGGACCAAGGATGACAGGAGAAGAGCAAATCTAGACTTTGTTGCAAAAGATATGATCTTGGAGACCCTGGACAACAACATGTTCATGAGAATCAAAGACTGCAAAACAGCAAAGGAAATGTAGGACAAGCTGGCACTGATAAATGAAGGATCTGAAGCAGTTAAAGAAAACAAACTATCTGTTGCAAAACAGAAATTTGAGAACTTCAAAATGAAGACTGGTGAATCCATTGATCAAATGGACAACAAATTCTCAAGCATCATCAGTGAACTGCAACAGCTTGGGCACACATATCCTCAGAAAGAAGTATGTTTAAAGATCTTGAGAGGCTTACCTGAAAGATGGAAGATCATAACATCAGTAATTAGAGGAACAACAAATCTTGCAAACACTGACACCCTGACTCTGATGTCCCAACTAAAAGCTCATGAATTCGAATTGAACGGTGAAGATGGTGCTCCGGCAGAGACACAAAGTACCAGTGCACTGATAGCACCATAGCAAAGTAACTTTGCTGATTGCATCAGCAAAGAGACACTAGAACTCAAAAAACAGGTAGCTTTATTAGTTAAACGTTTTGACAGGTTTAGCAAAAAAAAGCCATTCAAAGGAAACTCATCATCAAACAAGTGGTCAAGCTCAAACAAAGATATGAAGAAAAGAGATGATGAATACAGATGCTTCAACTGCAACAAGAAAGGTCACTTCAAGGCTGATTGCCCCGAAGAAAACAATAAAGATGAGGAAAAGAAGAAGTACAAAGCATCTGAAAAGAAGAAAGGCAAGAAAGCACTCAAGACTGAATCCAGCAGTGAAAAGAATGAAGAATCATCTGACAATGATTCAGATAATAGTGATGAAGAAGACAGTTCAGACAATGAGAAAGCATGTCTATGTCTCATGACCAAAGAATTAGACGAAGACGAAGGTGACAACTCAGATAATGAGAAAGCAAGTCTATGTCTTATGGCCAAAGAGTCTGATGAAACTGAGGTAACATCTAGTTCTTACTCTTCATCAAATGCATCCACATCTAACACGGCACAATCTTCTATTCTCCCATTAGATCCAACAGCCCTAGTCCAAAATCTCATGACTAAATTTGATGAAATTGAGATGAATCATGAAATTCTGGAAAATGAATGTAAGGATCTAAGAAAAGAAAATAAAAGATTGAAGGAACAACTAAACAAATTGAAAGCTGAATTAGCTACTAAGGAGATATACTCACTTAATCAAAAAGCAGCATATGACAACTCATCCACTGCAAACAGATCAGCTGAGGAAATCCACCTAGCAGCTAAAAACACCACTGCACCACTAAATGCACCAGCTTACAAACCCTCAAAAAGGTTTGGATCCAGATCTGGTCTTGGCTACAACAGTCAGGATGAGATTAGAAATAATGGACAACACAATTCTGAATCTAGGACCAATAATGGACCAAAGTTCAGAAAAGGACAGACCATAATTTCAACCACTCATCCTGTACCAATGAAGTCAAAACCGAATGTAGTGAAACAGCAGATTAAACCATCATTCCAGTCAACCAAAAACAAAGATCTACTGAAAGGTAAAGGAAGACTTTATCCTTCAGAGGATGATTGGAATGTTGCACCTCCAAAATACAAGAAGAAATCATACCATGACATGCATCATGTGTTTAAGAAAAATCAACCAAGATATGTTCCTAGACACATGAAGCAACATAGGTTTCCCACTGCATATTGGAAGGTGAAGAAGGATGCAAATGCACCAAAAAGTAGAGAAAAGTATCAGAATACCTTCAGTAGAAATATTAGAAGCTATTCTGCCATGCCTTATACATATGAAGTTGATGATTTCATTTATCCAAAAAGAAGATCATTTGGATATACACTTGGAGTAGGAGGCATGATCGCTATCGTATATGGACCCAAACAGTGTTGGGTACATAAACATATTTAATTTGTTTTGTAGGATGTCTGGTACATAGACAGTGGATGTTCCAGACACATGACAGGAAACAAGAGATGGCTTACTGACTTCAAAGCTTTTGATGGACCCAAAGTCACATTTGGAGGCAAAGAAAACCCTGGCAAGATTAAGGGGGAAGGCACAATGCTCAAGAACAACTTGAAGATTCAAAATATGGCATATGTTAAGGGACTCAATTTCAATCTGCTAAGCATTAGTCAATTCTGTGACAAAGGCTACAATGTACACTTCAACAAGGAAGGATGCAAAGTATTCACAGCCAAACCAACACAATAGTTCTTGCAGGAAAAAGGGAAGACAACATGTATGTGGTGGATTGGAGAACAGCTAAAGCAGAAACATGTTTGGTTGTTAAAAATAAACATTCAACCAGCTGGATTTGGCATAGAAGATTAAATCATCTAAATTTCAAGACCATCAACATATTATCAAAGAACAAGTTAGTTGAAGGGCTGCCAGAGATCACATTCAAGAAGGAAAGTCTCTGTGATGCATGCCAAAAAGGAAAGCAAATCAAAAGCTCCTTTAAGTCAAAGCCCTACCAATCTACAACAAGAATTCTGCATCTGTTACATATAGACCTGTTTGGACCAGTCACACCAGTAAGTGTAAGTGGAAAGAAATACACTCTAGTAGTGGTAGATGACTTCTCCAAATTCACCTAGACCATATTCATGAACAAGAAGAGAGAGACACTCAAGAAGATTCCAGATCTACTGAGAAGAATTCAAAATGAGAAAGAACTAAAGATTATCAAGATCAGATCAGATAGAGGCATAGAGTTTCTAAATGAAGTGATCAGAACTTATTGTGAAGAAAATGGAGTATTACATCAATTATCTGCACCAGGAACCCCACAACAAAATGGTGTAGCAGAAAGAAGAAACAGAACTCTCGAAGAAGCAGTCGGAACAATGATTGCAGAAGCATGCCTACCAAAGAGATTTTGGGCTAAAGCGAAAGAAACACAAAGATGCTATACTCGTAAACGAGATCAATCATCAACAAACATCATGGAACAACTCCATATGAGATATGGAATGGAAGAAATCCTAACATCTCACATGTACACATGTTTGGATCTAAATGTTTTGTTTTGAACAGGAATCAGTTACACACCTTTGATGAAAAAGCTGATGAAGCAATCTTTATGGGATACTCAGACACCAGCAAACCATTCAGAGTACTCAACAAAAGAACATCGGTGATTGAAGAATCAATACATGTAGTCTTTGATGAACCAAACACAAATGGTGAAAGTCTTCAAGAACAAGAAGAAGAAGCAGCACAAAGGCAAGTGTCTATGAACACAACCGTACCAACCACTATTCTGAATCACAATTTTGGAAATCAAGATGAGCCACAAGTCATTACAACAGAAGAAGCACCAGAACTTGAAGCTCATGCAGAACCTGAAGTTACAGAAGCACCAAGTGAAGAACAACTTCATCCTGACCTAATTAAAGTCTTAGAGGACTCCATCGAATATGCAGCATCCTTGTCTTCAACTACGAAAACGCGATTGCTCGTGTCATTGCTTATTTTAAAAGGATTAAAATTACTTAACCAACTTGAGAATGTGTCTCAAAGGTAACAGTCATTTAATTTTGGTTTTTAACTATCGAGAATACAAAACATAAATAAAATTTGCTAAAACTACAACATAAAATAAAGATAAAAAAGTGTTTTTGTTTATACATGCAAAATCAAAGATGGTCTTTGGGATTATGATTTTGCTCCCACTAGTCAACTACTCTCAATTGACTTTCAAGAATTTTCCAAAATTCTCTAGTGGCTGGAATCTTATCTAGTTGACTTGATCCCCGACGTGGGCCAATCGACCGGGTTAATGTCGACGGTTAGGTACTTCTTACCAATTGCGTCCAACGCGACTTCCAATGGTTTGACTAGTCAACTCTTTGACAATACACATCGTCTATGTGATAGTCAACCTCATGTCTCTAAAATCAGACGGTCCTGACGTGGGCCAATCACCGCAAGATTCTTAGTCGATTCGTAACCCAAGTATTCATGAGATCTCATAACGATCATATCTCGATAATGACGATATACCCGAGGTAGGTCAACTCCCGACGTGGGCTGATCAGTTGGATCCGAACAAGGGCTCTTCACCGTCACTATAATATTGGGAGACATATTATAACTCGATTTTTGTCGTGGGAGTAATTTTAAATTAATTCACTTAATTAATTTTATATTTAATTAGGGTCTCATCTCTTACGTGCATATTTCTACAATATCGTATAAAGTAAAATATACACAACATTCCACACACAAAATTAACCGGTATGATCATGGACTTTTCCTAAGTGCGGTTTCAAATACAAACTGACGAAACCGCGGATCACAAACTAAGGGTAGCTGCAACCGCCAATAGATCTTTAATACACCATTCTCCAATGGAATTTTTATTCTTCTTTCTTTGGTCTCCATATTCGTCTTCAATTTATTTCAGAAAATCTATCTAATAAATTTTACACCCGCCGCACACGGGGGGGGGAGCTAACGGAAGTGGATAAAGCAGAAATAAAACTATGTCACGTTCTTCATAACGGCCTAGGACAACAATGAAAACCAATAGAAAATAAAGCATTCACATCTATCCTATTTGGTCGAGTCCATGATCATTCGGGGTCCATATAATCATATTATATCTACTATCTAATCCATACAATCAATATCTTATGAAAAAGATAAAATTTAAATTTTAACTACTTGCCTCATTGAAGCATCCAATCAATTAATTAATTAACATTTAATTAATTAATAACTTTAATTTCAAATTTTCAAATTTAAACTATTTTAAATAAAAAATTAAAATCATATGGTCCCCTTTTGTTCTTTTCCCTTTTGATTCATAATCAAAAGGAATGCCTTTGGTTTAATTAAAATCAAACCAAAAGGCATCTAGGCCTTTTTCAAAATCAAAATTTTAGAAGAGGCCTAGGCCTATTCCAAATAGATTTGGAATGGCCTAGGTTGACCAATGGTTCAAACTTTTTGAACCATTGGTCCCCAACAATCAAAAAGCAACCATGAACTATGGACCATATTGAAAACATAAAGATGCACAAAACAAAACAAGAAGAGGAGGGGGCGGTGGTGCCGGCAGCCGCTGGCACCGATATGGCAGTGGTGCCGCCGCCGCCGCCTCTCCTCCTTTTTTTTCCTTCTTTTTGTGTATCTATTACAGATCAATATCATACACGTTTTAATCTATTGGATCTAATTTACTACATGTTGGTCCCTTGGAAAGGCTAACACAAGTTTAGAGGGGGGGTGAATAAACTTGTCACCAAAAACTAATCCTGAACAAGAAAAGCCCCAGGAACTAAGTTTCTCTGAAACTCAAACTGATCTCCAGTTCAGTTTTGTTCCTGTCCCTTAACTTGTGCGGAGTTCAGTTAGCTCAACTGAATATAAGTCAATACTGACTTATACTTAGTCTTGTTAACTGGCAGCGGATAAATAATTGCCTTTAACACTAGTTAAATTAGTTTCTGTATGAAAACCAAGTAAATATAGCTATAATGAAATAAGTAGATGCATAAAGAATTATAGAGGTTCCAGGTGGTGTAATCCTGTCAATCCTCTCTTCCCCTGTGATGCGGAGGAAAATTCCACTAGAACTTCTTTGAGATGGCCCGGTTACAAAAAGTTCTAAACTGATAGTCCTTGACTAATCCCTAGCTTCACTAACTAAACACTTGTTGAACAGGTAGGATTGATGTTCTTCAACTGTTTGAACCACTGGTCCTTGAAGGGTAGAATTGCCTCTTCACCAGCTCATCACAACCACAGTCTTCCTGACTGCACTCAACTGTCCTTCACACCTTCTTGGTGTTTCACAGTCTAGACCTTTGATGAAATCAAAGTTGAGACTTTGAATCAATAACTATGATTCAACTGTGATTAGAGCTTTTCTTCTGAGTGATTAAATTTTAAGCACGGCTCTGTCTTTCTTCAAATGTCAAATCTTGAATCTGCTTGAATATGCTTGAACACTTTGAAGAAATTTCTTGATCTTCCAGTTTAAAACTTAGCAGGTATTCTTTTGGATTTGGCTTTCCCCCTCAGCTTGATCTTTCTTGACTAGATAGATTCTTTTTAAGTTTTCTTGCTTTGTTATCATATACCTGCTCTCTGCTTTTGATGTTGTAGAGGTAGTCTATTTATAGGGGTTCATTCAATGTTCATCCTGCTTGTAACGGCTATATTTTCTGACCGTTCTGCTGTGTCAGTACTTCATCCAATGAAGTCGATTTCTTTATAACGTTCGACTATACTATCAGTTTGTTGGATGGCTAACTTATAAAACTGAGTTTCCTTATCAGTTTTGTGCTGAGTTTTTCTTATGTCAGTTTAATAACTGGCTTGGAGCATTAACTGACATTTTAAATATCAGTACTCTAGTTTTCATCTGATTATAATTAACTTAATCAGAGTACACCATGATTCATTATCATCTAAGAATTCATTGTCCTTATGATTCTTAGGTCTTCATACCAGATCCATAAAGTCAGTTCAGGTCACCACAATCTTGCCTGAAGTTTAACTTTACAGTCTCGACTTGTAATCTTCATAACTGAGTTTGAACCCTCAGTTCTTCATTCTTCAATAAATGAGTCTGTGTCCCTCAGTTCTTCAATCTTCTAGATAAGCCAACCGAGTCTGTAACTCTCAGCGAACTTATCTTCTTCAGTTCCATGTAGGTGTGCTCTATTGTCAGTTTCTTATAGAATCTCAGCTAGATTAAGTCTCAGTTCCTTCTTTTCTCAGTTCCAGTCTAGAACTATTACAGTGCTTGTCTGATTTAACTTATACAAATATCAGACTCTAATAAATCCTATACATTGATATCTAGACTTCTTTTTGCTTTGCACTATAACAGCTAGTTATGACACTTCATCAATGGGGTTAAGAACAATTAATAAACTAAGTGATGAATCATCATCAAAACATAAATTTTATTTCCAACACTACATGAATAAAAGATGCTTATTGCTTAAGCTTGAAGACCGTTCTGATACCACTTTAAGGAAATCAATCGAGTAGCACAGCGGAATTTTTCAAAAATTGATTTCCCAATCCAGGATTGACTTCGTTTAAACAATAAACATATAAGAGAGGGGACGGTAATATTACTTTGGTTGATATAAAAGATCGACGTTTTGACCGTCCGGTAGGAGTAGATGTGCGTGAGCCGTCCACGTGTCCGTCCTCTACCAGTAATCCACACGAGCACCTCGCCGGAATCCCGCCAAGGATTGCTACTAGAAAAACTCGACTGCTAGGTCGACCTTTTCTCTCTCTATAATCTCCCTCTAAGAAGCTCTCTTATTTTTCACAAGAACAATTAGCTCTTGTAATTATGATGATACAAAAGAGCTAGCCAAACCTCCCTTTATATAGGATGACCTGCGCCCCTCTAGTCTCCCTAACTGATTGGGATTAGCTTCTAGTAGATGATGAGAAAGAAAATATTTTCCTAATAAAATAAGGAAAATCCCTTTGATTGATTTATCTCATTAATATTTAATAGGGAGAATTGCAATTTATCCCCTCAAACTATACCCATTGCAAAATTTACATCCTTAAACTATTATTTGCTCGATTTACAACCTTAAACTATACATTTTGATCAAATTTCAACCCTAAACTATCATAATTTTTTATTTACCACCCTTTATTTTTATTTTTATTTTGAAGGGTTTACCACTCTTTATTCATAATCATAATTAACCTTTTAAAAATCTTTAATGAATGATAAAGTTGTCATTTTCAATGCATCTTCCTCACATTCATCTCCATCCGCTCCTCCACCTCCACCTCTACCAAACCCACTTCAACACCTGCAGCCTCATCTTTCACCAGCAAATCAATGATAACCATATCTTTTATTATTTTAATTGGAGCTTTTGGTACAAAATGCCCCATTTCTTAAAAAAAATAAAAGTGTTACATAATCTCCTACAAATAAGAAAATATAAAAATAGACAATTGATGCATGAATGAGAAAGCATATTAAAGGTTGATTTTGCTTTAGTTGTTCAAATATATGCTCTTAGTTTCACTGTTAAAGTCTGCGCACTTGTAGGTGTTGTGTGGGTTTGGCGGTAGGGGAAGAAATTAGGTTGATGGAGATGAATGTGGGGAAGATGAATTAAAAATGACAACTTTACCCTTCATTAAAGATTTTTAAAAGGTTAATTATGAATAAGGTTTCCTTCAAAAAATTATGAATAAAGGGTGGTAAATAAAAAATTATGATAAAGGGTTGAAATTTGATCAATAAAAGTTTAAGGTTGTAAATTGATAAAAATGTATAGTTTAAGGTTGTAAATTGAGAAAATAATAGTTTAAAGGTGTACATTTTACATAGTGTATAGTTTGAGGGGGTAAATATAGTTTGAGGGTTAAATTCTGAAATTAATTTATATTATTTCACAAAAACAAATTAAATAATTTATTTTTATTAGGGATTTACATTGTCGTCCCTAAAAACGTCACAATAAATTTAATTTAATTTCCGAAAATGAACTAAATTGCAATTCTCCCTATTTAATATATTATATTAAATATATTTCCAAGATATATATTGACAAAATCTTATATTGAATATATCTTTATCTTATTACATTGCTTTCAGTTAGGTCATTCATTTATGAGTTAAAATGCCAAAAAGAGGAAGTTTTCCCGTCCATTTCCTACAGCATCAATTAGTAAAACATGTATCCGAGCTTTTCAATTATCATAATAAATGAAAGAATAAGTTGAGGCAAAAATACCATTGCTTCCTTTGCGGTGGGTCTCTCTTGAATCTATTTTTCCATAAATCAATTAATATCCAATATTAATATATGGTAATCTTATTAATTAAATTGCACAATCCAAGTGTATCATATACACTTAATACATGCGCCTCTTATAGCCATAAATTGGCATCCAGAATATTCTTTAATTAATATAATGCTATGATTAATTAATTTGTAAAATACATGTATATCATATATACATATTTTCGACTTACATATCTAATATATGTAATTAAATACATGTATATCATATATACATATACCCTTAATACATATATTAAGTGTATATCATATATACATGTATATATCATATATACATGTATTAAGTGTATATCATATACACTTAATACATGTATATCATATATACATATTTTCGACTTACATATCTAATATATGTATATTTAATTAATCAACATAATTAATATATTGTATTATATTTATTCATAATAAATAAATACCACCATATTAATTTACCACTGTAACCTTTATAGTATGAGATAAATTCTTTCCTTATTTGGTTATCAACTATAACAATATTTTAATCCGACTTGATATTCATATGTGTGTGACCCGATAGGCTTCCGAATATGTTGGCCGTAGACATAAGGCGCAATTACGAAAATGCCCTTCGCATCTAAATATCACGGATAGCGTCTAGCAACACGTCCATGACCCACAATCATCGGAAGAGTCAATACGCAATGACTACTATCTTTCATGTGCTCGGTCAGCTATAAATGGAATCCTATCGCTGTAATAATATCCATACGGTCATACGTTGAGTGTCAAGTATTAACGACCGTATCTTATAATCTGGATATCATGCTCTCTCGAAGTAACTCATTTACTTCCACTTTGCAAAGATTCACGAGAGTAAGACATTCCTTATAAGAAGGCCCTTTCGGATATTCACCCCTACTATTAGGGTACGCGATTTCCAGACGACCAAACATGTATACTCCGCATGCTTCAGTATCACACCCAATCACTACCGCATGATCGCCCCATGGATAAGGGAAACCTCAATAATGTCTAAGCATGACAATCCACACCGTGATGCCATGTAGACTCCGGTCCTAAGGATAATTACACAACCGTCACATAGTGTGACTCTTAACAGTGTAAGTGGGTCAGTCTAACGTACGCATTCTCTAATACACGTCCACATACAGTCCAAGTGTCTCTACACTTCGATAGACGAGATCTATCCCTGCCCCTAAAGACAGAAGACGTCTAATACGTGCTAGCCTGTTAGTACTATCAATGCCCTGTTTAATAGTACATAAGCCTAGAGATATTTAAGTATCAAACTTATTAAAGTGATTATAGATCTCATCAACCATAATCGCCTATCATGGTTTCTCTATCACAGTTTAATACTAAGGACGTTATCATATAACAATTCATAATTGGTTCTTTAAAAGAATAAATATACGACAACAGAAAAGCCATTTATTATATATGTATAATCATAAAGAAATAGTAGAAATGATCCGACCCGGTCTAACCCGATTGGGTTTAGGACACTATTTCAACACAACCATCCCATGACAACTGCTCTACGCCATCCAAACTTCATAGGTTGGATTCTTGACTGATGATCCAAAGGACAAGTAATTACCTGAATGAAGGAGAAATTCTGGTGGCTTGGCTTCGGTTCCTAAGAGGTGTCCCCTGACTATTAGCATGATGGTGGACTTCTAGAGCAAGAAATCGTTTATGTCAAGCATGATATTCCAGGTCTGATTCAGTTGTCCTCCAAAAGGAGGTGTGCTCAACAGAGATCCACCAAGTGGAGGAGACACAAGAGTTCCGGATTGAATTAGAGGTGAAGTGTTAATATCTGGTCTAACTCCTCTAGTGAGGCCATGGATCGAGGTCTGCATTAGCTAGCTAGGTTGAAGAGGCTTGCAGAGCTTAGAGCGGGAGGAGTTGTAGGGCTAGATAAGGTTGAACACGGTAAGCTTGAGCTCACAAGAGTTGTGGTGTTTAGGTAAGAGGTAGGTGGTGGCAGAGCTCTGTCCCCAAAGGTGACATCGGTCATATTTACTCTGATACCAAGTTTGGAATGAGATACAAAGTTGCAAAACTGAAAATCTTAGTTGAATAACACTCCAATCACAATGACAAAGCAATGTGTACCACCATTTACAAAGAAAACCAAAATATATCACATCTAATTAGAAAATGGCACATGTCTAACACGTGTCGATCGGGTATATATACATATAACTTCTCATCAAGGGCACTAGGGAAATTACACACTTCTACTATAACACACTCTTAGAGTATTAACAATGATCAACACAATTTGGAAGTGAAATCTGACACATTTATATTATATTTTAATGTTTTGAGCTGTTGTTAAATTTTTGGTACACTATGGCTCACTTTTTACAAGGCTTAAAAAGAAGTGGGGACAAGGATTTATATATTTTTTTATTGTGAGAAGAGGATAGTTTTTGTGTCCAAAAGTAGGAAGAAATAAAGTTAAACATTAAATTATATGGATATTATCTTAAAATTTGTGCACAAATGTGAAAGTGGAAGTGGACAGAACAATTGTCATAGTGGTATTTTGCAAGCCATAGTGGTGTTCACATATAAACAATTGTCTTTTTTCTTCAATTACAGTGTGGGAGAATGAGCTAGTGGATACTCTTATTACAATTCACGCCAACATCAGCTAGTAGTTATAGCTGAAACGGAGGTGATGTGGACAAATGGAGAAAAAATAAACCCAATAATATATACTCTACTTGGTCAAAACAGGAGGAGGGAAGAATTCAAAGAAGGGTGGTGTCTTGGGGAGGAAGAGGGGAGGATATTATACAGAATATGCTTATCCTTTTTCTTTTGTTTTTCATTAACACAATATGCTGATTTTTTTAGTTTTTACTTTTTATTTTCTTGATTGATTGGATTTGGAATATGCTGGATGCGTACATCGTTTGGCTTACGGCGCCAAATGACAGTGAGAGTGATTTCGAGGGAAATATTTATGTGGTGTCTCCACACGGTATGGAGACACCGTATGACACGTACAGACTACACACTTTTATTAAGTATTTAAATTGTGTGGGTCTGATCGTTTCATCCGTCACTTCACCTTAAATTCCTTCATCATAAAAGTATTTCCTCGTTTCAACCAAAGATTTTCTAAACCCAATCACTAGTTTCCAAAGTACTTTATATTGTTAAATTTTAATAAACTCCAAAGTACGGTTTCTGAGGTACAGTTAAACCTCGATAAATTAATACCCTCGGGACTAGAAAAAAAATATTCGTTTAGCGAGGTTATTCATTTATCAAACATTATTTTTAGCCCATTTGCTCAAGTTGGGACCGAAGAAAATTATTCATTTGATGAGGTTATTCATTTATCCAATATTTATTTATCGATGTTTAACTGTACTACTTTTTTTTTAATAAACTCCAAAATACTATTTTTGAGGCAGCTATAAGACGAGGAAAATAAGGGCTATCGTAAAAAATAGTATGTTTTCTCTCTTTGTTTTTACGAATAAGAAACGGACTAGGATCGTCGGATAACTGCCACATATACACACAAATAATTTTTTGCTTATATTTCTATATACGTGACAGTCATCCAACATTCCGTTCTGACAGGAAGTCACTCAATTAGAAGTTCCCCTTTATTATGGTTTTCATCACTCCAGAAATCTCCCTCTTCCCAAAACTTATATTTTTATTGATTAGTTTTTTTAAAGGGGGAATGAGGGAGAAGAACTATTAGCAGAACTCAGTCTGCATATCAGTCTACATACAAATACACAAAAGCAAAAGACCCAGAACAAATCCAAGTTCACTCAAGCATTTCATCAAACAACTTCGGATTACTCAAATAAATTTATTTAATTCGAAATATTGGTTATACCTGCGCAATTGCGAGAGATAAGGCAGCATTTGGAGAGATAAGGCAGCATTTTGAATCACAGTTTATCCAACTACGGCACCCAAAACTGAGTCTTGCACATTCATTCAGTCTCATGATTGGTGGACAATAGTTTGAAGGCAGACCGGCTCTCTACATTAATGATAGGATAGCTACATGTGTTTATTTAAACTACAAAAGTGATATTTTTAGAGTTTATCTGTTTTTATTTTGTTCCAGAAAATTCAGTCTCTCAAAGCTATAAGAGAGAAGGTCGAATGACCAAAACGTTTTCTAGAAAAATCTCAATAAAAACAACAAGTCCTTTTTATATTTATGCTGTTTTTTCTCATGGTAGCAGAGCCTAGTGGTTTTTTAACCATAATAAACCACCATATATCATCATATACAACCAACAAACATCATGACAAGCCTATCCCTCAATGTATCCAGTTTTATATCCCTAAAACTTACCTAAAAAAATTATCCTCTGTGGAGAGAACAGGCACTGGCCCTAGCAGAGAGTCAGGACCTCATTGACCACCTGGACAAGGAGACACCAGCACCAGCAGAATTCAGTACAACAACCATAGAAACCGGATCTACTACACAAACAAAGAATCCTGAATATACAAAGTGGCAAAAGGCAGATAGATTGCTCAGAGGATGGTTAACTGGGTCACTCTCAGAAGAATCCCTTGCACTTGTGATTGGACTCAGCACTGCCCTTGCTTTGTATAGGATGCACTCAAGGGAGCATATGCCCAGGATTCACAGGAACGAGAATTCAATCTCAAGCAACAAATCACATACATGAGGAAGGAAGAAGATAAAAGCATCAATGAGCACATTCAACAATTCAAGGGGCTTTTGACAGTCTAGCAGCAATTGGAAAACCAGTGCAGGATTCTGAAAAAGTCTACTTCCTGCTGACAAGTCTAGGGCCCCAATATGAGACTTTTACAACTATAATGTTAAAACCCCCCAGACCAACCTACACTGAACTAGTCTCTCAGCTACAAAACCTGGATCAAAGGAGAACATGGTTATCTACAAAAGGCACAGAAGGACAACCCCTCACTCAAATGGCCTTCTATGGACAAAGGCCTCAACAGAGAACTGAAAACTCCACCAGATTCACCTCAACAGGAAGAGGATTTCAAGCACAACAATCAACAGGACCAGCTTCAAACAGTGGACAAAGGAATGTCTTTAAGAGGATGTCTAAGGCAGAAAGAGACCAGTACAGGGATGAAACGTGCCAACACTGTGGAGTACCTGGTCACATTGCCAAGATCTGCTGGTGGAACTTCAAAGCACAGGATGATAGCACTCCACGGGCACTGTCAGCACTCACATTGGATAACACTATTGCAGACACATAATGGATTATGGACACAGGAGCCTCCAACCATATGACAGGTAATAGTTTCATACTACACAAACTGATTCCATATAAAGGGAAATATTCAGTTGTAATAGGTAATGGTTCAAAACTAGCAATAACAGGCATAGGTGAATTACATATAACAAATCATGTTAATCTTGTTAACATAAAAAATGTGTTGCTGGTTCCTGCTATGCAAAAGAATCTTTTGTCTATAAGTCAGTTAACATTACAATTCCTTGCAGATTGCACTTTTACTAATAATACTTGTGTTCTTAAGGAAAAGACAACAGGACAGGTACTAGTGGAGGGCTATCTTAAAGGGAACCTGTATGTGATACCTAGGAGTCTGGAAGTACATTTTTCTCAAAGATTTAGGACATGCTCAACTGAACTGTGGCACCAGAGACTAGGGCACATTCAATTTCCAACCATTCAAGTTTTGAAGAATAAAGGCCTCATTGAGGTAGTAGGACAAAATAAACAGGAACATCTCTGTGAAAGCTGCCAACTTGGCAAATTAAACAGACTTCCTTTCAGTCAGTCAGAACATTTGATTTAATTCATTGTGATTTGTGGGGCCCAGCCCCTGTTCAGTCTTTAGGTCATTTCAGATATTATGCAAGTTTTATTGATGATAAGGAGAATCATCACGACCTCCCCAACTCTGAATATTTTCCTAGTTGGGGCTAAAACTCCGGAAATTAAAAAAGTTAAAATAGGAATAAGACTTGATATTATTAGAAATGCCCAAAACCTATCATATTCATAAATCAGAAACATGGACGAACTCCTATAAACGTGGAAAATATACCGGATTACTTGATTCAAGATGTCAAGTCATCCATAAATGTTTAGTCAAAATCACAACCTGTAAATGGACCTTTATGAGCTTCTAAAATATCTTTCAAGCTATGACCAATGCCCCAACTGGTCCTGGATTTATAATCCATCCATGGAGTGGTCCCCTTGGTTCTCATTAGTCTGACAAATGACCTACTTAACTCAGCGGTTAGAGTATTGCTTTCATACGGCGAGAGTCATTGGTTCAAATCCAATAGTAGGTAGAACTTATTAGATACCATTGACTCCAGTATCTAATAAACCTACTAAGTGATAATTTTCAAATTCAGAGAAACCCTGGAATTAATAAAAAGGGCAATCCTGAGCCAAATCCTATTTTTCGAAAAAGCAAAAAGAAAGGCTTAGAAAGAAATAAAGGATAGGTGCGAGAGACTCAACGGAAGCCGTTCTAACAAATGGAGTTGGTTGCGTTGGTAAAGAAACCTTTCTACCAAAAATCCCAAAAGGATGAAGAAGAGGGGTATATACAGACTGTATCAAACGATTCACCCACAGCCTGTAGATCTTTTCACGAACGGATTAATCGGACAAGAATAAAGAGAGAGTCGTGGATGGTGCCTTTAAAACATAAATCTGATTTTTTTGATGTGTTTGTAGCTTTTGAATCATATGTGCATAAACAGTTTAATCAAAACATTAAGAGGTTCCATACAGATGGTGGAGGAGAATTCATAAATAAAACCCTAGGGAATCACTTCACAAAACAAGGAATAGTTCACTTGGTTTCCTGTCCACACACCCCAGAACAGTCTGGGATGATAGAACGAAGACACAGGACAATAAGAGAACTTGGCATGACCATGTTATTTCACAGTAGGGTGCCCTTATCCTTATGGGTTGAAGCCTTCTCCACTGCTGTCTATGTTATGAATAGAGTACCATCTGTTGCCCTTCAATCTGATTCTCCATACCATAAATTGTTTCATAAACAACCAGACTATTCCAGTTTCAGAGTATTTGGCTCCAAGTGCTTTCCTTACATTTGGGATACCAAAAGACATAAGTTTGATTCTAAAACTTTACCTTGTGTCTTTGTTGGATACAACAACCAACATAAGGGCTACAAATGCTTTCACCCTCCTACCAAGAGATTTTACATCTCCAGACATGTCACTTTTGATGAAAAACAGTTCCCTTATCATAACAGCTCTATTCCCACAAACACCACATATGTCCTAAAACTCATAGATCATTGGCTTCCCTCTACCAGCTCCACTACTTGTGAATGCTCCACACCACCCTCCAATTCAACATATGCCGTACCAGAAGATTCCACTCCACCAGAATTCCCTGGCCCTATGATCAACCTCATCAATGATCAATGACTTGCCTGATTCCAACACTGACACAGAAGCACCATTGGACTCCTCAGATACCACAGATCCAGACACAACCATTGCTCCAGAACAAGACCAAAATCCAAACTCAAGCACATATACCACCACAACAGCTTCAGAATCTGACTATTCCTCACCACACGCCACTGCACCTGAGACTGATTCAGAATCTGACTCTTCCTCACCACACACCACTGCACCTGAAACTACTCACTCTATGACAACTAGAGCCCAACAAGGAATCTTCAAGCCTAATCCTAAGTATGCCCTCACTGTGTCCTATGCCACTATCCCCAAAGAACCCAAATTTGTAAAGTCAGCTCTCAAACATGAAGGATGGACAACTGCTATGAAAGAAGAATTGGATGCCCTTACACAAAACCAGACCTGAACTTTAGTTCCTAGAACTCCTCAGATGCATGTCATAGGCTGCAAATGGGTTTTTAAGGCCAAACTTACACACCAAGGCACTCTAGATATGTTAAAGGCAAGGTTAGTTGCCAAAGGCTACAGTCAGATTGATGGTCTTGACTACACAGAAACCTTCTCTCCAGTAGTTCGACCTAGCACCATCAGACTGCTCCTATGTATTGCCCTTGCCTGTCATTGGCCCATTAAACAACTAGATGTTAAAAATGCTTTTCTACATGGTCACATTTCAGAAACCATTTACATGGAACAGCCTCCAGGTATGTCTAATACTCAATACCCTAACCATGTTTGTAAGTTAACTAAGGCACTATATGGGATAAAACAGGCCCCTAGGGCATGGTTTGACAGATTTAGTGCCTTTTTACTTCAACATGGGTTTATTTGCAGTCTCTCAGACCCATCATTATTTTACTACCATACTAACAAGGGCACCTTAGTGCTATTACTCTATGTGGATGACATGCTTCTTACATGATCCAATACTCAGCTATTGCAGTCACTTGTGTCTTTTCTCAGCCAAGAATTCCATATGAAGGATTTGGGACCTGTCCACCACTTCCTAGGTGTACAAATACGAAAAACGACCACCGGACTACACCTCGGTCGGTCTCTATGCAACTACCATCCTGGACAAAATGGGAATGACTGAGTGCAAGCCTATGAGGACACCTATGGATACCAAACTCACAGACCAGGCAGACTCCCAACCTTTTCCAGATATCACCCTCTACAGAAGTCTCATTGGTGCTCTTCAATATTTAACATTCACCAGGCCAGACATCTCATTTGCAGTCAATCACATGTCTCAGTTTCTCCGAAGTCCAACTCAAGACCACATGAAGAAGGCTCATAGACTGCTCAGATATATAAAAGGATCACTAAACTTGGGCATTTCTCTACAAGAATCATCAAACCTACACCTCACTACCTATTCATATGCTGATTGGGCAGGGTGCCACCTCACAAGAAGATCTGTTACAGGTTACTGCACATTCCTAGGCCCCAACATCATCTCATGGTGTGCTAAGAAACAGCCCACTGTGTCCAGGTCAAGCTCAGAGGCAGAATATAGGGCCATGGCTCACAACAAATTGAATTAACCCGGCTAACCCGTGTGTCTTAAAAGAATTAAGGTTCTACTTCACCCACACCAAGGTGCTTTTTGTGATAACCTCAGTGCCCTCTACATGAATGTCAACCCAGTCTTTCATGCCAGGAGTAAGCACATTGAGCTAGACTATCATTATGTTAGAGAGTAGGTTGCCAGAGGACTCTTGGTCACCAAACATGTCCCTGCTACAGGTCAAACAGCGGATAGCTTCACTAAGTCACTCCCTAGACTCATATTCCAGTATATTAGGCCCAAGCTCGGCCTGACCACAAGCCCTGGCCTCTTTTGAGGGGGGGGGGGGGGGGGGGTATTAGCAGAACTCAGTCTACATACAAATACACAAAAGCAAAAGACCCAGAACAAGTCCAAGTTCACTCAAGCATTTCATCAAACAACTTCGGATTATCTCAAATAAATTTATTTAATTTGAAATATTGGATATACCTGCGCAATTGGAGAGATAAGGCAGCATTTGGAGAGATAAGGTGAATCACAGTTTATCCAACTACATCTCCCAAAACTGAGTCCTGCACATTCGTTCAGTCTCATGATTGGTGGACAACAGTTTGAAGGCAGTCCGGCTCTCTACATTAATGATAGGATAGCTACATGTGTTTATTTAAACTACAAAAGAGATATTTTCAGAGTTTATCTAGTTTATCTGTTTTTATTTTGTTCCAGAAAATTCAGTCTCTCAAAGCTATAAGAGAGAAGGTCAAATGACCAAAACATTGTACATAAAAATCTCAATAAAAACAACAAGTCCTTTTTATATTTGTGCTGTTTTTTCTCAAGAACATCAACATTTCATCAATTAAGGAGAATGACAACTTTTTGAAATATTTGCATAAAGGACAAAACTATTTTTTTTTTAATTTTCTCGCACCTATTTAAAAAAAAAAAAAAAAAAAACCAACACACTTTCTTTTTTAAACACTCATATCTCTCAATTTATAACTTCAAATTTGAAAATTCTTTCACCAATTTTTATTTTTATTTTTTCATGCTTTTTATTTTGAGACCACATTCAACATATTCCGAAGTGATTTCAGAAAATCCTTTGTCGAAATTCACTGTCGATATTCACTGATTTCGGGATTCACTGAGTGAATTTCGACAGTGAATCTCACAAAAAACGATGTAAATATATCCAACCAAGTCTCAAAACGAAGAGCTTCAAAAAATAAAAAATTAATGAAATTTTTATCGCGTTTGGATCTCTAGATCAAAATATATGACCGTTTGAAAATGGGAAGGAAAGAGAAAAAAAAAATGTTGCTACAGGAAACAGGCGTGCAAATTTATTTACAAAATAGAAGTTGTCTTTCTCGCAATAAAAAATATGTGGCTGTCTTGTTATTCAAAAATATTTCAAAAGCTGTCTTTATTCCTAATTCTCCTAAAAATATATGATATGAATTAAGATTATGATGTAAAAATGGTTTTTTTTTTTCCAGGGATCTAAATGGTTTGATATCTATATTTACAAATATACCTAGTTCCCAAGACTAATACATAATACAAATGTTATTAGTTTGAAGGGTAAAACAACAAAGACTTATCCAAGGTTAAACTATGACGAGCACTATTCAGACTTAGCGAGTGAAGTATGTTTTGGTATTCCTTCTCGAACTTCTATTTCTTCTTTTAAAGGAGATTCAAGAAAAGATAGAATATGAAGACGTGTTTCCAGAACGAACATGATACGGGTCGAGAAGAAGGATCTGGTGTGGGTTCGCGTACCCACACGAGGCCGACAGCATACTAAATATAGAAATTTCCAATCCCAAAAGTAGGTTGATGAAAATGATGATGATCCCAAAAATATGCAAAGAAAAGATTACAACCTTGATAATCATAGTCCTTCACGGCCTCCTCAACCATATATATCTTGTTGAAATATATAAAACGTTAATTATCTACCTCTTCATTTTTTGGGGAGAGATGGTAATTCAACATATAAACAAGTCATCATTCTCAACTTTAATGTCTTCCAAACATGAACATAAACAAGACAAAAATGAATGATATATTGTTTAAGAATAAATTTTCCTAAGATTGTTACTATTTATCCACCGGATCGGATCCCAAACAAAAACAATCTAAATCTGTTGTAGTCCTTTACTCCCTCGATGATCAAATGACATGATGGAAATCTTCTTAAGAGATAGATATGCAGAGAAATTCTTGTTCCCAACAGAAATCTCTGCAATGAAATTTCTTCCCCATGTTTTTATATAGTTTTTGCCAACCATTCTTGTTGTATAAAACCGTACATGCTTTTTGCAACAATGTCCTACATCTGCATCACATGCAGCAAGCACAACTAGTTCAGTTGCGGTTTTGGAAATAACGATAAGACGACATGTTATGAGATTACAACCCCAAAACAAAAAAGGTTACCTTAAACATGACAATGTCATTACAGGTACAAGCTAAGGCGGTATCCCTAATGTTTCTTCTCAATCCTTGCCTGTTTTGTAGACAGTATATGCCAACAATAAAGGAATTGCAAAGCTATAAAGAGGGAAATCAAGAATCGGGTTCATCTCATACGCCTTTACAAGCGCTCTGCAGTTCTGCACGTGGAAGTAAGGAAAAAAAAAAAAAACAGGCTATTGAAAAAGGAGTCAAAAAAGGCAAAATGAAAAAGAAGTAGGAGTTATGAAGCTTGCCTTGAAATGTGTCCAACATATTGTCAAAGAAGCCACCAGGAGAATCTTCCTCATCCACCGAATTCTGGAAACGGGTTTTGACCTGCTATTTCTACTTTGACTATATGATCCGGATCTCTCTGTTACATGATCGTCTTCTTTCTTCCCCGAAAGCAAAAGAAGATTATCGTGATATATACTCTTTTCAACACAAAATGCTCCAATAACTAACAATGAAGGCAAAACTACAATAAATAAATGGGCTAGAACAACCACCATTACATCAGGAAATCCAAGAAAATCCATTTCTCCCATTTTATCGCGTTTTAAAACCCAACCTCTAGAGCTCATGTATCCCTTTTCCTTGTCATCAGTAAAAACTTGACCACGAAGCCATGGGCATAGTGCAAGGTAAAACAAGTAAGAGACTATAGAACACCACACCGTTGGAAGTTTGTACAACTCTGTGAAAATCCACGCCGTGCAATTTAAAAGCCCTTTGTTGGCACGGTAGTGTTTGTAGCTGTACTGTTTTTTTGAGATAGTTAAGAAAAGCTTGGGAATGATGATTGTTGTCAAAGTAAGGCAATAGAATAAGGATAATATGGGATAATACAGGTCAGACCATTGACAACCCATTACAAAGAATTCTTTCCATGTCCATGAGAACTTAGCTTGGAAACCCCTAAGAGAAAAGGGCCTCAGTTCACTTAAAGTGGATCTTCCCATGGCATCAATGGCCTCTACTTGAAACCAGTATCTCACGGGAGATGGATCATCAAATGCTCTATAATTCCAAGGGACGGAGTAGAGATCTCCACGAGATGAGAAAGTTTCAAGCTTTACCATAGTTGATTCCATGACGGTATCGAGATTGCCAAAACTTGAATCAAAGATTCTAGCAACAACGGATACGATAGGAGATGCAGAGAAAACCAATGCTCTAACGGTCTTTTCAATAGAAGGGTCCGATGATCGACACTTCTCTTTTCGGTAAGCGGTATCTGAGAAGCGTGAGTCTAGAGGAAATGTAGGCAATATGATAGTCTTCTTAGCCCCTAACTGAAAGTCAACATCAACAAATGATAAGTGACCTCTATCAACAGCCAAAATGCGGAAAAATCTACCTTTTCTCCAGTCACCCATTTCCAACTCCCAAAATTCTTGTGATTTAGGTGATCTTTCGGAACAGTTGTTGATTTCCTGCAAAGGAATGCTAAATGCATCTAACTGAACTGACTCATGATGATGATGACTTGATGCATGATGTCGTTTTAAATTGGTTCCGAACTTTGTATGCAAATGGCCACATAGGTAAGCTGTCAAGGAGCTTTTCAAAAATATATCCTTTAAAGTCTTTCCAGAAGAAGAGGCTGCAGAGAATGAGAGAGGAAAGTGACCGAAAGCAATCTTGGTAATCGGGTTCACAGAATGAAAATCCTGACGTGAAAGTGCAGAGCTTATTTGATCGAGTAATTGATCATTTGGATGACCAAATAAATTAGTTGGCCCACGTAATCCTGAGGATGTAGTGCTGTCAATCCCAACAAAAAGAAGATCTCTTTCACCAGTCTGAAGAATGAATTCACGAAGGAAAGAATGAGAAGATAGAAATCAATACCAGAACAGAAGCTAACAATGTCTGCAATGAACTTGGTCTCATAATTTTAACTAGCGGATCCAAAGAGGTAATAAGCTAACAAGAGTTCCAATTAGTAGTCAACTATTACTATTAAGAAAACAAGATGGGACATTGTCTTGAATTCGTAAAGAATCAGAAACTGAATGGCCTAGAATAATAGCAAAACCTGGATCATGACATCATTGACTTGCTCACTTCGGTTGAGTTGCCCATTGAGGCTATACGTTGAAAAGAAATCAGATGAGCCACCCAAGGATGATACTCCGAAATTATCATGATTTCCTCTAAGATCATAAAAGATGCTCTTGTTAAGCCTACTTCTCCTCACAACATTTTCCATGACGTCCTGGTATTCAACCCACTCTCTTTCATCTTGCTTCATTGTTAATAAATCTTTGCTTTTCCCATCTATTAAAGAGTATGAAAAGTATGAGAAACAACATGGAGATAAGTACAGTTAAAGGTCATGATTAACAAATAAATGAGTTTGACACTGAGCTCAGGTAAGAACCAAAGATGGCGTAACAAGTCAACAAAATCTAGGACTGATTAAAAGAACATAGAAAGCTCCAACAACTTATCGATGATTCATTTAGACAATGCTGAGTACCGAATGTATAATGCCAGCTCCTCTCTGAAAGGCATCAAATAAATCATATTCTTACACAGTCCATGCCTTAAACCAACAAATAGATTTTCGAATCAAACTCATCTGATTTTATAAAGATAAACTTCTCAACATATTGGATTTTTCATTCATTGCCACGAAGAGTTTATGTACTCAGTTCCATTAGTGACTTCGGAAGAGGAAGATGAAGAGTTGGTAGACATTTTGCAGAATTTGAAGAGTCTGAAGCTCTGATACCATTAAGAGTTTGAGATGAAACAAATTGTACCAATCTTATTATAGCAGGAGAATTACAATGAGCTTATATAGGAGCAGAGTACAACGGCTAGTGGTCATAAATTGTGGGTGGCAGAATGTAATCAGACACATTTAATATACAGCTGGGTCAATAAATGGGGGTATGACCACAGTGTTACACTTTAATTATATCAAGGATAAATAATATTCAATTAATAATATTCTTCTACAGAAGTTAGCAACATTTTCAATATTTCTATTCTATGGTAGAGACTCAGTTTCAAACCAAAATTAAAATCTTTAGGTCAGATAATGGAACTGAGTACATAAACTCTGTATTAAGACCTTTTCTTGATGAAAACGCTATCATTCATCAAACCTCCTACACTAATACTCCGCAACATAATGGAGTAAGCAGAACCTTATTATATACTTTAAGACAACCAAAAGTTTATTGGGGAGATGCTATTCTTATAGTGGTCTGTCTCATTAACAGGATGCCTTCTAGGGTCCTAAAATATAAGAAACCCTTGAGTAAGTTTTGTTCATGTTATCCAAATTCCCATTTGGTTTCTTCTATACCTTTAAAAATATTTGGATGTGTGGCATATGTTCATATCTATGATCAATCTAGAAACAAACTAGAGTCCAAGGCAATCAAAACCGTTTTCTTGGTTATTCCTCAACTAAAAAGGGCTATAAATGTTTCGATCATACTAAAAAGAAATTGTATGTTACTTATGATGTTACCTTTTTTGAGAATACATCATATTATGATAAGAACAGTTCTATTGAGAAGGAATGGGATGACTTCTGGGGTGTGGAACAGAAACTACCACTGATTCCTGAAGTTGACCAGCAACATGAAGTTCCTGAGGTCAACCAACAACTTGACCAAACTCAACAGGAAGGTGAGGGTGACAAAGCAAAAGAACAAGAAGTGATCATCTATACTAGAAAGGTGAAGAAGAAACAATCTGCCTCTGTTACTCAGAATTATGAACCTGACCTTGAGCAACAAAAAATACCAGATGATTATGCTCAAACAAAGGATAATGGAGATGTTCATGAGGATGAGAATCAGGGGATTGACAGCCCCCCTATTGCTGTAACTGTAAGAAAAGGTGTTAGGGCATGCATCAAACAACAAATCAGTAAGTATGTCTCCTATGGATCTTTGTCTACTTCTTATCAAACTTTCCTTGCTAACTTGGATAATGATGCAATATTTAAAAATATAACTGAGGTATTAAGAAGTCCAACATGAGGGATGCAGATTTGGATGAAATGAAAGCCTTAAAGTCAAATAGAACATGGGAAATTGTGTCAATACCTAGAAATATCAAAACAGAGGGATGTAAATGGGTTTTTACAGAAACTTGATGGCGCTATTGATAGGTACAAGGCACGCCTAGTAGCTAAAGGGTACACTAAAACCTATGGAGTTGATGTCTATGAAACTTTTGCACAAGTAGCTAAACTTAACACTGTTCGAATTTTGCTATCTCTCGCTGATAGTAATAGTTGGTCCTTACATCAATTAGATATAAACATGTTAAAATGGACAGTTGAAAGAAGAAGTCTTTATGCATCCACCACCTGGTTTTGAAAATAGATTTGGAAAGAGTAAAGTATGTAGACTTATCTAGTCTTTGTATGGCCTTAAACAATCACTGATATCATGGTTTGACAAGTTTGATAAGTTAATTCAAAGGGCTGGTTATAGACAGAGTCTGATCATACCATGTTTTATAAACATAGCAATGGAGGGGGAGTTACTATTTTGATTGCGTATGTAGATGACATCATTAACTGGTAATGATCAGCATCAAATACAAAATCTAAACAAATGTCTGCAAACCGAATTGAAATTAAAGATTTAGGAAAACTAAAGTACTTTCTTCGCATGGAAGTGGCAAGATCACAAGAAGGAATACTTGTCACACAAAGACAGTATACTTTAGATATCCTAAAAGAATTTCTCCTCCTTGGCTGCAATCCCTCAGAAACTCCGGTGAATTGTTCCATGAAAGGAGATTCTAAGGATAGTGAGGATACAAATTAGAAGAATATCAAAGGCTGGTATGTATAACTAATTTACCTATCTCGTACCAGACTTGACATTTCATTAGTTATTAGTCAAGATAGTCAATTTATGCATAAACCTAAAAAAAATCATTTAGTCGCTGTTTTCGAATACTTAGATATCTGAAGGGTAATACTGGTTGTGGATTTTTATTTAAAAGAGGAACTAACCTATATCTGTTGAGAGATATGCAGATGCAGATTGGGCAGGCTCTATTACCGACATAAGATCCACTACTGGATGGTGCATATATGTTGGAGGCAACGTGATCTCATGGAGAAGTTAAAAGCAGAATGCAGTTGCTAAAAGCAGAATGCAGAAGCTGAATATAGAGCAACAACACAAGAAATCTGTGAACTCATATGGGTGAGAAGAGTTCTACAGGAATTAAGACTATTCACTCAGGGACCTATGAAACTGTACAGTGACAGTAAATCTGCAATCAACATAGCAAAAAATACAGTCCAACATGATCGAACAAAACACATTAAAAATCAAAGCACTTTATCAAGGAGAAACTAGAAGACGAGCATCTGTTTAATTTATGTGCCAAGAAAGCAGCGAATTGCAGATGTGTTCACCAAAAGACTTGCAAAAATTCCATTCCAACTATTCAGGCACAAGCTTAGCCTAGTAGTAGAAGTTGGGCATTAGCTGTTATATCTTTATGTTTAGGCGGCTGACCCTTTGGTTCTCATCTTTGTATATATTAGTCCTATTGTAACTATTTTCATAATAAGAAAGAAATCTTTCTTTTCACTCTCAAATCTCTACAACATACTTTGTAATTTAAACAGATTTTTGGTGCCGAAAGCAGACTAGAAAAGTACAAGTTCTTTGTTCAAGCTGAACAAGTGGAGATAGTAAATGTCACAAAAAACACAGAGAGAACTACCAGAGTTCTTCACTAATAATAATAATAATAATAATAATTCCTTCTTAACTCCCAAATGCTTACAAGAATATATACAACCAGTAGCCCAATATTAGCAACTTTCAACATTTATACAAACAATCAGACATGTCCTGCGACGTGAAAACTCAAAAGTCATATACATATGTAGTAATTCTAAACACCATTGTTCTTAGTGAGGTCAAGACTTAAGACGTTTCATAACAAAACACAAGTTATGTGTCAGACATTGATTGAGATAAAAACATATACAGACACTCCACCAGACAAACAAGAAGTCTTGCAGCCAATCAATTCAACAAAATTCAACAGCATCCTTGAAAGAAAACTCAAATGCTACACTGAAATTAACGTCTTCCAAAGCTCTTAAAGAAAAAAAAAAAAAAAAAAAAAAGTACTTATCCAAAATAGAAATAGCAAAACTTGCTGGCTAGATGGTGGGACTGGCAAGATAGCAGGAAAAATGATCGATGAAAAAGGATCCAAACCCCACAAGCCCGAATCTTTAGATACCAAACCCAGAAAATAAAAAAGGGGTAAGCAAAAAAAAATAAAAAATAAAAATCAAGGGAGGAAAGAAGCCTGACCAGTGAGATCACCGGTGATGAGGACCAAAGAAGGCTTGATGAAGGAGAGGGTGGGACCCACAATAGACTTGAAATCAAGAGCTCTATCAGGAATGTGTACACTGAAATGAAGATCAGAGAGCTGCACCACCCACACCACATCCTTTGGCTCATCCTTCACTTGTATTATCTTCTTCTCCGTTTCCTTCCTGTTGTTTCGTCCCGAATCAATGCTATCGCCAACATTGCTTTCAAAAGTTGCAATAATCAAGCTTAACAAGAAAAGAATCAGAATCCTTGATCTCCTCATGTACATCCCTATTGCAACTTCCCTTCTCCTCTTCTTTTCTACGTCTTGCTGGTTCGGGTTCTTTTCTGTTCTTCGCACAGCACACCCGCCAGGTCGGGTTTAAACCGGTAAACCAAACAAACAGATTAATAAGAGAAATGATATAGTCACAACGAAAATGTACAATAATATGCCACGATAATGATCTGCACCATTGATTGTTGTGAAATCTATATTGATTGAATTAGGTCCCATAATAATCAATGGTGTAGATCAATATCGTGGCGTATTGTTGTGCATTTTCGTTGTGACTCTATCACTCCTCGATTAATAAAGAGAAATGAGGGACTTTTCGTGCGAAATTTGCAAAATTAGCCTCATAAGTCATAATTTGAGGGTGAACGTTTTTATTCAGGGGTAATGAGCCACAAGGACAAAAGTATTTCAAAAATTAAGGGTGTATGACAGCTTTTAAAAAATGTTGCATCAAAGACAAAATTAGTCAAAAAGACCAATTTACCCTTATTATCAAACAAATCCTGCTGAGCATCATTCACACCATTGCCGCAAAATTAGGGTTAGGAAGTTGAAACTATCACCTTCTGTGCGATTTCCAAAATAGGAGCGGAATTCATCGCAAAAATTGGACGCGAATTCAGGAGTACACAATCGTTTTCCCTAATTTGCAAGCATTTATACTCAATCGAACAGATTTTGAAGCTCTACGATCTCAGTTGAGCTTCCGATTCTGGAAATTTCAAATTCTTCAAAAAAAAAAGGGTTCGAATTCACCTTTGCATCTTCCTTTCACCTGTTCAGGGAACAAAACAAGTGAATCAAGTGCTCGAAATGGCAAAAACAAGATCGAAGGCAGCTGGGAAGCAAAAAACTGATGGGCGCATTACTACGTAAGTACAAAACCGACGAATTCACTGCTCTGTTTCCTTCATTTACTAGACGAGATTTCTGTCATTTTGATTGTTTTTTTTAGTGAACATTTACTCAAATTCACTGTAATATGCATTGAATTTTTACATGGAAGCATAGTGATATTGTTAGGCTTTTTTACTGCAGCAAGTTTTAGTACTCACATTCACTGCTATGTTTCACTTAATCTAGTGGATGATAAATCTATCAGCTCGATTGCTTTCTCAGTGATAAATCAAAGAGAATTATGTTTATACAAATGAATGTATACAAAACTGTATTCACTGTATATTTTGTGTGCTTTGTGGAACATATATGTTATGACGTGCTTATGATTTTCACTTTGATGTAATATGCATTCACTTTGCTATAATATGCATTCACTTTTTAAATGCAATCATGGTGATGTTGTTAAGCTGTTTTATAGCAGCAAGTTTTAGTATTCACATTCAATGTAGGTAAAAAGACCATTTACTCAAATTCATTGTAATATGCAATCAATTTTTACATCGAATCATGGTGATGTTGTTAGGGTTATTTATTGTAGCAACTTTTAGTAGTAACATTCACTACTATTTTTCCCTTAATTTAGTGGATGACAAGTCTATAAGCTCGATTGCTTTCTTAGTGAGTAAACAAAGAGAATTGTGTTTATTCACAGTGAATGTTTAGAAAATTGTATTAACTGTATATTTTCAGTGATTTGTGCAACATATATGCTATGATGAGATTATAATTCTCACTCAACTTTATTTTAAAAAACACTTGTGGTTATGTTGGACTTAATTAAACACAAGATCGGTGAATGATAGTATCTGGGATTTCTATTCTCTTACCCAAAGATGTAACATGTTTCACTTGTGTTTTGCTTTGAATGTCAGTGAGATATGTACAAAAAGTCTGATTCACTAAGTCAAGTATTCAATATTAACGGAAATTCACTTTACCATTTATTCACTGTTTACATACATTCATGCTAATGCTGTTTAAATTCAAAAAGTCTGATTCCTTACTTGTCATCCCTACCTACTTTAGCTTTAACATAATTGCTTATCATGATCATGGTTAACTGGTTTCTAGAATTTAGGTTCCTCAAAGTTTGATTCACTAAGAATATTCACTACAGTGATAATTCATATAATACACATTAAACACCTTGACATAAGAGACTATATTTGCACATATCACACTTATTAAATGAAGATTGGTTCACTTGTTAAACATTAATGTAGCTAATTGTCATACCCCTATCTCTCAATTTTTGTGTTTTAGATCCTAAAAGCCCGATTCACTAAGAAAATTCACTAAGACAAGTATTGAATGTTAACTCAAATTCACTTTACCATTTATTCACTGTTTACATGCATTCATGCTGATGATGTTTAAATTCAAGTGATTCCTTACTTGTCATGCCTACTTCAGCTTTAACATGATTGCTTATCATGGTCATGCTTAATTGGTTTCTATCACCTATGTTCTTGAAAGTTTGATTCACTAAGAATATTCACTACAGTGAATATTGACAGTACATGCATCTCCAATTGTTCTTATGGTTATGAATATTAATTTGAGATGTTGATATTTATAAGACATGAGTGGCTAGACTTATCTAGCCAAGATTATGTTGTAGCTTTAGCTTTAGATCTTTGGTGCTTGCCTCTTGGTAAGTCACCAAGTGTTATTTTACTGTGTTTTTGTTGTTTCTACCTTATAGTGGATGACTAAGACTCGACGTGGTAAGGAACCACTTACTCCTATCATTCCAGATATCAACACATATATTCGGGAACGAGTAGCCGAGAACAAGGTTGGTCAAGCTCGGCGTGGCTTGGAGCTATGTGGAGATTCCTCCCAAGGATCGTCTACCCAAGGCATAGAAATGGACGGAGACATAGCAAATGCACAAGTTGATCAAGGGCATGACGCACCAAACCAAGAACAAAACCAAAACCTCCATATCCTTAACCCTCATAATCCCAACAATCCAAATCCACCAAATAATAATCCTCCTCCACCATAAAACAATAACCAACAAAATTGCAACCAAAACCGGAATCACAATAACCTGAACAACCCCCCAAACCAAAGGCCAATTTGTGATCAAGCCGTGAGAAGGAATGAGACCAACAATCCGATTCGTTTACCAAATGTGGGAGCAAATAATTTTGAAGTTAAGGCTCACCTTTTTGGATTGGTTGGAACAAGAGCACAATTTATGGGCGTGATGACGAAGATCCACAACACCATCTTTACAACTTTGAAGAGTTGTGTAATATGGCTAAGAGTCAAGGTGCTAATAGAGATTTGACGAGAATGTCGATGTTTCCTTTTTCCTTGGATGGGAAGGCTAAAGATTGGTTCATGTCACTTCCTCACCATTCCTTGACAAGTTAGGAAGAAATTCAAAATGCATTCTTAAAACAATACTTCACTCCGGGTCGGAATTTAAAGTTGAAAGTTGAGATTGCAAGTTTCAAACAAGGTGAACATGAATCTCTTGGAGTAGCAAGAGAGCGATTTAAGAGGTTGTTGAAGGCTTGCCCCGAGCATGGTTATCCGTTGGACATGCAAATTCAGTTTTTTTTGTCGGAAGCTTAGAAAGGAATCATGAGCCGAGGTTGACCAAGCATGCAATGGTTCGTTGATGATGAGTGCGGCTCAAAATGTATACGATGCTATTGAGAAATTGCACAAAACAACAGAATGTGGGAAACTGGGTCAAGCACACGAAGAGTTTCTTTTGTGGGAGAAACCACCGCTCAAACCGAAGTGTTAGCTCAATTAGCTTCTCTTAGCAAAAAGGTTGATGAGATCAAGGGAAATAAGAGCTTGGAAGGAATGTATCCATGGATATGAGTAGTGGGGAAATGAAAAATGAAGATTACACACCATTTGAGATGAATGAGTCCGGTGATTATTCTAATGAAGAACTGAGTTACATACAACAACACCGAGCACTACATAATGCTTACTCCAATGCATATAACAACTTACAAAGAGATTTTCCTACTCAACGTTGGACTCCCAACCCGAACAAACAACCTGTTAGGTGTAGTGCCCGAAAGACAATTATATAATTGTTTTAGGACAGAATTAATAATTCATCTTATTGTATGCATGTATGCTTATAATTAAAACACTACTGAAAACCCTAGGTACCTCGTTTATGTAATCACATAACTCAGTGTATGGCTATACACAAGAGGATTGAGTTTGTGAGATGTACTTAAAATTAACTTAGTCCGTAGCGTTGATTAATCTGAGTACGGGTATCATGATTAATTTGCTATTAATGTGCCTAGAACACTTTAGGTGTGACAGTCTTATCCGAACTATCGGTAATAGGGTACCTAATGGGGCATTTATATATGATGATAATCATATAGGGCTGGACCGATTTGATTTGAGTTCTCGATATAATTCCGTAATCGAGAAGTCTTATCGAATCACAAGATGATCATATATGGATTAATCTCAATCCCGAGGTGATCACGACGATCGCTTAGACTAGAGTAGGGTTTGATGTGTTAGTAAGGATCACTTCGCGATGTGGTCCAACACTTCTCGTTGGCTCTTTTTAGGATGAGTGAGTAGTCCGTGTTATCACGATATATGGAATCCATTCCTTCCCTCGGGAAGTAGACATGACGTTCCTTTATTTGTTGACCCTAAAACGATCGATCGGCCGAGTTCATATTATATTGGATATGAACTAATTGATCACTAGGGGTTAATGGTAAATAAGGATAATATGTTTCGAGAAGGGTTTACGGAAATATCCCGAATCAAAGTGAACAGTCTATGGAGGATTTATCCGTATGTAATGATTATATCAGTGGACGCTTTCGACTCATAAATTGAGTGTAAGTTATCTATATTCGATAGAGTTCAATTTCGGGTTTATGGTGGTGTAATCCCGGAATTAATAGATTGGATATAATTATTCTGTTTGATGAATAATTTTATTCGATTTATTGTAGCTACTGAATATGGGTCCATGGTCCCCGACGTGGCTCCTAATATAGCATATAGGTTTCTCGTCGTTGCACCTCAATTATAATTAAATAGTGGATTGGGCTATTTAATTGATATGTGGATTAATTGTTTAGTTGGACTAGATGATTAAATACATGGAAAATAAAGTTTTCGTGGACTCGGCCCAAATTAGTGTGTTGACCTTTTGACCTAATTGGTCAAATATAGAAATGCGTGAAGCCCTTTTTCTTTAGGTTGGGGCGCATTTTGTTTATTGTTTTGTTGAGAAATTTGTTTTCTCAATAAATAATAAGACATGTGATTAAATTATTTATGTGTTAAATAATTTAAGGAAAAGAATATCTTTTATATATCCTTATTATTTTGGAATATTCTAGATATATCTTTTTAGGAAAAGGATTATTTCAATTGATTTTGTATTAATTAAATAAATCCTTGGAGGACAATGATTACTCTCCTATATAAAGAGAGTTCTCCCAAGCCTTTTGATAATCACAATTCACGCCATCATTGAAAGAAAAATAGCTTGGAATTTTCGGCTATTTTCTTCGGGTTTCGAGTTGGAATAATCTTTGGGATTATTCCGGTAGCATATCAAGGAGGTCCGGCGGCGGGAAACACCATCCACCTGGTGTTGCTGGGAGACACACGTTGGAAGGCTGTGGCTTCTCAACTTGCGTGGATACTACTTTTGATCTTGGAGTTAAGCACCATAAAAAGGTAAAATCCAAACCCCATTGAAGTTTGATCTTTAATTTATGTTCTTTGTTTCGTTTAGATCTAGATCTGATGCATTCCGCTGCGTAATCGGGTCAATCTATGATTGATCCGACGATATTACATCCAACAAGTGGTATCAGAGTCTTTGATCTAACGATTAAAGTATATGAATTTTAGATCTTGGAGTGGAAAAGCATGTTTTAGATGTTTTATTTCGTTTTTTTTTATGAATTTCGAAATTTTATCATGATGCATGCTTGTGAATGTTGTGGTTGAAGAGATGGATTGGAGTTGGTATTGTTTACCCGTAGATATATTTTGTAGCTCCTTTGTTTAGTAACAATTGAGCATAGGATTTGTATCTTTAATTATGCAATTTTCGAAAATTATGCAATTTTCAAAAATTATGTAAAAGTATCATCTTTTATTGTAATTTTGTTATTCCGGGCTTAAAAAGATGAAGATCTTGCTGAAAAGATGAAGATCACGGTGAAACCCAAGGTATGAACGAGGAGAAACGGCTAAAAACCTTGTTTTTTAAGGCTGTTCAGCACCTTTAGCAGCGCTAAAAACGTCACAACAGCTTCTGGTTTTTTTAAACAGACGGCAGCAGCACCTGTAGCGGCGCTTACTGCCGCCGCAAAAAGATTTTTATTAAAACCCTAGCTTGCAACTAGGGTAAATCATGCGGCTGTTTAGTTTTTTTTATAATCTGAAATTTTTTTTTTGGCCGACTTACATCAGCCGCATTATTAATAAAATAAAATAAAAATCTGGGATCTTTTTTTTTTACCTACAGCCGCATACACATAAAAAAAAAAGGTTTTTGATAATTATAATAAATTGGTTTTATTTAATTAAAAAGTCTTTCTCCTCTCGGGTGTTCGTGGTTCGTGATCCGGCAGTTCGAGTTCAAGATTCGAAGATCAAGACTCGAAGACATAGTATAAGTTTTACTTTTCCTTAGAAAATAGTTAGTCGGGGTACCAACGGTCCATCTCGGTGTTTACTTTTCGGTATAATTTTGTGTATGATCAAAATTACGTGCTTAAAACCGGAAAATTGCCATGACTTGCATCTTCATGATTCCACTCCAATGCATACACGTAGTTTTTAATTTCGAATTAAAATAGACGTGTATAACTCGAATAATTAGTATGAATGCTTATTAATTTAATATGTGGTAGTTAAATAATAAGTAGCTAATTATAAAAACCGAGGACCCGGGTTTTTGTCAATCGTTACGATTTTAGTGATGGATACTCGGTGAATCCCACTTGGATAAATCGTTGAGCTTTTCGGTGATGGCTTCTCAGTGAACCCACCTTAAACAGAAACGAGATTACGCTTTCGGTGACAATTTCGAAATCGGAGAATCTTAGTACATGGGTTCGGAAATGGTCTAACCATGGTTGGGCGAGTTCAACCGAGCTTCGGCTCAATCGACTCCCCTCCACGTGTGATGTACGTTACGGCGAGCTTCGACAGACTTAGCATAGCCGATAAGCCTTCGGGCTAAACGGGGCTTCTCTGCCGGATTGGCCCGAACCGTCACATATGTTCCAACGAATAAGACGGCGTAGGCTTGCCTACATAACCGACCCTATTCGGAGTACTTTGATTTATTGTTTCTTATTGTCAAGGCCAAAACCGTAATTAGTAAACCCACCACTTTTTCAAAATATTGAGTGGGAGCGGGGAAGGCGACAGCCAACCCCACGGCCTCTACTATAGATGCAAGCACGTGAGAGAATGGTGACACCTCGTGCCGCTTTGATTTCGGCCCCCTTCGGATGGTGTTCACCGCTATCAAAATTCAAGGCTTGGTCTCCGAAAGGATAGGATTTCGGGTACTCGTCGGGTCACTGACCTACCCCTCGTAGGCATACTCGGTGTGTACTCTGAGATCTGATATAGTAGGTCACACTCTTTATGGATATTTTCAAAATATCTAGGCTAGAAAAGGAAGGTAATCAATGATTAAAGTCCGGGATGTTTGATTCCCGTGAGATGTTCAATTCTCAAAGCTTAATCATTGAGAGAGATTGTCTCAGTTTAACCGTCATAGTGCTGATATCGACCCTCTCGGACAGTACTATGCGAGGTTAAATCCTTGGAATGGTAGGATAGACTTATTATAGTTTATTATTCCTCAAATAAAAATCAAGTAGTGATAATTTATTTTTTTCAATTTAACTTTCTGTCATTTTATTTACAACTAAATCTCTAGGTTACTAAACAGTAATAGGACTTCATTAAAAATGTGGAAAGTAAAAATACGTTGTAATTATCAATCAATGCAGTTAATTTTTCAGAAAAGATTTATTCTCTTAAGCCTTTAAAAACTTAAGTGACATAGTATAGGTATGTCATGGGTGTCACTCGTGTTGAACGAGAGACGACCATACTTAGTTTACAAAAGATGACATAGGACTATCATATAAAATTCATTTAGTGAATTTTAAAAGTGTAATTACACAACAAATTTCTAAATTGAAAAATTGGAAAATCATATACATAAGGCGTTGCTAGTTAGACGATATTTGGAACCGATAAACTAGTGGGAGCCTTAGCCTTATGATTTGTTGTTTTTCTGAATCATTAGAAATCTGTAATGGACTGCACAAGAGTTTTTCCATTCATTGGAAAAACAAGAATAAAGCGTTACTAGTTAGACAGTATTTGGAACTGATAAACTAGTGGGAGCTTAGTTCTGGAGATTTTATAATCTTTGAAACATCATGAACACAACATTGCTAGTTAGACAGTATTTGGAACTGATAAACTAGTGGGAGCTTAGTTCTAGGTGATGCTCTAATCTTTGAAAAATCATAAATACAAAGTGTTGCTAGTTAGACGGTATTTGGAACCGATAAACTAGTGGGAGCTTTGCTTTTATAATTTGTCGATTACAAAATCGATAGTCCAAGCAAGTAACACTGAACATCCCACAATTCAAGAGTAGTGTCTACTCAAACGAACAGCTAGTTCAAGACTGTTTCCATCTAAGGAAAGTCGAGAATGGGAAAGAACGCTTATACATGTTAGTCGTCTAAACTACGTAGTTTTAAGGCTAAACCGGAAAATTAATAAATTGGAAATTAGAGGATAAGGAAAGTGATTTCGGATCACTGACCAATGCATCCTTAGTAATTTTCTCGAAAGCTAAAGTTCTTTGGAAGAACTAGGTAGCTTTGCATTAAACAATAAATAAAATAGACAACGGGCAGTTATTCTTAGATAGACTAGTGGGAGTGATATAAGGAAATGAATCTCGGATTCAATTCTTGAGTATCACAGAAAATTCATTTTCTGTTTTCGGATTCGTTGGAACGAACGTATTCATTTTCAATAGGATAATTTGTTTGTCTTATTGACGATAAATATAGCATTCGTAGCACGAACCTAAGACTCGGACTTTTGTTTGATAAAGTCAGAACCACTAAGAAATACTGAAAAGGTATTAGTAACGCATCTTAAAACAATATAAACACAAATGGTTTCCGTATTTCAATAAACGCTTCTTTCTATTCTATTAATTAGTGCATATTCCCTAAAGACAAGATCTGAAGACTGGCTTAGGGTGATTCCTATCTCCCAGTCAAAGGAACACTGTCTCAAAGGAACAATGCCTAAGTTTCCTTTCAATCAGGAAAGGGTAATAGATTTAAAGAAGTAACATAGCTTGTTCATAACAAGCTTCGGGGTCATATGAAAGGTACAAGCTAGTGGGAGTTTTTTGAAGTAGTGACATCTTGTCTGACAACTATTCAAGACTCCGGTAAGTTTATCCAAAATATTTGGAGGATATCTCTGATTTCACCAGAGATAGAGTATTCCATACTCAGAAATAGGTTATTGCGTAGTCTTCGGGACTGATGCTCGGCTCGCTCCCGTTGAAATGTTTTCACTAAGGGATACACCATAAATTTGCCTTATATAGTTATTGATGTGCTACGATACGCTGCTGAACTCATTTAAGATATTGATTGCAAAATAACGGATTACGTTGTAATGAAAAACCGAGAAGTCCACCTTAAAAATGCCTAAGCATTTATGGATCAGGAGTGAATTCGGTTCACCCCACTTCCGTAAATAGAGGCATTAAGCACCGAGTGCTTGAAGGTAGGACTGGCAATTTTGCATACACGTTCAGGTCGTGAAATAACTTAATGCATTGAGTAAAGGTTGGTTATAAAACTCGTAAAATCAGAGAATGACGGTGATACTGTCAAACTCGGTCTGATAGAGTCTATAAATAACAACCTTAGATCTTGAAGTATTTGTACTCAAGATGTTACTAACTGATGTGTTCAGTCCACATCCAACACCGGCAGTTGGTGATAACACTAATAAGAACTACTAAACTAGATCAGTATATCAATCCACCCCGAACGCAGTGGGAGTATGGTTTGTCCATTACCCATTGCAGGACCTTATGGTCTATAGGGTAGATTGATGACCTATAGTCCTTCGTGGACTGTATAGGATTCTGATCATAGAGGTTGGTTTAAAAGCCATAACCCTGTGAATGGAGTATGATACTCCAATTCTGTTGAAACTCTTGTAAAACCACCTGAGTATCTCAGGCCCAGTAGGAGTAATTGGAACTACATGGAGAAGAGTCGAATGAATAGGAAGGTTTAACTTTCAACGCAAAGCTGAGTAATTTAGGGGTGATTCCCTAAAAGGTAGAGAGTTAACCAGACCGTGATCTCTCTTACCACTCAGTCTTGCTTGATTTCGTCAGAAGGCGGGAAATAGGAGTGATTCCCTGAGACTTCCTTGCCGAACAACGGAATCGAATTCATTCGGAACGAAGGGTTTTAGCTAAGAACAAATAACGGATTCGTTACAAAGCGTAAAATAGGGGTGAATCCCTAAGACCCTTTTTGCGAGACTAACGGTATCTTAATTTATTCAGAAAGAACCTTTGGCAGGATGCCTGCCATAGCTTGATGCCTGCCATAGCTTGTATCCTTTGGGGATTAAAGCAAACCTCTAGGTCATTTCAAAGTCAAATATTTTAATATGTGGACTTGACCAGAATATTGATAAGTCTTTCGTAGATTGGGCTTCGATATTAGTAAAGTAGTATGTAGATTAGTGTTTGTGAATGGTAACACTAAAACTGTTGGAAACAACATGGGCGTGTTATCTGAAGTCAGAGTCTAACATGCCATCAGGATTCATTCTAAAGGATTTGATTCGCTCAAATTCGCAAGAATCGATCATTGGCAATCCCATCCATTCACCTGGTTAAGATATTAATTTATACAGCATTCAACGATGTAGTCTACCCTACCTCTCATGAATGATTATCTAAACCTGCAGATGAATACTAAATGGGATGTTTAGTGAATCCTCAAGTATCTTCGGGAGAATGAGGAATAATATGCTAGTATATTCAGGTGCAAACTAGAATATAGGTGATAACGTTGATTCTGAATTTATGTCGAATTAAGGAAGCTCGTTAAGTCGATCTCGACCTCAGTGTTGGCTCAAAAGCATATTGAAAGTGTACCACCGGATTAGATGGAAAGGTGACGTTTCGATCCCAAAGATCGACTCAAGCCGCAAACCTACCTGATCAGTGTACCAAGTCACATGGTGTTCAGTTTTAAGTACGCGCCGGGTCATTGACCTACCCCACGGCGGCATACTCCGGTCGTACTTGGAAACGTGAATTACTAAGATGCGCTTGGAGGGTATGACTCTTGGGGATATGTCTCACTTGTTTTGAGCAAGTGAGAGAATGTTGTAGATATAGATATAAAGGGTGTGCTCTAAAACAATTAATCCACTTGCCTTTCGTGCAAGTGGGAGATTGTTAGGTGTAGTGCCCGAAAGACAATTATATAATTGTTTTAGGATAGAATTAATAATTCATCTTATTGTATGCATGTATGCTTATAATTAAAACACAACTGAAAACCCTAAGTACCTCGTTTATGTAATCACATAACTCAGTGTATGGCTATACACAAGAGGATTGAGTTGGTGAGATGTACTTAAAATTAACTTAGTCCGTAGCGTTGATTAATATGAGTACGGGTCTCATGATTAATTTGCTATTAATGCGCCTAGAACACTTTAGGTGTGACAGTCTTATCCGAACTATCGGTAATAGGGTACCTAATGGGGCATTTATATATGATGATAATCATATAGGGCTGGACCGATTTGATTTGAGTTCTCGATATAATTCCGTAATCGAGAAGTCTTATCGAATCACAAGATGATCATATATGGATTAATCTCAATCCTGAGGTGATCACAGACGACTTCTTAGACTAGAGTAGGGTTTGATGTGTTAGTAAGGATCACTTCGCAGTATGTGGTCCAACACTTCTCGTTGGCTCTGTTTTAGGATGAGTGAGTAGTCTGTGTTATCACAGATATGGAATCCATTCCTTCCCTCGGGAAGTAGACAGACAGTTCCCTTATTTGTTGACCCTAGAAACTGATCGATCGGCCGAGTTCATATTATATTGGATATGAACTAATTGATCACTAGGGGGTTAATGGTAAATAAGGATAATATGTTTCGAGAAGGGTTTACGGAAATATCCCGAATCGAAATGAACAGTCCATGGAGGATTTATCCGTATGTAATGATTATATCAGTGGACGCTTTCGACTCATAAATTTAGTGTAAGTTATCTATATTCGATAGAGTTCAATTTCAGGTTTATGGTGGTGTAATCCCAGAATTAATAGGTTGGATATAATTATTCTGTCTGATGAATAATTTTATTCGGTTTATTGTAGCTACTGAATATGGGTCCATGGTCCCCGACGTGGCTCCTAATATAGCATATAGGTTTCTCGTTGTTGCACCTCAATTATAATTAAATAGTGGATTAATTGTTTAGTTGGACTAGATGATTAAATACATGAAAAATAAAGTTTTCGTGGACTCGGCCCAAATTAGTGTGTTGACCTTTTGACCTAATTGGTCAAATATAGAAATGCGTGAAGCCCTTTTTCCTAGGGTTGGGGCGTATTTTGTTTATTGTTTTGTTGAGAAATTTGTTTTCTCAATAAATAATAAGACATGTGATTAAATTATTTATGTGTTAAATAATTTAAGGAAAAGAATATCTTTAATATATCCTTATTATTTTGGAATATTCTAGATATATCTTTTTAGGAAAAGGATTATTTCAATTGATTTTGTATTAATTAAATAAATCCTTGGAGGACAAGGATTACTCTCCTATATAAAGAGAGTTCTCCCAAGCCTTTTGATAATCACAATTCACGCCATCATTGAAAGAAAAATAGCTTGGAATTTTCGGCTATTTTCTTCGGGTTTCGAGTTGGAATAATTTTCGGGATTATTCCGGTAGCATATCAAGGAGGTCCGGCGGCGGGAAACACCATCCACCTGGTGTTGCTGGGAGACACACGTTGGAAGGCTGTGGCTTCTCAACTTGCGTGGATACTACTTTTGATCTTGGAGTTAAGCACCATAAAAAGGTAAAATCCAAACCCCCTTGAAGTTTGATCTTTAATTTATGTTCTTTGTTTCGTTTAGATCTAGATCTGATGCATTCCGCTGCGTAATCGGGTCAATCTATGATTGATCCGACGATATTACATCCAACACAAACATCAACCTTCGTTCCTCTACAAAAGACCTCATACCAACAACATCCTACACAAAACATCCTAATCACTCAAACTTAAAGTTCAACCACGGAAAAGGAAGAAAGATTGGAGAAGTTGATGGAGAATCTTATTGGCGTTGTTTCGACTCAAGCTGCAAATATGCAAATGATGGTGTCTTCTATAGGCACAGTGACCAAGGATGTGGGTACTTTGAGAACATCCATGAGCGGTCATGCTATGAGAATGAAAAACATAGAAGCAACCATGCATAACATGGAAGACCACTTGAGTGGAGAATGTTGGTCCTTTGGAAAGGCTAACACAAGTTTAGAGGGGGGTGAATAAACTTGTCACCAAAAACTGGATTTAAAACAAATTAAGGTTCCGTTAAAGCTTGTGTGGAGTTAAGCTAACTCAACTGAGTATAAGTTAATACAGACTTATCCTTAGTCTAGTTAACTGGCAGCGGATTGATTTAGCCTTTATAAAAATATGCGTTAACAGATAGCTTGTTGAATCAGTTTCTTAACATTGTTGTAGATGGGAACTAGATAATTATAACTGTAATGAAGTAAGTAATGCGTAAAGTAAATAAACAAGAATTATAGAGGTTCCAGGTGGTGTAATCCTGTCAGTCCTCTCTTCCCTTGTGATGCGGAGGAAAATTCCACTAGAACTTCTTTGAGATGGCCCGGTTACAAAAAGTTCTAAACTGATAGTCCTTGACTAATCCCTAGCTTCACTATCTAAACACTTGTAGAACGGTAGGATTGCTTGCTCTTCAATTGTTTGAAACACTCGGTCCTTGAAGGGTTGAATTGACTCTTCCTACCATCACAACCACGGTCTTCCCGATCGCACTCAACCGTCCTTCACACCTTCTTGGTGTTTCACGATCCTAAACCTTTGATAGAATCAAAGTTGAGACTTGAATCAATAACTATGATTCAATTGTGATTTGAGCTTTTCTTCTGGATATATAAGTTACGCACAGCTCTGTATTTCTCCAAATGAATGATCTTGATCTTCCTTTGAATGCTAATGAACACTTGAAGAAATTTCTTGATCTTGCAATTAAGTATTTAGTAGGAATTCATTCAGATTGGCTTTTCCCCTTTGATTTTTCTTGACTAGATTAAATTCTTTGAATTCCTTCACCTCTCCCCCGTTTTTCTTTCTGATAGAAGTGGTCTATTTATAGGGGTTTATCTAACGGTCAAATTCCTTGAGTTCAAATCTTTGTAGCCGTTAGTGGTTCTGCTTTCTTGCTTGTACGTTCATGTCAGAACGGATAGATTATCCTCCAATCATAATTCGTGGATTGTAACGGTTGGATTTTTCTTCAGTTTAGTTAAACATTAGTTTCGAAACTGATTTACTGATAACATTATCAGTTTTCAGTTTGTAAGAGCTATAACTGAATGTTTACTCTTCTTCAACAATTAGTACTCCATTTTACATCTGATTATAATTGACTTAATCAGAGTACACCAAGAAAATAATCAGCAAAGACATCATTGTCCTTATGTGTCTTAGCTTCCAATACAAGATCCATAAAGTCAGTTCATGTCATCACAATCTTGCCTGAAGTCTAACTTTACAGTCTCGACATAGTCTTCATAACTGAGTTTGAACCCTCAGTTCTTCAATCTTCTATAACTGAGTCTGTGACCCTCAGTTATTCAATCTTCTAGATAAGCCAACCGAGTCTGTGTCCCTCAGCGAATTTATCTTCTTCAGTTCCATATTGGTGTATCCTGATTCAGTTTGACTGAATACCAGTTTCTTTTTATCTCAGTTTCCTAGTTATCTCAGTTTTCTGGTTATCTCAGTTCACAACCTAGAAATATTACAGTGCTTGTCTGATTTAACTTATACAAATATCAGACTTTATTAAATCCTATACATTGATATCTAGACATCTTTTTGCTTTGCACTATAACAGATAGTTATGACACTTCATCAATGGGGTTTAGAATAATGACTAAATAAGTGATGAATCATCATCAAAACATAAATTTTATTTCCAACAATTTCCCCCTTTTTGATGATATCAATACCCTCCTTAAAAGCAATGCAAAAAGATAAAACAAGATACAGTAATTAACACAGTGAATTGAGAAACTGAAAATTTATTGATAACAAGTTACAAAGTAAGGTAATAAAATACAACAAAGCAAAAGGAGCTAACAAGATAGCTTCTTTTTACTTAACAGTTAAACTTAATCAATTGTCATAAGCTTCTGCAACATTCCTCATAGCATCATTTGTTGTTGTGCTTTCAATTCCATGAATGCTTGCCCAAATGTTCCATGATTCCGATAAATTGTGCTTACCAAAGAATTTGCTTTTGAAAAGAATAGCGAAAGTGAAAACATATGTCCTCAGCCTTTCAGTGGTGGCTGTTTTCAATAGACTATGAACAAATTCATGTTTAGCTTTTTCAATCTTGTCTGACTCTTTATCTAGAGTACCATTCTTTTCCCATTTCTTGAGTTTGTTCCAGTAATGCACAAGAATCTTCTGCATATGTAGGAATGTTTCTAAAGATTCTTCTCTTGATTTTCCTTCTCTGGCAGGTAGATTTTTTAATAAACTGTAGAGACGAGAATCCAAGCCAATCCTTTTATCAGTTGGCTCTGAGAATTTAGCAATCAGCTTCATTTCCTCATTAGTGAATTCTGCTCTAGCTTTCTTCAGATCAGTCAGTTTCTCATCAATGTTTGCAAGAAATTGTGGCATCTCAGTTGCATGGATTTTTAAGATGTCCAAACTTTCCCCCTTATTGACATCATCTTTATCAATCAGAATTTTGATGTAACTGTTCAGATTTTGCTGAGTTGATGCCAAAATGGTTTGAGCTACAACTGAGTCCTTCATGCCTTGTTCCATTAGAATCATTCTGTCAACCAGATTATTGAGAATGCCTTCCCATCTGTCTTGAGTTTCATCTCTTCTTGTATCGTTTTCAATGGTTGTCTTTCGAAGCTCAATCAGGGTGTTTTGACAGTTATCAGTGATGACATCCATCTTCTTTTCAAGTTTGCTTCTTTCATCTTTGCTAGCCTCTAAGGATTTTATTACTTTTCCAAATAAGCTGTTATCGTCCTTTTGAATTCTGATTATCTCATTATGATAGAATTTAATGAGATCAACCTGAGTAGGTACATCTTTTGAGCTTCCTGCTTGTTGTTCATTGGTTTTGCTTGTCTCAGCCGCAGTTGATTTAGCTTGCTTTAGCGCTGAGAGAACAACTTGCTTCAGTTTTTCTTTGTACCCTACTGATCTTCTCCTTTCTTCAGATTGTTTTCTAATTTCTTCTAGACTTGATTGATCAACAATTCTTGCAGGTGACATTTGTACGTTAAATTCTTCATCAGATTCTTCTTCAGCCATGTTTGCCACAGTTCTAGCTATTTTTAGCATAGACTTATCAGTAGGAGATTGATAACCTCCTTCTTCTTCTTTATCTTGTTGTGCATCAGATGCAGTTTCAGAACTGGAACTTCCATTGCTTTCTTCAGAATTACTAGAATCATCATCAGTTTTCTGATCAGTTTCAGTTGTCTTTTCTTGTAGAGAGGCAAGAATCTTTTTTTGCAAATTGGTATCTTCCTGAGAATCATCATCATTCTTTTTGGAATTTCCACCAGCTGTGGCTTCCATCCAGTAACTATTTCTGATCAGCGTATATCCCTGATTCAAGAATTCATCGGTGTTGATTATTTCTGATAGATTTGTGATGTTGTAGAGATCAAACACCCATCTTTCAGTAGCTTCCATTTCTGCTAGCTGACTCCTTTGATTGACAATAGAATCGAATTTCCAGTTTTGATAATTGCACAATCGCTTGTAATCAGCTGACATTAGTTCTCCATGATCAGTTGAAAGCTTAGATTGAGTAACAATCTCTACAGATTCTCTCGTGATTTCCTGGTCATCTTCCAGAATAACGTCATCAGTTTGCATAGGGTCAGTTTTCTGGTTCCTTCCTCAGCAGTGACTGGGATGACTGATTTTCCTTTTTCAGTGGCTGAAACTGAGATTATCGGCTCAGTTTCCAAAATCTTGTTACTAACAAGTTCTTCGGCAACTTGTTCTTCAACAGGCTCAAGTTCCAATTCGAAGAATCGGAACTTCTTTTATCATGGATTCCATGGGTTCTTCTTCATGGACCAGCTCATCCAGATGAATAACTTTAGTCGATCTTGATTCTACTTCAGCTCCTTTATCTTCAGAATGAGAAGCTGAAAATCCTTTGACTGATTCTTCAAATTCCAATCTGGAAGTAGATTTTTGTGGAGTGGATCTAGATTTTGAAAGTAACAAAAGCATGTCCATGGTTGCTTTGTCAATCAATCTTTCTTCACTGTCAGATTCTTCATCATCATGCTCAGTTCTCAGGGTCTGTTCCCCATGAGTGTCAGCTTTCTTCTGTGTTTCAGCTTCAACACTCTGTTCTCTATTGACAACTTCAGTTGCCTTTGTCATTTCAATTTCTTGAGTAAGTGTAACTGGCTCTTGAATTGGTAAAGCTTCAGTTACATATACTGGAACGGATTCGATATGTGTAGCTTCAGTTCTCACTATTTGTGCTGATCCTTCAGCAACTGAAGTAGTGACTTTTGTTGGTGAAACAAGATCAGATTTGTCTTTTTCTGATTCTTCCAATTGTTTCCTTCTTTTTCTTAATTATTCAACTTGTTCCAAAGCTTCATCTCCAGTTACAAGTTTCTTCAACTTTCTGCTTTTCTTCCTTTTAGGTTTAGTTACGGAACCTTCAGCTTTTCTTTTTCCAGGTTTTTCTTCTTTAATAACAATCTTTCCATCGGCAATCGGCGTTTCTTTCCTCTTTGCGATTCCAAAATGATCGAGTATTCTTTGGACCACCAGTGCAAGAGTCTTCTTGTGATAGAAACGACCCTTCTTGACATCGGTCTTCTTTTTGGGTATGTCAATGGATTGTGCCACTAGTTGATCAAACAGATATCTTTGCCAATTGAAATTTTCTCCAAACCAAATCACATAAAGTAAATCCAATTTTGCTCCAGATAGATTGCTAAAGTTTCCTGCATTTCCAATTATGCAATTTGCCAACATCTTGGTGAGAAAATTGAATTCCGGTTTGAGTAAACTTGTGCTCCCAGTCTGTGAAACTGTGGAGTTTGCATCAATTGCTATATATTTCCATAGTTTTTCCTTCAGTTCTTTGGTTAATTTGATAGCTGCTGTTCCTCCAGATTTGTCAAACCCAAAAATCTTTGTAATTAGGTCTTCAGTAACTTTGATCTGCTTTCCATTGACAGTTGTGGTAAATGTGTGTGTGCTTTCTCCTTCTAGAGCTGTACTTCCAAATTCATAGAAGTCTCCAACGCTTTCCATACATACGTACACTTTTCAGATTGATGTTGAATACAACATCCAATCCTTTGATTTTCTGAATTTTTGCTGCAATAACTTTGGCTAAAGTTTGATCAGTGTATTTTGCAATAAACTGATCAAGAGAAATTATCATTCCAGGTTCAACATGAGTAGAAGCCATTGATTTCTGGATTTGATTGAAAATTTGAAAATTTGGAGATTTAGAATGTAGATTCAAAATTCGAGTGTAAGGAATTATAAAAGAAAATTATGGGTTATTTATAATTTGTAGCAAGGGTAGTTAAGAATTGAGTGGGACTCAAAACGTCTTGTCATAAATGTTTTAAGATTGCGAAAAAGAGGATGAGTGGAAAATATGGACGTTTTAGATTGAGAAAGATCACGTCTTTTCTTGACATCTGTAGCTAGACAATAGTAAGTAGAGTAGATGCGGTGTATTTCCAGCTGTATACGTTCAATCTTGTACTTGTACCGAATTCAAAAACTCAGTTGTAAATACAACTCAGTTTTGGGAATCACACCTCTTCGGTTCTCAGTTAGTGATATTGACCTGCAAAACAGAATTAGAGATTTTCGGTACCCATATCTGTTTGGGTCCTAACTGATTAGTTATAGACATAAGTTCATTTTTGACTTTATGCCTCTCTTGATATTTTGACTGAGTAAAGTCAGTTTTTCAGAAATTCTTGCTGTTTTGTCCTAATTGTTTTTCGTTTGTTCAGTTTATGGAACTGATGTGATGGTTTATTCCAATCTTCATCAGTGGGAAAAAGTCTTCATTTCCCTTTGAATCTATTATTCCATGAATAATCTTCATTCTTAGATGGATGAGACTTGAAGATCTTTCTTACTGATCTCTGATCAGTTTTACCATTTTCAGCCTTCTGAGCCTTCCTGTAAAATCTGTTGGTTTGGTGCTTTTTACCAACTGATTTTTCAGTTCTGTCAGTTTGTGCATTTGGCTGTGCTGAGTTTTTGTCAGTTCTAATAATTTTATCAGTCTTCTGAGTTCTTGACTGTTGTGCAGTCACAAATTTCATTGCAACTGAACTTGGTCTGAACTTAGAATTATGTTGATTAACAAACCCTAAACCAGATCTGTCTCCAAACGGTTTTCCAGGTTTGAACTGAACACTGGGAATTGGATCAACTGATGATTATGTGATGTTTATTACTTCTGTCAGTTCATCAGTTGGTCGAATTACTTTGATTCCATTATTAGCCTTGATTAAATTGATCTCAGCATTCAATCTCGAAATTTCTACTTTCAACAACTTTTTCTCCTTTTTGACATCATCGTAATTCTTTTGAATTACCTCTAATTCCTTTATGAGTATGTCCAAGGTTTTATTGAAGTTTTCATTTCTATGATTGTTCGTGATAGTGTGAGTGCTGGATGTAAATGCAATTACCTCCTGGTGTTTGATAGGTAAGCTTCTTGTTGGAGAGTCATCATTTAAAACTTGCTTCCCTTTATCATTGATACTTGCATGTGCTGCTCCTATCAGTATGATTTCCTCATCACTTTCACCTCCATAGCTCATGGGTAGAATGTCATCAATATCCTTGGCTTTTGCGATGGATGGATCTTCAATAATGTTTTCAGTCAATTTTTCTTCTATGTAATTAGCTACTCGTAGCAACTCCTTTTCTGCTTCTTCTGATAGATCACTTAGAGATGGAAATCCTCTGGATTCATCATCATACGCGTGAAAGTCAACATCATTACTTAAATGAGGTCTGGATTTGTATGTGAGCTCGTAGTGCTGAATCGTTCAAAACTTGAACCTGAAATTCAGAAACAACATTATACAAATAGTCAGTCAGGGGGTTATTCAGCCAATTTCTAATTCTAGATGCATCCATTAAGTTTCGATAAAATGTTTTTACAAATGATATAGAAAAGGGTTTTCAACAACTGGTTTGTGAGATATCCTTGGATCACTTCCAAATGGAAGAATTGCTCCGATACCAATTGTTGGTCCCTTGGAAAGGCTAACACAAGTTTAGAGGGGGGGGGGTGAATAAACTTGTCACCAAAAACTGGATTTAAAACAAATTAAGGTTCAGTTAAAACTTGTGTGGAGTTAAGCTAACTCAACTGAGTATAAGTTAATACAGACTTATCCTTAGTCTAGTTAACTGGCATCGGATTGATTTAGCCTTTATAAAAATATGCGTTAACAGATAGCTTGTTGAATCAGTTTCTTAACATTGTTGCAGATGGGAACTAGATAATTATAACTGTAATGAAGTAAGTAAATGCGTAAAGTAAATAAACAAGAATTATAGAGGTTCCAAGTGGTGTAATCCTGTCAGTCATCTCTTCCCCTGTGATGCGGAGGAAAATTCCACTAGAACTTCTTTGAGATGGCCCGGTTACAAAAAGTTCTAAACCGATAGTCCTTGACTAATCCATAGCTTCACTATCTAAACACTTGTAGAACATGTAAGATTGATGCTCTTCAATTGTTTGAAACACTGGTCCTTGAAGGGTTGAATTGCCTCTTCACCAGCTCATCACAACCACAGCCTTCCGATCGCACTCAACTCGTTCTTCACACCTTCTTGTTGTTTCACAGATCTAAACCTTTGATAGAATCAAAGTTGAGACTTGAATCAATAACTATGATTCAATTGTGATTTGAGCTTTTCTTCTGGATATATAAGTTACGCACAGCTCTGTATTTCTCCAAATGAATGATCTTGATCTTCCTTTGAATGCTAATGAACACTTGAAGAAATTTCTTGATCTTGCAATTAAGTATTTAGTAGGAATTCATTCAGATTGGCTTTTCCCCTTTGATTTTTCTTGACTAGATTAAATTCTTAGAATTCCTTCACCCCCCGCCCCCCCGTTTTTCTTTCTGATAAAAGTGGTCTATTTATAGGGGTTTATCTAACGGTCAAATTCCTTGAGTTCAAATCTTTGTAGCCGTTAGTGGTTCTGCTTTCTTGCTTGTACGTTCATGTCAGAACGGATAGATTATCCTCCAATCATAATTATTGGATTGTAACGGTTGGATTTTTCTTCCATTTAGTTAAACCTTATTTCCGAAACTGATTTACTGATAACATTATCAGTTTTCAGTTTGTAAGAGCTTTAACTGAATGTTTACTCTTCTTCAACAATTAGTACTCCATTTTACATCTGATCATAATTGACTTAATCAGAGTACACCAAGAAAATAATCAGCAAAGACATCATTGTCCTTATGTGTCTTAGCTTCCAATACAAGATCCATAAAGTCAGTTCAGGTCATCACAATCTTGCTTGAAGTCTAACTTTACAGTCTCGACGTAGTCTTCATAACTGAGTTTGAACCCTCAGTTTTTCAATCTTCTATAACTGAGTCTGTGACCCTCAGTTCTTCAATCTTCTAGATAAGCCAACCGAGTCTATGTCCCTCAGCGAACTTATCTTCTTCAGTTCCATATTGGCGTATCCTGATTCAGTTTGACTGAATACCAGTTTCTCTTTATCTCAGTTTTTTAGTTATCTCAGTTTTCTGGTTATCTCAGTTCACAACCTAGAAATATTACATTGCTTGTCTAATTTAACTTATACAAATATCAGACTTTATTAAATCCTATACATTGATATCTAGACATCTTTTTGCTTTGCACTATAACAGCTAGTTTTGACACTTCATCAATGGGTTTTAGAATAATGACTAAATATGTGATGAATCATCATCAAAACATAAATTTTATTTCCAACAGAGAAGGTGAGAGGAATGCTAGTAGACCACCGGGTGGACTTCCCAGTAATACAAAAAGAAACCTGAAGGGAGTGAATGCCATCATAACCCGAAGTGGACAAGTTTGTGGAAGTCGAGAGTTTCATGAGAACCGAGTGGGAAATGAGGTTGCAAATGATTTTCTTGATACCGATAAAGAGAAAGAGTTGAGCGAAGAAGAGAAGGAAATTGTTGATGAATTTTTGCAGGGTGACGGATATGTTAATGTGGAAAGAGAAGGCGAAGATTGGGTGAAAATCCCGAGTATTTTGAAAAATCCGAGAGCAAGCGATTTAAGAATTCTTTTTAGGGAACATGTCTCATCGGCGCCCGCCAAGGCCGATCTGACTCACGCCAATGATCACTGTAAACATTCAGAGAGTTTTGGGCAAAATTTGACGTGCACCAAAGATACCCCGACGTACGCCAAGGGTGATCCAAATGAAGGTTTGACGCACGCCAGAGATGTTTCGGCGCACGCCCGCAACAGCCAATTTCTAAGAAAGGCAAGGAGAAGGTGGTACACACCGATAATGAATGGCGACCACCGACAGCTCAAACATTGAGAAAATCTTCCAATGATTCATAAAGCGGAAAAGGTAAGGAAGGTATGAACTCCACTCCTAAATTTATTGGTCTTGAGTCAATACCTTATCCTCCTAGAGAAGAAATTAAGAAGAAAAGGCTAGATAAGAAGTACGCTCGCTTCCTTGACACATTTCGACAATTGAATGTTAATATCCCCATCATAGAAGTGCTCACGAGCATGCCTGTTTATGGTAAGTTTTTGAAGGACATTCTTACTTACAAGAAACGGTTAGTGGAATATGAGAACATTTGTCTCAATGAGGAATGCTCCGCCGTGTTGCAACATAAGCTTCCACATAAGCTTAAAGACCCCGGGAGTTTTACCATCCCGTGTGAAATTAGGGGCTTTCTGATTAAGAGGGTGCTTTGTGACCTTGGCGCTAGCATTAACCTCATGTCTTACGAGGATTTTATCAAACTTGGCATAAGAAAGTTGAAGAACAATGAGATGACTCTACAATTAGCGGATAGGTCCATAAAACGCCCTAAGGGAGTCATAGAAGATGTGTTAGTGAAGGTCGATAAGTTTTACTTCCCGGTCGACTTTGTGGTTATGGATATGGAAGAATGGTATTCAACACCCCTTATTCTTTGTCGTCCATTCCTAGCCACGGGAAGGACACTAATGGATGTTCAACGTGGAGAATTAATTTTGCGAGTTAATGAGGATGAGGTTACATATAATATTTTCAAGGCCATGAAGCATCCGTACGATTCACGAGAGTCATGTTCTTTTGTTGATGCATTGTCTTTTGCTTGTATGGAGAATGCTAACTTGCAGGTCTATGAAGAAAAACTTGAGGAATGTTTGGCCTTGTCCATCTTTCATAGTGACAATGATGATGAGGAAATGCAAGCCGTGATTTCTTATTTGGATGCCGGTCGTAAATTTAACAAACAGCCGTGATATTTGGAATTGGAACATGATGGCCCACTATTGAAACCTTCAGTAGAGGAGCCAACAAGGAATGAATTGAAAATTCTACCTCCTAACTTGAAATATGCTTTTCTTGAAAGTGATAATCTTCTTCCTGTTATTGTTTCTTCGTCACTAACCAATGTGCAGGAAGATTTGCTATTGAGGATGCTGAGGAAGCACAAGAGAGCATTTGGATGGACTGTAGCAGATATTCGGGGATTTAGTCCTGAGATTTGCGTTCATAAGATCATTCTCAATGAAGATGCCAAACTATGCTCAACCACAACTTCGTTTAAATCCCAATATGCAAGAGGTTGTCAAGAAAGAGGTCATCAAGTTATTGGAGATGGGTATTATTTTTCCGATATCGGATAGCGAATGGGTGAGTCCTACTCAAGTTGTGCCGAAGAAGGGTGGATTTACCGTGAAGGAAAATGATAAGCATGAATGGATTCCGACAAGGGAAGTCACAGGTTACCGAATGTGTATTGATTTTCGAAGACTCAATGACCACACCAAGAAAGACCATTATCCACTTCCGTATATTGTCCAAATATTGGAACGGTAGTGTGGGCATAAGTCCTATTGCTTTCTTGATGGTTATTCGGGCTATCTACAGATATTCATAACGGCAGGAGACAGAGAAAAGACGACTTTCACTTGTCCATACGGAACATTTTCCTATAAACGAATGCCGTTTGGCTTATGCAACGCTCTGGCTACATTTCAAAGATGCATGACAGCTATCTTTTCTGACATGGTGGAGAGATTTTTGGAAATCTTAATGGACGATTTTAGTGTTTTTGGGGATTCTTTTGAGGAATGTCTCTCTCATTTGGAGCGTGTGTTACAATGATGCGAAGACATGAATTTAGTGCTCAATTGGGAGAAGTGTCATATGATGGTATCAGAAGGTATAATGTTAGGCCACATAATTTTTGAGAAAGGTATTGAAGTGGACAAAGCAAAAATTGAAGTGATTGAGAAGTTACCCCCACCGGTTAATTTGAAGACTTTGAGAGGATTTCTTGGGCACGCTGGTTTCTATAGGAGATTCATTGCTGATTTTTCCCGTATTGCCAAACCTCTCAGTCATCTCCTTGAGAATGAGGTACCGTTTGTTTTTGATGAAAAATGCATAGAGGCTTTTGAGATTTTGAAGAAGAAACTAGTTAGAGCACCCGTTTTGGTAGCGCCGGATTGGAATCTACCATTTGAGTTAATGTGTGATGCAAGTGATGAGCTTAATTTACCCTTCAAAAATACAATTTATAAAGGACTCGTAACCGTGGGTAAACCAACTCTCTAACCAGCAGAGTACCGGGTCGATTGTTAGGATAGCTACAGGAGTACGAGGTCGATCCCAAGGGAAATGTGGTTGTGAGTACCAAAGCGAACGTGTGTCTTAGTCTAGGCGATCAAAGTTTAGGTGGAGAGATATTATACTAATGCAAAAAGTAAAGTTTAACTAATAAGATTAAAAAGCATAGCCAAACCATGATCCAAATGATTAGTTTCAACCCCAAGGATAGACAAAACCAGGAATGTGCAAACGAACTCTCGCATTCAATCTCACAGGTGCAAACTCCTAAACCCGGTGCTAAGGTCTGAACAACTCTCTCCTAACACCTTATGCCATGTTAACTACCCTTCCCTTTAGAAGATTTACTAACAAGTCATGTTTTGCACTAGAGCTGCTTAAACGTAAAAAAACGAGTAACCTCACTTTGGGCCCGGGCTTAACAACTAAGCCGGGTCTACGCCGTGATCTTAGAACCATTTTCCCACACCACTCTCTCTCGAACAACTCTCAAGAGTGATATGTGTGATCTTTGACCTAGATAGCTAATCTAGTCCAAATCCATTATAACAAGTTTTAAGACGTGAAAAGTGCAAGATACAACAAAAAGCACTACACACCCCTTATTTCATCTTCCGAGGGTTGATTTCACCAAATTTCACATAATTCGGCTATGTATATATTTAGCTACACATATAGTTAATATATATATATATATAAATATATAGATTTATATAAATACATAAGTATATATATAGATATAAATATATAGATATATAAATATATATATAGATACATAGATATATATATATATATATATATATATATATATATATATATATATATATATATATATATATATATATAAGTAGATAAATATATATAAATATATATATATGTATGCGTATAAATATATATATATATATATATATATATATATATATATATATATATATATATATATATATATATATATATATATATATATATATATATATATATATATATAGATATATATGTGTAGATAGATATATAAAAGAAACAAAAATGAAAGAAACAACAATGAAGAAAACGATAAAAAAAACAAGCTTACTATTATAACGGCGATTTCAAAAGCTTTCGATATTACAACTATTTCAAAGAACACCGAACTTCGATAATTCCCCGAGCATTACAACGATACTAATATTACTAAATTTATTTCGGCATAAGGCCTTATTTACAACCTAAAAACTAAAGAAAATAAGAAGGATAGATATATATATATATACGCTATGTATATATATAATGGTGTACTCTTTCGCTTGCTCTCTGAATGTGCTTATATAGGCAAAGTCCAGGGGCCGGACCAGCCCGGGTAAGGGCCGGACCAGTCCGGTCCTAATGATGACATTCAGCCCCCCTAATTCCCGAGTTTCGGATATAAATTATATATTTTGGAATAAAACTTTAAAAATTCATATCTTGAGTTCTAGATCTCCAAATGACATGATTCAAGCGGCATCGGAAAGCTCTCGGGAAAATCTACAACTTTCATGAAGGACTCTTCTTCAGATAATGTCGTTTTGATGAGCCATTCGTTTGTCGAAGACGTTTCTCGATTACCACTTAATCAAATCGATTAGCCACTTGACCACTTGACTTAATGATACTTGAGTTGTAGAAGTCCGATTGACGTGATTCAAAATGAGTTGGAAAGCTCTTTCAAAGATCTACAACTTTCATTAAGGACACTTCTTCAGAAAATGCCGTTTTAATGAGCCATTTGTTCGTCGAAGATATAATTTGTTAGTGGTACCACTAACCACTGAGCCACTTGACCACTTAAGTTAGTAGCACACTCTTATATCCCCAAAAATACCTCTTTTAGGCCTCAAAACGTGTCATTACTCGGGATTTTGGTCAACCAATAATTCTGCAATAAACCACCAAAATACCAAACGTAAATCCGACACGACACTCCGGTTACTAAACCGGTACAAAAACTAATAAAAACACATAAAAACATGATATTTTATAAAATATTCATGACTTATATATTTTTATGAAATTTAGGAATTAAAGACTCGAAATGATACAAAAGTGCTCAAAATGATATCAGAAACGGGGTGAAAAGTTATAAAAATAACAGTGAATTTTTCTGTCATCAGCAAGCGATTTAGCAGTTGGGGCTGTGCTTGGCCAACGTCATGACAAGGTGTTAAAGCCATTTATTACGCCTCTCACACATTGAACTCCGCTCAAGTCAATTATGCAACAACCGAGAAGGAATTACTAGCTATAGTGTTCGCCCTCGACAAGTTTAGGTCTTATCTCATTGGTTCCAAGGTCATCGTCTACACTGATCACGCTGCCTTGAAGTATTTATTGAACAAGAAAGATGCTAAACCGAGATTACTTCGATGGATTCTCCTACTCCAATAATTTGATATCGAGATTAAAGACAAAAAGGGTAGCGAGAACGTTGTGGCGGACCATTTAAGCCGGTTGGATTTTATTGAAGAGGAAGGGAAACGAAGAGAGATTCATGACTATTTCCCGGATGAACAACTCATGACGGTAGATGCTCCCCCAACAATGCAACTTATTCATGCCGGTTCAAAACCGAAGGAGAGCTCACCATGGTTTGCTAATAATGTAAATTAATTTTCATGTGAGTATGTTCCACCTAATTGGACATGGAAAAAGAAGAAGAAATTCTTTCACGATTTGAAATTTTATTATTGGGAGAGACCGAACCTTTTAAGAGGTGTTCGGATGGCATCATTAGGAAATACGTTCCTGATAATGAAATTTCGAGTATACTCTCCTTTTGCCATGGTTAAGATACCGGAGGCCACCATGGAGGGTGGAAGACAACATACAAGGTTTTACAATGTGGATTCTATTGGCCTACACTTTACAAAGATTCACATCGTTTTGGACATTTTGAAGTAAATAGGATTGTCCTAGAAACCTCTAGCAGGTGCATGTTATTTCTTTCTGCAACCCCATTTTGTTGTGGGGTTTTTACACAGGAACTATGATGGATAATACCCTTTCCAGCTAGAGGTTGCTAGGACAATCCTATTTACTTCAAAATGTCCAAAAACCCTTTCAGTGGTATGCATAGCTACCTTGTTCTTGCCATTGTCAATTCTTAAAATCTGAATTAGTGTGTGAAACTAAGTACTTATCATTTCATAAAATCTTTTAAATATCATTTCTACCTCCGATTTTTCCATCATTAAATATACCCATGTCAAACGTGTGTGGTCATCTATGAGTGTAACAAACCATTTTTCCATTCAATGTGCTCACCCTAAAGGGACCGCATACATCACTATGAATCATAGTGAATGGTTTGGAAGGAACATAGGGTTGAGCAGGGTATGGTTGCCTCGTCAGTTTTGAAAGAATACAGAATTCACAATGAAAATTCAAACTTTTATTATTAGAAAAAAGTTCTGGAAACAACTTTTGCATATAAGAAAAACTGGGGTGCCATAATCTCCTATGTAAAACTAGAATCCGATTCTTGTTTGACTGGGACCTTGTATGGTAACTTCCTCTCCTAAGGTTCTTCTTTTGTGAGTCCATTCCAGATTCTAGTACATAGAGTCCTCCAATGAGCTTACACCTGCCAATCATCGTCCCCAAGTCCTTGTCCTGAAACAGATAGTGATCTTTAGAAAAAACAGTTTCACAGTTTTGATCAAGTGTAAACTTACCTACTGATAGAAGATTGCATGCAAGTTTAGGGACATGGAGGACATATTTTAGGGTTATGTTTGGTGCGACACAGACAGTTCCCTTCCCAGCAATAGTGGAAAAAGAACCATCTGCCAATATGATTTTTTGATTACCTGACATAGATTATAATTTGAAAAAAGTTCAGAGGATCCAATCATGTGGTCAGTTGCTCCAGAGTCAACTATCCACTCTGTTTTATGACTGCTTCCTAATAGGGCTAAAGATAAATGGTTACATGACTCAACCAAGGAATAGTTTGGCTTGGATTTCATGGAGAGTTGTGAACTTAACAATTTGCTCAGCTGCTCTAGTTGGTCCTAAGTGAATGGAAGAGGCCCTGTAGCACTTGGTGACCCAGAATCAAATGAAACCTGATTTGCCTTCCCATGATCAGTCCCCTGAGGATTTGTGCTTTTGTTCTTCCAATATGGCTTCCCATGAATACCCCAACATGTGTCTTTAGTGTGTCCAGTTTTTTGCAGTGGTCACACTTAAGCCTCTGCCTGTCAGCTTTCTTCATTGACTCTGATCTGCTTGCCACCATTGCAGATCCTTCTACTTCAGTGTGTCCTCCTGATTTGTGCATAATCCTTCTCATTGATTCCTCTCTTCATACCTCAGAAAACACTCTCTGAGTGATGGTAGTGGATTCCTACCCAAAATTCTCCCCATGATCTCATCCAGGTCTTGATCTAGTCCTACCAGGAAAGAGTATACTCTCTCATTTTCTTCTCTTTTGTGGAACTTCACACTATCTCCTGTGCATTCCCACTTGTCTTCATGAGATAGATTCAACTCCTGCCATAAGGTTACTATGTCATTATAGTAGGAGGTGACATCTTTTTCTCCTTGCCTCAAACTCCATAACTTGGTCTTGATCTCATAAATTTGAGATGTATTTTCAAGATCAGAGTACATCTCCTTGACTGCATCCCAGATTTGTTTGGCTGATTTCAAGAACATGTGGGGTCTGGCAATGTTTGACTCCAGAGAGTTTAGGAGTCAGGCCCTCACCATTAGTCTTCTGATTTCCAGGTTTTGAATGTGGGATCATTTGCTGGTGGAGCAGCCTCCTCTCCAGTCAGTAATCCCAATTTCCCCTTCCCATCGATAGGTAAGAGAAATGATTTGTGACCATTCAAGATAATTCTTGCCATCTAATTTCCTGGCAGGGAGGAGATTGGCCCAGAATTTTTGGAATTGTCATCACTGGTTAGGAGGTTTGTATTCCGAGTCTCTATTCCCGATGATGCACTGTCGGAGGGGGTGCCCCCAGAGGTGAGGGTCCTTTCTCCGGTGAACGCTGCTCGATAATTCATCGGATTAATTACGGCGAAGATTTTTTATGTAGAGTGGCTCCGATACCATGTTAAAAGAGAAACCTTTTAATTTATGCTTCTTAATTTTATTCATTACTAGGAGTCTTTATTTATACGGCCAGAAAAAGGAAACTTAACCTTCTAGGACTCTAACCACCCAGCCTGTCAAGGTATGTAAATCCTAACAGAATCAACAAATAAATACCTTATAATCCGGCTACAATAATAACAATAATAATAGGGAATATCTTGCTAATAAATATAAAATATTCTTTCAACAATTTTAGTACACTTTTATTTTTCTGCAAGATATCAAGTTCATATCTTCTAACAGCTCTATCAAACCATCAACGAAAACTTCATATGCAGGGTCGGATCCACCCCTACCTTAGGAGGGGGCACTCGCCCTCTTTCGGATCCGGAAAACACATTATTATGTATATGTTATGTATCTTTTTCACCCCCCATAAACTTTATATTCGCCATTATCATCTATAATGAACCGATAATTTGATATAAAGCTTTTATTATGTAAATAAAAATACATAGTTATTATCAAAATCATACATTTAGAAAAATATTAATCGGTTTCGGAATGTTGGTTTTCTTTAAAACATTGTTTGTAGTGTTTTAAATCTTTATAATTTTTTTATTACAAACAAATCTTTAGAATTTTCATCCCGTCACTCGATCCTGCGTTCACCCCTGATCATATGTAAGAATATTTTTCAGCATCGCATACATTTGATGATGATGAATCCTTATACATCAGGAAAATAACACAAGAAAAAGACCAGTCAAAAACAAAAACATGATAATCCATAGACCATATATAGCCTAAGAAGATACTACGTATTACTTTATCCCTTATGGAATATGTTTTATTTTCCTGATGAATGAGGACGATGATGAGCCATGAATTCTAGCGTTCATGGCTTTTGACTAACTCTTCTCTGTCACCATTTCAAGTTTTATTTTTCTTCCCTTCTTTTCTTTTAATTTTGCAGTTACTTCCAAAACAAAGCATCTAGCTATTTATAATAAAACGACGAAGAAAGATAAAGAAGATAAGTTCAATACCGAACAAAAGAAGAATACTACAATAAAAAAGAAAACATCTTATGGGCAAAGACTTTCGAAAATAAAACATTCCTTATAAGAAGATCTTTTCGGATGAGAAACATAAATCTTACGTATTTTTCAGTATCACACCCAATCACTACCGCATGATCGCCCTATGAATGAGAAAACCTCAATAGCGTTAAAGTATGACAATCCACACCGTGATGTCATGAAGACTTCGGTCGTAGGATAATTACACAATAGTCACATAGTGTGACACTTAATAACGTAAGCGGGTTAGTCTAACGTATGCATTCTCCAATACACGTCCACGTACAGTCCAAGTGTCTTTACACTTCGATAGACGAGATCTATCCCTATCTTCATAAGATATAAGACATCAAATACGTGCTGGTTTAACCGTACTATTAATGTCTCATTTAATAGCACATGCGACTAGAGATATTTAAGTATCAAACCTCTTAGAGTGAGTCGAGATCTCATCAACCATAATCACCATTTTGATTTCTCTTTCATAGTTTGACACTAGGGACGTTATCATATATACAATATCATAATTGGTTTGTTAAACGAACAAATATATAATAACATAAAGTCATTTATTATATGTACAAACATAAAAAAAATAGTAGAAATAATCCGACTCGGTCGGATCCGGTCCAACCCGATTGGGTTTAGGACACTATTTCAACATGTGCAACACGACTAATATGACTAACCATACATCCAACTTGGTTCTTAAAATACCCAAGGTATTTCGTACATTACATCGCACTAGCACGACATAGCTAATACAACTATACCTCCGACACGGGACTTTGAATACCAATAGTACTCCGTATAGTACATTGCAAATTAACTAACTAAAAACACGTAGAAACACATGAAGCACATAGATTCCACGTTAAATTTCATATCTACCCTACGAGAATCTATTAAGGTTATAACAACACCGAACTCCCATCATATCCCCATTCTTCGTAACCAAAACGCATAAAATATTTTATAGATCGAAAAGTAACAAGAAAACATATTAACGTTCCGAAAACACAGAGTAGCAGATATGAGGCATCACATAATCATGTTCGTATTCATGCAGTTTAACATAAGCAGTATTCAAAACAACTTAAAAATAATATTTGAACTAGCTAGAAACTGAACATTTTGATAAGAATTTATTACCTTAAAGATGATTCGAACTGCGAACCTTATAGCAAGTAACTTCCGAATCTTACGAGAATCTACAAACCAACAACAAATGTAACATAAATTTTACGAGAATCTAACTATACCAAGATCAAAGCCAAGAACAACTCTAAAAAGATTAGATCTTACCTTCTAAATGAGATTCACAGCCTAACATTGTTGTAGAACGAACTCAACCGCTCCAGAAACTAAGTTTAAAAATCACCCCGTACGCTTTCCAGGGCGGTGGCGAGGGGCAACGGCCCAAGCTTTAGCAAAAACCTCCGAAAATGCGATGATGATATATGGGCCCGTTGGGTCGGGTCATTTGTAGTTGGGCCAGGCCCAAGGGTTAATAATAATAAAGATACCCAGACCAGTCAGGCTAGACCGCCAAATGCTGACTAGGTCAAGATGTTGGGCAGAATAGTCAGAGGAGCAGGAGCAGGACTCCACCGTGTTCTGGTCAGAGTTATTTCTGGACAGAAGGAGGGTTAAACGTGGGGAAGACCGAGTCAACAACATCTCAACTGCTTATGGACGTGGGTAGATCCCACGTCCAGGACATGTTCTATGGTGACTCCCTGGCACGTCCAGGGAGAAAGGCACGATCCACTACTATATAAGGAACACCCTGAACTACGAGGGAGACTTGATTCCAGTTGATTACTCGACCTGGATACGTAGGCAGCTCTCGAGAGAGTTCAGTCCAAATCATACCCAAATATTCTTGTTCTTGCATTATTTCCTAATTAGAATTACCCGATTACCCGTTTGTAATACTCATACAACATCATTTGGCGCTAGAAGGAGGGCTTTCTATTCTAGTTAGTGAGTGATTCTTAAAAAAAAAATGCCAAGAAATCAAGGAAATTCGAAGAAACAGCAAGTTCAACCAGAAAAGGAAAATCAAAATAAGGAAAAAAGTCCAGATCAAGGTGTTCAAGATACTGGAAAGAAAGTGATGGAAGAGGGGCAAACAAGCAACCCAGATGCAGTTAAACAAATGTTAGTAGAAAACCTTGCAAGTCTCAAAGGGGAAGAGATAAAGGCCATTTTCGAGGCGGTTTTGAAAGCAAGGAATCAAGATAATGATATCTCCGAAGCACATACCCCACTTCCAACTGCTAAAAAAGAGAAGCAGGAAGCAGAATCAAGCATACAAGTGGTGGTTACTCACCCAGGTGGTGATAACGCCAGAGCAGAGTTAGACGCCATACTTAAACCCAAGCAAGATGAATTCAGGCTGGTGTCTCCTTTCACTGAGGACATCGATGCATTCCCATGTCCCTCAGGATTCAAAATTCCGAAAATTCAGGCATATGATGGAACTAAGGATCCATACGACCATATGCATCAGTACATCCAACACATGAATTTGTATAACGCTCTAGAAGAGATGAAATGCAGGGCATTTGCAACTCTTCTAACAGGAAAGGCGAGAGATTGGTTCAACAAGCTGAACCCCAGATCTATACCGGATTTCCCCACTCTGACCAGAAAGTTCATGCATGCATTCATCGCAGCAAGAAGAAACCGGACTTATTTGCTAACGATTAGGCAAAAGAGTGATGAAACTGTTCTGCAATTCATCAAGAGATTTAATGGAGAATCATCCCAGATAGCAGATTTGGATGATAAATTTCTGGTAGCGTCTTTCATAGCAGGACTTAGGGAAGGGCGGTTACACGCGAAGTTGAGCAGTAAAGATCCGCACACGATGGAAGAATGTCTGGAAATAGCATATAGACATTGTCAAGGAGAAGAGGCTAACAGAGCCAAGAGGGAGGAATCCCATAGGGATGCTAAGAAAGGAAAGGTTGAGGACCGGAATGACAAGAAAAGAAAATCTGTTTGGGACAGAGTGACCGCTCCCATTTCTGAAAGATTAGGGAAGAAAGGGGCTCTACAGGATAGAGACCTTATCCCTCTGAACAGGTCTCGTGACCAAGTGCTGGCAATTATGGAGAAGAAAGGGATTGCTAAGACTCCTCCTCCGCTGAGGGGTCCAAGGGAAAAAAGAGATCATACCAGGTGGTGCAAGTACCATAAAGATATTGGACATGATTCAGAACAATGCGGGGATCTAATCGTAGACATAGACGCAAAGCGAGCTATGGAAGGAAAGATTGATGAATGCATTGATCGAGCACAAGGGGATAATCCCCGAGGAAGAAGAGAATTTAAAAAGCACCACGGTGGGCATGACAGTACAATCGAGAAGAAACAGGGGATCCATCTCCGTACGTAGATGGGCATAGAGACAACGCCCCAATTAATACAAAGTGAACACAATTGTGGGTGGACCAGAGAGAGTAGCAAGGTCGCTCGGGGAAGATACAAAGGGGCGCGAAAAAAAGACCGGGAAGCAAAAAAGCAAAAGGTTATGGGAAGCGTTCGACGGTCCAAGAGATCCGCTACCAACCATTGTAAGCAATGAAGGGTTGGTGATAGAAGCGCTTATCCGTAAGAATCGGTCGAAGAATCGCGTAGACACGAGCAAAAAGATTAATGTGTCAGTATTACGGTGCTTTCCAAGCAATGAGATTAACGATTCGGAGCCGACTCGGTGTCAACTCCTCTCTTTGGATTTACAGGGACCCCCCATACATCCCGTAGGCATGATAAAATTGTTGACAACTTTTGGACAAAGACCACAGAGCAGGACTCTGATGGTCAATTATGTGGTAGTGAAAGCTCCGTCAGCATATAATGTGATTCTGGGAAGACCAGCGCTGATCGACCTAAGGGCGTAGTATCGCAAAGACACAACAAAGATGAAATTCCCAACTTTGGATGGAGAAGCAACTGTTAAAGGGGATGTAGATGCTGCTAAGAACTGCTACACAGCCACGATCAGTGGAAAAATGAAGGTGCAGCAGGTAACAATGGAAGACCTGATTCCGGATGAAGAAAAAAGTCGGCAAATTCAATGATACTTGTTGAATCGCTTATGCTAGATGGACAGATCCCGAATCCACGGTCGCATAGGATCGTGGATACCCGCCGAACGTAAACGATGTTGGTTAGAATCTTGAAAGACTACAAGGACGTATTTGCATGGAAGGCAAGTGACATGCCCGGATTGTCAACGAATTAGTCGTTCATAGGCTCAACATTGACCCAACAAGAAAACCGGTGAAGCAAAAGAAGAGATCTTTTGCCCCCGAAAGGATAGAGGCCGTCCAAAGAAGAGGTGGAAAAATTGTTGCGGCCAACATGATTAAGGAAGTGATCTACCCGCAATGGCTAGCAAACCCAAGGTGCTAGTCAAAAATCCGATGGCGCTTGGAGAATGTGCGTGGACTTCACGTATCCGAACAAAGCTTGTCCTAAAGATAGTTATACTTCCCCTAGAATTGACAAACTAGTAGACTCCACAGTTGGTTATGAAATTTTTGCTTTCTTAGACGCTTATAAAGGATATCATCGATTATGATGGACCCCGTAGATGCTTTGTAAAACTCGCTTTTATTTCGAATTTGGTTCCTATTACTATGTGTCTATGCCTTTTGGATTAAAGAATGCGGGGGCAACCTACCAAAGGGCGATCAATACCATTTTCAAACAACGGATTGGCAAATCAATGGAAGTATATGTGGATGACTTGTTAATCAAGAGCAGGACTCTTGATCAGTATTTGAAAGATGTAGCAGAGGTTTGTCAAGTTTTAAGGCAAACAGGAATGAAGTTGAACCCAAAAAAAATGCACCTTTGGAGTGAGATCAAGCAAGTTTCTGGGTTATATGATATCTAAGGAAGGTATCAGGGCCAACCCTGATAAATTAGAAGCTTTAAAAAACATGCCTGAACCAAAGAATGTCAAAGAAGTTCAACGATTAACAGGAAGATTGGCAGCGCTAAATCGATTCTTGTCAAAATCAAAGACACGAAATCATTGCCATTCTTCAAGATTCTCGTAAAGGCCACCCATTTGAGTGGAATGAAGAATGTAAACAGGCTTTTCAGGAGCTAAAAGATCATCTAAGTCACTTGCCGACTCTAACTCCTCCTCAGGAAGGTGAGATTCTGTTTCTCTACTTGTCTTTTTGTAAGGAAGCGGTAAGTGCTGTGTTAGTAAAGCAACATGGCATGATACAAAGGCCAATATACTTTGTAAGTAAAGCCCTACAAGGACCGGAGGTCAGATATTCAGAGGTGGAGAAATTAGTCTTAGCCTTAGTACATGCTACAAGAAAATTGCGACCATACTTCCAAAGTCATACAGTAAATGTGTTAACAAACCAACCTTTGAAGCAAATTTTAGAAAAGCGAGATAAATCTGGAAGATTGGCAAAGTGGGTGGTTGAATTGGCAGGATTTGATATTGAATACAAGCCAAGAACAGCAATTAAGGCTCAAGCACTAGCTGATTTCTTAGCAGAAGAGAAAGCCATAGCTATAGAGCAAAAGGCTGAACAGGATAAGTCTGAGAAGAACGAAGCAGAACAGTGGCAGCTTTATGTGGATGGAGCTTCTAGCAAAGAAGGAGCAGGAGCAGGACTCCTACTCATTAGTCCAAAAGGTGAAGAATTCCCATACGCACTTCATTTCGACTTCCAAGCTACTAACAACGAGGCAGAATATGAAGCTTTAATAACTGGTCTTAACCTAGCACAGAAGTTGGGAGTACAAAACCTAAAAGTCTATACGGACTCACAGCTTGTAACAAATCATATCAAGGGAGAATATGAAGCAAAAGAGGGTCCTATGAAAAAATACCTCGCAGTAGCACAAAGGAAACTGCAAAATTTGTCATTGGTGGAAGTGGAGCAGATAACTCGGGCTCAAAACACCAGAGCGGATGCTTTATCAAAGCTAGGATCAAATTTTTTGTCAAAGAAAAAGGTATTAGTTGAGCGAGTTAAAGCGAGTAAAAGTTGTGACGAAATGGAAGTACAACCGATAACACAAGCAGAAACATGGATGGATCCAATTGTTGTATATTTAAGAGATGGAAGACTTCCTGAGGATAAACTTCGCGCCAGGAAATTGATAAGACTCTCAGCCAGGTATGCTTTGTTCAATGATGTTCTGTACGTAAAAGTCTTATACGGCACCTTGGTTAAAATGTGTAACCCCAGATGAGGGGGATTATGTATTAAGAGAGATCCATCTTGGAATTTGTGGAAATCATTTGGGAGCAAGAGCTTTAGCCAGGAAATGCAGGCTTTATGGGTATTACTGGCCAGAAATGCAAGAAGATGCAGAGAATCTGGTCAGAACTTGCAGAACATGCCAGGTGCATAGCAATTTATCACATAACCCTGTACAAGAGATGATACCGATTACATCTCCATGGCCTTTTGACCGGTGGGGAGTAGACTTAGTGGGCCCACTACCCCTAGCACCCGGAAAATTCAAGTTTTAGTGGTGGCAATGGATTATTTTACAAAGTGGGTAGAAGCTGAACCCTTAACTACCATCACAGCCACACAAATACAAAAATTCTTGTGGAAAAACATTCTATGCAGTTATGGAATCCCCAAAGTCCTCATCTCAGATAATGGCACACAATTTGAAGATCAAGGAGTACAAGCCTGGTGCACCAATCTTGGAATCTCTCAACACTTTACATCAGTGGCCCATCCCCAAGCCAATGGGCAGATGGAGCAAACAAATAGACAAATAAAACAGGGATTGAAGAAAAGATTGGAACAAGATGGATCTCATTGGGTAGATCATCTCCCAAATATCTTATGGGCGTACAGGACTACACCCAACGCTGCAACACAGGAAACTCCATACTCTTTGGCATACGGATGCGAGGCAGTGATACCTGCAGAGATCGGGCACAAATCTCCTAGGACAGAATTATACTGTCCAGAAACTCAGGAAGTGGACATGTTGCATGTCAAGGACGAATTAGAGCACAAAAGGGACATAGCCCTAATACAAATGGCAAAATACAAACAACGGGTTGCCCAATACTACAACTCCAAAGTCAGAGGTACGTACTTTAAGGAAGGCGATTTAGTGCTAAGACGAAATGAGGCTAGTAAACAGGGTCCCACTGGAAAGCTAGACCCAAATTGGGAAGGTCCTTATAAGATTGTCAAAGTACATGGAAAAGGATCTTATCAACTAGCTAATGCCTCTGGGAAAACAGTTCCTAGAAGCTGGAATGCTGTTCACTTAAGGAAATTTTTTCCTTAAAGCAATTTTATTCCTGTAAATAATGCTGCTTTGAATCGATTTTTCTTTTTCGATTTCATCATGATTATACGTGTATGTGTTTTTTTTAACTTGTGCTAAAACAAGGAATTAAAGTCAGATACTTAATTTATTAGTACATTGCAATTCTGGGCAGAAGTCCCACTTAAACAACAAAAATGCCAAACTTGCAGCGCAAGGGCATTCTGGGCAGAAGTCCCGCTTAAACAACAAAAATCCCAAACTTGCAGCGCAAGGGCATTCTGGGCAGAGGTCCCACTTAATCAATTAAAAATGCCAAACTTGCAGCGCAAGGGCATTCTAGGCAGAAGTCCCACTTAATCAATTAAAAATGCCAAGCTTGCAGCGCAAGAGCATTCTGGGCAGAAGTCCCACTTAATCAATTAAAAATGCCAAGCTTGCAGCGCAAGGGCATTCTGGACAGAAGTCCCACTTAATCAATTAAAAATGCCAAAATTGCAACAAGAAAGGCATTATGGGCGTAAAAACCCAAACAACTCTTAAAACTTGTAGTGCAAGAAAATTCAGTGCAAATCACATAATTAAAAATTATGAAGGCCAAACTTGCAGTGCAAGGGCATTCTGGGCAAAAGACCTAACTATAAGCGCGTAACAGCTAAACTTGCAAAGCAGAATATTCTGCGCAGGAGGTTAGGTAAATTTAAAGAAGCTAAGGATAAAGGATCCTAACTTCTTTGCAGCGCAATATGAATACAAAACAAAAGATCTCTACACAAAGACGGATCTCAAAAAACAGAAGATCTCTAAACAGAGATGGATCTCAAAAAAGGGAAACAGAGAATGTCAAATTCATAGGTACAAACTCAAAAATAAAGAGATTAAAGATGTCACTAACAAGAAAGTTACACAAAAGCTGAGCCAACTCAAAGTTTTCAAAGGAAAATAAGCTAAGATGTAGAGGGAGCTGAAGGTTGAACAGGTTTCTCTATAGGCTGAGCAGGCTTCTCCGAAGGTTGAGCAGATTTTTTCTTAGCATATTTGCTAATTATGTCTTCTCCGTTCTTGTATTCATCATATCGCTTTGTGAAGATCTCCCCTGCCTTTTTATCGTACAACCGATGGTTAGGCAGAGTGTTAATCACCAGGTCAGCAGGTTTGGCCTCATCAACGCCAAGTGTATATCCTCTGCGCAGGGCGGGAGCCAATATGATCTGGATTTCCTCATAAGTCTGTGGAGAAGACTTATACCCAGCAACAACCTTCTGGACAATATTCTGAGTAGGAATTTCCTCCATTTGCCTCAGAGTTTCGTCAAAATCAGCCTTCATTTTCTTTGCAATGGCAAGATTTTGCGTGTTCTCCTCGTTCAACTTCGCCAACCGCTGATCTCGTAAAGTTAGCTGCTCCTCCTGAGTAAATATCAAAGCCTCAGCTTTGGCAAGATCAGACTTCAGCTTCTCGATCTCTCGCTGATCAGCAAGGCGGGCCTCTTCCAAACTGGCCACCTTAGCACTGGCCTCATGATTAGACTCTTCCAGGCTAACTACCTTAGCCTTGGCCTCATCCAGCTGGATCACCTTGTGCTGCAGGGCAGAAATGTCTTGGGCCATGCTTGCAGTCTTTTTGTGCAGAGCCTTACCCAGGCGGTAACACTACAAAAGGAAACATCCGAGAAAGAGAAAAATAAGGAAAATATGAAAACTTTATGACAGAGACCACTTACGTAGTCCGCAAAATCATCGCGACATGTCCTCAAAGTTGAAAGAGGAGCCACCGGCGTAACCGCTGAAAGAAGTAGACCTATGCCTCTTTTTCTCGTCTTTGAGAGATAGTCCCGAGGGGAACAAAGATCCACACCCGCAATTTGGCCCCCGGGGAGATTTTCTTCAACGGTCAAGTCCACAGGACAAATGGGGTTCAGCGTATCCCGCTCAGAAGGATCAGCAGTAGGAATTTCTTCCTGCACAGCAGCACCAGCTAGTGCCTAATTGTGCATCCTCATGCTGACCAGGAAGTTCACCTCCTTCCGGAATAACGGACAGGGTCCGCTCAGAATCATCAATCGTTTGTTCTGTTTCTTCCTCCTCATCGATGTCAATGCTGATCAGATCGTCCACATTGGCCACTACAAGAAAAAGGGGATAATCAAATTATAATCACAATTAAAGACATAATACAAATACAAACATACATTTTCTGTACTGTTTCTTGGAAAACTCCACGTAGCCAACGGGCCCAAGAAGAACAAGCGAGCAAAGATCTATCGTGCGTAACTTATGAAGTCTAAATTGAGGGAGATCTTGTTGCTAGCAAGATATTGGGACAACGTGGCATCAATAAAGTCTTCCAACTTGTCTTTCATGGAAGAGGTGTTCCATCGCCCTAAACTGGCATCTGAATTGTGTTTTACAAAGAAAAAGTGTTCTTGCCACTTCTTCTTCGTCTTATCTTTGCCGGTTATCGGAATGAGTGGAGCACTGGCCCTACGACTAAAATGGTACCACCCCCCACTACCTTGTGTCAATTTGCACTGATAGAAGTTCCTGAATAAGGTTACTGTGAAAGGAGTGGTGTTCATACGACACCAAATCATGAAACCTATGAGAAATTTAATGCTATTCGGATGGATCTGACCAACTCCTAACTTATAATATTTCATTATCTCTACACACCCGGGGGGAAGAGGAAACCTTAACCCGCTGTGGAGCTGATCAGCGTAAACTGTGCAGAAACCGGCTGGAGGATTATAAGCATATTCAGTCGGTTTAGGGAGAACGATTTCGAAAGGTTCAGTCCGGATCTTATAGGTCTTTAACAAACCGGCCATCTCGGTTTTGGTCATTTTGCTGGCAACACCATGGCAAGCCATTATTGCCTTTGTTTTATCAAATCGGTTGATTTCTCTCTTTAAGGTATTCAAGAAAGCGGTGTGATCCTCTGGATATTGGTGTACAATCGAAGTAGGAGTAAATATCCCAGGAGGCAGAAGATGGGAAGGTAGAATACACGGTGGATTATCTCCAAAAGTGGAGGTATTCCTTAAATCAATGGAGGAGGAAGGGTAATTGGATTCTCCTACAGGTTCAGGGCAAAGCACAGGGTTAGATGAATTCACTTCCTCACTATCTATGGCTCGGGAAATCTTCTCCGGGGATTCAAACAGCTTTCTCTACGGATTCACTAGAGTCGTATTAGCTCTCAAACTCATTAAAGATCAATGATTTCACGTAAACGCGAGAATAAAATAAATGAAGACTTACTTGCGGTTGCGAGAGAGCGTTTCCGAAAGTGTAGATTATAAGAGTAAAGTGGACAGAGAAAGGGTTATGTGGCATGAAATGAAGCGACGTGATGTTTTAGTCTACGGTTTTAATGATAACGGATGGGTGCAACTTGGCCTCGTTTCGCGTAGTTTTAATGACGGAAGCAGAACCGTTTCAGGCTAGGGCACTGTAAGCGCCTACCCTAGTCCGGGGGACTTATGATGATATATAGGCCCGTTGGGTCGGGTCATTTGTAGTTGGGCCAGCCCAAGGGTTAATAATAATAAAGATACCTGCACCGGTCAAATGCTAGACCGCCAAATGCCGACTAGGTCACGATGCTTTGGCGTAATAGTCGAGAGAGCAGGAGCGGGACTCCACCGTGTTCTGGTCAGAGTTATTTCTGGACAGAAGGAGGGTTAAACGTGGGGAAGACCGAGTCAACAACATCTCAACTGCTTATGGACGTGGGTAGATCCCACGTCCAGGACATGTTCTATGGTGACTCCCTGGCACGTCCAGGGAGAAAGGCACGATCCACTACTATATAAGGAACACCCTGAACTACGAGGGAGACTTGATTCCAGTTGATTACTCGACCTGGATACGTAGGCAGCTCTCTCGAGAGTTCACTCCAAATCATACCCAAATATTCTTGTTCTTGCATTATTTCCTAATTAGAATTACCCGATTACCCGTTTGTAATACTCATACAACATCATGCGAGATCTGTGAAATCTAGGGCTATGTAAAGGCTTTTTATAGTCTAGATCGGTTTGCAGTTGACTTAAAGAAAAACTTAATTAAACCTTAAACTACTAAGAAAATAAACATAATTTCCAAAAACACAGAATCAGCCTAACCAACCAAGAATTCGAAGTTTCAAAATAGAAAAATTATACATAATACATTAGTAGGGTAATTCTTAAAATAAAAATAAAAATAAAACACTTTAGCACATATGGTTCCAGCATATTTAAAATAAAAAACAAATTAAAAAAAATAAGACAGTTGATCCACTATGTATGACTATGATTAAGCTGACCCCCGATTCCCTCAAATGAGAAGTTGTGCCAAAATCTGCATCATCCACCACCAAAACTGCCACGTTTTATCCGCCGCGTTCTCCACCACAAAAGCTTCTCAATATTGGCTCACTCACTTGCCCAGGTACTCCGACAAGGATGACGATGCTGCCCTCCAATGATGTAGCATCTATCACTGAAATTGTGTAATGAAATGAAGCCTGTAATAAATGGCTTATATTTGGGACTTTGGGTTAATTTCTTAATCAAACGTGTGCGAGCTCTAGTTTCTGTCGAGTGTGGCATCTACTTTGAAATCAGAAATCTTGATATTCATTCTCACTTTCCGTTTCTTGATTACAGTTGCTAAACAATTCCAGAGGAGAATAGAGGGTATCTCCTGTTTGTTTTTATGCGTCAATGAGCTTTCTGTCTGAGAGGTAGCTTCAAGGTTTTTCTTTTTAAATTATTTTGTCAATCACTTCGCTGCATTGCAATTACTAGGCCTAAATTTGATTCACCTTTCTCTTTAATAACTCATTGACGTTCTTGCAGTGATGGCTTGCAATAGATTTGACACCATAACATGGCAGAGTTTGTCAGGGGCAGATAATGATTGCTTTGAAAGATCGTATGTTGGTTTTAACGTGTACAACTCTGGGTTGCACTTCACTGGAAAAAGCAGTTTGTTTGGGCAAAGTTGCAATTTCTACACTAAGGGTGTATCTTCTCTAGTAAAAAAGTACTCCTCCTTACTTGGTGTGTCGTTTTTTTTTTTACCTCTTCTATTGACATGCTGATGCATTATGTGCTTTTGGTGGATAGTTTAAAGTTTCTCTGGCTAGACTATTATGATGTGCTTTTAGGATTTTGCAAATATAATTCAATCCATCCGAGTTTTATGTTGCTCATTGTTTGAAATCTGTACTGTTCAACACCCAACTCCATTTGTATGCATTGTTGTGTTTCCTAAGTAACTACTCTTTCAAGTTGGGGTGGTATGCAAATGAAAAAATTCAAGATTTCATATGTCAATTCATTGCTTTCTTCTGATCCGTCCTAGTAGTAGCTGGATATGGATAGATGTCGTACAAGATGTCTCATCTTTTTATTTTCCCCTTTCTTTCAAGGCATGGTGTCCCCTAAATGTTGTAGTTCTTGTGAAGTTTATGGGTTGTACCTCTTGTGAAGTTTATGGTTTATGCTATATAAATTAGCTTGTGTCAGTCTCGGGTAGGGTCAGTTCATTAGCCAAGGAATACATATCTACATACAGATGATATAAAACGTTGCACTGCTGTCCTCTGTTAACAAATGTTTGACTGATGCAAAGTTGGGAGAGCAAACTGTTCCTGTTTTACCTTGGGCCTCAAGTTTGTATATATGCAAACGCGGCAAAGGCTTCTAAAATGAAGGATATCTAGTTTTGGGTAATGGATGTATGATAATTACCTTCATTTTCTGAATGGTTGCTTATTTGTTATCCTCTTTATAACTGCAATTTCTTAGATTAGTCAATATTCTAGGGTGAAAGCTGCCGATAAAAACAAATATTGATACAGAGCTTTAGCACATTAAAGGTGGAAAGGGGTGTGAGCTACCCGCTTCTTGTATTTTTTTCTTCCCCATTTTCATTTGGATTTGCATACTTATGGTTACTTGCACTCTTCATGGTTTCATGAGCATTTTTTTTGTTGTATCACCATGTAATTGCTATTATTATTATTATTAATGTCATGTGGGAACTGACATTTTGGCTGCTCAAATATTGAATAGTTCGGGAGCAAGTAGATTTAGCGGGAGGATAGCATTTGCTTTGGACACAGGTGGTCTTCCCAGCAATAATGATCAAGAAAATGTCAACAGCTTTACAGGTGGTCTTGGCGGAACTCGTTTAGGCAGGATAGTGGATGCGGGTGCCAGACAGCTATTGCAGAAGCTTAATGCAGCTAGAAAGAACTTCCCCATGAAGGTATTTCTACTCCTGCTTGGATTCTACACAGCAAATGCCTTGGCTACCATTCTTGGCCAAACCGGTGACTGGGATGTACTGGTAGCAGGGGTGGTAGTTGCTGCAATCGAGGGCATTGGCATGCTAGTGTATAAAAAACCTCCCCCTGTGGTGACTTCAAGAAGGTTGCAGTCTTTGGTGGTGATGGTAAACTACTGGAAAGCAGGTGTATGCTTAGGCCTTTTTGTAGATGCTTTCAAGTTAGGTAGTTAAGTTTCGTTTTTCAAGCCCTCTTAGGACCACTTGATGACCCTCAATTGTAATACCCAAAAATTCACTGTATATTTTATAGTCTTTGTGTACCGCACGCAACGATCGAAGATTTTCTTAAGAATCTCCGGTTAACTTAAGGTTTTATCAGTGCCGGTCCATACTGTAAATGTTAAAGCTCGCGGACAGACATCCATACCACGGGTCTTTGCTTGTAGACTTGGCACAATGGTTAGCACCCGTTGTGTTTAATTGATAACCATGACACAACTCTAATTATATGACATATGAAAAAGAATGGGACACTCAACTTATTTAAATAAGAAAATGAAAGGCTTAGATTGCAAAAGAGAAGTTTGGATACACAGAACTAGCCTGAAACTTTCTCTTTGGGGTGATAGGAGAACGAATGTCTTCTTTTTATAGTTGCCTATGTCGGCTAAAGATGCTTCTACACAATGAATTGTATAGAATTTTCTAGACTACTCTAGCTTATATACAGTGAAAATATGCTTATTAGCGGTAAAAGTAAATTTTCTGCTACGATAATATTTTCTCTACCCATGGTAAAGAAAATTTACTACATCAAATTACTATCTACTACGGAAGACAAGCCAAGGACGTGTGAGACCAGATGTTTCCCAGTTACTCGTTACTTTTACTATTCATGTATTGTTATATATTTATGAATAGTTGTAACTTGTATAATTCGGCCAACTTGCCTATAAATACAAGGTATTGGGAGAAGAAGAAGGAGGAAGGCAAAACAAAAAAACAGAAAGCAAAAACAAAGATTGAACTTTCATCTTTGCAAAAAACCTCCAAGTTTTTTCCATTTTCCAAATTTTCATCTTTCTTTCTATGTAATTCCAAAGTTGTAATGTTCTAAGTTAGTTCTTCCTTCTTAAAATCCAAGAAGTAAAGATTAGCTTTGAACCTATTTGAAGTTTAGTTCAACTGGAACTTGTAGTATAGCTCCGCCGGACGGTGAATCCCGGTAACCGGCAGTTGCAGTTTTCTGTGTTCTAGACCTATTTAAGGTGTGTAATAATATGTTTGTTTGAATCTATTATATTGTTTACTTTCTTTATCTTTCTGTGGTTGTGAAAACACCACATTCTTGTTTTCTTTTCTTTTCTTTTTTTCTTTTTTCATGGTTGCTTGAAAAGCACCATTTTTCTTTGTTTTCAATTATGGTAGTATTTCAATTCTGTTGTTTATTATGGTAGTATTCATGTTGTATTTCAATTCCAGGAATACACACACACACACACACACACACACACACACACACACACACATATATATATATATATATATATATATATATATATATATATATATATATATATATATATATCTAGAAAAACTATTGACTTGATTAAGCTAGAAAAGTCTGGACTGTTTTAGATAAACTAGATCGGGTGCTTTTCATGGGTCTTTGCTTCTAGACTTGGCACAATGGTTAGCACCCAATAGTTACATGACGAGCCCTAATCGTATAGACCGGACTTCACCATTGTGTTAGACGATTCTTGAGATTGATTGACGGTTAGCACCTGTTGTGTTTCATTGATAACAAAGACACAACTCTAATTGATGTGATCCCGGACAAGATTCATGGTGGTTTCCAAAGGAAAAAGAAGAAAAAGAAGGAGAGTGGAAGAATGCATAAATTTTATCCCACATTGCAAGTTTTGAAGATTTTCTTAAAATTTTATTAGTGTTTATTTATTTTATTTTTATTTTTATTTTTATTTTTATTTTTATTTTTATTTCTATTAAATTTGTCTTACATCGCTTTGGGAGTAATTTATATTTTCATAGTATCCTATATAAGACAAATTTTGATATATTATATTTGAAGTTTTTAAACTTTGGTAGTTTTCTCACGTTGGTTTTAGTGGATTCCAAACCGTTGTTTGGTGGATTCCAAACGGAACTTATCAAGGTTCTGAGCAGACCTTGTGGCGTTCGTATACCAATGTCGGGTTATCTAAGGGTTGAGGTCATACCAAGGTTCTTAGTTACGAGTTAGCTAACGGTCGCGGTGCTCGTTTTATTGGTGCCTTCAGTCGGTCCTTCGGCAATTTCGATCTGATTCGATCACGGATCACATCACTAATTATATGACATATGAAAAGAATTGGACACACAAACTTTTTTTTTTTTTTTTGAAAGGACACTCAACTTATTTAAATAATAAAATGAAAGGCTTAGATTGCAAAAGAGAAGCTTGGATACACAGAACTAGCCTGAAACTTTCTCTTTGGGGTGATAAGAGACCGAACATCTCCTTTTTATAGTTGTCTATTTCGGCTAAAGATGCTTCTACACAATGAATTATATAGACATTTCTAGACTATTATATAGTGAAAATATTCTTATTAGCGGTAAAAGTAAATCCTTTGCTACGACAATATTTACTCTACCCATGGTCAAGAAAATTTACTATAGTCTATATCAAATTACTATCTACTACTGAAGACAAGCCAAGGACATGTGGGACCAGATGTTTCCCAATTATTCATTACTTTTACTATTCATGTATTATTATATATTTTATGAATAGTTGTAGCTTGTATAATTCAGCCAACTTGCCTATAAATACAAGGTATTGGGAGAAGAAAAATGAGGGAGGCAAAAAAAAAAAAAAAAAAAAAAGAAAGCAAAAACAAAGATTGAACTTTCATCTTTGCAAAAAAAACCTCCAAGTCTTTTCCATTTTCCAAATTTTCTTCTTTCTTTTTCTTTCTTTGTAATTCCCAAGTTGTAATGTTCTAAGTTAGTTCTTTCTTCTTAATCCAAGAAGTAAAGATCAACTTTGAACCTATTTGAAGTTTAGTTCAACTGGAACTTGTAGTATAGCTCCGGTGGACGGTGAATCCCGGTGACCTGCAGTTGCAGTATTTTGTATTCAAGTCTTCTAGACCTATTCAAGGTGTGTAATAATATGTTTGTTTGAATCTATTATATTTTTTACTTTCTTTTTCATTTTGTGGTTGTGAAAACACCACATGTTTGGTTTTTTTTTTCATTTCTTTTTTCTTTCTTCATGGCTGCCTGAAAAACACCATTTTTCATAGGAGACCGAATGTCTCCTTTTTATAGTTGCCTATGTCGGTTAAAGATGCTTCTACACAATGAATTATATAGACATTTCTAGACTACTATACAGTGAAAATATTCTTATTAGCTGTAAAAGTAAATCCTTTGCTACGACAATATTTACTCTACCATGGTCAAGAAAATTTACCACATCAAATTACTATCTACTACTGAAGACAAGCCAACGGAATGTGGGACCAGATGTTTCCCAATTATTCATTACTTTTACTATTCATGTATTATTGTATATTTTATGAATAGTTGTAACTTGTATAATTCAGTCAACTTACCTATAAGTACAAGGCATTGGGAGAAGAAAAAGGAGGAGGCAAAAAAACAAAAGAGAAAGCAAAAACAAAGATTGAACTTTCATCTTTGCAAAAAAAAAAACCTCCACGTCTTTTCCATTTTCTAATTTTTCTCCTTTCTTTTTCTTTCTTTAATTTCTAAGTTAGTTTTTTCTTCTTAAAATCCAAGAAGTTATCGTTTGAATGTTATAACATTTGTATGTTAAAAAATTACGATATTTATATATTTTATCTTTCTATATAAAATCCAAATCTTATGAAATAAATATCAACTAATTAATATAAAAATTTAGTAAAAGTAGATTTTATCAAGTTTCAGCTAAAAATTGGAAAAATTACACACGGATCAATCCGACATCACCTCGGATCGATCCGGATTATCAAATAATGCGAAGTAATGATGATTAGCACATGGTTCTGCAGAAAATAATCAAGTGATAATGTTTTTTATTCCCGGATCGATCCGACCTTGATCTCGGATCGATCCGGCCAGGAAAAATCTGCCTATAAATGGACATTTTATGCAGACTGTGTAGGGGGTACCAATATATTTTTCTAAACCTCTTTTCTTAGTAGTATGTATGTATATAGGCCTTATGCCATAAATAAATAGTAGTATCGTTGTAATGCTCGGGAAATTATCGGAAGATTAATGTTGTTGAAGTCGTTGTAATGTCCGGAAGAATACGACCTCTGAATCAGCAGTTGTAATCGGGTAATTTTCTAAAAGTATTTATGTTTGTTGTTTTTATCTTTTTAATCGTTATAATGTTATTAGGCTAAATCTAATAACTAGCCAAGGTTATGTAATTGTATTATTTCGATCTTTTCGGTAAATGAATGTTATCTAAGTAAAATTGACAAAAATTGAGTTAATTGAATCTTTTTCTATTTTGCATCGTATTGATAATATTCAGATTGAAGTAATTAATCAAGATGAATCGCAACATATAACCTAACGATGAACTGATCAGAGAAGTTAGGATATGAGATAAATAATAGAAAAACCGGAGGGTAAAATTGGCCGTGCAAAAGCGTGACAACGGAATCCTATTTCCTACCCGGGGGCAGATTTGTCTTGGGAAAGATGAATCTTATTAAAATTTGTGCTCAAGATCGTAATAATGTTAAAATCAACAGTTTAAGTGAAACTAACACCGGAAAGTTGAATCGATCCGCCTGACAACCGGAGCCTTTTGAATAACATCAGCCGTCTGACAAACGGAGCAACCTCTTTTATCCGGGGTAGATTTGTACTCGGTACCTGTTCAGACTAACTGAGATTAGCATGGGGCAGTTGTGGAGATTGAACTGATGACAAATTGACATATGACAATTTCATACGCTCGTGTGAGGAGGAATTGTTAACCTCAGGAGTGCACCGTTTCATTTACTCAATTGGACCTAATAAAAGGAAGATCGAGCACATTCGTTAAACCGAAAAGATGGAATAATTCAATTATATATATCTTGGCTAGTTCTATAATAATTATTAGTATTTAATATATTGGTATATATATATATATATATATATATATATATATATATATATATATATATATATATATATATATATATATATATATATATATATATTGTATCGTTATGTATTACTATATATATTTATGTATTTATATATATAATAATAGTTTAGTTGTGATTTATGAAATTATTTTCTCGTTTATTAGTATAGTAATGACTCGTATGATAAAACCTCGCGATTTAGATCGAGATAATAATAGCTGTTTGGTGTTTAATCACACTTAAAAGAATTACCACGTTTCCCTGAGGATTCGACACCTGATCACCACACTAGCACTATAATTTGACCCGGTACACTGCCGGTAAGGATTGTATAGCACTAGAAAACGTCCGTCAGCTTTCTGGCGCCGTTGCCGGGGAACACGTCGCTAATTTTTCTTTGTGTCTATGGTTACTACTTGTATCAGCTCAAAATTCTCGAGGATAAGTCAACACTATTTCTTATCTCATTTCTATTTTATTTTTCGTTGGTATCTACTTTCTTTTAGTTACCAATTTTCTTCTTTTACAAAAATCGAGTATTTTCTATTTTCGTTAGTTGATGACCAGAAGTGGTAAGGCCCCGCTCACTCCTTATAAGCCTGACATAAATACTTACGAAAGGCAGTTAAGAGTAGAGAGTAAACGTGGTCATACTAGTCAGGGAAATCCTGACCACGAATCATCATCAAATCGAGAAACGAGAATGGCCGAAATCAGTGATGAAACACCTGAACAAGGGCTAGAACATGCTCTAGGGCATGGACAACACCCTATTAACCCTAATAATAATCAAAATCCTAATAATAGGAATAATCGGAACCAGAATAATCGTAATAACCCACCAAACCCGAGACCTATTTGTGATCAGACCATAAGAAGGAACCAGACTAATAATCCCATTCTTTTACCAAATGAAGGAGCAAACAATTTCGAAATTAAATCTCATCTTTTTGGTTTAATTGACGCAAGAGCCCAATTTCTAGGAGAGGATGATGAAGATCCACATCATCATCTCTATCTTTTTGAAGAATTGTGCAATACAGCCAAAAGTCAAGGTGCTCATCGAGAATTAACGAGGATGTCTATGTTTCCTTTTTCTTTAAAAGGACGAGCACGAGATTGGTTTATGTCTCTTCCACATCATTCACTGACTAGTTGGGAGGATATTCAAACCGAATTTCTGAAACAATATTTCACTCCAGGACGAAATTTGGAATTAAAAGTCGAGGTTGCTAACTTTAGACAGGGATCCGAAGAAACGCTTGGGAATGCCCGGGAGAGATTCAAAAACTCGTTAAGAGCTTGTCCCGACCATGGTTATTCCTTAGATATGCAAATCCAACTTTTCGTCGTAAATTACGAAAAGACTCACGTGCGGATGTAGATCATGCATGTGGTGGTTCTTTAATGATGAGTGAAGCACAAATAGTTTACGATGCTATAGAAAAGATTTCCAAGAATAACGTAATGTGGGAAACCGGTTCTAGCACCGTAAAAGTAGCTTTTGCAGAGAATGTACATCTAATACGTGTTCTAGCACATTTGGAAAATTTGAGTAGGAAATTTGATGGCCTACAATCTAACAAAAACCAAAGTTCAGAAAATAGTACACCCACTGAATACTCAAATCAGGATAATATGCCAATAGGGATTGAAGAACCAACAGGATATTCGAGAGAGGAGGTAAGTTTTCTTCAGCAGCATAGGAATTTGAACAATGCATATTCAAACTCGTTTAATGCTATTAGAAGAGACCACCCAACTTTTCGATGGTCCGAAAACCCTAGTAAGCAAGGACAACCGCCATATCCAGCTCCATACAGAATTCGTCTAATAATCAAGTTTATCGTGAGATACCTCTAATCGAATCCGCAACCATTACCTAGATCCTATCCTCAACACACCACTCAAAGTATACCAAGAACTCAAAGTTCAACTCACTCTCAAGGGATTGAAAAATGGGAGAAACTAATGGAAAATATGATGGGTGTGGTGTCTACTCAAGCTAAAAATATGAAAACAATGATGACTTCTATAGTACAAACTACTAAAGATATGAGTACAATAAAAACATCTATGAGTGGCCATGATACCAGAATGAGAACGATAGAAGCCTCATTAAGAAATATGGAAGATCATTTGAGTAGGGAAGGTGAACGTAAGAACATCAGACCACCAGGAGGATTACCAAGTAACACTGAAAGAAATCCAAGGGAGGTAAATGCTGTAGTTACCAGAAGTAGAAAACTCTGTGGTAGTGATGGAGTAGAAAGTTTCGGAAATAATGAAGTAGAAGATGATTTAGATGGTAAGAATGATGAAACTAAAAATGAACATGAATTCACTGATGAGGAAGAAGAAATCATAGAAGATTTCTTGAAAGGAAATAGAAGTATGGAACCTGAGAATGAAGGTGAAAAATGGGTAAAAATCCCTAGGATTTTGAAGGATCCTATGGATAAAGATTTAAGGACTTTATTCAAGGAACATGTTAGAATGGAAGATAATGAAAACAAGGATGAAAAACAAGAAGAACGGAAGGAATCTGAAGTAGAGATTGATTCAGGGAATGTTTTAAAAGAAAAAACTCAAGATCATGATACTTTGCGATCAAGTAATACTCAAAGGTTTAAGGAGAAAGGAAAAGAGAAAATGACTTTGGGATCAAAGGTTATAGATTTAGAATCTTTACCTTACCCACCTAAAGATCAAATTAAGAAAATAAAAACTGATAAGAAGTATGCTCGTTTCCTTGATACTTTTCGTCATCTTCATGTTAATATCCCTGTTATCGAAGCTCTAGTTAACATGCATACCTATAGAAAGTTTCTGAAAGATATTCTCTCAAACAAGAAAAAGTTAGAAGAATATGAGAATATTTGCCTCAATGAAGAATGTTCTGCAATTTTACAGCATAAATTACCACCTAAAATGAAAGATCCAGGTAGTTTTATAATCCCATGTGAAATTGGAGGATTTCTGTTTAAGAAGGTCTTATGTGATCTTGGAGCAAGTATAAATCTCATGTCTTATGAGGATTATAGAAAGCTAGGCATAGGAAAGCTTACGAAGACTGAAATGACTCTGCAAATGGCAGATAGATCGATTAAATACCCTAAAGGAATTATTGAGGACGTATTGGTTAAAGTAGACAAGTTCTATTTTCCAGTAGATTTTGTAGTCATGGAAATGGAAGAAGGATATTCAGCGCCACTTATTCTAGGTCGTCCATTCCTAGCTACAGGGAAGAACGTTAATCGATGTCCAAAAAGGAGAATTAATACTGAGAGTTAACGAAGATGCAGTTGCTTTCAATATATTCAAAGCTATGGAACATCCATATAGATCACCAGAATCATGTTCTTTTATAGAAGATATTCATTCTGTCTATGATAATCAGTTACCAGCTTTTGAAGACAGATTAGAAGAATGCTTAACTTTGTCTATCTATAAAGAAGATGAGAAAGACACCAAAATGAAAGAGATAATCCTTTCTTTAGACAAAGGAAGTTTTACTTTTAGACCACCATGGCATAAGTATCTGGAATTAGAACTAGAAGGACCAGTTCTAAAACCTTCAGTAGAAGATCCACCGAGTAATCTAGAGTTGAAACCACTTCCTTTAAATCTTAAGTATGCTTTTCTTGAAACTAATAATCTATTGCCGGTTATTATTTCGTCAACCTTAACTGAGCTACAAGAAGACCAATTACTTAGAATGTTGAAAAAGCATAAGAAAGCATTTGGTTGGACAACAGCTGATATTCAAGGAATTAGCCCTGAGATTTGCGTTCATAAAATTATTCTAAAGGAAGACGCTAAACCTTGTATTCAGCCACAACGCCGTTTCAATCCGAATTTGCAGCTAATTGTTAAGAAAGAGGTTATTAAACTATTAGAGATGGGGATAATCTTTCCTATATCTGATAGTGAGTGGGTAAGTCCAACTCAAGTGGTACCAAAGAAAGGAGGTTTCACAGTAAAGGAAAATGATAAAAATGAATGGATTCCGACAAGAGAAATTACCGGATATCGAATGTGCATTGATTTTCGAAAACTTAACGATCATACTAAGAAAGATCATCATCCACTTCCATTCATAGTGCAAATGTTGGAACGCTTAAGTGGACATAAGTATTACTGTTTCTTAGATGGTTATTCAGGATATTTACAAATATTCATTGCAGCAGGAGATAGAGAAAAGACCACTTTCACTTGTCCATATGGAACCTTCGCTTATAAAAGAATGCCGTTTGGTTTATGTAATGCGCCAGCTATATTTCAGAGATGTATGATGGCTATATTTTCTGACATGGTCGAGAAGTTTTTAGAAATTTTTATGGATGACTTTAGTGTGTATGGAGATTCCTTCGATGAATGTTTATCGCACTTAGAACGAGTGTTACAACGCTGTGAAGCTACCAATTTAGTTTTAAACTGGGAAAAATGTCACTTAATGGTATCAGAAGGGATTGTTTTAGGACATAGAATCTCTGAAGTAGGTATCGAAGTTGATAAATCTAAAGTCGAGGTAATCGAAAAGTTACCTCTACCAGTTAATTTAAGAACCCTAAGAGGATTTCTTGGACATGCAGGTTTTTATAGAAGATTCATTGTAGATTTCTCGAGAATAGCAAAGCCGCTAAGTCATTTGCTTGAAAAAGAAGTACCTTTTAACTTTGATAGTAAATGTATGGAAGCCTTTCAGACCCTAAAAGCGAGGTTAACTACTGCACCAATGCTAGTAGCACCACATTGGAGTTTGCCTTTTGAAATTATGTGTGATGCAAGTGATTTGGTCAGTAGGAGCGCTTTTAGGTCAAAGATATAATAAAGTACTCAAAGCAATCTACTATGCATCTCACACACCGAACGCAACGCCTCAACTTAATTACGCAACTACGTAAAAAGAACTGTTGGTCGTAATTTTTGCCTTAGATAAGTTTAGATCGTATATCGTTGGATCTAAGGTTATTATCTATACAAACCATTCCGCCCTGAAGTACTTACTGAGTAAAAAAGATGCTAAACCACGTCTTCTTAGATGGATTCTCTTACTGCAAGAATTTGATTTAGAAATTAAGGATAAAAAGGGAAGTGAAAATGTAGTAGCAGATCATCTAAGTAGAATGGAAAATGAAGAAAAGGGAATTGAAATACAAGATTCATTTCCTGATGAACAACTATTTAGAATAGATACTCCTTCAACCATGCAGTTATTAAAGAATAGAATTCCTTCTAAGGAAATGTCACCTTGGTTTGGAGATATCGTTAATTACTTTACCTGTGATTATATTCCGTCTCATTGGACTTGGCAACAGAAAAAGAAATTCTTTTACGACTTAAAATTTTATTACTGGGAGGAACCGTACCTTTTCCGTAAATGTTCGGATGGGATAATCGTAAAATGTGTGCCGATAATGAAATTTTAAGTGTTTTATCATTTTGTCATGATCGTGAGGCAGAGGTCATCATGGAGGTTGGAAAACTGCTTTTAAAGTTTTACAATGTGGTTTTTATTGGCCTACACTATATAGAGATGCATATAAATATGCGAAATCTTGTGAATCATGCCAAAAATGGGGAAATATATCGAAAAAACATGAAATGCCTCTTCAACCGATTTTAGAGTGTGAATTATTTGATGTTTGGGGTATATATTTCATGGGACCTTTCCCTATATCTTTTGGAAAAAGATTTATTCTTGTAATGGTAGATTATGTTTCAAAATGGGTAGAAGCTGAAGCTCTTCCAACTAATGATACCAAGGTTGTCATAAGGTTCCTTAAAAAGAATATATTTACTAGGTATGGCATTCCGAGGGCTATCATTAGTGATAGAGGGTCACACTTTTGCAATAGACCATTTACCAAGATAATCGAAAAATATGGTGTAACACATAAACTCGGAACACCCTATCATCCGCGTACCAAAGGGACGTGCAGAGGTGTCTAATAGAGAAATTAAAAGAATTATAGAAAAGACAAAGGGACTCAAATCGTAAAAGCTCGCGCAGAAACCGGATGATGCATTATGGGCATACGAACACCTTTAAAACACCAATTGGTCGCTCTCCCTACAAACTAGTTTTTGGTAAATCTTGTCATCTCCCGCTGAATTAGAACACCGGGCCTTTTGGGCTATTTGATTTTTGAATTTCGATCCTAAGGCTGTCGGTGATCATAGATTACTTCAGTTAACAGAACTAGAAGAATTTCGTCTTGATGCTTATGAAAACGCTCGAATCTACAAGGAACGCACGAAATCTTTTCACGATAAGAGAATCTATAGTCGTGAGTTCCACGTAGGTGATCGAGTGTTGTTGTACAATTCACGTTTAAGGTTATTTCCAGGTAAGCTTAAATCAAGATGGACAGGTCCATTTAAAGTAACAAGGGTTTACAAATCTGGAGCTGTTGAACTAACTGATGGGAGTACAACTTTTATAGCCAATGGCCACAGGGTAAAGCTGTTTGTGGAAGGAGAAGGGACCTCTCTGAGGAAAGAAGTAATGTTGCTAACAGATCCGCCGCAAAATCGAAAAGCGGAAAACTAAGTTCAAATTTGAATCCCGTACTATTTTTCTTGTTTACTTTACCTTTTCGTGTTTTTATATGTTTGAACTAGTTTCGTCTTTTACCGGACAGACGTAAAAGAACTGGATGCCTTTTTTAGATAGATTAGGATTTTTTATTTTGCTTTTGAAGTTAGGCCTTGATAAGGATGTCGCGTTTACAATAAAGCTTCGAGCTTTTGAGAAAAACAAGCAATTATTGAGAGAGATCAGATTGAAAGAAGTTTGTAATGGAAAATCGAGAAGTTCGATAAAGAGAAGGACAAAGTTTTTAATGCGATGCAGAATCTGTGGAAAAAGTGAGCATAATGGGAAATGTGGACAAAGCACAACCAAATCTCAGGATGAGTGTTTGAATGTTGTCAAGAAGGGAACGATTAGGTGGTTATCCGAAAATCCTGATGGAGATCAAAGAGAAAATTCGAACGCCTCATTTCTCAGGGTTAGGTTGATAGAACGATATATCAGAACTCTGGAAGATTTAGAAATAGAGGAATTAGGACCTCCATAAGTCTCGACTATTTTACTTTTTATTTCAAACGCTTTTTATAAAATTTTTTGCATAACCTTTGAAAATTTTATAAAATTGGATCTTTATAAAATTTATGAAAGTTTTATTAAAAGTTTTATAACAAAGTTTTATAAAAGTTTTATTTCAAATTTAAAATAAAAAAAAATAAAAATAAAATAAAAAATTTGTCGGATCGATCCGACATGACCCCGGATCGATCCGGTACTACTTTAATGTCAAAGTACATATTTTTTTTCTACTTTTGCCTGTATTTCCGTTTCTATAAAAGGCAATAGCAAGGCAGTTGCTCATTCCTTTCTTGTTATACCAAGACTTCTTTTATAAAAATGTCTAACCACTCATCTCCCTCGGTTAATAGCTATGAACCACATACGCCTGACGGTGTGGTTCCCGAAAGTCAAGCCTCTTGTTTTCATAACAATCTTCCGAGACATCTGAATTTTGTTCAATCTCCTATTCTGATGGAGAAAGGTTTAAACACTGAAAAAGTTGATCAGTGGGGTAGAAATCTGATACGAGGCTTTGGTTGGAAGAAATTTGTTAAACATCCGAGGGGTAGAATAAATATTTTTGTAGTTAGGGATTTTTATTCTTATCTATCTGAAGACACTGCGATAGCAGCAACTCAACTCATTACTGTCCGAGGCATTGTTATTCCCTTTTCGTCCTTCGTTATTAATCAAGTTTATGAAATTCCGCCTTGTGGTTTTTTTCCCAGTACACATTTTGAGTTCCAATGGGAACTAGAAAATCCTTCTAATATTGTCAATAGAACCGCAGAAGCATTCCAATATTTGTTTCCTCTTTTTGATCATAATTATGATTTTTCAACTCTTGCGTTATCCCCTCACCTGAGGGCGTGGAATCATTTTATTAATTCACGAGTCTATCCCACAAATGATTTCTCAGGAATTCAGGATTGTGAATTGCTTCTGATGTATGCAATCACTATCGGAGCATATATTGACTGGGGGATATTGATTCACAAGACGTACGGGTCAATTTCGCAAGAGAGCGACGTAGTAGAGGGAAGCCAATGCCGTTTGCTTGGCTTATATCTCGACTTTGTGTTCATTTACATGGAGTACCTGAGTTTGATCAAGACGAGATTTTTCCATCTCGTGGTTCTCAAGTTGGACTACTTCCGGTTGATACTCCCGGATGTTCGTCAACAGTTTGATATTTTCACCTGAACGAAAGTTGTTTTTGGGTCAGTCTGGTAGTGACAGTTGGAGGGTTGTTAGTTAAGAAGTTAGTGTGTTTAAGATGATAGTTCTTTAAGTAGTAGATTATTAATCTGTTTAATTATGTTTCTCTTTAAGTTTAATAATTTTAATAATCTTGTTTAATATATATGTTTTTATTTATTTATGATGATTCTATTAGTAGAAACATAATAATACACGCAAGTAATATCGCTAAAATAATAACATTCATCTAAAATTTAAATTTTATTTTCGAACCTACTTTTTATTACTCACTGAACATCGGGACGATGCCACTTCGTAAGTGGGGAGTAGAGTTAGGTTAGTAAATAAAAATTTAAAATTTTCATATAAATTTATACTTAATTTCTTAATACTTAGCTTAATTTTTCTTGAATAAATTTAAGTAGATAATATATAATTAATATGAATAAAAATAATATAAATTGGTAAGAATAGATTTTAATTTAGTAAAGTAAATTAGATATATTATAACTATGTTACATATGTCAGTTTTAGATTTTCATAAGATCTTAAGTATATGTAACTATACATAAATATTATCAAGTAATTTTCTTATGAAATTTAGCAAATATACTTATATTTATAATGAAATGTTAGAATAATTTTCTTTTCAAAACGAAATATGAATATGGAATCGGACTAGGGATGACAATTTTTGGCATAACTTTGATCAGCTATAGCCAAATAGCCTACCTGAATAAAATTTCCAATTTTTGTCCCCACCTCAGCCAAATAGAGTGGCCAGACCTCACTGGAAATAGCCAATTATGATTAAACCAATTATGACCGACCCTTAGCTTATTTTGGTCTACATTTCCTAAAAATCCCACGAGTTTGTACGTACTTATGAAAGGAGATGATGACATAAAAGCTAAGTATCGATGCAAAAGAATGTTATATGCTGAGATTGGAAAAGTTGGATAAGTATTAATATATTCGACCTCACATCATGACACTTGCAAGATAGTCGATTTTGGTAATGAGTTCGGGTATGTTAGTATTCTTAAAATAAAAAAAATAATAATAATAATATCAGAATGTTATTAGTCGAGATATTTTTGATCAAAAATATGAAGATGTAAGTACGTACGACTTACCTCTTTCTCTTTTGATTTCCTTTTCTATCCTTTCGATTAACCAACACCCTGAGCCTAAAACGTTATAAGCCGCTTTGCCAACTACTTGACTTAATCCTAGATTCCAAATTTTCATATAAGTTGAGATAGGAGAATAATTCTAGAATTTTAATTATATTTATTAAGTAAATTATGTGGAATTTCATTTTAATGATATTTGATAAATAATTTATCTAAGTTATATACACTTTTTACCTTGTTAATTTCTAAGAAAGATATAATTAATATATTTATAATATTGAAATGATATTTTACTGACTTGAGATTTAATCTACCAAGTTTGTCATTTTTATCGTAATTTTTATATATTACCGCTTATTTTGCTCGAGGACGATCAAAGAGCTAAGTGGGGAGTAGTTGATGTATAACATTTGTATGATAAAAAATTACGATATATTATATATTTTATCGACTCTTTCTATATAAAATATAAGAAATTATAACGATAATCTTATGAAATATTGATAGTTATGAATACAACTAATTAATATAAAAATTTAGTAAAAGTAATAAAAAGTTATAAATTTTGTACCGGTTTAGTAACCGGAGTATCGTGTCAGATTTACGTGGGTATTTTTGGTATTTTATTGCAGATTTTAAGACCCCGAGTGACGACACTTTTTGAAGTCAATTCATATCTTTTGAAGGAAGTAAGGAAATGTCATAAGTTTAAAAGTTCAAGTGGATCAACGGTTCGTGATACTATTATCGAGATATATATTCAACGAACGAATGGCCCATCAAAAAGGCATTTTCTGAAGAAGAGTCCTTCATGAAAGTTTTATATTTTTCAAAGAGCTTTCCAACGCTTCTTGAATCATGTTAATTGGAGATCTACAACTCAAGATATGATTTTATAAAGTTTCAGCTAAAAATTGGAAAAATTACACACGGATCAATCCGACATCACCTCGGATCGATCCGGATTATCAAATAATGCGAAGTAATGATGATTAGCACATGGTTCTGCAGAAAATAATCAAGTGATAATGTTTTTTATTCCCGGATCGATCCGACATTGATCTCGGATCGATCCGGCCAGGAAAAATCTGCCTATAAATGGACATTTTATGCAGACTGTGTAGGGGGTACCAATATATTTTCTAAACCTCTTTTCTTAGTAGTATGTATGTATATAGGCCTTATGCCATAAATAAATAGTAGTATCATTGTAATGCTCGGGAAATTATTGGAAGATCAATGTTGTTGAAGTCGTTGTAATGTCCGGAAGAATACGACCTCTGAATCAGCAGTTGTAATCGGGTAATTTTCTAAAAGTATTTATGTTTGTTGTTTTATCTTTTTAATCGTTATAATGTTATTAGGCTAAATCTAATAACTAGCCAAGGTTATGTAATCGTATTATTTCGATCTTTTCGGTAAATGAATGTTATCTAAGTAAAATTGACAAAAATTGAGTTAATTGAATCTTTTTCTATTTTGCAACGTATTGATAATATTCAGATTGAAGTAATTAATCAAGATGAATCGCAACATATAACCTAACGATGAACTGATCAGAGAAGTTAGGATATGAGATAAATAATAGAAAAACCGGAGGGTAAAATTGGCCGTGCGAAAGCGTGACAACGGAATCCTATTTCCTACCCGGGGGCAGATTTGTCTTGGGAAAGATGAATCTTATTAAAATTTGTGCTCAAGATCATAATAATGTTAAAATCAACGAGCTTTAATTGAAACTAACACCGGAAAGTTGAATCGATCTGCCTGACAACCGGAGCCTTTTGAATAACATCGGCCGTCTGACAAACGGAGCAACCTCTTTTATCTGAGGTAGATTTGTACTCGGTACCTGTTCAGACTAACTGAGATTAGCATGGGGCATTTGTGGAGATTGAACTGATGACAAATTGACATATGACAATTTCATACGCTCATGTGAGGAGGAATTGTTAACCTCATGAGTGCACCGTTTCATTTACTCAATTGGACCTAATAAAAGGAAGATCGAGCACATCCGTTAAACCGAAAAGATGGAATAATTCAATTATATATATCTTGGCTAGTTCTATAATAATTATTGGTATTTAATATATTGGTATCTATATATTTATATATATGTGTATATATATATATATATATATATATATATATATATATATATATATATATATATATATATATATATATATATATGTATCGGTTATGTATTACTATATATATTTATGTATTTATATATATAATAATAGTTTAGTTGTGATTTATGAAATTATTTTCTCGTTTATTAGTATAGTAATGACTCGTATGATAAAACCTCGCGATTTAGATCGAGATAATAATAGTTGTTTGATGTTTAATCACACTTAAAAGAATTACCACGTTTCCCGAGGATTCGACACCTGACTCACCACACTAGCACTATAATTTGACCCGGTACACTGCCGGTAAGGATTGTATAGCACTAGAAAACGTCCGTCAAACCTATTTGAGGTTTAGTTCAACTCGAACTTGTAGTATAGCTCTGGCGGGCGGCGAATCCCGGTCACCGGCAGTTGCAGTTTTTAGTGTTCTAGACCTACTCAAGGTGTGTAATAATATGTTTGTTTGAATTTATTATATTCTTTACTTTCTTGATCTTTCTGTGGTTGTGAAAACACCACAGTTTTTGTTTTCTATTATTTTTTTTCTTTTTTCATGGTTGTCTGAAAAAGCATAATTTTTCTTTGTTTTCAATTATGGTAGTATTTCAATTGTGTTGTTTATTATGGTAGTATTCATGTTGTATTTCAATTCCGGGAATATATATTATTCTAGAAAAGCTATTGACTTGATTAAGCTAGAAAAAGTCTCGACTATTTTAGATAAACTAGATCGGTGCTTTTTCATGGGTCTTTGCTTCTAGACTTGGCACAATGGTTAGCACCCGATGGTTACATGACGAGCCCTAATCGTATAGACCGAATTTCACCATTGTGTTAGGCGATTCTTGAAATCGATGACACAAGTTCTAGAGCCCGATAGTTATCTGCAAAACCGAACATATTGAGGTACTCTCCCCGTTCCAATTCAGGTGATGGAGTTGCCAAAATAAGAATTGTTCTTTTTATTTGATGGATTTCTATTTCCGAAGTACTATTTATTTTATTTTTTCTATATCTACCATTATTTATTAAGGGGGTTTTATCGGCACACCATAATTTACTTTCGGCACCCTATTGCTCCCGGCACCACAAAAACATACTATCGGCACCACATAAAGATTTTTAATAATTTCTTACTTCGCACACCACAAATATAATATTAAAACTATTTATTACACCACAATTTTTATAAAATGCAAACTAGTTCTCTAAAAAATTAATCATACATATTATCCTTCTATTAATCTAATTCACTAACTTAATCAAAACTTAAAAAAAACATTAAACATACAAATACTACCCCTACCCATCCTTAAACATTAAACATTAAACTCATCTTCTTCCAACACCACCTCATCTTCTTTCACCACCCCCACTTCATCTTCTTCGTCTCTCATTCACCTCCACATGAACAAAAACCATGGAGCTTTCATCAAATATAAATTTTAAAGATCATCATCATCTTGAATCAACTCAAATCAATCAACACACACATTGCAATGAAGAAGATGTAGAAATCTCACTTGAAGGCATAGCATTTTCTAGCCAAGTGGAGAAGAAGATGGAAGCATCAAATGTGGTAATTTTCTAGTCAAAAGATCGTTTTTTTATGTTCAATGTGTGAGTTAAGGGAATGAGTAAACCTCCTACATGCATATTATCATGGTAGACATTGATTGGTGGAAGAAATCATGGTTTTTTGCTGTTTCCGATCTTCCTAGGGCATTTCCCGGCGTTGTATTACGTTGTAGAGCGTCCCTGCCAAAAGCTCGGAACGTCACCTAGGAGGACGCCTGTAGTCCTTATGAACGTCAGCCACACTGACGTTTTCAGTGGAATCCCCATCAGACTTGTAATGGCTAAACGTTTGTGTGGATGGCATTCATAATCATAATAAAGACGTTGTAAGGATGCTTGTGGTGGTGACGTTGCTTGGGTGCATGTAATGCCATCATGGCTGACGTTTGGTTCAGTGAGTGTCTGATCCCCAGTGCGAGTCTAAACGTCAGTCATGGTGACGTTTGTTTAGCAAGAGCAACGTCACCCATAGGGACGTTGTGTGTATTTTTCAACACTTTTTCATTCATTTGTATTGAACTACCATTTAATTGTTTTTTTTAAATATTTCATACATAGAAACAATGTGATGAAACAAATAATGACAAGAGCAATAATGCGGGGCCGGTAAAAGACGACGATGAGGAGTATTGTAAGGTAAGAAATCATTAAGTAAATATGTTATTCTATTATACTTATCCCAATTGACTCTGACTGTAGCTAATACAAATGTACGTTTTTTTGTAGCATTGGGCTGATAAAATGATCGATGAGGATCAACAACATCTTAAGAATCTTCGAGATACCACGCTTGCCTTGAGGGATGACACACCTGAAGAGTTATCAATCGATATGACTTCAGTTTTTACAATTGATCAAGTATGTACTTAAAAGTTGTACTATTTCAGTGTTTGTGCATTTTAAACTTGAGTTTGTATTCATTACATTTATATATTGTTCACAGGTATATAATTCACATGAAAACGTCACCAAACACCTCAAGGCATTGGCAAGAGCGAATGGTGTCGTCATTGTGAAAATGAGATCTAACATGACCGGAAAGCGGACACATCAAATTACATTCCAATGTGAGAGGGGTGGATTACCAAGGGATCATTGCAAAGGAGGAAAGTACGAGAAAAAAGTTTGCACTACCGGAAGAATAAGCCAAGGGAATCGTCCACAAGGAAATCCGGATGTCCGTTTCTATTGAAAGCCATAAAGGATAAGTTTAGGGAGGTGTGGACCGTAAAAGTCTTGAATGGTATACATAATCACCAATCATTCAAGTATGATGAGGGCCATGCATACCTTGGTCGGATTGATAAAGAACAAGTTGATGTTGTTGCAACAATGACTCGAAACGGCATTTTGCCTAAAAATATACTACGGATGTTGAGAAAGGATGATGGGAAAAATTGTATGTCACCTAAGGCGATCTATAACATTCGTGCTAAGATAAGGAAGAATGCACGAGAGGGTCGTACAGTGATGCAGCAGGTTTAAAAATTGGCGGATAATAACACATCCTTAGTTGAGTGTAGGTGTGATGAACGAAACGTAGTAGAGGATGTATTTTGGACCTTTAACGAAAGCATGTCCCTTACAAGGTGCTTACCTTCTGTCATGCTTATGGATTGTACATACAAGACAAACAAGTACAAGATGCCCCTTTTGCAGATTTTTGGCGTTACGTCTACAGACATGTCATTTTCGGTTGGATTTGCACTGCTATGTTTGGAGAGGGAAGACAACTACACATGGGCTTTGACTATGCTTCACCAAGCAATTGGTGACAAAAGCGAGCGAATATGTTGTGTGGTGATAGATAGGGAAGAAGCTTTAATGAACGCAGTACGTGTGGTATTTCCAAAAGCAAGGAACTTGTTATGCCAGTGGCACATCGAGAAAGGTCTTGTGTCGAATTTGAAGACGAAGACTACGAGCGAAGGTTGGCAGGATTTAATGACAGCATGGACAAAGGTTGTTAGAGAAAACTCGAAGAGAAGTTGAATGAGCGATTGAAAGAGTGTTAGAAGACCTTTAGTGAAGACGCCGTGAGTTATGTTTCTTCTACATGGTTGAACGCACACAATGAGGTATTCATCTCGGCATGGATGATCGAACTTTCCTAGGTGTCCAATCTTACCGGCAGTGTACCGGATCAATTGTAGTCTAGTAAGTGGTCAAGGTCGTATCCACGAGGATTTAAAGGTTGAACACCAAAAAGCTATTATTATCTTGATCTAAGTCGCAATAATACAAGAAGGTAAATATATCTAAGAATCTATTCCTACAAGGGGCGATAAAATGATAAAAGCCTAGCCAAGACAATGCATTGATCAAGAAAACCTCTATTAGTATCATGGGAATGAACTACCTACCAACCTTCCATTAGTGTTCAAGTGTGTGTTATCGGTGAACTCCTAAGCTAGCAATTCCCCCTCATACGAGTGTATGAAATTGCTCTATGTCTCCTCCTTGGTATAAGTGTCCTAGACCTAATGATTCAACATGATACGAACTTGAATGCAATGACAATGTCAATACTCCCCGGATAAGAAATCGAATTCCAATTAAGGTCAATTTTACCTTCCAGTTTTCCTATTCCTTCTCCCACACCAAGCATCTCCTTTCGGTCTCAACAAAGTGTGTGTGCAAGTGCTAGGTGATCAATCCAGCACCAACAAGCAATACAATGAAAATAGGAAAAGATAACAACAACACATGAAGATATGAAAACACGAACAAACATTCCCAATCAACCAATAGAGATTAATAACTATCACACATACATAATCTTGGCAAGTGTAGAACTAGACACTTATGTATATGAGCTCCAACATGTCAAGATTGGAATTCATATCAATAAGAACAACTAAATAACAAGTAAAGGAAAATAATTTACCAACTCAAAGCTATGAACTTGAAGAAGGAAACTTTCATTCAATAACAAGAAGCTTCAATGGAGTGATACACCAAAAAGATGAAAACTTTATTCCACCAAAATGATTCTAGAGATTAAACTGAGAATTCTTGATGTTTACAAGTTGAATTAGATGCTAAGCTATGGTGGAATTCGGCTCTAAGAGCCCTTAAAGACGTTGCCTTCAAGCTTGGAAGATATGTGGAAGAAGATGGAATGGAAAAAGTGTAAAAAAAAAAGATCTAAAATGAGGGTAAAAAGCTGAAAATGCTGATTCTGCGATGTTCCGGTGCGCGCCGGAAGTAGTCATGCCGCACACCGGAATCCTCTCTGGAAAATTGCAACTTTCCGGCGTGCGCCGGTCCTTCACAGCATCTCAGAAAAATGGCTATAACTTGAATTGTAGATCTCCGATTGATGTGATTCAAAATGAATTGGAAAGATCATTTCTGGATCTACAACTCTCATGAAGAAGTCTTCTCCACAAAATGCCTCTAAACTTGGTCAAATGTCCGTTGAATGTATGCTACTGTAGAAACTCAAAAGACAATTGATCCGTTTGAATTTGTTAGCTTCCGGCACACTCTTCTAGCTCTCAAAAGACATGTTTAGGATCAACACGTGTCGTCTATCAAGGTCTTGGTCAACCTATAATCCTACAATACAATATCAAAATACCAAGCGTAAACCCGACACGACGCTCTAGTTACTATAACCGGTACAAAACCTATAAAAATATGATATTTTATATAATAATTACTATCTACACATATGGATGAAACTAAGAAAATAATGACTCGAATTGATACGAAAACATCAATAAATGCATGAGAAAATGGGATAAAACATCGTAAAAAGTATCATCTAGTTGACTTACATCAACCACTCCCCACTTAGTTATTGCTCATCCTCGAGCAAATAAAGCGATAAAACAACTCAAGTCAAGAGATATGGTCATACAACATCAAGAAGTAAGAGCTCAGCTTGATGAGACAACCAATTGTACATATATCCACATGTTAACCGTAATCTAAGAAAGTAGTGGAGTGTGTGTGTAAATATTCCTCAACTTTGTTACCAAGCAATCAAATACGAAATCATGCATGCAAGACTTATTAGGTGCAATCCATAGGCTTAAGAATGATACAAATCTCCACTAATCGAGGCATTCGGAGTCAAGAAGTCAAATCGAGTAGGACTTGCAAGCTTGTAACGTTAGGCTTGGGTAGTTGGCTAAGCGAAGGGTAAAAAAAGATATATCAAAGAGAACATGCAAGATAGCAAGCCTCCACACCTTCACTTCCAAAAATGTCGAATTGATATCTCTTCTTCTTCTTTTGAAAAAATCGCCGAGGTGGCCACTTCAACAAAGAACAAAAAAGATAAGAAACACCACTTCAAATCAACACAATTTCCCAAAGCTAGAGTCACTTGAACTTGATAAACTAGTCTTCAAAATGGGTCTTCTTGACTAACCATTTATTGAACTTTATTTACAATTTCACTTGAACTTTATTTGATTTATGGAAACTTTTTTGGATTTTGGATTTTTTTTTTTTTTTTTGAACTAACACCAATGGACTCCGAACTTGATAGATACCATCTCAACTTTGTGTCAATAATGTCATCCAACTATTGCCGAAATTTTAATGTCGTCGCCACAATAATACATAGAAACTTGCTAAACTTGCGGGACATCAAGGGAATGTAGGCCAAAATTAGGCTAAGGGTCGGATATAATGAGGTTAATCACGAATGGCTAGTTTCGAGTGGGGTCTCACCACTCTACAAAGGCTGAGATGGGGACATGTGAAAATTACGTTTGAGAAGGCCATTTGGCTATGTTTGAGTCAAAGAAATGCCATAACCGTCACCCCTAACTCCGACTCCAAACACCTTTCTATTTCGCCTTGAAAGGATATCAAGCCTAAGTTCTAGTTGCTATGGAAGCAAGCTTGCATGATTGCATAAAAGTTTGCATGTGAACAAAATATCGGAATATACGTACTCAAAGAATCACACTACAATAAAAGATTCACGGTTAAAATGCACTTACATTTCACCAAGGTTACTCACTTCATTGAGGTACTCACTCTAGCAATTGCAAAACCATATCTTTTCACAAAAGGTGGTTTGTCATGCTTTAAAATGCTCAAAAAAATAATCAAGACTAAGTGTTTCTCAAACATTTAATGACATTACCTTTTGTTGGACTAACTACGTTCCCATTCCCCACTTACGAACTTGCATTGTCCCCAATGTAAAGTGAGTGGTAAGAAAGTAGTTAAGGAAACAAAAGGGAATGAAAAGTAGTCAAAACAAGTACCGGGACGCCATAAAAGGGAGGGTGGGTGGGCATGAAAATGAAAGACAAGAAATGAAATGACAAGAAATCCCAAATACTAGCAAAGTATCAACCAAAATGTATACACAAAAAGATTATTGGCTACACCGGGCCTCACAAAAGAGCAAAAATATTATACCAAACTTTTTCAGGCTACCTCCCGGTAGCGCTTTTGTTTAACGTCGTTTGCTCGACGTGATTATACGGTAGAAGTGGTGGAAATTATACAGATTAATCATGCATGGATTTATATGGTAGAACATGGATTATACAAATTATCGTGCGTGGATACTACTAACAATTACTCACATAAGCATGTAGCAAATAAGCACAAAAAGCCAACCAAAAGATAATGCATAAAAAGTAAAAAGAAAGATAGTACCCATGATTGCTAAATTTATAGTCTATAGCTAGACTTTGCCTTACTTAGGTCTCTAATGCACTGGTGGTGGGTCATTCTTATGCACCACATCCGTCTTTTTCATCAAAACCGGTCTCCAACATAGGGTAGACGAATGTCACCAATCCCAACGATTCTTGACCTTTTCCTTCAATTTTTGAGCTTTAGGTTTGTGAGATTTCACTTTATCAGTCACGTCTTCTTCAACTACATGCGTGTTAGTACGATCCACAACAAGAGGACACGAAGTGTCCACAAAAGAACAAGATTCTAGTGTAGTGCGTGGATGTTTCAATGAAGTGTAGACATTGAAGACAACTCTCTCATCATTCACTCCCAAACTAAGCTCTCCCTTACGAACATCGATCACAGCTCCCGCCGTTGCTAAAAATGGTCTACCAAGGATAAGGGGGGTAGTGTACCCTTCCTCCATATCCAAAACAACAAAATTGTTACGGGAAGTAAAACTTATCAACTTTCACGAGTACATCCTCGATGACTCCATTTGGACGTTTAATAGATCTATCCGCAAGTTGGAGAGTCATCTCCGTACGCTTAAGCTTGCCTATGCCAAGTTTCATGAAATCATTGTAGGACATGAGGTTTATGCTCGCACCGAGATCACATAGCGCCTTCTCAAACAAAAGTTCCCCAATATCACATGTGATTGTAAATCTCCCGGGGTCCTTAAGTTTAGGAGGAAGCTTGTGTTGAAGCACAAGAACACTCCTCACTTAGACACACTGTCTCATATTCTTCCAACTGTTTCTTGTTGGAGAGTATGTCCTTAAGAAACTTACCATACGCCGGCATATTAGTGAGTGCTTCGATGAAAAGGATATTAATGGTTAAGTGCATAAAAGTGTCAAGAAAACATGCATATTTCTTATCCAACTTCATCTTTTTAATTTCCTCTCGGGGGGATAGGGAAGTGATGCAAGATCAATAATTTTAGGAATAGAAGTTATAACTCCCTTACCCTTGGTGTTTGATGAAGATGATGGAGCTTCCTTGTAACTCTATTTACAATTGGCGTGCACCGATTCCTCTTTCTCATTGAATAAAGTCCTCAAATCACTCAATCTTGGATTTTTCAATATTCTCGAGACTTTTACCAGTGCTTCTTCTTTTTCCACCTCAACATACCCATCATTTCTCAAGAAACCATCAACAATCTCTTCCTCTTATTTACTCAACTCTTGGTCTTTAAATTCCTTGTCCAAGTCATCTTCAACTTCATTGTTTCCATGAATTTCCACCCCATTACTTCCACAAACTCTCCCACTTCGGGTGATGATAGCATTGACTTCTTTCGGGTTTTTTCGGTGTTGCTTGGTAATCCTCCCGGGGGTCTACTACTATTTCTCTCGCCTTCCCTAGTCAAATGGTCTTCAATACCTCGAATTGATGCTTCCATAGTTCTCATTCTTGTATTTTGACTCACCATGGATGTTTTCAAATTTCAAACATCTTGTGACATCACATTAATAGAAGTCATCATTATATTCATATTAGCGGTTTGAGTAGCAACAACTCCCAAAATATTATCCATCAACTTATCCCATCTATCTACCTTTGATTGTGGACTTTGTTGAATAGGGGCATGTTGGGTAGGAACTTTTTGGTATATAGAAGGCGGTGGTGGTTGTTGGTAAGCGGGATTTTCTTGGTATTCACCTTGTTGTTGCACATTGGCATTGATGGATGCCTTTTGTTGTTGTTCAAGAGATGGTCCGGGTCCATGATTTGCTGAATTATTGGACCAATGGAAAGTGGGATGATCTCTCATGATATTGTTGTATGCGTTGATGTAAGCATTGTTGAGCTTCCGGTGTTGTTGCATTAAACTCACTTCTTTTTTTGAATATTCACCGGGTTTCACTAATCCCAACGGTACCTTATCATTCCTCATACTTCCATAAGACTCATTACTAGGCTTTTCACTCCCTAAACTCTTGCTAGCTTGAATTCCATCAACTTTCTTACTAAGGGATGACAATTGTGCCAACATTTCCGTTTGAATTGATGATTCTCCCACAACTACTTTCCTTGTACTTGTATCGGTTTTCTACATTCGGTTATTTTTTGAAATTTTCTCAATGGCATCATAACATCTTGTGCCACGCTCATCATCAAGGAACCATTACAAGCTTGATCAACCTCCGCACGTGCCTCTTTCCTTAGCCTACGATAAAAGAATTGGATTTGCATATCCAAGGAATAACCATGATCGGGATATGCTCTCAACATCCTCTTAAATCTTGCCCAAGAATCCCTAAGTGATTCATTGTCTCCAAGCTCAAAACTAGAAATCTCAACCTTCAATTCCAAATTCCGGCCCGGAGTGAAATATTGCTTCAAGAAATCATTTTGAATGTATTCCCAACCGGTCAAGGAATGGTGAGGGAGTGACATAAACCATTCTTTAGCTTTACCATTCAATGAAAAAGGAAACATCGACATCCTTGTTAATTATTTATGGATGACATGACTTTTTGCCGTGTTGCAAAATTGTTCAAACAAGTAGAGGTGGTGATGTGGGTCCTCATGATCCTCACCAAGGAATTGGCATCAAGTATCAATTAAACAAAAAAGATCAGATTTCACCTCAAAATTGTTGGCTCCATCATTGGGTAGGCGAATGAGGTCATTGGGTTGATTCCTTCTCACGGTTTGGTCACAAATGGGTCTCGTGTTTGGAGGGTTATTGTTGTTGTTGTTCCGGTTGTTTTGGTTTTGGATTCTTTGGTTATTGGGATTTTGGTTATTGTTGAGTGGTGGAAGATTGTTATTGTTTGGTGGCGGTGGATTTGGATTTTCGGGATTTTGGGCATGGCCTTGGGCACGATTGAGCCCTTGCTCTTTTTGTGAGTCTACAAAGTCCTCATCCATCTATACTTCTTGATTATATGACTCTTGTGAAGAACTTTCACCTCGATTAGGCTCTTGGCTTGCTTGACTACCTTTATTTTCGGCTCTCAAACTTCGAATGTAAGTGTTGATATCCGAACGAGATGGAGTGAGCGGTGCCTTGCCTTGTCAAGAACGGGTCATCCATTACAAGATAGAAACAACAAAAAAACAATAAAACAACACTTGGTGACTTACCAAGAGGTAAGAACCAAAGAAACAAAATAGAAAGGAGATTAGAAAAGATTGACTTATTCTCAAGACTTTTTATCTAGTACAAGTATCAACCATTACACAATCCCCTGCAACGGCGCCAAAAACTTGAGCGAACTTTCCTAGGCGTCCAATCTTACCGGGAATGTACCGGATCAATTGTAGTCTCGTAAGTGGTCAAGGTTTATCCACGAGGATTGTGAGGTTGAACACCAAAAAGCTATTATTATTTTGATCTAAGTCACAATAATACAAGAAGGCATATATATCTAAGAATATATTCCTACAAGGGGCGATAAAATGAAAAAAGCCTAGCCAAGACAATGCATTGATCAAGAAAACCTCTATTAGTATCATAGGAATGAACTACTTACCAACCTTCCATTAGTGTTCAAGTGTGTGTTATCGGTGCACTCCTAAACTAGAAATTCCCCCTTATACGAGTGTATGAAATTGCTCTCCTCCTTGGTCTAAGTGTCCTAGACCTAATGATTCAACATGATACGGACTTGAATGCAATGAAAATGTCAATACTCCCCGGATAAGAAATCGAATTCCAATTAAGGTCAATTTTACCTTCCGTTTTCCTATTCCTTCTCCCATACCAAGCATCTCCTTTCGGTCTCAACTAAGTGTGTGTGTGTGTGTGCAAGTGCTAGGTGATCAATCCAACACCAACAAGCAATACAATGAAAATAGGAAAAGATAACAACAACACATGAAGCTATGAAACATGAACAAACATTCCCAATCAACCAATAGAGATTAATAACTATCACAAATACATAATCTTGGCTAGTGTAGAACTAGCCACTTATGGATATGAGCTCCAACATGTCAAGATTGGAATTCATATCAATAAGAACAACTAAATAACAAGTAAAGGAAAATAATTTACCAACTCAAAGCTATGAACTTGAAGAAGGAAACTTTCATTCAATAACAAGAATCTTCAATGGAGTTATACACCAAAAAGATGAAAACTTTCTTCCACCAAAATGATTCTAGAGATTAAACTAAGAATTCTTGATGTTTACAAGTTTAATTAGATGATTGTTGGAAATAAAATTTTAGTTTTGATGATGATTCATCTTATTTAGTTACTTGTTTGTTTACACCCCATTGATGAAGTGTTGAAACTAGCTGTTATAGTGCAAGGCTAAAAGATGTCTAGAACTGAATGTATAGGTTTTACTAGAGTCTGATAATTGTATAGGTTATGTCAGACAAGCACTGTAATAGATAGAAGTGTCGTAAAACTGAAAACTGGAAATCATTTAGAAAACTGGAACATGACATAAAACTTAAAAGAGTCACCAAAACTTAGAACTGAAGTTTACTCAGAAATGAAGAAGGTAAGTTCACTGAGGGACACAAACTCGGTTGACTTATCTAGAACTGAAGGCTGAGGGAACAAACTCAGTAAATGAGGGACACGGACTCAGTTGTAGAAGATTGAAGAACTGAGGGTTTAAACTCAATTATGAAGATCAAAGCCGAGACTGTAAAGTTAGAATTCAGGTAAGTCTGTGATGGCCTGAACTGACTTTATGGATCTTGAAAGAAGACCTAAGAATCATAAGGACAATGATATCTAAGATGATTTGTATAAGGAATGGTGTACTCTGATTAAGTTAAAAGAAATCAGAAAAATAGAGTACTATGTTTTGAAGAAGAGTAAAAACTCAGTTAATGCTCTAGGGCAGTTAACAAACTGATAACTGACACATTCAGTATAAAACTGATCCGGATACTCAGTTTTATAGTCAGTCATCCAAGCAACTGAAAGTACATTCGAACGTTATATATCAAGGATTTTAATTGGATGAAGAACTGACATGTCAGAACGGTCACTGACACCTGACATCTGAAAATATAGACGTTGATACAATTCAAATTCAAGCAAGATGAATGTTGGATCTCACACTATAAATAGAGGACTTGGCATCAAGAATCAAACACACAACACCGAAAACTAACGAGATTACAAGCGTTTTTGTGCCAAAGTATAGTTCATCTGAATTGCTATCAATATTTGCGCTAAACAAGATTCTAGGTTTCTTCAAGTGTTCAAGCTACATTGATCAAATCCATATTTCGACACTTAGAAGAACCACAAGCAAGATTCAATTTATTGATTCTCAGCCCAACTTTGATTTTTAATCAAAGGTTTAGATTGTGAAGCAATCCGGTTTAGGATTTGCCAAGGACAGTTGTCATTAGTAGTCGGGTAGACTGTGTTTGTGGTGGTAGCTGGTGAAGAGGCAACACAATCCTTCAAGGACCACTGGCTCAAGCAGTTGGAGAACAACAATCCTACCCGTTCTTTAGCTGTTTAGATAGTGAAGCTAGGGAATAGTCAAAGAGTATCGTTTAGGACTTTTTGTAACAGCGTACCTCAAAGAGTTTTAGTGAAATTTTCCTCCTACATCACAGGGGAAGAGTGGACGTACAAGATTACACCACCTGGAACCACTATAATTCTAGCTCTACTTACTTTACGCATTACTTTCAGTCATTTATTTACTCAGCATTTAATATTGTTTATACAACATACTGAAACTGATTGTTATATGCTTACACTGTACACAATCTGACATTCACCAGAATTCAGTTTAGCATACTGAGCTTTTTCCTTGAAACAATAGGATCCAGATAAAGGCTAAAACTTAAATCCGCTGCCGATTGACTCAGATTTGCTATAAGTCAGTTTGATTTAGACTCGGCTTAGTCAACTCAACTCCACACAAGTTAAAACCGAACCTTAATTGTTTTCGATCTAGTTTTTGGTGACAAGTTTATGCACCCCCCCTCTAAACTTGTGTTAGCCTTTCCAAGGGACCAACGCTAAGCTATGGTGGAATTCGGCTCTAAGAGCCCTTAAAGACGTTGCCTTCAAGCTTGGAAGAGACGTGGAAGAAGATGGAATGGAAGAAGTGTAAAAAAATAGAATTGAGGTTAAAAACTGAAAATTTGGATTCTGCGATGTTCCGGCACGTGCCGGAAGTAGTCACGGCGCACACCGGAATCCTCTCTGGAAAATTGCAATTTTCCGGTGTGCGCCGGTCCTTCACAGTATCTCAGAAAAATGGCTATAACTTGAGTTGTATACCTCCGATTGACGTGCTTCAAAATGCGTTGGAAAGCTTGTTCTTTGATCTACAACTCTCATGAAAAAGCATTCTCCAGAAAATGTCTCTAAGATGGGTAAAATGTCCGTTGAATGTATGCTATTGTAGAAACACAAAAGACGTACAATTGATCCGTTTGAATTTGTTAGCTTCCGGCACACTCTTCTAGCTCTCAAAAGACGTGTTCGGATCAACACGTGTCGCCCATAGGGGCCTTGGTCAACCTATAATCCTACAATTCAACACCAAAATACCAAGCGTAAACCCGACACGACGCTCCGGTTACTATAACCGGTACAAAACCTATCAAAATATGGTATTTTATATAATAATTACTATCTACACATATGGATGAAACTAAGCAAATAATGACTCGAATTGATACGAAAACATCAATAAATACATGAGAAAAGGGGATAAAACATCGTAAAAAGTATCATTTAGTTGACTTACATCAATGGACGAACTCTGTTTTTCATCTAGGAAACACATCAACCTCGAGAGTCGAGGGAATGCATTCAGTGTTTAAAAATTGACAAAAAACTGGGCTTGGGGACTTGGTTGCATAGTGGGAAGCCGCCTTTGCGTGATTGATCAAGAGATAAGAAACATCGAAATATCCTTTGAGATATCTCTTTTCATGGATTCGAAGAAATTCAAAGATAATCCGTTTTTTAAAGAGCTTAAACATCATGTATCTATATACGCATTGGGGTTGTTGTAGGATGAGTTGGAAAAAACCGATGATAGCTCTGCGTTGAATAATGAGTGTGGATGTACTATCAAAAGACACATGGATTTCCGTGTAGACATGATAGGCAAGGTTCAAGAATCATCCAGGATGCATCCTTTTATCATCGATCGATATTCATTGGAAGACCCTAGATATCAAAGGGCCACCTCCAAATGAACCTGAGTTAGACTACGTGCCAGTTTTGAATGCCTTAGAAGAAAAACTGAAGATGGCAAACGTGTGGGAGAGACAGAGGTTGATAATCAAGATACGGGACATTTGTCAACCGATTAAGACGGTGTTTCAAGAGCCAAAAATGAAAAAGATTGGTCGTGGCCGCCCTAAGAGATCCAGAAACAAGAGGAAGTTAGTGGAGGACGACTCAACTAAGAGGAGATGAGCATGTTTGAACGAGTTGAGCAAGAATTATCGAGGGTTACCCCAACTCCACCTTCATCTCAAGGTGTTTCTTCTGCCAAAAAGAAAAAAATCTCCAAGTACTCGGGCACCATCCAAACGTGCAAAGGTTTCGATGCCTATATGTTCTACCGTTGGATACTTACAGAGGTATCTTAAATATTTTCCATCAAATGTTCATGAGCACATTTTGTCAATGGGTAATATAGCTCCGGATGGAAATTACGGCTTTAGAGTAATAGCACGGAATAGGGCTTGACGAGAGTGCATGGCCACAGGTGAGAAAAGCGGTGCAACAAGAATTCATGGCAAACAAGGATCATTAAATGGCCTTATTTGATGGACAACAATATGTCTACGATAAATGCATGTCCTCACTTGATCATGAAGATGGAGGGTGCGGAAAGGAGAAGTATTATGACAGTTTCCTTAGTTGGGTTGTGTGCAACGTATATGGTGTGTCCCTAAGCATATTGTCTACATCGCACGGAAACCAAACTTTCCTTCCCGGTAAGAAAAAACCTTCGGTTTGGCCACCTAACCATATATATGGATGGGTTTTTGCAATGGTAACCATTTTGTTCGTTTGTTTATGAAAGACACTTGTCCAATACTTAGGGTGAACGTGGTTTGGCATAACGTTCGGACGTTGGAAGAAAAAGAATGGTATGAGAAATATCAGCATAGGATCGGTTTATGGCATGATGTGGTCAAGGATCCATGGATGGGGAATTATATTGATTTGGAAGCGCCGAATGCCTAAGCATAAAGTTTTAGATCATTCTTTTGAGCTACTTTAAGATCATATTTTGGAGCTACTTTTAGATCATACTTTTGAGCCACTTTGAGGTATTTTGAGCTACGTTGATCTACTTTGTAGTACTTTTAGATCAAACTTTGTAGCTACTTTGATGTATTTTGATCTATGTTGATTAATTATGTCTATTTTGTTGTGAAGTATGCTAGTAATATCGATGTTTTTGTTGTTGAAATGTGTGATATTTGGTGTAATATTGTGGTCTGATTGTGTGTTAACCTAGGGAAAAATGTTGGTTTTGTGACAAAAAACGCCAACATGGATGGCGTTCCTAATGATGCAGCAACGTCCCTCAGGGTGACGTTTTCAGAACAAAAAACATCATATTTAGGGGGGCTCTCTGTACCAAAAAAAACTCAAAACGACACCCATAGGGAAGTTCCTAGGCTATATTCAACGACAGCGGAGCTGACGTTTCAATTAAAAGAAACAACAGATCCATTCAGTCTCTGTTTCCTCAAAACGCCAGCAGTAGTGACGTTGCGGGGGAACATGAAACATCAGCTATAGTGACGTTTCAAGGAACATAAGCAACTTGAGCTTGTCAGTCTCTGTTTCCTCAAAACGCTATCCCCGGGGTCGTTCCTAATGAACCAAAGACGCCAGCATGGCTGGCGTTGTATTATGCGGAGCAACATATTCTTGTTTTTGTCACAAATCGTACTCATAAATCCAATTCAAAATAAATCGAAATTCAAAAACAAATCCAAATGTTACCAAGTCAAATCCAAATATAAGCTACAACGAAAAGAGGGGATGAAGTTGCAAAGTACATGTACGGAAATGAAAACTTCAAGTGCGAATGTCAATGTATCAAACACCAATTGCAACTATTTCTTTTTCGTGGTCTTTACACGTGTCTTCGGTCGTTGAGCTTCCACTTAACTAGAATCTTCGGCTTCGGCTTCGACACCAACATCTTCCTCAACTTGACTACATACACCCGTAGTTATAAACTCCAATGCCATCTCAAGTGCTTTCACCAATTCCTTTTTGCTCTTCTTTGGAGCATTCACAACCGCATCTCGTACAACATCAAGGACTTTAGTCTTGCTTGACTCATCCTATATGTTAAACAGAAAAAATGTTAATGACATTGAGAAAACAATCAAACAACTGATTGTATATTCATAAATAGATTTCGTCAAACCTCTCGTGAATCTCGCCGCTTCTTTTTGCTCACACCAGTCAAACGACATACGGCAACACCTCGATACCAGTTCATGTAATTAGCCATGCATTCCCAGTCAAAACTCGATTTCCCTATTCTTTGAACACTATACACAAGATGATTCACGTAATGAATGAAGTCATTGTCACGTGAGTCGTGGGTGACGTTGTATTTTTTCACCTTCCCACATCTATTTGATACTTTTGGAGGAATCGGTGATTGGGGTATGGATTGGACATGTCCAAACCGATGGACGACACGGTTTGGGTGATACACCTCCTCAATGTCCAAAGTCCTTATGCAACCATAAAACCAGCATCGTGGTCAACAGGGACCGTTCTCACTTCCTTATAAGCATCCCAAACAACCTCGCAAGATGGAAAATGCTTTAAATATAAATGAACGAGAAATTATCTTAGTTAATGCGAAGGTTCGAACTTACATTTCATGCCTCCATAAAGTCTAATTCCACTCTCATATACTTTAACGATGACAGTTCCACTTGCTCGTTAATTCCAGTAACAGGTTTCCACCTCAATTACCGTACCATCTCCCTTGGATTGAAGTTATTATTCATCAGAGGTCGGAATAATGGGAAGTGTTCGTACACCCATGGCTGTGGAAAAACATATTACAAAACAGTTGTGTAAGCGTTTAAACATACACACTAAACACAAACAAAAAAATTAAATATCAAGTGTTACCTCTAGCAATGTCAGGTATCCAGAAACCCCAACAGTATTGGTCCTAGAAGCCTTCGATAGTTGCCGGTAAAGATTTGCCAGTGTAGCAGCACCCCAAGCCCACTCACCAACCTTATTCAGATCCTCTAGAAAATGAAGGTAAGCTATGCCTATCTTATCTCCACTACGGTCTCTAATAAAAGCACATGCAAGCATGTACAACAAGTATCCACGCACAACATGATCCACAGTAATGATCGGAGCAGTCTCACCGGTACTGGATCCCTCACCCTTATTACTTCTTACCCCACATCTACCCACAAGGTTGTTCTTCAACCAGCTTTTGAACACCTGTAGTCCACCAATATGTCCTAACTCGTCTGACACTTGTGCTATACCAATCCCTAACAAGTTCACAAATGAAACTGGGTTTTTAACATTTTTCTCAATATCAAAGTTCATGGCCTTTCCTGCAACCGGTAAGCCTGTGATATATCGGACGTCGTCTAGTGTGATCGTCATCACACTGAATGGCAAGTGGAAGGTGTTTGTCTCCGGATGCCACCTCTCGACAAAAGCACTGATGATCACAGGATTGGCTTGGTTGTTTGAATAATGTAACAGCTTGTACAACGGATTAGCTCTCAACATTTCCTTGAATTCTTCACATTCATCATCAATCTTCCACAAACGAAGAGAAGATGTGTACTACTTACATAGAATTATACCTCGGTCCTGTTCAATACCACAATATGAATATAAAGTTAGATATATGAAAATAATATAAGTCTAAAACAAAACTTATAAAATTATACAACTTAAAAAATAGCATACCTTTTGCTTAGTCAACAATGCGTAACCAACATGCTCTGGCCAATCCTTTCCCAATAGAATACTGGTGTCTACCACCACACCATCATCGCTGTCATACTGTAAACACTCAGTTGCGGGTACTTCTGCCTCTGTTGGTGCCCCGGATATGGTGGCCCTGGCCCTGGCAGTACCGGATGCCTCTCCAGTAGTGGCTCCTGCTAATGGCCCCAAACTAACAACTGCCTCTGTCAGTCCCCCGGATGTGGTGGCCCCGCCACTGGCAGTACCAGATGCCTCTCCTGTAGTGGCTCATGCTAATGTCCCCGAACTAACAACTGCCTTTGCCTCTGGTGTAATCCCAGCACTCAAATCTCCAAGTGCCTCAACTGGCTCGTCGTAGCCCCGGCACTAACACCTCCATCTGTCTCAACTATCACTGAAGGAGCCCGCACTCCCAACTGTGTCTCAACTGACTCAGTGGTGGCCCAGTGGCCCCGACACTAATTGTAACTAAAGAAGACTGCACTCCTACCTGTATCTCAACTGTAACTGCCCCGGCACTCAACTGAGTCTCAACTATAACTGAAGGAGCCTGCACTTCTACCTCTGACTCAATTGACTCACCAGTGGCCTCGGCACTAGAATCTCTAACGGTCTCAACTATAACTGTAACTGAAGGAGCTTGCACTCCTACCTGTGACTCAACTGACTCACTAGTGGCCCCGACACTATCATCTACAACAGTCTCAACTGCCTCACCTATCTATCTTGATTGAGCCCCAGTTGGCTCATGCACATTCTTTTGTCATTTCCGAGTTCTTCTATATGGCACACTTGAATGTTCAGAAACATAACTAGGCTGAACATGAGCTTCGGGCGGTGCTTCTGCACCACGTTCACCCACTACGGTACCTTCATCAGTCTCTGCAAAGCGTACATGCTTACCAGACCTCGTCTTAGTCATAATTACCTACACTTGAGACAAGAAATTAATTGTCATTCAAATGCAGTAATCAACTAACAAAAGAAAGCCATAAACCTCGTATAATGTAACATTAAAAAATATTTTGATAAACAACATTACATGCTATAAACCTCATATAAGAATTCAAAGCAAGATAAACTCATAGGTGTTACTTAGGCACATAACAAACTCATCAAAGAGATAAACAAGTTTAAACTCATTCAATGCTGGAATAACTCATACACATGTGTTATTTAGGCACATTACAAACTCATCAAATAGACTAATTGAAGGAAAATAAAGACTGGACACAAACCATACTTAACAATTTTGCAGCTATCATTTTATGCACAGACGTCACCCACACTGACGTTCATCATGCTACATCAACGTCACTGTTACGGACGTCTATAGCAACGCCATTACGGGAGACGTTTAAATGAAACGACGTAGTGGCTGATGTTTATATTTCTCTAGCAACGCCACTGGTGCTGACGTTCCTAGAGCAGAACACCTAATAGGGTACTCATGCATAGACGTCAGCCACACCAACGTTGGAAGTCAACAAGGAACGCTACCTACACTGACGTCCTAGTAAAAAACTTATTTTCAATTTTAGGCTTAGACGACA